>JALJCQ010000012.1:0-1397156 GCA_023091665.1 Pythium myriotylum | reverse complement strand
GGGACCCGAAAAGATATGGAGCAGTCGATCATCTCCGCATCCACAATTTTCTGCGGCGATCTGCACATGGCCTTCACTGGATATGTCGAACAGAGCGAGAGCCATAGCCCTAGCAGCCGAGTTCTTCTGTCGCGCCTCGGCCGCGGCGTTCGCTTCATCAACGGCGCAGCCCTTTGCTGATCCTCCGAACATGAAGCCGCGTCGACGCGGAGTATTGATGTTGGATACGGAACGTGTGAGGCGACGGGAATTGGATTCATGCGGCTAAGCGAAGACAGTGAGCTCTCCTCTACTGAGCCAGGGACAGAGCGGCGCTCACCACAAGAACGGCAAATCGCAATCTAGTCGCGTGCCACGCGAGTGCAATTGCATTCCCTGAGAAGACTGAGTGCATGTGGATCGACTTTTGGTTGCGCAACTCCGAGTCCATTTGAATGATCTGAGCGATGAGCAACACAGAAGTCACGGTCGTGAGCTTATCCATACACGACTGGTCACGCTTACCTCGAAATGAGAGCTGGCGGGAACCAGCGCAGACGCAAACGCTGCGTTTGATGGACACGGCTGTATCACTGGCGTTTTTAGTCGTTCGTTCGGTGCGTCACTTCCTCCTTGCATCTTGTAATCCTCCTGTTTAGAGGATGTGTCCTCTCCAAAGAATCTCAGCGTTATACGACACGGTCCTGGGTATAATACAAGCGGCGATTTGTCGGCTCCTCTTACTACCATGACTGGTTCCCCACGCGCCAGACAAGTTACGCGCAGGAGGAAGACTCCAAAGCTCGTGATACAACAGAGCTCGTCATTGCGGCGTGTGCTTGCTGTGAGTGACAGTATTTTATACTTCTTGAGAGCCGCTTGACCGACAGGCATCCGCAAATCTCTCGATTCAAATGATGTGCTGATCCCAAACTCCAAGTAGTTAGCTGGCACCGTGTCCTTGATCATTGGCCGCCCCTTGTTAACCAGCTCAGAGATCACCACTGTCGACCCTGAGGGTCCAAGGGACACAACGACAAATGCTCCTTTCCGATAACCGGCGAGCACGGAGGCACCCGGCAATTTCGTCGTCGGGAGGATGCTCATTAGGGCCAATTGTTTGCTCTGGCGCGTTAGCGGGGTTGTGTCGAAGAAGTAGGACGTGCCGTCTTTCGAAGCACCTGAGACTACCTCCTGGTGAGGATGCCAGCGGAGTTCATTGAGTCCACTACTGGTGTCGAAGGCTCTATAGAAGTCGCGAAGCTCAATGACACCGGGTACCTTGACGCACTCACCGCTTCGAGATACTTTCCACGTGACTATGTGCCCGTCCACTGTCGCGCTCATGAGGAAGTGAACGACGTCAGAGGAAGCGCTGTTGCGCAATGGCAGCAGCAGGAGTTGCTGAACTTCTTTTGTGGAGCCCGTGTCAATGACGTCAATCACTCTCCATAGCCGCGGATTCCATAGGCGGATTTTACCGTCCTGGCAGCCGATTGCAAGAAGTCCAGACGGAAGAATTTCAATGCTGCAGGGTACCTGACGCTGCAGCTCTTCAGACGAAATGGATCGAATCTACATCCAAGAATCCGTAAGCAACAGAACTCTTGTAGCAACTGTAGGTCCTACCGCAGATGGTTGATTAAGATCGCACAGAACAACGTGGGTCGCCGTGAGAATCACTAACCACTCTTCGAAGAAAACCCGAGGATCGACATTTCCGGTTCTTGTCACCCAGCAAATGGTCTCATGGTCATAGAACGTCATCACGAAAGAGGACGCCTTGCTCCGTAACGAGCGAACGTAGGACGCTGTTGGCGACGAGGCCTTCTGGAGCAAGCCTTTGGCCGTCGGAGTGCCGGTAGTACTTCCACCCACATCGTCGTCAGCATCGATTCCGTCCGCTGCACCAGCCGCCCCGTCGTTTGATATCCCAAGCGAGAACTCGATAACAGTCTCCCGCGTCTCGTAGTTCCACACGAGGCCAGCGCCCTTCGTGTCGATCGCAACAAGCCACGGACGAACAGCGTGAAATGCCACGTCGGTCAGTCGACTCGGCTTCTTCTCGCTTACGGGTTCTGCGGCCAAGTAGGCCGCGACCTCAACTCCATGGATACTGCGCTGCAGCTCGTAGATCGAGGTAGGAGGAATGTTCACTTGTGGCCTCGTCATCCTCGTTGGAGCAACCACTAAAGGAGACCTTGCGAAGATCTTTGGGTGACCTTTCGAGCCAGCAGCATTTATCATAGGGCTCGGCGCCCGGATCAGACGACTGCATCTCCCAACCTTATGATTAGACTGTTGATTCCAAGGTACAAAACATCAGTTGCTTGAAGACGGCTCGATTGGGGCCACTGTTAGTTGCTCTTGTGTTCTCGACTTGAATGCGATCTAGATGAGTAATCTTTCGCGTGAGCATGGATCGCGCGACGGAAGGACTCCGGGCAGAGCATAGCTCCGTCATGGGTAGACGAGAGCTCTCGTATGGGCTTGATTGATACGACTGGACATCACTTGTTTTCAAGTGGCAGCGAATCTCTGGCACATGACCCCCACTTTTAGACACTACAGTACACTTCCAGAATGTAGACAGCAGACGACTGTCTGCCTCCGCACGATCAGAGGCTTGTTTGTAGTTATTGTACAGTACATCGACCATTGATTCGACGTGTGGCTTCAACCGTAATCACTGCGGCATCTACACCACCAGTTCATTTGACTGGTGGTCTCCAGACAGCAGACTGACACTAGAATCAAGTGAATATCACTTGGTTTTAGTGTGATGCTTATCACGATGAAAAGCGTAGCGTCAGATCCTGACGCCACGTACGCACAGAGAGACTGGACCGGACTATCGTCAGTCGAAGAAGTCAGAGAGGTCAGGGACAAGGGCTATGTTTTCGTGGTGGCCATCGGGTCTCGTGAGTGGTTGTCGCGATGACGGAGGGTTGGCTCAAACACAATCTTGACAAGCACTCTCGACGCCGTCGAGGGTGAGTGCAGGTGCTTCCTTACACCAAAACTAGTATCTTCCAAGCAGACCACTCCAACTGACCAAGTTGATTGGTGGCCATGATACTACGTTTGGATATCTGTGATTGAAAGGATGCGTACTGCTGCAAGCCATGGATTATGTTTTAGCCTCCCATCGGTGCGAGCAAACCGACATACAGTAACGTTTGACTGCCACGCAATCCGAGCCTCCCCGCGACATGCCGTCATCGCGATTGAGTATACTGTAGTAACGAGGGAAAGCCTTGCAACTCGAACGCCTTTAGTCAAAGCGGATTGCAATCTGGGCCCCCATCGAGAGGGCCGACTTCACGATCACCCAACCGTTCATCTCGTTTTGCCCGTTTCTCTCAATCTCTCAGTCTCAAATTTGACATCACTCGCTTGCATCCAACAAGGACCTCTGTGTTGGTCCGAGACAGAACAAAGCAAACCATGCAAGACAGTGCAAGTAACTACAAGGACCACCCGACCATCGAGTACTCGAGCGGCAAGGCCCTCATGAAGCACGGCCCCGACGTGCTTCACGACCACATTTCGTCCAAGCTCGCAGCTGGATTGGGTCGAGGACTCCCACAGATGGAGGTCCGGTTCAAGAACCTCTCGATCTCGGCCGAGGTTGTCATCTCGACGGACGAGGACCAAACCGAGCACCAACTCCCTACTATGACAAGAGCTGCACGCGACATGTTCTGGGGATTCTCGGCCAAGAAAACCACCGCGACCAAGCACATCCTCAAGAATGTCAACGGAGTGTTCCACCCTGGAACCATGACACTCGTGCTTGGTCAGCCCGGTTCAGGCAAATCGTCGCTCATGAAGATTCTCAGTGGTCGCTTCCCACTCGGGAAGAACTGCACCCTCGAGGGTGAGATGCTTTACAACGGAGCTGACAGCAAGGACGTCCGCAAGCGGCTTCCCCAGTTTGTGTCCTACGTGACTCAGCGTGATATGCACTTCCCGACGCTCACCGTCGCGGAGACGCTCGCGTTCGCGCACGAGTGTTGCGGTGGAGACCTCTCGAAGCACGCGGCAGAGCACTACAAGTATGGCTCAGAGAAGGAAAACCGCGAGGCCTTGCAGGCAGCGCACGCATGGATCAAGCACTACCCGGAGATCATTACCCAGCAGCTGGGCTTGGATGTATGTCAGGACACGATCGTCGGCGACGCAATGACTCGGGGTGTTTCGGGTGGTGAACGGAAGCGTGTTACCATGGGTGAGATGCAGTTCGGCAACAAGGCTGTCTCCTTCATGGACGAGATCAGCACGGGCTTGGACAGCGCGGCAACGTATGACATCGTCAAGACACAGCTCAGCCTAGCACGCAAGCTTCGAAAGACGATCGTGATCTCTTTGCTGCAGCCAGCTCCTGAAGTGTTTGAGTTGTTTGACTACGTCATGATCCTCAACCAAGGTCAGGTGATCTACCACGGACCACAGTCTGAAGCACTCGGGTACTTCGAAAGCTTGGGATTTGTGTGCCCGCAAGATCGCGACGTTGCTGACTTTCTCATGGACATCGGCACTCCCCAACAGTACCAGTACGAGAGCGGTCTTCCTCCTGGGTCGTTATATCCGCATTCGGCGTCAGAGCTCGCCGATGCGTATGAGAGGTCGGCAATCCACAAGAACATGTTGACACATGTCCACGCACCGCAGGACCCTCAGCTCATTAAAGACCGAGAGGACTTCTTCGATAGCATACCCGAGTTCCATCAGTCGTTTTGGAGCAGCGTCATGACACTCACGCACCAGCAATCGAAGGTGCTGTGGCGCAACACGCCGTTCATTGGCAGCCGCGCGGCGATGGCCGGTCTGATGGCGTTGGTCAACGGCTCCGTCTTCTGGCAAGTTGACTCGACGCAGGCGCAGATTGTGCAGGGTGTGCTCTTCCAGTCTCTGCTTTTCCTCGGCTTCGGACAGTTCTCGCAGATACCGACATTCTTCGCTGCGCGCGAGGTCTTCTACAAGCAACGAGCGGCCAACTTCTACAGCTCAGCAGCGTACGTCGTAGCCTTCTTTATCAATCAGGTTCCTCTTGCAATTGCTGAGACCCTGGTGTTTGGCTCGCTTGTCTACTGGATGTGTGGGCTCGTTTCTTCAGCCTCGGCCTTCATTGTCTTCGAGCTTGTGCTCTTCATGACGTCCACAACGATGACATCACTCTTCTTCTTTACGTCATGTTCGTTCCCCAGCGTCCTCGTCGCCAATCCGACCTCGCTCATGATTGCATCCTTCGTTATCCTGTACGGCGGTTTTGCCATCAGCGAGAGTCAAATCCCAGATGCACTCGTGTGGATCTACTGGATCGACCCAATCGCTTGGGGCACGCGAGCACTCGCTGTGAACCAGTTCCGCAACGAAAAGTTCGATGTGAACGTGTACGACGGCATCGACTACTTCAGCTTGTACGGGAAAACCATGGGCGAATACTCCCTCCAGGTCGTCGGCACGCGCTCTGACAAATCGTGGATCGTGCTAGCATTCGTATTTGAGATCGGCTTTTACTTGCTCATGGTCGTGTTGTCGGCTCTCTTTTTGGAGTTTGTCCGCTATGAGCAGCCCGTGTCCAGTGGATCGGCTGCTCCAGATGCTCAGGATGATAAACTCAAGCAGTCGAAGCGGCCCTCGAACGAAACGAGCTCTGACTACGCCCTCATGTCGACGCCCCGATCTGGTGACTCGAAGATCTCTGTACTCAAGAGCAGCAACGACTATCGTATCACTCCTGTGACTCTCGCCTTTAAGGATCTGTGGTACACGGTGCCTAACCCGCAGAACCCCAAGCAAGGACTTGATCTACTTCGAGGCGTAAGCGGCTACGCGATGCCGGGGAAAATCACAGCACTCATGGGCAGTTCGGGTGCGGGTAAGACGACGCTCATGGATGTCATCGCTGGTCGCAAGACCGGAGGAAAGATCCAGGGTCAGATTCTCCTCAATGGCTTCGAGGCGACGCCGCTCGCTATCCAGCGCTCAACTGGGTACTGCGAACAGATGGATATTCACTCGGAGGCCTCCACCTTCCGTGAGGCGCTGCAGTTTAGTGCATTCCTTCGCCAGGACCAGAGTGTTCCAGACAGCGAGAAGTATGACTGGGTTGAGGAGTGTCTCGATCTGCTGGATTTGCGTCCAATCGCAGACAAGATCATTCGTGGGAGCTCGGTTGAGCAGATGAAGCGACTCACGATTGGTGTGGAGATGGCCGCACGCCCAAGCGTTCTGTTCCTGGATGAGCCGACCAGCGGGCTGGACGCGCGCTCGGCGAAGCTGGTCATGGATAGTGTTCGCGCCGTTGCTAACGCAGGCATCACAGTTGTGTGCACGATTCATCAGCCGTCCTCCGAAGTGTTTCAGGTGTTTGACAGTCTCCTCCTGCTTAAGCGCGGTGGCTACACCGTGTACTTCGGTGAGCTGGGTCAGAATGCTATCGAGCTCGTTAATTATCTCGAGTCGATCGATGGCGTCGCGCCGTTTGAGAAGGACTACAACCCAGCGACATGGATGCTCGAGGTCATCGGGGCTGGCGTCGGCAACACAACGAACGATGACAAGGACTTCGCCGACATCTTCAGCAAGAGCGCAAAGAAGGCGGAAATGGAGGAGAACTTGACTCACGAGGGACTTGCGAGGCCGGCTCCTGGTGCGTCGCCACTCATATTTGAAAGGAAACGCGCAGCATCCAACGCGACCCAAGCCAGGCTGCTCATGCGCCGCGTCTTCGACATGTACTGGCGCACGCCTTCGTACAACTTAACGCGCGCCATCATCCAGCTCTTCCTTGGTCTTACACTCGGTGTCACATATGTATCCCTCTCGTTCGACACAGCGGAAGGAGTCACCGGCGGTGTTGCAATGATCTTCATGATGACCATGTTCAGCGGCTTCATCACGTTGGGCGGAGCTGTCCCCATGGTGCTCCAGGACCGCGGGGCATTCTACCGCGAGCGCGCGAGCCAGACGTACAACGTGGTCTGGTACTTTGTCGCTTTGATGCTCGTCGAGATTCCGTACGTCTGCTTCACCACCTTCTTCTTCGCGATCACCGTGTTCCCGCTTGTCGGCTTCGAGGGCGTGCCTGAGTTCTTCTTCTTTTGGCTCAATGTCGCGCTCTTCGTGCTGCTGACGACCTACGCCGGCATGTCACTGGGCGTTTTAATGCCCTCGATGGAGGTCGCCATGGGCATGGCCGCGCTCTTCCACTCGTTCTTCTCGCTCTTCACGGGTTTCAATCCGCCGGCGACCGCCATCCCGCAGGGCTACAAGTGGTTATTCCGCGTCGCCCCCTACCGCTACACACTAGAAGCGCTCTCCACGATCGTCCTCGGCAACTGCAATGCCTCGCACCCGGATCGCATCGCGTGCAAGGTAGTCCAGAACTTGCCGCCGACGCTGCCGCAGGGCCTCACGGTCGCCGAGTTCATCAAGGAGATGTACGACATGGACTACGACCACGTGTGGCGAGACGTGGTGATCGTGGCTGGCTTCTGCGGGCTCTTCGGGCTGCTCACGCTCTACGCGCTGCGCTTCGTGAACCACCAGACGAGGTAGAGGGCGAGGCTCGCATCTGGAACGAGCTGCTCTCCTGAACAGAAGTAGCATGTATCCAATTATACAGGTCGTTGTATCTGACTAGACGGTTTATTCGGACTCCCAACCCGATGGGTGTATGCGGTCTTACAGGTAGTAACGTGGGAAACCGTTTCGCCCAATCTCAGATGAGCGAGTTGCTGGCTAAAAGCGACTGAGAGGCATGGCGTTCACGTTCTTCGGCGTGACGAGCACGCGCACGCCGCGCGAGAGGATGCCGCGCACGGTGAGTCGGCGCTGGCGGGCGTCGGGATGGCGCTGGTGAGGAGCTCACTGGCTCGTGGTTGCGACAGGCGGCGTCGTCCTCCGCCAGCGACGCGATCGTCTCTCCGTCGGCTTCGGCGCCCGCGCCGCCAGGCGACGCCGACGACAAAGACGCCAAAGACGCGCGTCTCGCGATCGACATCGGCCAGCTCATGCGATCGGACAGTACGTTTTCTCCCCACCCACACGCGCGCGTGGTGAGTGGCGATCGAAGCTGATGAGAATGGAACTGAAGGCAACTATTCGCCCAAGGACGTCGCCGACTTTCTCCATCAGCTGCCGCATTTGGACCCAAAGATGGTGGGCCGAGTGCTCGGGGAGCCGGATGAGCTGGCGCTGAATGTGTTGCAGGAATACGCGAACGGTGCGTGGGGCTGGGAAAAATTCAGTCGTGCGCACGGAGCGCTCACATGATCGGCGTGCTGCTAGGATTTGTGTTCAAGGATTTCTCGTTCGACGTGGCGCTGCGAGTCTACCTCGGGCGCTTTGCGCTGCCCGGCGAAGCCCAGAAAATCGACCGCATCCTCCAAGCCTTCGCTAAGGCCTACTTCCACGCGAACCCGAGCGACAAGATCTGCACGTCCGAGGACGCCGTCTACACGTTGGCGTTCTCCGTGGTGCTGCTCAACACGGACGCGCACAACCCGCACCTCGCCAAGAAGCACAAGATGGGCAAGGAAGACTTTATCCGCAACCACCAGCGGATACTCGTGGACGGGCGCGACATGCCCCACGAGTACCTCGCGCGCTGCTACGACTCGTTCGCGCACTACCCCATCCAGCTCATCCCGCGCAAGCCGGCGACGATGCTGCGCGACGAGCTCGAGCTCACGTTCGGCGAGGGCGCGCTCGGGCTCGACATCGAGACGTCGATCGACGGGCGCACGTGCGTCGTCAAGCGGTACGCGTCGCCGCCTCGCCATATTTATTGCAGCCGCGTGGCGTCGCCGCCGCCCGAGCTCGCGGGCTTCGTGGTCGTGGCCGTGGGCGACGACTGCACGCGCGCCGTGGGCTACGCGCTGGCGCGCTACCTGCTCAAGACGGCGCCGCGGCCCGTGACCGTGCGCTTCTGCGAGCCGAGCGTCTTCTTCGCGTCGCGCGCGTCCTAGCGCCGCGTGGCCCGGTGCATGGAGCGCCAATAATTGCCATTCTGATTCGTGGGATGCGTTGCCTGTGGAAGAGCCTGAACCGTCGCACAAGGGGGCTGAACCCTCGGGAATTAGGTACGGCCACGGCCTGGTTTTGGGCAGTCTCGGGCCCCCTCGGCGCGGCTGCCGCGGCGATGACGTCATCGTCCGGAAGCATCCGGAGGTCTATTTTGGGCACAACATGGAACCTTCCTGTTTTCGCGCCACGCGATTCGATCCTCCCCCTCGCCCTTCTCTTCACTGACTGACTGAGGCGCCCGCCTCGTCTGTGTGCATCCACGGAGGAGGCAGTCACCCCGACAGGTCCTGCGGGCGTGTGTGTGTGTGTGGAAGTGTGAGTCCCGTCCGGAGGGAGAGAAAGAAGGCACGAGGCAATCCGAAAATAACACCGGACCGAGAAGAGCGAAGAGAGAACAAAAACCAACAAGAAAACAAAAAATAAAAACGGAGAGACCAGAGCGGTTAGAAGAGGCACGACGACCGGCGGTGAAAGCGCGCGACTCGGCGAAGCGATCGGGCGAGAAAACGGGATTTTTCTCCACTTCCCTCTTTTTTGTCGGCGGCAGTCCGTTCGCGGCCACTTCTCCGGATTCTCCCCCCACTCCTGGTTTTTTGTCCGATCCGCCATGGGCGCCGCTCTGGGATGTTGCGGCGGACCGTCCGCAGGTACGGATCGCCCCCGGGGAAAACGATGTGCGGATATGCCCGCCCGCTCACGGATATGCCGTGGATATGTCACAGACTATGACGCGCCCTTCCGCAAGAGCTCCTCGGCGGCGCGCTACCACCCTCTGCTCGGGCGCTGCGACACGGTGGAGAAGTCGCTGCTGCAAAAGGTTCAGCGGAGCATCAGCTCGTCGTGGCCGGCGCGCCTCGCCGAGCCGCTGCGCAGCCCGCACGCCATGAGCTCGAGCAGTCGCTACGGGCTCGACGACCACTACGAGAGCGAGAGCGACTCGGACGACGAGCTGCCGTCCAACACGCGCGGCTCGATCACGAGCGCCACGAGCGGCAGCCGCCTGCTCTGCGACTTCTACAACCTCGTGCTCGAGTGCGACCACAGCAAGTTCTTCTTCGACGCCGCCGGCCGCCGGGTCAAGGGCGCCTACCTCGCCGAGATCGAGATCTTCGAGGATTACTTCGACCTCTCGCGCCGCACGACGGTCGGCACGCGCCGCCGCCGCCGCTCGTCCATCGAGGCGCTGCCCTACCAGCCGCCCCAGAAGCTCAAGCACCTCGGCTCCAACTCGTTCTACGACCGCTCGTCCAACATGTCGCTCATGTCGAACGACACGAGCGACACGATGGCCAGTGAGTCGGACTACTGGGCCACGTTCATGGACGCGCCGAGCGAGCCCGTGGACTTCCTCACCGAGATGACTTTCCCGCCAAAGTACGGCTCCCACAACACGCCCCGCCGCTCGCGCCGTGACTCCCTCGCCCGCACCCGCTCGTGGATCATCCACGAGCAGCTCTTCGGCGGCGAGGGATCCTCGTTCCCTCTCTTCTCCCCCGTGAACGCGAGCACCTCCCTCCAGCGCACCTCCTCACGAGGTGCCATGCGAGCTGCTTTCGACAAGCAAACCTCACTGCCGACGGAAAGCACTCGCTACAACCTCTGGACCACCAACACCACCGAGGAAGCCGATCCCAAGGCGACCATCCTCCCGGCCGCCTTCTCGAGCGCCGCTGTGAGCGAGCGCCGACGAGCAAGCCTGACTGTTGGCGCGAGTGCGTCGAGCAACTCGACGGGCAACCGCCGCATGTCGCTCCACACAGTCGCGCCAATCGCCGTCTAAAGCCACCGAGGCCTTGAACCAAACCTCCTATGTGTTGTCGAAGATGAAGAAAATCCACGACCAAACCCGAGAAAAAGAAAGATCCTCGCTCGCACGCGAACGTCCAGGCCAGCCGCGACGCCAGCGCTGACGAGTCTATTCGTTTTTTGCTTTTCCTCCTTACCGATGGAAACCCACCGTTACTACGCTGCCCAAGAGCGCAGCGACTAGAAAATCTCCCCGATCTACAACTACATGGACTACGAAATGGATAACCGCCACACTGCACGCCGACGACCGCCCCAGCAATGATACGATGATACCGCCCAGAGAATGGGACACCAAAGAGGGATACTGCGATTGTCCCCACGTGTCATGGCGACAAAACACGAAATGAAAGTGAACTTAATCTCCTCGTAAAAGCAAATCATTTATGCGATTCTCTCGTCACACGTTCGTCTATTTGCGATACGTACGTACATATACACAGCGAGCTTCACTTCCGGTTAGTCCATTTCCTCCTTGATCCAAGTACTGATGCCGCGCTTAGGATTGCTGTAGTAGAACTTGCCCGGCACGCTACGCGACTCCCTCTTGACCCATCCGGGTGGCAGCTTCTCCACTGCGTCTGGGTTCTCAGCCTGCAGCTTGGCCCGCTTCTCCATTTCCTCGGGGTGGAAGTGGCAAATCTCCTTAAACATGAGCTCCTTCAGCTCCGTCTCGTCGAGCCCTTCCAGATCGAAGCTCTGGTAGGGCTCAACATGACGGTTCTCCTTCTCTTCGTCATAGTAAGCGGCCAAGTAGGGATGCTTCAGTGCCTCCTGGACGGTAATACGCTTGTCCACATCAAACACGAGCATCTTCCACAGCAAGTCGAGCCCTTCAGGGTTCGCATTGGGAAACATCGATGACACGTCAATGCCCCCGCCCGCTTGGGTGCGGCTCAGCAGCTGGCGACCCTTCAACTTGTTAGCTTGCGGGTTCTCTCGGAACGAATGCTCTTCAGGTACACCGAGGACGTTCATGATAAGTTGTAACTGGTGAACGTATGTCTCGCCCGGGAAAAGCGGTTTGCGGCCAAGCATCTCGGCGAAAATGCATCCCGCGGCCCAAAGGTCAACTCCTTCTCCGTATGCACTTCCCAGCAGGAGTTCAGGTGCCCGATACCATCTCGTAACCACATACTCGGTCATGCCATTATCGTCGAGATCCATAGAGCGCGCAAGACCCAGATCACAGATCTTGAGCTGACAATCAGAATTGATCAGCAAGTTGCTCGGTTTGAGGTCACGGTGCAACACGCCAGCACGGTGCATATGGTTGAGGCCGCTGAGAATCTGGTAGAGGAAGTAACGGATGTGATCATCCAAAAGCACCTCTTTCGAATAGATGATGCGATGCAAATCCATCTCCATGAGGTCCACCGTCATGTAGACATCACGGAACTCAGAATACGAGGGCGGGGGTATGAGGTCCATGAGACTCAAAATATTCTCATGAGCAAGGTGGCGCATCAGTCTTGACTCACGAAGAATCTGCTTGAGTTGATGAGGATGCCAGACACAATCAATAACTTTCTTGATACCGACGTTGCCACCAGTGTTTGTGTTCGTCGCTGCAATCACAATTCCGTACGCTCCACGACCGCAGACCTTGATAAGAGAGTAATGCTTTGGGATTGTAAATGGAGCACCACACACCATGAAAGTGTGCATGTTCTCGTTCTCCTTGCACACTACCGCATCGAAGCGCCCCGTGCTCGAAGACTTGGCTGGAGCTGGCTCCTTCTTTTTCGACCCCTTGTCGGACGTAGCACCATCCGATCGAGGTCGAGACGCCGACTCGGGCGAAAGCTTGACATTCGCCCATCCGTGACGGCGATATTCCTGGTTGTGGGGAGCATAAGCATCATCCATACGACCTCCGGGAGTAGCAGCACCACGACCGCTGTAGCTGCTAGCTGGAGTCATTGCACCGCCAATCAGCTCGGCGGTGGATGGAGCATCCCACTGCATCATTGTAGCCGTTGGAGGGTTGTGGCGGTCAATCACAACACTTCGACTCTTACGCAAACGAGGCTTCATCATTGCATCAGACTCGTTGGGGTTCCCACGGCGACAAGTAATGCCCACCATAATCTTGCCACAGTACTCTCCCTTCGTGTTGCTGACGGTGTACCAGCGTGCATCAGACGACATGGCGGCTTCTTCCTCCTCACTGCCTCCCGCATGGGATGACATAATGTACTTGGCAACATTGAGAGTCACAAAACCAACCTTGTTATTGGAACCAACGGTCGCACCTTGATCGAGCAAGTCCATTGTCAATGTGCACGTCCCGATGATATCGTGGAATGGAAGCTCGATGACTTTTTTCCATACAGGGTTCATGGGGCTATAGGTTGCTTCTTCACTGTTGCGCGGGGTTCCGGTGCTGAAGGCGCTCTTGGTTCCATCCAAATCTCCCTTATCACCAGTTGATGGAGGCCCAATGCTCGACGAGTTCCCACTGAGCATGCTAATTCCAGAACTGAACTTACGCGTGAGTGTTGGCATCGACAAACCACCCAAAGTCGTCGTTGAAGTAGATGTCGAGTTAGATGCAGATGCTGAATCCTTCCCGTTCTGCTGTGCTTGCTGAGCGTGGTGAAGTGCGGCCATCACGATTGGGTCTTTGATTGCCTTCTTGGCATTCACTCCCATTTTCAGCCCGTTGCCTTGCATCACGTAGACAAGAAGCGTGCCCAGTTTGCCGTGCTCCGCATCTACTTCATTAAACTCCTGTGGCAATTTGAGCGTCGTAGCCGCTCCAGGGACCTTGAAAACTGCGCTTGCTGCTACGACGTCACCGTTGATCTCAAAACGTGCGAGTCGCCCGTCGGAGTAGAACATAAACTTGTGCACCCAATTCTGGATAAAACGACGATTGTCTCGCTTGTTTTCGAGTTCTTCCTTTCCAGATGCTACTGCTATGGATCCTTCAACTGAAAGTCCGCCAATCTTGAAATTTGTCCAGTTCGTGTTCTTCGAGAACTCGTGAATGAAGCTCACAACACCGGCGTGGCCTCGATACGCGCCATGGAAAGGAACAGAAGGCGGGTAGTTGGAGCAGAAAATGACATCTCGATCGAGCAGCCGGAAGAACCTCGTGAAAACTTGTTCTGATGGAGGTGGCAGTGTGACTGCCATATCTCCTTCTGTTCTCCACTTCCCGGAGTGAGCTGTATAGAGCACGACGATCATCGCGTAGAATTCTTCCATGTCCAGTGGGGCGACTGGGAGATTTGGAATCGCGACAATTGCCTCAAGCCCAAGGCGCATCCAAATCACTTTTTCTACAGGTGTCGGGGCAGTGAGCTGCAGCGTTCGCTTGTCTTCTGTGATGAACGTGAACCCGTTTGTTCGGGATGACGATTCTTTAACGCCGGCCAGGATATAAAGATGGCTCACTGGATTCGCTGAGGCGCTCGATGGACGGCGAGCGGATCGCTCACTTTCTTGAAGCAGCGGCTCGTCACGTGAGGCGATATACGCTTCTTTGGAGGCGAAGCGTCGCAGGTACTTGCCTTCGAGGACGTAGTAATGTTTTTCGAGGCGTCGAAGCCACTCGCTTCGGCGGCTGAGTACGCCCTCCCACCGTACGGCTTCGTGATATAGTGTGGCTGATTCTGGTCGGAAGAAATCGCTCTGACGCACTGGATCTGATAGTGTGGACTCGCGTTCCTGTGCGTCTGTCGGGGCTGAAGTCGATGATTCTCTGTCGTTCGTTGGAGGAGGAAGTGTGCTTGGAGCGGGAGGCGACACCCGCGATGGGGCAGGAGGCTTAGGGGGCTGACCGCTCGTCGCTTGTGTCTTTTTCGCACTGGCGATCTTGGATGCCGAAGGCGGGGGGTTTGTCGCTTCTGGGGCTTCCTCACTCTCGCCAGGTGCTTCCTCGTCCAGTTTTGGGGCGTCCAGGAGCGTGACGGCACTCTTCGTCGATGAGGCAAGCTTCTCACCGAGCGAGTTGAGCATGGGATCCTGCGCGGCAGACAGCCGGCGTACCGAGGACTTGTAGAGATTCTTCTCTTTTCCATGGAGACTCAGACGCGCATCCTCCAGGATCTCGGATGCACGTGCTGAGATCTCGCCCTGTTCGAGCCACATACTGATGCATCCTTCGCGGCTCATCTTTTGTACGCGCTGCATCTTATCCACGGTCTCGACGTTGGCGAGTGAGAAGCCGCCGCTCAGCTTTCGCGCGACCGTGCCCACGGGGTCGTCGCCGTCGCTTTGGCTGTAGTCCAGGTTCTCCAGCAGCACTTCCACGAGCCGCGGCAGCGAGCCTTCGCTGTTGCGCATGGCCTCGCTCACGCGGTCCATGGGCAGCTTCATGCGCAGCGACGCGCGCGTCCATGCCGCGCCCTCCGACTGCGTGCGCGAGCGGAACTTCTTGCGCTTGCTCTTGGCCTTGAACACCGCGGGGCTGAGCGCCGAGACGGTCGATGACGCCGGCGACGGCTCGTCCGACTGCGCGGGGGACGACGAGATCGAGACCGACGAGGCGGTGGCCGGCGACGCGTTGCCCGCGTCGCTTCGCGCCCCGGAGAGGCTGTCGCTGCCGCTGCTGCGTTCGTGGTCCTTCGGCGGTGGGAGCACCTCGCTCATGTTGGAGAGATAGACTCGCGACCTCCGAGATGGAGAGAGAGAGTTCCCTCGTCCTCGCTTCTACGGATGGAGTTGGCCGAGTCGGCGCGGCGTTCTTGTCTGCCACGCGGTCGAGAGAGCGGGAAAGACGACGCGCAGGGTCGCGGGCGCGTGTGCGTAGAAAGCCCGCGTGGTTAGACGCCTCCCTTCGAGTGCCGGGTCCGAAGGGAAGAGGTCGGGGCCGTCGATAGCGTCCGTCAAGCGCACGGCTATTTTGATCTGGGCAAAGTGAAGAGAGGGGAGAAACCAAGGTCCCGCCAGATGGCAAGCTCGAGCGAGGAGGGGGCACTATTGGAGAGGAGGGTACCCTCAAGGAAGTTACGCAGAGCTAGACAAATCAAACCAGACCTCGATGTAACCGAACAGCTCGAATAGAGCAAGAGTGTCTTTCGTGGATAGGATGTTGGCATTCTGGATGACAAGACTGGCTTTCGTATGGAAAAGGGGAGATTATCCAACGATGGAAAACCTCCCGTCTACAAGAGAATCGGTGGGAAGATCTTCTGCTTGATGAGCTCTTCGACCACACTGCGGATTTCCTTGGCTTCAAGCTGGGTCACGGTGGACGCCATCAGAGACCTTCCAATCCAAACCATCGCATTCTATGATACCGTACCGTCGGATGAACGTACTCGAAACCCGTTGATTCGATCTTTGCACCATCAACGTAGAGGTGGTTATGCTGCAGAAGCTCTTTGTCGATGTAAGGGGACAGAGGGGTGTTGTTGATGCCATGTTCCTAGCGGACAGTTTCAGTGAGACTACTTAGATGACGTCGTGTTTGGAGATTAATCGCACACGTACCGCACAGAGATCAGACCATGGCTTCATGTGCTTGTCATTCGCCTCATCAACAACGTCCGATAGTTTCACCTGTGCATATCCACATTATGAGACAATGCCCTGAGTTGAACTGGGTGAGACCAACGCACGCGTGCGAGGTTGGAGACAAGCTTCCCGATGAATCCTGTTCTGATTTTGAACACCTCCTCCAAGATCGCATTAATTTTTTCTTGATCTGGGCAGCCATGTTAGTACGTGGAGACAGAAAATACATGCAGTGATTGATTCCTTACTTGTGTCGGTCTTGTCCGCAAGATTGTACACTTCGCCCCGCTTTCCCTCCGAAGACAAATGCCATAACGCGCGGCAGACATCAAGGACATGGACCTATACAAAGATTGTTAGCTGCAGCACAAATTCATTTGAGGGCGGCGCAACTCACTGTGTTAACTCGCATTTCTGCATCCCAAAGAAGCTTCATCTTCTCGTCAAGCTTGACGTAACTAAACAGTGGCGGAGTGGAGTGAGCGCTCATTAGGCATCCCGTAGCACCAAAAAAAGTTCGACTCACGCAGCAGCGCAAATAATTCGAGGCATCAGACCCATGTAGTCAGCTGGTCCATAAACCTGCGATAAATTGAATGTAAAAGTTGCGCATGCTCCGAGCAACACGATGCAATCCTTACTGTGACTGGTCGAATGAAGACCGTGTCAAGCTCTTGGAGGTTGCGGATCGCTTCTTCAGCCTAGGTTATGACAGCCAACTGCATAATCGCTACTACGAGATCCATGTTCAGCTGTAAATGCCTACCTCGAGCTTGTACTTGGCCTGCATGGTCCACGGTTGAAGGTCTGCCCCTTCACCCGCCGGGGCTTTGGTCTGCGATTTGTACACGAATGCAGTCGAGACTTCAAGGTAGCGTCGGATCCCAAGCGCATTCCCGTGCTGAGCAGCGTACTTTGCTGATTCGACATGGTCAGTTGCGTATACACATGTTCGCGTCATGTGTTTCAAGGCAACACTCACCACACTTGACCGACAAATCCCGACACTAAGACACCCCCAGAGAGCCGTAAGTCCACGCCCATGCCGCCCGAATCTTTTGCAGCGCACCTTTGAAGCGTACACGCTTTCGTTGAGCCCACACTTGGTCTCGCCGGCAAGATTGTAGACGTAGTGGTAGGGCCCAAACTCCGGGTTGAAGGCTCGCTCGAGATGGGCGTCGCGCGTCAAGTCTGCTTGAACGTACTTGACGCGCTCGTCTGCAAACGCCTCTTTGTGTGAAGTGCTGGGAGATCCCACTTTGAGGGTGAGCCATTTCGCTGTGACAGCCCCCTCCGCACTTACCTGAAGTAGGCGATTTCCGGCATGGTCTTGTCGGCCACGCGGATGTAGGAGCAGAGGTCGTTGTCCACGCAGAACTTGACAAAGTTGCGGCCGATCATGCCGACGCCGCCGAGGACGAGGATGCGGGGCTTGCCGTCGCTCATGGTCGTCGCGGGGGGCCGAGGAAGCGGAGTGTATCCGGAGGAAACTCAAGTGCCGGGATTGTCGGATGCGAGAGTGTTGTGTCTGCGAGACGGACGTTGTTCACGGCGAACTTAAGAGCGCGGGTAGTCGAACTTAATCAGCGGATACGGCTGTTTTGGCCAATCATCTGGCGCCATTCGTTCTATCGCGATTAGAAGACCCTCTCGGTCGTCGGGCCGCTGATTCTGAAAATTTACACCGCATGGCGGAAGACGAACGACCGCCTCGACAGCGCTACGACCCGTATCCATCCCCTCACGCCAGGCCTCCATGCACGGATTCGTTGCACTAGTCGCCACGGCGTTGGTGATCACACTGCTGCTCTACGTGGGCCAGCCCGATGCGCCACTCGCCGTGATCGATCTCTCAAGCGGAGGCCTCGGCGACGTGAGCCACGGCCGCGGGTGCGAGATCAAGAACTTGGAGACGCTGCGGCGGAGCGCGATCGTCTACACGTGGGTCAACGGCACAGAACGCTGCTACAATGCACGGCGGGAAAAGGCTGGTCTCTCTCCGGGTGGCAGCTCTCGCGACAAAGAGATGGGCGAGCTCAAGTACTCGTTGCGGTCGCTGCTCAAGTTCGCGCCGTGGTTGGAAGGACCGATCTATATCGTCACCCCTGGACAGATTCCTGACTGGCTCGATCTTTCGAACCCGCGTATCCGGATCGTCGACCAAGATGATCTCCTGCCCAAGGACAAGACAGCGCTTCCGAACTTCGACACGAATGTGATCGAGCAGTATCTGCATAAGATCCCTGGACTCACCGATATCTTCATCCACATGAACGATGACTATTTGTTCATCAAACCGATCACTCCTGACCGATTTTTCACGTGCGATGGTGGAATTCGATTCCTCACTGAGATCAACCACATTCGCCACGTGAAAGGCACCAAGTCGAACGCGTGGCTCGCCAGTGTGCGGAACACAATCGAGCTCACAGACAAGACCTATGGCGGCGAGCACGTGTACAACTTCATCAAGCACGCCCCTTTCGTCTACAGTCGCTTAGCCTTCGAAAGGATTCACGAGAAGTTTGGTGAGGCTTTGGACGCCACGTTATCCCACCAAGTTCGTCACCACGAAGACTTGAATATGCCGCTTCTTCACCATGTCTACATGAATGAGGAGGGCTCTCGTGAGCTTGGCATTCCAGTGCAGTTTAACCCGTTATCAGAATGTGATGACTGGATACTAGTTCGCATCACCGACAAAGACTACACAGCCTTGGAAGACCGATTCGACGATGCTCTGGCCAGGCGAGGTCCTGAAGTATTGTTGGCATTGAATGACGAGTACACAAGACCAGAGACGGCTGCACTTGTGGGAAGGTTCTACCGTAAACTGCTACCGAAGCCAGAGTTTTATGAACTCCCTGATGGCCAAAGTCTGAGCGTTGTGAGCAGTTACCACGGCCCTAGTTGTTCCTATGACCCGAGCGTTATTCCACGTGTGGTCGAGCCATACTCAACGCTTCGCGAGCAAAACAGCCGCCAAGTCGCAGACAACATGCCCGAATCTCCGTATGCAGTGCATTTCCGGAGACTGGGGGCTCCTTCGGGTTCAGGTGGGTTTGTCAGCACTGTCGGGTTTACTATCGGATTCGCACTGTCGATTGTCGGCTCAGTGTACATATTTCAGCGCGCGAGTGGAATTGGAGGAGGCGGAGGCGTTCACGGCGGGACCAAGAGAAGATAGATTTCATTCATCAGTCCCGACACATGGGAAATATAGAGTGGGCGAGAATGTTTTGTTTGGATGTTGAATGTCAACGTTAAGATTTGAGTGAGTGAAACTTGGGCTATTGGCTGCACGAAACTTGGTAGCCTCTTGCTCACTTCAATTGCTTGATGAAGTCGTCATCAAAACTTCAACGGACAACACAGATCTTTTCGGATTCAAGCGCAAAAACATTGGTGGATTCTATTTGTAACCGTATTCGAGGCTTTCCTAGACTTTGTCGTACACCGACGCAGAGCCCTTCGGCGACTTGCTTCGCAGCACGAGCAAGTAGAACACGTAGACAATCATGCCACCAAGTCCCATACCGAGACCCTTCAGCAGAGAGGTCACAAACGCTACCCACCGGAGCTCCCGGTAGGCAATGACCTGGAACTTCTGTGAGTCTTCAACGCGACGAGGGAATGGCGAGAGAATGGTCTCGTCGACTTCACATGTGTCAGGCTTTCGGATGGTCAACGGATGAGGAGCAGCGCCGGGCTTGAGCTCGTACTCGCTCGGCTCGGGTAGGAACGTGGACAGGAACTCGACGGCTGTGTCCGCAACACGCATATCTGAGTATTCGTCGTTCAGCGCAATAATCTTGTACGGCGAGGTGCCGTCGATGATCTGTCCAAAAACGGTCTTGAGTTCGTCGATGTTGTCGTTCTGCATGAGAATGAGCTTGTAGCCCTGCATCTCCTCTTGCGGGGGCGAGTAGATCGGGATGCCGAGCTCCTGACTGCCCTGGCTCACCATGTAGTAGTGGTGAAGCAATGGCATGTTCATGTCGGGCTTTCCGCGGAACTTGGACTTGAGCGTCGTGTAGAGCGGTCGATCAAAGATCTGGTGAATTCGCTCAAACGCCTTGCGACTGTACACGAACGGAGCGTGCTTGATGTAGTGGCGATCTTGTTGGCCCCAGCGCAAATCCATCTCTTGCTGCGTGTTCAACACGGACGAAATCCAGATACCCTTCTTCGGGGTCGGAGGTGTGTGGGAGATGAGTCCGTTCTCGTGAAGGAGTCGGATTCCGCCGTCGCACGTGAAGAAGTCATGCGGCTCAATCGGCTTGGTGAACATGTAGTCGTCGTTGATCTGCATGTAGATGTCGGAGAGGCCCGGGATGAGGTAGAGGAATTGCTCGATCACATGCGTGTTGAACGTCGGCAGGAACTGCTTGGCGTATTCGGGGAACAAGTCATCTTGGTTGACGACCTTGATTCGTGGGTTCGTGAGATCAACCCATTCCGGGATGTGGCCCGGTGTGACGATGTAGATCGGGCCCGTGTGCCACGAGACGAACTTCTTGAACGAGCGGATCGAGTACTTGAGCTCGCCGATCTCGCGGTCGCGCGAGCCACCAACGGCGTGCTTGCCGCCGGCCTGCATGCGCGACTCGCGGTAGCACGGCTGGCTGCCGTTGACCCACGTGTAGACGATCGACATGCGCCGCAGCTCCTCAAAGTTCTTGATCTTGCATTTGCCCGGGAAGAGTCGCTCGAACTCGGCGTCCGAGAACTTCTGCGCCTCGCTCGGGGTCAGCTCGTCCACGGTCGTGGCCGACGGCAGCGCACCGAGCACATAGAAGACGAGGATCCACGCCGTGATGGCGCCGAGGAGGATGACGGGGAGGTTGCGTCGCTGGCCGAGCGCCATGCGCAGTCTCACGGCCGACGGAGACTGCATGAGGGAGCGGGAGGAGGGGGCGTCGCTTGGGGCGCAGGACGCGTGTTGGGGAGTGAGATCCGCAATCGCCGAGATGAGTCGGAGCGCCGCTGTCCGCGAGAGAGGAAGTGCGCCGGCTGGTGTCCTACGCCACGCCGAGTACTTGAGCGGCGGATCTCGCTTCGCGCCGCCCGGCGGTCAAGGGGCTGATGCGGAAAGGTGTCTCAGAACCCCAATGGGCGTGCGAGGGCTGATCTTGAGACACAGGGCTACACAGCCGGCCGAGGGGTACAGTACACACGAGGGTACGAACGTAACCCATTGTTTAGCTCCGGTCTAAACATCTGCGAGAGAGAGCTGGACGATTGGACGAAAGATCCCCTACCCCTAACCCATGTGGCGTTGCGTTAGCTCGACGAGCGGCTTGACTCAAAGGGGCTGGGTTCGCTGAACCGGGCTGGGAACTCAGAAAAGTGGACCCCATAACCTCTCTCGCGGCGTACCTTCTTGCAGAGGGATTATGTGTTGCGGATCCGCACCATAAGACGGGTTGTTTCGTCGGTGAGTGGGTTCCTGCACCGTAAGCCCCTCCACTTCCCGGTCCCGTGTTGCGTCAGTCAGCCGTAAAGAGCGCCGCCACTGCTTGGTCGCTGCTGCCTCGCCTCCCAGGCCTCTCTCTGCCTTCCCTGCCTCCGCCCTCGACACGCACGCTCGCAGCCATGGCGGACGAGTGGCCCACCGTCGCGACTGAGTATCAGATCATCGAGCAGATCGGCCAGGTGCGTTACGCCGTGACGAGGAGCTGCTCGCTCGCGACCACCGCCACGAAGATCCTGGCGAGCGAGTTCGAGAGAGACTGAGATATTAACCGATTAACCTGTCGCCCAGGGAGCCTTCGCGAAAGTATGGAAGGCGTACTGCGTGCCGAAGAAGATCCACGTGGCCATCAAGATCATGGATCTTGAGAAGATCACTACGAGCTTTGAGGACATTCGCGTGCGTAGGATACGCTAGGCACGGGAGGAGAACGACACTGACCGGGTTGGCTGGATGGGGAACGTTGGGCAGGCCGAGGTCCAGACCATGAAGATGACCAATCATCCGAATGTGCTCAAGTGCTACTGCAGCTTTGTGCACAAGGATCAGCTCTGGCTCGTCACACAGCTCATGAACAAGGGTACGCACTGGGTGCTGCCGCTCGGTGGTCCTCGATGCTGATTCATGGGCTTATGGTGTGCAGGCTCGTGTCTGCATGTGATGAACTGGCTCAAGAAGAAAGGAATGGGTGAAGGACTCAAGGTTTGAATCATCTAGGCTCTGAAGATGGCAGATAAACTCACCACAGTACCCGCTGGTTACAGGAAGAGTTCATCGCCGTGATTCTGAACGAGTCTCTCAAGGGTCTCCAGTACTTCCATGAGAACGGGCAGATCCATCGGTAAGTGCGTAACCTTGTCGGGTTGATTGCATGGCTTCCTCACGAGATGTTCGGTATCTAGCGACATCAAGGCTGGCAACATCTTGTTGGATGGTGAAGGTCACGTCGTGATTGCTGACTTCGGCGTCTCTGGTTGGATGATGGAGGGCGGTGATCGACGGAAGAACCGTCAGACGTTTGTTGGTACGCCGTGCTGGATGGCTCCGGAGGTTATGGAGCAGGTTAAAGGCTACGACTACAAGGCCGACATCTGGTCGCTCGGTATCACTGGGTTGGAGCTGGCTAAGGGCTATGCGCCGTACGCACGCTACCAGCCGATGAAAGTCCTCTTGCTGACGCTGCAAGAAGATCCGCCTTCGCTCAAATCCTATGAGGTTTGACAATTGTATCGTCCTTCCATGAAGATCTTGAAACTGACATGTAAATATGAAAGGATGACGGTAGCGGTCACCAGTTCAGTCGCCACTACAAGGACATGATCAAACTCTGTCTTCAAAAGGACCCAACCAAACGCCCGGGGACTGCAGCGTTGTTGAAGCACAGCTTCTTTAAGAAGGCCGGTGACTCGGGTTTCCTTGCTCAGACACTCCTGTCAAAGATTGAGGATATCGGTGAGAGCTCGATGACCGCCGGAATGGCAGATGCGCTTCCTGGGTAAGTCATTCGGGATATGCTAGTGTCTGATCTCGGTGGATTCACGCTGAGATATAAACTTGCGTTGTATAGTACCGGACCTCTGTACGCGAAGGGAACGAAGCTCCCCTCCGGTTTGGAAGAATCGGAGACCGCGAAATATGTCCCTGGCACTACGTGGGTTTTCGATGACGACGATGACACCAACGGTTCCTCGGACAAGGCGAACATGTCTGTAGACGATTTCGCTGATCAGTTCAACATGGTTACGGGAGGCGAAGAGTTCCGATCGGAGTAGAAACACGATGGATAACCAATCTTGCCTTCGCTGAAGGCCCTTCGCAGTAAGTCACCCCACCCCAGTAGTAAGGCGCTCGATAAAGTATAAGAAAACGCTTTTGTGGAGACAAGAAGTTTCTGTTTATTTGCTTTTTGCAATCATTGGTTGTCCTAATTAATAAGCTACAGAAGCTGTCCATCACCGCCAATCTCGGGAGCTGCCTGCTTCATCAATACGCCTCATCAAAAATGTAGTAGTCTTCGCACCGCTTCATTCACAGAACTGGTTGTCTTTACACAAGGGCGTCTCCTTGCGGTTCACTCGATGGCTTGCCAACAGCCTTTCGTGTGTAGTCACGCGAGACAAGCGCGGCCGAATTGGCACCACTTAGCACTGCCTGCGAAGCCGATCGAATTGGGGACAGGATCAGACCCACAACGCTCAATAGCAGTGTGGGTACGAACATCACCACTGAGACGACAAGCTTCACTCCAGAGAAGTAGACAAACCGTGACCAGACCGCGCCCTCACCGTGGAATCGCATCATACCCTTGCCAGCACCCGTGTCGAGACGGTTCAAGACGTATCGCGTGTCTGCCTGGATAAGGCTGCTGTTCGCTCGACGAAGTTCGATGTCCGACATAGCATCCAACAACCGAACCATGGATGCTGAGAGTGGTGGGGCGATCAGGAACAGGATAAAGCCTAGCAAGGCGACAGGTAGGAATACAACAGACAGAGGGATACACACGAGCGAGTAGGAGAACAGCTTCCCCCAGCTGTGCGTCTCCACCTGCTTTGTGGGAGTTGACTGGTTTCCTCGGGTAGCAGTAGTTACCGCCTTGTTGGCAGGTTTTGCCATTGTTGCCACCGCCGCCGAGTCGTTTCCTGTCACAAGCACCTTGGTGGCCTTCGGAGATTGATAGTGCTCATAGGCTGGGCCATCGGTAGTGTCATCATCGCTATTTTGCCACTTCTTGTCCTTGCCAACATAGTTCCCGTGATCGAGGTCAAAGGTCGAGTCGCTCGAGTCGATGCGACCAATTGCATCTAAGTCAGCATGTTTAGATGGGGCATTGGTGACCGGCTTCGCCGGCACCACAGCTGGATCAGCCTCGTCTTCACTAGTTATCGTGCTGTCGCGAGCGTGTTGGCCGATGTACATTTTAACTTTCTTCTTCTCGGGCATTGCATCGGGACCCAAAACGCGATCCGAGTCACTCGGTTCCTCGGCCATGCGGTTGCGCTGACGAAGAAGCGTTCGCGTGTTGCCAATCTGGAAGCTCATAGACTCGGCATGACCGAGGCGCTGGTAAGTGGATTGATCGCCTGTGTAGAAGACGTCGATCTCGAAGAAGTACAAGAACTCTGAGGTTGCAGTTTCCAACTCGATTTCACCGGGACCACCATGACGACGCTTCTTCGGCAAGTCGAACTCGAACTTCCAGACATCTGGATAGAATGTCACCTCGAAGTGAACACCACTACCGTCCGGGAGCACATTGAACTTTTCAACGACGCCGAGAGCGCTCAAACTCTGTAGCGTTTTAATCTCAGCAGAGTTCAGATACTGCTGCGCAGACAAAGCGACGTTGCGAGAGAACGTGCTGTTGCATCGCGCAAGTAGCAGCAATCCTGACGGTGATAGCAATTGAGCTGTCGGGATCGTGATGTGTGCTTTCACAGCCGCCCGACAGACGCCCTTGCACCGGTGCTGCAGGTTCTCAATTCGAACGCGGTAGTAGTCTCCATGCTCTGGGCAGTACGGGAAACACTGGATGTTCTTGCGATCGTTTCGCCAGTACTTCTCCAAGAATGGCGTCTGGATATCTACTCGAGCTGGGAAGGCAGGAGATGAAGTAGTTTGCATAGGCAACGCGGGAGTTGGCGTTGCGACTTGACTATGCATAGTCGGGGGAGGCATAAACGCGGAGGCAAGGTCATCGACATCCACCGCAGACGGGTACTCCTGCTTAATGTCCATGCTGCCATCCAAACCATCCACAGGATCAAAGTCCAGACTGTGGACCTTCTTGTACCCGAACCGCTGGTGGTTATCGTGCACTGAAGGCTGTTGCACGTGACTTGGTTGATTTTGTTCGGTGAGGAGATACTCTGACAGGTTCTGCCACTCCTCAGGACTGAAGTCAGTGACTGTCGTCGCAGATGAGTTTGGTGCAAAGCCACTGCTGTTTCGGAAGCTACCACTCTGCGAGAACGAAGAATTCTTGGGCAGCGACGAGCGATCGATGTCCTTAATAATCTGGTCAAGGTTGCCGTCGTTCGTGAACGACTCAACTGCTGCCATGGTCAGACTGTCACGCTTCATGGGTTTTTTGTCAGCCGTGATCGAGTTGTTCTGGACAGGCTGCGACATGAGGTCGTCGAGGAACGGTTCGCTGTCCTCGAGGAAGCTGAGCTTGAGCGATGAAATCGACAGGTTGCTCCCCTCGCGGAACTCGAGGCCGTCACTGCTAATACCGCGCGCAAAAAGCTTCTGACGCTCTGCCTCCATCTCTTCCGCGTCGAAGTCGGAGGCCTGTGGAGGGGACTCGACCTCGGTGGAGCCTCCGTCTGACGTGGCGTCGCACCGGCACTCGTTACGGAACTCGGGGAGGCCGAGGGGGTTCACAAACTGGTCGCAACGAACGCAGAAGTTTGCGAACTTGGAGTACTTTTCCGGGTAGTTGGTCTTGAGGTACTGGTCGTACGCGCGCGCGGCCTCGTCCGGAGTCTTGCATGTGTTGGTGATGCGCTTGGCGCTGTACTTGGCGCCCCACGACGTTTTGCTCGTCTGGGTGACGCCTCGGTACTTGGAGGTCTACAGCAGCGTCGTCGGCGTCAGTCTCATCGCCGACAGGAGCCCGCGGCGATTCTCGTCTTACCTTTCCCTTGATCATCTTGCCGGCCTGAAGCGCCGACTTGTCCTGGAAGACGCGCTGCTGTTGCGGCGAGAGGGCGGTGAGGTCGTTGTCTTCGACAAAGTCGGCGACGACTTCGACCAACTCGTTGGTATTGGCCGTCTGCAAGAATGACATGTCCGAGTACATTTGCTCGTCTGAGGGCGTCGCGACCGAGTAGTCCGACTCCTCCGACGTGTAGCCGTTCGAGATGCTGAGCGGAGTGGTGTCGTTGGACACGTTCGGGCGCGAGATGAAGTCTATAGTATCCACCATAGACGGCGAGTCAGCACGGTCACCGTGTCCACTTTTGGGGCGCAGGACACAAGGCCCCGGACCCAGAAAACGCTCGAAATTTCCGCACGCACCGTGCAGCAGGTTGGCGCCGGGCTCCTCGAGGTCGTCCATGTGGTCGTCCAGGGGGTCGTACTCCGGCATGGTCGGCATCGGCGCCTGCAGCATCCTGGCCGACTAACTCGCTTCCTCCTCGTCTCCGCGGCCGGGGGAAATGGGAATCGCGAGGTTATCCGGTCCATGGCCCAGCCCCCAACCTCAACCAACTCCCGAGTCAGTCATCGCAGCAGGCGGCTCGGGCTCGGGACTGGATTTTCTCCCCCTAGCCCTAGTTTGCCTCGGCGTTGGACACAGGAGCCAATCAGAGCACACGAAATTCAACGCTGTGAACGCGGGGTAGGGGAAAACGACGTTGAAACAGTAGGCTGAAGCAGATTTCGAGCTGGAATGGGTGGGCTGCTCACTGAATTAGCTGTTATGGGATCCCATCTGGTGAGAAACTTTTGTCTGGAGGATTCTATCGAGGATGTGAGAAACTCTTGGCAAATCCCCATGGTCGTTCGGCGAGTGGAGTGGACCACTCTATTTTGATGGCTCATGGTGATCTTCTGGACAGTGGCGCGTGATCAGTGGCAACCATGCCGGCGTTCAGGATCGAAATCGAGTCAGAGTCGACTGATTGATTGCTTCAGGCAATCGTCAGGGGATTCGTCTCGTGCAAACGGGTCTCTGAACGTTAGATTGAACGCTGGCTCGCAGATGATGGAGGTTTACGATTGAGAGGGACGTGTCCTCTATTAAGTTCCACGTAACTGTGGATGGTGGGAATGAGTGCTGGCAGATTTGAATGGGTTCGAACGCGTTCCGGAGAACCCTCTCTCCTCCACAGAGAAGATCACTGATGGATTGTCTCAACCAATGGAGCTTGGCACGTTGAAGTGGGCACCTGATGAGTCCTTTCGTGAGACTCTCACTCCCCAAATCATGAAATTCATGTTAGTGATTCCTGAGATTTCATCGTGCACATTCGCGCAACATTGGCACCTGAGATTTCGAGCAACCCGAGAATGTTGCTTGAATCAGAGGGAGGGATGACGTAGCTCTGCATCTTTGCAGCCGGATCCAAGGCTGCGATGGTTCCGCGAAACCGCAGTCGGAAGCGTCGACGCCGTCTGCGTCACGGGAACCAGCTGCCTCCGCCCAATCACAGACTTGAATCTCTCGAGCTGGAGATTCAAGATCGCACGCAGCGGCGAGGCGATGTCAATCTCTGACGCTGCTTCCGAAAACCCCCACCGCCCATGACGTTGGAGTGGCTTCATCGGCGTTGGTTCGTTGGCGCGGCGCTTGTCCCAGGCCACTGCGGGCGTTTTCTGTCCCCAGTTTGAAGGATTCTTGTTCGCGCCAGAGCGATCAACATTCCCAACGAGTCAAGCTGAACCCGTGGCTCTCGAGAAACCAGGACGTGCAGCCAGGCGCAGTCGGTTCCCAGTTGCCTTGGATCCCGCGACTCCACTCCTCCTCCTCCGTCGCTCCTCCTTCGCACCAACTCATTCCTCCACTTCGCCAGTTGTGGGGACATCTCCAGTAATCGACTCGTTCAGTCCAAGGGTTCCGAATTCGCGCTCGGTGCAATCCGCAATGGTCGCCGACTCGACGCCCAAGACCAGCACCGCCAACGCCGTCGGCAGGGCGGTCGTGTCGCCCGCGCTGCCGCGCAAGCCCGGCATCGTCGTGGACGAGCGCACGCCGCTCAAGGGCTTCTACCCGAGCCCGCGCAACCGCCACGTCGTGAGCTGGTACATCAACATGTTCCTCATCAACTTCGTCGAGTTTGCGGCCGAATCGTCTCGCGGTGTCGTGCTGCCCACGCTGTTCCTCTACAACAAGTCGCTCGGAGGCGATCTTGCGTTCATGGGGCTGCTCACATCTGTGTTCTCGGTCGGCCGCTTGATCTCATCCACAGTGTTCGGCTGGATGTGCGACCGCTACTCGTTCAAGTTCGTTTACATTGTATCCTCGGGCATTTGCCTCTTGGGCAACATCATTTACTTGCTCGCGGATGAACACGTCGCCGACAGTCTTACGGTGCTGGCGGTCAGCCGATTCCTTGTCGGCTTTGGTGCTGGTAACCGTAGCGTGTGCCGAGCTAACGTCGCTGCCCTGACGACTGTGAACCAGCGCCTCAAGTACCTCACGATTCTCGCGACTGTTGTTTTCCTGGGGTATGCTCTGACACCAGGACTCGGAACCCTCGTTGCGGACGTGGACATGTACTTCTTGGGAATGCATCTGAACAAGTTCACGTCGCCAGGCATGATTCTTGTCGTGCTCAACATCATCACGATCGTCTCCATGTTCACTGTCTTCGACGAATCCATCACGATTCACGATGGACCTGCCGAGAGCCCAACTGTCGGTGCCGCACACAACCCGCTCAATGATCCAACTAATCTGCCGGATCGTATTGTGCAAATTGGTGCAGTCGTCTTCATCTTCTTGAACTTCAATGCGCGTGGTATCTTGTCGGTCTTCGAAACGGTCAACATCCCTTTGTTCCTCCAAGTCACTGGAAGTGATCCCTCAAGCACTAGTGCAGTCGTCACGGCCTCGAACTTCCAGTTCTACCTTGGCCTGCTGGGCTTGGTGACCTACTTCTCGATCGAATACTTCCGTCACCACATTTCGGACGTCACTTGGGTGCAGTCTGGATTTGCCATGCTCACAATCGGTAACTTGATGCTTGTTATCGCCCCCGCCGCGCTCACGTTTCCTCGACTTCTCGTTGCGGAGTTGTTCGTGTGGAGTATTGGTTGTCCTATTACCACTGCCGTCGTTGTGGCTGCATTCTCCAAACTTCTCGGTGGTCGGCCGCAGGGCACCCTCATGGGTCTTCTTGGTTCCGCGGCGTCTGTGTCGCGCATTGTCCTTCCGTTGTTGCCGGCTGCGATTCCGTCTCTCACACCAGTGTTCTGGATCAACATTGTGTTGTGCGCTGTGAGTATTGCGAGCCTCATGTGGTACACCCGAGTGGTGTACTCGGCTAAACAAGAAATGGCTCGGGATTTTGAGGCTGGCATGAGTGCGATCGAGCTACCCAATGACGTGCGATCTCCACTTTACGCCGATTCACGCGACTTTGAAGAACCAGCCAAGTAAAAAGAACACAGGCGAATCCAGAAGAAGAAAAGAAGCTCATAGAGTTCTCACCAAACGACCCTTCACGAAATTCTACCTGCTCTACGATTTATACTATAATGCTTTCTAAATCATGAGAATGATATCTACCTGACTCCTGGTGTCGAAGTTCTTTCCAATGCTGTGCTGTGATCCCGTAGCGATTGGGCTTGGGTGTTTTGACTTCAGCTCGAAGCCGGACGGACTTCCCCGAACTCTTGATGGCCAGTTTCATCCGCATGCGCGCGTGCCTCCCGCTGCAAAATGACAAACACGATACTCACACACAACTTCTGTCACACAAAGGAGCGTACATGTGATTCACGAACCTGACCAACGAACGTTCTCCTGCACTGCATGCACACGATGTGAAATCCGCTCACGTTCGTGTACTCGTGATTCTGCAGGGCACATGATCAGTAAACATTCGCGCGGTGGTGCGGACGATGCCTGAACTCACTTGGTGCGCTTCCACTGCGACTTCGCTCGCGCGCTCGACTTTGGCAAAATCGTTGATTGGAAACAGGGTAGTGTCGCGGCTCTCAGAAGCGCTCTTCGACGGTGACTCAACGACGATATCGTAATGGATACCATCGTACAGCAAGAACATTCGTTGTGTGAAGCCTCGGTCCTCACCGTAGCACAATCGACTCATGCTTGTGACATCAAACACGACAATCTCGAGTTTGAAATGGTCAGACAAAATCGAAAGTTCGATCTCGCCTCCCCAAGACTTATCGTCCTGAATCCATGCGCAGTACTCAAGCACAAGACGACCGAGGAATACATCATTGTATTGTTCAGGGTCGGCAAGAATTGCATCCTGGATAGAACAGAAATGCTTAGAAGAGTTCCCTCTTTTACTTATGAGAATCAACTGACCTTGATGATCTGTCGCATCGCTGGTCCACCACCAGATTTGCTCTTCCCCATCGCATAACTAAGTCAAGCAGGCGTAGAAAAATCACACACTCACAAACACTGCAGAATAGTGGACATGTTCCATACCTAATGCAATTGAACAGACAACTGTTGTCAGCAGGAACAACTCGCCTGAGGAACACCGAGGACGGCTGCGCAGGACGGGTGCCCGGTGCAAGCAACGGCTCCTTCAGCACAAGCACTGATCCACTTCTAATACCAAGAGAAAGCAAGGAGCTCGACTGCGGCAGTTTCCACATCAACAGCAGACACTCTTAGAACGCGCAATATCCCACCGTCGTCTTTCGTGATCGTACCCCATCGCCCTCGATCATTTTGGGCGGATATCCTGTCATAACTGAAGTGCAATATCGGTTAGTGGTCACCACGTCGAATTATCAACGAGACCTGGCCAGCATAGCGCACCATGTTGCTCCTCGGGCGGGATCTCCGACTTCTCGAAGATCAGCGAGCGCAGTCCGTCGAAAGTCGTGTCGTCGGCGAGGTTCATGAGCTTGATGGAGGCCCCATTCGAGAACGTGACTTTGAAGTTCAGCATGCTTTCGGGAATCGGCGCGGCGTCGGGGGAGGGGCGTGGGGACGTGGAGGAGGCCTCGGAGGGCAATGCTGCTTCCTCGATCGACACCACGTTGCAGACCGGATGAGCGCCAGAGTGACGGTCACACCCTCTATGTTAGGTACGCGCGAACCTACCAGGTTGAAGTCGAGGAGGAAGGCTTGACTCATTCCAAGCGAAGACAAACTTCACCAGCGTCTCTTCCACGCTGATAAGATCTCCTCACCAGAACCAGATCTTACGCGAAGGTGAAGAGAGTGGTGGTGCCAGGGCTTCGTGCTGTGGCGGAAGAATTGCACTTCCAGCAGGCAACTAATAGTCTGGTTTCGTGGTTCTCTATTGTGTGGAACCTTTATTTGCTCGGCGTCTGTTTCTCGGGCTATCTACATCGTCACGGACGATTGCGGTCGGCGACTACTGCTTCCGCATCTCATCTTACTTGCCGGAGAACGACCACCAACCGGATGTCTTCTTCTTGAGCTCAGCTCGCTCGTCGGTGCTTTCTTCGGGTTTAGGTTCCTCAACCGCTGCTTCAATCACAGGAGTCGAGCCGCCCAAGTAACGATCTTCGAAATCACCGATTCCCGGAACAGTGTTTCCGTTCTTGTCGCGCGCGGCATCGAACGCAGCAGTGACGAGGCGGGCATCTCCAAACTTTTGGCAGAACGCATCAGCAGCCTCGGGGCAAGTTACCAGCGTGATCACCGTGATTTTCTCCTCCTCAACACCTTCTTGGCGCAGCAGCTGCTCAAATCGAAATTCAGTTGGTTGCAAGTCACTCTCAGTGCATCTGCAATGTTCTTCACTTACGTGGATGACTTTGCTAACTTTCTCGATCGAGTTGAAATCTGGGACGAGAAGCAGCACCTCATGACCGTCCAAGTCAGAAGGTAACGAAGCTTTCACAATCTTCGCGTCACCATTGCCGCTCTCGTCGATCAGCACTGCTCCGATGGGAGATTCAAAGGGCAAAGCGCCTTCGAGAATCTGAGCAAAGCTAGTGAACAGACGTTAGGTTGACCCGGAAGGCAATCGACGAAAAAGAGATCGCGCTTACCTCGCCTGGAGTTCAGTTTTCGAGGTGACAGCCAGACCGCACACCTTCACATCATCTTCAAAAACGACGCCTTGAACCTTGTGCCCACGAGGTGTGGTAACAACCGCCTTGACGATGATGTACAGCACTTAAGTTACAGCCTTCACCCCAAGTAGATCTCAAGGGTTCCTACCTCCTCGTCGTTTGGCAACTCAGTGAGCGCGAGATCGACAGCAGCTCGCAACACAGCGTTGGCATCATGCACAAAGCGCGCGCCTTCGTTCTCCTGGTCGCGTACGCGCGTGATACCAAGCTGAATAAGCTCGCTCTCGAGGTCCAGCACCACGACGTTCTCGTGCTGCAATCGTAGCCCACGCTAAACACCTCGCCTCGCACCATTTAGACGCAGCATCCACTCACCTTGGCCTTCCACAGCTCGAGACGGACACCTCGACCAAGGGCTTCGCTGCAACGCGACGTCGAGTACAAGTCAGTACCGATAAATCAAGCAGGATCGACAACACTGGTGTGCCCGCTCACCCGCTCACGTAGACGCGCTGCTCCGAGCGCGCCTGCGACAAAGCGAGCCCCGCCAGTGGGGCGCTCAGCACGGCAGCGCCGAATCGCGCATTACGTCTCAGTGCTCGCGCGAACATGCTTCTCTGCTGTGGCGCTTGCGTGGGGCGAGCTCGTCGAGTCGCGCCGTCACTTCTTGGATTATGACGATGATCTGAACGGATACAGCCCGGTTTTTGGAGGGAGGCTGCGTTCAACAACGAATCAGGGGTGGTTGTCCCGCATTACGTCACCAACTGTCGTTAACTCCCGTTCATTGGGTAAAAAATAAGCTCTTGTGACTTCTGCCACAGACCGAGTTGCAGTCCATAATGTGGCCCACATGGGTCTCCGAAGAGCCGCGTTTCAGATGGTAAGGGCATCGTAATCGTCTCCGCTGCGTGTCTGGACTGAAGACGTGCAAGGGAACTGTGTGAAGACACTCGAGCAAGTCCGAAATGCTCAAGCGAATCGTTAAGGAGGCGACGAGTGGGTTCTCGTCCGGCGGCGAGCAAACGGCCAGGAGGAAGAAGCCGACGCCGCGTCGCGTTTCTAATTCGTCGTCCGAGGAGGAAAGCGGCAACCAAAGGGGCAAGAAGAATCGTGAGAACGACAAAGCTGCACGCAGGCAGCAGAAAAGTTCGAGGGATGATACAGAGGAGGAACGGACAGCAAGGTCCAAGAAGAGAGCTGTCGAGACCGAGTCCGATCAGGACATGTCAGCCCGGCGCGACAAGGCTTCAAACGATGCAGTGCGGCGTAAGAAAGCCAGTCGCATGAAGCGCGAGCCACTGCTTGACTACAACATCATTGAGACCGTTCATAGTGCAATGCACGGCAAGAAGAAAAAACGTGCCCGTCAGGAACTCCTCGAGATGTTTGGGTCTTACGACCCTGACGATACAGGAACAGTTATCGCTGAGAAGTTCAAGAAGTGCATCAGTAAAGTAGGGATCAAACTGAAACGCCCAGCTGACACCGATGCACTGATGCGGTGTTTCGCGAAAGTCGATGGGAAGCATGATGCTGAAGACGACTCGGATTCAAATGCGAAGACGAGAGCCGTGAAAGTCGATTACCTATCGTTCGTCGATTTTGCGTGCAATGTCCGTGACTCAGAAAAGCTGAGTGCTGTCGCAGATAAGCTTCGCGATGTGATACGAGCGTACGACGACAAGCACGACCGCGTCACAACTGTGCCCTACAACATTTCCACCGACCTGAAGAAGCTAGACAAGAACAAACGAGGCTGGATAGCATCGGACCGGTTCGGTGATTTCATGCAAGACCATGAGCGACCCACGTTCCGTTTGACGACGAAAGAGGTAGCGCTACTTACTGAAAGATTTGAGTACGAATACGACAACGGAATACTTGGCTTTGACTACCAGCAGTTCGCGCAGTGGCTGCAGCCGATGCTCAACCTCAACAAGGGAGAACTCCATAGAAGAGTGAAGCACCTCATTCAAGCTGCTCAGGAGAATGGTGGGTGGGAGCTTGATGAGCTGTTTGAGGCGATAGATGATAGCGGAGACGGGCGTGTGAGCGGGGCCGAGCTGAAGAAGGGACTTTTCGACATGGGCTTGCCGCTCACGGATGGTCAAATACAGTGTTTAGTCGAAGAGTATGATACGAATGGAGACGGCAAAATCCAGTATGAGGAGTTTGTGTCGCTGTTTCAAGCGCCGAAGAAAACAAGAAAACCTCATCAGCGTAGTGATGAAGACGAATCAGACGCTACCAAGAGGAGGCGTTCGAGACCAAGAGCAAATGTCAGAAACACTTTCAGCTGGGCGATCAGCAAGGCATTCGCCCGCAAACACGCCCAAGCAAGTAAACAAAAGGGAGATCGGAAACACGACAAACGAGAGGCATCATCGTCGGAGTCAGATGCGAGGAAAGGCAAGTCGAAACCCAACAAGAGCAAGCCAAAGCTCGATTCGACGACCGACACCGACTCAAGGAAGACTGAGAAGCACGGTGCTTCGGGGGCGCGATCAAAGCATAGAAAAGAAGATCCTGACATTTCAGATCGTTCTGAGGTCGATCTGGGCTCAAAGAAGAAGAACAGTAAAGCCAAGGAGAGACCCAGCAAGAAGTTGCGAAAGAAGCACTCATCAACTGAGTCAGATGGAGTCGCACCAGGAGGCACCAAGCGTAAACATGCCAAACGCACAAAGAGTACAACCAGTAACTCTGATGAGCCAACTTCACGTCGCGGAAGAAGGCGAGAAACGGCCTCGGAGAGTGATCAAGAACACACTAAAAGAAAAAGTCGAAAACATTCGTCGTCTGTAAAACTGACTCGAAACAACTCTACAGATGTGAATGGATTGCGCGAAAGACAAAGAAGTACGAGCAATCGGAAGCAGAAACTTGTGGCGCGGCCAAGGAAAGACTCTCAGGCGAGTAGTGTCACTCGACGAGCATCGCACCAGTTGGCTCGGAGGACGAGTCGAGATGTAAGGGGTAGACGTCGCACCTCAAGTGAAGACCGTGAGTCATGCGTCGACGAAAACAACCAAGGATCTGAGTCCGGACTCGACCTTGACGAGGTTCGAAAAATGCAGAGTCGCCCACGAAGGAGGAGTAATGGGAATCTCTTGGGTAGCAACACATACAAAAATTTGACATCGAGCGAAGCTGAGAGTGATAGTGATGGTGAAAAGGGATCAACGTCCGACCGAGAATATCGTCAGGCCCTAAAGAGGTCTCTGGAACGGGCGTTTGAGTTCTTCGACACCGATCATACGGGAACAATAGATAAGCGTGAATTGGGCCACGTTCTCCGCGCTCTCGGACATGAGTATTCATCGAGAGAACTTGATCGTGAGATGCAACAAGCTGATGCTGATAAGAACGGTGAACTGGATTTCTACGAGTTTTATAAGTTCGTGAGGAAGCAGCTAAACCAGAAAGTGTATCTCCTGTCCAAGCGGCGGGAGATGGAAATTCGCCAAGCGTTTCAAGCAATCGATGGTTTGAAGAGTGGATGCCTAGATGAGAACCAGTTCGAGTTCCTCGTGTACAAAGTTCTCCAAGTAGAGCTCTCAGTTGAAGAACATGACGCATTGTTGGATCTTGTTGGGAACCCTCAAGATAGCACCGTTCACGAAGACTCTCTCATCGACTTGATGAAGACGATGGAAGCCTTCCACAAGAACGGCGGTATCTCCGCGAGGCGTCAGCGTGAAATGATTGGAAAACTGGACCCGATCTCCCGTTTAGCATGCTCAGCTGTGAAGAAACTGATCCGCGGAGCTCCTCTGGATCTTGACAAAAACTTACTCATGCTATTGGGTGTACCAACCAACTTCCGCCCAGCACTGACCTCTGCTGAAGTTTGTCGAGAACTGTACGAAAATACGCTGGAGCATGTACTGTCGTTCCCGTGTCCAGAAACCATTGTTGGTCTGGCCCAAGACCCAACCCGAGTCGGTGCCATCAAGGAGTCGAGTGTATTCAGCATTGGTCAAACTTCCGTGGACCGTGACGATGATGACACAAAGCTCGTGCTCAGTCAAGCTGAGTCGTGGCAATCACATGCAATAGTGTCTTTAAAGCGAGCTATCGGTGTTCCTAAGCCATTCGATACGAGGGAAGAAGATGTAATCAAACGCTGCGTACATGTCGCCCTGTATCAGGAGCAAGATTCTATCGTTGGCAAGCGGCGGCGAATGGCGGCAATCTCCAAGTCGGGGGTAACTTCCGCACATGTAAGTAGTGGTTTAATTGTAGGCAACGTCCACGAGATACCAGTTTACTGGAGTCCCCAAGAAGAAGACGTGTGGGAGTTCTCGCGCAAGGCGACGAAAGAGGACAAGTACAAATTTCTTGTGCGAACAAACCACATAAACGATCGCCTCTACTTACTGGTCGAGTTCATTGTCCACCTCCGCATTGCTTCGAACATACCCAAACGAAAGAAGCACAAGCTAATGATTCAAGGATCGGCAAAAGAGATACGTGAGATGGCTGCGTGCTGGTGCAAGATCCCTCTGCGGTCACTGCTCGCACCACGACTGGAGATCTCGCGAACAATGGAAAAACTGTGGGGTGGAACTGTCCAATCTCCGATCGATATCGAAGAAGATGAGATTCTAAGACGTCGCACTGGGTGGCGAGCATTTACAACCGCTTTTAAGAAGCCTACTCCACCAACTGTTGGTGTGAAGTGTGCACCAATTCAAACGTATTCTGAAGAGGTCCAGATCCAGATTCGCAAGATGCCGCCGCTTATCATTGCACCGTTCGTCTCGCTGCCTATCGTCGCTGAATATATGACAGCCATGCAGAGTTCTCTCTCGCTGAAAGCCCATTCAATGTCTCGTAAGTCTTGGGATATCTAGTCGGTGTTCTTGCTGGTAATGACCGGTTATGTTGATCTAGCCACCCTGTGCGAGCCAGTGCTCAAGCTGTTACCACAAATTATCGACGACCATGAAGCTCTGTCGATTTTTCGTCGGATTTTTGACTCGGAGCTTAGTGGGGTCAAAAGCGTGGAGGTGTGTGCAATCGCAGCTCACTGTGTCCATGTGTCTCACAGCGGCTCTCTGGTTCTCAGGATCGTCAACGTAGATTCCATGATCTGGTTCTGCGAATGTGGCCTTCCTTTCTCAAGCTCACGGAGAAGCTACCAGAGTCAACGCTTCAGAACGCCAAGGCTGCGTCTGTGTCGACTCGCCGCCTCTCTCTGCTGCCGTCTGCAAATGTGTCTACCCCAGCCAAGGGCACGACAAACGAGTCGCCTCCTCACCATCTCGCTCGCTTCGACCTGCTGCAGAGCACCGCCCAAGGGTACGTGAGTCCGGAGATAGATCACGTGGCTTGCACTGTCCTCATCTCTTGTTGCCTCTGAGAGCAGGAAGCTGAGGCTCCGTGATCTACCAGTGGCCGCGGCACCGTTCCATGTCCGGGAGGTCACATTTGAGAGGCTAATATAGTGTCTTGGCCTGGGCTAGGTGTCGGGGCGAGAAAGGCGTCACCATTGGCTGATAATGGAGCTCTTCGCTTTCCAGCCAATGGCTGGAACGAGGAGCTCTTCACGCCACATTCGCGACGGGCACACTCGTCATTCCCGTCGCCGCCATGACGTTCTTCCGCGAGCACGTGGACCAGATCGCCATCAACGAGGGCTTCCCGCTCAACGGCTTCCGCCTCATCGTCACGCTCGCGGCCTGCAGCTTGGTCGCGCCGCTCGTGCATCTGCTCAAGTCGGAGACGCTGCGTACGGAGAGCCGTGTTGCCATCTTTCGAGGCGGGCGACTGACACCTTGGCATGGCTCGCAGGTCATGTTTTCAACATCCTGGCCGGCATCTACGTCGGCGTCTTTGTCTTCGACTATGCGATTGTGCACTCGATTGGATCTGCTCTCGTCGTCTACTTGCTGATGTTCATTGCGCCACGGTGAGTTACTGGGTTGTGGCAATGTCTAGTGGAGGTTGAAGCTCTGATGAGTGGCGATCGTGCGTTCGCAGCAAGTTGGTTGGCAAGCTCGTGCTCGGACTCATGCTCGCGTATCTCGTGAGTTGGTATGTACTCGAGAGTTTTTGGAACTGGCCATTGAGGACAGAGCACTGACTCGGCTCGGTTCAACAGCCACTACTACCGCGAATACCACAGCCCTGACATTGTGTGGGACTCTGCGCAAATGATCCTGACGCTGAAGCTCAGCAGCATCGCCATCAACTACAGCGATGGTGCAGTTTCGAAAGAGAAGATGACACCAACAATGCTCAAGAACCACCTCGTCGAGATTCCACCACTTCTTCCGTACCTGAGTGAGTAATCGAAGGGCGTAGTTTCTCCAACGTGACACCTTACATTGCATGTTTGGTTTAGGTTACGCCTTCTTCTTTCCGACATTCCTTGCTGGTCCTGCGTTTGAGTACAAGGACTACGTTTCGTGGATGAAGGTATGCTCACACTCGAGACAACAATTGACTCGGCGTTTTCCTGACGCTCTTTCTTCTTCTTTCTCTGTTAGAACATTCGCGTCGCTCCGCTCTCTGTCCACGCCCGCAACTTCTTCGTGGTGGTGGTGGGTAGTCTCGATGCTACCGGGTTCGCAGTACTGGGTCTCACATTGCGTCTTTCCCATCGCAGGTCTCAGCTGCGGGCTTCTTCATTTCGATGGATTACCCGGTGGACGTGATCGACTCCCCCGATTTCTACCCGAATGCTTCGTGGGCTGTTCGCTGTCTCGCCATGTGCGTGCGCATCATGCTCTTCCGCTTCCGCTTCGTAGGACAATCTTGCTATTGTTTTTAGCTTCCAGTTATTCTAACTATTGTTTCTCTCCTCATTTACAGTACATTGCATGGTCGCTTGCGGAGGCTGCGAGCGCCATTGCTGGTGTGGGCTACGTAGAGAAGACGGGGAAGTGGAACGGTATCACCAACAATGATATTCTGTGCGTCGAAGTCCCGACGAGCGTTCGTGTCGGCATCAACAATTGGAACATGGGTGTTGCTCGCTGGATCAACACATACATCTACCAGCGTGTGGGTCTCTCCAAGTCAGGCAAGCCTGGCATTGTCTCGACAATGGCGTCATTCTTTGTCAGCGCCCTGTGGCATGTACGTTCAACTGTCACGTGCCTGATTCGTGAGTTGGTAGCTAATTGATCGATTTCATTCATGGTGAGCAGGGTCTTTCGCCAGGATACTACTTGTTCTTCATCCTCGGCGGCTTCTATATCGAAGCTGGCAAGCAGTTGCGTCGTCGCATCCGCCCGTTCTTCCACTACACGGAAGACCGCAACATGTATCCGCACGCAATTTTCCTCACGTACTTCAAGGGTCAGAGTCATCCGCTCGCGTTCGTGTACGATATCGTCGGCACTTTCATTACGTGGGTTGCCATGCAGTATGCTGGTGTGGCTTTTGAGATTCTCGATGTGCGTCGTTGCCTTCGCATCTGGGCGTCGTGGTACTTCCTGCCACACGTCGTGTCCATTGGCATTCTGGTGCTGTTCACGATTTTCCCGCAGCGCCGTGCCAAGAAGACCGACGAAAAGAAAGTCCAGTAACCTTGCACCCACTTGCGGACGAGGCGACTTTGTTCCTAAGTCTCCAGTTAGAGATCGCGCCTTGCACACCCAATTCCCATGGGGCAACGCTGAAAATGTATGTGAGACTTGGTTTGACGTTACGGATCTTGATTTCGATTGATTTGAGGGTGGAACAATCTCTCAGCCTGGCTCAGCCAAACTTGCTTAACGCCGTTCGCAGACTGGTCGCACAAATCCAAATCTGGGCTGCAGTTTGTCAGTTACTTCGGAATGGTACCGGAATTGAGTCTAATGATGGCACACAGCTCTTCGCTGATGGAACAACCGTTTGAAAGACTCAGAGGCATTACCATATCGAGGGGAGGTCGTGCGTTGAGTTTGCAAGAATACGGCCACGCTGTGCATGAATCCCATACAAAATCTCTTGTTGCGTATCCTGTACATGCAGCATCGGTCATAGCTTTCCGAAGTTGAACGGCTCAAGACCAGACCGAGCATCAATGCCGTCCAATCCGATCAAGCACTTAGGAGCTGGTATCGGGCGAATACCTCATGCGGTCAGCCCTAAGAAACATCGACAGATGAAACGCGGGAGTGTCTTGTGGCTCGCAGTACGCAAGTCTATCCCGGCTTTCGTCGCACGTCCACTCCGCCAGCGATTTCGTAAACAGCGTGCACCAGAGTTTATGATCGACCCGGAGACCAAGTATAAAATGGCTTGGGATATGCTTATCACCTGCTGTGTGCTGTACACAACCTGTCTTGTACCCTATCGCGTTTGCTTCAAGCAGGATGCAACTGGTGGATTCGCCACTTTCGAGAGCGCACTCGATCTGTTCTTCGGTGTCGATATTATCCTCAACTTCCTTACTGGGATCCATTTGCCGAGTGGCGAAGTCACTTATGACTCGAAGACTATAGTGCGCTCGTACATACGTGGGTGGTTTTTCGTGGACTTCTTCTCAACGCTACCATTCGATGATCTCTCCAAGTGGTTCGGCGCTCCCACTGACAATAAGGCCTCCAAGGCCCTTGCATCGGCCAAACTTCTTCGAAGCCTTAAAGTGCTCCGGCTGTTCAAGCTCGCGCGGATTCGCAAGCTCTCGAAAATGTTCGGCAGCCTAGAGGATGGTGTGAACACGAATCAGAGTCTTCTTTCTCTCTGCAAGCTCACGATCACAATGCTTTTTCTCGCACACTTGGTTGCCTGCCTCTGGTTCGCAATCGGCAATCACCCTCCACACAATGGCGAAACTACGTGGGTATACGAATACGACTTCCAAAACCGAGAACCATTCTTGCAGTATGCTGTGTCCATGTACTGGGCGATCGTGACAATGGTTACCATCGGCTACGGTGACATACTAGCACGCAACAATCTGGAACGTGTCTTTAACATTGCTATCATGGCAGTTGGGGTGTCATTTTTCGGGTATGTCGTCGGAACGATCACATCTCTCGTCTCCAACTTCGATGTCGCGGCTGCACTCAACGACGAGCGTCTGACGGGGGTCAAGGAATACATTATCTCGCGCGCTATCCCCAAGCACATGGGTAAGCGCGTCCGCGATCACTTCGAGTACTACTACCAGAACCGTTCAGTGTTCAAGGAGAAAACCATTCTGGATAGGCTCCCGTCTGCGATGCGCAACGAGATGATCCACCATATCCACGCCAAGGTCGTCGCGAACGTAAGGTACTTCTCGCAGTGCCACGAGAGCTTGATCAGTGCAATAGTCATGAGCATGCGCCCGTTCAATGTTCTACGAGATGAGTATGTGTACGTGCAGCACGAAATCGCGGCCCATGTCTTCTTTTTGCTAAAAGGAAAGGTTCATTTGACCAAGACTGTGACAGTCGCAATGGCCAAAGGCAAGGCACCCGGCGGCGAGTGGCGACTTGCGACACTTGGGACGGGGGAGCATTTCGGCGAGCTAGAGGTTTACGACCACGACCACGGCAATGGCGTGCGCATCTGCTCAGCGATTGCTAAATCTTACTGTGAGCTGACATTCCTCTCTCGACAAGCTATTACGAAGATCAGCTTGAGCTGGCCCGAAGTTCTGCGCCATTTCAAGGATTCGGCAAAACAAACATCCAAGCGCATGCGCCGCCGCGTTGATAACCCTCGCGTACTCAAAGAAAAAAGTTGCGACGATGAAGAAGACGATGATGACGAAGATGATGACAACGTCAGTGACCATGATAGTGCTACCCGCAGGTTATTTGGGGACGAGGAGATGGAGAATGAGAGAATGCGGTCGACGCTTCTCGCGCGCAAAACAATTTTGTCGAAAATGCGGAATCCCCACACGTCCAGCCGGGTGTCACCTTTCTTATCGCATGATGCCGAGGAGAATGTCAAGGTCGGCGATGAGGAGAGTGACCAAGTAGTAGCGATATCCTCACCAAACCATAGTTTGCCGAGCCAAGATATTGCGCCGTTGGCCACGACGGCTCGAAAGCCAACGTCTTCACGGTCTCCTCGGGAAAGGAATACAAATGAATGTCGTGACGAGTCCGCTACCGGGGTCCTACCCACATCCGCTCCCGATTCAATCAATGTATTGACTGGATCAAATGACTTGCTACCTCCCCCACGCGGTCGCGTCGTACTCGAGTCGTTAATGGTGGAGAAGTTAAGGAATCGCCCTGCCGAAGTTGTTGCAGAAGAGGATGACAAGTTCACTGTGCTAGGTTCAGCCGCACACTACGTCGCGCTGGGTTTGCCACCAGTTCAAGTTGTCTCAAATTCTGGACAGCCAAGTAGTGCAAAGTACGAAATTCATTCACCCGGAGACGACGACAATATCTCTGCACACCCCTCGTTTTTAGAAGTACCACCATCGTCAACTCATGAGCAAGCTCACAACGGTGGCGGAGAGAGTCCGATTGAAGAAGAAGTCGACGCAATAGTAGACGAGTGTGAGGACGATGTTGATGACGAAGATTTGGACGTGAAGCCTAAGCCTGCGTTTCCATCACTATCAACTGAAGCTGAGCGCGCGGCTGCGGCTGCTGTAGCCGCTCGAGTTCTACCGAAGCTTCGGCCGAAGCTAGTCACAGCTGCTCCCAAGCCCGCTGCTAAGCTCTCTCAGGGCGTCTGGAAAGATGCAGCAGCCGCTGCAATGGCTGTGCGCAGGAGTCAGCAAGAGAGCCGTCGGAACCTCCAAGATATTCTTGCAAAGATTCGAGGCTCATCCGCGGCGAGACCCAAACAAAATTTTCACTCTGAGATCGTGATGTTAAAAGGCACGCGAGTGTTTCATCCACAAGAGAGAGCAATCCTGACGTGGCAGTTCATTGTCGGTATTGGCATATTGTACTCAATCATCGTTGTGCCCTATCGGCTGGGTTTTGATGCTGATGCCGCAGGCAGTTGGGCATTGCTTGAGATGGTGATTGACTGTTTCTTCGCTGGCGACATTGTTTTGAACTTTCGAACAGCGTTTTATGACGAAGAGAGGCTCCTGATCTTCGACAAGCGCTTGATCTTCAGGCGATATGTGCGGGGGTGGTTCATCGTGGACTTTTTGTCCACAATCCCGATCGACGAGCTATTCAAAGCGTTCGTGACTGGAGGGAGACTCCGCTTCTTTCCGACCAAGTTGCTGCGACTCTTTCGAATCGCTCGCTTGCTCAAACTCGCGCGTCTCATCAAGCTTAGTCGCGTGGCGGGGCGATTACGCGAGTTCATGGAGCTGAGTCCGTCCACCGAACGCTTGGGAAAACTGCTCCTTGTGATGTCGCTCTTTTGCCACTTAAACGCCTGTGCGTTCCACGCAGCGATGCTCGCAAGTGAGGCTGCTGGCGTGCCAAACTGGTGCAGTGACTTCTTTCCGATCATTTCTCAATCAGTTTCGGAAAGCGACCACTCGTCGTCATCTGCTTCCTCTGCGTCCTCTTCTTCGTCATATCTAGATGAAACGCAATGCTCTGATCGAGTGAGCATTGTCGACCGGTACATTGCCGCAATATACTGGGCATTCACGACCTTTACGACTGTCGGGTACGGAGATATCCGGCCGAGTATGTACTCCACATACGAGCTGATCCTCGTGATCATCGCAGTGGTGATCAATGCGACAGTCTACGGCTACATCATCTCGGCTGTAGTGACCCTCATCAAGAACCTGAACCCGAGCGATCGTGAGTACCGGCTTCGAATGACGGAGCTGAAAGACTATTTGCGCGACTCAACCGTGAGCGTACGCCTTGGAGGCCACATCAAAGCGGTATGTATCCATCCACTCCACTAACAGGAGTCGTCTTAAAAGCGTTATGTTCAACAGCACTATCAGCACTTCCTCGCGTCGACGAGCCTCTTCCCCGAGGAGAAGTTATTCGACAAGATGAGCCCGAGTCTTCGTTTCGATATCGCTCGGCTCGTTGCTGGTGAGACGCTGTTCGCAATCCCACTTATTACCGTTATGGAGGACTCGTTCAAGGGCTTCGTGTCTTATGCGCTCTTCCTCATGAAGCCGCTCTGCGTCATGCGATCCGAGAAGGTCTGTCGCAGTGGTGGCCCCGGCGTTGAGATGTTCTTCCTCGTCGAAGGCGAGTGTGACCTGATCAACTCGGAGACGAATGAGGGGCGTGTCGTGGGTGAGAACGCTGTCTTCGAGCAGTACTCGCTCATGGCGCAGCCACATGAGATCTATCGAACCGTTTCCACCGTCACAGCGATCTCCAAAAAGTGCATCCTCTACTCGCTCTCCATCCAGGATTTCAAGTACGTCTCGGGAACTCGTCTCCATATCCAAATCTCTCATCTAAATCTCGCTCTGTGCAGAATTCTCGAGGATGTGTCTCCGGCCGTGAGCACCTACTTCCTCAGTCAGTTGGCGGCCGTGCTCATTGAGGACGACCTCTTCACGCTGTCGCCGCTGCAGAAGCTCAACGTCGAGTGCGCGCTGCGCAACGGCCGCGCCTTCCGCTCGGTCGCCGAGCAGCACGAGAAGGCGCGGCTCTCGACCGTGAGCAGCGTGGCCATGGCCAAGCTCTCGATCCCTCGTCGCAAAGGCAGCGAGTGGGCGCCCGACTTGCTCCCACGGCTGCTCAAGCGCATGGACACGGACGAGCAGGTGCCCGAGGCTGCTCTCCATCATCCGATGGGCGTGCCCGAGAGCCCGGAGATGTAGCCATGTCCCGAATATAACGCTTGGGTGAGGGTGGGTAAAGTGTCCCGAATATAACGCCTGTTTCGAACCACACGTCACGGCAGATTCACTATTGGCACGGCCCGTTGACTGGCGAAGAGCTCCATTGGGCTGGACGACTCGAAGCGACACGATGGCCGCGCTCGCTGCGTCGTCGCTCAATGGCGTCAAGATCTACAACCTCGCGTCGGGCAAGACGCTGCCGCAGTGGGTCGCGGAGAAGACCAAGAAGGCGCTCTCGCGCGATGAGGACTACCGCCGCCGCGTCGAGCTGCTCCAGGACTTCCACTTTCCCTCGGGCTCGCAGCGCGTCAAGATGAGCGGAGACGGCAACTACATCGTCGCCACGGGCATGTACCCGCCGTCCGTCAAGGTCTTCGACGTGCGCGAGCTCAGTCTCAAGTTCGAGCGCCGCCTCGACGCCGAGGTCGTGCAGTTCGAAGTGCTCTCGGCCGACTTCGGCAAGCTCGCGTTCTTGCAGTCGGACCGCACCATCGCCTTCCACGCGCCCTACGGCTCGCATTACAGCCTGCGCATCCCAAAGTTCGGTCGCGACATGTGCTACCACCGCGAAAACTGCGAGATGTACGTGGCCGCGTCCTCGTCCGAGGTCTACCGGATCAACTTGGACGAAGGCCGCTTCATGGCGCCGCTCGAGCTCGGTTCTCCGGCCGCGAACGTCGTCAAGCTCAACCCGATCCACCAACTCCTAGGCGTCGGCTGCGAAGACGGCGTGGTCGAGTGTTGGGACACGCGCAGCCAGAAGCGGGTGGGCGTCTTGGACTCGATCTCACCCTCGGTCGGCGGAACAAGCGAGGACCCTGTGGGAATTACGGCACTTGAGTTTGACGACGATGGACTAACGTTCGCTGTCGGCACTTCCAACGGCAACTGCCTTCTGTACGACCTGCGGTCGTCCAAGCCGCTGCTGCAGAAGACGCACCAGTACGGACTGCCCATCGTCGACGTTAAGTTCCACGATTACTCTCGCAAGGTGCTGTCTTCGGATGCCAAGGTCATCAAGATCTGGGACAAAAAGTCGGGCGACATCTTCACGAACGTCGAGACATCTGCTGAGGTGCGCGACGTCTGCGTGGTTGAAGGAGCGCAGGGCAAATCGGGTGTGCTGCTCGTAGCAGGCGAGCAGGAGCGCGTCATGTCGTATTACATCCCAGAACTCGGTATCGCGCCCAAGTGGTGCTCTTTCTTGGATTCGCTTACCGAGGAGCTTGAGGAGGAGGCCCAGTCGACTGTGTATGACGACTACAAGTTCGTCACGCGCAAGGAGATCACATCGTTTGGATTGGAGCATCTTGTGGGCACACCGCTCCTCAAGGCTTACATGCACGGTTTCTTCATGGACGCGCGACTTTACGCTAAGGTCAAGGCGATCGCTGAGCCATTCGCTTACGACCAGTGGCGCAAGGAACGTATTCAGGCCAAGATCGAGGCCAAACAGGCCAACCGCATCACCATCCAGAGACGCTTACCCAAAGTCAACCGGGCTGCGGCTGAGCGTATGCTACTCGCAGACGAGAAGAAGAAGAAGACAGCCAAGACCACCGAGGATGGCGACGACGATGCGTTCGCCAACCCGCTTGGCGACGATCGTTTCGCGAAGATGTTCTCGTCGAAAGACTTCGAAATTGATGAGGAGAGCGAGACGTACAAGCTGCTGCACCCGAATGCCGCGAACGGCAAGAACGCCCTTCAGAAAAAGCGCCAAGATGAAGATATGGACAGCGACGCGGCGTCGGATGACGAGGACGCCGAGGACGACGAGGTCGGCGGACGCTTCGATCTGGTCTCGGAGGACGAAGGTAGTGCGGAGGAAGATGAAGTTGAGATCGATCCAAGCGATGAGTCTGACGAAGAGGACGAAGAACTCATCGGTCGCAAGCCCGCGAAGAAGTACACGCCTCCACCGCAGACTTCCAAAACCTCGCAGCGAAAGCCCAAATTCTACGAGATCGCAACCGGCGAGAAGGTTGATTCGCTCATCAAATTCGGCTCGTCGCAAGACCGCGAGACCCAGAAAGAGAAGAAGAAGTTGGCCAAGCTGCCGCTCGCCGAGCGTCTCCGCATGGAGAAAGTCAAGGAATCGGAGCGCAGTGCGTACAAGAAGGAGCAGAAGGAAGGCGGCGGCTACATGCGCGAGATGTCGTTCATCCCGGCAAGCGAACTGAGAAAGCAGGACGCCAAGCGGCGTCACGTGGGCGGAGACGTCGAGGATGCGGAGGGTGCGAGACGAAAGAAGCGTGGTGTGGGTGAGCTCAAGTTCGCGCCCCAGGGCAGGAATCCGCGTTTTCGACGATAGACTTTTCAGTGGACTTTAACATCATAGACCGATACCATTTTGACGTACTCGTACACGGTGAAAACCGACATGCGAGAATCACAAATTCATTTAATCACTGTTCGCTAAGCCGGTGAAGCGAGGGCTCTCTCTTCGGCGGTCGCTCACAGTCGCTGTACATCGTTTAGTTGTCTACGTTCTCTCGTCTCTCCTCACTTGCCCCCTTTCCCTCGGCAGCCTGACGCGATAATAACTTACACAGCGCGATGCTCGACAACTAACTCAACAGATGCGCGAAGATATGGATCGTGTTGTCGATTCGCTTGAACTTGTTGTCGAGACAGTAGTAGATCGCGTCCGTGAAGCTTGCGCGCGCTTGATCATCTGTGAGCTCCGGGCCAAGCATAGTGACAAGATGGTTGATGTCATCCCGACCTTTGAGCTCTGGCATGTCCGCGGGGACCATGAGAAGCAGGAGGGACACAAGCAGATGCATGTGCTTGCGCACGATGTTGTACGCTTGGCAGCACGTGTCAACGAAGGTGTAAAACTCCTTAGTATCGGTACCACCCAGCACATGGGCCATTTCTCTTGTGAATACGAACGGGGTTCGCTCTCGTTTCACACCCATCTGGTACTTGAAATGGCCGAGGAAGTGGCCGAAATCAATGTGGAAGTATCGTCCGGACGAACAAATCTAGACAATTTCCAAAAATGTTAGTAGTTTGTCCACGAAGCCACCCACTCTTGAAAGAAATAAACACTCACCATAATGTTGTCGTTGTGACGATCCCCGATGCCAAGCACGCAAGTAGCCACGCAATAGCCTGCACATGAGCGACTGAACAAATCCACAGCAGCCTTGTGGCTCCTTTTATCCGAGTTGTTTGCTCTGATCCATTCAGAGAAACTGGGGTCTTTGAAAGCACCAAGAATACCGACACGTTTGTGGACATCGGCCGTGGTGACCGAGTTCTTCACCACCTCTAGAATGCCGGTCATAGGCGAGGTAGACACACAACGGTACGGCTCCATGGCCAGATCGAGACCCTCGTCACGCCACATTTCGTCCATGAGACGAATCAATTGAAGGGTTAAGCAATCCTGGCGAACGTCGTCACCAGCCTTGAAAATAACAGTCACCGGTTCACCGCCTTCCTCAGCGTTCTCGAAAACGAGCCACAGTGGCTTTTTCGCTGAATCCATCACTCGACACTTCTCAACAATGATTCTTCGTACCTCGATTCGTGGATCGATTGGAAGCTGGAAAGTGCTCGGCAGTATGTCATTCAGTGCTGCAAGACCTTCACGCGCGACACGTTTCATCTCGTCCGCGCCATCCTTCTTCTTTGCTTTAACACTGTGGCAGATACGATCGAACATTCCTCCAGCAGAGAAGAGCTTGTCTTGGAGCTTCAGGATGGCCCGCATTTTGTGGCTGCATACATCCAAATAGGTATTCAAGATCGTGCCGTACAGTTCGCGGTACCTTGGGTTGTGAGATTCAACCTTCATGCTCCAGAAGAGATCAAACCCAATTTGATTGGGGTTCTTGATGGCACGCTCGATAAGGTGCATTGCAAGAGGGGACATCATGTGGTTCTCGAACTTCAACGCCTGGACTAGCTGAGGAAGGAAGTAGCTGAAGGTAGTGTCCCGCATCAAAGCGATCTTACTCACAGCAAATGCGCGCAAAGTTTCGTTGGAGAACTCGCCGTTTAGCAGTTCAATGTATGCGGCAGGGTGATCAGGAATGGCCCATTTAGGTAGAAGCTCTAGAGCCTCCTCAACTTCTTCGCGATCAGTCCAGTCCACACATGAGAGCATTCGAGGAAGCGCGCTCGGAAGATCCATGAACTCTTCGCGATGAGCCCACATCTGGGATTTCTGGTAGGCTCCGAGCCGATAGAGTGGGTCCAGCAAAATTACGCGACGTAGGTCGGCCAGGGTGTTGTCTTTCTGAGAGCTGCTTGTATCGCTAGTTTGTGCTAATGAATCTCGACGATCAGCCGCAAAATTCTCGAGGATGTTGCGACCATCAGCCTCTTCAGCATTGTTATCGAACTCCTCGTTGTAGGAAGGCCCACGCATACCACTCTCCGCGATAAATGTTTCGTTGCTGTTGTTGTCAGTGTCACCCTTCGAAACTGCATGGATGGCAAGCATCCATTCCTCGCGCTCCTGCTTCGTATCAGCGGAGATGAAGTACTCACGGGCCGAATTCTGCGGTCGAATCTTGAAGCACCATGTCTGCTTCTCCTTTCGCGTTCCCTTGTTGACCGGGTATGTGCTGTACTTTTCGTTGAGCTCGTCTGCAACCATAACCGTACAGTTCCTGAGAGGGATGTTTTTCTTCGGAGCTGCTTCGTCTTCTGCATAGCTGAGGGAACAGGTTGCCTGATCCAACTCAAACCAGCGAGTTCTCCACTTGCTCCAACGAGAGAATCCCATCTTCTGGAGCCAGCCAACTTTCTGTACGAGTTGAGATTTGGTGGCTCCAACGATCGAGCGTCGGGCTACCCTACTCATAGGAGAAGCTTCCTGATCACTCTCGGACCAGTCGAACTTGATTGACGACTGGTACCGGGGGAACTCAACGTGGATGAGTGGCTCTTCTAAGGAGACAATGTGTGGGATCGGACCTTGGCTGCAGTCGTTGAGGTTGTTCAGCATGGCGATGTAGCGAGTACTCTGGGTCAACACTCCGTCGACCTCGAACGCATTGACACCCGTGACGAGAATCTTCTCTTCACGCGAGTCGACCTCCTTTGATCCTGCCCCGCGCTTCACTCCGATAAGAGTCAGTTGGATACGCATAGTTCGCACAATATCTGCTACATCGATGTTGAACTGGTGCCACACAGGTTCGTCCCATTCAGCGTACAGCAAATTGCTGGCTCCACGCTGCGCCTTCAGCCGGACGTCCGAGGTTTCGAACTGAGCACGATCAAGAAGCTCACCTCCGTTGAACAGTTCAATTCGGACAATCACATTCGACGAAGTCAGCGGACGGTAATCCAGCGACGCCTCTTCGCTAGTTCGCTTCTGTACGCACGTGTGCCGGGGAATGTTCATAACCCGATGGATCTTGATGGCGTACTGCTCGTGAACACGGGAACTTGGCACTGCGTCTGTGGCAGATCCCGATGCGCGCTCCCAGTCATCTCCAAGAGTCGTCATTTGAAGCGAGTCACGCTGGTCGGAATCATACAAGTCAAGCTGGTTTGTGCTGCCGTACGGGAGATCCGTCCGGATGCTGAGACTTCTCATCGCAGTCTCTTGAATTACGGATTCGTGTACAACAGTGAGACGTAACGTCTTCTTGGTTAGCAAGCACTCGCGCACGTGCATGTACTCATTCATGACCCGGAATCGGTCAATCATAAAGTCGCGGTAGCCCGTGACCTTGAGCACGTATTTGGATGGGTCGTACGGTCGCAGCGGAGCGGCATCCAGCGCCATCTTGTACCAGTTGAAAATACTTTCCACGATCTCACCAACGGTGTCACCAGTGGCGATCACCATTCGCACATCCGTGACGGCCTTGGCGCTCACCTCCTGGAGCAAAAGCATGCGCTTGAACGTCGCATGGACAGCGCTGAACTTGACGACACTGCAAAGCGACTTGGCCCACCGCATGTAGTCCTGCTCGCTCTCGGCAGCGATAGACCACGTACGGTTTGTCGTCACGAGGTTGATGCCGAACGGCTCGGCCTTAAGATCGATCGGCTGGATGGACGAGACCCGATCGAGGTCGATGGAGCCGCGTTCGTACGCCTTTTTGTCGTCGCGGCTGAGCGGGATGCCGTTCCTCTCGGGCTTTTTCTTGTAATACGAGAGGATGCTGCCGTTGAGCTCCATGTAGCGGCGCTTGTACGATCGGTTCCGCTCGCCGCGCTTGCGCAAGTAGCCCGACGTGTCGTTCTCGTGCGTGTTCTTGGCGGCGAGGTCGTCCATGATGATGAGCGACGCGGGGATCCGCGCGACGGTCTTGAGCGGCGTGATGAGGTTCATCTGGTTCTTCTCGTTGTGGGCGACCCAGTCGTCCTCGTGGATCTTGAACTCGGGCGTGTTGGCGCGCACTTCGAGCTCGGCGGGCGAGATCTCCTCGTGGACTTTCTTCATGATCTGGCCGACGCCGCGGCGGAAGTGGAGCGACTCTTTCGAGTGGAAGAGCCCCGGCACGGGCTGCCAGCGGCGGTCCTCGCGCGCGTTGCCGCCGGCGGCCTTGGCGTACGGGTTGAGCTGGTTGAAGGTCGGGAGGTCGAGGCTCGGGTCGCCGTTGAGGCTCGCGCCGCCCGAGTTCTTGCGCTCGAAGAAGCTGTCTTCGAGCGACATGGCGGGCGCGGACGCCGTGTGCGGCAGCGTGCTGCCCGTGCGCGCGTACATCGCGAGCGAGCGGGCGAGGGGGCCGGAGGATTGAGGCGGCGTGGGCGTTCTCCCGAATGCGTCGAGGGGCCGGGCACAGTGAGTGTATCGCGAGTGGAGGGAGAGAGTGAGGTTCGGGTGGGTACCCACGGCCACGCCAACGATAATCTGAGTCTCGCCCCCGACTGGGGAGAACGAGAGAAAGAAGAAAAGAATCAGGCCGAGCGGACGCGGGATGAGATGCGTCCCCCACAGTCCACTGTGGGGACCAAATCTCCCGAAAGCACGACAACATACAAAACCCGAGTCAAATGTGGATTTTTCGCGACTTGTGGACAGGAAGACAGGAGGGCTAGGGGTACACTTTGGGATGCATTTCCTCCGCTCCGGTCCGGGCGTCATCAACACCAGGAGGCAGCGCCAGGCGATCGCGACCAAACATGGCGGCGCGCGGCGGCTGGCTGCTCTGTCGCGTCGGTGTCTTCGTTGGGCAACCGCACGGCGCTCGGCGCCGCGCGCGCGCGCGAGGCTCCTCAATGCGCGTATCTTCGCTTCCTCCATCGGATGGAAGCGCCACGTCCAGACCGACTACTTTGAGACATGTCACTAAACCAAGGTGTGAAATGATGTCGTCTCCGTAACTTTACCTGGGACGAGAGACATCGCATAATCAAAGTGTACCCAACCGTCTGCGAAACGTCACGTTTGCTAAACTCTCAACCCACATCGAAGCCGCGAGCATGGGAGGAGCTACCCACCACGCGCTCCCGGGCGACCATGCGAGCGGAGGACCTCGCGTGCTCCGTGTGTCCAACTTCCAGTGGTGGAGCCGAGTCTACGGGGCGAGCTATGCGGCAGGCGCCGGCCCTCGCGAGGCGAGGGAGCCGTCCGAGGAGCTGCTCACGAGGTTCTTCGCCGCGATCCGCGATAATAACGTCATCCAAGTTGCGCACATTCTCAAAGTGTACCCACATCTCGGATTCACCAAGGTAGCGACCGAGCTGGCAATCGCGGAGCTGGCGATCTTCGTGCTAATGGTTGTGATGGGCTACTGACGGTGGGTGGATGGTGTGGTCAGTGCTTTGTGAGTGATTTTCATGCGTGGAGCCCGTCCCCTTCAACGATTCTTTCTCGCTAAAAGCTCACTACTATAATTCGTAGGGCTCGAAGCAGGTCATCAACTGAACACTTCTTGCTAGTTCGTTCTGTGGGGATGTCGTTTACTCACGATGGTCACTCTGCAGCGAACGGCTCTGTATGTCGCGAGCTTCTTTGCCCGAGTCGAGATCGTTGGACTCTTGCTGAAACGCGGAGCAGACAGGTGAGTGTGGCAGTATTCATTGACTCGGGCGACACAGCGAAACAAATCATCTCGCTCTGGCAGGACGCTGTGCTGCGACGGAGTCCTACCGAGCGCCGTTGTTGGATATGGTCGCCACAGCATAGTGGACGAGATGAAAGTGCGCTGCCAGCTCACAGGTGAGGACACTGGTAGCAGCAGGGCCTCGGCAGTGCGAAGCATCTACCACTGTGGTTTCGAACAGACCCGGACCGCATTCATGTGGTTTTGGTCGCTCAGGAGCGAGCGAGAGTGAGCCCGTCGAGAAGACTCCACATCCACTTCAGCGAACCTGTTGAGGACTTCATTGAGGAGGATCTCGTGGTCACCAACTGCTCAATCATCAAGTGCTCACAGCTGAGCGGCGATTTGTTCGTCGTGGACGTGCGCGTCGACGGCCGCAAAGAGACCGCGTCCGTGCAAGTTCCTGCTGGAGTAGCATCGCGACGCGGCCAGCGTGACGTGGCGAACATCGCGTCGAGCGTCCTCGTGCTGGAGCTGGATTAGCCGTCTGGCTCATAGACCTTGAAGTTGACTTGCCTTGACACAATTGGTTGGCCAAAAGGCACTCGAAAATTCTCGAATCATGCTCGCGAGTGGCTGGGACATGGTGGAAAATGGAGCGGGCGCCGTTGGGCAGAGAAAGCAGGGAAGCGGCGCGTCGCGTCGCGTCGCTAGGGATGCGCGTCGGTAAAGAAAGAAAGAACCGAAAAAAGAAACAGCTTCGGTTGAAGAACTGGGCGAGCGGACCAGACGGTCAGGTGGGCAGCTCAGACAGCTGAGCCATGACGAGGGCGCGCGAGGACTCGGACCGACCTCGTTGGATCTGTTCCGTCGGTTCGAGTCTGAAAAGAAGGGAAGCTGCGGAGAGACCCGCGTGGAAAATATAACTAACCCGCTCAGCCTCTCCGATGGTGAGGCGCCGCCCCATCTCGGAAAAGTCTGGGCAAGGCCGTGACGGCGCGTGACGCTTGAGGCGACCACACGCACACAAACACGCCGCAGCAACCAGACGAACGCTCACGACGAGCGTCAATGTGCCTCAACACCACCACGAACAAGCAGCGAGAGCTGAAGAAATGCGTACGCTGGTCGACCGTCACGGTGTACGAGTTTGATGTCGCGATTGGAGGCTCAGCGGTTCCTCGGCACGGCGGTCCGTCGGTCGGCCTCGCCAAGAAGCCCAAGTGTGTATGGAGCTCGCCTCTTGATTGTGCGAGCGATTTTGAAGAAGGAGACACAGACAGGGAGTGTGCAGTTAGAGCCGGTGGAGACGACCACTGCCCTGATGAAGTAGAGGATGGTGTTCATCAAAGTCAGGTGCGAGCGATGGCGAAGATTCGCGAACGACAGCGCCGGCGCCGACGGAACCGAGTGCGATGGCTTAAACCGCTTGAGCGAGTCACGATGCTAACTCAGGCAGGGCTCAGCGAGAAGCGTATCTATCGTATGATGAAGGAGTGTTCAGCCATCTGCATGTCTAGACGGATCAATATCCAGTCGCCGTGAAGTGTCGCCAATATTGATTTCGTTAGCGAGTTGCTTCGCGAAAGCACAGGGATACTCATGGAATAGATGTGTACAACGTGCGACACGTGATTTATCATTGCACTCCTCTCGTCGCCGGCACCTCCTTCATCTCCGGCACCACAATGCTTGACCTGAGGAGGTATTCATAGGTGCTTGAGCTCACATAAACTATTGATAGCGACACATTCAAGCCATTGCTGGTGATGTTGCATTCGGCTCAGCGCGTGCCATCTTGGCTGATTCACAAGCCTCCGCACGGTTGATTCTTCCCGCGTGAGAGCCAATTGCGCTCAGCGCTCTTCTCATGTCACTCTACACACTGCGGCACCTTCTTAACGATTGCAGCACCCGCCTATCGCGAACGAAGTGTGCAGTTGACAAGAAGCACGAAACCCTTGAAGAGATATGGCGAGCAGTGAACGACTGGATCGACTCACGGTTCAACTTGGGGAAGGTACATTGTCTCCGTGTGTGCTGCACGACCACTACACTCAATAAATCACCGTCATGATCAGGGGGTCCATATAGCCACCTTCGCGACGATCAGCTGGGAAGCTTGTTCGAACTCGCGCAATCAGGCCAAGCTCAGACCCGTGTTTCTGCTCTCTGACACGTTTGCGAAGACGTATAATATACAACACAGGAAGGCGCCGCTGTCACCGCAACTCGCATCCTGTGAAGACATCAACTTCACCAAAATCGCGATCAAGTTCTCAAGGAACCTCACCAAGGATCTTGTCTTCTGTGGCGTTCGCGATATGCTACAAAAGATCGGTGAGGTCGCAGCAAGTGGAACACCTATGTCGATTGCCTTCAATGTCGGCAGACTCATCGCGAAGAATCGGTGCATTTCGATGATATTCGATCCGCTTCGATTCCCTAAATCTCTAGAGGATGAGATTACTCGGTCGATGATCGGGAGTCCGCCATCAGTACTAGGAAATCTAGCCGATTTCGACATCCCGCCTGAAGATCACGTCGAAAGTGATTCTTCGCTACTACATACTGGCCATCGAAGCGTAGACAACACTGGTCAGCAGCTCACGTTTGACGGTGATGGAGAAGAGGCAATGCCCACACAACGCAATAACCCCGACAACGTAATTCCGTATGATGTTAGTTTTGAAGAAGAGCTTGAGATGTTTGGTATCAAGGGCTCGCCTGCGAAGGGTAATCCAGTGTTGGAATCAGCATACAAGCGGCATATCGCTTCTCTGTCTGATGACGTTGATCGCGAAGCAAAGTATGCATTCGATCTGCAGCTTCAGCAAAAACGTGATCTTGATACGGTCGCACTGGAAAACCGAATGCGCCGCTTATGCGCGGAAGACTTGCAGCGGCAGATAGTGCTTCAGATGGATCAGCGGAAGGATGAAAAGAAACAAGAGAAAGGTGTCCTCAAAGCTATGGACCCGTCAGCGTGTTCGTTTTACTCGGATGGGGAACAATCTCGCCTTGGGTTTGAAGACAAAGCCTTTTTAAAACGTACTAAAGAGGAACTCAAGCAGCGATTGCAAGAGCAGATGCATCACAAAGCCCAGGAACGTATGGAGTCGCGACAGAGACACCTCGCAGACGACAAGCTGCTTCTGCGCAAAATTCGACAAGAGATGGAGGAGATCGAGCTGCAAAAAGCACACAAGCGAGAAGATACGCGGCGAGTGCTCACAGAGGCCTGGGACCATGATAATGCGGTTAAGAAGCTTGTGGAGACAAAGAAGAAGCAGCGCGCTGCTGAGCAGATTCACAAGGAAGGGGTTGCCATCTCGCCAACCCGAGGTAACTACTATCCACATTTGCCGCAGCCTGTAACACCACGACGACGCATGATGAGTAGAGACGACGACGACTATTCCGTTGGATTTGATATCCGCTCAGTCTCTGGGGAGTATACGTAGCGCCCAACACCATGCTAGAAACACCCCCGGTAGGATACACCACGTAAATAAAGCTCATGTTTCTTATCTTATGCCTGGTTGCTGACGTAGTTGTCTTCCACGAGAAAAATATGAAGAGATGCGACGAGAGCTAGCTGCACGAATAAGACGCGTTACATCTCCTCCATAAGCGAGTTCAACACAACCTCAACGTTGCCGTTGCACTGCTCGAGGCGATCAATGATCTCATGGGCATTCACAGATGGGATGATGTCGCGGATCACGGCGATTTGGGAGGCCCACTTCTGCTCTCCCTCCGAGACCGCAGGTGCCGTCACGACCTCCACGACTTCCGGCTCGGCGACAACCACCACGGGGGCTTCCTCGACAGGAGCCGGGGCAGCCTGCTCCACCTGCTCCCATTCGGCCTCAGCAGCCGGGGCTGGCTGCTGAGCTGGAGTCTCGACTGGAGTGGTCGGGGCCGGCGCGGCTGGCGACGCGACTTGCGGCAACTTGCGAACCTCCTCAGCCAGCTCGGTGGCAAAAGCACCAATGCTCTCAGCCGCGAGCTTCAAGTTTTCGCCCGTCTCCTTGAGCACCTTCTCGAACGGAATTTCTTGGATTGACTTGCCAGCCGCCGAGAGCGACTCGCGCGCCACGAGCGAGGCGCGGGTGAGCACTTCGCCCGTGTGTTCCAGCGACTCGCGGGCATCCTTGGCGGCGCGGTTGAGCACCTCGCCCGTGTGGCCGACGCCCGACTTGATGGCTTCACCCGTGTGCTCAACGCCCGACTGCGCGCGCTGCGCCCACTGCTCCTGCTTGGCCTTCTCCATCGTGGTCTTGAGCGTCTCGACGAGCTTCTCAATAGCCTTGAGAATGGGCTCGGCCACGTTCTCCTGGAACGCGACCTGCGAGCGCGAGACGGCCGTGAAGCGCAGCGACTTGACAGCGTCTCCGCCCGAGAGGAAGACGCGGCACGCCTCGACGTACTCGGCCTGCGAGGTCACGCTGAGCACGTCGCCTTCGGGGTCGTTGTACTGCACGACAAAGGCCGTGGGCGCGAGCGCGAAGGTCTCGGCGACGAGCGCCTGCAGGTCGGCGAAGTGGAAGGTGTGGAGGTCCACGCGCAGGCGGTGGATCTCGCCCTTGTGGGCGATCTTGAGGGCCGTGAGGCGGGGTTCTGCGCACGCCATGATCGAGCTCGACGTCGAAGTTGGGGATTCCGCACTTGAAAGCAAAATGCGCTGTGGGGAAAGAAAACCCCAACGAAGAAAACGGTGGAACAAAACAGCCCCGGAAAGTCAGAGGCCGCGAGAATGGTGGTATTTACTGGAGGGGTAGGGGTACGCTGCGCTGATGCCACGTTTGGAAACCCACAATAAGGGGTTGGACACCCAGCTTCTGGAATCTCTGGAGAGGACACGAGGCCAAATCCAGAGAACCCAGACGCAGAGGAGAGCGAGTGTGGCTCTACCTCCCTCCCTCCTCCATCCTCTGGAGGCTCTTGTCTCTCCAACGTGTGGGACGAGAGGCAGAAGGCCACGTTCAATTTTAAATCAGTACATGTGTTCGGCAGGCAGTCCGGAAATGTAGTACAAAGACCAATTTGGCCAACCAGAGAAACGGAAAGTTTCAGCCAATCCACAGACGTGACAGGGCGAGTAACGTCCAGAGTGGGGCTACTCTCCCAATTGATCCCCACGTGGATCGCTCGGTCGCAAGCATCACGCACGGGAAGAGGCACTCGTGACCTCCTCACCGGATCGAGCACTCCGCGCGCGCACAGCTCTAGTCGCGCGCGCCTATCGACCAGTGCGATCTGCTCTCCTGGTCGCGCCGATCCTCCTCGTGTCGCTCTCGCGTCCAGCCGCGCAGTCGAACGCGCGCAAGCCCCGTCGCCATGTCCACGCCGTCCTCCACGTCCTCGGTGCTGCCGCCCATGTCCCCGCGCAGCGCCGCGCGACTGAGCCGCGTGAGCTCTTCCACAGGCGCGTTCTCAAGCCGCTCGTTGCAGTCGTTCCGAACTGTCCCATTGCCCGGACTTCTGCCCGGTACGAGCATTGGCATCTTGGCGTCCGGGTCCCTCGACAAGCGACGCGACGGCGCCGTCCGTGGTGGCTGGGCCAAGCGCTTGTTCATTCTGTCGACACGGAGCCTGCACTACTACCGCAAGACTGAAGAGTACGAGCTCTTTGGCAAGGAGCGCGGACAGGTAGGGCCGCCGACTGCAGGTGCTGGTCGTTGATGTGTGGGTGTTGACGTCACCGATGTGAATTCTGACAGGCACCGTTGAGTGACATTGGTTTGGCTCGCATCGTGCCGCCAGAAGATGCACCGTACGGATCCGTAGAGGCAGGCATGTCTACTGCCTTCATTGCAGTCATTTCGGTAGGCTGGACCCCCCCAGAGCGATTTCTCCTCAGTCCGTGTTGACTCACAGGTGTGGATCCCTCTCTGCAGCGCAAGAAGTCGTTGTTGATGTTCCTGCGAGCCGACTCGCTGGATATTGCGAAATCTTGGGTGAACACGATTAATCGAGCGATTCAAGTTGCGCAGACGATCCGCTTCTCGCCCAAGTGGCCACTAGAAGTGATTCAAAAGTTCACATCGGCAGCATCTGGGTACGACAACCAGGCGCTCATACGTTCCAGAATAGCTGAAGCCTCATGATGGTTGTACTTTGTTAGTAATTTTGAAGAGGGCGCGACAGAAGAGGAGCCAACTCCAGTTCACAATGTTGACGAACCGGTATGCCACGAACAGAGCTCATTTAAGCTGAGCAAGAACTTGGCTCACACAGTTTGTTGCTAGGTCATTCCGCGCGTCTTGGTCGTGAGTGTGATTTCCCCGGGTTTGACCACGTCATCGCCATCGCGAGAAAGGCTAATCAAGCGGCAGGTTGACCTCGAGACCGAAGTGGACATGGGATCGTTAGGCTCCAGAGATGTTTGTGTGATTGTATTGAGCGATGGAGAAGAGATCCATATTCCATATCAGCAATTTGGACAGAACCCGCAGGCTTTGCTCAAAGAAGAAAAGGAGCTGGTATTGACGACGCCTCCAAGACCACGGCCGCTGAATCCAAGTGTTGTAACCTCGACGAAACTTCGAGGTGGGTGCGAGGACCTAAGTGACGACTATTAATCTAGAGGACTAACTTGTTTGTGCATTCTAGCTTTCGTTCGATGTACTCCCGCTCCCCCAGTAATCCCACTTACTCCACAAAATTCGGGTACTACACTTGTGACCCAGGCTCCACCCTCTATTATGTCCATCGCTTTCCCAGGAGGGCTCGGTGGGTTGTACCTGGCGAGTTGCGTGGTGGCGTTGTGGTTTGCCTACCCGTTTGAAGGGTTGATGAAGATCACGATCGTCGTAGGATTTGTGCTGGCTGTATCTCAAGTTGGCCAATGCATCATCAGGTGAGTCTCGAGTGTTTTAAGAACAGTCTGTGTTGCTTGTGAGCTGACAGTAAATTTTTTTCCTTCTTATCTTATCAGTGCGGCCTCGGGTACAACAAGCAAGACCGCGACCACGTCGGTCAAAGCCGCGCCCCCAGCCCCATCGACTTCGGGGGCATCTCGAAGACCAGGTGAACAAGGCTTTCTATACCATTTCCGAGTTGAGTCAATCGAAGTTCTAGAGCAAGACCAAGAGACTACACCTTTGTCTCCTTCAGCGGAAGAGGAGACAACCGACAGCGAGGATTCGCCTGCAGATGACACAAGCGCCATTAGTGGTGGGCCGATTGACTTTTCCCCACGATTCATTGCAGCAGAGAAGGGTGACGAAGAGAAAGGTCGCCAGCGATACGAGAACACTCTGCAGTGGCGTCGTGAGAACGATATTGACAACATTCTCATCCGCCCGCATCGGACATTTTCAACAATCAAGAAGTATTACCCTCAATACTTTCACGGCCGTTCGAAGAAGGGACTTCCAGTGTACTACGAACAGCCTGGCAAGATCGATTTGAACGGACTCAAGCGCGAAGGTCTTTCGATTGACGATCTGTTGAAGCATTACATGTACATCACCGAATACCTGTGGCGGGTGATTGAGCCCTCAGATACGGGGCGATCAGTCACTGTGCTGGATGTCTCAGGTATCGGTATGTCAGACCTCGGCGGCGAAGTTCTTGACTTCATCAAGCGTGCGTCTGCCTTTACTGGCGCGCACTACCCTGAGCGTAGCTCAATGATCTTCATCATCAACATCCCCGGCTGGTTCAACATGATTTGGCGGATGATCAAGCCGCTCATCGACCCTGTGACGCGAGAAAAGGTAGGGTGGTTTATTGGCTGGACTCGTATGGTGAATGCTCACTAGAGATGCGGTTGTCGTAGATCCACATGCTCAAGGGCAGCGCGATCCTGAAGGAGCTGGAGATGCACATTGACGCCGACCAGATTCCGTCCGACTTGGGAGGCCGCGGCGTGCCGCTGGGCCATTCGCAAGAGGAGAACGACCTACGCGACCACGTTGAGAAGTATTTGGAAGCATAGAGACCCAAAGTAGAGTGCGTTGAACGATGTGTTGGCCTGTGTGTCTGCTGTGTAGCCATTCCTCGTGAATGCGAGGAGCTCCGTAACCCGAAGGTTACCGGTACACGCCGGCTGACGGATCTGGTTTGGTTGGCTCTTCGCATGGGATCTGTCGACGAACCAAACTGCAAGTTGAAATTGCGCAAGCGATTGGCCGCAGGGGGGGCGTCACCCATGCCGTCATATCAGGACTCATCCTCCCGGGCACGAGCTGCTCACTCGACGTGAGCGAGGGCGCCACTCGCAGATTCGACTTGACATGAACGCGTTGCGCACGGCCACGAACCGCGCGCGTCGAGCGTCAGCCGCTGCGGCGCGCGGGCGCGTGGGCAGCGCCATCTCCTCGCGGAGCTTCGCGTCGGACGGCGCAGACGACGGCGCCGTGGACGACGGTGAGGTCTTGCTTGGTTGTCGCGGAGAGTGTTAATGACAGGAAAAGCTCACGGTGGTGGTGACTATGCAGACGTGGTGACGTTCCAGGATGTGAGCACAGCGAGCTTCCGCATCCGCGAGGGTGAGCAGAACACAACGTGGTTGGCCGGTGATTGCTTGCACTGACTGGCTCGGATTGGCGTGGCAGGCATCCAGCAGTCGTCCTGCAAGTACTCGCCGCTGCTCTCGCGCCGCCTGGGCTACGAGCTGTACCTGAAAAAGGACTACCGTCAGATGACGGGCAGCTTCAAGGAGCGTGGCGCGCGCAACGCGCTGCTGCAGCTCTCGCCCGAGCAGCGCGAGAAGGGCGTGATCGCCGCGTCCGCCGGGAACCACGCGCTCGCGCTCGCGTACCACGGCAAGACGCTGGGCATCCCCGTGACGTGCGTCATGCCACACATCGCGCCGCTCACCAAGATCACGTCGTGCCAGGATCTTGGCGCGCGCGTCATTCTGCACGGCGCCCACATCCTCGAAGCTCGCGAGAAGGCCGACGAGTTTGCGCGCGAAGAGGTTAGTCGGTGAATAGCTTTCGGGGTCTTGTGCATTGGAGTCTGACAGTGCTTTCGGATAGAATCTTGTCTACGTGAACGGCTTTGACCACCCGGACATCATCGCCGGTGCGGGCACGATGGGCATTGAGATTCTCAACCAAGTGCCGAATGTCGACGCTATTGTCGTGCCTGTTGGTGGCGCCGGCCTCATCGCAGGCATCGCCCTCGCAGTCAAGACCCTCGCTCCCAATGTGCAAGTTATCGTAAGTCATATATGAGCCTCTACTCGCGATGGATATTCCACTGACGTATTTGGGGTATACCTTAGGGTGTTGAGCCGGAGTTGTGTCCGAGCTTCACGGCAGCACTAGAAGCAGGCAAGCCTGTGCACGTCCCGACCGCACCGACGTTGGCGGATGGTCTCGCGGTCCCTTGCGTCGGTGCCAACGCGTTCGCGATCGCACGCAACCGCGTTGACAAGGTCGTCACGGTATCAGAACGAGCGATCGCGCTTAGTGTGCTGCGTTTAGTCGAGCAGGAGAAAGTCGTTGTCGAGGGTGGTGGCGCCACCTCGCTCGCTGCGTTGATTGACGAGAAGCTGCCCGAGCTCCAGGGCAAGCGCGTCGTGCTTCCTCTCTGCGGTGGTAATATCGATATCCCCGTGCTTGGCCGCGTCATCGAGCGAGGTCTCGCCGCCGACGGTCGTCTCGTTCGCTTCGTCGCGACGGTGAGCGACCGTCCTGGCGGCATTGCCCAGCTTGCCAATATGCTCTGGGAGTGCGGTGTCAGCGTCAAGGATATCTACCACGAGCGTGCGTGGGTGCACACGAGTGTCTCGCAGGTGGCCGTCAAGTGCGTGGTCGAGACTCAATCGTACGAGCACGGACTTGAGCTCAAGCGTCGCCTTGAGGAAGCTGGATACCCCCTTCAGTGGGCGACTGCCTCGAACCCGCTGCAGGAGACGTGAAGCGCATCCGAGTTATCACTGTCAAAGGCAGCGCAATGTGTTGCTCGTAGAGTTTTAAAAGAAGATTTAAAAGAGGCGACATGCAGTGTTCTACAATGTCTGCGCCGTGGAGTTGGACGACGTCGCAGTCGGATCGCAACTTTGATCTTCCGAAAGAACCGGGCACGCAGCACCCCCGTACAAAGCGTCATTCACGATCTGGCGAACGTGGTTGCGCGTGTTGGTCTTCATGCTGCAGGCCGACCACTCACTCCAGTCAGTCACCTTGCAGTCCTCGGGGTCACAAGTCGCTTCCTCCAGCGTGCTGCCGCAGGCGTCACCACCGTCGGGGAACACTAGGACGTCCCGGGTGCGGCGTTTCTTGCCGGTCGTGTAGTCACAACCCGACCAGTCACTCCCGTCCCCGAGGACACAGTCGAACTTGCAGCTTGCGTCCTCCGCGAGTGGTGCACACGCAGTGCCGTTGAACATCGGCTGCTTGAGCACGCGGCGGGTGCGAGTCTGCTTGTACGTGGCTCGATTGCAACCGGACCAGTTGCCCCAGTTGCTAAGCACGCAGTTGACAGGATCGCAGTCCGCAGTCTCGGTCGTTGCATCGCACGCTTTGCCCCCATACAGGCTGTGGGCCTTGATTGTACGGCTGCGCTGCTTCTTGCCGGTCTTGAGGTTGCACGCCGACCAGGGACCCCAGTCGTTGAGCGCACAGTCCTGCTTCGTGCAGTACTGCACGTCGCTCAGTGCCGGACAGGCGGTGCCCCCAAACTGAGGTTGCACTGTGACGGAGCGTGAGCGTCTCGTAGAGCCGTCGTTCAAGTCGCACGTGCTCCAGCTTTTCCAATCGCTTACGACGCAATTAATGGGGTCACAGGTGGGAGTCTCCACGAGGCCACCACACACGGTGCCACCGTACATGCTGGGCTTCGTGATTGTGCGCGTCCGTCTCTTGGTACCCGAGGCAAAGTCACACGCGGACCACGCCGTCCACGCCGACATCTCACAGTTTACTTTAGGGCAGTAATCAACATCGTCCGTTGGTGGGCACTCGGTGCCACCATACTTCGCCGGCGTCGTCACGGGGCGCGAGCGAGTCTTTTTGCCAGTCTGAATATCGCAGTCACTCCACTTCGTCCAGTCGCCTACGACACAGGCGACCTTCGGGCAGTAATCGACTTGCTCCAAGTCTGGACAGGGCTTGCCGCCGTCTACCGGCTTGACTAGCACAGTTCGCGTGGAAGTCTTCTTGCCGTCCTTGGGATCGCAATCTGACCAAGCGCCCCACTTTGACACGACGCAGTCTACGGGTTTACATTTGACAGTATCCGTGAGTGCCGGACACGCAGCACCACCCCAGGCAGCTTGTGTAATGATCGCGCGAGTCCGAGTTTTCATGCCCTTCGAGTCGCAATCGCTGTAACCAGTCCACGAGTCGACGACACAGCTGATAGGCTTGCACTTGATCGATTCGGTCAGCACGGGGCAGGCTTTGCCTTTGCCCTTTTGCGGAATCGTGATTTCGCGAGTACGAGTTTGCTTCACGGTCGATGGATCGCACGGAGAGTAGTCACTCCAGGGCCCCACGACGCAGTCGACATTGGCTGATGCTTGAGCATCAACTCCAGCCTGTCGCTGCTGGAGAAGCACGCTCAGCGCTGCGAGGGAGGCCCCTCGAAGCTGGGAGATCTTCATCCACGAGTGTTGCTGCTTGTCGAGTTTTGGCTTGATGCTTGACTGTCTGTTTCCGGAATGGATCGCTTCGAAATGAGTCAGAGAGCCTTCGGACCCTCATCTTCCAGAACGTGTCTACAAGCAGCTGCTAGGACAGGGCCAATTCATACATCTGAACGATCTTCTTCCTCCCGTGTCCTTATTCACCAGCTGCAAACACATACTGTTGATTCCTGATATGGACGCGAGGACGGGAATGGTCAAGCAAGGGTCTTCAATAATTTTAAAAAGTTGCCTTACTAACTTCAAAAAGGCATTAGACGTCGCCCCCATCCGAAGGGGCCCCACTCCCGTCTGGGGATGCCTCGCTACCATCGAAATCGTCGCACACCTCTTCTTCTGTAAGGCTCGGACATGCCTTGCCACCATAGAGGGGCCACCTTGTGATCTCACGCATGCGGCTGTGCGTGCTCGTCTTCATGCTACAGCCAGACCACTCGCTCCAGTCCGTGACATCGCAATCTTGCTTGTCACACGTGACTTCCTCCTGGAGGCTGCTGCAAGCCTGTCCACCGTCCCCCGGAAACACGACAATCTCACGTGTGCGCAGTTTCTTGCCGGTGGTGTAATTGCAACCAGACCACTCGGACCAGTCACTGAGCACACAGTCGACCTTGCAGCTTGTCTCTTCTGTCAGAGGGTCGCATGCCGTTCCGTTGACCAATGGGTGCGTCACCACTAGCCTCGTACGCTTCTTCTTGAGCGTCACTGGATTGCAGCCAGACCAGTTTCCCCAGCTCCCCACAACACAATCTACGTTGTCACAGCTGACTTCCTCGGTGAGTGCGTCGCATTCTTTACCGCCGTACAGTGAGTGCTTCTTGATTGTTCGCCTGCGTTGTTTTTTTCTGGACGTGACATCACAGGCAGACCATGGACCCCACTCGTTGAGCTCACAGTCCTGGCTCTTGCAATACTTGACTTCCTCGATCGGAGGGCATTTCGCTGCGCCAAATTGGGCTTGTACGGTGATCAGTCGGGTTCGCTTGGTCGACCCATTGTTCAGATCGCAGGCAGACCACGTAGACCAATTGCCGACCACACACTCGATGGGATCGCAAGACGGAGTCTCGATAAGGCTACCACACGCCGTACCCCCATACTTGTTCGGTGTCGTGATCGTTCGCGTGCGGGTCTTGTTGCCCGTCACAAAGTTGCACGCAGACCAATCAGACCATTCAGTCATTTCGCAGTTGATCTTCTCGCAATAAGCCTCCTGACTGGTCTCTGGACACGGGCTCCCGGCATATTTGGGCTCCGTCTTCACGGGTCGGCTGCGTGTTTTGCGACCAGTGTCAATGTCGCAATCGGTCCACTCGTCCCAGTCCCCAACGACGCAGTTGATCTTCGGACAGAAGCCTTCCTGTTCGAGCGCCGGGCAGTCCTTGCCGCCGTCCGAGGCCTTCACTAGAACGGTTCTCGTCTGAGTCTTCCGTCCTGTGTCGACGTCGCAGTTGGTCCACGCACTCCACTTGGAGACAACACAGTCCACGGGCTTGCACTTGACGCTCTCCGTGAGCGTCGGGCACGCGGCGCCACCGTACTTGTTCTGTGTCGTGACTGTGCGCGTGCGCGTCTTCATGCCCTTGCTGTCGCAGGCGCCGTAGTCTCCCCAGGAGCTCACGACGCAGGCGATCGGCTTGCACTTGATCGACTCGCTGAGCACCGGACAGGCCTTGCCCTTGCCCTTCTGCGCGACCGTGACCGTGCGCGTGCGCGTCTGCTTGAGCGTCGCGTCGTCGCACACCGAGTAGTCGCTCCACGCGCTCACGACGCAGTCGACGTTGGCCTTGGTCTGCGCCTGCGCGCCGGCGAGCCACAGCGCCAGCAGCGCCGCGCGAGCAGCCACTCGCGCCATCGTTTCTCGTAGTCTTTCTCACGCGTATTCGCAAGTGATTAGTCGCCGATTAAGCGCCCGCGCGTGCCTCGTCCTGGGGCTCTGGGCCTCCATGCACGCAGGTGGGCGTCCCATGGTCGTCCTCTGACGAGCATCTTCAACAACCCCGCGTAGTCCCTCGTGTCCCTCGTTCAACGTTCATTTCGGGACGGCACTCGTGTTCCATTCGGGACGCATGCCCCCGCGCCAGTTGGCGCCAAAACCGCCACCATGGCGCCGTACGAGGAAGTGGTGATCGCCTCGAGCGACGACGACGACGACGCGGCCGTGCTGCTGGTCACGCCGCAGCGCCGCCGCCAGTCGGCCATCCACGACGACGACGACGAGGGCGCGGCCAGCCAGCCCTCGGCGAACGCGCCGCCGCCGCCCGGCGGTCCCCACGCCGCCGCGGCCGATGACATCGACGACGACGACGACGACGACGTCGAGATCATCCAGATCTCGACGCCCGCGAGCGCCGAGGCCGCCGCCAAGCGCAAGAACAGACGGCTCACGATCCTCGAGAGCGACGACGAGGCCGACGGCGAGGCGGCCAACGCCTCTGCGCGCATCAAGCCCAAGCTCGAGCTCGAGCCGGTGCGCCGCACGCCACGCGCAGAGACCGCGCAGTCGACGCCACAGGAACAAAGCGAGCGTAGCTCGTCGTCCGCAGGGCGTCGCAGCTCGCGCATCGAGCGCAAGCTCAAGGAGAAAGCCCTCGCGGGGCCGAGCGCGAGGAAACTCAACTTTCTGTCGCTCGACAACTGCCTCGAACACACGTCGTCGCGGCTCTCAACAGGTGGAGACGACGATGAAGATTTCACGGCCGAGGACGATGACGACGATGAGGATGCGTCGGAAGAAGAGCAGCCGGCGCGCCGAATCAGGAAGAAGCGCCAGCGCTCGCCACCTCCGAGACGATACGCCGACGGAGGCGACGATCTCGACGAGTTTATAGTCGACGACAACGAGGTAGAGTACATGGACGACGACGAAGAAGGCGTGATGGACCAGCATATGTCGAGCGCCGACGAAATCGACGAAGATGATGAGGACTTGCGAGCCACTATGCAATCCCGTGAGCCGAGTGAGTGGTTTAGCATTTACTTGCGCTATTTGGAAGAATGCATTCTGGATCAGAATCTGGACGACAAGATACGCACATCACGTCGCTCACCCGAGTATCGACTCTTCGCCCAGTCAATCCACCATGTATGTAGTCAACTTCTATTGGAGAGCGTTGCAATCAGACTAAGTTTGTATTCATGCTCCGAAGATCGAACGTGCGATCTGCTCTCGGCGGGATGCTCTGCGGAGTAGCGTCGTATGGGCTGATGATATCATGGATAACCTTCACTGCGCGACGAGGTTTCACTCTACTAGATGCACTGCGACAACGGACTGCCAAGCGTGCCGTCGAGCCAACCACTATGCAACGCAACTTGTCCAGTTTGGAGGTTTTGCGTGTGACTCCACGCAGCTCTACCGACCTAACTGGATGAAGAAACTTCGATCTGCTGTGAGTGAAATGGACCGTGTTCAAGCCAGCTTCGAGCTTGGAACTGTTTGTCATGCGGTACGTGCTGACAGCCGACTTTCACGTGGTCCTCATAACTAACCGAGTAAGTGATGATGGAGCAGCGAACTCTCGGGTTTTGGCAGCTTCTTCATGCCAAGCACTTTTGGGTGGCTCTTGTGGACGCCAAGCGACACGAGTGTGGCGACGGTCATGGTCGAATCGCTGACAGTGAGCGAAGGGCTTTCCACAAAGCTGAATATGGTCGATACAAGAAACTCATCAGTATTGTGGACAAATTCTCGAGTGAGACGAATCAGTCGGTAACGTATATGCCCAACGTTTGGAAAAAGGTCACTTCTCATTACGTGGAAAGCGAGTTCCTCCCCGCTAGTCGGGATAAGCGGACGCAAGACGTACGTCGAGGCACTATGGATTCACTTGTCGAAGAAAGTGATGACGACGAAACAGAGGACGAAGAAGAGGAGGACGTGGATGATGGTGGAGATGGGGAGGAGAAGATTCATGCTCGTCCCCGGTCAACTTCACCCACCGCTACCACGCTAGAGGATGTTACAGCAACTGAACAAACTATGAAGGCTACGCCGCGGAAAAGGATGCGTCAAAGTAGCATCACATCATCATTTGGCCACTCGCCCGCATCGAAACAAGTTGCTGCATCAGGCGAGCGTGTCAAGAAGGAGTCATCTCAGAGCCCAGAAGGGAAGGTGAAAGCTCTCGAAGATATTGATGCCGAAGATCTCATCTGTCTAGTCTGTCGAACCAACCAGCGTGACGGTGCCGTCGTCCACGGCAATTATCTTCATTACTACAGCTGTTACCGGTGTGCAAAACGACAATATTTAGCCAAGCACGGTTGCATGGTTTGTGATCGACCAATCGACAATGTACTGCGCATCCTCCCTCTATCGAAAGAATCTCGGGCCGATATCTTAGCCCAACAACATACTTAATACATCATCGGTCATGAGAATTTGTGGCGTGACCCGACTATTAGCGAGTCACAACCACTGTACACAAAGACCTGGTACTCCACAATGCCAACTCCATCTGTTTGACGGCACGCGACCAGCCAGAGTTACACAAAGTCAAACTCGCGGAGTCGACGAATGTAAGAAGGGAGAAGAAACTCGGCTATGATGGGAGCCAACTGGGGTTGAAGCTGATCTTGGAGAAGTATTTCTCAAATCAAGTGACTGCATGGGCCGCTCCTGTCAGCCCCGAGTTTTCTCCTGGTTGGGAACTTTCCTCTTTGTTTCTTGAGCCTTGACCAAGCTAACTTAAAATACTGATCATGCTGCCATCCGTGGTAGAGCTCCTTCTGAAATCGTGGGTGGGACGTGTAAACGGGAACGTGCAGTGTCATAAAACGAGAACAAAAGTCCATTCGCTGCCCGCTCGGATACCTCAGTGTTGTCTATTGCTTCATGGAACAGCTTCGTTTATCGACCACCAGTTCGACGTTACGCGTTGAGATGATGGGGCTCATATTGAAGAGCGTGTTCACAGTAGATGGACTGTATTGATGAATGATGCACATTCTTTTCAATGGCAGTTCTTTCAACACAAAGTCTATTTGTTGTAGTCGAACAAATACAGCACCTGGTTTTTCCCTTCAAACGACAGGAACTTCTTCTGTATGCGAGGGTCTTTTTCCATCAGATACCGCACAAAAACATCGTAGCTGTCGACGTCACTGCCGTCACGACAGCGTCGATGTGGAAACACCCGGCTCATCACACAGCACGGCACGACAGCAAACGGCTTCTTATGTTTGAGAGCAATGTCTACAATGATCTCGGTTGCGTCATCGGGGTGCATCCCAACTAGCATCGAGCAGTCGGCAAACAGTGCGGCGTGCTCAACCCACGACTCATCGTTCAAGTAACAGACGAGCTGTGGACACTCAGCACGTCCACCGATGCGAGACTGAACAATCTTCCGATTTCTTTTGGACAGCTTCATTGGGCGCTGAACAAGGTTATCGTTAGCACGACTCGACTATTAGCGCCATAATGAAGAGTGTCGGCGTACCGGGTCAATGAGAGTGGTCGGAATCCCTCGTAAATTCCAGAGTTGGATCGGGATTTCACCTTTACCGCCGGCAACGTCTACCACTCCTGTTCCATTCATGAGCTTGTCGTGACCCATATTTTCAATGAGCCAGTCGCAAAAGATGCGTGCTCGTTGATCCTTCAGGTATTTTTCATTGGGATCATGGTGATCACCATCAATACGGCTAACGGTGCGCCGCTGATCTTTCCGTTTGTTGAGCCAGAGCTGGCGGTTGGCCTCGTAGTCTTCGGGCTTTCCATGCCAAAAATGGCACTGCTCACCTCGCAAGCACTTTGTGCCTTGTGCACCGCCAGCAAAATAAAACTTGCATGCATTGAAGCCATTGATCTGGACAATGTTAGTGTACTTCTGGGGTGCGTCGGCCTGGGAATTGGGAGCGAGGGTGACGGACCCACGCGGGGCCTCATTTTTTCCTTCACCCGACGAGGCGACTTGGAGCTTATCCAAAGTACCCACAAAGTCAGACGGCTGAGGGTTCGTGTACAGTCCGGGCTCATGGGTTACGATATTGCCGAACTGGGTGTGGTCGAAAAACTCATCGGGATGGGTCTCGCTCCAGAGCTCTTCGACCGTGACTTCCGCCAGATGAAAAATCAATCGATCCTCGCCCTTGCTCGCCAGGAATCCGCTAATCGTGACTGTGTCGCCGAGATGCACGTCCCAGTTGAACTGGCGCACTTGCTCAATCGTGAGAATGCCACCGCGAGCACGAATTATCACTTCAAGGAGTTCTATATCTCAGCATTCAGCCACTCAATATTCTGCCAACTGGACACTCAACAGCTACGCGTACCTCCATCAGCAAGTGCGATGTCTCCAAAGATAAGCCCTTTTCTACGGATTGGATCGAGACCTTTGGTGAATGTCTAGTAGGGAGCAAAGGCAAGTTGGAGGCGGCAACGTACGAGAGCTTGCGCTTGCGCAGGAATTGGCCGTGGACGCTAACACGAAGTCCGACGGATGGCTCCGTCTCACCAGTCGCGCTCAGCGACTGCGCGTACTCAGCGTACGCCTCGCGCAGCGCCGCAAGCGTCGTGAAGCGCGGCAGGTCGACGGCTCCTGCCATGGTCCAGTGACGTTGGTGTTGCTCTTTGGAGGCTCTACCACACCAAGTACACACACTTATTCAACTAAGTACGATATTGGGCTCGGTAAAGTACGATTTCGACCAAAAGAGTTGTTGAGCGACCCTGTCCCCAAGGAAACCATGGCGACCGAGTTGACCAAGGAGGCGGAGGTGCGTGGTTTCTCGAGCCGCTGGGGCTCGCTGCAGAGCTACCCGCGGCCGATGGAGCTGCTGACGAGCTAGAGCAAAATCTGATTCCTGCGTCTGTGTGCTCACCAGACCGCCATCGGCGAGTTCTACCGCGCGAACAATGCGCTCGAGTCGCTTGGCAAGCTCTTTGAGAAGATCCGCGACGCCGTCGAGAAGACGCAGCCCGGTGCTCGCCCGGTGGACGTGACGCAGAGCATTCTTGATGTGGCCGTGCAGAAGCTCGTCGAGCGTCTCTCGTGGCGGTTGCTGCAGGAGGCTGACGCGACGCCGAGTAGTGTGGGCATCCCCGAGCTGCTGGACCTGTGCATCGACGGCATCGCAAAGAAGTATCTCCTAATCAGCGCAGCGTATAAAGTGCTTGAAGATGTCATGGAGGCGCAGACTATCAGCACGTGCGAAAAGATGTGGGATCTGATTGAAGAGCGCAAGGAGAAACTCTCGACAAGAGATATCACCTCTGAGACCGGTCGCCCCACGAAGGCGGCGCTGTGTCTGTTGAGAATGTGCAACGCGCTGTTGCGCCGGGTCTCCAAGACTCATAACAGCGTATTCTGTGGCCGCATCCTAGTATTTCTGTCGTTCACGTTCGCGCTCTCAGAACGGTCGGCCGTGAACTTGACGGGCAAGGTGCGATCGAATCAGAGAAAGCGGAAATGCGTTGGCAATTTCTGACATGGCAATTTCGATATCCTAGCCGAACGTATCCAACGCAACGACTTTCGAAGATGAAGAAGCCTTTGAAGCGGCAGATGTGGCGGAAACTTCGACGACCTCTACCCCGATGAAGGTTTGCGGCACAACGGATGCCGGTTCTTAAGAAGTCTCAGGCTGACATCTCTGTCTAAACTAGCTCGACAAGGATTCAGGCTCTGACGGTGTGCCTATTGATTACAATTTGTACCGTACATTCTGGGATCTCCAGCGATTTTGTCGTGATCACAACTTGGCCACCAAGGGCGTCGACGAGTGGGAGAAGTTTGTGAGTGATTTCGCGTCCATCTCTCCAACATATCGAAGGCTAATCTCTTGTGCCATTGATGTAGCTTGATGAGCTCAACACTGTGTTATCCGCATGTGAAGGAAATGCGTTTTCTCCGGACGATCTGGAGCGTACTCGAGACTTGTTGGGAGGCTCAGTGGTAGCGGGTGATACTGATGGTGAGATGAATGGGACTTCAGCATCTCAGGAGCACTTCTTTCAGCCAAAGTACCTGACGAACAGTCGCCTTTTTCGGCTCCAATTGCGTGATCCGATCTTACGGGAGAGCATGCTGACGCAGTTCCTGATATTGCTAAATCATCTTGTCAAAGCCAAACAGCCAGACGGTTGTAAAACACCCAAGTCTCGACTCCAAGAGTTGTCCGATCGCGTTGTGAAGCTCATTCGGGAGACCCCACCTTCTGGGCAAAGGTTCACTGAAATGCTCGATCTCGTCCTTGAGCGAGAGCGGAACTGGATCAAGTGGAAGCAGGAAAAGTGCCCATCTTACGAGCGGTACCCACCGTCACAGGATGCGGTTAAAGACGATGCCCAGCCCAAGAAGCGACGTCTCGGAGACGCGCCCTCACTTTCTTCTCGCCCCCCATTAGCGAAGCGCGGTCGTCAACAGGATGGTGGCGATTCGTCGCTGATGGAGCAAATTTTGACTGAAAGCTCTAAACCATCGGCAATATTGGAGCGGATTCGTGGCCAAGATCGTGCGACTGCTGTACCAATGGAAAAGTTCACAGAGCGGTTCGCTGAAGCTTGGGATCCTGAGAATGGTATCGAAGAGGCTTACTGGCCTGACAAGGACAAGATGTTTTGTTGGAGAACGCTGAGAATGGCGATGAAGACGAACGTGGTCCACATGCATCTTGCAGCGAATGGCGCGGACGCTGTTGTTCGAGGAATTCTTGGGATGCCTCCTCCGTCGATTGCAAAAGAATCGACTGACCAGCCTGAGGCCCCGGTGGCCAAGGAAGAAACAAGTGAAAGTTAAATCTGAGTCTTCCGTAATAGCGCAGGGAGACGGATTGTTACCTAAGACTGAAGGCGTCAACAAGCTTGCGGGAATGTCTAAGCATGGTAATCAAGTCGAGAGATCCAAGCATGTCTTCGCCTTTATCTTGAATGATCTGTAATAATTTCTTTGAGCGTCGTGTGGAGCTGTGCAAACAACCCATTCCGCACTTTCGCTGACAAATGAGTAATTCGAGGAGCACCTGATTCGCTCGTATTCTTAGTTCAAGATGAATCACAAGTAGGGAGGAAGCGCTGTATGAATGGGATGATGCGATTCCCAGCTGATGACTGAAGACGAAGCCTCTGAGAACCACGAAGACATCAACCTGCTCGCGATGCGAATGCAGAAGTACCAACACAAGCCGTCGATCTCATTAACGGAACTTTGGACCATTTGGTGAGGGCAGATATTGATTCTTGTGTTGACGTATGCCTAACGCACTTCTTGAGAGAAGGAGCCTCGTGGACTCCACGTGTTACGATATCAATGGACGTGATGACCAGGTTCGCGCTGATTGCATGCTTCTCGCTCTCGATCCCCCTCTCGGCCCCACTCAGTCTATTTGGCATTGATGCAGGGTGTTCCACCTATCGTATATGCTGCCAAAGTGAGGTAGAACGGTTCCCACTCATTCCTCATGTACGAGAACTGAAAAATCTTCCAGCGCGGTAGCACTGTTCTTGTCCGTCTTCTGCTAAACTATCATGCCGACATTAATGCTTTTTCCAAGGTATATGTTACTCATTAGGGATCCACAGAGCCACTGATAAACTCTGCGATTTTCAGATCCGCGAGACCGCTGTAATCGCAGCCTGTCGAAAGCAAAAATATGAGACGGCTAGATATCTAATCGACCGTGGTGCTCGCTTGGATATTTGCGACTCTTCACAATTCTCAGCTCTTCGTTGGGCTTCTCTACACGGAAATGTTCGAATGGTACGGTATCTTCTAGAGCACAAAGTATCCGTTATCCAAGATTGCTATACATCAAACTCGGCGCTGGAGATATCGATGGCACAACCAACGAAAGCTCACTCAAAAATCACTCTTCTGCTGCAGCGACAACTCGGTGAGTTCAATACCGTGCTGTGTGCATTGAGTGAAATAGTGACTGTTGGATACTCAGTCGTCGAGAAACGGTCACTGCTTTCAACCATCGTGAAGAAGAAAGAGCAAGACGAGATCGCAGCTATCAAACGACATCGTCGTAAACTGAGAAAGCGTGTGGTCATCGCAGCAGGAATAGGTTGTGCTGATTCCGCTGACCACGGTGGCAAAAACGTCAGCCGAAGTCCATTCTCCTTACCCATCGTGCCAAGCCTGAAGAAGAAGCATTGGAAGCATGGTGAGACGCAGCCAATTCAAGATGCTCGCGGTCAAAAGTTCCTTGGCAACTCAAACAAAGACTCAGTGAGCTGCCCTCAGCCGCTGGTTCAAACAAGTTCCATGCACTCGGTACTAGAAGTTCCGTTTGGACCACCCGCAATGGCATGGAAGAAGACTGGGAAAGCGATGTGGTGTCCAGTCAAACCTCAGCCGGGAAGGAGCACTTCGAATGAGAGTCTGAATGAAGAAGTGGTTTCGTTGATTGGGGTCAGCGAACTCACGGCCCTCGAATTGTTCAATAACGAGACTAAGTGGCAGTTATTCATCGCTCGTGATCACGGTTGTTTCAAAGTTGACAGTGGCAGCTCATCCACATGGGATTTAGAGGTTGTGGAATGAGGTTTAGAGGCGGCTTCGAGATCATCTGCATTTTCTCACCGGTAGGATGCGTCCGTTTCGTCATGGCTAAAAGTAGCACTGTACGCATGACTAGCTTTTGGTGTCCGTTATGCCACGGTGCTATAGTACACTGTGCGCCAGCGCGATGACGAAACGGACGCCAGAGGCTAAACTTGGATGCTCTCGTGTTGAAGAGCTGAAGAGATGGTCGCAAGACAGCTTCAGTTCGCATTCTTCATAGTAACAGCCATGAAGCGTGACGTGCAAATAGCGAAAAACAGCGGTACAAAAATCTCGTTGCGCGGAGGTCTTGTGGCAGGTTTCAACTGGACCATATGGAGCTTTATTGCGTTCCTAGTGTCTTCCCAGTTCCTCGGCGTGTTCTGGAATAGCATCGTCTTTAAAGAGTCGACTTTTTACGGCCGAAGTCCTGTCAACCCGTTGAGTCACATCGATGGAACCAACGATGAGCCCTATACAGATCGAAATATCGTGTGCATGGCGCAGGGGCGTTCCTACGCTCCTATGCAGCTTAGTCAAGTTTTGAGTGACGAGAGGCTGGCTCCAGTTGTCGACAAGAGTGGTGAGTCAATCAATGGTTTTAGAGTATGTAAGCGTGAAGGCATGCAGCTTGACTCTGCTGTCTACGATCACTTCATTCGCGTGTGCGAGCGAATCGACTACACGCTTGACGTGATCCAAGATAGTTGCGACAGACTCGGGTTTAACGTCACCCGCGATGTGCTTCGTATTGTTGATGATATCGGAAGCAAGATCACACGAGAGATCCCACGTGCATTGCCAATCTTGATCATGCCCTTCTGGGATAACGGGTTCTACGCGCACTACGTAATTCCAGGTTGGGATGGTCAAGCATGCGTGTTTCGTCTAGACGGAATGTACATGGTTCTTGACGAGCCGTCAGGTGTAATGCGCGCTGCTACTCGTTCCACACGAGAGGAGAAGACAATCGAGTGGCTGGGTCGACCAGGAGGCACATGGCGCAACGGATGGTATGAAGATCTCACCGGTCAACGGTGGATCACAGATATGATGACTACAGTGCCCGACAATGTCTACGGCATCAAGTCCCGTCAATTCGACACCCTCTCCAAGAAAGAGATCGACTGTTCGTCTACCAAAGCATCTCGCCAGTGCCGTGATTTTCCTATCGTTCAGACATGGGGTGATCAATGCAAAAGCCAAGACGAAGTTCTAAAATTCAGTGCAGTCTACGTCTCCACGGGAGAACATTACGGGCTCTTCGTATTCGATGGCGTCATGAAACGAACAGTTGAGAACCGCTACTCTCTGGAGACATTCATCTCAAATGTCTCTATCTTCGTTCTGCTATTCCGTTGGTTTGTGTCAATGGCTACAATGGCAAGCAGCTACCGGCGTGGAGTCGCGCCTTGGCATACGACAGGAATCGGGTGTTTGTCAAGCTCTCGGACGTTTAATGTCCTGCCAATTATGCTACTGCCTCGTCTAAAGATGACGATGGCAGCATTCTGGACAGTGGGATGTGAGTTTGAAGGCAATCAACGAGCACTTGGCGAAGCGTGGTTCGCAGTGTATCCTGCTATTGTCGAGCTGATGCTGCTATACTTCAGCGTCCTGAACGGGATTGCGAAGGTAACCCATCGTCGTATGAGCGATGCCCTGTTTGGCCCGTCGGTCTTCACCTTTGCATTGTTGCATCGCTTTCGGTTGGCGTTGGTAAAGTCAGGCTGGGTACCATTTGACAGTCGCATTCCAACGGTCGTCTCTTCGGATGAGTTTGCTAGCTTGAACTTGATCAATATGTTCGACCCCAGCGTCGCCGTTCGTCTAAACGGCAATATTCCAGGAATGGTATACGCGAAGCTGATCCTGTTGGCGATTAACCTGGTCCCGTTGTTGTTTTCAGAAAACATGACAAGGTCCGGAAAGAAGTACAGAACATTCGCTCCTTGTCATGTGGAGAAATCCCTGGCTCTACGAGCTTCTAACATCGGTGGCCTCGGCTTATCGCAAGTGTACGTCGTGGACACAAACGAAGCTTATGGCCCGCAGACTGCATCAGTATCAAATGCCCTCCATGCGGCTGACGTTTTACCGCCCAGTCCTGCGAAAGCAATGTTTCACGCCCGAGTGTCAGCTCTGCCTTCCCAAGAGGTAGTGAGCGCCGAGTCATCTCTTGTTGTTCCGTTTCGATACGCAAGCAAGACCGAAAGCTCTCCAAAACAGGACCTCAACGACCCCAACGAAGCCGGCCCTACAAAGGCGACTCATGCTACTATTCCACAACGCCACTCGCTCAGTGGGTACGAGCTCGACCGTCTCGGGTACTTGGTCTTGGGGGGCAAGTTTCTCATCACGTTCGACGACTGGTACATCCTGACGTCGCTGGCACCGCTGCGTGTCGTGGAGAAGCTGTGGAACCACCGCATCTGCGTCTTCGACGTCATCCAGCAGCCCGACGGGTGCTACGTGAGTCGAAGCGCTCGGCTCTGTCGCCTCGACGACGAGGAGCTACGATCCGTGCCAGTCTACGACATCACCCTCTGTGCGCTCCGGTGAGCTGAGTTGACATGGCTACAGTTGGCGGCTACGAACAGAGGGGTCGTCCTCCAATTCAATGAATTGATATATGTCACTAATAGTGACATATAGCCTTCTATTGAAAGTAAAGGTCCCTTATTCGGATCTGTGCGAAGTTTGGTGTGAGTGGTGTTGGCGCGAGGGGTAGGGCCGCGCCGGTATTGATTGGTTCGTAGTGGGGCGGTCGCGCGTTGACTTGGAATTTGTATAGAGCCCCAAGTGACTTGGGATTTGTATACTCGACGGCGCCGCCTCACTGGTCTAAAGCGCGTTGGTGTTGGCTCCGCCAGCCGCCCCTATTTGCTCTTCCTTTCACTCAGCGTTTAAGTCGAAGCAAGTTCCAAGATGGTAAGCTCGCTTCGCCGCGCCTCCCCGCGCCGCGCACGTGCCTCCTGAGCAGCTCCTCTCCCCGACGGCCTCTTCTCTGGCTCGAGAGCTTGCGAACCGCGTTTTTCTCGCCGCTACAGCCACAGCACGAGCCTCGCGAGACCTCGCCGCCGGCGACGCCTCGAGCGACGCGATCGGCTTCGAGCCTCGAGCCCCAGCGGCCGCGAAATTTGCATAGAATGATGCGCGAGACGATGCGAGTACATGCGGCAACGTGCGCGCGAAGAGCCCGTAGCCGCCACGAGATTCCAGCATGTGATCGACACTGTCTCCAGAGCCCGAGCTGATCGTCGACGTGGTGGCCTGTGGCGAGTATCAGCGAGTACGGCTGAGGAAACGGGGATTAGGAGAGAGTGGGCCATAGCAAGGAGGCAATAGGCGTCCGCGGGGATGGCTGCAGGTCCACAGGGGCGCTCGAACCGGGGCTAACGCGTGTTTCGTTTGTGGACAATAGACCAAGGGTACCCAGGCTTTCGGTAAGCGTCACAACAAGACGCACACGCTCTGCCGTCGCTGCGGCAAGAGCTCGTACCACATCCAGAAGTCGCAGTGCTCGTCGTGTGGTTACCCTGCGGCCAAGATGCGCAAGTACAACTGGAGCCAGAAGGCTCTGCGTCGCCGCACCACGGGCACGGGCCGCATGCAGTACCTCAAGACCGTGAACCGCCGTTTCAAGAACGGCTTCCGCGAGGGCACGTCCGCCATCTCGAAGAAGGCCGCCACCAACTAAGCGTTGGCCACCGGCTTGACTCTTAGATGAAGACGCTGATGCCGGCGTCACGCAAGTCTCCCCTGTTAGAGTTGTCTCTGTTAGCTGTTTCGGCAAGCCGATGGCGGCGACGGAAGGCAGCGGAAAGTCTAGCGTGCGTCGAAAGGAAGTACAAAGCGAGTAAGGAACTTGGGAAAGAGAACATCTTTTTCGCTGTGCAAGAATGCCCAGTGCTTCTCCGTGACATAGATTTCTTGGCTTGCACGTTGTCTTTTTACCTGCGGCTGCGGGATTGAGCTGCACTCAATTCGAACCTCGTCTCGTGCGGTCAGAATGCTCCATCGCTGGATGAATCCTCAGTCCTCACAACGACCCAAGCCAACCTTCCACCAACTGCCTCCGTGTCCCAGGGATGCGACGCGAGTAGTATTCTCAGCTGCGCGACTCTCTTGTTGTCGCTTTGCCCGTCAAGTGGCATGGAGGTGGCACCCATTCTGCGCGCATACAGAGACCATTCTGCGCGCATACAGAGACCAACACGACCTGCGACTTCAACATGGATACACTTTTCAGAGCTCCAAGGTTGCGACAGAACAGACCAGCGTGCTAAGAGCATGTCCCATGTGACATGCGCAATGCACATCAAATAAGGACGGTTCCTTCCTCGAGTATTCAATAATCAAGTCAATGGGTTGGGTTGATTTTGTGCCACACTAATGAGGAAGGTTTGGGTACACTTTCTTCACATGCGCTGAACGGATCCGTGGAACCGCAGAAGATCGAACGCACTCCTCATTTCTCCCGCCCCTGCTCGCACGGCATCTTCCTCCTCTCGTCTCCGGCCATGAACGACTCGGACTCTGGCCCACGTGTCATCCGCCTGCCACCCTACAAGTACGTCCACGTGCTCGACACCAACTCGAATGTCTCGCGCGTGCTCGCGGGGCCGTTGACCTACACGCGACAGGAGCACGAGCAAGTGCTGACCAAGTTCCCTCAGAACATGATCGTGCTCCCAGCGCAGCACTACGTCGAGATCCTCAACCCAGTGGTCCGCTCGGCGGAGACCAAAGAGATCGTTCGCGATCAGTACAACCAGGCCAAGCTGCGCCACGGCGAGATCGAGTTCCGAATCTTCGACCAGTACCCGGACCCGTTCCCATTGTATCCGGGCGAAGAGCAAGTCGGTCCAATCAAGACTCTCAAGGTCGTGCCCGTAGACCATGCGCTGCGTATTCGCGCCACGCGCAAGTTCGACGACCACGACGCCGGTGACGAATGGCTCTTTGTCGGTCCTGGAACGTACTACCCACGTGTGGAAGAAGAGGTCGTGAAGCAAGTGAGCGCGACTATCATCCAGAAGAACCAGGCACTCAAGTTTCGCGCCGAGAAAAAGTGCAAGGACTCACTGGGCATCGAGCGCGCGGCTGGCGAAGAGTGGCTCGTGCGTACGCCTGGAGCATACTTGCCCCAGATCGATGAGTTGCTCGTGGATATCGTTCACGCGCGGATTCTCACAGATCGTACAGCTCTGCATCTCCGTGCTTCGCGCACGTTCAAAGATGTTTATGGCATCCAGCGAAAGGCAGGAGAAGAGTGGTTGGTGACAACTGAAATCGCAGAGACCCACGTCCAGGATGTGCACGAGGAAATCGTCGGCACAGTCGACATCATAACACTAACAAACCGCCAGTATTGTGTTGTCGTCGACCCCGTGGTCGACGGCGCCCAGAAGCGAGGCACGCGCGAGATGCGCAAGGGTGAGGCATCGTTCTTTCTTCAACCTGGAGAGACGCTTGAAAACAACAAAATCGAAGACGTGCTGATTCTTGGTGAAGATGAGGCCGTTCTGCTTCAGGCCAATGAGTCGTTCACCGAAAAAGAAGATTCAAAAGACGACAAGCGTGATGCGGGAGAGCGATGGATGGTTCATGGACCACGCGAGTACATCCCACCAATTCAGGTCCAAGTGCTCGAGGTTCGCAAGGCTATTCCACTTGACTCGAACGAAGGTGTCTACGTTCGGGAGAAGAAGACAGGCCATGTTCGTGCGGTTAAAGGCGAAACGTACATGCTTCAGCCAACTGAAGAGCTCTGGGCGAAGTATTTGCCTCCGGAAGTCGAAGAGTTACTAGACTCCCAGCGTGCCGGGTCTGCTTACATCGAAGATCCAACCAATCGCTCGACCTGGGCTTCCAGCATGGGCCCCCCATCGTCAAGAGGCCTCAAACGTGATCCAACCAAACTGGTGTCATTTGAAGTACCACACAACGCTGCAGTTCAAGTGTATGACTACAAAACCAAGTCATCCCGCATCTTGTTCGGCCCAACGCTTGCAATGTTGGATCCAGAAGAGCAGTTTACAATCCTGCGGCTAGCGGGTGGCGTCCCGAAGCAGCCCAACATCATCAAGACACTATGCCTCCAGCTTGGCCCTGACTTCATGCGCGACCAGATCATTGTCGAGACTTCGGACCACGCTCGCCTGCGCCTCACGATTGCGTACAACTGGCACTTCAAGGTGAACGCCCAGGACCATGCCGAAGCCGCAAAGGTGTTTAACGTCAAGGATTTCGTGGGCGACGCCTGCAAGACGCTCGCCTCACGAATTCGTGGAGCTGTCGCTGTTGAATCCTTCGATCATTTCCACAAGCACAGCGCAAAGATCATCCGCACATCGATCTTCGGAGTAGACGCGAACGGCAAGTTGCGTGACACACTGATGTTTGAGGCCAACAATCTGTGCATCACAAACGTCGACGTCCAGTCTGCTGAACCCGTCGATGTACTGACCCGGGAGAGTTTGCAAAAGTCTGTCCAGCTTGCTATTGAAATCACTACCAAGTCTCAGGAGGCAAGAGCCAAATCGCTTGCCATGAAAGAGGAAGAGGAGGCCAAGGGCCAATTACTTACTCAGCAACTCGAGAACAAGGCCGCAGCTGAACAGGCACGAAAAAACCTCGTGCAGCTCAGTGCAGAGTGTGCAGCTGTCGAAGCCGAGGGCGAGGCTGTTGGTCGCGCAAAGGCTGCCGCTCAGGCAGCTGAGATCGAAGGCCTCGCCGCCGTTCGCCAAGCCGAGTTGCGCGCGCAGGCGGACCGCATCGTCCACGAGGCTAACATGAAGCGACTCCGTGAGGAGAACGAGTTGAAACTAGCATACTCGAAGCAGATCGCTGAGATTGAGGTCCAGAAGAAGCGCGAGCTCATGGGCATCGAGGCGGACAAGTTCCAGCAAATGGTGGGCAGCATTGGCAAAGAGACGCTCGTGGAACTCGCTCGCGTCGGCCCCGAAAACCAAGTCAAGATGCTCGAGGCTCTGGGCCTCAACGGCTATCTCATCACTGACGGCAAGTCGCCCGTCAACCTCGTCGGCACGGCCGAGGGCATGATCAGCAAGATTGCCAACGCTCCTGCGTGACCGACTGCCTCGAAAGAAGTGTAGCCATGTCTCAAACGTGAGGAGGTCCACAATCCAGTTTCTGCATGTTAAGATAATGTAACAAAATCTGTAGGGGAGATTGGCAGCTATTTTCCTCGTCCGTCTGGTTTCTCGAATGAGTTGTGTGGTGGATGAGTAACCCGCTCCTAAACGCTCTCCCGTAACCTTCGGAAACATTTCTTCTATCCAATAAAAACGGAATAAATGTTGTTTTCACCCAATCGTTCGTCTTCCCTCGAGCCGAGCTGCCTCTCCCTGTCGAGAGTATCTCAAGGTTAGCCGCGTAACCCCTCACTTTGGACTTGGGAGTCGCCGATTGACAGTCGAGCCAAGTCTATCGCGGGCGTCTAACCTGTCACTGGCGCGCACCTCTTTGGCGTCGACGTCGTGGCCGATCGTCCGGATATTGGCTCTCCGACCGCCCGATTCGCGCGCCCGTCGCTGCTCCTCCGACGACGCTCGCGCCTCCGCACCCACTCTCGTCGACGGCCGCGTTCTCGCCGCGTCGCCTCGTGTCCCTCGCGCCGCGATTGGTGACCGGCAGCTCGAGATTTCCCGCGCGAAAATTCCAGTCCCCGCATCGCATCCCCGCACTCCGTCGCGAGCCATGAGCGACAACTGGCACTTGGAAGTCAAGTTCCAGGGCCGCCCCATGACGCTCGTGGGTCGTCTGCCGGCCGAGAAGCGTACGCTGCTCAAAGAGTTCCCCAAGAAGCTCGCGCTCTCGACGCGCGCGAAACTCACGGCCATCCCGTCCAAGGGATTCTTCTGCAAGTTCGTCGCCAAGCACGTCGAAGAGCTCAAGGTCTACATGCTCAAGAACGAGTGCTCGCTCTGCGTCAACTTCGTCGCGTCCACCTACAACTTCACGTTGTACCTCATCGTGCCCGTGTCGCTTCGCGGACTCAAGTGTCTCCATCGACTCAAGAAAAGCGGTGCGTATTTGGTGTGGCAGATTGGACCTAGTCGGCGGCTAACAAGTGTGTCGACGTGTAGGTGCACCGCCCGAGTCGATCAAATCGCTGTGTACAGACCGCGAGGGCGTCGTGATCGGCTTCATTGTATCCGAAGTCAACCACGAGCTCGAGGAGAAGATGGTCGAGCGCGAGAAGGTCATGCAGGACATCGTGTCCACGGCTAAAGCGATTTCCCACACGTTCGGCGGTGACCCGTTGCTCGAGTTCGACTTGCTGATGGACCAACTTGAAACCAAGCCATCAACGATTCCGGTGCGTTGGCGTTGTTGAAGTTGCCGGGTGGATTGCCAGACTGATTGGATTGGTGGACAGATTTGCTCCAAGTTCATCATCAAGCATGAGCAGCTCCACTCGCGGATACGGGAAAAGCTCCTGCAATCGATCGATGCGTTTGACAGTGCCAAGGGCAAGACGAACGTCTTGTTTCTCGTGCACGATGTCATCAAGTGTGTGCGGGGTGGGTATCCGCAGGAGGATCGCAATGCGAAGATGCGCGAGTCGCCCCTTGTACGCGAGCTGCAGAAGGCCTTATATGCGATTGTGGAGAGAATACCAGACGACGCCAAGCAAAGCGTACGTGTTCGCGTATTGGTTCTGCGCAATACTGGAGAGTTTCTGACGTCTGCGATTGATGGAACAGTCCAATGTCAAGGCAGTCTTCGAATTTTGGACCAAGTGGGACCTCAACTACAGTACTCCTCCTCCTGCTGACGACGACTACGACGTCGGTTTCCTGGATCCATCACTCGTGGATGCGGGCTTGGATGCGAATATTGCGTCGGATGCCTCGAGCTCTCCCGTGAAGCAGCAAGCTGCTCCGCCTGAAGTGATCGATTTCATGAAGCGTCACTCGATGATGCCAGGTCCTTGGGAAGTGTACTTGTCGCGAGCTACATCTCAGGAACTCGATGAGCTAGACAAGGCGATGTCGCTGAATGAAGAGTATCACAAGTTTAACCGATGGAAGGAGGAAGAGAAAGGTGGTCGAAGAACAGGCGAATATTTCCTTCATCATTACGTGAAGACGCACATGCCGATGCTGCTTATTCACACGTTTAAGGGCGTTCCTGCGAGTGCCAAGCGTAAGCGAACCAAGAAAGAACTCGAGATTTTCAAGGATGCGTTTTTGTGTACGTGGGACGGAATTGATGCTGCTGCTCGGCGCGCCATCTCCGATGTGGAACGACCCGTAATGGACGACATTTGGAGAAAGATGGAGAACGAAAAGTGCGTCAATGCATCTGCGTTTGTGTTCGGAAAGATCCGAAGGATGAAGACTATCATCTTTTCGCAGAATCCAGAACTGGATCGCATCCTGGCCCAGATCTCGGATGAGAGTGATGTCAAGGAGCAAGAGCTCATCGACAACATGGTTCGCGCGTTTAAGCTCGACTCAATGGCGCGTGAGGGACTAAGAAAAGTCAAGTCAGTGCCGGAGTTGTGCAAAATCGCAAAAGAGCTCTGCGATCGCTGCCGCGATCGAATGGTGGCTAACCCGTCCGTACATGTCGTGAAACTAGCACAGAAGGCTGTCGCTAAACGCAACCCACGGAAGGCATACTCAACTGCAATGAAAGTTATGATGATGCGACAAATGCGACTTGCGTCAATGGTCGACAAGGAATCGCAGTACGTGCTGTTGTGTCTGCGTCGTTGCGTAGAGAGGATAACCCACAAATGTTTGTTTTTGCAGAAAGCGCCGACGTCTTGAAAACTCCTCTCCATCCGCAGAAACTGATGCATCCATGTCTCCTCACGAAGATCTCACAGATGCCGAACTTGCTGCAGTTAAGAAGCGAATTCCCAAACCTCCGAAACTGAACTTCAAGAAGGTGGATCTTAGCACCATCACCTACCAGGAGACAAACGACAACGGCTCAGTAGGAGTTGCAATCTCCGGTATTCCAAACGCTGGGCGAGGCCTCTTCAATCTTTCCCCACACCCATGGCCAGCATTCTCCGTTGTGTGCATTTTTGGTGTTCGCCGCATCACCAAGGAGGAACATCATGATGGCCTGAACAAGGTAGCTCGGTGTGGTGAACTTGGGGAAACATTCGTGGTCGTGAATGGGGTTGTTCGTGAAGTCGAAAAGTTCCAGATGCAGTATGGACACCGTCTTCAGGCGTTTGAAGGCCTTGTGGATGCAGATGGCTCAGCTGGAGGCTTCCCCAACGACCGAGTGTACGAGTACCCCGCAGACATTTACTGGGATGCATCTTCGTTCTACAACAACTGCATTCTTGTTCCGGGTTGCTTGATTGATCCACAGGACGACTCGTCGCCAATCATTTTGAATCAGTTGTATATCGTGACGTGGAAGGAAGTCGGCGTTCGTGAAGAGTTTTTTCTTGCATACGGCACCTCATACTACGAAGACGATGAGAAGAACGAAAAGAGGTACCGGTAAGCGTTACCATTTTGTTAGAGACCAATATACTACTCGCACGCACGTAAAGTGTACTCTATTGAAGATAAATATCAGAACTCTTCTCACAATCCTTCGATCGGAATGCGGCACACAGGACACGTGTGATGCATACGCAACCACATGCGAACGCACTCCGCGTGGTACTTGTGACCGCAGAGCAGGCGAGCCGTCTTGGAGTATGTTTGCTCTCCTTCGAGGCTGGAGCAGCAGATCGGGCACTCGACCTCCTCGTCGTCGGTCGTATCGGCCTCGCACTCGTCGTTGTGGCAGTGGTCGAGATCAACAACTGGGTCTTGCTCGAACACAATGCTGGGGCGACGAGCAGGAATCTGCTCGCTCACACTTCGCCGCAACGACTGGTTCTGGTGCTGGTCTTCAACGGTCGCGAGCACAATCTTGTCGGCGACCTCGTTGCGCTGGGTCTCGACGTCGAGAAAAGCGCTCAGCGCATCCCACGCCTGGCGCGTGGCGTCACATTCTGCGTCGCGTTCGAGCACCGCGAGCAGCAGGTCGTTCAGGAACTCTTGGATGACGGCACAGTGGACGAACTGCGTGACGACGCGGCTCTCGCTCCAGCGGCGCTTGGGCTTCTTGTACTGCGACGACGAGACGATCCGGCGCAGCGGCCCGCAGCACGCGAACTGGCGACACGCGCAGCCTGCAGCGATGGCCTGGAGCCCTCGCTTGAGCTGCATGTACTCGGCCGGCGATCTCGCGATCACCCATTTATGGTGGATGTCGCGGTCCGTCACGTACACGACGAACTGGTCGGCGACGAGCGACGGAGAGGCCGCGACAGCGCCCACGTCCGTGGGGCTCGAGTGCTTGGTGGTCGCGAAGCTCGAGAACGCCGAGGTCGCGCGGCGCAGGCGGCTGCGCTTCTGTCCGGAGCTGCTCGCGGGCGTCGCCTTGGGCGGCGAGCCGGGCGTGACGACGACGTGGACGGGGGCCTGCGGGGGCTGCTGCGCGTGGGGCAGCGGCGCGCGCGAGGCGTGGAGGTCGGCGGCGCCCTCGAGGAAGCCTTGGAGCGAGACGAATACCATGATGAGCGTACACGTAACGTGTTGGAATGAGGCAGATGAGGGGCGATCCGATCGACACGGCGAGCGCGGTCGTGGCGTCGAAGTTGGCGTTGGCGGTCGGTGGCTGCCGCGCTAGTTGCGCACTGACGCCCGTGGCGTGGCGATCGGCTTGTCACGTGGTACAAAGGCGAGTCGCGTCGCCGCGGAGAAGCCTGCAAGGAGTTGCACCGAGTCACCTGTATTAGAATAGCTGCAATTCGACGACCGCCCTGAGGCGGACGAAACGGCGAACGTCAGGTTGCACACGTGTTCTAGATGCTATCTCAGTAGGTTTGTCGTTCGATCGCGGGGAAATGATGGGCGCGGCTATTGACGTAAGAGAGGATCCGCCTCTCGTGCGTGGCGACTTGTCTGCCGGGTGGTCTGAACTCTCCTGCTCGCTGCCTTCCATTCCCGATTCCACGTGTCGTGATTGGATGGCTTCACACGCGCCCGAAACCCAGCTGGCGCGCGTGCCACCAAGTGATCTTTTTCTTTTCTTCTTCTTTTTATCTTTCCTCGTCCCGTCGCGTAAATTACGCGCACCCTGCTCCCCTCGACAGCTCGAGACCCGTGGCGCTCGCGGCCACCCCGACTTGGCGGCGCGCCGACGCTTAATTAGGACTGAACCCATGGCCGCGCCCGACCAGAGCGCCGCGCTCGCCATGGTCACGGCCGCCGACCTCTGCTGCGCGCTCTGCCGCAAGCGCTCGGGCGAGCCCGTGACCAAGCTCTGCCACGCCTGCGGGCTGCCCGTGCACCTCTCGTGCGCGCAGCACGTGGCCGCGCGCGAGTGCGCGCTCGAGTTCGGCTTCCCGCTGCCCGCGGTCTACTGCTCCAAGCGCTGCTACGAGAACGACTTCCTCGGCGACGACGGCGACCTGGGCGCCAAGCGCTGGTCGCCCCAAGTGCCCAACGAAGTCACGGCCGCGCTCACGCTCAAGATCGGCGACGTCAGCCGCACGTCGCGCAAGCACCTCGCCATCACCACCTTCCGCTTCTTGCTCTCCGAGGGCTTCGAGGTCTTCAAGGCCAAAGTTAACAGCCGCACCATCAAAGAGCTCCAGGCGCACACCGTCGAGCCCTACGTGCGCGAGGACATGGCCATCTACATCCGCCCCGGGGTCCACTCCAAGCAGGCCGAGCTCGTCGAGCTCTCGGAAAAGAACTTCGAGGCGCGCATCCGCAAGACCTTCCGCAACTTCCTCAAGCGCAAGAGCACGCAGTCGGCCGCGGCTGCCGGCGCCGCCTCGATCCGCTCGGACCAGTTTGAGTGTGACATCTACACGTACGTCAAGAAAGAGTCGGCCGCGCGTCGACGAGCTGCGGCGACAAGCGGCCAGTCAAGCGGTGGACGAGGAGGAGCCGTCAAGATGCTCACGGGGCTCGCCGCCCAGCACCACCTCGTGCAGTCTCAGCAGCAGCGCCAGCTGCAAAGCGGCGAGACGGTCGACGTGGCCAGCGAGGGCGAAGGACTCTCCGTTGACGGGGCTCTCACAGGATCTTCAGGAGCAAACAAGCGTCGGGCCAGCGACATCCAGGACGGCAGCGACGACTTCCCGGGCTACAAGAGCATCCGGATGGTGCTGAACGGCTCGGTCGTGGCTGTCAAGATGAACGTGGCCGATCTCGTCTCTGCTCTTGGCGTTCCGGCGAGCGTTCTCGGCGCCGCATTCGCAGCGCAACCAGATAGTGACCTTAGTGCTTCGGCTGTGAGCGGAGACTGCTAAGTTTGTGGATAAAGTCATCGTCTCTAGGTCGTGTATTTAATGGGAAATGTATGATCCTGATGAAAGTGAGAAAGACCCAGGTGAGTGGTCTCCAGTTCGGCAAATAGCAACTACTACTACAATTCTACTTCTACTTTACCTCTCAAAATTGGGGGCTTGAGGAAAAATGCAAAGAGAGCTAAAAGGCAAAGGCATGCTCAGAAGTCGGAGCCCATGGAGTCGTAGCTTGGCTGCGACCACGTCGACTCCCGGCGAGGAGGCGCTGGGCGGCGTGGCGGCTTGGCGTCGTCCATGCTCTTCATGTAGCGGTACTGCGGAGGCGCGAACTGGCTTTGCTGGTGGCCTGGAGGCACCGGGGCTTGCAGTTGGTGGGGGTGCATCGGTGGCGGTGCCATTTGATGGTACTGGTGGGCCTGCGGCACGAAAGGCGGCGGGAGCGGCGCGAGTCCGTACTGCGGTGGCATTGCTTGCTGCTGAGTCTGCTGTTGCTGCGACTGGTACTGCGACACGAACTGCTGCTGCTGGTACTGTTGCTGATGTGGGAGGGAGGCCTTTTCAGCAGCAGCAGCCGCCGCAGCATTCACTGCCCCGCTCAACTGAGCCGACCACTCGAGCGTATTGCTCTCAACTGTGCGGAGATCGCTTTCGCCGTGGGCAAAGCGACATTCTTCCTTGGTAAAGTTGCAGCAGCCCTTGAGGTAGTAGTAGCAGAGCTCGGTCTTGTAGTTCTGAAGACGCGGTGCAGTTGTCGGCAGAACCGTCGGTGGAATCGCACCCGTGCCCCCGGAGCCTCCCACAGAGGCTGGGTTCTGGCTGAGGAGGGCTAGTCCGTCACGCAAATCGTTCTCGCCATGGGCCAACGGACACTCTCGGCGAGACTTGGGACAGCTTCCTTCTAGCCATTGCGGGCACATGCGCGACTTGTAGCTCGTGCTGGACGTGTGCTTGGGCGTGTTCGTGCGCACGAGGTCGCTCTCGCCGTGAGCGAACGAGCACGTGCGTCGCGTCTTGTTACATTTGCCCTGGAGGTAGTACATGCACATTTCCGTCTTCCAGTTGCCGCTAGCCGCTCCTCCCTGTTGCTGGCTCTGTTGCTGATGGCTTGGGATACCAGACGAGCCAGGGCGGTGGGCTCCTCCAGGCCCGACACCGCCTTTGAGCACGCTGGCTCCCGACCCTGGCCCTGCCGTGACGGAAACCTCGGCAGCGAGAGCCGGGTTGAAGGATGGGTGGCGGTGGAGGATCCGCTCGATGGCTCCGGAGACCTGGCCATTGGCTTCTTTGAGAAACTGTTCGAGCTCGTCCGTGGAAATGTTTTCAAACATCTCGCTGAGAAGCGAGAGCGTGAGCGGCGCGATCGACGTCGCCGTTGTCATCGCGCTGACGCCAGTGATCGCGAAGGACGACACCGCCGTGGCTGTCGAGTCTGACGACGACGGCCTGGACGTCTCGATGCGGAGGTGCTCGGCCTGGTTGTCGTCTTTCGTGCCGGCGTCTAGACGACGCAACGAAACCACAGGCTTGTGGCATCGAGGACACTGCGCCGTGGTGGATGGACTTGATGGATCGTCCACCGATGAGACCAGACGATCACAAGGACGACAGAGGCGATGGCCACAATCCACGACTTCAACAACCGGCGCGCGCGATCGACCACATGCGTCACAGAGATCTTTGCTCGCTGAGATCTCTGACTCGCCCAACGTGAACGACGCGAGCTCGGCGTCGAGACGCTCGCTCGGCGACTTGTCTTGGACGGGTTCCTCGTCTGAACCGAACTTACTCTCCTCTGGATCGTCTCCAAAGTCGCCACCTTGGTTATCTCCCGATCGCCCCGAGCGAGCGGTCGGCGTGAGCTGCGGTGAGTCAAGCAGCGTCGATGGAAGGAATTGGCCGATGAGGCTGTTGCGCAGCGGCTGCGCGCGCTCATCTTCGTCGGCGCCGTCGTCGTCATCCTCGTCGTCTCCGGCGCCGCTGCGCGCTTGCTGTCGCGAGTAAAAGCTGCCAAACGACAATTGCAAGCTCGAGCCCGTCGCGCCTGCGCCCACGGCGGCGCCGCCGGCACCCGACTTGTCGGATCCCGCCGTGGGTTTATTCGGGGAGCTCCACGGGTCGTCTTCGCCGGCCGAGTGGCCTCGCAGCGACTCGTAGGAGCCGCGGCGCTGGCTTTGCTGGACGTGTCGGAGGCGGTCGCTGGCGTCGGGCGAGCGCATGCCGACGCTGCTGCTGGCGTCGCGCTCGTACTGCTGGCGGATCTCCTCGACCTCTTTCTTCGAGTCGATGTGCGCGAGCTTTTCGTTGATGAGCTCGCGCTTGAGCTTGAGCGCGAGGATCGAGTAGAGCGCGAGGCGCTCGCGCGCGACGCGCTGCTCGGTCTGGAGGTCGTCGACGAGCAGCTGGAGCTCTTTCTCCTTGCGCCTCGCCTTGGCGAGCTCCTGCACGACGAGCCGCGTGTCCTCGGGCGGGGCGGGGGCCCCGCTCTCGTGGAGCGCGTCGGCGACGCCGAACTGCGCGGCGACCTGGCGCAGCGAGGCGTTGACCGAGTCGCTGAGCTGCCCGACGAGCTGGCGCACGACGTCGGGCGCGTCGGCGGCGCGGCGCGGCGCGGAGGCGGCGTTGGCCATCGGCGTGGCCGTCGGCGGTCTCGCGGAATGCGGATGCGGATTCGGTGGCTCCATGGCCGCGGTTTTTGTTCCACGCGGCAGACGAGTCTGGATCCGCGCGCGGGCTCCGGACACTTGTCCACCGGACCTGAGAACCGCCGCGCGAGTCGAAAAAAGAAAAGAACGACCGCGCGCTCGCCTTGCTGCGGGGGTCGCGAGCGCCGATCCGGAAAAGAAGAGACGCGACTTCAAACTACTTTGCCGCTCGCTTGCGCGCTGGACCGAGCCGCTGGATGGGACACCCGGCCGCGGCTGGCTCTTCTGCTCGCGCGGTTCGAAAAGGCCTCGAGCGGACGGCGGACGGCGGGCGCGGGCGCGCGATGGGGCTGTGGTCTGGTTGTGGCGCCGGCCGAGGCTGGCGGCGACCGGACCGAGAGCGGACGCGAGGGAGGCTGGCCGCTTTGGCGTTTGGCGAGCGACTCAAAAAGCGCGCGGAATGCAATCCTTTCCGCCCGCTTTCTTTCCGTTCCGTTCGCGTGCGCGCCCTCTTCCGCGACCACTGCGACCGCGTGGGTTGACCAGAGCGCTGGGCCAGCGAATTTTATGGCGCCAAGTATCAAGTTTCGACGGACGCCCCCACTATAGTTCTAGTATGCGAAACGCTCTCTAATCCCAGATTCACCGCTCGCAGGGAGGCCTGTGTTTGGGAGGGGAGCCCCCGCTAGGGTTCGGCGTGCGTGGCCGCAACCCCGCCACCAAAAAGAAGCGAACTGGCCAGCAGCTCTCTCTCTCTCTCTCTCTCGCTTGCTCTCTCTCTCACGTGGTGAGTCTCGCCCCGGGGGCGCGGGTTGACGTTGCAGCTTTCTTTCGTGTTGCCGTTTCAGGGGGCTGGGCGCCCACCCCGATTCGCCCGCCAAACGGCGTAAGCGCCCGCGTCCATCTTCGCGCACTGACTCCTGATGGGCCAGCTGCACTTGGGCCTACAATAAGAAAATGGCGACGCCCAGATGCGCGTGACGCGGCCGACCTCCCCCCTCCGAGCAAACCAGCGGGTGTCGCAAACTACAATCTCCGGATTGGTCGCGTCTAGTATCTGTCTGTGTCGCGCGTTCGCCATTGGGCCGCGCAGGTGGCGCGCAGGCGGCTGGCAGGCGCTCGCCGTCCACGCGACTTGACACACCCAAGATGATTTCTGCCGACATGGTACACGGGCCCCGGGCGCGCCCTGTCTGCGACGATGCACAGGAACTTCAATGCCGCCACGGCAGCCGAGAAGGCGCGCGGGGGCCCGGCCGCCTTGTCTGCTCGCCGGATAACAGACAGACACGGCGGGGAGATGCGTCTCTTCAGCTTCCAGCAAAATAGTTTGGCGAACAAGAACCGCCCACAAAATGGACAATCCAGGAGGACGTGCGCGCGCACGGTGACGACCCGACAAAGTACGATTACGCAATCCCAACGAGAATGTGTGTGGTCCACACTGGTCGCCACGCGCCAATCTTGAAGAGACGCAGTCACCAAGACCCCCCATGGCCGTCGCGCTCGTCGCCGACGCGCGGCTCGCGCGCGAGATCGAGGAGCGCCGCGTACATGCCGTCGAGCACGCGATCTTGCACCCGGTGAGCAGCTACGCGCCGTCCCTTTTCTGTCGATTTGGGCTCTGACGTCGCGCGGCAAGATGCGCGGGTCGATCGTGTCTGTGACCAGCCAGTCGCTGCAGGAGCTCAATCCGCGATACGGCGCCACGATGGGCGAGGCCGTCTTCGACCTTGCGCTGCTCGGTGACCGAAGCGGCGTGCGTCAGCTGGAGCATCTCGTGCCCGTGGGCGCGCACTTCGTGGCCGCCATCTTCCAGTCGCGGTGCGTGTGCTCCCTTCTTGGAATCCGAGATCGAGCTGACTGGCTCGCCCGTGTGGCTGCGCAGCTGCCTCGTGGTGTGGGACCTGCGCGACGCCGTGCTCTATTCGGTGACCGAGGTCGAGAAGCAGCAGAAGAGCGTCGCGGCGCTCGCGGCTTCGCTCTGTCGAGACCGATGGCTCTTTTACGTATCCGAAGGCAGCAACAGCATCAAGGTCTCGGCCGTTGACGCGAGAGACCCGCCCAAGAAGATCTCGCGCAAGGCCGCAAACCGCAGCAGCCAGCTCACGGCGTTGGCGTACCACACGCCGCGCCGTGCGCTCAGCGCTGGCGCCAGTGACGGTTCCTTCCAGCTCTGGACCTTTTCGGAAGAGAACTCGCTCGGCAGCGGCACGAAGGAAGAGGCCGCAGTAGTGGCGCCGCTATTCACCGCACAGACCACACAGTCTCCAGTGGTGCAGATGACGTTTGCAGCCTGTGGCCAGAGCCCCCACTTGCTTCTCATCGGCTACCAGAACCGCGTTGTTGAAGTCTGGGACCTTGCACCGAATCCCGCGACAAGACATCGCGAGCCGTATCGTGTTGCCATCCTACACTGGTGAGACAGCAGCTCGGTGCCAGACACAGAAAGTGGTTTCTCACATGAGCCTTTTGTTGTTTACTCTAGCTTACCACCTCAGGCCATGGATTTTGCCAAGAAAAACGGAGAATTGAGTCTCCAGATGCACGGCCAGGCACCGCTGTTGGTGGTTCATTGGCATGCGTATAACGGTGCAGGATCCAGTGTCGCTGGTGCAGAGATCCGTCTCGTCGGTGGGTCGTCGAGTCCTACGCCTGTGACTCTATCCGATTGGCACGAACTGATACCGTCGGGTCCACCGTCCCACGAAGATGGAAGTGCCGTCCTTGTGTTCGCGACGAATGCACCGATGCCAACCACTCCATTCGCGGCATACACATCGACCCAGCATCATCGCCACATTTTACCGCTGGCTGTGACAAGCACGCTCGTGTCGTCATCTGCGGAAGCCAACATTTATCTCACACTCTCGTCACGGTTCCAGCTCAACCTGGACCAATACTTCAGTTACCAGGACGTCCCGTCTTCAGTACTGCAAGTTTCTCGCAACGCTGAGGCGTCGACTCCACAATCCATCGCGTTTCAGCTCCAGCGATACTCGCAAATTACCGGAGAGGTCGAAAAGCTGGAAGATTTGCCAGTGTGGACCAACTACCAGGGTCGCCAACTTTTACCGTGGAAGCTTCGTTGGAACGAACGTCAGACGGCAGTATGCATCCAGCTGATCGACCCTGTTAAGGCACTCAACACGACTGATGAGGACGCAGGATTCACCTACGTTATGCTTGAGGTCAATACCAAGACTAAACCTCACGGAGACATGGACGGCGACAGTGTGGGAGCTGCATCGAGTGTGACATGTGGGTCACCCATGGAGGCGCTAGACACCTGCTTCTGCGACCCGCACCACAATGGCAATCGCTCGTACGTCATGCTTGTGCTCGCATCAACCGGGAAATCGATCGGGTTTCAAACGAATTGCGATCTAGTCGACCAAAATTCGACGATTCTTCTCCAGCAGCCAATCCAGCGAATATTTTCCTCGCCAATACGACTCTCTACGAACTCACCGCACGCGTCTATGGTCGGCACTCGACTGATCTACGTGTTCTCTAATTCAATCGACCACAACAGTGAAAAAGGGCCCCAGCAAATAGTTCTTAGTGAGGATGATTTGAGCGTGCCTTGTCAGGCGTCGACCGGGTTCAAGACCCGATCCTCGAAGGAGCGAATCCTCGATGTGGTGTGGAATGCGGGTGCAGCAACGACTGAACAAACCTCACTAGATGGGCTCAAGTACCTCGCAGCAGTTCGGACGACCGAGCGAGTCATTATCCTCTCAATATCAGGAGCCACACCCTCCCTTTCAGTGGTTGCGGAGTACGATCTTCATCAAGATCTCGGATCACCGCAGAGTTTGCTCTGGATGGCGCAGACACTTCTGTTTGTCACGAGCCACCGCCACGTCCGCTTCGTGACGCCATTGGTAAAACCCAAGCCCGAGGATAACGCATCTCAGCTGTTGTGCTCGCTTCCAGTTGACGCCTCCATGCAACAAAAAGTCGACCTAATCAGTGCGTGCGGCGATAGACTCTGCTTTTCTCTCCAGGACCCCAACTCTCTGGAGTGCAAGAGCTATTTGCGCCCAATGGCTGTGTCTGAACCGCTCCTGGTCGGCTTTGCTGAGCCCAGTGACGGTCGACTCAAAGCCATCTTTGAGCGCGACTTCCTCATTTTCCTCTCTACTGGCGGCCAGGAGACCCGCAACCCCGTCACCGACCGCCTTCTGGATGTACTCTACCACGATTTCGGTTGGACTGACACTGTAGCCAGAGTCCTCGACGCCTTGGTGAATCCGTCGAGTGCTGGTGCTTCTGCCTCTGGTGGCTCAGGAGGAGCCGGAAGCGGAAGCTCCGGAAGCAGCTCCTACAAGAAGTTCTCCCACTTATCGCCTGCCCATATCTCGTCATTGATGCTCCACACCCATAAATGGAGGGATGCTATGCGTGTCTACCTGGCCAACGACCCGGCACTTGAAGAGTACGCGCTCACAGAAGATGAAGTAGGGTCGTCTTCCGCCAAGCTGCCGTCTCGGACAGGTGCGACTGCGATCCAATTCCGGTGGCTCGCGAAGGTGTTGGGTAGTATCGGTCAGGCCGACCTAGCAATTAAATGTCTCGACTTGGCGGGTGACGACTTGGGGTTATTGGAGCTGCTTCTGACCCACGCAGTCGACCGGAAGTCTACAGGAGGACTCCTCAACGCTCTCCAGAAAGACTGGGCAAAGCTCAACCCCCCGTTGGCTGCGATCACGAAGGCCTGCTCGGGATCCCCATCCGAGTCGACCATACACCGCCGTCACGACCTCTTCTCGCTGCTCTGCTGCGAGCGTTTGCAACAGACTGAGCGCCGCAGTCGACTACTGACGTCCGTGCGTCCACTGAACAAGTACACGATGAAGACGACAACACCTGAACCGGAGAAGCCACCGGCTGCGTCCAGCGCCCGCGCAAGTATTTTGTACTGGAAGCGTTTGGCTCCTGAGGACGCGAAGGACGCGATCGGCACTTCCACGACGCCGCACTTTAGCACCGACGAGCCGAAGAATCCGTCTAGCTACGCACTCTTCCATGCTTCCAGTGGATCATCGATCGGGATCGGAAGTGGAAGCTCCGGCGTGGACCCACAGGATGGCTCTGCCATTGGAAACAGCACCAGTAGCAATGAGGGTGCAGCAAAAATGACTATCGGGCCTTTCCTCGAGGACGAGGACGCTGTCGTGGCCTATTGGCGCTTTGAAGAAGGCTCAACAGCATCGGACGATGACACCAAGCGAACTCTCGAATCGTCAGACACGACGAAACGCGAGAACCATTTGCAGATCCTCCAGTTCGGACCCGTTATGTCGCTCGTGACAGCTACGGCGCCAGTCGACAAAGGCGAGGAGGGCAAACTGCAAGAGGCCTTCTCGCTGCGATTCCCGGCTCGAGACGTTGCACCAAGCGACGAGTGGGGGGCAATGTGCGCCGTACGCCCTGGCAGCACGCTTGACATCGGCCTGGTTTTTGATGAGGACCCGTACCGCCGAAAGTTCTCGTTGGAGGCCTGGGTTCGCAACTTCGTGCTGGCACGCAAGCAGCAACAAGCACAAGAAGAGGGTGACGATTTCTCGAGTGGTGACGACGGCGGGATTGGAGCCTCGGCCCTGAGCGACGACACGACGTTGCGGCGGCTTGTTTCCCGTCGCGGGGTGGACAAGTCGATATGGTGGGAATTCGGGCTTTGCGACGGCGGCTTCTTGTACCTTACGTTTGGTGAGCACACGCTCAAAGCCGAGGAAAAAGTATCGAACGCTGCTGCATGGCAGCACGTTGCCTTCAGTGTCGACATAACGAGTCCCAAGCACGCCTTGCTCAAGCTTTTCCTCCAGGCGCGGTGTGTGGCCTCGAAAGAGATCCACAACGTGGACGCCAACGCCAAGCTCCTCGCGCAAGCCACGAAGGCCCTCGCCGGGATGGCTCCTGGTGAACTAGGACTTCCACCGCCACCGTCGACAGTTCACTTGGGACTTGAGCTCACTGATTACGAGATGACCGAGGTGCGAGCCTGGGCGAGCGCACGCACCGTTGAGCAGCTCAATGACATGAAGGAGAACTATTTGGGCATCGCGGAGACTAAGCGTCGCATGAAGATTGCCATTCATCAGCGCAACTGCCAGTGCGAGAAGTGTTTGGGAAGACGCACCAAGCCGCTGGCTGGCGGCAAGGCTGCTCTCTTGGCCGCTCCACTATTCCCATCAACGCCTCCTTCTTCGGGTAGCGCACGGGACCGTCGTCGTCCCCAGCCCAAAGCATGATCAGAAAACAAGGAGAAAACGCATAACACGAAAGTGTAGTGTCAAACCGAAAATTTGCATTTGAACTGCCGAGTGAGAGACTTGCCCTCCCTGCTTACAGGACCTGCTTGATGAAGTGGTTGATCTGCTCACCACGGTTGCCGGCGTCACCGCCCTCAGCGTAGTGGAGGAGCTTCTTGGTGTAGCCACCGTTCGGCGACGAGAGCTGGAACGGCCAGAGGAAGTTCGAGGCCTGCTTGAAGTTCGGGCCGACCGTGTAGATCTCGTGGATGAGGTCCTCGATACAGATGATGCCGACGTGGCCGAGCGACTTCTCGATGATCGAGTTGTCCGTGAGCGGGATGCGCTGGCCACGGACCTTGCCGAATCCACGCTTGTAGATCAGCTCGCGGGTGACCTTAAGCGAAGGCTGGCCGTACGTGATGAACGGCTCGACGAGGCGCAGCATGTTGATGGTGGCCTTGTTGAGCTTGATGAACACACCGTTCTGGATCTGGCGAAGACGGAGGAGCTGCAAGATCTTGCGGACCTTCGGCGACACACCGATGATACCACGGATACGGATCACGAACGCGAGCTTCGGCTCGGCCGGCACGTAGTAGTTGCCGGCGCTCTTGGCCTGGCGGCGCAGGAGCACGTTCTGCTGCTCAATCTAATACAAGCAAATGACACATATCAGCCGTGTGATCGTGCGATTCGTTGGACGAATTCAGAATGCTTACCTGGCGGTACTCCTTCACGTACTTCTCCGCCGACTTGAAGGCGATCTGGCGGACCTTGGCGCGGTGGGCCTTGTCCTTCTGGGCCTTGACGGCACGCTTGGCCTTCACCTCCTCGACGGTGCGGCGCTTCTTGAGCACAGACTCAGGGACAAGACTGTCGGGGGAGAACAACACGAGGTTAGGACGGGGTGCCGGACAAGGACCGGACACGCACGCGGCGACGCGTGGCGCCGATACACCCGTCATAGTTGCATTTGAGTGGAGTGGTTCGCGAGCGGAACCACACACACCACGATCCTCCAAGATGTTGCGGACAAGCGCCGCACAAAAGGAGATGCGAGAACGCGCGCGCTCGCCGACCGAGCGGAGCGAGCGCGCAGGGCCGTTCCTTCATGCATTTGAAGAGAAGAGACGCGCGCGAAAGTGGCCTTTCCGGTTGTCTTTACTCTCACATTCCATCCATGCTCAACCTCCGCGGAGGAGGACTTAGCGAGCAGGAGACGAGTCCATGAATTGCGATCGGACACTCACACGCGGCACGCGCGCGGCTGCGAGGCGGCTCAGTCGACGTACACTTTCGGGGCAGCGGCGGCAGGAGCCATGGTGACTTGATGAACTTTCGGTTTGAAAAGTGATCGCCCATGAGGAGCTCCCCATTGCCCACAGAGAGCTCCCTGACCAACCAGTCGACTCGGTGACTGGAGGGAGGCATCAGGTCTCTGCGATTGGTGGAATGTATTCCAAAATCATAGGATTGGTAGAAAATAAGCAAACCTCTGGTTGTGGTGACGTCCGATGTGGACCACGTCAATCCAACGCTCTGACGCCAGGGTACACGAGGGTTACGCGTCCGATTGAAGTCGCGGACAAAGAGGAAGATCATGGGCGCCGAGGCCGGGACGTCGCTGCTCGTGCACGTGGCGCTGCTGGGCGCGGGCTACGTGCTGGGCCGCGTGCAGGTGCTGCCGCTCATGGTGGATCTCTACTTGGAACTCTGCGAGCTGCCGGCGGCTCGGAAGGTACAGTCCCCGCCGCGTTTGTCTGACTCGTATCCGGAACGTCTTTCCTCATCGCTCGCTGCAGGCGTTGATGGCCGCGAGCCTTGTCTTCCTCGTCGCGGTCTACGCTCTGCTCGTGGTCGTTCCCCTGCGCAAGATCGCCGATACGGTGCGTTCGCTGCATGGCACCCAAGGGCGAGGCGTGTATTAATACGAAAGTACTACTGAAAGGAGGCGAAAAAGGCGGTGGAAAGAGGCGGCGCCGTGGCGTCGCCGACGTCGTTCCGGCGAGAACTGCGTCGTCGCGGCAGCTACAGCATGAGCTTCGTCACGGACATCAAGGCCCACGTGTTCGCGCGCACCGAGTCACTCTAGTGGGAGGCGTTGTCGCCGTCGTCCGGCTGCAGCGGCTTCTTGCTCTTCCCAAACAAGCCCGACAGCATCTTCTTCGGCTTTCCTCCCGGCGTCGGCGTGACTGTCTCCTCGTTGTCTGGATTTGGTGTTGTGTCGATCTTGTTGGTTGGCTCGCTCGGACGGGTATGCGTCGCCGCAAGCTTCTTCCTTCTGGACGGGTGGCTCTCTGGAAGCTCCAGCTGAAAGACCTTCGAGGTGTCGACGCGTGGCGATGGCGACGTCGTTGAAGCTCTCCCCCCGTCGTGTGAGATACGTGGTCTTCGCTGGAGCATCTCTGTCATCGAGTCTGGAGTCGTGGAGGACGGAGTAGCCAGGCACGGAGGGTGAACGGAGCCTGTGATCGCTGTGGACAGACTTTTCAGTGGAGCGAGGGCATCAAAAGCTCCCCATCGAGTGATGTCGAGCTGGTCGCGTAAGAAGTTCGCAACGTTCGTGAAGTTCCGGCCGACCTGCGATAGAACATCGAGAATGACGTCCCGACGGATGCGAAGCAGCAGATCCATGAGAGAGCACGTTTTGTCCAAATACACGAGCGAGTGGATCTTGACCTCGAACCCACGCATATCTTCGAGTAGTTGCTGTGGAGCTGCAGCCGCCGGATTGCTTTTCTTGTTCTTGAAGGATACCATTACTTCAACAGTGCCCAGTCGAATTCGTTTAAACAAGATGCTGTTCGTTATCCGTCCTTGTGTGCTGTTGACGTCCTTGTCAGCGCCAAGAGCAGCCTCTTCACCGTTTATGGTTGCTCTATTGGGCTCCAGACGCGCGATTTTGGAGATCCAGTGTGTTGCTTCTTCCTGAAGTGCTTGGACAACCTTCACCCTTGCATCAGAAGGCTGGTGGTCATGGTCGCCGTCTACTCGTTGACGTCCGAGCCCTTGTGTTAACGGATGCGCAGCTTTTCCGGCGACCTTCACGGCTCTTCGAAGAAGCCCTTCTCCGGTAATCGAACTTGCCGCTTGAGGAGCAGACAGGAACTGAGATCTCACCTCTTCCTTTTTCACATCTTGACGAGATGTCGTGGTCGATACTGTCGTAAAAAATGCCACGAGTTGCAAGATAAGATCATATGACACGCATACCTGCATTGGGTGGACGTTGACCTCAAAATGACGCACAACTTTCATTTCTCCAATTGGCGGAGCCACGTCAGCGTCAACGCGCACGAACATCTCGTCTCCACTCCACGATTTTGAACCTCGATGAGGAATTAGCAAATCTGGGTATGGTGTGTTGGGACAGAGATTTTTGCAACAAACATCTTGAATCGTCAGACCAAAGCTGCCCGATTGGTTTTCGTACATCTTCAACTTCACTTTCAGGTTGGTCATAGCGGCGCTGACAATGTCACTGTTAGCCGAGCTGAGAGTGAGGGAAGCCGCTTGGAGTATAAATGTGAGCTGGACATTAGGATTTGGTTGACGCTTGGCAAGCTCGGAATTAACTAGCGATCGAAGCACCTCTCCTATTGAGTCGAATTCTTGTTGCAGTCGTTGCAGCTCGTCTGGAGTTGGCTCTACCTGTGTGGCTGTGGATCCGGTGAGACTGATGCTCGTACCCAAAGACGCAAAGGACACTGACGACAAGCGAGGACCATGGACAAATGGAGATGGGACCATATCCGACTCAACGGGTGTGTGCACTCTCACACCTTCGACCGCCTGCATAGCGAGGTTTGTTCGCTCGACTACTCGATAGTTCCACCGGCACATATGACGCCAGTGTAGTCCAGCGATCTTCCACTTCAGTTCTTTCTTTGCGTCGATGAGTTGTTGCAAGGACAGCCTGATGCTTGTGGCGTTTTGAAATCCCTGGTAAACGTGAAGAACTCTGGGATAGTCGGGTAGCTGGTAATCTGCTAGTTTCGCCGTGATGACTCGAAGAAGCGACACAATCAGGTCTTCGAGGATTATTTTTGAGTCAATGGTGACGTTAATTTGGACGCTTGGAATGTTCAAATCCACGCGATTCGTGACCGTCAGGTTCCGGTCAATCCATATCATGAGCTTGGTTGGAATAGGGGCAACAACTCTTTTGAGTAAACCAAATGAACTTGGGCAGTAGGTAAATCCATCGTCTAGAGTGCGTAACCAAATCACGCGAGACCTGACATCGATATCGAGTGGGGCAGTTAGAAGCTGGAGTCCATCAACTTTCAAATCGACGAGCTCATGTTTGATGTCTTGCGATCGTGAATGGTGGAGGCACCCACAGCTAAGAGCGATAAGCACTGATCCTTTGTTCTGGCGGTCATGGAAGCTGACCTGGCAATCAAGAAATCGGACTGCCATGAAGGGAAGGACAACTCCATCAGATGGGCTGTTAGACGATTGATCCTCGTGTGTTTCGTCGCGAGATGAGCTTATGCTGAACGAGGGAACTTTGTTTGTCGGCAGAGGATTGGATGCATGGAAGATTGGCCCAAACCTAGGGTCATCAGCGAGAGAGGTGGCCTTTTTGGGGCTCTCCAAACCTAACGGTTCTGAAAACCGAGATCAACACTGTCAGTCAGATAAGAGTACCGGTAAGCAACGCCCTCTCACCTTGAATAGTTCGAGAATGTGCACTCGGTTCGGATAGCAGCTCGTCCGGCATGCTATAAAACTCAGGAAAACTAGAGCGAACAACTCGAATCCAGTTCTCCACAATGTCAACCATCGTCTCCACGGTATCCAAAGTTACCAGCACACGAATTTCGCTCGCTGCAAGACCAAGAAGATAGCCTTGACGACGGAATTCTTCAACAAAAGCGGTGTGGATACTGCTGTCTGATCGAGACTTCTCGGGTTCGTTTTGAACATCTACAGTCGTTGGTTTGTCACGTCCTTCGTCAACGTCATCTCGATATCGGTATGGATTGGGTTGAGCGATAGCAAAATGCTCCAGTATTGTTCTCTTTGACTTCGTTCGAGACACATCCGTTGATAGCTCAACATCAAATGACGGTGACTTGAGCGATGAAGCTGGTCTAGATAGAGGCTTCAAGATTCTATCGCGTGAGTTGTCGCCGCTAGTTTGATCGAACTCAGCATGTAACTTTGCAAAGTCGAATTGAGACGTTGCAGTCGACGGTGTTTGTTCGTATTCTCCGACGTTAAGAGAGACGTATCGAATCGATACGAGCGATTCGCCTCGACTTCCGGATGATGGTGTGCATATTCGAACTTGAACATCGCGAACCACAATTGCAGCGGCTTCTAAAACAAATGCTCTCTTCTTCCATTCAACTGATACATGCCTAGCTTGGTTCGATCGAGTGCATTCGTTGGCGCTAGACCTTACCACCATTGTCCCCGAGACGGATATGAGATCATTGATACAGGCTCGTATACCGACTTGACTTATCTCACTGTGATACAGTGCAAAGTCAACACCAACGATACCGAAGTCGCTGACAGTAACACCGCGGAAAACCTGCAAGAACTGCTCAACAGGGGGCACGATGTCGTGCGAAGAATCATGTTCTGGGCAAAAAATGCGTCTTTGTCGTTGCCGGCATCGGCTCGGGAACTTCCGGTGAACCATTTCCTCATACACTCTGCCAAACTGGATGAGCCATTCAACATGCTTCGTGTACAAGACAATCGCGCTTCGCGAAGCGATCTCACGCCGAGTAAGCTGCAACGGAGACGTCTTCGGTGAAATTATGCCCCATAGCGAGCACACAACATCAACACCACGAAATTTTTCAAGGCGCTCAGCTATCTGAAGTCTCCCTGTTTGCCAGACACCTGGACTTTGGAAATCGATCACTGCTGTCTCGCCCTCCATCCCTCCGTCCTTTTGGTATACGACGGGAAGAATGTAGTGGATTGATGGTTCAAGTTTTGAAGTCCAAGTCGCTTGTGTCTTTATTGTGAGGCTTGTAATCTCTGCGATGTTCACCAATGCGTCAGGCTGAATCCTCAACGTTATTTGCTCAATGTCCATCTCGGTTCCTGCATTTTGACCTCGACGGCAGCGTAAATCGACGTGGTGGACGCCGAGTTCAAGATACCCACCAGCCTCAAACGTAGTTGAGGCTGCAAGTAGTCGAACTGAGACATCTTCAACTACTGCGTGGAGTCTACCGTGTAGAACTCGGCGAGCAATATCCCACAGTTTCGAATGATGGACTCGGTCAACATCAAGCATCACGGTTGGAAGAAGCTTTTCAGCGACTGCGACAAGGTCTTTAATAGTTGGAACATACGAAGGTCCAAAGAAGAGCACAGGTCGTCGAACGGTGACATCGAGGTTGCCATAGCAACGAAGAGATGCTGTGAATTCAAACGAATCCGTTGCTCCTCGCGGAGATTGAGGCACTGCAACAACAACGTCTCCAGCAGTGGTAAGCTGGTCAATGGCTGCAATAGGTGTAAGGAAACTCCGCATCCTCACGCATAGGTCTAATACGCTTACGTTGATGTGCTGGTGAATAAGGAACGAGTATCGTGGACTGTACAAAGCCGGGTCTATCCGTGCTGAGGTGAGGATGCGATCAATTGCTGCAGTAGCTTCATCCAACTCTCGAACGAGTTGGTTTGTGGCCATCTGGATAGGTTCTGGACTGATTTCAATGACAATATGGCTCGCTCGGATACTTAATATCTTCCCTTCGTGAAAAGATTTGTCTTTTGTGGGGCAATGTAGAATCTCTGTCGCTCTGCTCATTTTCTGGTAATAGCTCTTGCTGTTTTTCTCTCGCAACAGGGATCTCATATTCTCGGCTGCCAAATCCGAGACTGTTATGTCAGGGTTCGCCAGTTTTAAAGAAGTAAGCTGCTCCTCAAGTAGCTGGGCTCGCAGCTCTTGCTCTGCTAGTTCTTCAATCCACACCGGATATACTCTCTCGAGCCAAGTTTCCATGGGATTGTCGTCGCAATTAACCTCACAGTTGCTCATGCTGAGCCATACCTTCGGTTGACCGTTCAACTTTGGTATTCTTAAAAAGTACAAGAAAAAGATGTCCTCCTGGGGACGCCAATTTGCCTGAAGTGTTTTCATGTGCGATGTCAGGAACGGAGATATGCTGCACAGCGATTCGCTTGCGAGATCAATCATGTCTAGTTGACGAGACAGACCAATTCGTAGCCCGTCAATTTCGATCATCATACCATCTTTCCGAGGAGAACTACTTTCTCTCTTTCCACAAGCCAACTGTCGCAACCACAATGTAGCCTCAAAGAAACCGAAAACGTAGTCGCTACGTTTGTCCACAGTATGACGAACACATATCCGATTCACTTGTACCAGATCGAGTGATCCTCCAACAACGACACGGACATTTTCGAAAGTCCATAATTCAGGCAGGTCTTGACTTTCAAAAACGCCAACACTAAGCTGCACGTCGAAAAGATTGCTCCTCTCGCCAAAACTTGCATCCAGAGCAATACTCGTCGCACGGATACGGTTCAGAGTGTCTCCACTTGCGCTTATAAGTTTGGTCGACAGCTGCTCTGCCGTCAAGCATTGAGTTAAATCGCTGAGGGTGCCGTTGATTCCACCTGCACGTTTGTATCGACTATTTGAAGAGGTGCAATACACACCATACGTAGATCGAAACCGATAAAGCATTTCCCAAGCAGAGAATGTGATTCTTCGAATCAGCTCGACTATTCGATCCTGGGTTTTCATATCCCACTGGCAGGTAACACCATCCACAAAAAGATCGAGCACCGTCATTGGGCAGAACGGAAGTTTGTTTTCCTCCAAAGCAAACGTTCGCACGTTGAAGAACGGTTTTGGCTCCAGTCGGCGTCTTTGTTTTGGTCTATCTTGTCGGGCATTGACTTTTCGTCGTCTTTCTCCGGAAGTAACCACGGGAGCTGGACATCGACTTGTGGTGGCGTACTGAGCATGATGGCCAAGCCTTTCGGATGATTGCCTCGTGTCTGAAATTGCGTCGACATGGCAAATCCTTGTGTCTATAATTGACAAACGGAATCTTCCGGTCGTTTCCTCTACACTCACGTTGAGCGTATCTACCGAGACGGATTCGATGTGGTCCCCGCCAGCGTGACTATGAGTAAACAGAACGAGTGAATGTCTTACTTTGCATCGGAACTTGATTGTTTCCGAGTTTGAAATATGATCATCAACAACCTGAGCCATCGACCTCATACTCTGCACACTTAAAAACGCTTGAGGAGCCCAATAATCATCTTCGGTCCAGTCATAGTGTTCGTATAAGAGTGGTCGGAGAATCAATACCCCGAGCTCCAGCATTCCTCCTATCGCGTGCATTGCTTCAGGAGACCAACGCACTTCAAGCCACTCGGCTTCCATGTCAACGTTCGCATTGTTTGGGTTGAGTCCGAGTGCTGACACCGGACAGCACAGCAGGCGAACGCCATCAATAGACATGAAGGTACTCCGGGCCGTGCGAGTACGTTGAACGTAGAAAAGTTGCAGCCGCGAGCCATGTATGTCTGCTCTTGCTCGAATACCGAGCGATTCCTCAGCGACGAACGGAAACGCCATCAATGAGATTTCATCAATGTGCAGCCCAATGTCCGGAACTCCATTCGGGAACACAGGACATCTATTGTCGCGTGCCAGACACAAAATCTCAGTTCGACTTAGTTTCAGCTGGGCTTGAATTTCGACGGAGATGTAGTCCTCCCATGTTGACTCTTTCAGAGGAAAGTTCTCGTGAACCGAACCAGTCTTCACAAAACCTCTATTCGTTGGAGGAATTGCCGCCAATATTGGATCAATCACTTCAGAAACGTCGGGACCCAAAACAATTGATAGACCTCGAGTCTCGCCAGAGCAGTGAGTGCTCCAACTCATCCCATCCTGGATGAATGCGGTACTGTCAGCGTCTTGGTCTGGATTATGCGGTATGTGTACCAGTCTGTTGTCTGCTTCCACCTTGAGTTCGCTTAGACTGAGTGATGTTGACTGTCCTACATGTTCCTTGGGCGAGTTTACCACCGACAAACAAGAAATGGCGAGGACGACCCGGCGCTCAACGACTTGCTCTTCGACTTCTCCTCCCTTCGAATTTCTCGGTCCCAATGGATCAACGATGCTGAATTGGACCGAGTCAAGAGTGGCTTGAAAATGATGTGCAAGAGAAATGGCAACTTTGAGCTGGACATCACCGAGTTTTATTGTTATCGCTGGTATCATCTCCATCAATCGAAGAGGCAACGCATGGCGCATCTCCAGAATCGTTAACACCACATTTGTGGACTGGCAGTCTCCCACTGCGCCACGCATGCAATCGTTTAATCCTCTCAGCAAACGGACTAGGTCCAAAGAGCATCTCAACGATTCACACTGAACATGAGCGAAAGATGGTACCGGTGCTCGAATGTCATCTGCATCTCTTGATATCGGCACCGACACCCCGAACGAGAGACTGCGTAACGTAACGTCGATGCCGATACCTGGCAAACTCACCAATGCCTCATGTTCTGGGCATACTTGAACAACAAATTCGACCTCGCCCGGAATCTGGCGAAATCGTGACCGCACGGAAAGATACCCTTTCTTGAAGTTCACATAACTTTGTCACATAATTGTCATCACACCCAACCATGATTGGACCTCTCTCTCACCTCAACGTGGACCGTGGATTGATTGCTGTTCTGGACTTCTTGAACGATATCCAGAGATATTTCGCTGGATGTCAGGCCTATGGCCGGGATGATCAGCCAAAGGAGCGGGACTCGGTGCATAGCCGATTGCACGCCCTTCCAGACGGGATGGTCGAGCCGCTTAAGACTGGTGCTTGAGTCCAACTCGTAAAGCTGAATCAAGGACAGGAGAGACTGCTTTGCTATCTCGCGGTTTCCACCTGCCTGTCGGTGCCTTTCTTCATCTCTGCAGAGTACCAGCAGATGAACTCCAGAAAAATCAACCGTTATGAGTGGCTCTTGCGTCGGCGAATGCAGATATCCCCACACGTTTCGCCACACAGAGATATGCACTGCTCGGATCGTCACGCTGAGCGTTGCATTGCCGCCCACCCGGACGTTTCTCAGTAGTCCCACTGTCACTGCGCGTCAACTCTGGCAGCCCTCCAGCAACTCAAGACGCGATCTACCTTTGTGGATGGCCAGGAGAACGCCGCCGATGAGCACGCCGGCGATCTGCTCCGCATCGCATGTCAGCGCCCACGCGAGTGCCCTCTAACAAAGAGCTATCTCCACCTTCGACCCGAACGCCAGCAGCAGCAGCGCGACGCCCAGGGCGACATACATGCCCGCTCGTTTCTCCTCCCTTCCTTTGTGTCGCTTCGACGATGTTGAAGAGGAGGATGGTACCAGGAAATGGGTACATGATTGTACCCCCGGGGGTGCAGTTGCTCTGAGTCATTCGAGTCGGGCGTGGTCAAGACCGGGGGGTGACATGCGCCCGATTCTCAAGGGCGCGAGCCGCAAGAAGTCGCCGAGCAAGTCGCCGAATGGGTCCGCGGGCGCGTCACCGCAGGCCAAGCGCGCGGCCGTCGAGTTCGCGTCGCCCTCAGGCCGCCGCGTGACGTTCTCGCCGTTTGCGAAGCCGCGGCGCCGGCTCCAGCCCAAGCGGCTCCAGAGCGGTGGGGGCTTCTTCTTCGTCTGTTCTCGCCGCAAATCGATGGGATAACGGGCAGATTGTCGCGCCGATTGTTGTATTGGTCCTCATTACAGATCGAGAGGAGAATGGCGTCGTGATGTCCGGGTTTGCGTTCAGCGCCGCCGATGACAAGGAGGCCAAGTATGTCGAGTGTCGTCTCATGTGCTGCTTCTCGATCACAGGCTCTGATGGTTCTCATATGCAGACGAATCGCTCGACAGAAGCGCAATATGAGTCTGTTGCAGACTCTTTACAAGGCGGCTTCTAAGCCACGGCTCAGCTGGCTCTCGTTGGTCGACGATCACTTGAGTTTCTTGAAGACAGCGCAAGTCAAGGTATCTCAGTTGCTCCGAGCAATCAAGGACCCTATTCTGCACGAGATGCGGCGCCGCAGGAATCGAAGGGTATTGCGCTCTCGTACAAGACACGCTCCGACAATCTTCTTCGATAAGACCGACAGGCAATATGTCCAGAGTGTGAGCGCTCCACTGCTTCCACCTACAAGAACGGTGGTGATTGACTACGCATTACGACATGGGAGTACTGCTCGAGACGGTAGCGCGATTGTGCCCTCACACCCCGTGTCTCCATTGATTGAACCGTCCTCCATGGCCCCAGCCCTCACACCAGTCCATTTTGGCTCTCTATCCGAACTCCTTCGGCGTGAGGGGATTCCAGCAACAGAAGACGAGAGTAGAGAGAACGCGGCAGTGCGTGAAGACCTTCGTGGAGTCACGCACCGAGCCACAGGCATGAAGATCGTTCCCCACCACAGCGGACTTCGTGTGGGATTAACATCCTTCACGGCACGAAGTGACCTTGACTAGCTGTTAGGAACTCGTACATAGAATATCAACTGTTCGTTGCTGGTGAATCTGGTCGGTGGCAATCCCTCAACTGTTCCAGTATGCGTTATAGGAGGTCCGAGCAAACTGGACACCTTCAAGAAGTGCGCCACACCGCTTCCACATCCGCATCACAGCGCCAAACATAGCTTCACGCGTGCCAGCCGCACACGTGCCGCCACTCAGGACTCGAAACGGTGCAACTGATCTTGGCGCGGAGAGTGGACACAACCGGCGCTGAGCTAGCGCCTCGTGCGAGAATCCACGCACGCTCAGGAGTCGGATCTCGCTCCGGAGCATGGGCACGATGATCTCGAGTCTTGTGTTCCAGCCACCTCCGCCAAGCTACGGGCCTACCCGACGATATTTCTTCCTCGGAACGGCTATGCACAATCGCATCCCAGCATTTTACCACGCCTACGAGTACGTTCGTTGCGGATGGATGCGGTGGTAATCAAGAACCAACACGCGGAATGTCGTCTCGATGTCGCAGTAACGCTGACTTCACGATCCTATTCTCGCATGGGAATGCCGAAGGTTAGTGCAAGAGACAAAACGCAAGACTCGTCTTGAGACTGATGTTTGGAGTGTATAGACCTTGGCATGATCTACGACTGGTTTCGAGAAGTCAGCCGCCGTCTACGAGTCAACGTGATGGCGTACGATTACTCCGGCTATGGTCTCAGCGAAGGTGAGCCTAGTGAAGAGGCAGTCTACTCGGATGCTGAAGCTGCGTTCGCATATCTTGTGAACGTGAAGAAGACCCCTCCAAGCAGAATCATTGTGTACGTACACATACCTTGTCCGACTAGTCGTCGCAACCAAACCCTGACACTCGTCGCGGTAGGTATGGTCGATCTCTCGGATCGGGTCCAACCACGTACATTGCCGTCAAGCAGTCGAGATTGAATGATCCGGTTGCAGGTGTGATTCTACAGAGTCCGCTACTGTCCATTTTTCGCGTTGCGTTCAACTTTCGATTCACGATCCCTGGCGATCTGTTCTGCAACATCGACATTATGGACGAGGTTGAGTCTCCAGTCACTATCATTCACGGGACTAGAGATGAAGTGGTTCCATTCTGGCATGGAGAGGGACTCTTTGAAAAGTGTCGGCAAGAGTGGCGATGCAAACCGCTGTGGGTCACAGATGCGGGACATAACAACATCGAGGCGTTCCTTAGGTGAGAAGCTTCGCATTCATCTATCGATCACTGGTGTTTTCGTGACCTCACGGCTTACATCTTGCTTTCAGTGCTCTCGGTGACGAGTTCTTCACCCACTTGATAGATTTCGTGAACGTCTGTAGAGACACCACGGCAGTGCGAACTGCTCAACGCAAGCAGTTGTAGTGGGGTAGGACAGTAATAGATGTATCGAGTGTGGTAGACGGACTAGGCGGATGAATTGCATTGTGTATCTCTGCTCTAAAGTGACGGTTCCGATTCGCGTTGAATGTTTGGTGATCTCAGTCGATAGCTGCTGGAGCAAACACACCATGTCCCGAGGCTTTCTCTATACGGGATTAATCTTCGCTTTCTTGCGACGACTGTACTCTTGCAAGCGGGTGCGCAGAGACCCTACAATGGACCCACTTGTTGGACCCTTTTGTTTGGTAAAGTTGCTGTCATCTTTAACTGTTGCTTTGCGCTTCCCAGGTGACTTTGCAGGCGTTGTCTCCATGACCACGTCTTCGGCAGAATTTTCACCTCGATCTCGAAGCTTGTCCTCTAGCTCTTTGATTCGACGCTGCATTTCTCTTTCTTTTACAAGGAATGCTGACTGCATCTCAAGCATCGCTACCTCGACGTCTTTCACCTTCTGACGTTCCTCTTCGACCTTGGCGCGCTCGTTCAACGTTGCTTCCAATTGCTCTTCCATGAGTATCGATACAACTTGCGCACGCAGCGATCCAGAAGTCAATGCAGCGTGCAGGTACTGCTCGCAGACATTATGAATGGCACTGAGTGCTACAGCAGAGATCGGGATTGAAAGTTGAGCTGCGTTATCGATGACGGAATAGAATATCTCCATGAAGATCTGTCTTGAAACAACATAGTCCCCAGGATCTTCAAACTCTCTGCTAGTAGGGTCACGCGCTAAATCGTCGTCAGACATAGCATCCGTATCACTGCCGTGATACTCAGTGGCATGCCCATTTGTGATCCACTTGGCATCCTCTTGCTCAGCCACCCGGTTCCATTCGAGATGCTGAGTTGGGTCACGTGAGCAATCGCAGTCTGAGAAATAGCCTTGTCCTAATGGAGTATCGTCATCTGTCATTTCACGGGAGAGCAACTGATCATCGACCATGGCTTGCGCTGCACTCAGTGCTTGCAGAAACACGGCCCGTTCGTCGGTACTTTTGCGCCACCTAGGAGTGTTATCGACAGCTCGATTGTCTTGGCTGATGAACGGCTCATCTTCTTCAAAGTCAGAGTCGGCATCACTATCGCTGAACCAGGACCATTCGCTGTCGTCGCTGTCCTCGAGTTCATCCTCCCCATCGGCATCCCAAGCTTCTTGGTTCTTGACGAAATCAGTCTTTTTGTAGAATTCTGTTGGTTCTTGGTCTGGTTCCTCGCCCCCGCGATCGCGACTGAAGGTCGTGTTGAGCTCGACCATCTCGGTGACGTGGAGCTCCTCGATCCCCCACGGCCCTTCAATCACGCACATGTCATCGTACCCGTAGAGCCGAATGCCGTAGTGTCGGCACGCGCGGAGCACGTCCGTGAGTCGGATACTGCGGCGGTTGTGGTGCGCCATGAGTGTGGCGACCGCGTCGAGCAGTTTCTCCATGAAGTCGGTGAGGAAGTTGCGCGTGAGCTCGAGCGTCCGCGGCGACGTGGCCGTGAAGCCCGCGCGCAGATGGAACCGGCGCAGCAGCGCGTCCGAGAGCATTTCTCCCACGGGCCGCGCGCCGCCGCCGCCGACGGCCGCGATGTGGCGCTTGCGCACGCGATACTCCATGGCGCGTTTCCCTTGGCCGGGCGATTCGGGAATGTTGCTGCACGCGAGGAAACCCGCGAATTTGAAATTCAAGAGCGACCATCACTCTCGACCTTCGCGCGCGGAAACTGGGAAACGAGTGCTCCATGTACCTCATTTTCGGTACTTTGGGCAGAATTACTACCTTGGTTTTGACATCACTGAGGACATTACACCTCTTTATGAATCGAAGACACTCCACCTACCGTGTTGTGGATGTGGAGACCTCGCTCCTGGAAGCGGGCGATTTGAACGAGGGCGCCATGGAGGAGGACGCGCAGCAGCACATCACGTTCCTGCTGCAGGAGATCGACGCCAACATCTGCGCGGCGCATCGCTCGGCCACGCAGATCTGCTCGACCGTGAGGCGCCACCACCAGATCCTCCGACAAATCCACGAGGCCTCGCAAGTCTGGCGGCCTCTCTTCGAGTCGTTCGCCGTCCAGCCGGCAGCGGCGCGACGGCCGGCCGTGACGCCCGGACCGCCTCCCGCCAACGCGCGCCCGTCAAGCCCCAGCGGCTCGAGCGTCTCGGGCGACCATCGAGACCACACGACGCGGAACTTGAGCTTCAGCGACGATGAGACCGAGACCGATTCCATCATGGTGGATGAGCACACGTTCAAGACCACAACGCTTCGGCGACTCGGGCATCCGAACGTGGACGAAAGCTTGAATGCGACCATGAGCAGCGATCGACTGCCGTCGATGGCGAGAACGCCCTACCTGAACAACCACGGCAGCCGTTCCACCTCGAAGGCCCCTCAAGGCGTATCAATACTGTCGGAGAACGCGACAAACTGGACTCCTTCCTTGACGTCGCCCCCGAGAACCGATGTGCTAAAGGTACGGCGTGATGTGGCATGATCTGCCGTCGGGTCTGTGTGTCTGACGACGTGGTTTTTCATAGGTACAAGCGCGAGCGAATGCAGGCCAACACACGCCACCTTCTGCCATCAGTAGCATTCATCCCGCAAGCCCGAACGTTAGCCGGGATCTCATGAAGATAGGTGCCTTCGAGTTTACCCCTCCTCGTGCCAAGAGCCCGCGGTCTCCCGCTCCACCTGCGGACGCCCACGCGGCTGATATGAGTCCCGTAAGCCCAGCGATGCCACGATTCGCCACCGTGGCTGCCCCAGAATCTGCTGTGAAGCAAGCTTCTTCATCAGCTAACGATATTGAAGAATCGAAGTCTGACTCTTCACCGCTTCGTTCAAGCCAAAGAAAGCGCAAGCGTCCAGGAACCCCGCCAAGAGCTGCAACACCACCAAGGACCACTACCGGCACTCCAGCTCGTCGTCCGTCTCCTGCAGCCTCTCTGTCTACCCCTGGGTCCTACACGAGTCTTCGACGGAAGTACAGCGTCCCCGACTACTCAACACCGTTACGTGCTCGGTCATCCCCAGCAAACACGAAAACTGTTGAGAGCATCCGAAAGGCAACGGAGGAATTGATGAGACAAGCTGAAAGCCCCATGACTCCATCATTTGAGATGCCATCTCCTCTATTACGAACTCAGCTGAAGGCCATGACACCTCATACACCATTGTCTAATCGGCTGGTGGGAGCCAATCTTGACATCGGCACCACGTCCCAAGAAGCCAAACTCCATGACTACGACGAATCATTTGAAGCAGGAGAACCAGCCCCAGAGTTTCAGCTGTCGTTGTTTCCGTCGGCGTTCCAGGTGTGTGAAGTTACGCATCTGTGTCTATCCTAAAATTTCTGGCTAATCAGTGACTGATGTGTATGATCTAGCGAGGAATTGGTGCTGTTCAAATGTCCACGCTCTATAGCAAGTTCCAGGGTCTCGGTGATGACAAGCCAGCACTGGTGAGTACTGTTGTCATTTGCATGTGGAAGTTGCAACTCATTTCACGTGTATGTCAGAGTGTGGACCAACTTGCCGATGCTCTTCCAGACTATGGCAAGGAGCGAATCGAGATTTTGCTCGACACGCTCGTATCTCGCCGCCTTCTCCGACCTTTTGTCGTTGAAGGTATCATGTTCTGGCAAATCCCAATTTGAACTTCAGCTTCATCTGATAGTCGTTGAGTCGTTTCATGTTGGACTGACGCACCCCCTCACACACCCTTTCGAATTCTTTCGAACACTTTGTGAAGCTGCTCGTTCAAGACAGATAAGGATTGGAAAGCGAATCGCAGCATGCTGCCATGCCATTTTCTGGAAGCACTGAAGGGAAATAGAAGTAGTATAAGTTTAACTGAAAACATCTTGATGTATTTTGTGGAGTGCAAAGATGCCTATTTGTCTGGTTTGTTGTTTGTCGAGTTGGGTACAACCGCCACGCCGAATGGCGGCGTGGAGAATGGCTGCACCCACTAATAAATATGGCTTATACACGCAGTACAACATACACGATCTCGCTTGAGTGAGGGAGCGACGGGCTCTACTCATCACACTGATCGGCGCTCGAAGTCGTCGGGCTGGCGAAGTCGAGCAGGTCGTCATCATCGACAGAGATGAAGCTCTCTTGAATGTTGTCGGACATAAGCTCGAGCGAGGCCGAACGATCATGATCTGCGTCCTTTGTAGACGACAAAGAAGAGGAGGTGGAGGCAACCAAGGCATCACTGAGTGCGTCAAGCGTAGGCTCCTCCGCACCGGACTCATCGCTGCTACTCGCACCACTATCCATGTCTTCCTCGTCCGAAGACGAGAAAACGCTCAGAGGGGAAGCAAGTAGAGCCGAGGCCTCCGAGGCCTCCTCTACCGCCTTGGTCATGAGCAGGATGCTATCGACCAAGGCCTGGTTCTCAGTGCTCACCTCAGCCTCTTCGCCATCGGTCGATGTCGACTCACGCGAAGAGTCAGAGGAGGAGGAACCGCCACGCGGGCTTTCGTCTCCGTTCTCTGGTGAGAGGACCAGCGCGTCATAGATCATGGCGGCGCTCGCGACAAATGCGTCGTGCTCCTCTTCTTTCTTGAGCTGCAGACGCTCGATCTCTCGCTGGATCTTCTCCTTCTCGTCGGTCTCGAGGGTGTCGGCGCAGAGCTTCTTGGCGTAGGCGGGCAGCAAGTGGTCCACGAAGCTCGGGTCTACCGGATCGTAGAAGCATCCGTCGCCGGCCTTGCGCTTGCGGCTCTCGCGCTTCTCGTCTAGGAAGGGCTGGCGCCACTGCCAGGGGCACTTGAGGATGGCCTGGTGGCTGCTCGTCATAGCGCAGGGGGAGTTAGGCGAGTCCATGATGGAGGGGTCGACGTGCGGGGGGTGGGGGGTGGGGAGGGAGGGAGGGGGAGGAGGGGGGAGCGGGGGGCTACTGAGCGGCTCTCCGGCACAGATCAAGTGAGCTGCGTGCGGGGGAGAGGCACGCGGCGGAGAAAAGATAATGCCGTCGGGAGGGGGCTAGGGAGGCGGGCGGGCAGGCGGACACCAACTTCGTTCAGCTGGGACCTGGCTCGGACTTCGACCATCGCTCCTCGGGAGCTCCTGGTGTTTCGAACGCGGCCTTTCTTTGCAGGACAAGACTCCGGTTGTTCCCCCTTTCGCTGGTGGCTGGTTGTTGGCGCCGCGCCAAACCTGGGGAGGGGGTAGGGGAGACGCGGAATAAACTAAAATGGAAGGCTGTTTCGGATATTTGGGTGGTTATATTTCACGTCCAGGAGGTCGGTCTTTGTTGGCGAGAGAAGCCGACGGAAAGCTAACGTCGTCGCCCCCCCGAGTTCAGTTCAACCTGCAGCAATCACCACCGACACTCACGGGCGTTCTGGACCACCAACATCAACCGGGAGAGTGAATGTCCGACGTCGTGCCGTCGACGTCGAGAGCAGGGCCACTCGTGTCTCTCGAGAGAAGTGGCCCGGTCACCGCCCTGGCGTCGATCCTTCTCGAACGAGACGCGTGGCCACAGAGAGCGCAAACGGAACGGAACGGAACTGACGGTGGGTGACTCCCGCACGAAGTGGGCCAACTTGAGGAAGCGGACGGCTCCTCCGACTCGAGGAGCCAGTTGCGGCGGGAGGACCAGTACTACCCGTCGCCCCGCCTCGACTCGTCCTGTGCGTCGCCACGTCGGCCGTCGAGTCGTGGACCGACGGCGACGACGTTCAGAGTGCGCACTGGGCGAGGCGTGTATGAGCAGAGACACGTCGCCTTCGCATTCTGCGAGACGCTGGCGGAGACCTTTGCGTCGATGAGAGACCTTCGTCGACAATTTGGCGGGGAATCTCGGGCGTCGGACGATAGCCACCAGTGGTTTCGCGCCTGTGACATGTGCGTAGGGAGCCCCTCACATCGATTTTCTCGTCCAGTAACTGGAATGAGCCAATCAAAGAGCAGCTCCAAACTGGATCTTTTTTGGGAATATTCGGAGAATATATCGGTCATAAAAATGTTGGCGTAGACAGTGCAAACTGGTCAATACCTACAGCTTGTTTCTCAGCTGCTGATTGGTTGCTTTGGAGGTAGAACGTTCTATTTTTTTGATCGACAGCTTCAATGACACAGGCGACTTGGTCAAGAGACCTGGGGCTGGAGAATGGCGAATATTGGCACGTCTGCTGGCCGTTACGGCGTCGCTTGGCGAGGGCTCCCCATGGCCATCGAGACCGACGTGCGTCGGCGGCTCCACCGCTGCATCGCGCGACCATGAACTGGGAGGCCAACCTCGCGGCCATCATCAAGCACACGGACGCCAATCTCCAGCAGCAGTTCCGCCAGTTCGATGAGCTCTCCGCCGACCTCGGCTCTTTCTCGGATGTGCGACCACCTCCAACTGCGGATGCTGGCTCAACCGGCTTCGCTAGCGCGTTCTTGCGTGATACCATGGCAACGATGCGGGGCGAGGCCCCCCGAGCGACGGGATCCTTCGCGCAGCACTTTCGGGAGCGGCAGGACCGCAAGCGCCACGAGCAGCAGTTCGAGAACAATCGAGCTGCCATGGATGACGGAGCAAGCGACGGAGACGATGTAGCGTCTGAGCAACCGCAGTATTCGCGCACGCGTCGGCGAGCGCGCCACGGGAACAACGCCGGCCTCGGCTTCCAAATGTACTCGTCCCCGACGTACGACATGGCGCAGATGATGGAGCAAGTCCGACTTAGTCTCAAACTCGAGGTGGACGCGCGCGCAGCCGTTGCCGAGCGACAGCTCAGTGCGCTGCTGCAGCTCTGCAAGGCAAGCTCGGAAGAACTGGACCGCCTGCGGATCGAGGTATGCGCAGCCGACCGCCAGCTCCACACACTGGATCAGGTACAGTCTAAGATGCGCCAGGAGCTCACGACCCAAAAGGACATTGCATTCCACCTGCAGTCCATGTGCGGCAAAGAAGAGTCCTGGCGGATGCAGGCAGAAAATCAACTACTCGAAATGCGGCAAATGGTCGCGACAATTCGAGAGCAAGTGAACGCAGTCCAATCCCAGGTCCAAGAAAAACTGTCGCGTCAGGAGCTTCTTGTTCACTTTAACGCAGCGATAGAGCCTATCAAAGCGCAGTTCCAGGCGACGTTGCACCACCAGTCCAGTCAGTTGGCTGAAATCACGCGAGGGACAAGCTCCTCGTCTTTGCTTCTCGACGCACTAACGCAAAAGGTAAACCGACTGCAGTCGGAGGAAATCACGGTGCTGCGAAGTGAGCTACAGGCACTGAAAATCCACGTGAGTCGGATTGGGGTGCTCGATGGTCGCGGTGGAGAAGAGGATGATGACGATGAAGATGATGACAAAGACCAGCACCGACGACCGCCACGGCGGTCTACGAAGCGACAAAAGGAGAGAGAGTTGGCTAAACAAGAGCGAGATCAACAGGAGGCAGATCAGCGGAGGTTCCACGACGAAACTCTCAAGAAGGATATCATGGAAGTATTGGTACCTCAGGCAGTGCTTCGACTGGTCAACAGTGAGACCGAAAAAATCCTGAAGCCCCAGCTGACCGAACTGAGAGAGAGTATGGCGAGAGAAGCGAGTATAGCGAAGCAGGAGCTGCAAAATCTTTGTCGCCAAGTCCACGATAACGCGGCAGCATGCCAGCGGCACGCATCTTCGAACGCGTTGGAACAGCAGATCAAGCAAAGCGAGCTTCAACTAAAGAGTGAGGTATCGACACTCTTTCGAGAGCTACGAGAGAAGCAGGACCAGCGAGAAGTAACTCTTACCAGCCAGTTTAATATTCATCTTGACAGTCGTCTAACGGCTGTTCACGCTAAGACCAGTGAGGTCGCTAAATCAGCAGACGATGGACGTGTAGAAGCAAGGCTAGGGATCGCTTCACTGCAAGAGGAGGTCCGCAATACGCGGCACGCGCTCGAAGAGCGACTTCATACGCTCAACTGCGACCTTCGATCGAAAACAGCGATATTGACTGACGATTGGGCACAAAAGCTGCGAGATCTCGAGCGCAAATGGGGTGATACCATCGATACTGCGACGAAGCAAAATACTCAAAACTCCCTGGCTACCACCTCGGCGCTTAAAGAGGAACTTACACTTCGCCTAGATCGTGTTGACAGTACAGTAAAGGATGCATTGGAAACTGTGAACAAGCTGGAGCGCAATGTAGTGGCTATTCAAGAAGCTCCGGTTATAAAAATGAAGCCTATCGAGCCGGTCGGCGAAGGAGACGAACCGAAATCGACGCGGCGAGCCAGCAACGCATCCATGAACTCGCTATTGAGTGACACCACACAATCGCAGCTAACATCGATCGACGCGTTACTACAGAAAATGATGCTACAAATGCAGTTGCAGCTGCAGCAGCAGCAGCAACTAGTGATGACTCAAACAACCGGTATGGTTCAGCCAATCTATTCCCAACCTTATTGGCCATCGTTGGCTCATACCAACGGATCACTACCCTTAGCACCTGTGGTATCATCCACTGTGGCTACGATTGCTCAAGTCAGTCCTGCACAACGGACTAGCGAGGATATCACCCGAGATCATACTGCGGACCGGAGCCAGGAACATGGCAGTGCGCGCTTAGCTGCGATGATTGCTGATCCGGTCCCAGCGTGCAATCTGAAGTCTTCTATTGATGGCAGTACAATTGATCCGAGGAAATTACAAGAAATGAAGCCTGATCCTCTCATCGATGAGATCATATCTCGCGCTGTAGCTGACGAGCTTGCGTCTCCGACGGAAGCTCTTCAATCTCAGGTTTCGAAGTCGCCAACAGAAATCAAATCGCCAGAAGAATCTTCAAAAGAAGCTGAAAACCTACCGTCAGCACCACCTGTGGCGACCATGTTGGCGCCCAAGCCTCCAGTTCGAGAGGTTGTAGATCCCATCGAAAAGGTACAGCAGACATTCGCATCTACGGTGAGAGGTGCTACGACAGAGGCCGAGATGGCGAAGCAACGCATCGAAGCACGGCGCAAGCAAGAGCAGGAAACGCGCCATCAGAGTCACGTGAATCCTCCAACTCCGCTTTTGGTTCGAGCAGCATCAGCGTCGTCAATAGTTCCGCCACAGACCGCAACCACTGCAGAGACGAAACCAATCCTGCCATTGACGCGGAGCAACTCGTTCACTAACCCTCCATCCCTCCCACAATCTGATACAGCACCATCGGGATGCTCGTCAACTGTACATACAATCTCTACAATGAGCAAGCCTCCATCGACCCCACTTTCGGCTTTGGCAACCGGTGCAGCATCAGTATCCTCCCCTCCTACAGGTCCCTCCTCTCTTCCTGCACAGAATATCACAAACTCCAGGTCACCGCCACTTCGCACAGATGATCAAATGCAAAAACACTCAACGATCTCATCAGCGTCTTTGGGACCTTCGGTCGAGTCCAAGCCATCAGCACCGAAGTCTATCACTCTTCCATCGGGACCGCAGGTAACGCACGTCCTGTGTGATCAGTGTCGGCTTCCTGTACGCTCCGATCTTCTCAGTGAGCACATGCAGCGCCAATGCATCAAGCGCACTGTTGGCTGTGCGAAATGTGAAGTCAAGTATCCATGGCACGAAGTCGAAGCCCACCAGCGGGGCTGTCAAGAAGGGCCCGCCTCCTCGATCTCCCCTGAAGCTCCTCCGACACACCTAACTACTTCCATTTCTCCAGTCCATTCCATGTCAGTATCTTCGAAACCGTCACTGACTCCTGACGCACCAAGTAGTCAACCATATCAAGACAAAGAGACCGAGCGATCCCCTCCCCAGTTCAAGAAGTGTCGCCACTGCTCGAGTGATGTGGAGGCCGCTGAGCTATTTGACCACGAACTGAAGTGCGACCAGATGCTCAAGCAGTGTCCGCACTGCTTACGCCGCCAGAAGGTAGCAGAGCTACAGGAACACATTGAAAACTGCGACTGCCGGCTTATTTCATGTCCGAATGATTGCGGGGGCAAGTTTCTGCAGCGAGGAATAGACAAACACCTTGCAACGAGATGTCCAAAGCGGTCATCAACAAATTCTTCACTGTCTCCTCCCAAAACCAGCGGCTCTGGGCCAGCAACAGCGCCTCCACCACCCCCAATCGTGTCTGCGCTGAAGGCTACAACGATCGTGAAAGATAAAGTCGAGACAACCAAGGTACGCACGGTGGACTGTGGGGTGGAAAAATTGGGACTTACATAATCGCTATGATACACCAGGTAGAATGCAAGTTCTGCGATGAAGAGATTCCAGCGAGTGAGATTGAAGATCACGAGAACAAGTTTGTCCTGGTCACGATGTTCCACACAACGAGGTGCTTACTTTGCCTCTATCCAACAGGTGTGATTGGAAGCCCAAGCGGTGCCAGCATTGCAACATGGTCATCATCTCACGTGATCTCCTTCGCCATGAGTCTTCCTGCAAGACCGGCACCAAAACTTGTCCTCACTGCAGTGAACCGGTTCGTTTTATCCATGATAAATGGCTTGAAGGAAATCCTCAAGTATTCCTGTTGCAGATGGCACTGTCAGCGTTGCCAGCTCACACAAACCGCTGTTCTAAGCGACCGATCAAGTGCATCCGCTGCTGTCAGCTCTTTCCTGCAGATGCGATTGTTGCTCATTCGAGCAGTTGCAGGTTCAATCCTCCGTCACTGTCGTCAGTGGCCACTAGCTCATCTATTGCGGGCCTGACGCCGTCTACCTCAGCTCCTGCGAAGATCCCTCCGCCACCGCCATATCCACCCACCCTATCTGGAGGACCAGAGCGACATTCCATTAGTCCCCAACCTTCCATTCCACAACCCTCCACACTCCCGCCAAAAGCAACCGAAGAGAGCATGGATGATCGACTTGCGCGTCGCAACCTCGCTTTGTCGCAACTGACGAACCAAGCGGTTTCCGTTGCACCGCAAGCTAGTCATCTGTCGGGGCCGAATAGAACCCAGTCAGATGTGCAGGCAAAACCCGAGGTAGATGATGATAGCAATCGTAGTATCGACGATGACGAGGAGGAGGAGGAGGAGGAAGACAACGACGACGACCATTTGACGTTAGCGCAAGTTGTAGCTGAGTGGAGCGTCGAGAACGTTTGCCTCTGGCTTCATGAAGATGTCGGTGTACCAGACGTGGTGGTGAGGTTACTTGCCATTTTCTTGATGCTAATTTAGCAGTATTTGATGGACTGGACATGCCACAGCCACGTTTTCAACAGCAGCGATGTAATGGAGAAATGCTTCTGGAGCTCACCGAGACTGATCTCATCAACGATTACGGAATAAAGAACCGAATTCACCGCGAGCGAATTCTAAGCGCGATTGACGCGATCAAAACGAGTGATGATTTCTCCGACGAGGAGGACGAGGACGAGGATGTTGAGGATGAAAATGAGGAAGAAGATGAAGAAGATGAAGATGCCAATGTAGGTCATCTCGAAGCCGTGTCAAATGCGAGGGTGATTCAGACAACGGGGCAGCGAGCCTCAGTCCCTCGGCTCCCGCTGAGTGAAGGTACACGTGAACGGATGCTCGGTCATCACATACCGATTGACACATGTCGCTTTGTTCTATCAGGGGCACCGAATCTGTTTCGTCGCAACTCGCTTCCTTCGCCACAGGGGTCACCCACACGGGTGGCTGGCGCGCCCCCCTCAAGTTCATCCACGTTGCCTTCCTCGAGCGCGATGGTGAGACTTCCGCCGTGTTCTTCATGGGATGATCTTGATTTGATATGACGTACGTGATAGCTGCGCCGTATCAACAGCGCTCTCAATGTTGAGTTTCCTTCTATGAATGCACGGTTCGTCCTTGAAATTCCAAGTTGTTGCTCGTTCCATGTGTGGTTCTATCTAAAATTGCAAATTGCAGATCAAACAAATAGTGGCATCAGGTAGAAGTGTTCAACAACAGACTCGACTGATAACGTATCTTCTATTTCGACTGTAGTCATTTCAACTCGACAAGAGGGACAATTGACGGACGGCCGTGTGCGCATTGAAATGGCAGGTTGCAAAACTGAAGCTGGTCGATAATGTCCTCGCATTGAGAAAGACTGAGGTAATCCCCGAACATGATCGCACTACGACATGCTCTCGAGTGAAGAAAGCGAGTTATCACTGGAGGACGCAGTACTCGTGGCCCGATACACGCGTTGCTGTCACGAAGTAGATGCAAATACTCGCGGAAATCATCGACGCCAGCTACACGAGTCTCTATCTTTGGTGTCGTTTTGAGATTTGCGATTATGGGCCCGAACTCGCCAGAGAAACCCCAAGACCTGAGTTCCTCGTCGAAAAAGTGCACAATCTCACGTTCGCAGTCGTTTAACAAGACCGACAAGGGGGGATCGTGGACCGCAACTTCAATATTCCGTTCGTCTCCGCTGACTCCAAAAACTCGGGCCTCTAAGTGCTCCAGTCGAACTCTCTCATCGGCCGCGTGTTGGTCGATGCACATAAGCAAGACTTCTTTGTCGCTAATTTCATCATTGGCCAGTGATTCCTCCATCAACTTCACCAAAATGAATTTGCGGTCGACTTGTCTGATTACTTGTAGACGTTGAATCATTGACTTGTCGAGAGTCAAAGCCGTTGTCTCGTTGGGCGTTATGCTCCTCGGTACTTTCTTGGCATCAACACTAGCTAAGCGATCCGTCGATTCTGCAAGAGATGCCCGCTTGGATGCGAATTTTGACATGATTGAACTGCTCAACTTCGAGTAGTTGCTTGTCAACTTATCGAGCGAGAAGTAATCCGATAGCCGGGCGGATTCACTCGAAGCGACTCGCGGAGTGTTATCATCCGGGATTGTGCACCCCACGTTATTTTCAAATGAGTGCTGTGAAGTATCACCTTTTTCGCAATTATTGAAGCTGAGCGACTGGCTCAACGCCTTGCATGCACCGAGTCGGCGACTGGAAACCCACCCTTCTTGTGGCTGCACTTCGGACCTCTTCAGATCTCGACCTCGTGTGTGCGCAATAGCTGGAGATGACTGAACAAACGTATTGTTACCAAAAAATAGTTGATCCAGTTCAGCATCTTTCGCAGCCTGGATCACCCTGTCGATACCATTACGTCTTGAATACGTTCCCGTTGTCGCATCCAACTCTCTGCTCCAAGAGCTACGGAAATATGCGACCTGTGACTGGCTTTGCACGACCATCATGTCTGAGGCTTCAGGTTCTGCAACTCTATCGTTGAATTGATTTAAGTTGTACTCAGTGACTTGTGAGTATTGATAGGAGTCGTACGGATGTGAGTTAATATCCTCACGTGAGAAGCTACCGATGGAATGTGTCAGAATCATGCAAAATCAAGAAAAGAAGCCTTTGACACACCTTTTTCGCCCTCTAGTAGACTCGCTATAGCTGTAGCCACATTGTTCGCAGCCGATGTACTCGATCGCTTGGCTTGCGCTACTGATGTGCTCGTCGACATACACGGTATTGCACTGTGGGTCCCAGCGCGAATCACTCGTGTGCACGATACGATTTTGCGAGTCTGAATAGCTCCAACTCTCTCCGTCTGGGGTAGTGGTAATGCAGTCAAAGGGAACGTTGCTGGTATAGAATAGTTCCTCGCCGCTCATGTGTAACCTTTCCTGATTCGGTGCAGAGAAATTCTTGCAAGTAGATCCCATACTGAACTCGATTGACTCGTCTTCCAAGTACCATACATCGTCGAAACCGTAGTTGTTATCACCAACCCACTCCTCCCGCAGTTCTTCAATCGACGAGTGCCGGTCATCGAAGACATCAGGGCTTATGTTCTTTGGCGAATTGGGAAAGTTCGACGGGTTCGAGGGGTTCTTGCACTCCCCCTTTTCTGTCAGCATCTATAGCACACACATTTTTCATGATGGCTCTACGAATGGTGATTGCACAGAACTGATACCTGGATGAATCTAACAAGAGATCTTCGCAGCATCTCCGGATTTTTCAGGTTGACAACCCGCGAGCTACCATCACTGAGAACCTCGTATTCCTCGCCTTTGGTTGCAATTTTGAGTACGAAGATTGGGATACCTAGGGTATTACTTGGTCAACATACTTTACCAAGTATGAATCTTAGAGTACGAACCCAGAGACAATGCGATAACAGCATTATTGATCACCTTGCAGCAATCACGCTGAATGTCTTCGAGCCAAAGGTTATCCAGGTACACGAACTGGTAGTACGCGCGAGCTTGGCGCCAACCCGATGATTCAATATAAGTACCCCGGCCCCCTCCATCTTTTATAATGGCGATGTATCCGCGAACGATAAACGGGGAGTCGTCGACATCATACTTGATATACTAACGGTTGGAGAGCGTCAGAATCAGCGACAAACTGCATAGCCGCAAGTACAGTGGCACCTCCAAATCGCCTCCAAGAAGTTCTCCGAATACGTTTCTCAATCGATCTTGGCAGGTTACTACGCCACGGATGGTGCAGCGTGGTATGTTTGAGTTTGTAAAGGAGGCGTCGATGGATAGTGTTGGCCATATCATCGATATACTTCGAAAGAAGGTACTCAGACGTCTTGCTTGACGGCGACACTGCCGTTCATCAGATGCAAGGCCGGACTGTCTCACGGGCAACTTCCAAAAGAGATTTTCTACGGTCAGTGTTGTTCCTTTGGAGGTTTCGGTGGTCTTTGATCGCGCGTTGAATACGACTCTCCTTTCCTGATGTCATTTGAGCACACGACTCCTCAGGAACTGTGCTTATCTAACAACGAGCCGCGCGTTACCTTGACAATCTTTTGAAACGATGTCCATTGGCTGTTAACACGACTTTTCAAGGAAACTTCTTTTGCGAGCGTTCCTAATGCGAGAAGAAATCGCCCTTGCTTTCCGTACGTGCTTCTGTTCTGGTTCGGGTTTGCCTTGGACGATGCTACATGGAGCAAGACATGTAATCGGTTAGCTTTTTAGTAATTCCCCAGCTGCAGTTCATCCTACCACGGCACTCAAAGAGATGTTCTGCAATTTCGTCGGGGTGGATGCCGTCTCCTAACATCTGAAACGTGAGGGCCTGCCTGCATCTCGCGTTCGGAAGAGCTGCACCATCATCCACGACGGAAAAGGATCCTCGCGCTATGTCCACAATGACTCTCACACTCGTTGCGTTGCCATCAATGGCGTTGTACACCGCTAGTTGCAGAGCGCGTCAATCTGTCGTTGCCACGTCCGTTGAGCTGGCTTTCCCCCACCGTACCTTCTTGAACCGCGAAGACGACATCCGGCACGGCATGCGCCGCCGCGATGAGGTCGCTCGTCGCTTGGCTCATCGGCTCCACGCGTCGTGCGCTCATGCCCACCCGCAGCTTCTCCGTTGTTGCTGGTGGCGGGTCGTTCTCGAATATGGAGCCTCCGCTCTTCAACTCACACAAGGGAAACAAGAGTGATGGTCTAAAAGTTGCTCTTTCATTATCTACAGTGGAAGACACAATAATATTCTTTCGCGTTGAGTTCACTTGACTTGAATGAAGCCACGCACGTCCGCGACGAACTTGAACAAGTGGCTCTTGAACTTGAGGCGAAACTTGCGCGTCGTGACTGTGCCCATGGCGAAATCGCCTGGCTTGAGGAACGATGTCAGCGCTTGGAAGGCCTTGAGCAGCCGTTTCTGGACATTTGGGTCGGGCTGCTCGGCACGCAGCTCTTCAGCGATCACGAAGTACCTCTCGCGCTCAATCAGGATGAGCGGATACAATGCAGCCGAGCAGGCGTCCAGAATCACAGGATTGAAGTCCTCGAACAGCGCCATGCGCAAGATAACGCGAATAAAGTGGGTAAACATCTCTGGGTTGCCTTGGACATGAGCGAGCAGGCCGGGCTCGCTGCGTTGCAGCGCCTTGAGGTGGTAGCCGGCGAGCTCGCCAATTGCCTGGAAGCTGTACCGAGACACCTCGATTTGAACATGACGGATGCCGAAGAGAAGCGAGTGGAGTAGCATTCCAAACAGACGACTGTCCAATCCTGCAAGCTTCTCTGCATACACATCGATCATGTAGGTGACGAGTGTGAAGTACTGCTTGCTCAAGCTTGGATATTGCAACAACGATTCGGTCATAAGTGGAATCACTTGACTGAGCCCAGCAAAGACAACATCAGCCACGAAGACTGTGGCCTGTTCGACATCCTTCGCTTCTGCACTGTGGTCCGAAAAGTCGATGAACTCCTTCGAAATTAGGTGCGAAAGCAGTTGCAGCAGTGCAAGCAAGTCAGAGTAACTGTCTTCTTCAGCGTCAGCAAACGCGCTCTTCTTGCCAAGATTGTGGCGGCTATATGAACGCACCAGATCGTGGCATGAAGAATACACCAGGAGAGCGTCTTTGGGACTCAAGTATGAGATCTGGGCCTCGACAAGTAGACAAAAGAAGCGGAGTAGTAGGTACACGATCTGTGCGTCACCATGGAAGAGATCGAAAACTTTCACCATAACCGGCAACACAGGCAATGAGAACGCTGAAATCATCACATGGTTTTTCCTGCATAAAAATGGCACATCAGTATTCGGTTTGGTTTGGTTTCAAGCACTGAGAGAATTACGCACGCTTCAGCTGACCGAGCTATGCCTGAATACAATTCGACGATCAGCTTAACTTCTTCTTGGACTCCAACGTCGTTCACAGATCTGTTAGTATCCAATTGTCCTGATGCAATCAGTTGCTGAAAACGGCTTGATACGGGTGCTGCAATTGCTTCGAAATGGCCACGTTGAAGAGCCTCATCGTCGCTTGTCATCCCTGCACGGCACAGTGCCTCCGCAAGCTGACCGCGCAAAGAACTCGGAATTCGAGCAACAGCCGTCAACAAGGGTTCGCCCGAGCCAGAACGTGCAGCAAAGACAGATCCTGCCGTTCCGTTCGCTTGAACAAGTGATTGCCAGAACGGCGTCGGGAGAACATGACTCATGGCTTTACTCTTCGATAGCTCCAACAGGAAATTCATCAAATTCTCCATCACGACTGGTTGAGTGGGCCAATGAATAAGATATTTGGTAGTCTGCTGAATGAGGAAGTGGATAAGCTCCCCAGCGCGCCCTCCATTCTGCATGCCAAACACCTGTAAAAGCAGAGGCGCGATACCAGTCTCGCCTTCCAGAGAGGCATCTGGAGCGAGATAAGTCGCGCACAGGCGGGTGGCCGTGTCCAGCAGTTGCTCGGATACGAAAGGACTGATGGCGGAACTGTTTGGATTGTTCGCAACGCGGGTGGCTTCAAACTCGAGGAACTGGCTCATCACTAGAAGAAGCAAGTTGACCACGTCCGTACCACCATCACCTCCGAAGAAGAACACGCGGTGGATCCGTGACGGAATGATCGGGCGCTCACTTTTATAGTCATCCGCGAGGAAAAGACCCGCAAACTCGACTAAGAAGTGGATTTTCTCGTAGGTCTGAGCAAGTGGGGGCGACATTTCATCGCGACCATGCGAGGCTGCAATGAGTTGCTGGGTATCGGCTAGCATCGACTGCAAGAGTTTGAGAAGTACAGTTGCTGAAGACCCTGCATTCATTCGTGCGAGGGCCGCGGCAAGCTCGTACTGCTCTCTGGCGCTAGCTGCAGAATTGTCCTCCACGTCTTCTTCTTCTTCTTGGTCAGCCAGCGCATTTACTGCACAGATCTCAAGCTGCACTTGGAGATACAAATCGACGACAGGAGCAGAGAACTGGCTGAGGGCGTCTGTGATCATTTGCGCCTCGGGACTGAGTGGCTCGCTTGCAGGTGCGAAGGTGTCCAGATGAGAGTCATTGATGAGCGCCACCCAAGCGTCAAGCAAGAGATCGACTCCTTCGATTTGCCACATATCATCCAGAGCGTCATTCGATTGCAGCTGAAGGTGACCTCGGATTTTTTCGAGTGCTGACACCAGCAACGTACACGAGAGTGACGACAGCTCGTTCAGGAAAACTGGTAGCAATTCGCCTTGTTCTGCTGTAAATGCCTGAAGTCCAAGATTGTTTACGATGCGGAACAGAAGCTGGCACATGTCGATCATTTCTCTTGTCGCGATCTCATAGGCCAAATAGTCGGTCTTGGAGACCATGTTCAGGAAAGGATCGTGGATGATTGCGGTGGTGCCTCGAAAGATTTCACTCAGAAACTGCACCTTTTCGTGCCTCGAGCAGAAGAGCGGTCCACGCAACGAGGCCAACTGAATAAGAAACTGACGCGCCAGGTGAAGCAGATTCTCGTTCTTCGTCTTGAGATTTCGGAAGAAGGCGTAGGTGTTAAAAGCAGAGTGGATGAGTTCAGGACGCACAAGCACGTCTCGCCATGCCTCGTCGGGCGAGATAGTCGTGCGGCTCTCTTCCGTACCAGCATCCGTCGCACTCAAAGTCCAAGCGAGATTACCCAAAGAGTCGGCAAAGTCCCAGTTGAGCACCTCGACAACGAGCGAGAAGGCTGTCTCGAGAAGCTCGAGTTGTTCTTTTGGCACGTCGATTAAATTTCCATCCTGTGTTGAGCACATCGTAGTGGTTTGGATCAGATCCTGCTGTAGTTGAATTGCATATCCTGCAAGTTGCTTCAGCCCACTTCGCCGCAATGTCTTTCTTGCTTCCGTGTGGAACTCAACGGGCTGATACATCGCACTCGATCGTGACGCGGACGAGAACTCGGTTACAAAAGCAAGAATCCACTTGGCAGCAATAAGACGCCGCACAATCGATGCCTTCTGAGCAGCTTCATCACCCGGCACGGCGTCAGCGGCCATCATGCTGCCCATTTGCTGGATGATGGCTTGGCGTTCTTCCGGACCGCGCTCCAGCCAGCCACGCTTCATGAGCAACACGACCGTCTGCAGCATCGCGCCCGACACAAACGGCGGCAGCTGTGCGTAGTGCTGCCATAGGAACTGCATCATCAAGTCCATCGGGTGAGATCTCTCAGACGGTGTGAGTAGCGGCCACCTTTTGAGCGTCACTTCGCGGATCGTCGCAATGCAGTGGAAGAGCACGACTGCAGGCGTCGACACCTGGAGCAGCGCCGTGGCGTCTTGAAGCGCGTTCGGACTGCGCTTGAAGTGCTCCAGCACGGCCTCCGCCTCCGCGCGCTTGCGCTTGGCCTCGTCGTCCGTGGGCGGCGCGTGGAGCGCGAGGCACGCGGCCTCGAGCGTCGCCAGCGCGCTCATCTCCTCCGTTCTTCGCGGGCAAAATGTGGCTGGTGTTGAGCACCCATTCCGGTAAATTTGAAATCACCAACTCCGTTGATTGGACAAATTACCTCGGCAAAGTATCCAATAGGATGGTTCCTAGATTGGTTTGTAGGTTGCTTTCCAGGAACGTGGCAGTGTGGTGGCGACAAGGGAAACCAAAGGCGACGTCGCTAAACCAACGGAAGCGGCGGCACGCGAGCGACGTCGCTGCGCGCTGGTTATTTGCCCAACAACCGGTCGCGGCCAAGAGACTCAACGCTGAGGGTACGCGCGGCTGTGCCTGCCGTCGAGTGAGCCGCTTGCGAGTGGCTGGCGATCAGGAGAAGCGACAAGACGCCTCCGCTCATGGCGGCAACCCAGTCTATGCCCATGCCGACGTTCGTGGCGCGATGCCTCGAAGAAGTCGGTCTGGAAGGGCGATGCGGACTTTCTGTGCGCGACATGTTCGCTCTCGTCGATGACGCCGGCGATTTGGTGTACAGGAAGTACGCGTGGAAGGTGCTGCGAGCGATGGGCGGCCAGGTCACGTTCCACTACATGCTGCGGCGGCAGGAGGAAGACTCGCAGGCGAAAAAGCATCGGCCACACCTAGATGAAACGGGGCCGAGGAAGCAGTTTGCAGACGCCGACACTGGGACCTGCAGTGGACAGAAGAAACGACGGCGGAAGTGGTCAACGACATTGATGCCGGTGGACGAAGGTAAAGGTGACCATTTCAACAAGACTCGATTGGCCAGCGGCGATGAGTTGTCCGATGGACAAACGAGCCCTCGATCACGGCGGAGGCGAAGGCGTTTAGATTCTGGAGCTGGTGAAGGGATTAGCGATGGTTTCGAAGGAGACGAAAATGTTGAAGCAGACCTTGAAGCGGATGTTACCAACCCGGCAGTAGGACCCGAAGGCACAAGCGGTGAGCACAATATGGAGATCCAATTTTCGGAGCGAAGTAGTCGAAGTCCACGAAGTGATGTTTTTAGCAGCCGAAGTCGGGATTCCAGTCGAAGTCGAAGTAGTACTGCACTGAGCACGTCACCATCTCGAAGTCAGGGCGAGCTCCAGCGCAGCAGTGAGGATACAGTAGTTACAGCTCTTGATGAGCGAAGTAAGTGGCTTTCTCGGAGCCCGCGTGGTTACGATCTCGGTGAGGAGCTTGAGGTGATTGGGCTTTCTTATGAAGACGCAATGTGCGAAACTCCAGAAGGTGTCCTAGGCATTGTTGCATGCGAAGAACTCCGACTCAAGTATCTTGGTATCGTTGATCCAAGCGCAATCGACACGACGTCGCCACAGTTCGACCTGCTCGAGTTGATTGGACGAGCTAGAGAGCAAGGCCTCAACGCTGCGGTCGTAGCAGAGACTGGCTTATTCGGGGATGCACGGAAGCTTCACTATCTATTGGATGTATTGATTGCCAGCAAATTGGTGACTAAGAACATCATTTCTGCTGATCAGAAGCGGTTCAACATCCTCCATCTGACGCGTTTTGTGAGCCAGTTCCATCCGTCTATGGTTTCACCGACGGCTACTCTGGAGAAGGACGGATTCCCAAAAGATCAAATCCCTCACATGATTGCACGGATCCTGCGGTCTCGTGGTGAACGGACGTGCGTTTTTGCAGATATTGGACGTGAACTCGGCTTTGGGAAGAGACATCAAGAGAAGTTACGCAAGTACTTCTTTCACCAGATGCACCTTGATGCAGACTTTCCGCTGGAACTTTTCATGGCGAGATGTACCACAGGGTCGGATACCAAAGGTCGCAAGCTGTGGTGCGTTCGACTGCGCTCAACTGGACGAACAAACAATGTTGTCAGTCGAGGAGAGAGCGCGGGCGAGATGGCTGGTGGAACTGGGCCAGTAATTGAGCGTGGAATTATGGAGCAAATATTTGTGAATATTCATGATCGACATGAAGAGGGTGCCACAATTCCTGAGATTAGAGATGTTTTGGGGGTACCGACTTTCAAGCTTCCGTATAAGCTCGCTCAGGGATTAATCAGCAATTACAACTTGGGGGTTGAGCAGGTTGTGCTGGGAAAAAGTACAATGTATCGGATGTTTGCTCCTGGTGTGGTCAAGCCTGACCAAGAAGTGCCAAGCCTAGAAGATGATCTTGTTCGAACAATCGCCGATGAGAATGATGGTGCCGCTAGGAAAGAGACAGGTGGAAAGAAGGATGGGGAAATAATTTACCAGCCATCGACGCTCAAGGAAGCCACTCGAGGATTGATTGTTGCGTCGACATCTGAGCGTCGGCGGCAGTACATTCTAGAGCGCGTCGCCAAGGAGAGGATTGTTTCCGTTCATCAGCTCCGCACAGGTCTCATTGAGGCTGAAAAGCCGAAAGACAAGTCTACTCCAGATGTGGGGTTGATTGATATTCGATCTGTTCGAAGGATTGTGGATGAACTTGCTGCGACAAATGCGATTGTCACTGTTGATATCACTCTCCCCCCGAAGCGCGTTTTGCAAAAGAGTCCGAAGATAGTTAAGTGCGTCGCTCTTCCAGATGCCCAGAGAGATCGAGAGTGTCTTCGAGCATTCATTGAAGGGTATTTAGAAGACCAGCATCGCAAGTCCCTCGAGAATCTTAATCACGACAACGACGCCTTCATTGTCGTGTCGAATCGACTCTCAAAGAAAATGAGTAAAGAGGGAAATCAGACAGCTTTTCTGAAGGAAAACGAGAACAGAGAGATTGTGAAGTACACTGCCGCTTCGTACAAGCTCGCTCGAGTCCATCTCGTCACTCTACACAAGCAAGGGCGAAGACTCGGCATGTATTTTGGAATCATCTATAGGTGCCGAGCGCTTCATCTCCTTCTCTTGGATCGAGTCTCTACGCTGCATGCTAATAAGGGCCACCAGACAGTTCTCTGTGCGACCCGTGCATTCGACGAAACAGCGGCAACATCCAACGGGGGTGACGATAAATCGCTAAGAAAGCAACAGCTCTTGTTCTCGCTGAAAGAAGTCCTCGATTTGCTCTCCGTCCGTGAATACATTCAGCTGGTGGGGGTTAGTGAACTATTGTCAGAGACAGAAGAGAACAAAGTTCGGATGGCGATTGCAAGAGGCGACTCGTGGGATGCTCTAAGCCAAGAGATAGTCGAAAAGATTCGCGGTTGTGAAGCAGATCGGTTCTCTCGTTTGCTTCGTGTTCTCATTGAACTAGGACTGGTACAAGTTGTGAACGAATCGTCCCACGACTTATTAGATGTGATGAGGCGATCCTCCGAAGATTTTGACCAGGTTATCTCACAGGTTGCTTTCGCAACTTTGTCTGGAGGCTTGTTCGTTCTTCAAGACAATGCCCGAATTACATTGAAACGAGGGTCGAGGATTCTAAAGGTATTACCCTACAAAAAGGCGCAAGTCGTCGCTGCTGGGTTATCTGCAACTAATCGAACTGAGCAGTTCGCTGGACGAATCCCTCTCGAATTCGCGCTGGGTAAAGTCGAAGATGCCAAAGATTACTGGAAGGCACTCAAACTTCTTTCCATTGAAGGCGGTCGACTTGGAAGCGAAAACCACGATCCTAACAGTGCCAACGTGGATGTGGATGCTGAGATAGTCAGGCCTGTTCCACTTCGAGACCACAATCTCTACGCATTGAAGGTTTGGGTGCCACGGGCGACAACGAACTATAGAGCTATCACAGAGAGAGCAAAGGCAGCTGCGGCGGCCGTGGGAAACGATCAAAATGGATCCCTCAAGAGAAAGAGGTTTCAGTCCGCGAACGCGGTTCGTGTATCTGGACGGGCCGAGAAAGTACAGAGGAGAAGTCTGAGCCAAGCGGTTACGTCAATTTACCGCAAAGTAGAAGCTGAAGATGGCAACGAGAGTTGGCGCCAAATGGATGGATGGGGTGGGGCGAGGTCACACGTTCGAGGAGCGAAGTGGTCAAGTGATGAAGATGTTGCACTCATGGACCTATTCATCGAGATGCTATCTCATCAATGGTTTATTGACGTGCCGTTGACCCTTCAGAAACGTGATGAGCGTGTCGCTTTCCGTTCGACCAGTTTATCGCGCACACGAATGTCATGGAAGGTATTGGCTAACAAGCTTGGTCGGAAGCGTGCAGACTGTATCCTGCGAGTTCGGGAGCTACTCACCGTCCCAGCTATCCAGGATCGCGTTGAAAAGACGAAGAAGGCAGTCACTCATGCCAGGAATCCTGGTGGTCGATTCCACGAAGAAATCGCGGTACTGAAACAACCGAAGCTTACAGCGCTTCTGTGTCGGGCGCTGCAGATCATATTCCATGAACGAGCAAGTTATTATGCGGTGCTGGCTGACATGTTGATCAGTGGTCATTGGAGAGAAGCTGAGGTTAAACTTGTCTGGCGCTACCTGTGGTTGGGCAGCGTAATTACTCGAACGAAGATAAACGAGGGCAAGAAAAGTAAACAGCGTGGGTTCTGTATGCACTCCCACGTGTACGAGATGACAAGCCTCCAGATCCCACACTACAGTATGGAGTTCTTCTGTGATGCGGCTGAGTATGCGTCGTTTTTGCACCAAAACATCGAGGAAGTGAAGATGGTCGAGGACGATACTAACTCGGAAATGAGGTTTGAGCGAGAGGTCGAAGCCAACGCTCCTTCTGGTCAGGTCGCTGTCGATTTGGCCGCAATCGTGTCGAACGAAGCCTTATATATTCCTGACTTCACTCCTCCATCTGAAACCCCAAACAACCAGTCATCAGGCCCCAAAGCGAGTTTCTCGCCCACGTTACAAGACTCAAAGCGATCTCTCGCGATAAAAGGGTTTGCTGGTCACTTGACGAAGCGTTTTGAAGGAGCAACACCGGATGATTTTCTGAAAGATTTCTGGACGGTCAGAGCACAGTATGGAAAAGTTGAGGTGCGAAATGAAGTCGCTGAGAGCAACCAAGTCCATGTATCCCAAGCGTTCTCTACTTGTAAGAAGAGAGCCTCTCCACCTTTGAAGCGGATGAACGACCCACTCGTCAACAAAACAGCCAAGCTCCTCTTGGGTGTTCTCGATACCGCTGGTAGAAACGGAGCGTCGGTTCAAGAGCTCAAGGATCGGCTCGAACGAGAATCAAAAGGCGCAAGTTGTCGCTCAGACGTCTTTGATCGAGCAATTGACTTGCTAGTTAGTAAGCGAAGATGCTTTGAGGTGAACGGATCGAATGCAGTTCGACTTGTAGCTGCCTCTCACGCTGCAATGTGGACGGTGAAACCTTATCGCATCTCCAGCAGTTCCGCAAAAGACAAAGTGCACTTTGAATTCGATCAAGAGCGCTCGGTTGTCTCACGGCCATGGATCCATCTCGATGGAAGCACAAACAGTACGATCGCTCTGATGCTCAAGCGACGAGTGGTGAACATAGTAATGTGCTCGCCTGGCATTCCTGACTTGTCCATTCATCAAAAGATGCATCGTGCTTTGACTTTGCAAGATACAAGAAGCTTACTAGACGAGCTTATCGAAGAAGAACTCATATATGCTCGGTGGAGTCGATCGAAGGCATCAGTGAAGAAGCCACGGAATGTTTTCGAAGTCGGCACTAGAGACCCTCGACATATATCACTTTCGAAGTGGAGCTCGGGGCAACTGCGCAACGTTGACAATGAATGCGACGAGTTGTTCTACTTCCCCTCCGTAAACTGTGTGGAGATTCTCGGCGCCGCTGCTACCGACATGGACTTAGGTAGAGGCGATATACAAGGCGCGCTGTAGCGGTTCTTGCGTTCAGTTAGAACTACCATTATGAGCTGAGTCGTGTGTCACACTGATCGGGCAAATATCACGACGAGAACAATGATGAGGCATTAACTGTTGAGGATTGTCGCGCTAATGTCGCAAGGGTCTGCTTCTTGTGCTGGATAAGGTTTTGAATTACACTCAGCACGTTTTGTTGCTTTGAATCAAGGTGATGATGCACACTCGGAGTAGTTGGCTGTGAATGCTGAGCAGGACCTGGTGCCTCGGATGAGATAGGTCCTGTGGTATGAGCCGGAGAATTCGATGGCGTGGAGCTCGTTGGCACGGTAGACCGAGCTTTTACCGTATTAGGTGGAACGTGGGTATTCGGATCAGTTTTCGTCACACGTGACTGAGAAGGGGTTTGAGGTCGAGAATGAGGGCCGCCTGGGTTTATAGAAGAGGCCATTATCACCGCACGCTCCAAATGGTGTGTTGTGCTAAGCTTACCTCGAGACACAGGCCTATCGGCGCCCCTATCGACTGAGCGACGTGTAGTAGGTTGGGTTTGAGTGGAGTTCTTTTCGCATCGAGGTGACTGCGAGGATTCCGGTCTCTTATTCTGACTCGTTTGTAACACCTTTTTGCTGTCACATAAGCTTTCGGTTGTTTTGCTCGCACATATACCATTTGCGGCAGCTAAGCGGTCGTAGAGGCTCATGTAAGGACCGCTCGCTGAAGTTGGAGAAGCAATACGAACAGAACCACTCATCTGCTGAGGTGAAGTGCCTGTCGGTGCCACCTTGGCTGCTGACATTTGACGTGGCGATTGATTTGGAGGCAGAGAGGGTGCACTCAGTTCCGTGGTTGCAGTCGTCGCCTGTGGTGTCTTGATGAAGATCGTGTTTCCTTCGTACTTCGATGAAACAGCTGGGTCACCGAGCAGAATTGGAGCAGGGTGTGAAGCCGGTGTTCGACGCGTCTGCTGATGCCGAACAATAAACTGTTTCTTATCGTCGTATATTCGGGCTACAGACAAGCACGATGTAAGCAGGCAGAGAGATGATAATGACCGGTTCAATCAGCGGGCTCACAATACGAGAGCGATCTGGTGGCCCCTGCAGGTGCATCTTCTGTGAGTTTGCATTTGGCAGCAGCTCGTATCTTCTTATCATCTAGGATGAGTACGCTTGGGATCATGTCGAGCACGACTACTCGACAGTCGGTAGACGCTTTGTGGGCGATCGGGTTACCTCGGATCGTCAGGTGGGTCAAGTGATGGTTCACGGACAATGGTCGCAGAGCTTCCGGGCTACAGATAATACGACAATTTTAACTCAAGTTTGTTCGGTACCAACGATCCCCGTAACTCACTGCTCAATCAAGTTGTCTGACACGTCAAGGTGTTCTAGCTGGGCAAGTGATTCGAGCCCCCTCGTATTCACGAGTCTGTTTCCGCTCAAATTGACGCGCCGGAGCAACGGGCAAAACTCGAGAACGGCCGCATCTGAGAGGCGGTTGAACCCGAGATGCAGCTCTTGCAGGAGCTGCAAGCGCTCGAGGCCTTGCGCACTGTAGAGGAGATTGAACGACACATCCAGCGCGAGTAGACCCTTCGGGATCGTAGCAGGGATCTGTTCGAGTTCATTGTTCGACATGTCGATGGCCACAGCGGTATCGAACACGCGAAGCGTGCGCTCGACCTGGGAGGTCGTCAGGGCGCGTCCCTGCAGTGCAGGCTGCGGGTCAGCTTGACTTGTCATAGAGAGTGGGAGCTCCATTTTCGTACCGAGAGATCGCAGAACTCGGCCGTGGCTCCTTCTTGCCCGACGCTCTGACGCCGCAGCATTCTCCCGCGGCCAGAATACAGCGCAGCGCCTAGGACGCGAGCCGCGTCACTCGGCTAACGACACACAGAGCGCCAGTCTCCGACGCCCACGCACCGGACTCAGCTTCTCGCCGTCCATTTTTGGACGGGCGTTGTTCGAGAATAGCGAGGAGACCGTGCCTCTTCAAGATCGACATACTGGTTTAGGATAGGAAACTGAGTTGGGCCGCGGGTGACGCGAAGGTCGCTCGAGTGTCGCTTGAACGTGATCCCCCTCTCCGGCCTGATGAGAACCTCTTCACGACGCGAGCGCCATGTCGTTCTTCTCACGGCTCTCGCAGTCGTCGTCGCGCCCGAGCACGAGCCTCGAGACCCAGCAGAGCGAGCTCGAGCGTCTGTGCGTGCGGCCTTTTGCTTGTGGCGGCGCAGGTCGCGCTGGAGATCTCCTCAGCAGAGCCCGACTGACCGCGCCGTCGTCTGTGTCGCTTGTAGCCGGGGCCGACAGTTGGCGAGCCTCGTGCGCGCCGGAGGCCGAGCCAAGAACCACGCGCAGACCACGTTCGAGGTCGCCGTGACAGACACGCAGCATGGCCCGCTGTCGCTCATCATGTACGTGGAGAGCACATCCAGGCGCTGGGTCTCGCCGAGAAGCATTTTTGTGTGACATGTGACGAGGGGATCTCTCTGAGGTAGAACGCTCCCGCAAGAGTTCCCCGTGCGCGCACCCCATGTGCAGGTACGACTGCCGAAACCAGCACGCGTGGCGTCCGTAGGCTCATGAAAGAGGTTGTCGGTGGCAGGCCTCGATCCCTGTTCAACACCCACTGCTCGATGCCAATGGCAACGTCCAGTCCCATCCAGATCTCAACAAGTGGACCGCGCACTCGGACATTGGCCGCATCGGTACAGCTCTCGCTAGCTTCAAGCTGTGTGGCGCCGGTCCTCACTGGTGTTATCTGTTCCTAGTCTCGGAGATCGCGGCTGAACTACGGCGCCAGGCTGCAACACTGCAGGCAGCCGTGCAGCAGACGTCGGCCTCGTCACAGCACTCGCTGTTTCCCGCGCAGTACAAGTACTCGTCCTCGACGCCGCCACCTCCAGCGCCCACACCGCCACAACCACCGCAGCGACCAAAGAACGACCCGCCGCAGCTGCAGCGCTCCCAGATGCCAGTGATCCCGGCAATCTTCCCGGAGCTGGAGGAGCTTTCGTACGAGCTTGTCTCTCTTATGACTGGCGAGAGATAGAGCCTTAACAGTTCACGGTGTGTTCCGCCCAGAATCTCGCAGCTCGAGACCCTCTCGAACGACCGCCACGCGCTCAAGGCGTTCGTGCACAAGATTGAGAGCGTCAAGGAGTTTATGCGGTTACGAGAAGAGGTCATGAACGGCAACATGGCTATCGCTGAGAAGACGCTCAGCTACGAGGAGAAGATGCGGCAGCTGCAGGCCGAAGTCTATGAACTGCGGGAAGGTCTCCAGGCCTCGCAGACCGCGCTCGCCGAGAAGCAGGCTCGCCAGCAGCGCATCATCGCGGTACGTCTTCTGGCTGTGGCCCTTGGACCTGTCGCTGCGAGTCACTTAGTCTCGCATATGTGGACAGCGACATCGACCCGACGCACTGATCGAGCAGCTCGCGGTGGCGACCCGCGAACTGGACGCGTCCTCGGACGATCTCGCGAGCCGTTTCACTCACGGCGAGGTCGACTACGCGACGTTCGTGGCCGATTATTTGCCTCCGCGCACGCTCTACCACCAGCGCACGCTCAAGCTCAACCGTGTCATGCAGAATTAAAGTTGTGGAGAGCGAGAGGGAAATACAAGAAAACTGTTCTTGCTTGGGTTTCATTATTGACGGACCTGGTGCCGCGCGCGTCGCGATCACCGGTACTCCCACTCCTGGCGACAGAGGGGGCAGTTCTTGGCTTCCTGGGCGCGCGACTCGAGCCACTTCTCGATGCAGTGCATGTGGAGCGCGTGGTTGCATCGGCCGAAGGCTGGCGGCGACAGAAATGCGTTAGTTAGCAAGAGGTCGCGACGCGAGACGCCGCACGGCACGCACCGGGCACGCAGCTGTCGCCTGGCTGCGTGCAGTCGGGGCAGCAGGCGTCGAAGGCGTTGCGGCAGATGCCGCAGCACTCCTCGCCCACGCCCCACGTCCACGAGGCCACGGCGTGCCACCGCTTGACCGTCACCTTCATCTCTCTTCACTAAATACGACATTATTGATGGGATAAACGAGGGTGGGGATTTCTGTTACAAACCGAGTTACGGGAAAATTTCTCTAGTCGCGATCAATGACCCCGGCGCTGTTGGCGACGGCGTAGCGGAGCCGCTCGTCGAGCACGCGCTTGCTGCTGTAGGCCGGGAGGTGGAGCGTGTTGGTGCACGTGCGAGCGAACGGGAGTGCCTGGTCCACGTCGTCCGTGTCCACGACGCGACGCACGACCTCGAACGGAGGACGCAGCGCGGCGAAGCCTCCGGCCGGAAGGTTGGGGCAGCCTGTCGCGTAAAGCAAAAACTCGCGGCGCTCGGGCACCGACATTTCGGCCAGCGCCTCGACGAAGAACTGCACGGGCTTCGAGTCTTTCGTGTAGCCGTGGGCGAGCTTCATGGTCGCGGTCAGTGACTCGACGTCCCAAGCGATGTCAGCGTCACCACAGAGAAGCGCGAGGAGCTCATCCACGAACAGCAGGTTGAGCTTCTCGAGGGGCAAAACATCGCTGATGCCTTCACGGAAGGCCTGCACTTGGGCCTGGATTCCCTCGTGGAGCCAGAGCGAGAGCACCTTGTCGACAAATACTTTCAAGTTTTCTACTGTGACCTCTTTGTCTTCGCCCTTTGGCTCGAGAGGCTGCTGCGAAAGTGGTTCCACGAACGTGAAGGAAACCGCGTCGAGCCACTCAGCGACAGTCATCCCTTCGATCTTGATTGATGCAGCATTCACGCCGGCTTCTAGTTGTTCGACCGCGCGCTTCATTTCCCGGAGAATCTTACCATGGTTCAGAAACACACGATCCAGCTCGTGGAGGCTCACGCGCTGACCAAGCACCAGTTTCATGAACTGCACAGACAGCGGAAGTGGGAAGAGACGACTGTCCATCAATGCCTTTCCGGCTAACCGGCCCATCATGCGAAAACGCTCCACCACACTTACGTTCACCGCACTCACATGCGGGAACGGAAAGAGTCCGTTTGGATGGCGAATGGCTTCGTCTTCGCGCTCGTCTTCAATTCCTGGAACCCATAGTCGCAAGAAGCCTTTATTGTTTTCGACAACCGACTGGAGTGCCTGGGCAGTTGCCGAGTAGAAAGCGGCCGTCACACCGGAGCCGTACCCTTTCTCACCGATAAATACGATGTCCAAGATAGCCTTGCGCTTCCCGTGCATTTTCATGATTGCCTCCGCCGAGTTGAGCAAGTTTTCTCGATTGACTTTGACCCGCTCCTTTGGAATGGGTGAGATCGTGATCTCATGGTTGTAGATTCCATCGCTAGCAATGCCGGGGCCGTTCGATAAACTCTCACTTGTCGCATTATTGGATGAGCCGCCGGTATCATCTACATTGAGCTGGGCTCTGAACCAGTGCAGGGATCGTGTGCAGCCAAATGACGTCGCTTGGAACAGCTTCTCGCGCAGTTGACGCGGGAAAAAGAACTTACACTGGGACACAACCGCATCGCACCATTCGGGGTATATACCGCTGCACACAGACAGCACGTCTTCTAACTGGGTCTCAAGCTTGTTCGAAAGTCGAGCATTTCGCCACACATCATCCGGCCCCTGCATAGACTTCGGAGACGCTTCGAAAAGGTAGCTAAGCAATCTAACAGCCTTCATCATCGATGAGTCTGTAGGTACACCTCTGATTGTTCGAAGATGAGACTTCTCGGCCGAATGTGAAGTTGTTTCGAATGGATCCGACGAAGATTCTGAGTCTCTCTTGTTCACGTTCGACCAATCGACGGCTACATCACATCGGACGAAGTACTTAAATTTCCACGGCGGGCTCCCATCAATCGGCTCCGATTTCTGGAGCTGCAATTCGTGGAGGCAACTAAGCATGTTTTGATCAGGAGGGAATGTCCTCAACGCAATCTCCTCTTTGTCATTGCAGGAGTCCGCCGATTTGCAATCATTGACTCCAGAGACAACCTTATGGACTGCCCTCGTGTCTTCCTCCGTCAAGGTTGCCGCTTTATGTCCACGTGAAACCAAATAGGCCAACAAATGACGGGCATTTCTCGCACTCTTGCACAGGTCTGCCATCGCAGCCAAAAACCCTTCACGCTCCAGTAACCGCCTGCGTGAAGAAGGAGTTGCAAATAGAGAAAACTGGATGCAGTTATCTACTAATGTCCCCTCTGGATCATCCATCGCCGATGCGCCGAGGGCCGCTTGCATGAACGATGAGAATTTGTCGATATCCCACGCAGCCGATTCCTCACCAGGAGAAGAACCTGCAGTGGGAGACGTTTCTCCCGGCTGTTTCACATCCACCTTCTGCTTCTTTTTCTTTCCTTTTTTGGACTTCTTGCCGAAGGATCCACTGAAGGATGACACAGTTGGGTCGAACGAAGAATACACGGATGACAAAGCCTCAGCAACGAGTGGCTTGAGGACGGTTTTGTTCGTAGCTGGATCTTGGTGAGTCAGTGCCGCATTGCGACTAACGGTGTCAATCCGTCTGGTCGACGGAAGCAAACCGTTGGAAAAACCAAATTCCTCCTCATAGCCACGATCAAAGCCATGCGAATCAACATCGTCTCGGCGCTCGTATCCCATGAGAACTTTCATCCTAGGAGGTCGAACGCACTTTGCAAAGAGCCTCTTCCCACCCGCTTTGATCAGTCGAGATATATGCGCCGTACTCAACGGATAGCCATCTTCATTGGTTTTGTTGGACTGAGCATCACCTTCTCCATCTGTTGACACTGACACGGTTGCGGCTGCACTGTCGCCGGAAGCAGCATTGAGTAAGCTAGTCAAGGATGACTCTCGCGAAGAAGACGACTGAGAGAGGAATTGCCGCAGTTGATCGATTGCTGAGCCAGAGCCTGGGAGTGAGCGACTTCCGAACACGTCGCTACCGGGAGCTGAAGATTGCAATAATCTATGGAGAGTCTGTCCAGACGAGGTTCGTTCACCAGACATGTTTAAGGCGGACAAAAGCCGTGATGATCCAAGCCGACTGCGACCAATGGCCAAGTTGGTTACACGAGATTGGTCGACCTTGATGACGGTAGTCTTCGTGCCGAACGATACCTCAACATACACTACAGCAGAAGGGCCTATAGCATCAGGACCTGACGGGAAGCTGTGAACTGATCCAGCAACGAAAAAATCACCGCTTGATCCCTTCGGAGCCACCCATACTCTGTCTCCTAGGCTACCGACAGCCAACGAACTTTCGCGTGGAGGAAACAAGCGACTCAAACTCATCGCTTCAATCACGCCAGTTGGGGCGGGTGTCGTATTCGAGCTCGGTGGGTACCGGATTCGAGCTTTGGCGATCCCTTTTCGTTCTCGGTCGCGACTTACTTTAACATCGAACACACTGTCCCCTCCATCGACACCACCCGATCGATCAACTCTTGATACCTCACCGAGAAGCCCATCCACCTCAACAACACTGCCCACCTGGGGGTCCTCGGTCCGAACTCGAATTCTATCTCCTGGTACGTCTTTGAGCGTAGTGCCACTAGTAAGAAGTCGAACTTTATACGTCTTCCCCGGTTCGAACACAACCTGTTCGCTGTCCACAGCATCTCCACCACCGTCGCTATCTTCTACGAGCTCACCTGCGTACCATGCTCCCTTCATCTTGCCTGCATTCGTAGTTCCAGCATTCTGTACTTCGACCCCTTTCGTCCCCAAATTTGAGTTGATTGATGACTTCTTTCGCTTCTTACTCTGCCGCTTGCGTTTTTTGCTATCACCCATGGCCGCTGATTCATCTGGCAAATCCTTTTGAATAATCTCGCCGAAAATCGAGAAATCAACAGACAGTTCTTCAAATACATCCACGGCGGTGGAGAGCTTGTACTGCGAATCGTGCAGCACTACTTCAGAACAGTCTTCTACTGCACCGTCAAGTGGTCGTAGCATGTGCATACAGCGAACTGGGTCGAATCCACACACAATAAACTTCTTCCACTTGCCATCAATTGCCTTGTGGACGCACTGCCCAACAAGGTTGAAGTAAAACGACGCAAGTCGAGCATCTTTCACCGGCATACACCGAAAAATCGTCTTCTCGAATGACTGGAAATGTGTCAGCGACGACAGTTGCAACATTCTCTGTGTTGGTTCGTCATTGGGCTCGTTACAAGCCCTTGCGCAGACAATTCTAAGCTGCTTCGTCAATGGATAAAGCTCGCGTCCTTTACCTGAGAAGAACGATATTAACGGAAGGTTTTCTTCTTGGTTCACCACGGCTTGGAGGCGAGTGATGAGGTTGTTGAAAGCGGCTGGAGATTTAGCGAACGATTCCAGGAAGAGATTCAACCGAGCATCAACTGGGTCCACGCGCCCAGGTGGTACGAGGAAAGCCAATATCGATTCTAGTAAATCAGATTGCTTGAACTCGTGTGATGTGATTGAGTTCTCTTTCTCGAAGAGCTCGACCAAATCAACGAGGACCAAATCGCGCTGTTCAGGAGGCGAATTGTCGGTAAGTTCTCTAAGGCGACGTGTCATGTTCCTCAAGCGGTGGAGATGAAGCATGCCACTCTCAACCATGTTCGAACGAAGGAACTCTAACAATTGCAACCCACGCCCGAATATGGCACTGCTATGATCATGATGCTGAGAACCCTCATCCCCGTGTGTAGAATGAAGAATCTTGGAGGAATGTGCGTGTAGTCTCTCAATCTGTTCGCAAATTCCTCGGCGTTCAATCTCGTAGAAGACTGCGGATTCGCGAACAGACTTCCTCACAATGGCTTGTAGGATTCGTAGAGCCAAAATGTAAGAGGCTAACATTGCCTTTTGTGCCGCCTGGGAAGCCGAGGAGGGCACCACTCCCGACGACCGGCTATCCCCAGTCGATCCGGTCCGAATCGCTGCAATTTCTCCATCAGCGGAACCGACCACACATTGAGAAAGTATAGCGGGATCTTGAAGCAAATGGTTCACAGTTTCGAGTAGTAAAGATATCTCCGCTTCTGAGATGTTCCGGACGAGAGAAGACGGAGCCATCTCTAATGCGCTTGCTAGGGTTGAGAGCACACTGCGGTTCACATTTTGGTGATCGATGGCACGCAATGTTTGCAGAAGGCTGCAGATAACCTTCACGCTGAAAGCATCGACTTGATCTGCTGATAATCGAGTCAGGTCAGTTCCTTCGCTTGCATTATTACTGGAACCTCGGTATTCGCGTTCAGCACTCCTCTCTGACGTCACTCCCTCTCCCTCTAGTGAGCCATTGGCTCGACAAATTTTTTTCGAATCCTTGTCTTCGGATCTATCCGATACCACCGACTCTCTTCTCCGTTTTCTTCTGGTCTTTTTCTCACCTGGCGACGGAGTGAATCCCTCTACTATCTTTTCGGCTGCTGTAGTATCTTCGTCGTCACTATCCTCGTCATGGTCCTCATCACTATCCATTTCGTCATCATCATCATCGTCATAATCCATATAATTGTCTTCATCATCAAACTCGTCATCGTCATCGTCGTCATCATCAAAAGTTTGATCTCCGGATACAAGCCAACGACGGCCTCCGTGATGATGGATCCCTCTGCCGTCTTCAGATGCATCACTATCTTCGCCAACAGGAAGTACTCGCTGATGTAACTCGAGAAGCTTTCTCACAGGAGACACACGAGTTTCACTCTCATCTGTTTCATCTATCCGCTTCAGTACGGAACGACCTTCGCGATCCACATCAAGGGGGCTTGCTCCACATTCCAACAGAAATGACACGACGTCACATCGCCCTTCAAGTGCGGCAACATGCAAGGCTGTACCTTTTGGACCTGTCTGATGGACATCTACCCCGCGTTTCACAAGAAAACGAACCATCGAGAGAGACGCCACTTCAGCAGCTACAACCAATGGTTTCTCTAGTTCTCGGCCGTTTGAATCGTAAATAGATGGGAAGTTCAAATCTGCGCCATCTTTGATGAGTGCGCTGACCGCTGGAATCGAATCTGCACGAATAAAATCGAGCAGTAAGTTAGCCAGAACATCAGGATCAGGCGACGAGTCGAGTCGGAGGCGGTTTTGGTGATGGCCAACAGCAAAGTCTTTCCCGCTCCGTGACTTGCCATTAGATTTGATCACGGGTCTTCGACACACTCGACGAATCAAAAGAGAAATGAGCTTAAGCACGTGACTGGTCAGCGATCCACTCGCATTCGGCTGCAATAAGTGAGAGACAATTCCCTCCACAAGTGGTTCATAGATTTTGTCTCGTATAACCGACTCCAGGAGTTCTTTCTCATGGTCCAGAAGGTGGATTAGCAGTGCTGCTGCAGCTTGACGGGACTCTTCAGTCTCTTCAGGATTTTTGCTTGTCAAGACCTCAACTAGCTCAAGGACCACATCTCCGTTGATGAGACTTGAGACACTTGTTTGGGTATGGGAACTCTGTCCGGACCGATGAAGTAGCATGAGTAAGCACTTCGATGCGCTGACGTGGAGTCCAGGAAGGCTATGCTTGAGAAACATCCTCAGCAAACGAATAATGCGTGAGGCGAGGGCAAGCGACGGAACCTCACTCGAGCTCGTCTCACTGTGCAGTTTGTCCCACTTGATCTTCATGCAACACTTTTGAAATAAATCTAGCGCGCTCGATACAACGCTGACGTGTAAATGTGATGTACTTGCAGCTGCGAGGGGTTCTAGAAACGCCAGATAGTCATTCAAAGCTTTTGGCGTGATGAGCTCACGCAGCATGGCTCCTTCTGACCCACAAAGCCCGCAAAGACCATTGACACACTCCTCCACGATCATGAGTTCATCTTTTGCAGCGAGTCGAGCCTTGCTACGTGGACTCAAGGTGGCCGAGCTCCATTTCTGCAACACGCCAATGTATATTCGAACAATGTCGAGTGTTTCGTCTTTCTTGAACAAATGGCGATCCATCTTCAAAATATAGTTGATCGATTGAACAGACAACAACCGAACCTCGGGTGGATATTGTCTGCTATCGTCTCGAAATATCGCAGCAAGTAGACCAAGCAGCGCCGTGTCTTTGCCCTTATCAGAACCGACGCGTCCACCAAACCCGTGCACAAAAAATGCGCCGACGCCGCTGCCGTGAACGTCCCCCCACTCGGAGTCGGCTGATGCATCCATCATCGCCAATGTATGCGTCAGCGCTTGCAAGGTGTCGACGAGTTTGCTGCTCTTGGGCTCATTCATAAGTTTTTGAAGCACCTCGCTAGACACACCATACGCGTTCTTGGTAGATGATGCGTCCTTGCTCTTCTTTTTCTTGCTCGATTTGTCCTGCTTAGCTATCTTTCTCGTGAGTTTGTGCAGTCGAGAAGACAAATCTGAACGTTCGAGTTTTCGGCGAGGCACTGGCCGAGGCGCGTGGCAGGCAGAGCAGCTCGTCTGGTCTGCGCGAATCGTTACACCGCACTCGACACATGGACATTCGAGACGGCGATCCGAGTCTTCGTCACTGCTCGATATGCTATCTCCGCTGCTGTTGCTTCCGTCGTCACTGTCGCCTTCTCCATCTTCCTCGTCGTCTTCCTCGTCGTCCATTCCGCCATAGAGCCCATGGTTTCCACCCGCGAGGAAGAGTCCGCCGTGGCGCGCGATCGACAGCACTGGCGGCAGAGACGGGTTCGGGTTGATGGTGCCGCAGACAGCGCAGACCCGCAGTGTCGGCGCGTTCTTCATCGTGCACGCGACGCAGCTCCATTCGCTCGGCGCAGCCTCGGGCGCGGGCTTGGTGGGATTGCTTGTCCCGCACATTTCGCAGAACCGGCGCGCTGCCTCGTTGAGATACGTGCACGCCGGACAGCCCCACTCTTTCGCCGCGCTGGCGTCGGTGCGATCGCTCTCCTTCTCGCTCGGAGCCGCTGCGTCTGCCGCGCCGCCAGCGCTGTTGCGGCGCCGCTTCTTGGCGTGGCGCTTGCGCTTCTGGCTGCTGCTGCCCCCAGCGACGTTCTCGCCGATCCCGGGCCGATCGGCGCCGCTACTGCGCGAGGGCGAGCGCCATGGCGCCTCCTCGTCGTCCATCGAGGCCTCTACTGCGTCCTCTCGCGCGCGGCGCCGTGCGGGGCGTCGGCGGTCGCGATCCGTCTCCGCTTCCTCAACGAGCGTGGCGCTGGTTGAGGTTTTGTCTGGAATTGGCAGCTTCTTTCTGCTGGACGAGGTTGCAACGGATAGGAACCGGCTGATCGGGTGAGGAGCTACGAGGTTTCTAACACGTTACGGGTTCGAAACAATATCCATCTTCGAAGATGGCCCGACTCCAATTGCTGGAGACCGACGCGTCGGGATGTTCGCGAAGGCGCAGAAGCCGAGCGGCAGCTCGCTGCTCAAGAACAAAGACGTCAAGAAGTTCCGCAAAGACCTGAGCATCCGCTTGGGCGATGCAGTGTCGGACGAGCGGCTCCAAGCGGTCGTCCCCAACAAAGCCACGATCAAGAAGCAGAGCTTCCAGGCGCCGTCGCGAATGCTCGTGTACGTGAACGAGGACTCGCGAGAGCCGCTCGCGTTCGACGAAACCGGCAAGGGCGATGGACTTTGTGTGTCGGTGTACGTGCTGTGGCGCGAACCGGATCTCCTGCCCCGTCTCGTAGTGCACGCACCCGTGAGCGAGTTCGTGCTGCGAGGAGCCGATGTAATGCTGCCAGGCGTGGTGTTCTCGTCCATAGAAGAGGTCCAAGGTTTGCGCAAAGGAGAGATTCGAGCGCTTTATGCGCGTGGCAACCCCCACGCGTTCGCTCTTGGCGAGCTGCTCGTGGATGCCGAAGAGATCCAGAAGCATGGCAAGAAAGGCAAAGGACTGCGCGTACTTCACTACTACGGGGACGAACTCTGGAAAATGGGACCGCAGACACTGCCCAACGAAGGCTTTCCCTCACTCTCTATTGGCAGCGCGAAAGTCGTGATCAAGGCGATTGGCGATGGCGACACAGCAAGTGAGGAAATCGAAGAAGAGGATGAACACGATGATAGCGAAATTGGCGGTCTCGACGTGAGCGATGTGAAGCTTGAAGAACCTGACGAAATCGATTTGGAAGAGAAATCATCTCCGCAAGACAATACCGGAGGAGAAGGCGTGGAAGAGGATACGACAGGGATGTCCAAGGAGGAGATGGACGCACTCTACTATCTTTCCTTCCTACAGGCTTTGCGCACTGGCCGCCTGAAAGAAAAGCAACTCCCGATGCTAGCAAGCACCTTCCATGCAACTATTTTGCTTCCATGCCGTCCGGTGGGATCGATACTCAACATCAAGCACTCAACGCACAAGAAACTCTCTGCTTTCCTCAAATCCATGGCTATGAAGGGGTTCATCGGTCTCTCCGAGAAGGACGGTGTTCAGTCCATCACATCTATCTTTCCTCGCCATCCGTATGTGCAGACCACAGTATCATATTCCATTTGACATGTTTTAATGCCGTGTCTGGTATCGGATCTAGGGAAATCCTTTCTCACACCGTGTACAAGACTGCTGACGACGCAAAACGGGAGGAAGAAGGAGCTGCTGCAACCGCGAGCGGTCGAGCAGCTCCACCACCGCCTGGTACATATGCCCCAGAGGTGCAAGAGTTTCTTGGTTTGTCCCAGCAGCTCAAGCGCCTTCTGACTGAAGACCAGGAACTTGCCATCCACTTTGAAGACGTCACTCGCAAGGATAGTAAACGATACTGGAGTGCAGTGGAAGTACGCGAGCTGATCAACAAGTACATCGATGTGGCGAGTCTTGTAGACCCACATGACAAGAAGTATGTGCGACTAAACGCACCACTCACCGACGCTGTCTTCAGTGGTAACAAAGTGCCTCCGGGAGGGTATCCCAACTCGATGGCTCGCCCAGATCTTTACGCGATTCTCACAGGAAAGTGTACCAAGTACCATCGCATCGTGCTGTATCCGGGCCACGAGCCGAAGATCCAGGTCGGTGGCGTGCGTAAAATCGAAATTTTGGCTGAGCAATCGAAGAAACATCGTAGCTCTACGGTGACGACGATCGCATACTACCAGTCGTTTGGTATCGACGGTGCAGTTTTCGCGAAGGAGGCCCAGAAAAGATGGGGTTGCAGTGCAGCCGTGCAGCCATCCGAAGACAAAAGCAAGGGAGAGGAAGTAAAAGTGCAGGGCCAAATGGTCAATGAGATCATGGACTTCTTGGGCTCCAGATACAAGATAGCGACAGCCAAGTACTGTAACGTGACGTACGGGAAGAACGTGAAGCCTAAAAAGAAATAAATGCGGCTTTTTCATCTCTTTACTCTCCGGAAAATGTCATCAATTCCGAGAACCCGAAGGTGCCACTTCTTGAAGTACGTCACCGACCTGCTTGGCTCAATCTCCGTGAAAGATTGGTTACTCAAGTGCTGATGAATTCGACCATCGTCTTTGGATACGTTACTTGCTCCGGCTTATCAAACCATTGACAGTAGCTTGAAAAGGTTCCCAGGATTACCACGGAAGTCTGAAACAGTAAGCGTGCCCAAGAACTCTGTTTGGCTAAACCACGGACGTCTTTTAATAAATCTCCAGGCATTTGATCAGGATATTCACGACTGTGTCGGCTTTTCGTATTGAAGAATGCAATGATCCCAGGAATCAACAAACCGAGCATATAGGATCTGAACCCTCGGAAACCGCGCCAATCGGTAGACTTCATTCAACTTGTGTCCAATTGGGACGAAGTTGACAAGAAACATCTGATATTGAACTGTTGCCTGTAGTCATCTGCTTGCTGCACAGCCGTCTCCACCTCTGATTGCCGAAACTGAGTTGACGTCAGGTCGTACGCAATTCGGACACGATTACCCAAAACAAGAATATCAGCTCTATTTCTGCCACCTGGAGTTTCTGCTCTGGCATGAATTCCTCCGACCAGCCATCCCTGCCTCAAGATATCCCGAATCGTCGAGCATAATTCGAGATACATCACCGACTTCATCGTGACTTGTCGATTTCCCCGAAGATGATTTGAAATCGTCTTGGGGTTCACGTTTCGAAATGCAAAAGACAGCAATGACTGAGGGTCATCGCTACCAGCAGCTTGACGAATTTCACGCACAGGGAGGGCTTCGACACAGACATGAAACATCATCTCAGACACAATCGCCAACTCGCCACAGTTTCCTTGAATTACAACCCCCATTCTGGCCAATGGGTCGACGAGTCGCCTTTCATGGTTACTTCTGACTGGGATGCCACAGCGCCCTTCAACATTGCTAGCGGTAAATCTTCGTTCGCCCTCAAGTACGTATTTGAGCGCCTCCCATTCCAACCCAGTCAAGCCGCGCAAACTACCTTGTATGTGATGGTACGTGTTATTGTACGTAATTAGGTACACAGAAAATGCTTCCAGCTTGAACCAAGGCTCCCATTGATCCCATTCCAGAGTCCACTTTTGGCAATCCACGGTAAACCGAACCAACGATCCAAAGACACCAGGTGCTCCACTCGAATAATGCATGATCCCGCGTTGAAGTGACGCAGAGAACGCATATCGTGGCTTAATCAACTCGAAAAATCCACTCATCTGGTCCGATGAAAATGGCTCAACCCTGATCATCTCGCCGACATTGAAAGGGGGTGTATTGGCCTCGCCACAAAAGACTTCATGGAGACGGATCAACTCATGACTCCCAATCCCGAGAAAGCCACGAAAAGAAGCTGCCACTTTCCATTTCCGAAGTGCACTGAGAAAGTTGGTCGCTAGGTTCTTGTTGGAGAACAAGCAATCCATCTTGTCCACAACGAGGCACAGCTGCTTTTTCTCATGGGCCATGCAATTATCCACTAGTGTGCTGACCGAATCAAAATCATAGCACAGGCTATTTTCATCAATGGACCGCCCCAATTGTCTCCAAAATGTCTGCTCAGTAGCCACATCCGACATCTGCATTTCAAAGAAGACGAGCTTGATGTCCGCAACATCGGAGTCACTGTCAATCCAGTCAGCGATGCGATATGCGATTGTGGTTTTTCCGAATTGACGGGGGCCGTGTAAGAAGAAGAGAGGGTGGCCGACAGCCTCTCTTCTCGAGAAACCTTCTTTAATGTGTCGAAAAGCGTCTATTGTATCAACCGGAACTGCAACGGCATCATGCGGCAATGGTCCTGTGGATGTGATGTAGTATGCTTCCAATCGTTGCTTTTTGTTTGGTGGTTCATTCGCTTGCTCAACAAAAAAATCTTCCGGTTCTATGACCAGCACATGGATCACGTGCATTGGCGCACATGCAAACAAGCCTGCAACCTCATCTTCCGGGTTGATTTTCCTACAACCAGTCATCATCGCTTTGATTCCGTCAGGAAATTGCCTTCGCGTCAAAACTTTCACATCTGGGTCGTGTGAGTCAAGCCAATTCTCGTTTGATCCGACCCAATTCTCTCGCTTGTTCGCAGCATAAAGCGTAAGGTCTTTTGCGGCACACTTGATGGTCGACGGCTTCTTCGCCTTGATCATCTCCTTTAATGTTCTGACCTTCATTTGGTCATCTATGCCCACCTTGAAGATGCTCCCGTCTCCGACAATTGCACACACTATGTACTTCATCGTTCGCCAAATTCACAATGATGGAGTGAGAATACCCAGTGTGGCCTGATTGACTGACCTCAACCCATATTGAGAAATTGGGACAGGGTTCCAGCCCAAACGGAGCCCCCCCCCCCCCCCCCCCCCCAAAAAAAAAAAAAAAAAAAAAAAAAAACCTAGGGTTGCAGTGCAGCTCTGCAGCCATCCGAAGACAAGAGCAAGGGAGAGGGAGAGGAAGTAAGAATGCAGGGCCAAATGGCCGATTGGATCATGGACTTCTCGGGGTCCAACTGTATCGTGACGTAAAAGAAATGAATGCGATTCTATAACCCTAGATCTTCCATCTCTTTACTCTTCCAAGAAAATGCTCCCTGGGAATGTCGGCTTGAGATTCGGCTGCGGTGGAGTTGTTTGGGTTGGTGGAGGTGTTGTCTTTTGCGACGCTCGTCGTCGAGCGTTGGCAGCCTTCTTTTTTTGCTTCTTTCGGGCGCTGTTGTTTTCGCTCTCTTTCTTCAGTCGCTTGCGTTGCTCCTTCTTAAGTCTCTTCGCTTCAATCGGATGGCGCAAAAGCCCATGGTATAACGCCAAAACAATGAAAACGGCTACTGTCACGTACGCTATGTAGTGTTCTTTCTGGAATCCGATCATCACGAGCACTGCAAGCTCCATTGAAAGGGCCACAGCAGAGTGAAGTGCCACCTCCGTCTTGCTCTGTTCCAAGAATTCCCGGTATTTCTGAGCTTGTGCGTAGTTGCCACTTCCGCCGCCACATAGTCGGCATGAACGCGTGCAGAAGTCACAATACTCGCGCGGCTGTTTGAATCGGAGCACACAGTCGCACGACACCACGCGGAATGTTGGTCCAACGATAACGACCTCGTTGTTTTTGGTTTTAATTTTCTTGGTCTTTGTACGGTTTTCATACTCGATGAAGACAGCACCGGGACCTCCATCTTCGAAGATACAGCGTGGGCAGTTTTCAGCGGTGATCGCTTCACCAGACTCTTCGTTTCCGTCTTCACCGTCAGCTGAATCAAAGAACGCCGTCGGGGGCAGCGGAACCATCTCAGAATCGGTCAGCGTGATAAAGTATCGGTAAAGAGCAAGAGTTGTGATAAATGAGGCCGCAGTGAACAGGAGATCATTACTCAACAATGTCGGGGGGAACCGAACGATGTCGATGAAGAAGGCGACTTTGCCGACCCATGAAACGGATGAGAGAGCAAGGAGGGCAAACAGAGTTGCACGGTAACGTTGCTGGTCAGGTGTAAGCTGCTCCAGTTTGACCCCGAGTTCGATTAGATGGAGAGCGAGAACGACGAGTGAGCCAAGCGCTAATAACGCAAAGTGGCGGGGAGCTGAGTCAAGTGGCAGCAACTCGAAGTCTTGGACGTGACCGAGGAGCTGAACAATAAAATACACGCACGAAATAGTGAACCAACGCTTGGTGCGCGTGCGACGAGCAATGGCGATAGCCACTCGAACAAGCGGCTGCACAAGAGCGCGAAGCGCGGACAAAACCAGCGTCAGAGTGAACAACAAGCCAATTCCAACCAAGTAGAGGATGCTGAGGTCGAACACTTCCGAGATCGTAGACTTCACCACAGGGAAGCGACATGCCAAATCGGCGATGATTCCAACCACAACGACTGCGACAGTAACAAGGGTTCCGATCAGTTTCGTTCGCTTGGCCTTATCGGCTGGAGCGAGCTGTGAGTCGATCAGGGCGAGCAGCGCCTTCAGAGGGCCCGGCGCATGGGCGGTAGGATGCAGAAGTGACATCAACGAAGGAAAGTTCTCCTGCGTGCTAACTGCAGGATCTGGGACTGATGATGTTGGCTCAGATTGAAGGTCGAATCTGCGCTGCCAGCGGGTGAGCTGCAAGCAGAAAATGTGGACGACGATCAAGTACATCATCCAAAAGAGCGTCAACGCGCGGGTGCGGACGAGTCGCACGAGTCCCTGTGGTATCACCGAGCCGTACTTGACAAACTCCTCGAAACTATAGTATCCGTCAATAAGAGCTTGGCGATGGAATTCCACTAGCGCATTTACTTCGTCGTTGCCAGCGGTCCAGGAGACACCAAGCAAATGAGATCGCGCGAGCTGGAATCTTTCCTCTTCGTCTTTGATGAGTTCGCGCTTTTCGTGATCAACCACAGCGTCAATACTCGCAGCGACCCGCTTCAGGAGTTGATGGCACCAAACGAGACATAAATGGTCGATGGTGAGGTTGATATCAGGCAGTTTCGACGCAAGTAACGCGACACCGTGGGTATCGGGGACAAGGTTCTCGATGCGAGACATAGACGCATGGATAGTCGTGTCTTTGTGGCCTCCGGAGATCGATATGTAGACAGTGGAAGGGGATGCTGACGCCGCCGCGGCAATCCGGCTGTACACACCTTGTAAATCGGGATCGAACGGGAACAGTGGCCTGTCATACGGGGTTCCAAGCGAAATAACGTGCTGGATCGATCGGCGCTTGTAGTTGGGCAGAAGCTGTGCCTCGCGCACGACAACGGCACCCATCGAGTGCGCTACGACGACGACGCTCTCGGGGGCTTTCTTCTTGCCCTTTCCCTGCTTCTTGTACTGCTTCAGGATCACGCGGATCGCGTCGTTGACAAAGCGCGCCTGATCGTCCACGAACTGGCCGTTCAGACCGGTCAGCTCTCCTTGGAAGTCCACAGCGAACACGTCGTAACGGGATGGATCGATATCCCACAAATGGCGTGCGATGGACCGCGCCTGCTTGTAGCTGCCCATGTGTCCAGGCACAAAGAGCACAGGGACGCCCGTGCGCTGCTCTCGCGCCGTCTGCATGTGCACCGAGTGCAGCGAGTACTTGCGGTGGGTCTCTTTGAAGCCGCGGATCGGCGTGTACACGGGCCACGAGTACGTCATTTCGCAGCCCGACGAGAGCTTGTTCGTGTGCACTAGGTCCACGACCGCGAGCGCGACCACCAGCACGCTGACGAGCGCCAGCAGCGGCAGCGTGAGCCCTCGCAGCGTCGCCATCGTCGCAGCTCTTCCGTCGAATGACGGGGGGATGCCACGCATGACCTGGGGTCGGCTAAATTAGGACAGCAGCATTCTATTGGAGACGATCACAGTAGTTCTAGTGGTGACTTGGCGACTTCAACAACAGCACGCAGGTCATCCTCGTCGGGAGGATGGCCATTGCTCCGAGAGCGCGTGGAGGTCCGCGACGGTGTCGACGCCGGGCAGCGTGTGGTCGACGCGCACGATCTTGATCTTGTGTCCGGCGTACAGCACGCGCAGTTGCTCGAGGTCCTCGGCTTCCTCGAGGGGGCACTTGGGCATGGAGGGGAACTGCAGTAGGAACTCTTTGCGGAACGCGTACATGCCGACGTGGCGCAGATAGGGGATGCTGTTGGGGCTAAACGACCCATTCTTGGAGTGTGGGATCATCGCGCGCGAGAAGTAGAGCGCGTTGCTGGGAAATCAGAGAGACTGTGAGGACGTACGCCATTGGGGTCGAGAGGGGACGGATTGTCTCGCACCTGTTGATATCCGTCACGCATTTAACGACGTTGCGGTTCGCCGCATCGGCCTCGCAGTCGATTGGCGTCGCGAGCGTGCTCATCACGGCGCTCGGGTCTCCGCGCAGCGCCTCGACACAGAGGTCGATGTGTCTGGGATTCACACCCGGCTCGTCGCCCTGGATGTTCACGACGATGTCGTACTGGGCCAGCTCCTCTGAGTGTAGGCGACTGAGCGCCTCGACGACGCGGTCGGTGCCCGTGGCGCACTCGCCCGTGAGAACCGTGTGGCCGCCGACGCGGCTGATGACGTCGAGCACGCGGGCGCTGTCGCTCGCGACCACGACCTTGGCGAGCAGCGAGGCCTCGGCGGCCGCGCGATACGTGTGCTCGACCATGGGCCGCCCGAAGAACTCGGCGAGCGGCTTCCCCGGGAAGCGCGAGGACCCGAGCCGCGCCGGGATCACGCCCAGCGCCTTCTTCATGGTTGGCATCCCCGCGGTCACTAAGCTGGGTTGACGCTAAACCAGTACCCGCCGTCCACCTTGAAACCCCTCAAGATGGCATTACGCTGACGTGACCACGACCAGAATGCAGCTCGAGGCCGGGCTCAAGGGCGACGACAACAAGGCCCCGCGCCGCAGCCTCGGCAGCAGTCTGAGCACGAGCTACGTCCGCTACGAGCGCTGGGTCAAGGTCATCGGCTCGAGCGTCTTCGGCGCGTGGGTGCTCTTCGTCTTGGCCTACTCGACGACCATCTCGTCGCCCAGCACGGTCGTCGGCCGCGAGCGCGACCCGGGCGCCGTGACCACAAACACGATGGAGAACGCATTCCCGGACGAGACCCGCTTTATCGTGATCGGAGACTACGGCACAGGTGACCAGAGCCAGGTCAAAGTCGCCGAGACGCTCAAGTTCCACGCGGCGACGCTGGACCCGCAACCAGCGTTCGTGATCTCGACCGGTGACCAGATCTACGAGCATGGGTGAGCGAGCGGACCCTGCGGCTACAGTGGAAATGTCCTTGTTGCACTAAACTGACGGTGGAGAAACGTAGTATTACCTCGCCGGATGATCCGCTGCTCTCGGCACGATTTGAGAAGGTATACCTGCTGAGCGCTACCGCACGACAAACAGACACTTTACTAACAGCCCATGGCGCCAAATCTGTGCTTCTTAGATGTACAAACACCCAACGCTTCAAGTGCCCTGGTATATCACGTGAGTTAAATTAGTGTAGAAGGATTATCCTCCTTGTATTGACGGCGTTCTTCAATGCTAGAATTGGGAATCATGACTGCGAAGGCTCGATCGACGCGATGCTGCAGTATGCTAGTCAGAAAAACTCTCTCTGGTATTTCCCAAAGAGGTACTACAAGATCGACCGGCCTGTCGCTCCGAAAACCATTCTTCGAATGATTGTCTTGGACGCGTGTGATCTCGTATGCGGCCACGAGCCACGTAACTTTCGCTGCAAAGAGTCGATGAACAAGCAGTCTTCAGAGAAGACGAGACTCGAGCAGTACGCTTGGATCGAAGAGCAGCTCGCGGCTGGTATGCCTGCAGGTGTCGAACGCATGTGGACGGTTGTCATCGGCCACTGGGCTGTATACAGCTATGCTGGGAATGCTGACACACCTGAACTGATTGAGTCATTGGACCCGCTTCTCAAGAAGTACAAAGTGCACGCGTACATGAATGGCCACGATCACTGCATGCAACACATCAAGCGAAAGGATGAAGGCTGGGCATGGACAATGAACTATTTTGTGTCGGGAGCCGGCGGATACCGCGTCCACGAGCTCAAGCCGAACTCGAGAGCAAACCCAGACCTTGTGCACGCAGCTATGACTCATGGTTTCATGTCCGTGCGACTCACGAGAGATCTCTTCCGTGTACAGCTCATCGATAAACTAGGCGAGGTCTTGTACACAACGGACGTTCCATATGAACAGTGAGCGGACGGGTATTAGACTCTCTTCGATTGAAGCATCCACTGTCCGATAACTCGGTCTGTGCGTGCTGATTTTACGCTAAGTCTGAAGTTATTGCATCTGGGAGAATAGAACTAATCAATAGTAGTTGACTCTAATGCTGGTGCCACCCATTGTGGTTTAGACTTCGTGGTTTAACTTCGAGCCACATAAATTGCTTACTACTAGTTCGGTGGACCAACAGCGTTGGCCTAGGTGCCCCGTAAGAGCTCCAGGTCGTTTAGTTCCCAATGGCTATTTACGCCTTCACGTTCTAAGCCTTCGTCGACTATTTTGACGTTCATCATGCGTGCCAGAAGCGTGGTTGTGAAAGAAGTGAGGCAGCTCAGGCATTGGCTATTGTGCCCTTCACTAGGTAGCATCCCGTTGTTACAGCATCCCCCCAATCTCGAAGTCCAATACATCTTTATCATGAAAATGCATATTCAACTCGGGACTCAAATCTACTTGTCCTTCTTCAACGAGTACCACGTGAACTCTTTAGCTTTCTGGAGCTGCAGCACGAGCTGGTTTTCCTTGCGCTTCGTCTTCACGTCCGAGATCTCGTCATACAGCTTGAGCGACAACAGGCGCGTTCGGCCTTCGTACTTTTTGATGCGCACGTCGAGCGTCGTCGCTGTCCAGTTGATCTCCGTGAGCTCTTCGTCATGCGCGCCGATGCCCGGGAGCGAGATGTAGATCGAGACTCGTTTCTTGCCGTCGGCCCACGCGTAGTTCGTGATGGACTCCACGTGCTCAATCTCTCCAGTGTTGATCTGCTCCGACTTGAGCAGCCGCGGCGCGGCCTTGCCGTCCCACTCGTGGATCTCCACGCCGTCGCGCTTCTTGTGGGCGTAGTAATAGCTGTTCTGGCCCTTGGTCTTGATGTTGGTGTGGAGCGCCGACTGGGCGTCGGCCTCGCTCTCCATGGGCTCCGTCACCGGCTGCTGCGGCTCGGCCTCCACGCCGTTCTCTTCCTCGTGCGACGACGCCATGAGGGCTGCGCGATCCACTTCCCTTTCAATTGTGGGAGCCGAAAGGGCAACAGACACCCAGACCGGCAAAACCTGCATTCTAGAAAGTTGCCAACCGAGGCAGATACCGGTGACCCATCAGTATCGGTTTTAGCTGGAGCCATCTGGGAGGCCAGTTTCCCTCTCAAAACGGTACACTGTACCACATTCAAATCAAACCATTCAAACGTTTGAATTTCAAACCTTCCTCGGCAAGGTTTCATCCTTTGCCTTCTTCCCCAACTTCACTTCCATTTCCTCCCACCCCAAAATACCTTCCACGTTCGCCGCCATGGCCGAGACGTCGACCGCCAGCGCCGCGCCGCGCAGCACCCGCGCCCCCGAGGCCGCCACGGCGTCCGCACGCGCGGCCAGCGACAAGACGGCGCGCACCACGCTCAAGCCGCGCAGCACCAACGTCGCGGGGAGCTCCCATGTCACGGTACGTCATCCCTCCCTTTCCCGATTGGCGACGCGAAAGTATGAACGCCGGCGTGTCCATCTAGCCCCGCGCGGACCGCTTCATCCCGAACCGCGGCGCCATGAACATGGACGCCGTCCAGTGCCGCACTTCGCCGTCGCGCGACTCTCCGTCGCCCGAGCCGAACGACGAGAAGCGCTCGGCCGCGAGCTCGACACAGCCAGAGGACGAGGAAAAGGTCGTCTACAAGAAGCGCCTCGCCAGCGCTCTGCTCGGAAACGAAGACAGCGGCAGACACAAGATTCTAAAGTTCACGGCAAAGCCAGAGTTGCCGCCGCCCGAGTCATTCCATAGCTCGCTCCAGGCCCGCTTCTCACACAACAAGATCAGCTCCGTACCGGCGGCAAACGCGCGCAAGCTCAACCGCTATGTTCCTTCGGCGCCGATCAAGGTGCTCGACGCGCCTGAGCTCATGAATGACTACTACCTGAACCTACTCTCGTGGGGACAGAACAATATTCTCGCGGTTGCTCTCGGACAGTGCGTCTACCTGTGGAATGCTGAGACTGGTGAAATCGATGAGCTGATGAGTGTTGAAGGCGACGAGTATGTGAGCTCAGTGAACTGGAGTGAAGCAAGCGGCTCGTCGCATCTAGCCATTGGGACGAGCGATTCGGTCGTTCAGCTTTGGGATGTGGCAGCCTTCAAGCAGGTTCGATCGATGAACGGCCACTCGGCTCGCGTCGGTGCTCTCTCATGGAACAACTATATTTTATCGTCTGGTTCGCGTGACAGCACCATCGTCCACCATGATGTTCGCGCTCGCCAGCACAATATCGCGACGCTTGCTGGCCACGATCAAGAGGTCTGCGGCTTGTCTTGGTCTCCAGATGGAACAACTCTCGCATCTGGTGGCAACGACAACACACTTTGTCTCTGGAAAGCATCAGCAACGATCGGCAACACCTCCACTCGAACGCACGCACCAGCCTTTCGTCTTGATCAGCACACGGCCGCGGTGAAGGCCCTTGCATGGTGCCCGTGGGAGCGCAATCTTCTCGCAACGGGTGGGGGCACGGCAGACCGCACAATTAAGTTTTGGAACACTTCAAACGGTGCTCTATTGAACTCGGTCGACACTGGCTCGCAAGTGTGCTCCCTTTTGTGGTCAACGTCTGAAAAGGAGTTGCTCTCGTCGCACGGATATTCGCAAAACGAACTGTGTCTGTGGAAGTACCCGAGCATGACCAAAGTGAAGGAACTCACAGGTCACACCTCCCGAGTTCTCCATCTCGCTGCTTCCCCAGACGGATCCACCGTTGTATCAGGAGCTGCTGATGAGACGCTACGATTCTGGAAGGTGTTCGGTTCGAGCCGCAAGGCCAAATCTGGCTCAATGACAACGGATCTAACATCATCCTCCCTTTCGAGCGTGTTGAGCATCAGATAAAGAATTGCATTGCAGAAGAAGAGTGGCTTGGCGCCACATGGTCGGCGCAGAAGTGAAGATTGAGAAGACGCTACCCACCCGCTCAGGAATGTGTTGTTTCTTTGTGTTTGTGTGTGTGCTTGCTTTGAGTTCTCTGTAGAAGAACACCAGCGCAAACGACCAAGAGACTCCAGTATTGCACCCCGACGCAAATCAACTGCCTAAAGCCGGCAATTTTGTAGGTGTCGAGGCTGCGCCGAGTTTTGTACTATGATTTTGTATGCTGAATAGTAGAATGCCAGTTACTAAAAGCATGCGTCGAACTCAATTTAGCTCACGATCTGTATTGAGCAGTTGGGGCCAGTCTGAAAAGTGGCTGCACTTCTCGTGTTGGCGATTCCTGCAAAAACTTCGCGATGGCAAAGAGCGTTGAACGAGGAGAATCAAGTGCCTCTCTGCTGAGTGAGAGCGACATCACTCGGCAAGCAGAGCTAGTCGTGATGGAGTATCTTAAGAGTTCGCGTTGTTCGAAGACCCTCGACGCCATGATGTCTCATGGTTCCTCTGCACAAATGTCTCCGACAGCAAGCGAGATGTACGCAGATGATCTTGAACGACGAAAGAAAGCCGGCGCAAACTGTGTCCTTGAGTACGTCGTGTCGGAAATGGAGAAGGACGTAGCAGCTGCTGAGATCCCACGACCACCGTCACCAACCGTCAGTCGCTCGATTGATATCAACAGGAAGGATAGGGATATGCGACGTATGAGCAAAGACGAAAGCGGAGACGAGAAATCTGCGGTTGAGTGGACCAGAGAGGAGGTCCATCAGCTCAAAAAGGCAATCAAACAAACGGGAGACGTCGATGATAAGAATGAGCGGTGGCGGCAGATTGCCGCTTGTGTTGGCAATGGAAAGACGAAGAAACATTGCTATCTCAAGTACAAGGAGCTAAAAGAAGAAAAGAAATCGACTAGCACCATCGAGAGTAGACGTGGATCATTGGGCGAGAAGGGCGACGAGCGAAGGAGATCTTCCGCGAAGGGTTCCAGCAAAAGATCACCTGCAGAGGTCGAAAGGAACATGGGAACAGAGAATCAGTTAGGGATGATGATCAAGGCTCCAACTCCCTTGGAAAAGCCATCGAACAGACCAAGAGGCGAAGATCTCGAAGTAGAGGACTGCGAAGACTTTGACAGCACCATAACAACAGCACCGCGTAACCCCGTCCCCAAGTCTCATGGCGTGAAATCTGCGGCGTCTTCGAGCGTGATTGGGCGAATACCGTCCGTGGAAGAAGTGGAATCTCTGCGAGAAATTCTCTTTCCTGAAGACCAACGGAACTTTAGCTCACACTGGGAAGAGCAGGTATGCCCTTGGCTAGGCCGGCGAATCCTGAGCGATGAATTAACGACAACGCCGCTTCTTGACAGGGCTTCTTCTTCTCCAACAGACGAGATCTGCGGTACGGACTCGTTCAAAACCATGGTGGGCCATGCGGTGTGCTAGCAGTTGTCCAAGCGTACACGCTTCGATACCTGCTGGGCATTGTTCGACCAAGCGACTGGCGAAATGTAAGCAAACCCTTCGCTTATCCTGTGTACATACTCTTCACAAGTTGATCATGTGTGCAGCCCGTGCATCACGACCAGGATCAAGCCATGATACTGGCACTCTCCCACATCTTGTGGCAAGCCGCCCGTGCTTCACAAAAACCCGAATGCACCCTTGTATTAAACGACGAGAGCGCGAAATTATCCGGTTCAAAGAAGAAGTTCATGAGTGGCATGCTTGTATATACCACCAAGACACTGGACCAGACGAAGTCTTTATTGTCACAGCACTTAGGACAGTTCACCGCTCCGAAAGGCAATGGGCTCGTGCTGCTGGTGCTGTCTGCTGTCTTGACGAAAGGTGTCGAAACGATCGTGTCCGAAATGGATTCCGTTGAAGGCGCGCTTGGAGGCGGCGGAAAATTGATCGGCGGGCACGATTATTGCACACAAGAGATCGTTACTCTCTTGTTGACCGGCGTCGCCAGCAGTAATGTCTTTAATGGGAACCAGCTTCTTGAAGGCTCGAGCGAGGATGATCCTAAGGCTGTTGTACTCAAGGGTATCTCGGCCCGAAGCGATGTTGGATTCCTCTCGTTATTCGAAGCATACGAGTACATCGTTGTGGGCAGCCATCTGAAGAGGCCTCATTTCAATGTTTGGGTGGTCTGCAGCGAGTCGCACTACTCAGTCATATTTGCTGACCCGAGTCTTTTCACGAGCGACAGCATCCACGACGAGCAGGAGCAGTTCGATGTCTTCTACTTTGACGGGCTCGGGAACCAGGACGAAGAGATCCGACTCACAGTGCACGCGTTTGCAGCGACGGACAAGATCAAACAAAAGGCGAACGAGCTCATCCCCCCACTCAACCTCGTCTTGCAGACCAAGTGGCCTCACGCACGTATCGACTGGAACGGCGTCGACCCGCTGCTTTGAAGCAGCCAATGGCGATTTCTTTCCACAGCGCCTGCAATGAAAATCCGAATTACTCTCTTCCGTCAAATCGCTCCTCCTCCTGCTTCTGCTCCTCACGCGGTTGACACGGCGCTGGAGATCTTCCACGGTCTCTGTTCGAATCCATTTTGTCAGGCAGCTTCAACGTCCCAGTCTCGATCTGGTTTCCTCGCGGTTTCTTCCGTAGAAGCGCGTGCCACAGTGGCGCTCATTCCGCACAAATTCCACCGAAAATCTTGGCTCTTTAGTTTCCACCAATCATATATTTTATATTTCACTTTTCGGCCAATTATAGATCGGAGCCGCTCCCGAAGATGGGTACACGGAGCCCCCCCCCCCCCCCCCCCCCACCTGCCAAAGAAATCCCACGCCGGCCACTCGCTTCGGGATGACGCGACCCGCCGCGTGGGGCAACGCCCCGTCGAAAATGGCAGAAGGAACGAGCGACTTGGGAGTTAAGAGCGCGCAGCCGCGCCTTCCCATTGGCGCGAGCCCGCCGAGAACCTTCTTCCCGACCTCTTGACAGCTCCTCGGGAGCGCCGCATTCCCGAGTTGGCCGGCTTTGTCGCGAGACGCTCGCCATGACGCTGAGCGCGGACGCCAAGTCGACGCCGCCGACGCCGGCGCTGACGAACCCCGGGCTGCTCGAGGTCGAACGCCAAATGGGCGAGGAGGCCATGCGCAAGTACCGTGGACTGCTGCTCGTGCTCGGGGTCGGCTACGGCATCATCTGCCTGCTCTCGATCGCGCTGATCGTGTACCTGCGGCGGAATCGGACGGTCGCGTTCCGAGGCGACTCGAGCGCGGCGCGTAAAGTGATCTTGCCGGCGTACCTGCCGCTGCTCGGGATGGAGATGGCCATGGCGCTCGTCTACTCGATCTACTTCTGGGTGCTGCGCGCGATCTCGACCGACCCGAGCAAGGTCGCGGGCAATGTCGAGAACGAAGTCTACTTCTCCATGCGCATCTTCTTTATCCTCATCGTCGCCGTCTACATGTACCAGAAGAGCGTCACGAAACCAGCGTTGCGACGCGCGGCCTTCATCACATTCCTCATCTCAACCTACAACATCCCAGTCGTCTGGTTCGCCGAGACGTACCTCCACAACCCAGGCTTGATCCACTGGGTGCCACAGTTTGCGCGCATTCTCGTGGTCATCTTCTGTCTCTGGGTGTTCGTGATGCCGCCCGAGCGCGCGAGCAAGCGATCATTGCGCGAGTACATCGCCTTCGTGCTGGTCTACTACGCACTCTTCTTCGTCTACAGCGAGCTCTTCGAGATGAACTACGTGGATTCCGGCTTCATGTTCGCCTACGCCAACATCCTCTGGGGCTCGTTTTGCCCGCTCGTCATCTGGCGGGTGCTCAAGGCCGATACGGAGCACTGGCGAGGACTCGGGCGCCGCGCCGTCGCGCTGCAGTCGCTCTTCCGCCAGAAGAATCGCATCAACGAGCGCATCTCGTCGCGTGGACTCCACTTGCTCATCGAAATGCACCGCAAGTACATTATCGACTTCGCGTACCTCGAGCTCAAGCACAAGATCGGCACAGGCTCGAGCGCCGTGGTCTTTAACGGCGTGCTCAATAGCAAGACGCCCGTGGCCATCAAGGTCTACTCGCCGACTGAGCTCACAGACGAGGTCGTGGCCGAGTTCTCGCACGAGGCCGCGCTCTGCGGTGCGCTTCACCACCCCAATATCGTCAAGTTCTACGGCATGTGCGTCTGTCCGCCAACGATCTGTCTCGTCTCAGAGCTCTGCCTCGGCTCGCTCGACGTCGTGACCAAGGCCATCGCGCGACGCCATCACGACAGTGCGCGGCAGCAGCTCATGATCGACCTGAACTACATGATCGATGCGACCCGCGCCGTCGCGTACTTGCACAGCTTCTCACCGGCGTTCCTCCACCGCGACATCAAGCCGGGCAACTTCCTCGTGGACCGCAAGTGTGTTGTCAAGCTAACTGACTTCGGCGAGTCGCGCAGTCTGCCACGCGAGTGTGTGGCCAGTCGCAGCGCCAGCGTGCGCAGCTCCAAGCTGCAAGGCCTCGACGATCCGAACGACGCGAGCCCAGCACTGCTTTCGCGCGTGTCGTTAGACGGGTGGGTCGGCATGGGCGCCGAGACGAGCCTCTCGTCGTCACTTAGACGCCCAGCCATGACAGTGCGTGGCACGGCCGAGTACATGGCGCCTGAGCTCATCCAGGGCAAAGCCGGCACGGCGCTCTACGGCGAGGCAGCCGATATCTTCAGCCTGGCCATGACACTCTGGGACATCGCGTACCCGCTCAGCGACAAGTATCCACGCGCGAACGGCAACCACCTCAAGGTCTTCGAGGGTGTGCTTGCGGGGGAGCGACCGCAGTTCGACGCCGATTTCCACGTAGAGCTGAGCGACCTGATCTCGCGTGCGTGGGACCCTCAACCTGAGAAGCGACCGTCAGCACTGGCACTACTCACGGCCCTCGAGAAGATCCACATGCAGGTTAGCAGCGAAGTGGCGGCCGTACTGGCCAACGCCATGGAGAAGAAGATCATGATCAGTCGCAAAGGGTGTACGACTGAGCCCACGTGTGCAGGGCAGGACCTCGTGCAGAAGATGCTCGAGTTCGACGTGGTTGATTCGGTCGAGGAGGCCGTGCGCGTGGGCAACGGACTCATGAGCTCAGGGCTGCTCCACCACGCACGCCACATTGTGGGATTCGAGAGCTCGTCTGAGCAGTACATGTTCGACGAGGTGAAGCTCGACGCGTTGGTGCGGCCTCATGATCGATTGCACCTTCCGCCGATCGTCGAGCGACGCCGCAGGTCGTCTTCAGCCGCCATCGCGTCAGTCGTCCCAGAGAGTGGCCCCGTTCTCCCCCACGACGATGATGCGAGCAGCTGCGCTGCAGACGAATGGGCCGAGCTTAACGACGACGGCGACAGCGTCTTCGGCTGCAGCGTCGGGCCGCAGGTCTCGAAGAAAGACGAAGGCCGTGAGGCCGAGGGAACGAGCGTCGCTTCCACCATCAGCAACACCGTGGGCGAGCTGCTGCGCTTTGGCCCTCGCCGCAAACTCTCGAGGGGAGGAGTGAGCGATTCCGAGTCGCAGCAGCGCCGCCTTTCGACGCAGCCGACGCACGCGACGTCATCTCAATGGATGGACACGACCACCGCTGACCCAAGCGTGTGTCCCTGCCGGCGGCTGGGAGCAGGACTCATGTACATCACCAAGCGCACGGGCAGCAACGGCGGTGTCGGGTCGATCAACAAGCGGTTCCGTCGCGGCAAGAGAACGGCGAGCAACGCCAGTCATCTAGGCGATAGCCAGAGCCACGGCGTGTTCACGACGCCGCCTGGGGGCGTCAGCAGCGGAGGACGCACGTCACGGACGGCGAGTGCCCACTCAGCCGTTGACAGCGGACTCACGGCGAGATTGCTCATGAACGAGTTCAGCAACACAGGCAGCAGCGAGCCGTACGATGACTCGCCCGTGCCGACGCCGGCCAGCACCAGCGACGTCGAGATGGGCTTCCACGTCGCCGACGCGAGCGACGAAGAACATGAGCATCCGCTAGCGCAAGAGCGACTGCCCGGACGACGAACACGAGGACGCCGCGCAGATGGACGGGCAGACTCGAATAGCAGCAGCACGTTTGAAGGCTCAAGCAGCGTGGAGAGCTCAACGGTCGTGCACCCCGTAGACATGGCGTAGGCAATTGTGTGTGAAGATGTAGTTAGTGGTGTGGTGTTAGAGTAAAATGCGAGACGTGCTCATGGATATCCAACGATGGTTGAGAGATTGCCTGCATCGTTTTAATAGCAAGGCGATCCAGGTTCAGGAGAAGCTCATGTTGGGTTTGAACGCGTCCAATTCCATTGTACATATCGTTGATACACTACTACACACTTCACGCTTGTTGATCCCCGCCTTCACGCCAAGCTTCCGTCATCATCGTGATGCTTCAGGAAATCAGTGCTCACAGCCTCGAAGTCGTCGAAGTCGCCGTTTGTCTGGCTCAGTGGGCCCTGCTCCACGCCCAGCAGCTTCGCCGTCAGTATATTCTCTTCCGACGCCGCCTTGTTGCGGTGGCGTCGGAAACCGCGGCGCTTGATGGTCATGCCGGCCTTGGGCTGCTCAAGCCGTTGTCCAAGCTTGCGGCACTGGCAGATGCCGTTGTCATAGATCGTCGTCGCCATCTCAGACCGCGTAGCTGATACGATTGTGCGGCCGATCGTGTGGGAGATCGAGTGGGAGGACGAATTCTTGCGACGCTGGGACTTGAACCGCTTCGTCGGACGTGTTGAGGACGAACGGCCGCCAAGCACCGCCGACGTGTGGGGCAGCGGGACCAAATGGTCGATCTGTTCGTCCTCGTCGATGTCGCGGCCGTTATCACCTTCATATTCGGCAGCCGTGAGTAGCGGCCGGCACAGGTTGATGTTATCTTCATCGAAAAAGTAGAGACCTTCACCAGGCTCGTACGGTCTTTCGTGCTTGCAGTGATGCAGAAGTCCTGCGTCCATGAGCGCGTTGCCCAGACGCATTGCCTCGGCCTCGCTGTTGACAAAGCACAATTCCTCCATGCGGTCGCTCGCTTGCTGCGCCGAGAAAGTTCGGGCCAAGAGCTCACCGTACTTGTTGAACATTGGCTCCTGGTCAATCTCATCCATGAGATCGATGGCGAAAACCGCGAAAAGTTCTTCCTGAATGCTTTCAAGGATGTTGACAATGTTTTGCGCTGACGGTCGTAGGCGTGGGTCGCTGTGCCATGCACTTTCGATAATTGCACGTAATCCTGGGTGGACAACCTCCTCGAGAGCTGGTCTCTTGCCTTCGATCACAGATTCAAAGATGTGCAAGTGGTTGTTGCGGATCGTTGGGAACTTCTCTTTCCCCGGGTGGAGGATGTCCCACATTGTGATCGCGAGCGAGTACACGTCAGCGGCCTCTCCATACTGTGCGACACCTGCTCGGCCTTGGATGATTTCGGGAGCCATGTAGTCAACAGTACCTTTGACCGTCAGCTGTGCGGGTTGATCGCTAACTACAGAAGACTGACGGCCACTCTGCAGACTTGCGCCACTCTTAAGAAATAGCCTCTTCGATATGTGCGTAGAACCAGCTGCGTTTAGCGACACCGTACCAAGCGGCGTGGTCATCATTTGTGTCTTGGGAAGGCTACGCGATTCACCGAAGTCGGTCAGTTTGACTGTATTCTGTACGTCGACGAGGAAGTTGCTGGGTTTGATGTCGCGGTGAACGAAGGCTGGTGAGAAGCTGTGGATGTAAGCTACCGCACGAGCCGCGTCGATCATGTACGCGACATTGATGAGGTGCTGTTGACGGTTCTGATGCTGTTTCGAATTGGCAATAGCACTCGTGACATCGTCCAACGATCCTTGGCAGAGCTCCGAGACAAGGCAAATGGTCGGTGGACAGACACACATACCATAAAATTTGACGATGTTGGGGTGATTAAGAGCACCACAAAGCGCAGCCTCCTGCGAGAACTCAGCCACGGTCTCTTCATGGTACTCGGACGGCGTATAGACCTTAACGGCGACTGGGGTCTTGCTATTCAGCACACCATTGAACACGACTGCAGTCGATCCTACGCCGATCTTGTGCTTGAGCTCAAGGTATGCAAAATCAATGATAAACTTGCGGTGCATTTCGATCAGTACGTGAAGACCCTGCGACGACACACGTTCGTTGAGGTTGTGCTTCTGGCGGAAGAGTGACTGAAGTGCGACAGCACGCTCGCCCATTCCCCGCCAATGCTCGGTGTCAGCCTTGAGCACCCGCCAAATGAACAGCGGAACCAATGCAGCCCACATTGTAGTTGCGTAGACCATCGTGAAGCCGCCGTTGAATTTCTGTTCGTAGAGCAGGAACGTGTACGCGAATACACAGATATAGTAGACGTAGACGAATGCGACGTATTCTCGAATGGTGCGCGGGCTCGCTCGACCTGGCGGGTAGACGAACACGTAGGTGAAGAACGCGAGCAGCAGCGACTTGGCTGTGAGCATGACGACGTGGTGGACCCGCGCGTAGTCGGTGCTGTTGTCATCGTAATTGGAGAGCAGAAGCTCGACCAGCAATGTGTACGTGCCACCAACCAATGAGGTCCCGACGCTACGGATCAATGCCGGAACAGTCACGCTCTTTTGCATCATGTAAACGACGACCAGCAGGATCACGAACATGCGTCCCGAGTAGAACGCCTCGGACGCCAGTGGCGTTACTGTGTCTCGGAATGTGTCCATCGCGAGGGTGACAGTGACCGTTACCGAGAAGATACCTGTGGACAACGCGAGAATCCAGATCAGCGGCTCGAACGCCGGCAGCAGGATCTTGCGGGCGGCCGAGACGTCGCCCTTGAGCGCGACGTTGCGGTTGTACCGGAGATAGCAGGCCAGCGCCACACTGAGCGAGCACATGAGCGCGTAGCCGAGCACGACAAAGATCTGCAGCAGATGCATCTTGTAGCGGAAGTCGTCGATGAAAGCCTGGACCTCGGCCGGCGACGAGACGTTCGCGCCGGGCGCCAGCGCGTCCGAGGCCGCGGGGGCCATGGCCGAGGGCGGCGGCGGCATGGTCGTGGCGTCGGGCATCGCCGTGGAGTTGGCGAGGGCAGCGAGGAAGTCCTCGACGGCGCTGGCGTTCATGAGTGCGACAGCGTAGCTTCTGGACTGTTTACTGGACGAGGCGGAGAGTCCAGTGAACGCGAGGTTGGACCTTCCGGTGCGAGATGGTTCGCCGTGTCCGACCTCCCGGACGGAAGGTTGCGAAGTGAGCGCTCCATGGATTGGCGTTCGACGCGTGCCACGCTCTTCACACTGCGCGCGCGATTCTTCCACAGAAGAAAGGGGATCCGCGGTCGCCCACGACGAGCTTCCAGCAGACTCGGCATTGTCGTTCGGCGAGCTTTCTTAGTGAGTGGCATATTCCCAAAACAAGATGCACCCAAGCCCTGTTTGGGACACAACTGCGTCGGGTTTTCGAATCCGGTGAGTCCAGAGCCCACCGTTTCATCTTGATTTTGTTGGAAAGAATGGGCGTTCCGGTAGTCTAACCGCCGCGACGATCCAGTTGACTCTCGCGAGCAGCTACTGCACGCGCCGTGGTCCGTAGCTGCTCAAAGGCTCCGCCGTTCTCTCCTGACCGAGGCCCCGTTCCTTCCAGCGCGACTTCCGCTCGCGTTCGGTCGCTGGCCCCACGCCCGTCGGCGGATTACGATTTGGACAAAGCGCGTGCGTGACGAACCGCGCGAACAGGCAACTCACCGAGTGGCGCCGGGCAGTGTGGCTACACTGCGATCCGAGAAAGGCCGCGCGTCCAGAATTGTCCAGTTCCCCACGAGGAGCCTCGGCGCGGCGGGGCATGCGACTGGACAGGTCGCGTAAGTAAAGAGGAGTCACCGAGTGGCTCCAACTAGCTACACGCAGCCGCAGCGGCGAGACGCGAGGTTTCCTGTGACTCACAAGAGGACGGACGGCTCGAGTGGCCTTTTGCGCGAGGGGGAAACCCGTCGTCTCTTGACTCGCCTCTTCGCGTCGAGACGTGATGTGTGCAGCGATCGTGGCGGATGGAAGACAGTGGAGAAGGAGGCGAGAAGCCGCTCGCCGAGGCTGCACGTGAAGTGAGACCTGCCTGCCCACTTGGCCTCGCCTCTCCCACTTCAACCTGTTACTCCTTGGTTACTTTTATCAACCAGAGGATTTCCTATATAACAAATATAGACACGCTGAGCACGATGGGTCGCTTGGACGAGTTGAGGAAAATGGCCGAGTCGGAGGCCGATCTCCTCTCGCTGCTGGAGGAGATCGACGCTGCGGACGCGCCGCTAGACGCATATGTACGTGGACGAACCACCAGGTTGTTGTGTGCGTCGTCGCACGCAGTCTCATGACCGCTGGATGCCGCTTTGTCCTAGGACCCAGATTCGCTCGCCTCGCTGGGCTCTCTCTCTTCGTCCGATGCGTGGACTGCACACATTGGCGAGGAAAAGAGTGAAGCCGCACAAGCACAAGCACCTTCTCACGTGGAGCGTTGCCGCTTGAACCGGAAACGGAAGAAGAGAGAGTTGGAAGAGCTGCGACAAGCTGAGGCGACGCTGCAGCGAAAACTACACCAGCTTCAAAACCACCAACAAGAGCTTTCGGGTGGAAAAGAGTCTTCATGGAGAGCGGTGTCGAGGGCTGTGATGCTAGACTACCATCGAGCGATGAAGGAGAACAAGCAGCTGCGGGAGATGTGGGAACAACACATTCACGCGGGTCGTCTCTTGCAGCGAGCGCTTCAAGCTCTGCCTGACATGAAGGTGCGCTCCTGATTCAATCATTGGGTTGAAAGTTCAAGCTAACTGCATCTGTCTATTGTCTTCAGCCTATCCAGAGTTCTCTTGAAAGCGGTGCAACCCAGGAATCTGTGGTGTCGTCAAAACGATCCTGTGGCGATGGAGTTTCAGGTTTTCCAATACGCTCCGTTCCACGCGAACAGTTTCAGCATCTCTTTCGGAACATTCACCTGACGTACCATAAGAACAAGAGAGGCAGGGATTTGGCGTGGCTGAAGATTGGCTCGCGCAAAATCTCCATGGAGATACTCACGGAAGGAGACGTCGCGGGGATGTCAGTTCAAGTGATGGAGTGCCAGAGACTAGCCCTCACGTTGGATCAAGTAAGCGATGCAACATGGAGGCGCCTGTGCTCGCCCTGTGTTGGAGATTGCAGCGCAGATAACAAGTCGTGCAGTCAAACAGTGAGCTACCGGCTATTGATTTTTTCGAACAGAATAACTTTGTGCTGATCTGTCCTGATCGTAGAACTTGACCCTCCACGGAGACGAACTGTTTGGAGAGTGCGGCACCGATTGCAGCCCATTGCCTTCAACTGAGGGAAATCCCCCGGGGCTTCTGGCAATTCGTCGTTACGTTGAACCCCGGCGTTTGACATTTGTGTGGGAATGCGATGGATGTTATCAATGCGACAGCACGAAGAAACCTATTGGGAGGGTAGTCGAGCGTGGTTGGTGCACGATCGAAGCAAGTGGCGACGAAGATACGACAACAATTTTTAGGATTCACGTCCAGTACATCCCGAAGACGGCTGATCGAGTGTCTACAGCATCGCTCAGTCTCTCGAGCGAGGTTGCTCTAAGTTTGTACCAAGGAACCCTGTCACGAACGTTTGGAGCGATGAAAAATCACGTCTTTCATAGACAGGATGGGAGTAAAAGTGAAGCGAAGCCAACATGTTGTGGTTAACCGATGGGCCTCGCACTGCTCCGGTTGTCGCCAAAAGCTGTTAATGCAAGTCGGATGGATCAACGAGAGGGCTATCCAACCCGTACGTCTGTGCCAACTAGAGGTCAATCAAGTGAAATCCAGAGCGGTTCATGACGATACACTCACTTCCGAAAACACCCGAAACCCACCCTTCAGCACACGCACTTCAGGCTTGGTCTCACTGTCAGTCCATGAGGCTTCGATACGATCGTACACCCGACCAGCCGCTGTCGGCCCACGTCCATTGCTGTTGAGACAGTGAAACACGAATAGCTCTCCACCCTTAGCGTGCTTTTCAAGAAACTCGTCGAGGAATTCGTCCTTGTCGAACAGGACCTTGGGCACGTTGATGGCGCCCTTGATGAACCCACCGGTGGTCTCAGGGTCCCGAACGTCGACAACCACAGGCTTCCTGCCCGAGGCCGAAGAGAGCAGCTCACCGAGCTCGGTGGCTTCGATACGAGCGACCTGCGGTGCAACAAGCGACGGGGCAGACATGGTCCGATGACACAACTTCGAGAATGCAGAGGAGCGAGGAACTTGATCAGGATTGCGATCTGGCCTCCTGATCGTCATCTAATCGGGGTTACACCAAGAGATCTCAGTAACCCATAGTCCCAAATCTCCTTTTCAATGTCCTCAAATACAAAAATGATGTTCCAAAACGTACATAATGCCGCTAGAATACTGATTAGCTCAGAGCAGGTTACGACGCGTGTGATGGCGATCGTAACCCGACGATCGTCATCTGAAAGGACACAACCTGCACTTGATCGCTCACGTCATTGCTCAGTCTCAAATCTACAGCCAAGTCCACCAACCACGCCTTATTAGAGCCAAGTCCACCAACCACCGACTAATGGGCGAGCCACTACTGAAGAAACTCAGTCTGCTCGACCGTCTGCTCTCGCTCTGGATCGCACTGGCCGCGGGGCTCGGGCTCGCTCTCGGCCAGCTCCACGCCGTGCAAGACTTTATCGACAGCACGACGCTCAGCGGCGGCACCAACGTGCTCGTAGCCATCGGCCTCATCGTCATGATGTACCCGCCACTGGCGAGAGTGCGCTGGAACGTCGTCCACCGTGTGCTCGCCGACTGGCGGCTGCTACTGCTCACCACCTTCCAGAACTGGGTGCTCGGGCCATTCGTCATGTACCTTCTCGCCGCCGCTTTCTTCCACAACGAGCCTGGCTACATGGCCGGGCTCAGTCTTGTGGGCTGTGCGCGCTGTATCGCCATGGTCGTCGTCTGGAACGCCTTGGCCGAGGGCGACGACGAGTATTGCGCTGCAATTGTCGCCATCAACTCCATCGTGACCATCGGCCTCTACTCGCCGTACGCCGCTCTGTTCTTAAACGAGTTGCCAGACGCAATGTCCCTGGAAAGTTACAATGTTCACGTGTCATTGGGTGAAGTCGCCAAGAACGTCGGCATCTACATGGGTATACCGTTCCTCTTGGGCATCGGAACATGGGCCCTTGTCGGTCGCGTCTGGAAAGGAGAAGACTGGTACTGGACCAAGTTTACACCCAGGATTGGCGTGCTGACACTCATCGCGTTGCTCTTCACGGTCGTCGTGCTTTTCTCCACACAGAGTGAGCGCATCACCGACAACATCGGCAAGGTCTTGTACACGGCCGTGCCGCTGCTCATCTACTTTCTCGCCATGTTCGTCGTTTCCTTCTCGCTGAGCACGTTCCTTGGAGCCACGTACCCGCAGAGCGTCGCACTGGCGTTTACAGCCGCAAGCAACAACTTTGAATTGGCCTTGGCCATCGCGATCGCATCGTTTGGTCTCAAGTCTGACCCCGCACTGATGAGCGTGGTCGGCGCGCTGATTGAAATCCCGACCATGCTCACGCTCGTTCACTTGGCCTTCTGGTTCCGTACCCACGTCACGTTCAAAGACGCTCATACCAACTTGGGCATCCAGCAGTCGACAGGAGATGATGACCAGGCAGCATCTCTGGATGAAGGTACCATGAAACGGCAGCAAAAGCCCGCCGCGAATGAAAATGGCGACGCAGTGTACGTAGCTGTGGCGGACGCATGAAGACAAAGAGCAGCTCTAGCCGATTAAACTCCACCGTCGGTCGAATCAATCCAAACGTTTACTGTGAAATGAAACTCTAGTTTCATTGCGTGGTGTGCGCAATGCAACGACGAGATGGATGCCAGCGGAATGGCTGAGGACGTTTGCTCAGTTCTTCTGCTTGTTAGCATCCTTCTCAGCCTCCTTTTCAGCCTGCGTGAGCAATCGGCCTTTCTCTTCTTTCTCCTTGCGTTCACTGTAGCGGTCCACAAGGAAGTCTGCGTGCTCGCGCATGAGAAGGGTGAACTTGTAAAACTCCTCAATCACGTCGACAACGCGGTTGCGGAAGTCGCTTGGTTTCATGCGTCCGTTCTCAAACTCCTTCCACGCCATCGGCACGCTGCTTTGGTTCGTCGAGCACGGCATGCGCATCCAGCGCGCGAGAATGCGGAGCGTGTTGACGGCGTTGAAGCTCTGTGAACCACCGTTCACCTGCAGCACGACCGCGGTCTTGCCCTGCGTGGGGCGCACGGAGCCCGTGTTGAGCGGGATCCAGTCGATCTGGTTCTTCATGACACCAGTGATCTGACCATGCATCTCGGGCGAAACCCAGACGTGGCCTTCGCTCCACAGCACCAGCTCGCGAAGCTCGAGCACCTTGGGGTCAGAGGACTCGATCGACGGGTCCCGCACGGGCAGTCCGCTCGGGTTGAACACGCGCACGTCGGCGCCAAGCAGATCCAGGATTCGCGCGCATTCGTAGGCCAGGAAGCGCGAGAAGCTCGTCTCACGCAGCGATCCGTAGAGCACGAGGATGCGTGGCTTGTGGGTCTTGACTGCGCCTGGCGCCACGAAGCTTCGCGCGCCATCGAGGTCGGGGGCGAGGTCGCGCACCCAGTCGTCGGCGTCGGCGGGCAGCACGTGGGGGCGCCACTTGGCATCAGTTGTGGTCGCCATGGCGCGAGAGAAGAGCGAGACGCGGCGCGTGGCAGTGCGAGCGAAAGTGAGGCGAAGCATCGAGCTCTGCGGAGAGCAAGTGCCCGCGAGGCGAGGAAGCTCGCGCCATCGTGATCGCGATCACTTCGGCCGATCGCAATCTCCACGCCGCGAGGGAATATCAGCCAATGACGCAGAGGATCTTTTGGATGGCTACACTTGCAGGTCAAGGTGGGCAATTGACAAGCGATAACGGAAAACACTGTAGAACGAAAGACGCCTCGTATTCAACATCTTGACTAGCAGAGAGCCCATAAACACCCAGCTCGATCTAGAGATGAGCTCACAAGAGTAATTGAGTCGTGGTCCTCAGTGGAGCTCGGATGGATCCACGAGAGGACTGTCGAGTCCATAGGTCTAACACAAACGAAGTCACAGGGTCACTCGGAGGAGAACTCAAAGAAAACTCTCACTACAAACCTCAGAGAAGGTGCGGAACCCGCCCTTGAGCACGCGCACTTGAGGCTTCATCTCGCGGTCGCCCCACTTGGCCTGGATGTGGTCGTAGACGCGTCCTGCCGCCGTGGGGCCTCGGCCGTTGCTGTTGTTGCAGTGGAACACGAGCAGCTCGCCGTTCGGAGCGTTCTTCTCCAGGAATTCTTCTACGAACTCGTCCTTATCGAAAAGCACCTTTGGCACGTTCACGGCGCCCTTGATGAAGCCGCCGGTCGTGGCAGGATCCCTCACATCCACGACCAGTGGCTTGGGCGGTGAGGTGTCCGCCAGCAGCAGCTCGCCCAGTTCAGTCGCTTCCATTCGAGGCACCTGCGGTGCAACGAGCGGCGGCGCAGGCGCGGCGGCGGGCGTCGAGTCGGCCGCGGAGGACATGGGGACGTCGTGGATGTTGGGGTGGATGGAGCTCGTCAACGGATCAGTCAGGTGGTGTGTATCCTAAATGAGTGGATTAGGAAGCTTGGCCTCCGAAGAGCATCCCTCTTCTTGAGGCGGCATGGTGCTCCAATGCTCTCGTGGACTCGTTGTCCCGTGACGCTCTCTGCGAGCATCCCCAGCTCTTCAACTGCAGTGCATTTGCCATTGATCGGCGTATGAGAGCTACCACATGGAGATCAAGATGGCTACATTTATGGCCGTGGATACTGGCATGGACGCTATGAGTATTCTACCGTTTCGAAGGAGTCCGTGTCTACGGCTTGTCGGCTTCCTTCTCCTTCTCGGCCTTGGCCTTGCGTTCGCTGTTACGGTCCGAGAGGAACTCGGCCTGCTCACGCACCACGACCGTGAACTTGTAGAACTCTTCGATCGTGTCGACGAGACGGCTGCGCAGGTCGCCCGACTTGAGGCGGCCGTTCTCGAACTCCTTCCAGGCCGACGGCACGCCGAACTGGGCGGTCGAGCACGGCATGCGCATCCAGCGCGAGAGCACGCGCAGCGTGTTGACGGCGTTGAAGCTGTTGGCGCCGCCGTTGACCTGCAGCACGACCGTGGTCTTGCCCTGCGTCGGGTGCACGGGGCCGCCCACGGGGATCCAGTCGATCTGGTTCTTGAACACGCCCGTCATCTGGCCGTGGAGCTCCGGCGAGACCCAGACGTGGCCCTCGCTCCAGTGCACGAGCTCGCGCAGCTCTTGGACCTTCGGGTCGGTCTTCTCCACGGACGGGTCGCGCACGGGCAGTCCGCTTGGATTGAAGACGCGGACCTCGGCGCCGAGCAGCTCGAGGATGCGCGCGCTCTCGTACGCGAGCGAGCGCGAGAAGCTCCCTTCGCGCAGCGATCCGTAGAGCACGAGGATGCGCGGCTTGTGGGTCTTGGTGGCGCCGGGCAGAGCGAAGCCGATGGTCGGCGCGAGCTCGTCAGCGAGGTCGCGCACCCAGTCGTCTGCGTCGGCGGAGACGGCGTGCGGACGCCACGCGGCGTGCGAGTCGGCGGCTTCGGTGGTGGTCATTGGAGAGAAGAAGGTTTGGCTCGGAAGCGTGAGAAGAAGAATGGCGGGGCGAGAACCATGGCGCTCGCTCTGGTGGCTGCGCGCGTGGGATAGTGCACTCGCCTCGCGTGGGACCGAGTTGCGGCGCGGGGAAGGGAGTGAGCTGACTCGGCGGTGACGCGCTGTCTTCCGGGGACACGAGACTGATGTTGATCACCCACGACACGTCTCGGCGACTCATCATCCTTTGGTCGCCATCCAGTCAAACGAGTGGAATGATGACGACCGAAGCTGTCAAATCAGCGAAGAGCTCCCAAGTGCGTCACATCTCAGGAGGTTTTTCGAACGAAGCGAGAACAAGAGACACCCAAAGAATGTCAGGCGCCAGCAGCGCCACCCATGTTGATCGCGATGTGGTCCTCGAAGACCTCGACGTGGTCCTCCTCGGCGAGGAGACTCCGCGTGAGCCCCGTGCCCGACATCTCCTCCATCACGGTTCCTATCCTAGTCCTAAACTTGTGGTTGCGGGCCTTCCGCTTGCTGCTCTGGGGGAGGCTCGCTTCGAACCGCTGGCCCAGCTTCCGACAGGCGCACAGTCCCTGCTGCTCCGCGCGAGGCCGCGTGCGTCCACTTCGCGCCGAGCGGCTGAGATCGGAAGAGCTGCTGCTGGTGTATAACCGCGAGCGCCGACCATTTGTCGACGGCCCGTTGCTCTTCGTCTCCTCTTCTTCCTCGAGCTCGTCCATGGTCATGGGTTTCTGACCCATGGATTTCTTCTCGCGTGACCCCATGAGCGGGTGGATCGGCTGGCAAAGGCTGATGTTGTCCTCATCAAAGTAGTACAACTCGCCTACGTCGTTCTCGAAGCTGCTCGCGTGCCGCAAGTGGTGCAAGTGGCCGGAGTCCAGAAGCGCATTGCCCAGACGAATCGCCTCGTTCTCGGTCATCGCGTACCCCGAGTCTACCATATGAGATACAGCCTCCGCACCCGTGAAGCTGCATTCGAGCGGCGAGCTCAATCGCCCAGAGCTTCTCGCGGACTCGGGGATCGACTCAGTGTCGATCTCACTGACGAGCTGAGCCGCGAACACGGCCTGCATCTCTTCCTGGATGTTCTCAAGGATGTGGACGATATCCTCTGCCGACGGTCGCTGCCGCACGTCCGAGTGCCACGCCGACTGGATAAGGTGGCGCAGGCCCGCATGGAGATGCTCGTCCAGCGCAGGGCGCTTGCCCTCGATGACCGACTCGAAAATCTGCAGGTGGTTGTCGCGCAGCATCGGGAACTTCTCGCGACCGGGATGCAAGACGTCCCACATCGTGATCGCGAGCGAGTAGATATCGGCCCCTTCTCCGTACGTGGCCGTGCCGGCACGTCCATTAATGACCTCTGGAGCCATGTAATCCACCGTACCTCGCACGGACATGACCGGAGTGAGGTTCGACCCGATGGGACCACTGGACGACGACAGAATCATGTTGGCATTGCCCGAGTAGCGGCCTTGCTGGTTCACGTGGGCTCCGCTGGCGAGAAGCATGTACGGATGGAGAGGCGTGCCACTAGGTCGAGGAAGGCTGCGCGACTCGCCGAAGTCGGTGAGCTTGACGGAGCCTTTGAAATCGACGAGGAAGTTGCTCGGCTTGATGTCGCGGTGGACGAAGGGCGGAGAGAAGCTGTGCAGGTACGCGACGGCGCGCGCTGCATCGATCATGTAGGTGAGATCGATGAGGAACTGCTGACGATTGGGATTCGAGTCGCGCCGGCGATGAACTCCTGCCATGACGTCGCGCAGGCTGCCTATGCACAACTCCGACACCAAGCAGATCGTTGGAGGACTCACGCACATGCCGTAGAACTTGACGATGTTTGGGTGTCGCAGCGCTCCACAGAGAGCAGCTTCGTGCGAAAATCCAGCCACGGTCTCTTCGCTCAACTCGCGCGGTGTGTACACTTTGACGGCGACATGCGTGTTTGAGTGGAGCACGCCGCGGAATACAGTAGAGCTCCCACCCTGTCCGATCTTCTCCTTAACATCCAAGTGGGCAAAGTCGATGACGTGCTTGCGGTGCATCTCGATGAGCACGTGGAGTCCCTGAGACGACACGCGCTCATCGAGTGCAGACCTCCGCTGTCGATACAAACCTTGAAGTGCGACAGCGCGTTGACCGAGCCCTCGCCAGTACTCTGTGTCAGCCTTCAGCACACGCCAGATCACGAGAGGGCACATAGACCCCCAGACGAGGTTGGTGTACGCCAGCGCGAAGCCTGTGTCGAGATACCCCTGGCGGAGTAACTCGATGTATGCGTACAGAAATGCGTAGTAGACGAAAGCAAACATACAGAACTCCCGCAGCGTCCGCTTGCTAGCGCGGCTTGGCGGCCAGATGTACACGTACACATACAGCAATAGCAGTGGAGCCCGGATGCCCATGAGGATAATGAGAAAATCTGTGCCGGTGGAAGTATATGTCGCAACGTACCAGACGATTGGGACCGTGTACGAGGAGATGAGAAATGACAACAGCAGCGTGCGCCGCAGTGCCGGAATCGACACGGACTTCTGGTACAGGAACACGAGGACGCTCACGAGCACGAACTGGCGGCCACAATAGAAGAGCTCGGACGAGACCTCGGGGATGTCAGTCGTGTAGAGTTTGACACCAAGTGCAGTCGCGAAGAAAGTCGTGTAGATACCTGTCGCTGCACCGAGAATCCACAGCAATGGCTCAAACGCGGGCAGGATGAGCTGGCGCGCAGCAGCCACGTCGCCTCGAAGCGCCACGTTCCGGTTGTAGCGCATGTAGCAGATGAGCAAGCCGCAGAGCAGGAACATGACGCCGTAGCCGCTGAGCAGGAAGAGCTGGAGCAAGTGCAGCTTATGCGCCATATACGCGTTCATCGCCTCGTGCGCCGCTTCGTCTTCGCTCGGCGCCTGCGTCTCCATCGCGATATGCTGCTGAACCGGTGTTTGAGCCGCGCTAGTGTTCGGTTGGAGGACAGCTGAGGCTTGTACACTTCTGGCTCTGTGTCGTCACTGGCGAGTTGGGCGCCTCGTTCTCAGTTGAACGTGTCTCCGGAGCGAGTCCCACGTTCAAAGATCGGACTTGCTTATCCTAATGATCGCGGCGCGGGAAGAAGCACCGAAGAATGCGGCGGCGGCAGTTGCGGAATGCCGCCAAAAATTCGGCCTGCCCGCGGGGTTTTACGATCGCCAAAACGCGAGATCGAGACACGCGAGGCGGTTCAGTTGCGCCGCGCCGTTTCGCTCCGCTCTTGTTGAAGAGTGCGAGCTCGATGGAGCGCAGACGACCCCAAGAGCCGCGGGCGTGGCAGCTTTTTGAGATGCGTTCGCAGGATTCGTTGATTGGGATAAAGAGATCACAGAGTGGGAGCTCGCGCGTTAGTCTGGACTCTGGTGAACCGACTTCCTTCCACAAATGAGTCGCGCGCTTGACTTGTCCAACGCTTTGCAGGCGACTCCGTCTGAACTGACTGCCAACCTTGAAGAACGCCGGCGAAGAGGATCGACCCGTCCATGGACTGTACCTGCACAGGATACAGCGCCCCCGGCACCGAGTGTATGGCCGTCATACTCGGTGCGTAGGCGCGTACTCAGTCCGGGTCAGCTGCGCCCTCCATCCCCATTAGAGGGGTCCACGAAGGACGCGGTGGTCAGTGTAGAAAACTTCCAAGCTGACGATCGCGCGACAATGATTGGACGCGCAAACCAGAAAGGCAATGAGGAGCTCTTCCCATGACCAATCACCAGCCGACTCAGACGTCCAGGTTCAGGCTGAAGCAGAGTTCTTCGAAGCTTTCTCTCCCATAGTTCAGTCCGGGTCGCCAGTTCTGCCCCACGTCACATGGCTGGCCACATCATAATCGTCCGAGACCCACTCACGGCTTGACTGCTTTCGGCTTGGCGGCACCACCGGACGGCTTGCTGCTGGACGCCTTGGGCTTGGATCCGGTCGCGGCTTTCCGCTTGGGCTTGGATGATGGCACGTCCTTCGATCTGGTAGAGGGTGCCAACGCAGCTGGGGGTTCCGAGACACTTGCGTCACCTCTGAGGACGACATGGCGCTCGTTTTCCCAATCGACCAACACCTGGCGGATCTAGTGGAAGAGTAAGTGGTCTATGAAACGCATCTGCTCGTGATGGCGAGACCACGCACGCGCGAAGTGGCTTACCTCGGCGCGGGATTTGACCACGTTCAAGGCGGCGTCGATGTCGTCCTTCGCGAAGTCAAACGCGTTCTTGTTGTACTGGTTCTTCAACTTGGGATCTGCTCCATGCTCGAGAAGCAGTCGCAAGCTCCTCTTGGATTCGTGGAAGACCGCGATCGCCACAGGGGTCCATCCGCGGCAGTCGCGGGCGTTTACGTTAGCCTTGAGAGTCTTCGCCATTAGCTCCTGTTTCCGCGCCAGCTCGCGCTGGGCGCTTGCGTTGGACTGGCTCGCGTTCAGCTGCGCGAGACCTTTCCACTCGTTCCACCTACTCAGAAGCAGTTCGACGACGCTAACGTGATCGTGCTGCGCGGCAATCGCGAGCAACGTCGAGCCTTTTTCGTCGCGCACGTCGGCACTCGCGCGCGGTTTCTCGCCGCTCTCGATGGCTTCGTCCACGAGCTGCTCAAATCGCTCGTGGAGAGTCTCAGCGTCTCCGCTACGAGCCAGTTGGATGAGCTCCTCGTGGATCTTCACCAGCGCATACCGCTCTCGCTCGACGTGGTTCGTGATCCTCTCTTGCCATTGCTGCTCAATGACTTTCCGGCGCTCTTCAAGTAGCTTATCCGTTTTGGTGATATCCCACCCCTGGATCATCTCCTGGATCGCAGGTGTCTTCGCGACGTCAAACGCCGTTTCTGACTGCTTCGTCGCGACCCGAAGGTCCGCCCCACTCGCTAGTAAGAGTTGTACCGTTTCGATATGCCCGTTATATGCCGCCCTGTACAACGCACTTCGCCGTTCGTCGTTCGTACGATTGGGGTCCGCACCTTTCCCCAAAAGGAACTCGACTAGCTCATTGTGGCCTTGGCACGAAGCCTCAGATAGCGCTGTATGGCCGTGGCCGTCTGCGCTATCGACGTCGTAGTTCTTGTCGAGACATTTCTTCACAGTATCGAGGTCATTATCGAAAGCGGCTTCAACCATTTCAACTGAGTTTCGCTTGACTTCCTTGGTCACCCCCAAGACTTTTGCCAAAGAATCGTTCTCTCCTGATGACGTCTCTTGTGGATCATCGTCGCGTTTGCTTCCGTTGATCTGGACGTGCAGAACACACATCGCCAGCGCAGTTTTGGGAGGCGGTTGCTCGGTTCGACACAGTACGACGAACTTGAACTGATCACTTACCATGAACTCGGATGGACTTGGGTCCTCTGCTCGCAGCAACTTTCCATAGACATCAGGTCGGCACATCGCTTGGCGCGAGAAGATCTCCCGTGGAAAGCACTCTGGCGAGAAGAACTGATCAAGTTCCAGTGTGTTGAGGGTGTCGAAGTCGAGAATAAGCCACGTGCCGTGCTTGAGCGCACCCACGAGATGCTTTCGCAAGTTTTGCGGTGCCATGTCATTTGGGTTACCGACCATGAGAAACGCCCCGCGCTGGTACTTGAGGAATCGAGTAGCCTGGCCTGACGGATCCAGTACCATCGGGAATCTCTCCATGACGTAGACTGCGCGGTCCATGGCATCCGGGAGTTCCTTGAGGGAGACTCGAAACTCTCGCCGTAGAGCCTTGCGTCCACTCTGTATCAGCGCCAGGGCCTGTCTTCTCTCGTCATCACTGAATGCACTGTTCAACGACGACAGCAGCGCCTCTTGGTCCATGAGCAGCAGGATCTCGGAGGCCGAGAGTCCGCTCTCGCTGCATTTCGTCGCGAGCGCCTCGCCCACCGGCCCAGTGCGTTGCGATCGAATCCACTCACAGAGATCTCCAAGCGAGAGCTCCTCCTGGTCGTCGAGGCTCGCGACAGAGAGCGAGGTGCTCGCGGCGCTGCCCATGGCGCCTCTTTGGCGTTTGCAAATCTGCGACGTGTGCGAGTTTCCCCCCCTCAACACAAGACCTCCTCGTCTCAGATTCAGAACCGGGGTGTCACTTTTGCGAGGGAGGACGTCGTCAACCCTCTGGGGCTTCTTCAGTCTCCGTCCCTTCAGCTCAGGCAGACAATGCTCGCGCTGCTTCTCTCGACGCTCACGGCGGCGCCACTCGACGCCGACGGCGAGTCGCCCAGTCCGCTCGACGAGGCGCGCGGCATCTCGGCCGTCGTCAACGAGGCCACGGGCGAGAAAGTCTCGCCCGAGGTCGCCAACACCTGGACCAGCATTGAGCTCTTCGTGATCGCGAGTCTCCAGCTCATTCTCGTGCTCGTCGCCTACCGCCTCGACCGCGCCAAGAACCCCGTGCTGATCTCCGAGTCGGTCTGCGCGATGTTTTTCGGCGTCATGGTGCGCGCTCGAAAAGTTCAGAGGAGTCAACACAACAGAGCGAGACTGACGGCTGTTTTTTCCTATTAGTTTGGCTCTGTCATGCGGTTCACGTCGCCCATGGTGCGTTGCGAAGATAGAGCGGATGCGATGGAAAGATGTTGATAGTGTCCCATGTGGTTCCAGCAATCGGTGAACCACGGCATGGACCCCGAGGTTCTCTTCTATGCGCTGCTGCCCCCGATTATTCTTGAAGCCGGCTTCAGCATGAAGAAACGAGTACGTGTCAACTCGCACCCACTAAGGATCCATCCTTCCCGGCTGACATCGTTACTGAATATTTGTAGGGATTTTTCTCCAATTTTTCGACGATTCTGCTACTGGCTGGCGTCGGTACGCTAATCACAATGTTTGTGGTCGGTGGAATGTTGCTCTGGCTTGGCAATATTGGCATCATCACGAAGCTGACGGCTGCTGAGGCCTATCTATACGGTGCGCTGATCTCGGCTGTCGACCCAGTGGCGACACTGTCTGTGTTCAAGAAGAATGGCGTGCCCCCGCTGCTCTTCAACCTTGTGTTCGGCGAAAGCATGCTCAACGACGGCGTTGCGATCGTCGCGTTCACATTGTTTCAGCGACTCATCAAGCAGAATATCACGGATGTGACCCTCCACGACATGAGCGTAGTCATCACGAAAGTGTTCGGTATTGGTATCGGCTCAGTTTTCCTCGCGGCTATCGTGTGCTGCACTTCCGCGTTCATGCTCAAGCAGGCTGATCCTGTGCTTCGTCACTACCCTTCGTACGAGATCTCCATAGTGCTGTTGTCGGCGTATTTGAGTTACGTGGCTGCCGACCTCGCGGGTCTCAGCGGCATCGTGGCATTGTTTTTCTCGGGTGTGCTCATGAGCCACTACCATCTCTACACAATCGCGGATGAAAGCGCGACGGCATTACGCCATTTGCTTACTACTGCGGCCTTCGTTGCAGAGAACTTCATTTTTATCTACCTCGGAATGAGTGTAGTGGCGTACTCGGGCTACTTCACGTGGGACTGGGGCTTCATTCTGTTCAACCTCATTGCCATTCTCGTCGCTCGAATGCTCAGCACGTTCCCACTGTTCATGGTTGCGAACCTGAGTCGCACAGAGACGATCCCGTGGAGTTACATGGTCGTGATTTGGTTCGCTGGGTTGCGAGGTGCCATCGCCTTCGCGCTAGCACTCAACGTTTCGACGCCAGACGCGACTCACTCGGGCGTGATTCAGAGCACGACGCTTTTCACCGTCATGTTCACGACACTGGTACGTTTTCCTTGCAGTCGGTTTCTTGTGGCGTAAACTCAAATGTGCCTTGCAGGTGTTTGGAATGGGCACGAGTCCTCTGCTTCGCCACTTCAAGCTCACGTCGCGAGACGAGGAAATGGTTGACATGGACGAGTACGTGACGGAACTGATCTGAACACAAAATCGACATCTCTGACCGAAAACTTCCGTGGTTCTTACAGGGCGAACGAGAGTCTTCTTTCAGATCGGGAAGACGACCGTCCCCAGACTGCCCACCGTCGCTTTGACGATGACAACCTCGGTGGTCGCCGTTCTCGCCGTAGTGGCATCCACGGTATGTGGGAGCGCCTGGACGAGAAGTACCTCAAGCCTCTCTTCGGAGGCCATCCGCGGAACGCATCCCCGCCGGGCTCGTCGTCTGGCGGTCGGAGTCAGGGTCACGGAGGTGACAAAAACGGCAAGCTCCACGTCCGCGTTGATTCGGGCGACTCGAACCGACAGTATCAGCTCTCTCCACGGGGTCGTGCTCGTGGGCGAAGCAGCAGCAAAGACAATGGGGCGAACAACACCTCGCCTGCTCCGTCAGCGCCTCCCCACATGTCGATGGCCGAGATCGCCCATGAGTTTTCCTAGGAGGCTAGTGAGTTGTTGGCGTGCACAACTTGGTGGATCCTAAATATTGCAACAATCGATGTGGAATAATTATCGCATTATGGAATCTCTAACATGTGGAACTCAATCTAATTTTCTTTCATCACATGCATCATTTCATAGTGTATATCAACTATGGAGACATCTGTGACGCTCTCGCTGGAATCACAAGCGAACATGACAGGAGAGACGGCTGCGACCGCCGCGCGCTCGCCGTCGGCGCCGCTCCCGCTCGGCGTGGCGTCGACGGCGCTCTCGGACGAGATGCGCACGCTGCTGGACGGCCAGCGGAAGGTCCACGAGCAAATTCTCAAGCTCCAGGCCCAGATCGAGGAGGAAGAGGCCGCGTACCTCGAGGAGACGTCGCACGGCAACATCATCCGCGGCTGGGACGGCTTCATCGACAGCAAGCAGTCGCGCAAGGACGCGGCGCTCAAGAAGGTCAAGCCGTACACCGAGGGCGAGCATCTCTTCTCGAGCTGCTGCTTCTACTCGACGCTCGCCAGCGAGCCGTCGCTCGAGCTCATCGACTACCACCGACGCGACGAGGCGGCGGGACGACGGAGAGCTGCTGGGGGAGTGACCGCCGCATCGATGGCGCCCGGCAGCATGAGCCGCTCGTCGTCGTCGACTGCGCTGCTCAAGCAGGCGCTCGAGCGCAAGTCGTCGTTCAGCGGCGTGAGCCACTCGGCCTCGGGCACGTCGACGCCGCCGACGCTTGGGAGACCGCCCAAGATGAAGAAGCGCAAGCGCTTCGACCGGCTGGAGATGCCGTCGACTGCCTCGGCGACGCAAAGCGAGACAGGCGAGGACGACGACAAGGAGCCGCCGCCGTCGGCGAGTCTCAAGAAGAACCGCAGCACGGCCAGCGACGTAGGACTCGAAGGAACCACGGGAGACTTTGTGGACATGCTGTGAGAGCAACCCAGAGAGGGCGTCGCTATCTAAATCTCATTAAAAACCTAGCTATAAATTGCGTGTTTCTCATCAAATGTCGCGCGTGCGGAACGTCTCCACACGGTGGAATGTCAGACTATAGGCACATGGAGCGGAGGAGATGGAGAGACTGTCGTTCGTTTCTGGTCCGCACTCGGGAAGTAGTTGGATAATTCATGGGGGCTCATTCTCACTTGACGTCAAACGTCGTCAAGAGCACCTCGAGATCCTTTGTCGATTGCCGGAAGAAGCCGTCGTAGTTGTACTGAAAAGACACAGCATAACGAGTCAGTGATGAGGACGTACGACAAATCAGCACGCATTGACGTACTTCAAAGATGTAGTCCAGTTGCTGAGGCGGGACGACGATGCGAGAGTCCTTGGAGAATTCCTGTTTTAGATCAGAGTTCCGTTAGCAACAAAATCGTGGGATTTGATGCAATGAAAAGGACAACACTCACCCTCAGACGCTCCGATACCGAGCCGACAGCCTCGCTCACGCCCTTTAGGCTCTGCAGAAGGTGAGAGATGCTGTTCCAGTGCAGATCCATCTGCGAAGCCATTTGGCGCATGTATTCGCCGTGGGTCAAGATCGCTGCCGACGGCTTGTTGTTCTTGCCGCTAACGCGAGTGGTCAGCGCATTAATTGAGTTGTATGCGTACATTGCCGGGCTGACGCCCGTGTTGTCGTCCTTCTGGTGCAGAAGTGGCATCTCCAAAATGCCATCCTTCATCCTGCCGCAATCCACCATCATTTGCTTGAAGTTGGTGATCAACGCATCCATCTCCAAGTCGAAGTCGCGAAGGATTCCTTGCAAGTGGCGGTACACAAGTGACATACCAGGGATACTCTTCTGCTCGTCAAGGATACGTCCCTGAAGAACCAGCACACAGTTGAGCACCGACGTGATGTGGCGCTTAAGAACCTGGGCTAGCCGGGTTCGGTGGTTGCGAAGCCGAATAAGCACATCGCTTGCACACTGAACACCGACGCCTTCGTAAATGGAGCAAAGCACCATGAACGCGTCAGAGTCGCCTTCATCGATCTTGGAGGTATGGAATGAGGTTCGGAGACCCCACGAAAGCTGTCCAATCTTCTGAATTGATTGACGCACAAGGAGAAGTACGTCCAGGACACCTTGAGCCTGAGCAGCACTACTCGAGGTCACGGAACTGACTGACGAAGCAGCCGAGTTCGGGGCCTTCTCAACGACATCCTCGTCATCAGTCTCAGAGTTTTGCGGGCTCTTAGCAGGATCTTGATTTGCGAGCTGCCTGCTGCTCTCAGTTTTCGATTTCGCTGTCGAGATCCACGTCATAACAGTAGCTGCAGTCGAAAACAAAGACATTCCTCCGGACGTGCCTTGCTGTGCGGCTGTGTTTGAACCGCGAGGCACAACAGCAAGACTCGTCTCCTCGGCTTCATTAATTTCTTCGATTTGTCCATTTTCGAGAAGAAGAGGCTTGTTCTTGCCTGCTGCGGGCGGCGTCTTGCTGCGCTTGTTTGATTCGTTTTCATCTTCTTCTTCGATAACTTCGATTTGTGGTGAAGACGTTGGTTCCCCATCTTCCAGTTCGAAGTTGCGCTGGGTCGGTAGCCGTTCCACAAACTGCGCACCAAGTGCAGCATACGTGTTGCGGCAAATTGAGTTATTCTCCTGCACCCACATGCCTGTCGCCTGACGGAACTGCTTGTACATCTTTTGGACGTGAAGCGGATCTGCGTTTGCGTACATGCGTTGGATCGGCTCCGTACACGCACCGAAGTCGTGAGCCAGGTAGTTCTCCAATGGAAGCACCTTACTGAAGCTGTAGCGCCATGCCTTTTCTTGGTTGGGCTTGAGACGATCCAATTCGCGGACGCCGAGTTGGGTGAGCTTGCTCACAAGGCGAGAGATTTCCGTCTGCACGATTTCCAACGATTGCATCAGCCTTCGAACTTCTTCACCACCAGGGCCGTATACTAGCAAATCGCCACCAGGCCCAGCAAGTTGACGGGCCTTTCGGCAGGAAACGAGCAGGTCTGCCAACAGCTTTAGCAGGCCGTGGAGACGAGTAAACGCTTCAGCTGCGACATTTGCAGATTCAGGGCGCAGTGCCACCACGCCCGAGTTGCTTCCGCTCAAGAAGTCAGCGGGTGTGATTGCCACGTCCGTGTTACGCGATGTGCGCGTGAGAACCGACGGGATTTGAGCGTTGGCTTTGGTGTCACAAAATACTGCCGAAGTGGCCATTTCTTCTTCCTCTGCAGCCGTCAGCATGAGAGGACGCATCGGAGACTCGCGCTGGTTAGAAGTAGGAGTTTCCGGAAACAACTGCTTGAACGACGGTGTCGTAAGCAGAACCTGGAGCATTTGACCGGACTTGGTCTGCATGGCGTCCTTCATACCCGAGTGTTGCTGTGCCCGCAGGTTCGAGATAGTGCAGTCGGCAGGTGTGTTGGGTGTGTTACGAAGAACGTAGAACAGGAACTGAACGCCGTGCATGAGGCCGTCGGTGCCACGCGCTTCGAGTGTGTGCAGTTGCTCACGGGCCGAGGAGTGGGCGCGCTCAGCCTCGATCGTGGGAAGCACCCGCTGTTCGATCACGCTTCGCACATCCTTGAGTGTGCCCATGAAGGATCGCTCGCCGTTGCCCGACTGGAAGAGGCCCTGTTGGCCGTGCTGGAGTCGCAGCACGTAGCTGTGGCGGCGACGAACCTCGTTGAGGATCGACTCGGTGGTACAAGAGGCCGGCGCCAGGGTACGCATGGCCCAGTCCTTGAATTCTTCGAGTAGCAGTGTGCGTGGATCATTCAGATAACCGTTGAACGAGAACCGTTCGTAGCGTTCCTATTCACCAGACACAAAGATTCAGTACAGATTCGACGAGATCACCCGATTCCCCCCTCTCTTCCCGTACTCTTTGGTAGGCGCAGATGCTGGAAATAATAGCCTCGGCCGGGTTCCGCAGCAGACCGACGACCTCCTGCATCTTGCGCATGAACGTGTGCTCGTCAAAGTCCGAGACCGTGGGCTTGAACGTCGGGTACCAGTTGTCGTCCATTTTGAGCTGCGTCGGCATGTCCTCCTCGCCGATCTCCATGGCCTCGCAGTAGGCCTTGTGTATGAACCGCATTTGTTCGGATTCGAGGCTCGAGTAGCTGTTGCCCCAGGGGTTGAGTCGCAGGCCCCACGCCGACATGGTGACTGGCTATTTCCTTGCTGGTGTCGGCACTATATACGTCGGGGATCTCAGGGTCGCGCGGCGGCGGTCGTCGCGAGCGTCAAATACCTCTCGCTTCTCAGGAAGTGCCGGGAAAGTGAGCTGGCGACGTGGAACTGACGCCGTCTCCTCTCTCCTCCCCTCGAGCTCTCACTCGCTTTCGTCTTTCTTTTCTAGCGTCGACTTCGTCGATTGACGGGCGGCACAGCGTCAACGTATAGACGTATACACAACATATATTACCTACGAGAGGTGGCGCTGGCCCTCATACAAACTGCAAGAGAGCGGAGATGGGCCCGACTCCTTGGAAGGGAGTTCTGTTTTCAGAGTGAAGGTCTGCGACAACCACTCGGCCTTCTCCGACGGAAACCTCCCACGCACGTATGTGACGTTGAAGAAGCTCGCTGTAGTGGTGTCGTCCGGCCGCGGGATGGACGGGCGGAAGCGACTTAGCGACGTGCCGCGCAGAGCCGTGTAGCTGCTCGGACGCTCTCTCACCATTCGCATCAGCGCGCGAGCGGTCGCCTGGCTCTTCTCGAGAACAAATCGGTTCCAAATGTAGCCATCTCAAATTTACCCCTTGCCGCGAGAAAGCCCCGCGCTGAATCGTGGCTACATACGGAAGCCACGCCTCGGTATGGGCAACGCAGCCGGCGTCGGGGTCACACCGGACGCCATCGCCGCCGCCCGACGTGCGTCTTCGACGGCCCTCGTCCAGGCAAGGCAGGCGGCGATTCTCGCCCACTTGCGGACTGTTCAGTTCATCCGAATCGCCCAGCGATACTACGCAGTCGTCGATGAACGAGTTCTGCGCCGAGTGCATCGAGCCGTGGAGAGCCACGTGCTTCGCCGCGTCCGGCGGCTCCGAGACGAAGCCGAAGTGCTCTCCAAGCTCCTGTTTGTGAAACACATCTCAACCACGTCAATCGCACAAGCGTATGACATTCCGATCGCAGAGTAAGTGAGGGGCCACGATACTCTAGGTGGAGCCGCCAGGGTTAATGGGTAGCACTGTCACTCCCAGCGTACGGCAGATCCAGATCAGTAAACGCCACTTTGAAGTCTACAACTGCGGCCCCGAGCTGCTCGACGTTCCGACGTTGAACAAAATGAGTCGTTTTCTCGAGCTTCGTGATGCGGAAGTGATCGAGTTTCTCCTGGACAAATGCGTGTGGACACCTTGGCATCCTCCCGTGTCGTGGCGTACCAAGACAGACCAGACGTATGATCTCGTAGTGAGAGTTGCCGTGCGAAACGAAGGCTTTCTCACTGGTGAGATACGCATTGTCAGGCTGCGAGTCGGAAAGAAATGGGTTGGGCCGCATCATCACGACACAATGGACTTCGGGCGAAGAGGGATGTGGTTGCATCGCACGGATTATGAAGTCCAAGAAAAAAAACTCACAGCTGAGAGCATCTTCTTCCAAACGGTCAAGACTGCATGGCAAGAATTTCTCGACGAACTGGCTCGCGAGCCGAAAGAAGATCTGCGATCAGGTGATGAGATGGGTCAAGGTTTCCGTTACGACGAGCAGGAGAAGCGCACGTCTCTTCGAGTAAAGTATCTCGTGGAAACGTCGATTGACCGAGTCATGAAGGGCCATCGGACTCTATTCCGCAACGTCAACCAGTACGAAATGTGGAGAATGGAGCAAGAGGACAAGCCTGAGCATCAGACATCGACCGAACTGAACTTCGCAGGCCCCATTCTCGACAGCCACATCGACACCCTCGCGGAATACTACGAGGAGCAAGCCATGGCTGCTGAGGACGTCAAGATCTGGGTGTAAATGCCTATTGCTTATTTATTTTACCTGCGTGTCGACCTTTTGGGAACTTGTCTAGTAGTCCCACGAGCTGCTTGAGTTCGTACTTCTCGGACGCTGCGAGAAGTTGCACGTATGCTACCTCTGTGCTGGTGAGTTCTCTCTTTCCCGACGCTTTCAGCAGGATCCCTTCTTTCAGTAAGGCCGCGAGCTCCGCGACGCCATAGTTGATCCCGTAGGAGTGCATCAGCCCATCCTGGATCTGTTTCGCGAGGCCCCATCGACGTTTCTCGGCCTGCTCCTCCCGCGCCTTCTCGTTACTCAACCGGATCTGCTCTTCGGCTACAGCTCGCCACGGCGCGCCCTGCTCACGACGATGCACTTCACCGGCCGGTGGATTGGCTGTGATCTTGCGCGGCGCCGCAGCGGCCTCGCGCTGCCGAGACGATGTCTCGAGGTCCTTCGCGTCCATGGTGTTCGGAGCTTGAACCCATCTCTGAATAGATGCGATACACTTTTGTGGGGGAGATCTGTACGGTCATTATGAAGGATACTGTAATCGTTTAAGCAATCTTAGAAATGTTGGATACGATAAAGGGGTTCATTAAGAAACGATCTCCTCAGTTCCACCGTGAACCCATCGTGCCGAAATGGGCCGGAACAAGGGCCGCCAATGCGGCGGCTACGAGTCCAAGCTCGAGCGGTAGGTAGCGACGGGGCGACCGGAGACGTGTAGCTGCTGATAAGATCTCACGATCGAAGTGGTTCTGGGCCGCAGGTTCGCTCTGCAGCGGTACTTGCAGCGCGAAGTGTCCAAGGTCGTGAGCCAGCGCAACAAAGAGAGGCAAGCGCAATGGCGGTTGGACCAAAGACGCCGAGAGAAAGACGCGCGTGACGCCGCCGCTGCTGTGAAACGTAGAGTCCGCGTGGATGTTGTTAAGGCGCTGATGAATGCGCGGTTGAAAGATGACCAGATCGAGCAAATCAAAATGAAGCGGATCGAGTCGATCGAGAACGAGCTGCAGCGCACGACTGCCATCGAGCCATGCGCGTCGCTTCAAGAGCGGTATCGTGGTTCTAGCATCAGCTGATGTGGGACCACCTAGACTAACCGTGGGTTATGTTAGGTGCCTGTACGAGATTGCGAAGACCTTTGATTTGTACTCGGCTACTTGTCCGTTCACTCAAGAGTTCTTTGCATCATTTGAGCCTTGGATGATTACTCGCTTGTCAACACTCACTGCGGCTTTCAAGACGATGAACGATGATAATGTCAGCTTGCTTCTCCTCCAGCAAACGGAGGAACTCACTATCGGGTTTGTGAGGCAGGAGGCCTCTCTTTCTCTGTTGATCGAAGAGGTCAACGACAACAAGCAGCAGTTCACGTGGCAGCGAAACGACAAGTTATTCCAAGGGCGCGGTTTTGAGCTCGTTGATTCCTGGGATGAGCTGGACGTGGACGAGGTGGATATCGTTCAAACCCAAGACGAGACGCTACTGACAACTCTCAAGCTTATCTCATGCCGAGGACTCTCCCTGAGCTTTCTTACTCGGCTCAACGATCTCCACCCGCATATTGAGCATCTAGAGATCACAGATTGCTTCGATGTGACTGATAGCGAGCAAGGCACGGCCCTTCTCCGGCAAATCTCGCGGTGGCGATCTTTGAAAACCCTGCGGCTCTCGTGGTGCTCGTGGCTCACGACTGAATGTCTCGTGGCCTTTGCGTACCAGCTTCTCGAACCACCCGCCAGTGGACTCAGTGCACTGGACGCTTCCCACTACTTCGACGTCGTCGAGGACTACGTGAGGTCGGTGTACGCTGAGATGCTGCCTCGCCTCACACTGAAACTGGGATGACCTCCATTTGTACATATTTTAGCCAATAGAAATGTTGTAATCTGTTTCAAGCTTTGTTTTCAGGACCAGAAGAAAAATTCGAACCCATTTCCAAGGTTTCTATAGAGGAATCTAGGACACTTCTCTTCTCTGACGGGTGACGAAGAAGCAGGACGCCGACCGTCGGCCATGAGCATCGCGGGCCCGCTCTACCGCCGCTCGCCGCGGCTCTTCAATAAGAACAAGCCCGGCGACTGGACCTTCGTCTGGTGCGAGCTCCACGAGAACGGCGAGTTCCTCGTCTTCGCCGATCCGCCGCAGGCCTCGTCGCCAGCGAACGGCGGCGCCGCGAGCCCACCGCCGCTGCCGGCCGCGCCGCCCACGCGCAAGCTGCTCTCGATCCCCGTGCGCGAGTGCGACATCGCGCACGTGCGCAGCGATGGACGCGACTCGTTCGAGATCACGCTCCACAAGAGCGGCAAGAAAGAGACCTTTGCGTCCCACGAGTCGAGCTACGACGTAGATTGGTGGTACGTCTATCGGCTCTGCGTCGCAGCAGGTGGCTGGATGGTGACAATAGAAAACAAACGTGGTGGTGTGTAGGATGAACACGCTGCTCACGGTCAAGCGCGATCTGGAACACGGGCTCCGTCCGAAACTCACGATCATCTGCCCGCCGAGCGTCGACTCAGAGCCGACTCGTGGTGCCGTGCGATCGGCGGTTCGCCGCCCGCCGTCCGCGACGAACATGACAGGTGGAGTTAACAACAATCGCCCAGTGATGCTGCGTCGTCAGCCGACGCTGCAGGCCAATGTGATTCGCTTCGAACGCTTCACGATCTACGAGACGCCGACACTGTACTACGTCGTCTGCTCAGACCGCCACTATACGAGGTTTCGCATTCTCTCGCTGGATCGAACGATCGAGCGTCCCACGAGCCTTAAACAAGTGCTGAAGGAAGACCCAGACCTGTATTCGTGGACGGCCATGGAGGATAAGCTGCAGGCACTCGCAGAGGAGTCTCGCGTTGCAGGCACAAAGCTAATTCGCGCGTTCACGGCCGTTGCCATTATTGGTTGCATACGCTTTCTTCGAGGATACCATTTCACGTTCGTCACGCAACGACGGAAGATCGGATGTATCGGCGGCAACTTCATCTACGGTATCTCAGCGACACAACAGTTGAATGTGAGCCAGTCCAAGGGCCAGGAGAGCATAACTGGGAACGCGTGGATGTGGCTCAATAGGTGGTTCAACCCAAGTCCAGAGGAAGAAGCCGAAGCGCGCTATTTGGGCCTGTTTCACTTCATCGATCTTACCAAGGATTTCTACTTTAGCTACTCCTACGACGTGACGCATTCCCTCCAGTATAACATGACCACGGAACACTCAGAGCCCGCGGAGATGTTCACGTGGAATGAGTACCTCACACGCGAGCTCAATGCAACTCTCAGTAAGGGTGCAGCGACCGATCTCATCTTACCAATTGTACTAGGCTCGTATGAGCAGCGCAAGTGCTCCGTGTTTGGGCGTCTTATCAGCATTACGCTCTTAGCACGCCGATCACGTCATTTTGCAGGCACTCGGTACCTCAAGCGTGGTGTCGCCGATACGGGTAAAGTCGGGAACGATGTGGAGACTGAGCAAATCATTGAGGATGAAAGTATGGGCGCCGGCAAATTCAGCTCATTCGTGCAATATCGAGGATCAATCCCTGTGTTTTGGTCCCAGGAAACGTCAGCCACACTACCCAAGCCGCCAATTGTCTGTAAGTATTGTCTGCCTTGGATAGGTAGTGCTGCACAATCTAACGGCGTGGCGCCACGTGTTTGAAGTGAACCGAGTCGATCCAACTTATACCGCATCCCGGAAGCATTTTGCTGACTTGTTTGCTCGCTACGGCTCGTCAATTGTTGTGCTAAACCTCGTAAAGCAGAGCGAGAAGAAAGAACGTGAGGTGATCGTTGGTAACGAGTTCATGAATGCGGTTGAGTATCTCAACAGCTTTATCCCACGCAAGCATCGTATCAGATACGTCGCTCTCGACTACTCCCGGCTATCTAAACAAAAGGGACTCAATGTGTTGCACTCACTGGATAAAGTTGCAGTTTGGGCATTGACGCAAACCGGATTCTTTTGCAGTGCTCCGAAGCGACACATTGGTCGTACGGACAGCAAACAGAGCGCCTATGTGTCGTTCGGTTCTTCTTCGTCATCTCCACAGGATTCACCTCGCGGCTCAAACTACCAGTCACCTGCATACGAAGTTAATCCCCTCGAGCCACCGCCCTCACCAACTATTCCTCGGAAATCAGGAGACTGGCTTGAGCAAAAAGGTGTGCTCCGTACAAACTGTATCGACTGCCTTGACCGCACGAACGTGAGCCAGTTCAGCGTGGGTATGCGTGCTCTCGGCCAGCAGTTGTACGCCATGGGTATCCGCAACACACCACTTCTTGAAAGCCGTTCACAACTCGTCCGCGTGCTGATGCTGCTGTATTCACTCGTCGGTGATGCTATCTCAATGCAGTACGGAGGCTCAGAAGCCCACAAGAATGTCAAGAACAGTGCTGGACGTGAGAATGTCAAGCATCGCGAATTGCTGACCTCGATCCGCCGCTACTACAGCAACTCGTTTACCGACATGGCTAAGCAAGATGCAATTAACATCTTCTTGGGTCATTTCGTGCCACAAGAAGGTGAGCCACCGTTATGGGAACTTGATTCAGATTACTACCTCCACAACTTTGAGGTTCGCAACGGAGTCGCAGCCTGCGATCAAGTTCGCCAGACGCTTTTGAAGCAGGAGGAAAACAAACGAAGGGTGATCGACAGTATACCGTCGGCGCCAGATCTGAACTCACTTTATGATGCCGACGAATACGGTGAACGTGATGCTTTGACAATACACGAGATAAGACGACGCGAAGCATACGTGCAAGAATGTAAACGACTTCTTGAAGATTGGTGGAAGGAACCTTTGGAAGAATTTGAACGGCCCAAGTTCTGCACGACACAATCGAAGCCTAAGCGTCAGTCAATTTCGAAGAGCAATGATGTGGGGGATACTAGTACCACCAGCTCAACTGAAGCTGAAAGTGCGACCCAAGATTCTACTTTCGTCGAACCTGTTACTGTCATTGACGAATCAGCTGATATTGACATAGAGGGAGAAACTCGCCCTCAGAGACTACCATCTCTTGGAACTTCAGACACATTTCTTCAAACCTACCATCCTGAGGAACTCACATCGTTTGACAAAACGCTCGGCTACAAGTTCATGAGTCCGATGGATCTGTCGAACGAACTCAGCAACGACGAGAAACCTCGCCAACGAACAGCATCAAACATTGATAGCACTGCCGAATCGATTCTTGGTCGCGCTGTAAGTGCCGATGAAGTCAGCGTGGACCTGGCCTCTGTGGCTCGCACCTCGTCCCGCCAGTACATCACGAAAGGAGTGCGAAGTATGAGTGCCCCGGACGTAGGAGATGATGTCGACAGGCTTGATCATGCCAAACTCCAACGTCGTCACGTTGACTTGAGTTCGAAGCATTTGCGAATCGACGAAAACGAGACAACGGGTGAACTCCGCTTCAGCAATCAGCCATCCCTCGGAGGACGATCCATGACAATCTCCCAACTCCAGAACTCGCCGTACAAGAATGTCATCAAGCCTAAGGACGAGCAGATCAGTATTGAGGACTACGTCAACAGTCGCAGGTATGTTCACCAACTTCACAAGGAGGAGATACTGTAAATCCAACTAATGAGTTTGTCCTCTAGCAACAAGAACTTCATCGGTGGATGTACACCTCAAGTGGTTGACCCATTATACGAACGGTACGTTGTTTTCTGTCGACTTCACAAATCATCCAGTGGAGTTTCTTATGGTTTGTCTCAATCAGATACGTTCACTGGAACCGACCTCAGTATTGGGAACGAGACAGTGAGAGTGTCAAGATATACTTCGAGTCGTACCTGCGGGACAACAGCATCAATGTTGATGACGCTCGGGCTTTGCGGGATGCCCAGGTCCGAGGTGGAGCAACTTTCAAACTGCAGGTAGGGCCATACTCCGGACTTGACCAGAATGTCAAAGCACGGATGCTTGTCGCGAAGAAGCTCAAGACTGAGCCGGAGGACCGACGCATTTTTGAAGAGTCAATGGACTACAAGAAGCTCATGTCAGCCCACAAATCGACGATCCCGACGGAGAGCCTGGAGCTCTACAAGTCTTTCTTCGGCGAGCCATTACCAGAAGTCCCGATTTATGTGAAGCCTCCCCCACCCAAACCTTCGCCTACTCCTGCTCTGGATCAATCTCCTGATGTAGCTGCCGCCGTGCAGCTGAGCGAGGAATTGCAAAAGCTAACGCTTGCGAGCAAGCTGACCAAGCAGGGCGGCCACTCCGTGGGCCACGATCTCATCTCGGTCGGGCCGCTGTTGAAGCTCGACGGTGGCAAGGACCAAGAGTTCATCCTCTTCAATGAGTCGGCGGCCGAGAACCACTTCGCCGACGTGATCAAGAACGAGACGGAGCTTTCGTTCTACGCCAAGTAGGAGTAACTAGGAGGCATTAGTGTAGAGTAGCTTTTCGATGGATACGGTCACTACGTTTCGTGTCATTGATTCGAGTCTTCGTTAGTACCGGGGTCCCTGCTCCGAGTGACCCCCCCTTGCGTGATCACAGCTGACAGGTTGTTTATGAATCACGGGTGATGAGACACTCTGGAGATATGTGTGGTTTACTAATTTAGAGGTAAAATCCACGGAGGCTGTCCACATGCTCTGGCTGACAGGAACGAGTTTTTTCAAGCCATTTCTAATGAACGATCGAGAGATCCCGTCCCAAGCCTCCATCTACTGACTGCAGCACATTTACATGGTGCGACGGACTGATCTCCACTATCTTGTGCGAATGGTGAAGCTCAAAGCTAACACCGTATCCGCTCTCGAGGGTCGTGATGGCCGGTGGGGTGCTCGTAAGGTTCAATGCATGTTCCAAAATGCAACAAAGTTCGCATAACCAAAAGACAGGATATCATGGATATTCTCGGTGCTCTTTCGAGCGCCTCTCATTTACGAATTTCAAATGGTCTGATCTCCATTTTCGCGCCTAAACTCAAAATAACCAGATTCAGTGAAACTGACTCACTTCAAAATAACCAGATGTTTATCAAAGGTCCAATCATATCAATTTCCATGGGGGTCACTCGGAGCAGGGACCCCGGTATGTCGGAGACGCAAGTTTGGAGATGAAGCGGAGTAATAATAGTGAGCACTCCCATCGCCGGCCCCATGACTCAAAGTCGAGACGCACGGACGAGCGACGAGACGCCATGAGCTCCAGCGACGCCGTCGCGACGCTCCGAGTTCCGGATCCGCGGCGCCACTCGCCCGACGCGCCGCGCGTGACGCTGTCGCAGGTGCGGAGCGTTCCCGCCAGTGGATCCTTCGCGTCGGAGCCTGATCGTGATGCTGGCAGCCTCGAGAGATCGCGTTCTTCAGCAAGAGCGCTGACGGCCAAGTCCGCTTCGACCGCTCGAATCTGGTTGGTGGCCCTCGGGAGTCTTCCTCGCGGTTGATGGAAGAGCGCTCACGTGTGTTTGACTGCGTGCAGAAGAAGTATCAGACCCCTCCGGTGAGCTCTTCAGCAGTCACAGTGGTCGAACGCCAGTTGGATCTCACCGCTGGCACCTGCAGATCGGCGCCGACCTTCTCGAGGGCATCGAGATCTACACGCCCAAGGACGAGTCCGATCCGTCGGTGCCGCCGGCGCCGCTGGGTCCTCTGCTGTCGGCGCTGGAGCACTTTCAAGACCGACTGCCGCGACCGCCGCAGGTCGTCACGTTCCGGAACAACCTCAACAAGATCCTAGGCGTGAGTAGCTGCTCGGAGGGTTCTCCGATGGATGTCTGACCTGTTCGTTCTTGAACGCGGCGAGCAGACGCCGTACAACACGTCCAACCCGTGGACATTCTGCGCCGAGAAGCGCGACGGATGCGTCTACTTGGACGTTCGTCGCACGCCCGACGAGCTCGCTCGCAACAGCCGGCCCATGCCGCCGCACCAGGCCGACGCGGTGTACTCGGGGCGGCGCTTCGAGCTCTACGCCACCGAGACGAAGGCGTCGAGCGAGCCGCGCGCGGTTAATCAAGAAGAAGAATACTGCGGGCTCTTCTCGCTCTCGCTGGGCGACACGCGACTGGTCGTCGGGGCCGAGATCGACTGCTACGACGGCTACGACGCGGACGCCGAGCGCTACGCGTACGTGGAGCTCAAGAGCACGCGCGTGCTGCGCAGCGACAGGGACCGGTTCACGTTCGAGCGCTACAAGCTGCTCTCGTTCTGGATCCAGTCGTTCGTCGTGGGCACGCCGCGCATCGTCTGCGGCTTCCGCGACGACCAGTTCGCGCTGCAGAAGCTGCAGACCTTTGCGACGACGGCGATCCCGTCGTTCTGCCGCAAGCACTGGGTACGTCGACTGCGCCGCGGCGCCAGAGAGAGAGACAGAGATAAAGTTTTGACTAACGGACGTGGCGCCGTGGGGACGCGCAGGACCCGCAGGTGTGTCTGGGCTTCGCGGACGCGCTGCTGCGCTGGGTCCACGCGGCCGCGCGCGAGGGCGCCGTCTACCGCGTCTCGTACGCGCCGCGCGCGCACCGCGTGGAGCTGCGCGCGAGCGACGAGCGCTCCTTCCTGCCGCCGCGTCGCGAAGCACCATGAAGCCATTTCAGAGATCGCCCCTTTCCCCCCTCATCGAGCAACCGGCGAGTAAAGAGGGATATTCATCCAGTCATGAAAAAAGAGCGCGGGTAGGGGTTTCGTCGGGTTGTCAGCGGGTTAACGTCAGTACACGAGGCGGATGTGGTCGTCAAGCAACTGAGATAACACTTTCATGCCTGACGTCAGTCCGCCGGCTGGTCGTGTGGATAGGATCCAGAACCTCGATCTTTTGGCGCGAAGCGTCGCGCGTCGCGGCGTCGACGGCGAGGGACCGCGCCGACGCGACGACGCCGCCCCTTGTCTGCTCTCCAGCTGTCGCGGGTCGCTCCAAGCGCGCCGCCGCCCACCGGCTCGCCGGCAGAACGGTTCTTGCCGCGTGGAACGAAATGCACGCGCCGCGCTCGCTCCTGCTCGTGGCCGTCGCGGCGCTGCTGGCCGTGGACGCCTACTCGCCCGGCAAGGTCAAGTCGACGAGCCCCAAGTCGCAGCCGGGCTTCTGCACCAAGCCCGAGGACTGCAAGGTGGCCAACTACGAGTGCGTGGCGCTCCAGACCACGCGCGCCGGCGCCGAGGACGTCAAGCAGTGCGTGCCCAAGAAGCAGGACACGGACGTGTGCTCGGGCCAGTTCCCGGGGCTCTGCCCCACGTTCTCGGCCTGGACCGAGCCCTACAAGCTCATCAGCAGCGTCTGCACGTACAAGCCCGCGAAAAAGTGCGCCAAGGACCCCACGGGCGAGAGCGTCAAGGGCGAGGTCGTCTGCGTGCCCGGCGCCAAGGACAACGACGACAACCCGCTCTCGGTCATCTACGGCTGCGTCGACGTCGACATCAACGCGCGCAAGCTCGGCTTCACGGACGCCGAGGACGCCGGCAAGCTCGCCAAGACGCTCGACACGGCCGCCACGGTCATCGAAGCCTGCCTCGACACCAACGCCACCAAGGCCGCCACGCTGCTCTGCGGCGGACATGGCACCTGTCTCCCCAAGAACTCGGGCTCGCTCAAGTACGAGTGCCGCTGCAACGTGGGCTACAGCGGCGACTTCTGCGACGTCCAGGACTCGAACAAGTGCGCGCTGCCCGGCCAGTGCTCGGCCGGCATCTGCAACCTCGAGACCCAGTCGTGCGAGTGCCCGGCCGGCACCACGGGCAACCAGTGCGCCGACTGCGACGCCTCGTCCTCGGACGCCTGCAGCGGCAGCGGAGTCTGCACCAACAAAAAGTGCATCTGCAACGAAGGCTTCCTCGGCGACCACTGCGACCAGAAGGTCAAGCCCAAGGTCAACACGACCAAGAGCACGAGCACGAGCAAGACCTCAGGCTCTTCGAGCGGCAACGGCACGACGGTCGGCACGGCCGAGGGCAACGGCGCGGCGCCCGGCCACGGCTCGATCGCCGTCACCCTCGCTGCCTTCGTCGTCGCCACTGCCGTCGCCATGAACTAGACATCTCTGCCGCCTCCACCCTGGTGTGCTCTCTGAGCCAAGTGAATCCGTAACGAAATCCAATTTTGTGCTTTGCATACATAGTTTCACGCGTCGCTCTCTGCGAAAAAGTTGGTCCCGACGAGCTCTGTGGGCAAGTAGGTCTGGTCTTTGGTCTCTTCCTCGGTGTAGTCGGGATTGTAGAGGTAGCCCTTGCCGTAGCCCAGATTCTGCATGGGCCTGGTCGGCGCGTTCCGCAGATGCAGCGGTACGTCGGGCTGCGCGCCTTGGTCCCACTCGCGGATCGTCTGCTTCACGCGCTTGTAGGTCTTGTACACTTCCACCGACTTGGGCGCTCTCGCCAAAAGTGTCGCGCACTGGGCCAGTACGACGTCGCACTCGGGCATGCCGATGAAGTGGGCGGCTTGGTAGGCGGCGACGGCCTGCTCTATCAAATGCGGGGCCCCAAGCCCCACGTCTTCAGATGCGATGCGGATCATTCGTCTCGCGACGAACAAAGGGTTCTCCCCGCCCTCGAGCATGCGAGCCAGCCAGTAGAGAGCTGCGTTGTCGTCGCTGCCGCGAATAGACTTGTGGAAAGCGCTGATCATGTCGTAGTGGAAGTCGGCGTTGCGGTCGTAGAAGAGCGTCTGGCGGTTGGCGAAGCAGTGCTTCACGTGGTCGCTCGAGATGGTCAACACGCCATTCTCATCCACACTCTCGGCGGTCTGCACAGCCATTTCGAGGCAGTTGATTGCTACTCGAGCATCTCCGCCGCACTGGTTCGCGAGGTACTCGAGCGCGGCGTCTTCAGCCTCCAGGCGCCTGACTGCCGACCCATTGACGGTGGTCGTGACAAGCGAGCGCTCATTCTGAGAGGCGATTGCTCGATCGAGAATGCTGCGGATGGATTCGAGCGAGTGCTTTTGCAGCGTGTACACTCGACACCGACTGAGCAGAGCGTTGTTGATCTCGAACGACGGGTTCTCGGTCGTGGCTCCGATCAGCGTGATGGTACCGTCTTCCACGGGCGGTAGGAAAAAGTCCTGAACATTCTTCTTGAACCGATGGATCTCGTCGACGAAGACGATCGTGTGCCGTCGGAACATTTTCCGCTCGCCGCGTGCCTTCTCAATGGCTTCTTTCATGTCGGCCATGTTGGACGTCGCTCCGGAGAGCACGATGAATTTGGACCCGGTGCGTCGTGAGATGATGGTCGCTAGAGTCGTCTTCCCGCATCCGGGCGGCCCCCACAGGATCATGTTCGGCACGCGATCCGACTGGATCAACGTCGAGAGCAGCTTGCCGGGTCCGACGAGTTCCTCTTGGCCGACGAACTCATCCAGCGTGGCAGGTCGCAGCCGTTCCGCGAGCGGCGCGTTCTCGTTCACGGTTCTCCTGCGCGCGCCCGTGTCTTCTTTGCTTTGACCATGGGCCGTTGACGGTGATGGCGACGGAGCAACCGCTCGGGATCCGTTGGGCAGCTCCGTGGCTCCTCTCTCGGGTGGACGCGGACTCGCTCTGTCGCCGCCTGAGAAGAATCCGCTCTCCTCGCGCCGGCGCTTCTTCTCGGTGGACGCGCTGCGCTGGAGACACGACTCGACGTGCAGCGCGAGGTTCTCGGTGCGGAAGTGGCGCGAGCAGATCGGACACGCCGCCGATGAGGAGCTCATGGTGGCGGGAAGCTCGGGATTGCCGTCCGCCATTGTGATGACATCATTTTGATCAATCATCGGAAAGTATTTAGATTAATACCCAATCGTGGATATCCATATTGCGACCTCGACTCCCCTCCAGCGAAAGCTCAAGCAAGGAAGCACGAAACAGCCCGACAATGCGCCGATGTTTACTCGCCGGCCGCTCGGCTCTGCGCGCCGCGGCAGCGACGCAACTGCCGCACGTGTGTAGCGCAGCGACTCCGCTGCTGACTCGCGCCTCTCTGGTTTCCTCACGAGCACTACAGCGCCCGTCACTTGCGATGGAGTCGCGCTGGTTCAGCGCCAACGCCTCGGATCGTCCCACGACGTCGTCTACAGGACGCCGCCGCAAGCCTTCGGCGACATCGCGCCCAAAGTCCAAGCGCCAGAAGGAGCTGGGACTGCTCGTCCAGGCGCTCCGACTGTTCTACGAGCGAGAAGGCCATTTTGCCGTGCCCATCAGCTACGAGGTCCCGCGTTCGACAGCGTGGCCGAGCGAGTTGCGCGGCGTCGCGCTTGGAATGAAGACCCACAAACTCATGCAGGCGGTGGCCAATGGGAAGCAGCCCAAGGGCAGCGACGAGTACCTCGCTGCTTTGGAGCAGCTCGGGTTTCCGGTCTTTTCGTGGCGACAGTTCACGTTCAACAATGTGTTTGTCCCAGCACTCAAGAGCTTTGCAGCGATCGAAGGAGACTTGTTTGTGCCGCAAAAGTTTGTGGTCCCGGCAGGCGACGAGTCAAAGTGGCCGCGGGAGACATGGGGTTTCCCGCTGGGTCTCCAGGTCGCAAAGCTGCGGCGCGACAAGAGCTTTCTCGACGACGAAGATGTCGCTACTCTCGATTCAATCGGCTTCATTTGGAGCGTGCGCGACGCGAAATGGCATCAGTTTTTCCTGCCTGGTCTAAGGCTTTACCGCGAGATCCATGGCCACGTCGATGTCCCGCTGGCGTTCGAGATTCCCACAGAGGACGACGAATCCAATCCGTGGCCTGTCCACATGCGGGGATACAGACTCGGGCGACACGTGTACATGGTCCGCTCTGGCAAATACGCTGACTATGTGGAAGAGTCCAAGTCGGAATTGGATGCCCTGGGTTTTTCGTTCGACCTTTCCGAGAGTCTGTGGAACTTCACTATCTTCCCATCACTCGAAGTCTTCGCCCACGTCCATGGCCACTGCGATGTTCCTCAAGACTTTGTTGTCCCTGCCGAAGATCCATGGCCCGAAAGTGCTTACGGCTGGCGGCTCGGTCATACTGTCAAGAGTATTAGGCACCAGGGGATCTACGAAGACCAAGTGCGACGAAGTCGAGAGGAGCTAGATCGAATTGGATTTGTGTGGAACTCGGCCGATCGCGTTGAGGTCACTACTCGAAGGATTGTGCTGCCGGCGATGAAGGCATACCTCAAGATCCACACTGACCTTCTCATTAGCACAGATTTTGTCGTCCCCGAGCAGGGTGGACCGTGGCCCCAGCAGGCCCGTGGCTTCCGCTTAGGCCACTGGATTACCCGAGTGCGCGCTGGTCAGATCGACTTGCCAAAGTCGCTTCGTGCCGAACTGGAGGACCTCGGTTTTGTTTGGAGATTTAATGACGAAAGATGGAATCAAGTCTTGCTGCCTGCATTTCGCGCGTACGCTCAGATCCACGGAACTTGCAAGGGGATGAGTACCAAGTTCCATGTCCCTCATGATGCCGCGTATCCAGAAAAGTCTTGGGGTGTCAACCTAGGCGGCGCATTGTGGCATATGAAGAATGGCGACACTTACGTCCACGATCCTGTGAAGGAGCGTGAGCTCAAGAAGCTCGGTGTAATCTAAGATCCATCACAGACTCAAAAGCAATAGAAGACCATGAGTCGGCAACTATCGAGTCTATAGTTGTTTTGCTGACGTAGGAAGCCAAGAAGAAGGCGTGGATGGCAAAGCAAAGTGCTGTGGATCGTTTACTCACCATCTGATCACTTGGCCGAGATTCAGAGTTTGGACAATGAAAAGAGTGAGCGGCTGGCTCGTCGTAAATAAAAGCTTCGCCAGCTAATCGTTGTCGTGGTACGTGCTTACGCTGCCGCCAAATTACGATTACTTGAAAATCAGCATATCGGATAGAGTTATCCGATCAAAGGACGAGCTTATTGCACCTCACCCACTCATTATCTTTGCTGCGACGAAGTACTTCAGGTATAAGCTGTAGGTCTACTGAAGCTTCCCCTCACTATTGCTGAGGTTTTGGATACCAAATAAGCAAACGAGGGTAGGGGAGTGACGACTCGTAATGGAGAAGCATGGTGTGGAAGGATCGAATTTCACACAACTCATCAATTCGAATGCGGATCACGTGGAGGACAGTCGCTAAATGCATTGCATAGACCTGCATCTCTTTTGAAGTTCTGAAGGGGCAAGCATGTGGAAGGAAAGGAGAGCGAGGTTCGCGAAGTTGCAACCGTAAAAGCCCACCAACTAGGAGTCCGGCAGGTGGAGGGAAAGATTGTCGAGCACGAACGGGCATTTGAGAGCACAAAAGATTGCCTGCCACCGGTATCAATGACTAGTCGTCACCATTCGAAGCGTGGAAGAATTGTTTTATCACGCATAACAATAGCGTCATGAGCCCCTAGCCAACGATCTGGTATACGACGTTGATTGGGGTTGTTGACTCGGTCACGAATGGAGGGACCTCACCACATGATGACCAATCGAGTTGATCGCTCGCAAGCTGTTGAGAAGCCTGAGAAATTCCGGCTGATGACGAGCAGCACTGCCGCTTCAACCATTCCAGTGCAAGCCTCTACCTGAACCCCACTGCACATTCTTGCGGCGTTCCTTTCTTCCACAAAACTTACTTTAGCCGAACTAGAAGTAGACAGTCATGGTGGGGAACAATGCCAACGAAACCAACACACCCGAGTCACGTCGCCCGACACCTCCATTTACAAAAAAGTGACAACGTGTCTATCCTGATCTCCTTGCGATGATAAGCAACGCCACAAATCACACCTCGCACCCGCCACTGCCAGCATTACCCGAGCCGCCCATTTTTGATCCACCGTATGATGCTCGGCTAACTGCTATTCTCGATGGTTCTGCCTTCCCGCCGTCAATGTCACCTGACCAGATTTATCAGGCGCAACTAGCAATCATCAACTCGATTCTGGACGAGCTCAGTTCATCGTCACGAAATCTTTCATTATGCTTGCTATTTGCGTGGCTGCTAATGATCATTCTCGGTGGCTACCTAGTCGTCCGAGTTCGCCGATACCGAGAACTTTCCCTGTCGGGAGATGCTCAAGCCGCACGAAAGATTGTTCTCCCAGCCTTTGAACCCCTCTTGTGGCTACTGGTTGTTACAAATGCACTCTTCACCGGGATTTATGGGATTTTACTCGTGTCAACAGAAGTTCTCGCGCACAAGAACAAGCTCACAATCGAGATTATTGTCGCCCTCAAGATGTTCAACCCTCTACTCGTCCCCATTTTTATGCTCCAACCAAGCCTCTCGGTTCGTGCGCTTATTCGTGCAACCTTCCTCGCTATCGCTCTATCATCGTACACCGTCCCAGTGGTAATTCTCCTCAACGAGATCCAGACGTCTGAGAACGCAAGGACATGTTTCTGGGTCTTGGCCAGTATGAGAATCCTGCTAGCGGTCATCATGACTGTGTACTTGGTCTTCCCACCTGCACGTGCCAGTACGAGGACCTTTCGGCTGAGTTGCTTTTATATTATCCTGATGACACTATTGATCCTCGCCATGGCGATCACCTTTCATCACAATTTGCTTGACGCATCCAAGGCTATCGGTTGGGTTATCGCGGTATATGCTATGTTCTTGCCCGTCGTTGTTTGGTGGCTCCTTCGCGCCGATACCGAACATTGGCGGGGAATTGGTAAACGCGCCGTCGAACTTCAAGAAATGTTTCGTCGCACGAAGGGTAAGGTCGACGAACGTGTCTCCTCCCAAGGGTTCCACGTTCTCATCGAGATGCATCGCAAATTCATCATCGACTTTGTGCGTTTAGAACTACGAGGATCTATCGCTGGATCAAACGCCAATGGATCTTCCACAATCTACGAAGGGTATCTCCATCCCAAGAAGGTGCCCGTGGCAGTGAAGATCTATATGCCGACCAACCTGACGGAAGACACCGTTGCTGAATACTCGCACGAGGCGGCATTGTGTGGCTCACTTGTGCATCCAAATATTGCTAAGTTCCACGGTCTGTGTGTGTGCCCTCCGAATATCTGCTTAGTGACAGAACTTTGCCAAGGATCATTACAGAACATCATCGATGCCCAGGCCGCGTTTGTTCGCCGAGGATATAAAACGCGGTTATATCGTCAGCAGAATCTGATTAACATCGGTTACCTCATTGATGCTGCGCGTGCCATCGCCTACATGCATAGTTTCTCCCCACCCTTCGTGCACCGAGATATTAAGCCAAGAAGCTTCTCCGTCAGTGATGAAGGTAGCGTCAAACTCACGGACTTCGGCACATCGCGAACCTTTTCAGTTCGTCAGGGATTTAAAACGCGCTCCGCACGGGAATCAATAGCTCAAGTAGCTGGACGCAAAGCCAGAGAAGCGTCTCTACCCCGATCGTGGTACGATGCGCCGGAGATTATCGATAGCAACTACGAAGGAAGCGCTAGGTACGGGGAGGCGGCTGACGTCTACTCGCTGGCGATGATAATGTGGGAAGTTGTGCATCCCGAGTCACGCCATTTCTTCGAAGTGACACCAGATCGCGACCTTGTACACCGCATCCACGGTGGAGAGCGCCCGCCAATTAGCCATGAACTACTTCCGAGTTTACAAGAGCTCATCCAGTGTGCTTGGCATGGCGACCCACGGCGTCGACCAACGTCTCAAGCTGTGGTGACTGCACTTGAAGCAATCCAAGAAGAGCTTTGTGCTCCATTTGCAGCCACACTCATGGATGAGATGCATGGCCGAAGTCGCCTCGTGTCGACAGTTAAGACCTCGGATGTATGGAATAGGTTCACGGGGATTCAAGCGATCGAAAAGCTACGAGATCGTGGGTTTGTCAGCTCGCAAAGCGAGGCCACTCGTTTGGGCAATATGCTCATGGACAGCGACTTTCTCCACCATGCTAAGCATTCCAACTGCTTCGAGTACTCAAGCTCGCAGTTCTTTCTCGACGAGGACCACATCGCTATGCGACAGCCTCTCGTTGTGATGGACATGGAAGCCGATGAAGCCGATCGAACCTTTCGCGGCGAAAACCTAGTCGTGTTGGCGGCAGGACCAATGCAATTGCCTCATGTTGTGAGCAGCAGCTCATACAGTGCGAGTGTTTCAAGCGTGGGTACTACCAAAGGAGATCGTCTGCCTACTGCGGGTCGCAGCTCGCACGTTTTGATGGAGAAGCAGTGCTCGTGTCGTCAGCTTGGCCAGCGCATCACGACGGCGAGCGCCTCCCGGCGGAAGTTCCGTCGCAAGTTCAAAGTGTTTACGGCTGAGAACCTGCTCACGGCGAGACTGCTGGCGGACGACCACGCGCCGACCGACTTCGCTGCGTTCGGAGAACCTGCCGCTCGACCCGCGCGCACCTTCGTCGCAGCGGCCGCCGAGATGGCGTAGCAGTGGAAGCGAGAGGGGTCGTCCCACCTTCGTCTTGCTCAGAGTCATTTGTGTAGGAGGCTTGCTGTAGCTGTCTGTGACATGTGTCGGAATCGCATCGAGCTTTTCTCGCGCGACTGTCATCTTCTGGTGAGACCACTCACTGCACGAAGATCGTCCATCGAAAGAACCTCGCGGCTGCGAGTGGCGATGGAAGCTTTTCGCGTCCAGCGGCGCGTGGGTCGCTCAGTTGGCGCGCGTCTCGAGATCTTTCCACGGTCCAATCCGTCCGGAGCGGCCGCCGCCGTGACCGCGAGAGACGCGAGAGGCCCCCGAGACGCGCGCCTCGTTTATCTTCCACGGCGAGCGCGAGCGTCCGCCAGTCAGTCAACTCGACGCCGTGGCCGAATCAGTCGCGTCGTGACTCGCATGCGACCGAGCCGTGAAGTGCTGCCCATGGAATAACACACCAATCGTGTGTCGTCACCGGCGAGAACGTTCCGTGGAACAAAAAAAATATCGAACCCGCGTGACCGGATCGGCCAGGTTCCGCCGTCCGGAGGCACGCTCCGGAAGCTTTCGCCGGAAGGAAAACCACCCAAAACGGCCTCGCGATTGGCTGAAACTCTGTCCAGTCGAGCGTCTCCTCCTCCGGACTGAACATGAAAACCACACACAAGAACCAAAAAATGATCCGCATGTAGAAGATAGATTTTTGTTCTTTTTCCTTCCACGGGCTCCGTCCGGAGCGACGCTCGGTGGGGCCGTCCAGATGAATCCAGCTTGACGCGGGCTTCGTTCCACGACCACCTCTCGTCATTCCGAGAGTGACCACGAGGAGCTCACCATGGGGCTCGACCTCGACGCGCTGCAGGGGCTGCTGACCAAGGTCAACTCGACGACGCTCGCCGACGCCATGGCCGCCTACTTCAACGGCTCGGCCAACGCGTCGACGGCCTTCGCGATGCTCGACCCGGCGGCGCGAGACGCCGTCACCGAGATGCTCAACGGCACGGATCTCTCGTCGTTCATCGGCATGACGCCCGCGCCGGCCGTCAACGGCTCGACGCCCACGCCCACGTCGCTCGCGCCCATCTCCATCCCGCCACTGCCGCGCCCGGGCATCTTCGACGCGCCCTCGAACCCGTACCTGGACGGACTCGACAAGGGCAACGGCACGCTCGCGTCGCTCATGGCCGGACTCAGCCCCGAGGCCCAGATGCAGGCGCAGGTCGTGCTCGTGCAGGAGATGGTCAAGGCCGCCAAGAAGAAAGCCTACGAGATCTCCATGCTCCTGCTGCTGGGCTTCGTGCTCGTGCTCATCTTCAACGTCGTGCTGATCATCCACATCCGATACAACCGCCACCTCGCCACCAAGGGCAACACCACGGCCGCGCGCAAGATCGTGCTCCCGGCCTTTGAGCCCATGCTCTGGACCTACACGGTCATCCTCATCGGCTACATCATCTTCTGGTCCACGACCATCCACGCTGACTTTATGACCGTGCAGTCGACGTTCGTGACCATCGAGATGGCCTACAGCTGCAAGCAGGTGCTTTACCTGCTCGTGCCCATCTACATGATGCAGAAGTCGCTCTCGGTGCCGGCGCTCATCCGCGCCATCGCCATCACGCTCTTCGCGTCCTTCTACACGGTGCCCATCATCTGGGCCATGCAGGAGTACGGCCGCACGGATCAGCAGCGCTTGTACTACTGGGTCGTCTGGATCTCGCGCTGGCTCACGTTCTTCCCGTTCCTCTATGTGTGCATCTGGCCCCCCGCACGCTCGAGCGCTCGAGCGTTCCGTGAGTACTTTCTCTTCTACCTCGTCGTGCAAGCTCTCTACTTCAGTGCCTGCGAGATCTTCCGTGAGGGTGGCAGCATTGAGCTGGGCACGCGCTTCGGTTGGGCCAGCGCTGTCTGGGTCGGGCTCGCGCCGTACGTGATCTGGCGTGTAATCAAGGCCGACACGGAGCACTGGCGAGGCATCGGCAAGCGCGCCGTTGAGCTCCAGAACCTTTTCCGCCGTAAAGGCTTCGTGGAAGAACGCATCTCGGCCAAGGGGCTCCACGTGCTGATCGAGATGCACCGCAAGTACATCATCGACTTCGCCAATCTCGACATCCAGCACAAGATCGGCGAAGGCACCAACTCGATCGTGTTCCGCGGACGCCTCAACACCAAGCAGACGGCCGTGGCCATCAAGGTCTTCACGCCGGCGAACGTGAACGAAGACACGGTCGCCGAGTTCTCGCACGAGGCGGCTCTCTGTGGCGCGCTGCAGCACCCCAACATCCTCAAGTTCTACGGCATGTGTGTGTGCCCTCCAACCATCAGTTTTGTCCACGAGCTCTGCCAAGGCTCGCTCGACGACATCACACGCACTATGGCCAAGCGTGCGGCCGTGAACCCTCACCGGCAGCAGTTCCTCATCAACATCGGCTACATGATCGACGCCGCACGCGCCGTGGCCTACCTCCACAGCTTCTCGCCTCCTTATGTACACCGTGACATTCGGCCCTCGAGCTTCCTCGTCGACGTCGAAGGCTTTGTCAAGCTCACGGACTTCGGTGCCTCGCGCACGCTCAGCGTCCGCAACGTGGCTCTCAACCCACTCACAACGCAGACTTCGAGTGGCGTCGTGACTCGCGGCGGCACGCAAACGGTGCTCGCGTCGGCTCCGATCCAAGCGGTACGCGCCGAGGCCATGCAGAACGTCACGAAGATGCCCGAATACATGGCCCCCGAAGTGATCCGCAGCAAGAACGCCGGCGCGTCCATGTATGGCGAGGCCGCCGACATCTACTCGCTGGCGATGACCATGTGGGATATCTTGTACCCAGGCGGCTCCAAGTACGTCACGAGCGTGCGTACGGCCACGTCGTCGGACCACACACGTGATAGCTACAACCAGCGCGAGTCGGAGATCTTCGACAAGGTCTTTGCTGGCCATCGTCCGCCACTCGACGAGCACGTGTATCCACCTCTGCGGCAGCTGATCCAGTCGGCGTGGCATCCGGATCCGCGCATGCGACCTCGGGCTATGCAAATCGTCAAGGCTCTGGAGTCGATCCAAGAAGAAACGTGCTCCGTATACGCCGCCGAGCTGATCGACGAGCTCGACTGCAGCTCGGCCAAGCACGGTTTCGTCGGGATCCAGCCGACCACCGGGGACATGGCCCAGGTCAGCTTCCAGGGCGCGCGCGCGATCGAGCGTATGTACGCCCAGCAGCACGTCGCAGCCGAGTTCGAAGCTGTGCGCCTCGGCAACATGCTCATGGACGCCGGCTTCCTACATCACATCAAGCACATGCGCAGCTTCGAATACTCAGCCGCGCTCTACTACTTCGACGAGGACAATGTGCAGCACTGCCAGCCGTTGGCAATGCTCGAAGACGGCGGCAACTCCAGCACTCCTGCCGAAGGAACGGCCGCCGGAAGCCGTGACGCTCGCTCGAACCACCGTGGGAAGTCAACGCACAAGACTCCTCGCGGTGCTCGCGATTCGCACGCATCGAGCGACCACAACATCGTCATCGACGGCATCACGGGCCTCGAATGTTCGTGCCGCAAGCTCGGCCAGAAGATCGAGTCGCTGCAGACGACGCGCAGCCGCCTCCGACTCAAGTTCAAGTCCAACGACGAGAACCTCGTCACAGCGCGACTGCTAATGGACGAGCCCGACGGCGACTTTGAAGCCTTCCAAGATCAGCACGCCCAGAACGTCCAGGTGGGCCGGCCGTGATCTAGTATGTATCGTATGAGTTGACGTCTGTCTAGTTGTACGTGTGAATCGTTTGCTTCCGTTTGCGTTGGTCTTCCCATGCTTTATTTTCGACGCTCGGGGCTAGCAAAGCGAGATGCCTTGAGATGTTTCCATGGACGTGATCCATCTCCAACTGGTCCGTTTCGATAATCCATCCCGATGTCTACACTCATCACCACTGTCCTTCCCGCTTTGGAAAGAAGACAATGCTGAGGGCAAGCTCTTGCCAAGTGCGACTCGGAGTAACGGGTTGAACTGAACCGAAGTCTCATTGCTTGATGTTTGCAGTTTGTCACGTGGGACTGGCCAAGTGTCAAGTGCAAACTTGATGGAAAGAACTGCGTGGGAGAGAACCGCCAGCGCCACGCAGACTTCTTCGACGCTTCTCCACGGAACAACTCAGACACCAAGCTTCCTTCAGCGACCTGCTGTGGCGAGTTTCTTCCACTTCCTTCAGCGTTCCTTCCACAGAAACAACTGCCCTCTCTACGCAACCACGGCGGACTGCGATGGCGCCGCATCCCAACAGTTTAGCGGACGATGACACTTGAGCATTTGCCTCGCCCTTCTCACCACCAATGGCGTCCACGCCGGCGCCGTCGCTCACGACAATCGCCAACGTCACCGTGGCCATAGTCATGAACACCTCGACTACCACTGCACCAGCCACGACCCCGGTGCCGGCCATCGACCCAACGGCCGCAGGTCTCCAGACACTTCCACCGTTGCCAAAACCGCCCATCTTCGATGCTCCGTTCAATCCCTACTACGGGGCGCTGGCTGAGGCTCTCAAGGGCATGAACGACACGCAGAAGATGCAGTTTCAGCCGTACATCGTCCAGCAGATCCTCGAGGCCTCGCGCAAAAAGTCGATGGACCAGTCGCGAATCGTCATCGGCGGCTACGTGCTCGTGCTGCTCTTCTGTCTCGTGCTGCTTGTCTACATCCGCCACAACCGCAGCCTCGCACGCAAGGGCGACCTCGAGGCCACGCGCAAGATCATCCTCCCAGCCTTCGAGCCACTGCTCTGGTTCATGGCCGTGCTCACAGCCGCCTACACGATCTTCTTCACGGCCACGATCAAGGCCGACTTCATCACTGTGAGCTCGACGCTGCTCACGGTCGAGTTCATCTACTCGACCAAGCAGTTCCTCTACCTGCTCGTACCTGTCTACATGCTGCAGAAGTCGCTCTCGATCCCGGCGCTCGGTCGCGCCTGTGTCATCAACTTCTTCGTCTCGTCCTACACGATTCCCGTGTGCTGGGTCATGTTCGAGTACGGCAAGGACAGCCAGAAGCGGCTCTACTACTTCACGCTCTTCATCGTGCGATGGTTCACGTTCGTGCCCATGTTCTACTACTGCGTTCGTCCTCCGAGCCGTGCGAGCCGCCGCTCAATCCGCGAGTACTCGTTCTACTACTTCATGACGCAGGCCTTCTATCTCGCATCCTGCGAGGCCTTCCGCGCTGGTAGCGTCAACACCTCCATGACGCTGAGCTGGTTCACCGTCGGATGGAACGCAACCTGCCCTTTCTTCATCTGGCGCCTCCTCAAGGCCGACACGGAGCACTGGCGAGGCATTGGCAAGCGCGCCGTCGAGCTGCAGACGAAGTTCCGTCGCAAGGGGAAGGTTGAGGAACGCATCTCGGCCAAGGGACTCCACGTGCTCATCGAGTTCCACCGCAAGTACATCATCGACTTCGCCAACCTCGACATCCAGCACAAGATCAGCGAGTCGGACAACGCGATGGTCTTCCGAGGTATGCTCACGACCAAGCAACTGCCCGTGGCCATCAAGGTCTACACGCCCGAGACCTTCGACGAGGACACGGTCGCTGAGTACTCGCACGAGGCGGCTCTCTGCGGCGCACTGCGCCACCCGAACATCGTCACATTCTACGGCATGTGTGTGTGTCCACCGACCATCTGCCTCGTCACCGAGCTCTGCCAGGGCTCGTTGCAGGAGATCACACGCGTGATGGCGCGGCGCACGGCGCAGAATCCACACCGCCAGCAGTTTCTCATTAACATCAGCTACATGATCGACGCCGCGCGCGCCGTCGCGTACCTGCATAGCTTCTCCCCGGCTTTCGTGCACCGCGACATCAAACCAGGAAGCTTTCTCGTGGATCGCGAAGGATCCGTCAAGCTCACCGACTTTGGGGCCTCACGCACGTTGTCAACGAGAGTCACCAGCAACCACCAGCACGAGCTCGAGGTCCCTGCAGCGACGCTGGCGACCACGACCACGATCGCAACGGCGGCGGACGGGAGTAAGAAGAAAGTGCTGGTCGCCGGAGCGAACGGCCTAGCGGAGATCGTAGGGAATCTCCGTGGCAGTCCCGAGTACTTGGCCCCTGAGGTGATCCGGAGCAAGAACGCCGGCACGTCCAAGTATGGCGAGGCGGCTGACATCTACGCATTGGCCATGACCATGTGGGACATTCTCTATCCAAACGAGTCCAAGTACAACTCGTCGGTACGCACAGCTTCATCAGGGGCGCCGACAAACGACCGCGACCTGTACAATCGCCGCGAGTCCGAGATTTTCGAGAGCGTCTTCGCCGGCCAGAGGCCTTTCCTGGACGAGCGCATGTATCCGCCATTGCGCGATTTGATCCAGAGCGCGTGGCACGGCGATCCGCGTATGCGACCGAGTGCTCAGAACATTGTGAGCGTGCTGGAGACGATTCAGGAAGAGACCTGTTCGGTGTACGCGCTCGAGCTGATCGAGACGCTCGAATGCGGGTTCTCCCACGCCACAAGCAAGCCCGTCAAGCCTGGTGCGGCACCACGACTGGCGGACGTTTCGCAGATTAGCTTCCCTGGATCTCGCGCTATCGAGAAGATGTACGCGCTCGAGCAGATCAGCGAGGAACATGAGGCCGTGCGCCTCGGTAACATGCTCATGGACGCCGGCTTTCTTCACCACATCAAGCATGCGCGCAGCTTCGAGTACTCGGCCGCGCTCTACTACTTCGACGAGGAGCAGATCCACTTGTGTCAGCCACTCGCGATGCTGGAGGAAGGTGCAATCTCGACGGATCAAGATAACGCAGTCGATGTGGCGTCGGGGCGTCGGCCAAAGTACGCGCAGCAGGGCATCTCCAAGCCGACCAAACGCGCGGCAGGAGACTCGGACGCGTCGAGCCACCACCACCACCCACATGGCCGTCGTGTCCGCCACGAGTCATCGCAAAACGGCTCGAACGTGCTTATGGACAACACGACGGGCACGCTGTGCACGTGCAGGCGGCTCGGGCAGAAGATCGAGTCTGCCCAGACGACACGCAGGAGACTGCGACTCAAGTTCAAGTCCCACGACGAGAATCTTGTGACGGCGAGGCTTCTAGCCGAGGAGCCCATGGGGGAGTTCGGCGAGTTCCCCGACAACGACTATAACCGCATGGGGCGCATGGCGTAGAGAGGCGTGGATATGTATGAGTGGAGTGTATATGTGTATGTCGAAAGTCCTGTGGAATCGTACCTCCAGTAATGCAAGATCGCTCTGATCATCAATATGTAGCCATTTTGGAGCTCTTCAACCGCTCAACTCGGTCAAATGCTTTGTATTTCACAAACCACACGCTTATTTATGCTGCCTCACTCGCCGCGGCTCTAAAGGCGCCCACACGTCCTCGAGTCGCTTCCTGGAATGCTGCAAAGTCTCCACCGTTCGCGCCGTGGAATTGCTGGTCGTCAGCGAGCAATTGCGCGGTCAGTGCGTTCTCGTCCGCGAAGACTTTGAACTTGCGACGGAGTCGGCGTCTCGTCGTCGACGCGTTCTCGACGCGTTGTGCCAGCCGACGGCAGGCACAATGTCGCTCCATGACGACGTGAGAGCTGCAGCTGCGCTTGTCGTGACCTCGTTCCGCGTGAGGCAGCCGGTAACTGGACCCGACTGATCGGTTTCTCTGGCCCGCCAGACGTCGAGTTCGCTCGTGGTCCCCGTCCTCCAAACCAGCAAACACCTCGTGCGAGGCCCTGTGGCTGTTGTCATCTTCTAGATCCAGCATCGCCAGTGGCTGGCATAGCGAGATTTGGTCCTGGTCGAACACATACTGCGAGCCTGCGTACTCGAAGGCGCGGGAGTGCTTGGTGTGGTGCAGGAAGCCACTGTCCATGAGCATGTTGCCGAGGCGAATGGCCTCGCTCTGTGTGTCCACAAAATCGCAAATGCGTAGCCTCTCAACGGCGTGCGTGCCGGCAAAGCTCGTCGATAGTCTTCGTCCTCCGGCGCGGATTGGTTCGCTCACTTCACTCATAAGCTCAAGCGCGAAAGTAGCGCACGCTTCTTCTTGGACAGTAGCTAGTGTTGCCACGATTCCTTGGGCGGTCGGCCGATGGAGAGGATCAGCGTGCCATGCGCTCTCCAGTAGACCTTTAAGAGTTGGATGTAACTCAGGATCCAGTGCCGGGCGATGGCCAGCAAAGACCAAGTCGAAAATCTCTGAGTCCCGTTCGTGACCATAATTTCTTCGCCCAAATGTCCCAGAACTTTTCGTAGTGCCGCCGAGCTGGTACTTCGACATACCAGGATGTAGTAGATCCCACATCGTCATCGCCAGTGAGTAGATGTCGGCGGCCTCGCCGTAGATGGCCGTTCCCGCGTGGCGTCCCTTGATGACCTCCGGTGCCATGTACTGGGCCGTGTACTTGGCAGAATTGGCGACAACACCAGGCACTTCGACCACCGGCCGTCCTACAGATCCTGCTTCCTCTAGACTCTGCGTCCTCTTGGTCGGAATGGCTTCTGAAGGCTGGTACTGATGGCTGCTCGTCGCGCGCACCGCCAGAGTCCGAGAGGCGCCGAAGTCCGTGAGCTTGACGGTTCCTTCATCGTCAACCAAGAAATTGCTTGGCTTGATATCACGATGTACGAATGCGGGAGAGAAGCTGTGCAAGTAGGCCACCGCACGTGCGGCATCGATCATGTGGCCGATGCTGATCAAGAATTGTTGCCGTCGTGAGGGCATCGTCAGGCCGGACCTCGCCGCGCGACTGTGGCTGTCCACAACATCTTGCAACGATCGTTGGCATAGTTCCGTCACGAGGCAGATGTTGGGTGGACAAACGCAGAGTCCGTAGAATTTGACAACGTTTGGATGTACAAGCGAGCCGCAGAGTGCCGCTTCGTGCGAGAACTCGGCCACTGTCTCCTCCGTGAACTCGATCGGCATGTAGATCTTAATAGCTACTGGTGCCTTCTTCGTATGGAGAAACCCACGGTAGACAGCGGCAGAGTTATCGTCTCGGGTGCCCTCGCGCAGACGCCCTCGCAGCTGCAAGTGAGCAAAGTCAATGATGAACTTGCGATGCATCTCGATGAGTACGTGGAGACCTTGCGATGAGACACGCTCGTCGATCTTGCCTTTGGAGCGGCGGAAGACGTCTTGTAGCTCGACTGCTCGCTTGCCGATCCCTCGCCAGTGCTCCGTGTCGGCGCGAAGCAGCAGCCACACGCAAATGGGTAGAGCCATCGAGTAGAACGTGACAGCCCAAGCCAAGGTTTTGGCGACGTCTGGGTGGCCGCGATGGAAGGACTCGGCAGTCGCAAAGATCAGCAGCATCATCGTGATGACGTACGCGCAGGTGACCCGAAATGCAAGTGCACTGGCTCGTGCAGGTGGGTACACGATGCAGTATAGCAAATAGAGCCCGACGAGACCCCGTGCAGCCATCAGCGTCCAGTAGCAGAAGCGCGTGTTGCGGTGCGATTCCACTGCGGTGAGAACCATAAGCACAGGGATCGTGTATACGGACAACGCGACGGTCTGCACTGAGGCCGTGCGTAGCGCTCGAAGCGAGAGGCTGGGCTGGAGCAAGTAGATGGGTACCAGCAAACCGTTAATCTGCTTGACGACAACCGCGACCTCGATCGTCAGTCGGTTCTGGTTATTTACCAAGTCGGTACCAGCCAGCAGTACGCCGTAGACCACGACGTAAAGCAGGTTGGATCCACAGAGAAGCCACAGGAGCGGCTCGAAGGCTGGTAGAACAATCTTGCGCGCCGCGTCGACGTCGCCGCTTAACGCCAGTTGGCGGTTCCGGCGAATGCGAACAAGTAGCAGTCCGCACAGAACTACCATGAGCAGCCAGGCAACCATGAGCGCGATGGCCAGGTTCACCGACGTTGACTTGAGCTCGTCGATGATCGCTTGGAGCACGCCTAGCTGGGCGTGGTAGACTTGGTCCGGCGACATGTCGGGAGGGAACGCGGAGCCGTCTAGAACGGCGGCGAGTCTGGCGTTGTAGGGCGGATCGAAGATCGGCGGCTCGGGGAGCTGCGGCAGCGGAGGAAATTGAGACGACGCGTTGCCCGTCATTGTGAAAGAGAGAGTTAGCGAGTGGGGCGGATTGAATCTCTGGAGAAGGCGCAAGCGCATAGCATCAGCGCAAGACAATAGAGACTACCAGCCAACGATCTTCTCCCATCTGGCCAGCTTCAATTTGCTGTCCCCGTCGCTCGATAAATCCCCCATCTTCGATGTTCAACAATCGCAGCTCCCGCATATTCGGTGGAAGGAAGACCGACTTCCGAGAACACGAGGATCTCACTCCGCGGCCGTTTCACTGCAAGCCGTTGGACGACAATGCACTTGAGTTCAGTACAAACTGAGTTCCACCAAAGTTGCAAGCTGTTCTCTGACTGGTGCAGTTTTCATGCTTCTAATTTTTGCCACCTTCACACGTGTAGTCTCTCCACTACAGTGTACATTTGGCGCAGACGTCAAGAGCATCTCCATCCGTGTGCCAAAAATCCATCGAGTAGGTAGATGACTCAATTCGAATTGGTATCACGATCTTGAAAGGTCAGACGGTTGTAGCTCTTCAAGATATATAAAGCTTATCGTTTTTGTCCTACACACTTGTGCACGTCTTGATATTTGGCGACGCAAGAGCAGTGATGAGAAGAGGGCGTGCTTTCCCCTCTTTGCAGTAGCGACGGGTCGCGTGAAACGCTTTTGGAGGCTCTTGTATGGATGGTCAGCGAAACCTGAAGCCAGTGCAAGTCGATCGTTCTGTTATTATTCTCTCTCGCACACTCTCAGTGCACACCCTAGATCTGTCCCGAGCCTTTTCTTCGAACTCCAAGATATTCTGGACGGCTGTAGTCTACAATCGCCACCACATTCCGCAAGTCGACCCGGCCCCACACCATTTGTCGGCCATCTATTCCAACAACATCGCACGACTGAGATGAATAACTCGAGCTCGAGCCTCTCAGATTACCCAAGCATCGGCACGCCGACAATGTTTATCCAACGGCCACTAATGAACCCCAGTGCCGACACCGTGCAGGTCATCATGGTGCTAGGCTATGGACTCATGTGCTTCCTCAGTTTCGTGCTCATCGCTCATCTGCGACACAACCGATCGGACGCCCTCAAGGGCAACAGCAGCGCGGCACAGCGAGTGATCCTGCCGGCTTTCGAGCCCTTGCTATGGATCTTGGGGGCGACGACAGGGACCTTCACGCTCACGCTCTTTCTGCTGCTCGTCTTGGATGTCTTCGAATCAGGACCCTCCAAGGTTGCTGCTGAATGCTTCTACTGCGGCCGCCAGTTCGTGTTCCTGTTGGTCATGGTGTCCATGCACCAGAAGTCCGTGAGTATCCCAGCACTTCGACGCTGCGTGCTGATCTCGCTCGTTCTCGCCACCTACACGCTACCGTTCGTCGTCTACACGGCCACTTGGGGCGACCCGAGCAAAGCGGATCTGTACTACGTCGTCCAACGCGTGCTGAGGTTGCTACTGGTCGCGGGCTACGTCTACATTTGCTTGTACCCACCGACACGTGCCTCGAAGAAAACGATCCGTGAGTTCTGCGCGTTCACCTTTGTGTACCAGGGGTTGTCGATCACCGCGAACGAGCTCTTTCACGCGGGGTACCGCGACTCGGGCTACGTCGTCACCAACGGCGCATTGCTGTGGGCGGGACTGTGCCCCCTTTTGATCTGGCGCGTGCTGCGAGCTGACACTGAGCACTGGAGAGGCATGGGCCAGCGAGCGTGCGCGCTGCAGCATGTCTTACGGTCGCGCAACCGCGTTCACGAGCATGTTTCCTCACAGGGCCTCCACTTGCTGATCGAGATGCACCGTAAGCTGCTAATCGACTTCGCGTACCTAGAGCTCAAACGCAAGATCGGCGTCGGCGCCAGCGCTGTCGTCTACAACGGTCTGCTCCACTCGCGCACGCCCGTCGCCACCAAAGTGTACACTCCGCGAACACTCACGGACGAGGTTGTGGCGAGCTTTTCCCAGGAAGCGGCACTGTGCGGAGCTCTCCACCATCCAAACATCGTCACCTTTCACGGTCTCTGCGTGTATCCTCCGACGATCTGCCTCGTCTTCGAACTATGCCAGGGTAGCCTTGACAGTGTGGTGCTTTCAAACCAACGACTGGAGGCCACCCAAGTCGTCCGCCAGACTGTGAGCATCAACGTTGGCTACATGCTCGACGCCGCACGCGCAGTCGCGTATCTCCACAGCTTCTCGCCCAGCTTCATCCACCGAGATATCAAGCCGGCTAATTTCTTGGTCGACAGCGATCACAACGTCAAGCTCTCTGACTTTGGCGAGTCTCGGGCCGTGACCTCTAGCGGCGAGGCGACACGGAGCTCATCGACGGGCATGGTAATCGAGCCCGACGATCGCTTCACAGCCGTCACGAGCCTCCCGTCGCCGACAGTCCTCCAGGTGCGCGAAACTGCCCAGCAGATGACTGTCAAGGGCACGGTTGAGTACATGGCACCAGAGCTGATTAATGGCAAGGGCGGCTTCGCCTGCTACGGAGAAGCAGCCGACGTGTACTCGTTGGCGATGACGATGTGGGACATCCTGCATCCAGGAGAAGAGCGGTATCCAGGCTGCACGAACAACCACCTGCACGTTTTCCAGGCTGTCCTTGACGGCAAGCGCCCCGACGTCTCGCCCGATGTCCACCCGACACTGCGAGAGCTGATCTGTAGTGGTTGGCACGAGGACCCTCGGTTGCGTCCGACTGCCCACGAGATGGTGAGTATCCTTGAGACGATCCAGGAGGAGGTTTGCGCCCAGAGTATCGTCGCATGCCTTGATGACTTTGGTGCCGAGAGCCTCGTGCTACTAGTTTCTGAAGAAGATGGATCTGGAGACGGGCAGACGAATCCGGTTCCGACGGGAATGTTCACTGGGTTCGACACCGTCGAGCATTTGCGATCGAATCGATACGTCGCAAACGTCGCCGAGGCCTTGCGGATGGGGCGAATGTGGATGGATGCTGGCTTCTTACACCACGCCAAGCACGCCCACGGGTTCACTGATAACGAGGAGGCGTTTTACTTGGACGAAGACGCAATCAGACTCTGCCAACCTCTTAGAAATGGCGGTGGCGGCACTCACGACCGGTTCCATTTCAACGGCAGTAGCTCTGGAGGACCACGACCAGCGACGTCACGTCCTTGCAGTCGTAGTCATAGTTCATCGTTTGGATATCGGCGACGTCGAGGTCTCACTCCGACGTCCGAGACGGTCCCATCGACGGTCTCCAGTCGTGTTCCTCCGTGCGCGTGCCGAAAGCATGGTCAGCGACTTACCCACGATTTGAAATCAAGCAGACGCCACCGATTCCGTCGCAAGAAGGTGCCGACCATCGCAGAGGTCGACGTGCTCACCGCCTCGTTCCTCGCACCGCACGAAGAAACGGGCAGTTACTCGACCAAAACAGGATTGAGTGACTTTGATTGGGTTGGGCTTGGCGATGAGCGTATTCAGGAGTAGCTTCAATGAGTAAATCCTAACGAGCTCTGACGAGTCAACCACGGTAAAGCTTGTGAAGATACTGGAGGATAGAAAAAATATCATGGGTCTCTCTCTTCCTTACTTGAAACCGGCATCGAAAGTTGGGCTCACCTCACGCCGAAATCCGATGCCGTCGATATGAAGAAGGGCCCCGCGAGGAGAAAACGACAACGACAATAGACGTACCACGGACTCGATGTGAGTCATGACTATGCATGACGAACTTGCACCATTATCGCCGCAAGAGCTTGGAATCAGTTATGAGCTGCGTGATGCGAGAAGGTGTTCAGCTACATGTGCACATCTGAGCCATGCAAGAGCAGAGGCTCATTCAGCGGGCGCCCCTAACCTAGAGTCCCGCCAAAATCCCTCGCTCGGTAAACGGTCCGTCTGTGAGCCGGCCAGATAGCGAACGATGAGAGCTCGCATCCTAAGAATACTTCTTCCCAGGAGACGGTGGGCGACAAGCCACGTGCGGTGGGTGCTCGAATTGCACGGGCTTAGATCTTTTTGGTCTGTTAGCTTTCTGGTCTTGCACATTCTTTGGGAGCTCACCCTAACTGGCACTGCCAGCGGCATGCCGATTGGAGGGGGTTGACAACGCTCATCTTTCTGCAGACCACCTGATCCGATTGGTCAACGACAAACAATACACGAAAGCGGTCGCAGAGGCTAGCATGTGGTTACGACAAGTGCTGGAAATAGCCCCGCACTCTAAGCTCCTGATCTCAGAGACTGCAACTTCTCATGCGCCTTTCCCTTCTTCTCGTTCATCTGCGTATGGCCGTTAGGGTCACTCTTCGATTCGCGCCCAAGACACTCAGATAGCTCGTCACTTCAAGTCTATGAAGGGAGTTTAGTGACGACACGGCAACGAGACGAACTTCTGGGCATTGACGGCGAAGACACAAGTGACGTAGGGTGACTGAGGTTCCGCAGTATTTTTCATTCAAAGGGCGCCGTCCAAAGTAACTTGCGTCGTTTACATCATGGGAGACAATTTGGCTAGTCTCGTACTCCGGCCATCGCAGGGCGCTTAGAGCCGTCGAGCGATATGCGAGCAGCTGCGCCAGTGGATTCATCAGAGAAGGCGAAGTTGCCACTGACCAGAAAGAAGTGGCTGGTGGACCGCTTGCCAGCCGCTGGAGTTCTCGTGCTGATTTTGCTCTGTCTAATGTGGCTGCTGTGGATCCTAACACTAACAGCAGACCCGACAACGACGGTCAATGCACTGATGGACACGGCCGACTTTGACTATGGCACATTCTGGCTCATGAGCAATCCGCCGCCGGTCATCGTTGGCGTCGGTGTTGCCGGTCTCGGCTGCGTCGCAATCGGATACGTGGTCACGATGACCAAGATCGTTGTCATGCTGCGTCGTGGGCGCCTCGTTGCGCACCACCGCGTCTCCAGCTCGACGCTCGGAAATCTCCGTGCCAAGGTCACGAACAGCAACGCAGCCATCAACACAGAGCGTGCTGAATACAACTCGATCAAGTCCTCGAGAACTGAGACAGCCAAGCGTCTCGCCAGTCAGGTTATGCTGGAGGTGTTTGACGCAAAAAGCTCGACACGTCGACGAATGGTGAGTCAGTGCTCGTATAAATCATCCACATACCTCGGTCTTACGAGAACGTTCTCTGTTCGCTCAAATAGGCGTCAGCGATTAAGTTCGCTGAGATTTTCGTGCAATGCGTGGTGCTGGCGCAGTTCTTGGAGGACGGTATGCCCGTGGGTTTGTGCGTGCTCTTCGCGGCAATCGTCGCACTGAACGCGCTCACGAGCTTCATTTTCTCGGTGTTGCCATTTGAGAACATGGGGCGTGTCCACGTGCTGAGCGACACGGGCTTCGATCTCGTGGTCGCAGTAATCTTCCCAATCATTGAAGTACTCTACGCCAAGTATCTCTTCAACTTCGATAGGCCGCTCTTCGGTGTGAACCAGACAATTTTCCCAGTTGGGTTCTTTGAGCGATTTGCGATCATCGTCGCTGACCCATCGCGGGTGGAGCTTGTTCGCCACGTGCTTGACTCCTTGCGCATCGACTCGGCTCTTAAGATCTTCACGCGCGTCGGCACGAACATATCTCTTTGCCACCGCTTCATTGAGCTTGCACAGCTGCTGCAATCTCAGCTCGAGGGAGTACAGAACCACCGGAACGTGTACCCAAAAAAGAACCGCTTCTTCTCGGCGGCGTACGCGCTGCTGTTCATCGCAATCATCGTGTCCACGGAAGAGAGTCTCCGCACATCGAGAGAGGCGTGCGCGATGCACCCTGAATGCGCTCAGTTCGCGCACCGATGGATCTACGATCGAGAGAAAGATGATCACTCGCGTTGCCCATGCATCTCGATCATCGATCGAGAACTGGAGGTCGCCTTCTACGAAGACTGGGTCACCCCTCCTAGCCGCGTGACCAAGATCAGCCAGCTCGCAAACTTGGGCTTCCTGCAGACACTGCAGCTCGTGAATCGGGGACTCGAGACAGTGCCAGAAGAGGTTCGCGGCTGCAAGAACCTCAAACACGTGTAGGTGACCGAGATGCAATGAGAGGTGGATGGTGGCTCACTGACTTTTCGCTGTTCGACAGATCGCTCTATTACACGAACACGCGGACACTACCGGATTGGTTCCGTGACCTTACGAATCTCGAATTCCTGTGAGTATTTGCGTCTGCACTGTTTGCACAGTTACCACCCAATGCCAGTTTATTGCAGCCACATTGAAGGGAAGGACTCGGGACCAACATCGCAAGAATCGCTCCACAGCCTCCCGGATAATCTCTTCGACAAGATGGATAAGCTCCTGCTCATTCATATCGCACTGCACCGCATGACGAAACTCCCTTCTTTCGACGGGCTCGTCAACGTCCGTTCCATCTCTCTCGGGATTATGCTCTCCATGGAGGCCTTTCCGAGCTTCGACAAACTCTACAACGTCGAACGACTCATGATCGGCAACATGCCGAGTCTCATCACTTTCCCTCAGCTCGACAACCTGAAGAAGCTCAAGATATTCATTGTGGTGGAGCGAGGCGCTTTCTGCTGCAACGGCTTCCTGGGTCATTGCGATCTCGAGAGCCCTCTGTGCAAGTATAACCTACTGTGGGATAAGCCGGCTGTCAGCCAGTGTTTAAGCGCCGACCAGGCTGCCTCGGAGGCCACTCGAGGGGCTTTTGTCAAATTCAAGGATACAACGTGCCAGGGCGTGCTGCAGCCCATCCAGCTCGAGATGCCTCCCACGCGAGCTGACATGCTGCAGTGCAATGGCACGATGTTCCGCGAGTGCACAGTACCGGGCTACGGCCAGGGCATGTGCTACAACCCGCGATGGATGCCCGTCTCGTGCAATCCAAGCCCATTCGCGATCAAGATGCGCCAAGAGCAGATTGCCCTTCGCATCGGCAAGCCGTGTGATCCGGTCCACGAGGCGTGGCTCGGGTGTACAGCGAGCTGAGGCGTCTAGCCACCTCTCTTTTAAAACGGAAACATATCAAAATATCGCTTCATGAATAAAAATGCACATCATTCTCGGTACGTTCACCTAGGAACACCACATCGTCTCGGTTCAGCTCTCTGAGAAACTGACTGGCTGTATCATATCTTCCGTCTCCATTTTTCTTCCATAGCACAGAACACAAAACACAGGGTCAAAGCATCTCCACCGGTGTGCAAAAACGTCTTCAGCTCAACAAAATCACGGGACCCCGTTCTTTCGTTGCCGTTGAGTCTTACATATCAGGCGTTTCTGGGTGCTGAACTTTGATGTTCGAGGGGTCGCCCTCCAACACACCATCAGCAGAAGGTACTCGACCGAGGGATCGGAGAAACCTAAGCTGGTGATCAGTTCGGATATTGCCATCTTCTTCAATGCTGCGCCATCCTTCCAACAGCTCCTCAGGCCCAGGACCCATCCACCCAACGCTTCCTCCGCTACCAGAGCCGCCAATTTTTGATGCCCCCTATAATCCGTATCTGGGCAGTCTTCTCAGTGGCACCAACTTCCCGCCATTCCAAGGACTCACACAGGAGCAGATCTACCAGGCCCAACTTGGTGTCATCGAGTCGATTCTCCATGAGGTGAAAAAATCAGCCACCGGCTTGTCGCTCACGCTCATGCTCGTCTTCTTGCTCATGATGACGACGTGCGGCCTACTTCTCCTCCGCATTCGCCGGAACCGGACCCTCGCGCTGAGCGGGGACACCGAAGCCATCCGGAAGATCGTGCTACCTGCGTTTGAACCCCTGCTTTGGCTCCTCTGCGGCGTCAACCTGCTATACCTCGTGGCGTACGGCGTAATGCTCGCATCGAACGACTACCTCGTGTACCTCACGCGAGTTTCGATCGAAATCATGTACGCTGGTAAACAACTCAACTTCGTGCTCGTCCCGATCTTTTTGCAGCAGCCGAGTCTCTCCATGCGCGCGCTCTCTCGCGCAGTGGTTCAGGCGCTCTTGATGTCGATCTACACGGTGCCAATTGTTTGGGTTATGAACTCCTACGGCGCCAAAGACAGAGAGCGTATGTACTACTGGGTTTTGGTTGCCTCGCGCACTCCAGTGCTGCTTTACTTCACGTATCGCTTCGTCTTCCCACCAGCGCGGGCGAGTAAACAGACCATGCGCGAGTTCAGTGGCTACATCATCTCTATGATGCTGCTCGTGTTCACGACAGGCGAGACTTTTCGCCAGAACTACGTCCATACGGCAACCGCGCTAGGGTGGGTCATTACAGTATACTCGACATGTTTGCCAATTTTCGTGTGGCGCGTTCTTCGTGCCGACACGGAACACTGGCGAGGAATCGGCAAGCGAGCTGTCGAGCTCCAGGCGATTTTTCGTCGCAAGAACGCACGAGTAGACGAGCGCGTCTCCTCGCAAGGATTCCACGTGCTCATCGAAATGCACCGCAAGTATATTATCGATTTTGCCCACTTGCAGCTCTATGAGCCGATATCTTCGCCGGTCGAGAGTCTGGGTGCAATAGTGTACCGCGGTTTTCTTCACACCAAGAAGCTACCCGTGGCTGTCAAGATCTACACACCGACTGAGTTCACAGAAGAGACAGTCGCCGAGTTCTCACATGAGGCGGCATTGTGCGGCTCCCTTGTGCATCCAAATATCCTCAAGTTCCACGGACTCTGCGTGTGTCCACCGAACATCTGCTTGGTGACCGAACTGTGCCAAGGTTCGCTCGTGGATGTCACGCAAGCCCAACACAACTGGATTCGACAGGGCGTGATCCCCACACCGCGTCGTCAGCAGTTTCTCATCAATATCGGTTACATGATTGACGCGGCTCGAGCTGTCGCGTACTTGCATAGCTTCTCTCCCCCGTTTGTCCATCGGGATATTAAACCAAGCAATTTCTTGGTGGATGACGAAGGAACAGTCAAGCTCACGGACTTCGGGGCGTCTCGAACACTAGCCGCTCGATCCAACAGCGGCCATCAGCACCGGCCAACCGAGGCTGCAACGCTGGCAAAAACCAATATTGAACGAGATATCCAGTCGTCATTGTCTTCGGTAGGCAGGACGGTACTCGAGATACCCGGGGTCGTCGCGAGCTCTGTCAAATGCACAGCTCAGTATGTGGCCCCAGAGGTCATCAAAGGTCGTCACGCTGGGACTTTTATCTACGGAGAGGCTGCGGATGTGTATTCGTTGGCGATGACGATGTGGGACATATTAAATCCTGGTATGACCAAGTACCAGCTTGGCTCCACCACGAGCAAGACGAAAGGAAGTTTTCGACGTGGAGAAGTCGGACAACGTGACTCGGAGATTTTTGAGCTTGTGTTCGCCGGCGAGCGCCCCGTTTTGGATCATCTCCTCCACCCTTGTCTCCGCGAGTTGATCGAGTCTGCCTGGCACGCGGATCCCCGACAGCGTCCCACCGCGCAAGCTGTCGTCGCGTCGCTACAGGCCATCCAAGAAGAGATGTGCGCGACTTTCGCTCTGGAGCTCATGGAAGAACTCAGCGTTCAAGTCTCCACAGCGGGGAAGACAGCATCGAAGTCTACGCGGCAACGCAGCCACACCAGTTTTGCTGGCACACAAGCTGTTGAAAAGCTTCGGATCGGGGACTTCGTGGAATCTCAAAGTGAGGCGATTCGCCTCGGCAGCATGCTCATGGACAGCGGCTTCCTTCACCACGCCAAGCATGCGCGTGGCTTTGAGTATTCGGGATCTCAATACTTTTTCGACGAGGACCATATCTTACTGTGTCAGCCACTAATTGTCATGGACCTTGCAGACGAGAGTGGTTGTGCGTCGGGGCGTGGCAACCCACAGGCCCCTGTTGCATTCAGCGAGAGAGCTCGGCAACTTCAGCGACAGAAGCTTCGTCAAGACCAAAACTCGACCGGATCGAGCTGCCACGGGCTCATCGTTGGTGGTCAAGAGCGCGTAGGCAGTCACAGCTCCCATGTCTTGATGGAAAACCGTTGTGCTTGTCGCAAGCTCGGCCAGCGAGTGGAGACCGAGCGCACAACTCGTCGTCAAATCCGTCGAAAGTTCAAGGTCTTCAGTGATGAAAACTTGCTCACGGCCCGCCTCCTCACCGATGATCAGCAGTATCATAGCTCGACCGGTGTAGACTTCGCTGCATTCCGAGACTCGGCGACGAGAAAGGTTGGCGAGGCAGCGTAACCTCACAAATACTGTATTGAATTTAGAACATCTTCTTGTGCATTGACAGGCCATAGCTGTTAATTCGTCATCAAAATTTTGAACGGTCAATCGGAATTTTCATTTGACATACTGTCCAAGTGAGGAGCAACGCACTGGCTATGCAGCACCAGTTGGACAGTGCACAACATCTTGGGTGAAGCCTGGTCTGGGGCATGTCATCCACGCGAAAGGCTATTTTCGAGCACATCCTATTCATGACAGCAAGGCTTGGGTGCGCTGCTTTTTCTTTTTAATAGTTGTGTATCGTGGAGAACGTCCCAACTGGCCCCTATCGGATTACGTGAGCGGAACTCCAGGATGGACGCGCAGAGCAGTCAGGTGAGTCACTCTTTCAAATCCTCAGCCTCCTCACATCCGTGAATCGTTAGAGCTCCAGGACTGTTGCATGCCAGCGAAATCGTAATACGCTCCAAACACGTCGTCCGAGGAATAATTATCCGTGTAGATTGCAACCCGGGGGATGCTGATTTCTCTAGGGACGTAGCAATTTTGAACTTAACTCCGGGAACAATGAACAACGGCGTTCGCCAACTTCGTCTTTATCATCGACCGAAAGACGCCACGCTTCTTCGTCTTTACGCGGGACCGCGAAGACTAGGATGACAGTCTGTGCGTCCGGGCATTGCACCACCACCTACACGCCTTTAGCAAGATGGACGATCACGCAGAAAATACATCGATGGATTCGAGGAGAAACATCCAGGGTCTGTACACCCACATGTGGCCCCCACCAAGTGCCGGCGCGTCAGTTGCTCGCGACCGAATTCCTCGAACAAATCGAGATCACTTCTTCGCGGCTGTCAGCGGTACAATACAGGGCTGTTGGACCCGGCTTTAGTATTCATAACTGAGCGATCCAAGTCCAAGCCTCACATTTGAAGTAGAATACACTGTTTCCGTAAGCATGTCGAATCCGTCGTTAAACACGAGGAGGCACTTCTCGGTTAGGGTCTGTTTGAAACCCTCGAACCTATCCGCTTCTTGCTATTCAGGGCGGCTCTAGGGAAGTGAACGCTGCGCACAGTGCAGGTATCTCGACGGCTTGGCAGCTCCTCGCACGACCTGAATTTCAGTAACAAGACTCGACCGTGATTGTGAGAAGGGAGACCGACGTCCCCACGTTTCAGCCATGACTACTAGAACAACTAAATGTGAAATTTGGATTGTCCCTATCGTTGTGTTTCCGCACCACTTCGAACGTGAATATACCCTTGATTGCGTGTATGCGTTCGAAATTATTATGTCGATATTGTGAAACTGGATATCAGACACCGGAAGGCTTTGAAGAATACTTGGTGTCTAGGTCCATGCGTGCTTGGCGTCCTCGAGTGGAAGTGGGAAGCTCGAGAGTGGAATCGGCGTTGAGCACTCGATTGCTCGCATTACAAACGCTAGCTTGGCTGGTGTCGAGACATCCATCAAGACGCTGTGGTCTGGCTTGGGGCTCACTGAGAACGCGGTCCGATTGCCGTTGGCGATCTCGAGAAGCTCGCGACAGTACGGCGTGCCAAAAGCATTAAAAGCTCTTCCGGGAAAAGTCTGGAGGAAATACGCGTAGTGGTCCATCCACGACCAGAATTCCGTCACATTCGTGTACTGCAGCAAGATGGCTCGGATCACAGGGTTGATGGAGCTGACATTTCGAGGCAACTCTTGAACCCGCGTAAGACCGAACAGTATCCCATCCACATGTGGCAACTCAAATATCTCTGTCGAGACAGTCGAGATGGCGGTGCCGGCAAAGGAGACCGACAGAGGATCCAGACGGACGACGACGTCCGGTATTGAAGTGACCGGAGAAAACTCCATCGATAGCATCAGTCGTTTTGGCCATCGAGTGTCCAGGTCGTTAGGGAGTGTCGGGAAGTTCGTCACCGACATGTAGATGTTTCGAACTCCTGACGGGAAGTCGGGCGACAACATTCCACGCGGCAACTGGCCTGTCGTCGTGAACGTACGAATGAGGAATATCGTCCGAAGGTTCGGGTTCTTGGTGCTAGTCAGTGCCGAATCGTCATCCCAGCCGACAACCGTCGAGTTGTAGACTTTGAGACTTGTGATGTGGTGGTAGTCTTGGATCTTGGACGGAACAACCAGCTCTGCACAGTGGCGAATCACGATTCCAGCGGCGCGATCCGGGTCGAAAGCATCCCACACCGAGCCGATTACTTCGTCATGTCCTGAAGAACGCAGAGATCTACAGTTAAGTTCGACGAGAGAACAGCCTGGCTTGCTGGAAAACCAAGGTTTTAGATTCAGCGAACACTGTGCCTTGTTGTGGTTGGACTCGGCGGTGACGTGGACGGCGATAAGCACAAACCCCCACGTGACGAAGAGTCCTGGTCCTCCGATGTGGACGATAAAATGAATTGCGCGATGAAACCAATCCTTTTTTTTTCTTGCGTTGTCCGACTGAATCGTCTCGAGAGGTAGCCGAGAGAGGCTAGGCTTGGCCAACTTGTCAGAAAAACTCTCGGCAGGATTATCGTTCATTGCTCCAGCCATCTCGTCCAATTTTGGCCCCAGCTTTGCGTCAATCTCCGTGCCTGTTGGTATGACAGCTTTGTTACTTACGGTATCTGTTGGCCCAGAAGCAGTTATCGTCCACGTCGTCAGGAGATCCTTGATGGCTTCCATACACTGAAGCAGCCCCACTGCAAACACCAGACGAGAGAGCATGTCGGTCCAGGAGGCGACCAGCATGATCTGGAACTCCTGCTGCATGTTGGAAAACCACTCGTCATCATACCATGAGGCCATTGGAAAACCGAACAGATTGGGGTCGGTATACTGCGGGGCGTAGGTCGCGAAGATGATGATTGATACACCGATTGAGGAGAGCATGTCAAGCACAGCGTCGCACAGCAGGCACAGTAGCCGCCGAAGATTCTCTTTGTTCCGGTAATATCGATGCAGGAATGGCACAGCCCAGCAATTGATGACCAGCAGAGCGAGGTAGAAGCGGATCAGCCACAATCGAGGCAGCACCTGAGACATACGGAAGACTTGGTAAGTCTGCAGCGATGTCTCCACCAACTCGCGGATAAGAAGGATATGGTCGAAGTAGACGCTCTCCACGCCCAGGAGACCGTCGCGCGCAAGAAGGAAGCTGCCACTTCGACTGGCAGTCGAGGACAGCCTCTTCACGATCTTGGTCCCCAATAATTTTCTGAAGAATAATCCCTCCGTTGAAGAGGCCGTCTTAGACTTGCCAGATAGACGACGGACCATGTAATGTGTGTATCGAGCCAGCTCGGGTTGAAAAACGAATCTTCGAGCCAAGATGGACCCCACGACCATGAGCAGCATGAAAAGCACGTGGATCGCAGCAATAACCGCGTGGATCTTCGAGATTTTCGGGTGTTCGGTCACATTTATGCCAATCGAATTCGTCTCTAGCGAATGCTCAAAGTAAGTCCAAGCGAAGTGACGGTACAACCAGGCGGCACCGGCGTAGTAGATGACGTTGGCGGCGTGAAGGAAGAGGAGAACGATCCACCACACCACAAATCCCCATGATCGTCGTGGACGCGGCTCTAAACTGACAGGTGGGCCTTTGGCTTGTGTAGCTTGGGCTTTCATACGCGTTCGCGAGCGGCTGATGTTTCTTTGTTCTTGAGCCTTCGAAATGCGGAATACAAGCGAGGAGAGGTTCTCGAGAGCAACTCGGCGGCCTTCGATCACTTAATACTTAATGACGAGTAGCTATGCGACGGTACATCTTGACCGCAAAAATAGTCTACCCTGAATACTGTGGCGAACGTTTCCGGCCGTTGGAGAACTGACCTCAGATACCGGTGCCGATCTCCTCAACAAGATTCAAGATCTCCGCCAACTCGCCAGCTACTTTTGGACCAGACTCATTCAGCGTCAATTCCTGTTTCCTCATGTAGGAAAAGAGGTATCACCGAGCTACGCTGAGATCGAAACGAATGGGCTTCACCATCAGGCTCACTCACACTCTACATCCCCCTCGATCAAACGTGATCTCGCGCTTTAGGATCATCGACTGTGATAAGTGGATCGATAACTGTCGACTTTGGAACCCAACTCACCGTTCCAATCGATCCCAAGTCGACACTTGCGGAACAGGTCTCGACACAAGCTTGTGAAGACGGTCGACGAGAGCGAGTGCCGTCTCATACCCGTTCGCAAGGACTGTGGCAAATGTCACGTGGGGGTCATTGTTTGGATGTGCTGCGAACGAGAGGTCTGTGTGCCCAATCCCACATTTCGTCCAGATTTTGTGACTATTTACGTAGCTCCACTCCGATCAGGAACCCTGAAGAAGACCGCTAAGAATGGGGGAGGAACGCGTTACGCTGGTCCGAAGCACATGGTGTCGGGCGGCAGCCGTGTTTATCAGCGATGGATCGCCACGCGTGGAACTCAGAACATGGTTTCAATGGCACATCGCTCAGCTCGTGCTTCCCGACCAGTAGGAGCGGATAGAGCAGCCTCGGCGCGACAATGGGATTTGAAAAGAGAAACACTCGCATCATTCAAGTTTACGACAAGCTTTATTGTTATGTGACTCTACAGTGTGACTCAACGCTCGAACCCATCACGATCCCACACGGCTTCATCTACTGGAACTCGGGGCGCTTCCTGAGCTGCTGCGCAGTTGCGATTCCAGCGCGGTACGCTCCGTGCACGTAGCTTTAGTACTTAGGCTACGTGTGCTCGCCCGAAAAGTACAAGCGGCCTACGGGCTCGGCAAGCTCGGTAAAGTCAACTTTGGTGAAGTCCGGGCGAGGGTTGCTCCACGAGTTGTCGAAGAGGTCATCTTAGCCTCAGCGGTGGACAGTCTTGGTGCCGATTCGGCTGAGCCGCCATGGGAAACATGGCGCGCATCACATGGACGACCTCGTCGCGGGTTTGGTCGTTCGACAGCAGTTGTGCTCGCTTGGCAAAGTCGCTTCCAAGCATGCACATGGCTATGAAGCTGCCTGTGGTCGAGTTCTTGGTGTTGGAGAAACCCGAGGCGAGCTTCGGCACGGACTAATCCATCAACGAGGTGTAGTTGCCGACGTGCTGTACTACGGCGCGCCTTCTCTCGTCAACCCACATCCATTAGCCTGGGCGTATGCGAGAATCCTTGTGGCTTTCCTGGCAAGTAAGAGGTGACGAGCTATGGCTGCATCTTTATAATTAATGGTGAGCTCATTGGACTCTCTCGATGATCCAATCGACAGACTGGAGAAAGAGGGGCCCCCCCTCAACGAGATCAAGTCTACATCAAAGACTGGAGGACATTACCATCCAGTTTTTGTGCCTTCCTGTTAAAAAATGCGCGATCGATGTTCGATTCCGCGACCTACGACTCTGTGACTTACACATTCCGCACTGTAATCGACGCGCGACGTCAACACCAGTCTGATTTTTTGGCGCCGATTGAGAGAAAGACCAATGGCGTGCTGTTACCGCTTTACGTACGACCGATATTGTGTAGCGCCGATCGCTGGGATACTCACAGAGATCGGAAGTGCAACGGTGGACCTAACCAGGTCTGCGACAAAATCAAGCGACGCAACAGAACGAAGTTGAAATGCACAGCCAATGGTCGAATCGTACGCTGGTGCCCATCAAAAGATTACTTGTATCTGTCAGTCGCCGGAATATTTGTTAACGAATCGGACACCGTGACGATCATTTCACAATTTTGGTGTTGTTGCTACTACTGATGGTGTAAGTGAAGTCTATTGAGCTCATCTTATGAATCCTGATAGCTGTCCTGTTGTACTGTTGGTATACTAATGCTCAACTGCGGCGCCATTGAGGTTTAGCGATGGAGTGATGCCGTTGTGTAGCAGAACCGTGATGCCTGTATGACCATCTCTGTCCGCTGTTGCTGCAACTGAAAGTGGACGGTTTCGACAAGACTCATTCGATTCATAGATACGTATCTTGTCCGCTATCTTCATTGATCCATGTTGGTCTTATTCTACGATTACGTTCAGCGTGTCAGCGCTAAACCACCCGAAATCGGATGGCCTCTCTGTTAACTCGGCGACGCCTTCGTCCGGCGTGAGAAGCGAGGCCGTTAACAGGTTCGCCTCAGAGATCGTCTGGAATTTCTGTCGCTTAAGCGTCTTGCGCCGTTCCGGCTTGGTTGATTCGTTCTGACGCTGCCCGTGCTTTCGACATGCGCACATAGGATACGGAATGTTGCTGGTTCTCCTTGAGCTTGTTTCGCTAGGAGTCTGGGAGTCAGTGGATAATGTGTGCTTGCGCCTGCCGCTAGCACTCATCCGGTGAGACAATGGCGTTTTGGGCGCCCCGTCGTTAGACGGTGGTCGACACATTCGAACGCGCTCTTCATCAAGGTAGTAGGTCGCATTGTCGTCTGAGAATCCGCGCGCGTGCTTAACGTGATGCAGTAGGCCAGTGTCCATCCACATCCGCCCCATGCGGTTGGCTTCACCGACACAGTCTGCGTACTGTAGGGATACGAGCTGCCACACGATCTGCACACCCGAAAAGACACCACAAATCGGATCCGCGACCAACTTGCCCTCACCGCCACGACTGCTACCACCAAGGACTCCACTTGAGCTACCAGAGCCGACATTGTCCTCGTCATCTGAGGCAGTTAACGCTGGAACGTCGACTCCAAAACTCCAAAAGGTTTCTGCCAGAAATTCCGCGCATACCTCCTCTTGGATACTCTCGAGCGTACTGACGATGATCTGGGCGGAGGGTCGAAGTCGCGCGTCCATGTGCCAGGCACTGCAGATCAGTTCCTGCAACGTTGGGTGCAAGTCTGGCGATATAGCTGGGCGTTTCCCGTCTAAGACGGCTTGGAACACTTGCAAGTGGTTGTCTCTGCAAGCTGGATACCGCTCTTCTCCTGGATGCAAGATATCCCACATAGTCATCGCTAGAGAGAATATATCAGCCGCCTCTCCGTAGCACGCGTACCCTCCTTTACCGTTGATCAGCTCTGGGGCCATGTAGTCCACAGTGCCTTTGACTGTCATTTCCTGGGCCCTCGTGGATTCGCACCTCTCCAGAACTGTCGGCGTTCGAATCAACACATTCGTGTCGCGGCTGCGACTGCTTAGCATGTCGTCCTTCCCTGCGTCGCCAGTCGTGAGACTTCGAGACTCGCCAAAATCGCTGAGTTTGACGTTGTAGTCACTGTCGACAAGAAAGTTGGCTGGCTTGATGTCGCGATGAAGAAAACGCGGCGAGAAGCTGTGCAGGTAGGCAACGGCGCGTGCCGCATCAAGCAAGTAACCCAAGTTAATCATCGTCGTCTGGTGGTTCTTATGGAACTCCCGATTCGCGTTAGCTCGTAACACGGTCTCGAGACTTCCCTGGCAGAGCTCGAATACGAGTCCAATAGTCGGAGGACACACGCACATGCCGTAGAATCGAACGATGTTTGGGTGATGCAGGGCGGCACAGAGAGCGGCTTCATGAGAGAAATTTGCGACCACTTCGTCCGTGAGCGCGAGGGGCGTGTAAACCTTCGTAGCCACCGGTGTGTACGAGTGAAGCCAGCCGTCATAAACAACGGCACTGGATCCGACGCCAATCCGGCGCTTTAGTTCCAAGTACGCAAAGTCGATTACAAGCTTCCGGTGCATCTCGATGAGTACGTGAAGCCCTTGAGCTGAGACGTGCTCCTGCATCTGGTTCTTCTGGCGATATGCGTTCTGCAGCGCACAGGCTCGCTGCCCCATTCCTCTCCAGTGCTCTGTATCAGCCAAAAGTAGCCGCCAGATCACGAGCGGAACGAGCGCTGCCCAGATAAGAGCACAGTACGTGACAAGAGATCCGGCCTGGCGATAGCCAACGTAGTTGAGCTCGCTCGATGCGAATGAAAGCGCTTGGTAGATGAACGTGAAGCAGCAGTACGAACGTATCGATGCCTTGCTCGCTCTACTCGGCGGGCGCAAGAAAATGTAGAGGAAGGCTGCCACAAGTACAAGACGTAGCACGCGTTGAATGACGTAGTACGTGTCTTGCTTGTCGGGTTCACCCCAGTATGTCATGTAGATGACCACCGGCAGCGTGTACGTTGCGAGCGCGAGAGAGATGGCCACCGATCGACCGAGCGCGGGGACGGACACAGACTTTTGGAGCATGAACACCATCGCAAGGAGAAAAACGAACTGGCGTCCGCAGTAGAAGAGCTCGCTCAAGATGCGCGGTGTGCCATCGCGGAATAGTCCGAGCACCGTAATCGTGAGCATCGTGAGCGCGTACGATCCCGTGGCGATGCCGAGAATCCAGAGCAGAGGCTCGAACGTCGGCAGCAGGAGCTTCCGCGCGGCGCTGCTGTCTCCCTTGCGAGCGTCGGAGCGATTACGTCGGAGATGGAAGATAAGAACAAAGCATAGGAAACTCATGACGGCGTAGCCCAACACCATGATAATCTGTACGGTGTGGGCATGGGGGTTGAGCTGCGACGCGTCCGAGATGAGGTTGGTCGTGAACATGTCCGGTGACTGCGCATAGCGAGGCCGCGTTGAGTCGACCATTGCGATGGATCCAAGCGAGTCGTATTGGTGCACGAGCCGGAAGATTCCGAAATGGGGACTCAGAGTGCCGTCGTCGTTAGCCCATCTACCGACGCGGTCGCAGCTATTCGCCGTCCGACCATCGATAACAGGAGACTCCTCGACTCCTCGATGGCAGCCGAACGTGCTCCGGACGTTTCGATCTCTGGGCGGTGACTCATCCCACCGACGCAGAATCGATGGTGCCGCCACAGAGCCAGCGTCGTCTCGACGGCAAGTCGAGTGGTCGAATCCGTCAATCTCGGAGCTGAAACGTCCTGGGGTATCCTCTGCCGTTTCGTTCGTAAGACGTGACTGAGGAGGATCATCCTCTCTTCTTCCTTGGCAGTTGTTCTGAAGCAGATTCGACGGGGCTTCCACTTCTTCAATTCATCAGTCAGGGTAACGAACAGTTCTGGGCAGTAGTAACTGATGTTCTGGCTTCTCGTGGGAGGGATTCAAGATATCCACAAGGACTGGATCCCAAATCTGGGCAGCCACAAGGCGCGAAGGGAGCCTTGTGCAATGAGATTGCCTTCGCCGTTGGCTGCGATCGTCTGATCGACAGATCACTTATCCACCGGAAGCTGGTGTCCTTTTGGTATTGGAGGAAAACGTTGAGGAAGGCCGGCTGGAGATTTGCAGGGCTGCTGGTACGTCCAGGATCATTTCTCCTGGCCAGAACGATCTTTTGAGGGGGGCTTCAGAAGCTGTGGTGTCTGCACACATCTCCAGCTAAAGTTGTGTAATAGTTCACTATGGCTTGTCTTTTTTTTTTGCCAGGGCTGCCATCATTGCAATGAACCAGCACCTGTCGAGCACTGAGTGGCGTACCAAAACGGACGCTGGACTCTCGTAGAAGCAAGGATCTCGATCTTATCCAATGTGGACTGAGAGGGGGCACTCAAGCCCTGGTCTGAAAACTCTTCGATTGTTCGTGCCTCGAACCAGCATCGATGGAAAGATGGAAGCCCAGAGGACCGACATTATCAGGAAGATGGTCAGTTGGAATCCTTCGAATATCCACCACGTGCGACTCTTCAAGATCGAACGGAATCCTTCCTCGCCGAATACATCACACGGCAGCTTCAACGTGAGAGTGCTGCTTCAAGGCACCGCAACACAATCAACCTGGAAGCAAGATCTGCTCAGGGGATCTTGAACGTCTGCGGCACGCAATCCGATCTGAGAAGGGCCGCGTAGCCCCCCCCCCCCCCCCTTCGTTCTCCTCCTCCTCTCCTCTCCCCTTCCCACCTCTGTAGCTTCGAAAGAATCAACTTAAATGCCCCTTGCTTCTGCCAGAGACGACGCGTCGAGCAGTTCCGAAGAAGTAAGTCGAGAGAGAGAGAGAGAGAGCGAGCGATCTGCTCGGTGGATCTTCAAGAGCCAATCGCGTCTGAGAAGGGCCAAGTCTGATTCCTGACCCAGAATCCCCCTTCTCGCTCTGGCAATATTTCAGTTTGACTTGGTTTCACTATGGTCCATTTAGTGCCTCCTCGGTGGCACAAATCAGCATCTCTCTGAATCCATCTGGTGACGAGGGCAAAGCGTGAGTTCGCCCGAGGAAGAGGGAGACAAACGCCTTGCTGCATCGCCTTCCTGCCGATCGCTCTCGTCCGCGTGGCTCCCCACACGGCCGTTTCTCTGCTCTCGCCACCTCTCGATTCACTCTCGACAGACAACGAGCCACCAGCGAAGACCATGGAGATTTTCCAGGACGGCGAGCTCGAGGAAGAGGTGCGTCGCTGCTGAGAAGGGGGGGAGGACGAAGGCACTCAAGAGACTCACGCGTGCGCTCTGCAGATGCGCAAACGCGACTACCAGGCGCACAACCTGTCGGCGATCTGGCAGCTCTTCACGAGCTCCTACCACGAAGCCATCCAGTCGCTCACGTGTCCCGTTCGCGCCACGTACGCGCTCACGGATCTCGGTGAGGTCGAGTTTACAGTGCAGTCGGAAGCGACAAGCGAAGGCAACGTGCAGCTTCAAATCTACCGCGAGGATCTGCAGCTCATGAACTCGCGAGAGGAGTTGCTGGAGTGCTCGCTTTGGCGACCGCAGCAAGCTCGACCGTCGTTCTCTGCCGCACTACCACCCTGCATCATCTACCTCCACGGCATGTCATCGTCCAGGAAAGAGTGCATGTACCTACGTGACCGTGTACTCGCCATGGGCTTTTCACTGTTCACAATGGACCTTTCGGGGTCGGGGCTGTCTGAGGGCGACCGCATGTCCTTTGGTCACTTCGAGAAGGATGACGTTCGCACGGCCGTCGAGTACCTTTTTGCGACGAACAAAGCCTCTCGTATCGGTATCTGGGGAAGGTGTGTCGGTGGTGCTGCTGCGTTACTTTACCTTTGTGATATGCTGGACTACGAGTATAAACAGCTTCGGCTGCCCCAGCGGGAAGCACTCAAGCTGCAGCTTGGCGAGTGCAAACAAACGGGCGACATCTTGTGTGTCCGCCCCGGGCGGCTATTCCGGTTCCGCATGACACAGCTGAGCGTCACGAACGGCGACTTTGTGGTTCTCTCCATCGGTGGGCGCATGGTCAAAGGCCTTGATGTCGAGTCCTGTCGGCAGCTACTCGCCGACTGCAAGGATACCGTCGAGATCCGAGGTTATGTGCGTCGCGACGCCCCATCTGCAGCCGTACCTGTCACCGATCAGGGAAGCCCCCCGTTTGTGTATGCGCTGGCTCTCGATAGTACCTACGGAGACATGGAGACGGTAATCTCTGATATGCTCATGGAAGTTACCAAGAGTGCCGAGAAGCGCAACGTCTCATTCCCCCAGACAATGCTATCGGCGGCTTCCAAGATCATCAGTCGCTCGGTGCGGAAGTCCGCCGGCTATCAATTTAAAGACATTGCTGTGCTCGGTTCCGTTCATGCTCTATCTCTGCCGTGCCAGTTCATGAGCGTGTCCAAAGTCGACTTCATTCGCCCTGAGCACACTCGTGCGATCTACGACGTGTATGGGGGCGAAAAGAACTGGCTCGCATTCGAGGGCGATCACGACCAGAACCGACCCGACCATGTCGTGCAAGCTGTGTGCTCACACTTCGACGCGCACTGGCGAGAAGTGTCTATTTAGTAGTTTCGTACAGTAGATATACGATAAGAAGAGGTATGATAATGTTTTTAGTTGCAAGAGTCTGTGGTTGTGACTCGATGCCCATATTGATATTCACCAAGCCACATGACTATCCACGCGGGAGATCTGCCACCTCATTTTGGTAGTCCTGCACAATACTGCCGAATCGTTGGATGCATTCAACATGAGGAAAGTAGTGTATGGTGTACTTCACCCGATCAACGTTCAGCACACGATTGCTTGGTACAGTGAGGAGCTCGATTGACGGGGTGAGTAGCCTCTGCTTCTTACCAAATAACCGTTTAGTTGATGTAGATCGAAGCGGAGTGGTCGCAGAACGTGTCGCGCGGGTGTACAACAGACCGTCTTCGACTAGCAGTGCGAGCGCTTCGCGTGTGTCTTGGAGCGTGAGCAGTTTGTCCAAGCGTCGACACACGGTTTCCTCCGTCACACCGGGAGAGATCAAAACGAAAGACAAAATCTTCCGCTGAATCGAGTAGAGGAAGCGAAGGTTTGTACTCCCATCCATTTTAAGCCATGGGAACGAAAGCAAGTCCTTCTCTCCTTCAAAAACAACTCTTCCAATTGACTTGGTATCATCGGGTATAATCGAATAAGGGCGCAGGAGCCAGAAGTCGCCGAAGTCTTTTGTGATATAGCGTTGCGCGAAGTATGCGTTTACGCAAATCAGCACACCCTTTTCCACGAGGTTTTCTGCACAGAATTTTACCAGACTGATGTCCACCGCGTCACCATTGCGGCACATTCGGGTGACGACGTCTTCAATTGTCACTCCTTCTTCTCCGGATTCCCGCACGATCTGTTCCACGACAGCACTCAGCTTACGATGGGTAAACTTCGCTTTCTTCGCCGGCCGATAATGTTCTTCTTCGTGATGACTTGTTGAAAATGCCTCGAACTTTCTCCGCTCGCACGGAAAATCAAGTGAAACTCCGCTCATTCTTGTTTCCACGTGCCAATTTTCCGTCAAAATCGAGGGATTCTTGAAACTCAGACGCTTGGACAGGTGAGCGGCAAAACCGGTACCCTCCTTCTGGCTCTTGTAGTTCAGAAATCTCAGTGTTCGTTTTCGCAACATTGCTGCCGTTCTCTCTTGGTCATCTTTGTTTGGGGACGCATTTGTGTCTCCATCATTCTCTTCTGTAATTGGACTATGGATAGCAACAAGGCTGCACAAACCCATCACTTGGCACCCAAGTTCTAGTGCGCATTGCCCCGGAGTGGCATTGGCCGGAAACTCGGCCTCAAAGCTCAAGTCCGACTGGCTATTCGAGCGAGTGATCATCAAGTCATTTGTTCCAACCACCTCCTCGATTGTTGATGACACCATTGCTTCTTGTTCTGCTGCTTGCTGGAAAAGGACGAGTGGATACGACAAGGTCGTGAATTTAAGGAAGTCTTGCAGTTTTTGACTGGTTGAATATCCACGGATTCGTTCACGCTCCGTTGCTCGCACAATCCAGTTCTTTAGCCACAGGTATCTCCATACGAGTCGGATTTCTTCTGCATTCCAGAATGAAATCAGCTCTTCAGCGACGATAGGGTGATACTCCTCTTGTGGGGAAACAATCATCATAACAGCACGTCGAAACAGAGCAGTAAGACGTGAAGACTCGAAAATCGCAGCTTCCTCATCAAACCTGCCTGATGGATTCAGCGCAAGCGTCATTTCACGCTTAGCTGCTTCAAGTAGTAGTTTTGCATCTGGCTCAGCGAGTTTCTCCTTGAGCCTCTTTTTCACATCAATCTTGCGCTTGCATAACTTGCGGGCGATTGAAACTAAACCGAATCCAGAACGCGACAACCAAGGAACACGGTATGCAACTGTCTCGGAATCACGTTGCAGTCCTTGCGGAATCGGGATTTGCCATCGGCTTCGACAATTCTCTATAAAATAATCAACGAGCTGACGCTCATCTTCATCACTCCACAGGAACAGCTCGGAATCCTCCTCCTCTCCAAACTCACTGAGATTGGTGACGATTGAACTCGATCTTCGACGTGCGCTGTGATTCTCGCTAGTACCAGTATGCGTTCCGTTAATTTGTGTGGCATGTTTCTTCTTCGACTTCAGCTTCTTCTTGACGGCAGGACCGCGCCGTCTGGAAGCTCGTATTGCTCGCGAAACGATACCAGTACTCTTAACCGCTTTTGTATCACCCTCAATCTTAGGCGTCGGCTTTTGAGACCGCGAAATCCAACCGAGAACACGAAACATTCTTCGGGCCCTGGTTTTTACGGGCAATGGAACCTCGCACACAACTGGTTCGTTCGGTTTCGGGTTTCGCACTTCCATGACCATTCGCTCCACGCACAAACCCTCCAGAGTTTCCCAGTATCTATCGACGTCTTCGTGTACTAGAAGCGTGTGCTTCAGCGGGAGAATTCTCCCAAAAGAGAACTTCCTCTCAGTGGTTCCGACAAGTTTGATCGCTGACAAAGAATTGATACTGTCGTTGTCACCCTTCCCAATGTCACTGTCCGGAACTGTTGAATGACGGTCATCTAGGAGAACTCGAATCGAACTGCGCAAGCGAAACAAGCCGCCAAGTGCGTTGTCTTTGAGAGCCTGGGCGAGAATATTGTCTCGATCGTCCGTGTAGCCTGAACGGAGGATCTTGATCAAATTTTTCATACCGATTTTGTGCGGTACGATGAGTTTCAAGTCGGTTAGGGTTCCAAGCACTTTGGAGGTACGTCCCGACTCGTGCGCCCACACCTTCGCACATACTGATGGTGGCAACGAATCGAAACCCAAACGATTCTTCACTGCGTAATCTACCAAAGCAAACTCGCTTGCAGTCAATACTGACCCACCTGAGAATGATTGAATGTACAAATAAACTGGCATTCGGTGAAGAACAGTCTCGCGTGAAAAGACAATTCCACGTGATATGGTTTTCGCTCGCTTCTCCCCGTCTAAGCAACCATTAAAACTCTGATGGCGCACGGTAGAGAAATCATCTGCATCGTCCAGAGAAACATCGATCTCTTCATCACGGAGGTGAAGCTCTGGATGTTCGTGAAGAAAGCTCCACAAGAATTGGTGAAACTGCTTACATCGAAACATGACACCGTACGCGAACCCGAGACGACGGTACTGCTGTGAATGAATTTTCGTCTTTTGTTGACCAACAAAACGGCGGACACGGTAGCTGATCTCAGTCGGCTCCGTCGAAACCTGAGTTATCGATCGGGGAGGTGTCGCAACCGGAGAAAGGCGTGCATCGTCAACACGAGGGCGCTTCCGATTTCGACGAAACAGCGAAAAACCCGGTACATCTTCGTTGTCACTATCAATTGCTCGCAACCGAACAACTTCGTTCTTGTCCACGTTTTGGTGTATACGTCGCAACCGTTCGTCACGTCCGTAGTTTTTGAGATAATCTTCAATAAATTCCTTGTCATTCTCGAAACCCGGCCACACAACGCATCGAAGTGTTCGAAACTTCGTCGATACGTTCCTCGGCGGAAGAGGCAGTTGAAAAAGACGCAGGAACCCCTCTTCTTCCAGCTCGGCAGCAATTCGACTCACCGAGCGCGTGTCGACCATACCGATGTGCGCATTCGATGTTGTACCATCGTTTGCACTGGTGTCATTGGACGCATGCTTCTTCTCCATAAGGAACATACTCGCACGCAGAGAGGATATGCTGATAATCTTCTCTGTCTCCAATCGTTCCATGATGTGATCTCGACGTCGTTTACGTGTACCCTCGACTTCAATTCCACCTCCAAGCGCCACCTTTAGCGCCAAATTTGCTCGCACAGAGAACAACTCTTCCCGTTGCTCCGGGTATGTCACAATTCGTTTGTATCGAGTTTCATCGAGTTTGGATGATGTCCATCCGTTTGGTTCCGACTGGATAACGGTGATCTCACCTTCTTCATCAGCATCGTCATCTTCCATACGTGGCTGGTCAGATGAGGCTTTCCTCATGTCTGAGAGCATAGGGTACAACTTGAACGCCTTGTTCTTGCCAAGGATAATTGCCTCTGCTCGCAGTCCATATGTACCGGCAAGGATGCTAACAAGTTTGTATGGGAGTTTGTTCCCGGGGAGTACCATACGATTTCGTAAATCGATTATTGTCGTGCCACTGTCGCCATTCTCTTCGATCACCCCGTAGATTTGATGAAGGAGACCCATTTCAAGCGTCATCCCTTGGCTTTGACCGGACTTCGCTTTATCTTTCGAGGGTGCGCGATATCGAACGCAATTTAAAATTTTTGGCTCTATCGCATTCCCCTTCTTTGGTGGCTGAAGCACAGCTTGGAACAGCTCGAGGTGAAAGCTGTCCTCACGCTTGCTCTCCTGTATGATGTGGGATTTGAGGACTTCGAGGTGTCGCTTCTGGAAACCCAGGTCTCGCCCGAGATCATAAAGCACGGCAGAGTTCGTCGGTAGCTCCTTGAGGTACGTCTCAGCAGCCGAAACCAGGATTTTCTTGCACTGTTCGTCCGACTCGAATTCTGCTGAACCATCATACATATCTGGAACAAAACTGGCTGCGAAACGCGGCAGATGCACGATGTTGAGACGTCGCATGGTCGGTTTAGCCACGATCATCATGCGCTTGACCACGAGATTGTACGAGATGAGTGTGTCGAGCGAGTTATGGACTTTCTTGACCGACGAGGCTGAGCCGAACACGTCACACAGAGCAGGAATGGTGATCCCCAAGCTGCGCGTTCGCCCTACTGCCTCTAAAATCCGCAGGTGGTCGTCCCCGAACTCGGCAAGAATCGCTTTCCGCGGAATATTCAGCGCTCGGAGTCGAAGCTCTTCACACGCCACGACGAACAGTCTTTTCCGTCGAGCAATCAAGCTTGGTGGACATGCATCTTCATACGCAATGGCCTCAGCGTCGACCACGGGTTCACGGCGCACTGCCGATGCTGCTGTCGGAATCGCCGTTGCTTGTGCAAGTTGCGTGTCGGCTGTTGCCTCTGCTCCTGCTCCTGCTGCGCCTGCGCCTGCTTCGTGGCCGCCATTCTCTGTTGCTATGTGTGTCGGTGCGGGTCTGTCATCGCTCATGCGCGTGTGCTCTCCATCGGCCATCGAAACGTCCTTGTTGTCGCGGGCCTCGTCTCCCAGGCCGGGCTTGCGCTCGCCGTTCGGCCACTCGTGGACCGCGCGCCGCGTCGGACTCCCGTGCTCGCCAGTGGGCCGCTTGCGCTTCTTGCCGGCCGAGCCGCTCGCCGGCGCCGACGACACGACGTGGAAGAACTGGAGCACGCCGCGCGCGTGCTGGCGGCGCAGCAGCAGCCAGACCTGGCGCCGCATGCGCGCGTCGCGCTGCGGGTCCACGGCGTCCATGAGCTCGGCCACGGCCACGCCGTCGCGGCCCTCGAGCGCCACGTGGTCGATCGCCGCCGCCACGAGCTCCTGCGGCCGCACGCACCGCGCCGACGCCATCGCTTCGACTGATGAGGAAGGAATTGCCGCCACCAGGCAAAATGCAACGTAACCCATGCGTACCCCAAGTCGTACCCTTTCAGATGAAAATGGAAGAAAGGTTACAGTGGATAAAATCCGGATTTTTGTTCCGAGTTCAAGTGGCTACATTCGGCGCAAAGTCTGGAAGACGGCGCTGATGGGACTAAACACGCTGTCTCGCTCGTCTGTAGGCAACGTTGACGCGTGGGCACGCACTCGGAAGCAGTAATAGCCCAGAGGTCGAAGTCCAGAGACCTGAGCCTGACAGTCCGACGTTCCGGTGGCAACGGTGACCCAGTCGACGTCTGACAGGTCCTCCGCGCGGTTCGTGTCCACTTGGCACATTTGAACCTCAAACAAAAGCTGAGGGCGATCAGCTCGAGGGCGTGGCTCTTCAACGTGGGAAAATGGCTCTTCACTTGAAGAACCGTCTTCCCACGTTATGGTGAGGGAGAACGAAGTTCTAGCGAGGCAAACTGGCGCACGGGGTGGCAGAAACGCTGCAATCACACTTCGTAAGGATATGGTGCACAATGTCTACAATGAGGGCAACCTTACCAAACGTCCACACCGGATCCAGTAGTTCTGCGAACGGGCCATCTCCGAGCACATTTCGCGCACAGACGCGGACCTGGTACGGCTTCCCACGAGCCAGTCCGCCCAAAACGAACGTCGACTCTCCGACCGGAACATCCGAGTCTGCCGTTGTCCACCCAGTCCCATCGGATGCAAGTATTCGGTAATCAACCTTGTAAGCTTCTACCGAATATCCGTTACATCGCGGCATATCCCACGTCAGCGAGATGCTAGTCGCTGTGCGATCGACAATTCGGAGTTGCAGTGGTGGTTCAGGAACTGTTGGCTGTGTACTGCACAACTGAGTGGGGGCACAGCTCTCACTGTCTTCCCACCCACGAGATGCGTAGTGTTGAACAACTCGGAAGCTGTATGCCGTAGCTGGGACTAAGTCGTCGATTTCGACCCGCTGATCGCATATATCGTCGGCAACAGCCACCCATTGGGTACTATAGCTTGCTCTGGCCTCCACTCGATACTTGTCAATCAGCTCGGTGGAGTACGGTTTAGTCCAGACAAGGGAGATACTTCGAGTCGTAAGACCTACGATCTTTGGAGTATCGTTCGTGCAAATACCGTCGCTAACCTCTCCGTCCGGAGACCAGCCGAAACGATTGAGAGACTTTACGCGGAAGTAGTAGACATGCCCCGGTAGGAGACCTTCAACGGAGTGTACTTTCTCGACTGGGCTTTCGTCACTATTTCTCATTCCGGCTACATCGCAAATCACACTTTCCCATCGTTGGTCTTGGTCAGCGGATTTCAATAGTTTGCGAAAAGAGCTTGTTCCGACTGTCGCAATGCTCCCAGTGCACTGCAGCTGTATCGACAATCGCTGCACAGCTGCACCATTGCTCGGAGGAAGTCGTATGCGCATTGTGATGGAATGATCACTCACGCGCATAACGCTTGGCGCGGCCATCGCGTTGGGAATGTCGCCATCCGTCTCAACAAGGAGAGGATCAGAGCTCATGCCCCACCCTATTACGTGATTGCCGGTCTGAACGCGAATCTCGTATTTCGATGCAGGCATCAAGTTGTTGATGCGGAAGCTCGGAATACGACAAGTTTCGAAGGATTCGCCTAGACTACCAGATAATGTCCAAGATATTCGATACTGGTATACTGAGCTCGTCAAGCCGTGCGATGACCACTCCACAATGATACTAGTCGCTGTCGCATTGGATACCCGAACGTCTGAAGGGGGTTTGGGTGGTGCTGCGAGCAAGCTTGTCGTTAGTGAATGTAAAAGCCTATCTATCTACACGTCAGCAGAAGACTCACGTTCAAGGAGTTGCTTCATGCCGTGGTCTCCCACCTCTCCAGCGACATCCATTGCCAGCATTCCTTGCTAAGCGTGCGGTGTAAAGCACATTTCAAACGACTCGATAGTTTAAACCTGCGTACCTTGTTGATCATCCCCATGCTGGCGCGGTTACGAAGCACTTCTTCAGCTACGTGGGAGCGATGGTAACGCGCCGCTAAATGCAACGCAGACTCGTCATTCTAGGCTAGCGATAGTTAGGTGCAGACAGAATTATCATTTTGGAGGTTGGCTATTCACACCTTGTTCAGTTCGTCAGCATTTGCTCCGGCTTGCAATAGCTGCCGCGTGATCAAGTCACTCGTCAAAGAAGCTGAAGCATGCAACGCGGTTTCTTCTAGCACACTGTGTTTCATATCGATAGGGATTCCACCACGAATGTAATGTTCTACTTTTTTGATATTCCCCACTCCTGCTGCTTGCACAAAATCGTCGACTAACCACTGAAGACTGACCGGACCCTGTATCTGCTTCTGTACGCTGACAAGATCATTCGCTGTCGAGTTGTTTCGTGTCTCTTCATGTTCAATGGGTTCCAGATTGACCGGACGTCGCTTGTGAGCCTTTTGCCTCACGAGCGCGCGCAGCTGGCATGTGACCGAGTCGCTGCGAATCCCACGCTCATTGGCATTCGATCGAGAAGCCAGAGCTGGCAGCGACTTTTCACCGATACGCTTCATGACGGGATTCTTCGAACCCATTTTGGACGAGAATGGCCATTTTCAGACTCTGGGAATACGCCCTTACCTTTTTTACTTAACCAACCACATTCCCATACAGAAGTCTGATTTGTTTGTGACCAATTCCACAGCGATGTGCGTCTTGACACACACATCGCATTGGGTCGGAAACTGTTTTCCTATCTGTCTCGCCGTGAGCGGCTGTAGTCACGCGAGTCTCGACGCTCACGATAACGGTCACGATCTCGGCCGCCACCACCACGATCACCGCGTCCACGCGAACGCGAACGAGAACGCGACGGTGAGCGACGACGATCGCGGCGATCGCGACCACCACCTCTCCCGCGACTGCGACTACGGCTACGCGACCTCTCTCGATCGTTACGGGGACGGTAACGGTCGTCGGCGCCACGATCGGGACCACCACCACCAACCTTAACCTGGCTGATTGGTTCTCTGCAAGCATGAATGGATCAGCATTCTGATTATCGACAACGTGTAGGACTGGGACTAACCTTCCTGAATACTTCACGTTGACATCAGCACCACCCTTCCGAGTTTCGCCAATTCCGCCACCAAACTTGCGGGGCTTCCAATCACGCACAGTGCGCGCTCTCTCGACATCGACGACGACGCGTCGTCCGTCGATCTTCTTTCCGTCCGCCTGTTTGTACGCAGTCTTGAGATCGCTCTCCTTCTCGTACTCGACAAACGCGTAGCCTCGTGACTTGCCCTCCTCATCCTCCACGAGTCGAATCTTGCGGATCGGTCCGTACTGCTCGAACTCGTGGCGCAGCTGCTTCTCGGTGGTCTCGTAGCTGATGCGTCCGACGAAGAGCGTCTTGTACGCGTCCTCGGTCTTGCGGTCGTCCGCCGCATTGGGGTCCCCTGCACCGTCATGCACCTCGTTAAGCGCTACCATACAAACCAGAGGTCCGTGCAATATGCGGCGTACACTTGGCCAGTTCCTCCTGCATCTTGGCGTCGTTGCGCTCTCGCTTCTCGCGCGCCACGCGCTCGCGTCGCTCCTTCGGCGTCTCCTCGATCGTGCGCTCGGGCGGCTGCTCAGCCTCAAACTGTGCACACACCAAGACCCATTCAATATCTCTTTTCCGGGACGTCAGCATGCTGCTCGCGTGTGGCTCGCACCGTGTCGACAAACGCCGCGAGCCCTTCGTAGGGCGGCATCTTGCGCTTGGTGAGCTGCGAGAGCACGTCCAGCGGCGGATTCGGCTCGAAAAGCGCCTTGAGGTGCGGCGGCAGGTGCACGATGGCCGGCCCCATGCCGCTGCTGCTCATCTGCCCCTTGGGCGTCATCTTGCGGTGGGCGTTCATGGTCGCCGCGCGCTGCTTTCTTCCGTTGCGTCCCGTGGATGGAATCCCCAGTATCCACCAGCTTATCCAACCCAACTAGCGGTTCGTAACCACGCAACTACTATCCAAGACATTACAATATGAAAAGGCTTGAAGCTGATCGCCGCGTGGACACCAGAACCGGCGCCGCGGAGGAAGAGAGCCCAAGATGCGCGTGACCGTGGCGAGGCTTGTCGGCGTCGGCGCCGCGCTGGCGTGCATGGGACAGGCGCCCACCGCCGACGCGCGCGGCGTCCACGTGAACGTGACGGCGTCCTGGCCCAGTTCGCCGCTCTACCCGCTGCTCGAGGCGAGCGAGTTCCTCGCCGAGGAGAATCCGCTCTTTTTCTGGAAATTCATCGACGCGCTCGGCAAGCGACAGCGCGAGATCGCCGGCAAAGTCGGCGACGTCGACGCGCTCGCGGCCTTCGCCGTCGAAACCGCGCAGGAGATCGCTCCGCATGCGAAAAACGTGCGTTCCCGGAATGAGTTTTGGTGCACGAGCGATCTTTCACGACTGACAACCGCGTTCGTAGATGCTAGAGCTGACGATCTCGACTCGCACCTACTCGCCCAAGATCGAGTTGTTCCGCCAGGTAAGGCCCTCGCGGAGGTTGTGCGTGAACTGATCCCATGGCTGAGACTACGCGGCGTTGTAGCTTGCGCTGGACTCGGGTGTTCGAGTGTGCGGAGAAGACGTGGACGCGTGGGCGGTTGTGTACAAGGAAAATCGCTGCGTGACCGCAGTCGCGTGCTCCGAGAGCGAGCTCGACTCGGCGCTGAAGAGCCTGACTTCGACTAACCCCGACAAAGTCTGCGTCGCTGCTGGTGTGAGCGTCGTGGAACTTGCGGTTGACCACAAGTACCCGCACCCCTCTCCACCGCGCGACGGCTCGGTTATTCTATACGCTTCAGTGGGCTCATCGTCGATGTACAAGTTCCACAACAAACTCCAAGAACTGGCGAAGGACGGAGCCGTAGAGTATATGTTGCGCCACTATCCCAAGGATTCAACGCTTGAGACACTGTTGCAAGGGTATGGCGTGGCCCTCGATATCAAAAACATGGAATACAAGACAATCGATGATTCGAAGAAGGCAGCCGGAACTGGAAACGAGGAGGCTGCTGATGAGGAAGAAGAGGAGGAGGATATGCGCGTCGATGAAGATGATGAGGAAGATGGAGGAGTCGATGAGGAAATTGACGGCCTCGTGTTTTCAAAACTTACAAAAGCCTACCCTTCGATTGCGGGCGAGTTGAAGGTCGTTCGCGACCACTTGGTTAAGCAACATGACCAAGCTGATCAAGACATCAAAGCGTGGCACTTGAAAGATATTGGCATTGCTGCTGCACGCGAAATTTTGGACTCAAAGGATCCCCTCAAGCGCCTTCGAATCCTGTCGCAAGACTTCCCGAAGCACGCCAAGAAACTCGCGTTCTCTCGAAAGCCTATTTCTGACGAGCTGAGAGAAGAAATCGACTTGCGACACAACCAGGCCGCTCAAATGGGACTTCTGAATCGCTTTCTCCTGAATGGGATCCTTGTCGATCCGATGCAGCGTTCATTCAATGCCTTCGACTTCGTCCGTACCCTAAGGAAGGAATGGTCAGTTGCAAAACAGCTATCCTCGTTACCTTTACCTCGGGACGAACGAGAGGCAATGCTTGCAAGCATCCGCGAGTCCAAGTCAGAGAGTGGTGCAACGCGTATCCGTGTCAGAGGTCCACTCGCTGGTTTCGCGCCACTTTATTTGAATAACATCGAAACTGACCATCAGACGGCACAATGGCCATCCCAAGTTGCAAATCTTCGCCGACCATCCTGGAACCTCATTTTCATCCGCAAGAACATGTACGAATACGTGCTTGCGTTTGACCCGACATCTCAGCAAGGTCGACTTGCGCTTTCTCAGGTTTCGTTCCTCCGTATGCGCGGCGCTCCTATTCAATGGGGATTCCTCGTCTCCACGAAAGAACTCGTCGCTGCCAAGACTCAAGGTGAGCGTGACAGTCTCGTCGAGCAGTACAAAAAAGCCGAGTTCGGTGATAAAGCAACCGGGTGGCATTTCGCGAAGGTTCTCGCGATGGCGAAAGAAAAAGACACACCAGACGAGGAAGGACACACTGGTCGAGTTGTTCAGGGGTTCATCGAGGGTGTTGCTGATGAGGCAACTGAACCGACTGTGCAAGCGCTCATCGATTGTTATTTGGATGCCACTGGTGGGTCGTTCTCTCGCGCTGCGAATCGAGAAGAAGCTCTCAAGGCTATCCGCAGCGATGACTATGACAACGACATCATGACTATGACCGAGTACATCGGCCAAAAGCATTTGCCGTTTGAGAGTGCATTGTTCAACGGTGTGCTGAAAAGGGACTTGGATCTCCAAGGCGATCTCATGAGTCATTTTGGTCGTGATCAAAGTTTGTACCAAGAGATGGCCAAAGCTGGTGACTTAGAAGATGATATGGATTTGGTTTCAGAGCTGCTTGTATCCCAGGAAGCATATCCAGCTTTTTTCTCCCTGTTCAGCGACGGCAAATCCGAAGAAGGTGATTCTGATAACATCGCTATCAACCACCTCTTCGCAACTGACGAGAATGGTCTCCTTGAGAAACTGGTCGCCACCCAAGTGAAGTTCGTCCATCAACATGATTCTCTCACTCACCCCAAGAAACAAACTCTTTTGTTCTCGGCTGATCTGAATAATCCGGTTCACGCAGCTCACGTGCAACGAGCCTTTAAGGCTGTGCAAGAAGATTTGGGGACATTGATGCGAGTCGGTGTTATCCATCGTCTATCTGATCGCCAAGGACCGGGAGATCTTGCTGCTGCAATCATCGACGCCATCGGTCACTCTGACAAAGTGACCCACGTCGAACTAGCTACGGAAGCCCTGGCGTGTGCTGCAAAAGAGAAGAGTCTGGAATCGACCAAGAACAAGCTTTCCGGATTGATCAAGAAAGTGTCTGACTGGGAATCGGACTCGATCCTGGCAGATATCAAAACGAACTTGCTCACCTCTAACGTTGCAATCGGTGCCAGTCTGTGGGAATCTCTTGTACAACAGAACCATGCGCTTGATACCGCCCAGCCACGCCACAAGAGTGGCAACTTGGATGCGGCTCAGTTATACCTGAACGGTTTTCGCATTGATCTACCTGAGCACCCAATTTCAGACGAGGACATCGCAGCTCTTATCTCCTACGACATGAAGCATCGTAGCCAGCCGATCGCCAAGGCTTTCATCAAGCGAAGCACAGTGTATTCGGCAGAGGAAGCTAATGCTAGGAGCATGGATATCGTGAAGGCAAGTGCCATTGTCGACGAGTACAGAAAGGCACAGCGCTTCTCCGGTTTTGACTACAATGGTTCATCGGTTGCAATCCAACTTGAAGGTGATGATGCTCTTCGTGTGGTGGCATTCGTAGACCCGCTAACTGAAGCTGCTCAACGGATGAGCTCTATGCTTGTTATGCTGCGGAAACAGTTGAACGCGACAGTTGAGGTTCTTGTTCTGCCAGCCTCGGATTACAGTGAATTCCCGCTCCAGCGTTTTTACCGATATTTGTTTGATAAAAAGTCATCCAAGGGTTCCAGTGTGACATTCCGAAAACTACCTATCAAGCCGATCCTGACGATGAAGATCGACACTCCAGAGGCCTGGAACGTGCAAATACATCGAACAGTTGAAGATCTAGACAATCTGCGGGTGGATACGGACAACGCGGTGGATGTTCGTGCAACGAAGACAGCATCTTTCCGTTTGGAAAGTCTGCTTGTTTACGGCCAATGCCGCGATAAAACCTTCGATCAGTACACTCCACCAAATGGACTACAACTCGTTCTTGAACGCGATGTCGGAACGAGTCGGCTCCACCGTGATACATTGGTGATGAAGAACTATGGATACTTCCAGCTTCAAGCGACCCCTGGTGTCTGGGGTCTGCATCTTGCTCGAGGAAGAGCGCTGGACCTGTACGAAATAGTGGAACACGGCACTGATAAGCGTCTCACGTCCTTAGATATCGTGGTCAGCTCGTTCACGTCGCGACTCGAGCAGCTCCTAGTGCAGAAGCGTCCTGGCATGGAGCACGAGGACCTTCTTGTTTCCGGAGACAACGCAAGCAGCAAACGCTCTACTGATGTCGAGGCTATCGCTGATGACGCAGGGATCATTGGGTCGTACTGGAAGTCGGTCGTTTCAATTTTCGGCAAAAAGAAGGAAGCTAATGTGGAGAATCGCACGAACACCGAGAATGCAGTCGCTACTGGTGGAGCCAACGCTGGTCGAAAGGGCGAAACCATTCACGTGTTCTCGCTAGCAACTGGTCACCTGTACGAGCGCTTCCTCAAGATCATGATGCTGAGTGTACTGAAGCGTACACAGAACCCAGTCACGTTCTGGCTCCTGGAGAATTTCCTGTCTCCTGATTTCAAGGACTCGATTCCTGCATTGCGCGAGAAGTTTGGTATGGATATCCGCTTGGTCACATACAAGTGGCCGAATTGGTTGCGCCAGCAAACGCAAAAACAGCGCATCATCTGGGGGTACAAGATTCTCTTCCTTGACGTGCTCTTCCCTCTCGGCGTTCAGAAGATAATTTACGTGGATGCAGACCAAGTCGTGCGAGCCGATCTCAAGGAGTTGTGGGAGATGGACCTCCAAGGAGCTCCGTATGGATACACTCCCTTCTGTGACTCGCGAAATGTTGGTTTTCAGTTCTGGCGCCAAGGTTACTGGAAAGACCATCTCCGTGGTCGCCCTTACCACATCAGTGCACTGTACGTTGTCGACTTGGCGCTTTTCCGACAAATTGCCGCAGGCGACATGCTCCGTGCGATATACGACCAACTGAGTGCGGACCCCAATTCTCTTTCCAACCTTGACCAAGATCTGCCTAACTATGCTCAGCATCAAATCAAGATTCACTCGCTTCCAAACGAATGGCTGTGGTGTGAGTCATGGTGCAGTGACGAATCAAAGGCTCGTGCTAAGACGATCGATTTGTGCAACAATCCCAAGCACAAGGAGCCAAAGCTCGATATGGCGAAGCGAGTAATCTCAGGTGAACTGTTCCCTGAATCGTGGCTCGAGCTGGATCAGGAGATCAAGGATGCCGAGAAGTCGTTTAGCACCCAACCGACAAGCGTGGAGTAGACCTCTCGAGTTGCGCCTCATTTGTATGGGGAAGCTTCCCCTTACATTGTCAGTGGCTACCATCGTAATGAAGTGAAGTGTGGGGTTATGTGCGCTGTGAGTGTTTTTCCATTGGTCTGCAGATTTTCGCTGGAGTTTTTGTCTACCGTGGAGCATGATACACTCACCACAACTTTTGACAAGTGCTGATCCACAGATGTGTAGTTATCGTTCACGTTATTTCCCCGATCAACGCCAGTCCGGTCTGCACAAGCGTGAACATCAACAACTTCAACACCCATACTGCTGAACGAATGGCTCGTCTATCCTGAAACCATTATGGCCACCGAGTAGTAGAAGCCTATCATCAATATGTTTTCCAAAGAGCACTAACTCTATTTTGCCTTTTGGGAGTACAGACCGCAGTGAACGACGTAGATCTTATCTTCAAGCGTCTGGAACTCGATCTCTAGGTTATCAAAACGGCAATAGAACCGTTGATCTTGGTCGGCTCGGCCGCGGCCTTGGTGAACGCTGCGGATATCTAATACAAGCATCTGCTTGATCGCAGCTTGGATCTCCTCAAATTTCTTGTAGAAGCGGAGTTTCTCGCCACGAACGAGCTGCTCAAGAGTATCCTTCGCCGACGGTGCGAACTGCACTGGCCGCGGCATTGCGTCCGATGGGTCGTTAATCCAGTCGGGGACAACGTGGTCCGGAACAAAATCCATGGGTACATAGGGCTTGACGTCGAGCACAGGAGTGCCTTCAACCAAATCGTGGCCACTAATCTCGATGTAGCGACTGGACCCAAGTTTGGAGGTTCACAGGTCAGCAGATCTCAACCTCAATCCCAACCTCAGCTTGCCACGTACCCGTAAACAGCCTCGATCTTTACGACAGTGAGCCCAATTGAGTTCGGTCTGTGCGGTGTGCGCGTGGAGAAGAGTCCGACCTTCTGCCCCCCGAGCCTACGTGAACATGGATCGTTGAGATTGGATTACTCATCTCGACTCAGGTGTGATGACCTACCGTGGAGGTGCGATCTTGGCTGCAAACGAAGCGTGCTTGGACTTGACCGCGTTCGTGTTTTCGTGGAAGACGAAGATGACCCAGAGGTGGCTGAACTGGTCGACGCACTCGAGCGCCGCTGTGGGGATCGACGTGCGGAACTTGATGCGGCCACGCGAGGCTGGCACAAGCGCGCTCTGGCGCGGCGTGCCGCGGCGCTCGTTGAAGCACGACTGCACGTGGCCGACGCTCTCGTAGTTGTACCCGCTGGCCTCTTGCTGCCTCTGGATCGCCTCGCGGGCCTCGCGCTCGGCGTTCGTGCGGCCGACACGCTCCTGTGCGCGGAGCTTCTTCTGCCTCTCGACTTCTTGCTGCAGCTCTGCGATCACTTGGTCTTTCGCGATCGCGACTGCGGGATCTTCTCTGCACACATCGCGAGAAAGCGCCTTTGCCGCGTGCCAGCCGACTGCGACGCCCACGGCAGCGACACAGGCCGCGCCGCCGAGCACCGCAGCACTCGACGGAGTCACCATCCGTCAAGTTGAACGCCTTTGGACGAGGAGCGCACGAATCACTTTAGTGACATTCAAAATTACTACCCCAGGAATTACTAAACCAATTAGTTCCTGATTATGTCGAGCTGGTTTCTTGACGTAACGCGAAACAGCTGGGGAGCGACCCGACCACCAGATGCTACCAACTCATTACGTGTGTGGCTCAACGGCGGCCACAGCCGTGTCTCACACACTGAGATAAGTTAGTTACCCGCTTTTGTAAAGTCCCTGTTCAAGGAACTTTAGTCGCTGTTTCCACCAACTGGATTTCCCGTCGTATTTTTGTTGGTGGGTTTCTTTTTTTGTGTGTGTGTGTGTGTTGTTTTTTGTTTTCCTTTTTGGTGGGGTTGCACTTTTCTCCGTCTTCCGTCCGGAGATCCGGAGGTTCCGGAAATGTGTGGCTGGCTACCCGGTAGTCGTCCGACTGGACACCTCCTCGTCCCGTCGCTGGCGCCGGTCGCCGTGGTGACAGCCGCCAGCTGGCTTTCTGGCAAGGATGGCAGCCTCGCCCCATGGAGAAGCCCGGGCGGCCGGCTGACCCCGAGTCAGTCAGACCCCGTGAGCAGCTACGGATCGGTCATGCGCCGCGCGCTGCCGCTGCTGCTGCCGCTGCTGGCGGGCGCGCGCGCGGACGAGGCCTCGCAGCCGCCCGTGGCCGCGCAGCCGGCGCTCTCGTTCATCTCGCGCGCCTCCTCGGGCGCCGGCGAGCCGCCCGGCACCGTGAGTCCGTCGACGACCAGCGAGCCGCCGTCGCCGCAGTTCCGCCTCGCGCTGCGCGACACGGGCAACGACGGCGCCGACCAACTCGAGATCGTGCAGAACTACGTCGCCAACGCGCCGCGCGTCTCGTTCGAGGCCCTCACCGACAGGACGAGCTGGGACGTGACCAAGTGGGAAGACCCGCTCACGCAAATCGCCAACATGCTCAAGAACGAGAACGTCTCGGTGCCCGAAGACAGCGTGCGCATCGCCGTGCAGCTCGACGACCCGGTCAGCGTCGTGAATGTGTACGTCGTTCGCACAAGAGGAAAGGGGAGAGAAAAGTGGAGGCTGACTCTAGGCTGACCCACAGATCGTTCACCAAAGTCAATCCGTGGTACTACGGGCCTACATTGGTGTTGGGAGACCTCGCCTTTGAGGGACTCACCAAGCTCAAGTACCTGTGAGTGAGATCTTTGGCACCTCGTCCACGAGCCATTGCCTGATGGTGTTGTGTGAGCAGGGCGTTCACAAATTTCAATATGTCGTTCGACGGATCCAGGTGGCTTCCGACCAACACGCACCTTAAGACACTGTACGTCATGGTATGGCCCAGACTTTACCTGACAGGTCACTGATCATTCTCTTCATTCGATACGAGCAGCTCATTCACCAAGATAACACTAGACACTTTCGCGTTCGCCTCAGACTACACGGTGGCCGACGCGTACGTCACTACACACGCCAGCTTGTCTCGCTGTTCTTTGTCTCTGATCTAACGATCTATTTTCCACAGTCAATGGCGTGATTCCAGCCTCCAGAAGTTCCCGTCGGCGCTCCTCACGCTCAAGAATCTGCCCCAATCATTGTACGTGGAGAATCCGCCGTGGGCACGTCTTCCATTAAGACAAGACTCTTACTCCTTTGTCTTTCTTTCTGTATTGACAGAACGATCAACGCATGCACCTTCGCGAAGCCCTTCGCGCTGACCTCGATCGAGCTCGCGGCTCTGAAGAAGATTCCCAGCGTCACGATGACAGGGAATTCGTTCCCAGCAGCAAACGCCGCGGATTGCTCCAAGACCGAGACCTTCCAAGAGAACTCTGTTTGCGTCACGAGTAAGCTACCACCGCGTCCATCTCCTCCTGTCTTCTGAGATAACTAACCGTTGCTAATTTGCAATCCTTCTAGCTCCTGCGGAGGATACAGGGACTACAACCGTAGCATCGGAACCATCACCCTCTACTTCATCTGCAAGCTCGGATACTATACCGCCCCAATCTCCGAGCTCCGACAGGACTGCTTCTTCGTCCAACGGATATCTCCGATCCATTGTAGCAATTCTCTGCATCGTTGGAGGCATTGCGCTCGTCGCCGGATTTGTTCTCTTCAGGAGAAAGAAGCATCCTCAGGAAGATCAGCTTACGCTGACACGACAGAACGACAAGTTTATCGTCGGCGAAGAGGATGAGATTCTCGAGAGTGGTATCGTTCGTGGGACTGCATACTCGCAGCGAACGACCGCGGTCGCTGGGGCGCTCTCGGAGTGGGATCTGGGTCGAAATGCTATTTCTGGAGAGTCCCGCCTCGGTCCCAATGGGCTCTGGCGTGCAGACCACCGCGGGGCGGCAGTCGCTGCAATCCGTGTAAATGTTGAGAGTCTGCGAGAGCGAGGTAGCGATACCGATTCTGTCGTCGCGAGTTGCGTGGCACTGCGCCACCCCTACGTCGTCGAGTTTTTGGGATCGAGTCTGGTCGGGACGGACGAGATTTGGCTCGTCGCTGAGTTCATGGCCAAGGGGAGTCTTCGCTCTGCGATGCTCAAGAAGAAGATCGAGCTCACTTGGGAAAAAGTGCGAACCATCAGCTTGCACGTTGCGTCGGCGCTTGCTTTCATTCAGTCCGTGCGAGCTCCAACGGCCACCGTAACGCCAACGCTCTCGGCGCGCAGCGTACTATGCGACAGCGATTTGAACTGCAAGCTCGACGTCTTTGAATTTGCCGAAGCGACACGCACAACAACGGGACCAGTGCTCACATACGGCCAAGGAGAGATCGCCGTTCGTGCTCCAGAACTGCTGACAAGCCGTAACGCGTCGAACCTTCCGAGTTCCGAGGCCGCCGCTGCTGAAGTATACGCGTTAGGTGTGCTTTTCTGCGAGCTAACTCACCAGAAGCCACTTTACAGCGACATTCTCGAGGAGCGTGGCAACACGCTCGGCGAGATCTTCGTCGCGCAGGAGGTCATGGCCGGTCGCTTGCGTCCAGAGCCATCAGCCGACACGCCAGACGAGTACGCGCGGATCATCGCGGCTTGCGTCGCGTATCACCCAGACTCGCGTCCTGCTTTGAGTGAGGTCGTCGAATGGCTGACGCACATGGAGTTGTAAAGAGCAAGGATAGAATAGTTGTCGTACTACAACAAAGGTACTAGTATTGTTTTATTCCAACTTGACCTCGGCCTTAATGGTGGCTTCGTCGGGCCACGTTAGTTCGTGGAAGCGGTCCGCGAGCTGCTGATACGGCAGGGCACGCTGTTCAGTGGTCATCGCGGCGCGACCACTGGAACTGGGCAGTACCCAGACCTCGCAGTCGTCCAGACATTCACGTGGCCACCCTTGAGGCAGCCTTGTCTGTCGACCAAAGTTGTCGACTTTCGCGAGCGGCGGCGAGAAGAGCCAGCTAAACTGGCGCTTACCCGAGAACGCAATGATCATCGGACTGTGTGGCAGCGAGCACACGGCGTCCAAGGTGCCGTGCTCGTTGGCGCACACGTGCTGCACGTGGCGTCGTAGCCGTCGGAAGAAATCGTCCCGCCACTGGGCCACTGCAGCATCATTAGACGATGGCAGCTTGTGCTGTCCGTTTGTCACAGAGCCAACGTACTTGTGGCCTTGCCGTAAGAAGCAGCATCATTTCCCGGCTGAGGTTGACTCCAAGCTTCTCAGTTGCAAGATCAGTTGCGGCGTAGTCAACTAAGCCATACCTCGAGACCGATCGATGTCAAGCCAACGCCGTACACGTGAGGCAAGTGATTCTGCTCAGAGATCAGTGCATCTGCAGGGAGAATGCCGCGCCACGACAGCGGAGGCAGACTCCCACGGAGCAGATTCCAGAAGCGGTTGCTCGGGTTGCTATCGAGACTCACAGACACGTCAGTCGCAGGCCTACACAAGACGAGGCAACCGAGAAGGCGCGGTCTACCTGTATGAAAATCCACCTGTAGTGCACATCGCATGGTGAGCGGTCGTTAGATGGAATGGATAAGTAGCCAGCACCGATTCACCCACTCATCCACGCGTGGTCGGACGGATTGTGCCCGACAATGAGCAGTCGCAGTCGCCGCTCGACGTGGTGCTCGCACTTGACTCGCGCTTCGAAGCACGGCGTGCAGATCCCATGCCAGCGCTCCTGCCACTTGTGCTGCTGCTGCGCGACGGGCTCTGTGGCTGGCTCCGTCGGCTCTTCGGGCGCTTCGGCCTTGACACGCACGCGCCGCCCGTGCTCCTCCGCCGCCGCGTCCGCTCTTCCTTCTGTCGTAGCCACTGGCGTCTCGTCGCGAGAGCGCTTGGCGTCGAAGCGGAACTGCGCGAACATGGCGAGCTGGAGAGGGTTGACAACTGAGCCTCTTGACTTTGTGAGGAGCTCAAATGGTGAGTGATGGTCTATAATGGATCCAGCAAGGCAACTTGGTCATTATGGATGGATTGGGATGCACATCACATTGCAATAGTGGTAGTTTCTATGAAAGAGAGAGAGATCACTGCGTGGACTACGAGCCAACGCGAGTGACAAGTGCTCGATCGATCAGACGGTCAGCTCAATTTCCTATCGAGTTTACGCCGCGTTCTCGAGGATGATCGCGATACCCTGGCCGCCGCCGATGCAGGCCGAGCCGACCGCGTACTTCTTGCCCGTGCGCTGGAGCGCGTGGGCCAAGTGGCCCGTGATGCGGCTGCCCGAGGCGCCGAGCGGGTGGCCGAGCGAGATGGCGCCACCGCTCTGGTTGCCGAGCTCCGGGTCGAAGCCGAGCTCCTTGGCGCAGGCGAGCCACTGCGCGGCGAACGCCTCGTTGATGTCGAACATGTCGATGTCGCTCATCTTGAGACCCGCACGAGCGAGCGCACCGCGGATGGCCGGGACCGGGCCAATGCCCATGATCGTCGGCTCTACGCCCGAGACCTGGTACGACACAATGCGCGCGAGCGGCTTGAGGTTGTGCTTCTTGACAGCCTCCTCGCTGGCGAGCACGACGGCGCCGGCGCCATCGGTGATGCCCGAGGCATTACCGGCCGTGACGACACCGTCCTTCTTGAAGACCGTCTTGAGGCCAGCGAGCTTCTCGAGCGTCGTCTCGCGCGGTCCCTCGTCCGTGGTGAAGAGCTCGGTCTTGCGGCCCGCCTTGACCTCGATCGGCGCGAGCTCGGCATCGAAGTGGCCGGCCTTGTTGGCCTTGGCCCAGAGCGTCTGCGAGCGCAGCGCGAAGGCATCGCACTCCTCACGGGTGATGCCGTACTTCTCGGCGAGGTTCTCGGCCGTGACGCCCATGGGCGTGTTCGAGTGCGTGTCGGTGAGCGCCGACCAGAGCGTGTCCTGGAGCTGGAGGCCCGCGCCGAGGCCGACGCCGAAGCGGGCCTTGTTGCCGTAGACCGCCAACGGCGCCTGCGACATGTTCTCCGTGCCGCCGGCGACCGCGATCTCGGCCTCGCCGAGCAGGATCTCCTGGACGCTGCCGACGACCGACTGGAAGCCCGAGCCGCAGAGCCGGTTGATCGTGAGGCCGGGCTTCTCGATGGGCACGCCCGCCTTGAGCAGCACGTGGCGCGCGAGGTACGCGGCGTCGCCCGAGGTCTGCGCGACGTTGCCCACCTGCACGGCGTCGACGATGGACGGGTCGACGCCGCCGGCCGCGAGCGCGGCGCGCGTCGCATGGGCCGCGAGCTCCGTGGCCGAAACGTCCTTGAGCTTGCCGCCGAAGTTGCCGAAGGGCGTGCGCTTGGCCGCGACGATGTAGACGTTCTTGGCGAGAGTCATGGGGAGCGAGAGAGCGAGCGAGAGACGGGGAGGTCACGTGGGGGGCACGGCGCCGATGGGGATCTGCTCGCCTGCCGACGTCGACGGCTCGGTGGACCGAGTCGACGACCCAAAAACCCAAGATGCAAGGGCGTCTGAGCTCAACGTGCGAAAGATCGCGTCGGATGACTTTCTCAGGGTATTGAAACGTACAGTGGATCTGGAGTTCGAAGACGGGAAGGACCGAAATGGTTTCGAGAGGGTATGCGATTGGATCCGGTCGAAGTGATGGGAACCCGACGTGAACCGGACAACTTCAACATGAGCCGGATTTGTAATCCGCAGTGTAGCGTGGTGGACGACTTGGCAGAGGCAAGGGCGAGACGCGCTGTTATACGGTTAAAATATGTGCGGCGTGGATCGTCGTCCCGACCTCACTGCGTGCCGGGTTTCTCCTATCAAAACGGCTACTACAAACAGACCCCTCTCCTTCCCTTCGACGCTCCCGTCGCCAGCGAAATCCCCACCACATGCAGAGCGCCACCGTCTCACCACGCGCCGCAGCACCTCCGTCTCTGTCTCTCCCAAACCGACAGAGGAATCCGGCACTGCGCGCGAGATGTTTGAAGGCACTCGATACGGAGGCCATCGCGTTGATTCTGTCGAAGCTTGTTTTTCTCTGTGGCTTGGTATCTTCTTGATATTCTTGCGATGTCTGATGTCCTTCATAACCTAAATACTTTCTTCATACGCCGCCACTTTGCTCGGCGCGTCAAGCGGGCCGTCCGAGTAGTCGAACGAATCGCGGCGACGTTTTCGTCCAAAGTGCTGGCGCTCGATCTGCCATGACCGCGCGAGCTCCGCGAACTTGAAGAGCTTGTTGGTCTCGCCGGCCTCCAGATTCAGCGGCCGCGCATGGCTGCTCTGGGTGAAGATAACGCCACTAGGTACTGCGGTCGCCGGGATGGAAAACACATCTCGGGCAAGCTTCGCCAACCCTGGAAATCTTGTCTCATTTGATTTCCACCATAAGAATGGATCGGATCGCTTGTCACGGATGAGCGTCGCGTCAAAGAACCTATCCACTTCATCACCGTCGATCGAGTAGTCCGGCATGCCTTCGCCAATATCCAGCAGCTTCTCGAACGTAGAGTAAGCAGAGCTTGCATCGTTTTGAGACGGATCAGTCTCGCTTTGCGGATCTGTGAGCGAGTCGTAGACATTCTTTCGGAGCATTTCCCTCAAGAACTCCTTCTTTTCTGCCTTGTCAACAGACTCGTTCGAAAAACGCGGATCAAGGATCTTCGCCAGGGCAAAGTAGGGGGATGAGTTCTCTGTGTGGTACGTTTCCAGGCTTGCCTTGACTTTCATGCACACCGTCTGGATCTTCGTCGCGGCATTGGCGTTGAACTCCGTCGCGGAGGCCGCCGTACTTTCACACAGGTTGATAATGGCCTTGCAAACGTTGATCGACATACTCAGCGAGATGTGCTTAGTGTCGCTCTGACACGTTGCCATTTGCATGCATTTTTGCAGGAACGATGCAACCCAAACGAGCATATCCCATTCGATCTCTTCCAACAAGAAGATGTTCATACCATTGGAAGGGTCGCCATACATGGTGTTGATGGTATCCTTGAGTTTCGCGGTTTCGAGAATCATGGTGATGGTCGTTCGCCACACCTTTGGAGAATCCAGGTTGGGGAGAGCGTCTGGGTATTGAGGCAGACCCATTTCATTCGTGCGAAGTCCAAAATGTTCTTGGCTCTCCGTGGCTGATTTGAGCAGCGACAACAACGAGCGCAGTTTCATAACTTCGTGACGGATCTCCTTAAAGGCAGCTCGAACACCAGCGTGGATGAGATGGCCAAGGCACGTGATGTTCCAGTGAGGTGAGATATTGTCCACACCCACTAAAACCTTGATTTTCTCACGTAAAAAGCCCATTCCAACAACGGATTCAGTGGTCGTGGGCGTCACGCCACATAACAGCTTATTGCCAATGCCCCAGTTCACCTGAAGGACATTGTAGAGCAACTCGGACATGAAGTAGGCGTTGAATTCGAAGGGGCAACCTTCTAGGCCGATTTGGATCGTCTTGTACTCCCACTCGGCGTTGATCCAATGCAAGTGCACGGCAATATAGCCTTTGTACACGTGCGTGGACCATGTATCGCACGAGAAGGTGATCTTGCCAACGGCTGACCGGGCAATGTACTCTCCGACGCGAGCAAATAGCGTGTAGTACTTTCGTTCGATGGTCTTGAGCAGAGTGTCGATTGGTGGGATCGCCGGCTTGGTGCCGGCAGCCGCCAGCACTTCAACAAACTTTTCGTGGAGCACAATGCCTGGATCTTGCCGGTCTTCTACGAGCCACTCGACCAGCGAACCTGTGAGGTTACGCAGTCGCTGCCGCTTCACGCCTGCAGAGAACATTCGAACAGAAAGGTTACACACGCGGGGCGTAACCACCTCCTCACTAGAATCGCCGAGCGCATACCTCCTCCGTTCTCGTCGAACGACGCGGGCACGCCTTCCTTCTTGGCCGCGGGGCTCTTTTTGGGGGCGCCATTGGCTTGGGCAATGGGCTTCTTGGGTTTCTTGGCCGCGGAGCCGTTCGGGTACTCGCTGTGGCGCTTGGCGTGGCGCATCATCGAGGATGTGCCGTGGCGCGTGGAGAAGACCTTGGAGCAGACCGTGCACTTGGCGGCGTCGATCATGCCGTTATTGAGTCCGCTGCTGTTCATGGGCGTGAAGGTCTCCCAGACCACGCTCGTGAGCTTTTTCTTGCGCGTGGCCGCGGATTCCTCTTCGAAGGGGATCTCTTCGCCCCGCTTCATCGTGAGCTCCGCGATCGCGTCTATTGTGGCTGCTTGACGGAAACGAGCGGGGGCGGAATTTCGACGGCGACGACTCGGAACTTGCCGGAACCCGTCGGCCTCTCCGGTTTCGGATAGGCGCGCGGCGGCAGCGGATTATAAGGCCCGTAGCGGGAGTTGGCGCGCGCCAGTGGGGTCGTTGGATAGCGCGGAGAGCGCTCTCTCGGGCGGCCGTGGGTGCGGCGCCGCGTGCGTCTCGTGGAAGCGACAGGTCGCGTGCGCGTGGGGCCGGTGGGCGCTGCTCGCGTTTTCCCACCACGTGCCAATTGCAACTCAATGCAGCCAGCGGCCTCCCAATACAATAGCACTTGACAACAGCACGGCCGCGGGCCCGCCCACCACCAACGAGCAACGAACCCGTTTTCTTTGGAAGAGGGCCTGCGACCCGCCGACCTGACTCTTTTCCAGCAACGACATGGATTTCCTATGCGAAATGAACCCGTTTGTTCAAACAGTTGCTGGATTGGGTAGGCGGTTGGGTCTTCTGGGAGAGGGTGAATCTCCCGCAAAACCCGACTCGTTTAGCACGGGTTCGGGTTTGGAGGAAGACCCGAATTTCTCACGGGTTTTTGGGTGGCACCTGCCCGCTCACCATCTCCTCCCGTGCGAAGGAGCCCACCACACATTCGAAGACTGTTGACGGTTCGACGGGTCTCGCACTGAACCCACCCGTGCCAGGTTTCTGGTACAACCCGGTCTTGTCTGCATGCCGACCCACACGGTGTGCCGACGGGTCATGTGGGTCTGGCCAGTTTTAGCCCAGGATCGCCGGCACCAAAATGAGCTGCTCGGCAGCGATGGATACACCTGCCGCCACGAAAGACTGCCGAGAGCGTCGCAGCCGAGAGAGGCGACGAACGGAAGCAAGAGCATGATCGCGACATCATCGATCCGAAACGGGATATTAGGATACAGAGCGAGACGCTTACGAGGCCTTCTCCATGAGGTGGATCGGCTTGAGGATCGAGATCTTGTTGGACTCGACAATGTAGCCGTTCATGACCATCTCGTCGAGGATGAAGTGGGCCTTCTCCAGATTGAACATGATCTAGACGACAGAGATAGAGTCAGACGCTCGGTTCGAGTGTCAAGAAGCGATCCAGAGGCAACGTACATCGAGTTCGCACTGTATCGCGTCGCCAGTTTGAGAGGGAGAGAGATGATGATGGCAGAGTGCACAGGAATCATCAACACACTGGCTCGTCGGGAAGAACAAGAAGGTATCGACCACGTACCACACTCTCGAAGTACTTGTCCATGGTTTCCACGAGGGCGTGGATGAACTCGAGGATACCAAGCTCGTTCTAGCATATCGTGACAAAACAATCGCCCGTGAGCTTGTTGCTCTTTTTCCCTGCTGCAAACCAAGCCTTCGCTCGGATGCACGCGTACCTCCGAGTCGTCGTCCTTGACGCCGACGATGAAGAAGAGCGAGGCGTATCGTCGGTAGATGACCTTGTAGCCGCGGTACTCCACGAACGAGCACTGCAGCAGCGCACGCCGTCAGCGCATCGCTCCGGCGCGTCGGTCGCACCCCCTCGTCCGTCCACGCCGCACGCACCTGGTTCTCGTTGCGGCCGAGGCACTTGCGGATGATCTCGGCCTCGAGCGCGACGCGCTCCTGGATCGAGAGGAAGTCGTAGTACTGGGCCAGGCGCGTCTGGCCCTGCTTGTTGACCATGAGCACGAACTTGATCATCGTCGTCGTCTCGGGGCGGCTCCTTGCTTCGTGTCGGTCGAGAGCTCGTCTGAACTTGGCCCCTTCCAGGGGCAGCAGTCGATCTCCCAGGGGAATCCTCTGTTATGCGATACTACGGCTAGCGATGGAACGATTCGGCAGATTGCAGTCTAAATGCGTAATTGTTACGATTCATGGATCTTGAAAGGTCACGAATGACACGCCACACCATGGCGAACGGCTCCAAAAATGGACGTCCGAAACTGCCTTCGCCACGAAGACGCCTCTCGCGTCGACCTGACGATCGCCATGCTCTACGACACGCTGCTCCAGCGGCTGCGCGAGTTCTTCGTCGACGTGGGCGACGCCAACGTCGTCTTCCACCTCGGCGACCTGTTCGGTGAGGACTTTGCGCGGGGCGCATTCTCTCGTTGAGCTCACGCTTTCGACTAATTGTCAGACCCGAGCCAATTTCGCTTACGCGATGTTTTTCTCAAGACCGAGGTGCGCACACTCTCCCCACGAACAGATAGAGAGCGCCTGGGCTGACAATAGCACCTCAAGTTAATCAATGCACTTCACCTCCCATTCGAGCTGAAGGCGGCGTACATCGGTGACGTCAAAGTCGAGGGCTTTGTTGGATTCGTCGCCGGATCACCGCTCACTATTAGTGTCGACAATGTTTGCCTGGTGGTTGGCCACAAGGCTGTCGATTGGGACAACGAGCTCGCGTTGCGGTACGCCAAAGAATTACTGCTCACGATTCTGCAGTGCGTATCGGCGCCTGCGAGTCAGGACGCGGACAAGAAGAAGACCAAAGAAACAGCGAATGACACATTCGGTGTGTCACCTGTCAAGTGGATCCTCAGCAAGATCCACGCAACGATCGCAGAGACATCGGTCAAGCTCGAAAGGCTGCACATTCGTTTCGAAGTAAGTCTGACTCTGATGGTGACCAACACGTGCTGACATTGACTCAACGAAATGTACAGAGTGAGTACGAGGGACAGATGATCGCGTATGGAGTTAACATACCGGTACAAGTTGCTACCCGAGTGTTTTTCATCCCTTTTTAATTCTCATTATCCAGTTGCTCGTGTTTAGACGGTTCAGCTCACCACGCGCGAGATCAGCGACCACATTCTCCGAAGACGAGAGCAACCTGGAGTCAAGTATCCCCCGCCATCTTCCGATAACACAGCCTGTAAAAGACTTTACCTCAGTAATGTGTCGTTCTATTGCGACCTCCACGCGACCAGTTTTCTCGGACCTCCGGCAACGAAGTCCGTGTCCACAACTCCTCGCCCGTCCTCCAGTATCGGTTCCACGACGATCCAAAATCCAACCATCTCCACAGCCGATCGACTGGCATTTGTGCGGCAAAAATGTCTACAGCCATTCATGCCCAATGCAGATCGAGATCTGGTCTTAGTCTCTGCGTTGTGGGTGAAACTGGATTTCGTTCGACTATCTGCAGAATCAAACCCATTGGCTTGGAGTATCGGAGCCATTGATGTTGTCACGGAAGAAGTAAAACTCACAGTGGATTTCGCGCAGTTGAGCGCCCTCAATGAGGAACTCACACGATTGGCCGATTTCTTCCAGCGTATGCAGCGTCACCAATGGCGTCCGGCAAGTGTTAACCGCGAACGAAGCCCCCCGCTCCAGGCCGAAGTCTCAACGACAACTCTACTTCCTCTTGTCTCACAAGATGTTGTAGCTGCTCTCAAAGCTGAAAAAACGGGATCACGGTGTCTCAATCGATCGTGGTTACGCGGAATGTGGCTGTACGCGGCTCGATGTGTCTTGGTGTCTGTTCGCAAAGGAGACCCGAAACGCGTAAGACTCGGCACCTTGCAAGATCGGGACAGGATGTGTCAGCTCGAACGTGATCGTGAGCGCTACGCTGCATTGTATCGACGAAGCCTAAGCAAAGAGTGGCTAAAGATCATTATCTTCGGTCGAAACCTGCTTCCGTCAAGTCCACGCGCGACGGACGCTCGTAGGAAGCAACAACAAACGACGCAGCTCCCCGTATACGAGCCGTTAAGTCTCGATGAATGGTGGGAGCTCTCCGATCTCATTGAACGACTAGCAATTGATGAACAGCGCAAATTGCGTCAGATGGTATGTCAACTTGTTCGCCAAGACTTCACGAGCTATCAGAGTGCCACTCTACAGTCACCGACACAGACTGGGAAGCCACTTCGATCACTATCTATCGAGATCCCCCAACAAAGTCCGGAGTCCAACCGTCGAGGAAGCGGGGCATCCATCTCACCAAAGAATGAATCACCGTCCTCCCTTGTCTCAACTACTCCACTTCCACACGACTTCATTCCGAACCACCACCACCACTATACGCGCAGTCGCGCTGAGTCCTCCCCCGCCGGTAGCCCCACGAAGCTCCATGACATCTCGCTCGCATCGCCAGCTGGTTCGCCCACACAGCGCAACCACCATCACCTCACGCACGCGGCGTCGGCACCAATAAGCCGCCTAGGGAATACCAGCCCTTCCAAGTACTTTACCTTTCGCTCGCCACCGTCACCAACCAACCTAACCAAGCAGCAATGGCTCGTCGAGTCATTGATGCCAACATGGGTGTTGAGCCCGTCGCGACCATTTCCGCTCATCAACTGGCATATTGGTCCTGTGACTGTCCGGCTTCACCACCGCTCGTCAGAGACTGGTGGACTGCCAAGCTTGTCTAACTCAACGTTGATTCTTCCTCGCGCGAGAGAAACGTTCATGGAGTTTCACCTGGACGGATGCACAGGATGCGTACTACTGAGCAGAACACCAAGCGTGAGCTTCCTTGTGGAACTAAGGCTAGGGCTAGTGCGAGCAGCGCTCGTGGACCTTGCGCCATCATCTGTGGCGATGGGCACCAACGCGATCACGACTGATTACATCCGTGAGCCTAGCGACGGATTTCTCTACGTCGGTCTCAAGTACAACTTCAAGCGCAGCTCTGGCTCGGTACTGGCAGAGGACGAGCCCTGGGATATCAAAGCTAAACTCTGCGTGGGAACAATCCACATCGAGTACAGCGACGCGGCGCTACAGTCAGCCATGAGGAACGAGCTGAACAGTGAAGCGCCGTCATCTATCCGTCTTGACTCAGCGAGCTACATGACTATCTTCCACGATGTGCTCAACAACTGGAAGGCGTTTCTCCAGCGCGTGCAACCTGCAAAAGCGTCTGTCTCGTTGGCGCCGAGCTCCGAGGCTCTTCGAGAGAACACGCTGGAGCTCCAGAAGGCGAGAGTCGCTCGCCTGGTGAACGCGCTCATGCAGCAGTGCTCGTGCGTCGAAATGGACGCAAGCGGCGTCGAACTGCAGCTGTCGATGCTTACACGCCACGTTGTCGAGCGTGTTCTACCCGTGGATGCGTCCAAAGCTGGCTCCTCCGGGCTGCCTCTGCCGCTCTTCGACTCGGAGCAGGTGCTGGTGACGCTGCCGAGCACGAGCGCTGGCCTCCAGAACCGGCCTTTGCTGAGCGAATGCCAAGTCCACGCTGGCGGTGCGCGCCTCAAGTTTCGCACCACCAAGCATGGCCGCACGGCTGTGGTCGACCACGTGCTGCACCGTTTGTTCCCGACGACGTATTAGACGAATGGAGACCCAACGGTCTGGCCAATAATAATGCACAGACACGCACTTCGTTGACGAAGCCAGTGAGTATGCCTTCATGCGTCTTGTTTCGTCTCATGTCGTACTTGCATACGAATAACTACGAACCGTATGCTCGACGGAGAATGATTCCGGTTGAAGGTATCATCGTGATTACAACGCTGCCTTTTATGCCATCCGTGGCTGTAATCATGTTTGGGGTGTTTACGTGGCATGTTGAAGTGCGCTGGCAATCACGTCGGGCTCTCGACTCATTGGCTGGCCTTCTCCCCGTCGCCTGGGTTCTAGTTGAGATAATCTTTTTCACGTCAGAGGAAAGCCACGTGCTGGCGTCAGCCCGAAGTATTGTTGGCATTTCGGCATTCATCAATTGTCGTTCTTCTGCTAAAGACCCTATCTCCGATGACTGGCCTCGCCAAGAATATCTACATCGTCGCCGCCAAACGCACACCCTTCGGGAAGTTCGGCGGCAAACTCAAGGACGTCTCGGCAACAGAACTGGCCACCCACGCAGTCAAGGCGGCACTGGCAGCGGGCAAAATCGATCCCAAGCTGGTCGACTCGGTGCAAGTCGGAAACGTCATTCAGTCGTCGCCTGACGCCGCGTACATCGCCCGCCATGTACTGCTCAAGGCCGGTGTACCGATCGAGAAGCCTGCGTTGACCATCAACCGCCTCTGCGGCTCAGGCTTCCAGTCAGTCGTTGGATGCGTGCAGGAGATCCTCGCTGGCGACGCCGAGATCGCGATTGCGGCTGGTTCCGAAAGTATGTCGCAGACACCGCTCGCAGTCTACGGCAACAAAGCGCGTTTCGGTGTGCGCCTCGGCGCGGGCATCCAGCTCGAGGACACGCTCTGGGCATCGGTCACTGACACACATGTGAACATGCCGATGGGTATCACTGGCGAAAATGTCGCTGCGAAGTATGGCATTACTCGTGACGAAAGCGATCGTGTTGGGCTGCGCTCTCAGACGCTCTGGGCCCAGGCCCAAGCTGCTGGACACTTTGACGCAGAACTCGCACCGATCGAAGTCACGACTGGAAAGTCGACCGAGCTGTTCTCGGTCGACGAGGCCCCACGTGCGACCTCACTGGAAGCACTCGCCAAGCTGAAGCCAGCCTTCAAGAAAGACGGCGTCATCACCGCGGGGAATGCCTCCGGCATCAACGACGGCGCTGGCGCTGTTGTTCTCGCGAGTGAAGAGGCTGTCAAGAAGCATAATCTCACTCCACTCGCGCGTGTCGTGTCTTACCAGGTCTCTGGCGTGGATCCCACCATCATGGGCATTGGTCCCGTTCCAGCGATCCGTGGGGCGCTCGCTCGTGCTGGACTCAGCATCAGCGACATCGACCTGTTTGACATCAATGAGGCATACGCGCCGCAGTGGCTTGCCGTCGTTCGCGAACTTGGCTTGGATGAATCGATTGTAAACCAGTCAGGTGGTGCGATCTCGCTCGGCCATCCACTCGCAGCTTCAGGATCCCGCATAACTGGTCACCTTGCCCACACTCTCCAACGAACGGGTAAGAAGTACGCAGTTGGCTCGGCTTGTATTGGTGGCGGTCAAGGGATCGCGCTTGTACTGGAGAATGCTGCTTGAAGAAGCCCAGATCATTTCGTATACAAACACGATGCACTCGTATCATGTTGAAATTGCCAAATAGATCGGGTCTTGCTTCGCTTCTTCCTCATTCTCCGTGAAGCCTGATGCATTAAATGGTGCTCTGTTTGGTTTTGATTTGTTTTCTTTATGTCGTTTCTTCAACGTCACGTTCGACAAACTGCGCCTCAGCACTTCACAGTCGCGCTTCTCCCTCGATGACATAATTCCTTCTAGTTCCACATCGACATCTCTGTCGTGTGCTATGGGGTTTACCGCCAACATAGACATACTTCGGTGGTGTGAGTTCAGTCCTCCTTTCTTGGTGCCAGCATAGCATGGTGGTGATGTACGCAAGCGAGCGATAGTAAGTGGGGGGACGTATTTGTTGGTTTGAGGATAAAATAATCGCATGATACCATCCGACGAAAGGGTGCGCTCATGCATTGGGCGTCTCCATTTTTCCTGAAATCGTCTCTCATAAAGCAGAGGGTCGACAACGATGTGTTGAGCAGTAGCTTTCTGATTGAGAACTCCACGTCGGTCCAGCACCTCTACGAAGCGATCAGCACACATCTCATCCTCGTATATCATTTCCCCGATCCCGCTGCCTTGGGTCGTGAGTACGCGTTGAAGCGTAACGTTCACGACACCGTGGTTTCCACTCGCAGACCCGCTATCAGAAGTCAATCCAGTCTTCTTTTCGACATTGGTATCAGCTTTGTTCACCATATTCGTTGAGACTCCGTCTTGCTGATTCGGAGCAGCCTGTGGTAGCGGGACTGAGCCCATACGCATGCGAACCAACCCAGGCTTGGCCATGATCTCCACGACGCTCGATTTGCGGTGCATCCGAGGCTTACGCTTCCGCACCTCAGATCGTTTGGCTTTGGCCTGAAATACGCGCGTAATCTTCGCCAATGTCTCCTGGAAAAAAGTTACGTAGTCACCGAGACGATTGCTTTCAGTCATCTGCACGAAGAAGTTAATATTTGAGGATGGGAATAACCGAGGTATCGCAGACTCACCAAGTGCGCAAGAACGAACATGATACGGTAGAATTCAGGCTGACCGAGCGGAGCTTCTTTGGGGCTCCACTTGGTCCAGCTCGAGCGCATTATCATTGACACCGAGTTCTTATGAATATTCTCCGTTTTAGCCTGGACTAACACATTGGCGAGGTCATAATACACTTGCCGGAACTGGTCTGGATCCACTACGGCCTTGTCTTTCGCGTAGACTTTCCACCACTGATCGAGACACTTCTCGATTGATGGGAGTTGGACCATGAATTCAATGTCAAGAGCCGTGTCTTCGATGAAGCGCAGCAAGTCCTCGATCTTCAGCGACTTGGCGAATGGGCTCTTAACGTACTTGGCATTTATGTCGTAGGCTGCTTGAGTAAACACCTGTGATTGTTTGGCTTGGAACCTTTTCCACTCATCGACCTGCCGAAGAGAACAGACGAAATGTGGCATTGATTCGCGCATAGAGAAGACGAGTCTCTGCATGGTGTGCGTGCGATGGGACTAAACACCACACCTGCCAGGAGCATTGAGAGGAAGGCATGCACTCATCATTCTCGCAGCCTGTACTTGCCTTGGTCGATTGCGCCTTGCTCGACTGTTCCTTTACCCCCCTGTCTTGTCCGAATGCTTCAAAGCCGAAGGACGGACTTATGTCTAAGATTATCGATTCTTCAAAATAGAGACATCTTCACGATTGAGCATTTGATTGGGCTCCAGCTCCTCTACCTCCATGTTGACGCAACAAACGTGGGTCTCGAACTCGCCCACCATTAGCACCTCGCCCTGCATCTTGTGAAGGACGAGGATGCTGTTGTCCGTAAGTTGGCGGGGGGCCTGCCAATCCAGGAGGTGGAGTGGGACTCGGGTACGGCGGCGGGAAGTGGGGCTGCTGGTAGTGATGCTGCGGCGGCGGTGCTTGATAGTGCTGATGTGGTTGACCTTGGTAATGCATTTGCGGTTGACCTGGTGCAACTTGGTTTGGAGGATAACCTTGCGGAGCTCTTGGGGGTGACAGGTGAGTGGGTGGTATGAAAGCATCGTTCATAGGACCATACTGCGGTGGTGGCTGTGAGAAATTCGGAGGTGGGCCATGTGCATGGGCTGCTGGAGGTCTGTAGCCACCATTACGTCCGCCAAAGTCTGTTTGCAGCCTTCCACCCCGACCATTTAATCGCGGATCCCTCCTTGGATCGCGACCACCACCCCTCCCTCTACCACCACGCCATGAGAAGTTCGTAGGAGAAGGGCCACGAACGTCGGGGGCGAGTTCGTGGGGCACACCTAACAGGCAAAAATCATGTGAAATGACGAGTGTCGACACAATTGCATGCGAACAGACATCCTCACCTGTTGGGGATCGTCGACGTTCTTGTGGACCACCAACATGCGGGGGTGCCGGTTGTTGGTGCATATTCGAGTAGTGTTGTGGTGGGGGCGGGATTTGCACATGCGGTATCCTTCTCCTTTGACCTCCACGCCCTCCTACAGGCGCTGCAGCCTGAGGACCAGGTATTCCTAGTGGTCTCTCCATTGGACGCAAAGTTAGTAAGTTGCACTTCGGGTCCTGAACGTGAACAATGCAGTGATTTCTGTACGCATGATCCAACAGAGCAGACCACGGTTTGGACGATCGAAGTGTTACTTCGCTGCCGATCACGTAGCAAGCGAATTTCGCACGTGTCAAAGCCACGTTCATCCGGCGGATATCATTCAAAAACCCAACCCCAGCTTTGGGGTCGGCTCGGACAGTCGATACTACAAAACGATAAAATATCAGTTACTCGGCCTTGAGGGTGTGCATTATTGCCAGAGCTTACAGATAATGATGTCTTTCTCCCGACCTTGAAACCCGTCAACGGTGTTGATTTCAACTTCAGACTTGTAATTATCCCCAAGAGCGCATCGAAAACCCCGGTTGAGCTCCTCCATTTGCTGTGTGTAGGGCGTAATCACTCCCACTTTCCCCGCAACTGCATCCGGTGGACACGAATTCTTCAGCGTGAGATAAAGATTGACAGCCATCTCGGCTTCCCCAATGTTTAAACGGGAAACCGACCGCACTGTCTCCCGACTGGTGAGCAAATTCCAGAAGACCAGAGGCATAAACGCGCCATCGCCGAGCCGATGATAAGGGCGATCATATACAGGGGTCTTCACTGAATCAGCATCCTGTAACTTGCCATCGTAGAAGAAATGCCGGGGGAAATCAGAAATAAGCGGGTGACTTCGATATTGTGTTCGAAGCATGTGGACGGGATGACCAGTCGTTTCGAGACGTTCGAACAAACTCCTCTCGTAGAGAGAAACACCACTCGTTCGAGAAAAAACTGTTGCTGATAGCTGCTGTGGATCGCCGACAAGAACGCACTGTCGACTCCCAAACCTTCGGAGACAGGAAATAGTCAGTTCGATATCGAGCAATATCCATCACACCCGCACGTACTTCATCGGGATAATGCTCGACAGCTCAACTGCCTGAGCAGCTTCGTCAACAACCAAAACGTCATACTTCGCAGAAACATCAAGTGCCGTCACCCCAGCACTGCTCAATGTTGTAAACACGATGTGCGCTGTATCCAGAAACGAAACCTCCAACGACTGCCGAAGTTGTTGGTTTGCTCGCCCTTTCTCATTGACTGCTCTCATCGCGAAGTGGTAACGGTTCTCTTCGAGCCGAAGCTATCCAGCAAAATCAGCCATCGACCCGCTAACGAGCACTAGTTTGTTTTACATACCTCACTCAACAGTTCGAGACAGCTGTTAAGTTGCTGGGCAACGAGTCGATACTGTTGATAGCGTTCATATACTATCGGACCTTCCGTCTTCACAGGAGGAGAGATTCCCTCTGACAACATTTCTCCGTCCTCCGTGCTAGGTTGCGATGACACCACTGGAGATGCTGGCGGAGGAGGAGGTGGTGACATTGGTGGGGGCGGAGGCGGAGAGGTGGGGGGCGGTGGCGGTGGTGACGTCGGATGTTCCATATCTGTTTGAGTCTCTGTAATCGTTGCGTTTACCGCCACGGCGAAACGACTCTCTGTCAAGTCTTCTTCTCTTCGCGGGTCTCCGCTGATTCCCGCTAACTCACCGCTAGCGTTCTCGTTGTTGTTTTGTGTTGAATCTGATCCATTCTCGCTGTTACTACCATCTTTATCCAAGTTGTCGGCGGTAGGGGGGTCAGCAGGGAGAGGGGGGAACGCTTCATCCTCATCCTCGTGATCTGAGGGTGCGCCGTTGGGTGTGGACTTGAGCTCATTTGCTAGAGTTGGCAAAGCATTTGGGAGTGGCTCATCTTCTTCGGCATTCATGTCTTCGTCATCATCGTCGAAGAAAGCATTATATGTCTGACTCGTTAGTGCTGAGCTGTACTGGGCAGCAGACCCTTGGAGAGCTTCAGGCGCAGTGGAGGGGCCGTAGCTAGTTGGAAATGCTTCATCTTCCTCTTCCACTTCCTCTTGATCATCATCAAATGGATAAGTCGGGGGGGATGGATGGATTGCGTCCGGTGAGTGTGGGACAGGCGGGGATGTCGGATAGAGGTTGTAGCTCGGTGGAGACGACGGATAATTCGGCAAACTCGGAGGGGAAGAAACATGAAACGAGGATGGAGGACTTGGAGCAGATGGCGATAACATCGGCGGCGGCGGTGAGGAATTCAAAGCCCAGTCAATCTTCGTGGGCGGAGAATCAACGGGAGGACCTGTGCTTGTCTGCGCAGTAGAATCTACGCCAGAAGCTTCCTGTGTCGACTGTGCTTGGTTTTGCTTCAACTGCAACTGCTGCGTCTCAGCAGCGAGAATCCCAACAGGGTCCAGATTGATCGCAGCAACAACCTCGCGGATACGATTTCGAAATGTGATGGAGTCATGTTCCACCTACAAGACACCGACATCGTGAGAGCACGCCTCTTTGGCATTGTATCCGTCTATCCGTACAATAGTTATTTTCTGCCGCAGATCAATGAGTTTCTGTTGAAGAACGTCGTATGGCTGACCACAAATTTGATCGACCATTTCGTCCAGCCCCACCACTCGAACATTAGGACTCTATCCATATGAACAACTGATAAATCGATGTTTTTCAATCGTCGCAAGGCGTCTCGAACCACATACCATTCCCCGGCCAACACGTACGATCTTAGGGAAGTACTTGCGACCCTCGCCATCGCAAAAGCCCTCTGTAATGATTTTTCCGACGATGTTATCAACGGCTGCGTTTGATGGAGCAGTTACCTACATGGAGACGTTAGTTTCAAACCTTCGAACCTGAGGAGGCCTGTCATACCAGGATATGAGGCTTTTCATTGCCAATCTGCGCCCATGCTCTGTTCGTCTCGTGATCGGGGCGCCGCGCAACATCGAGCACGGCGTTGTAATACCGATTGTACTCACGAAGATGAAGGGAGTTGAGCAAACCTTTCAATGTGGTCGTCTTACCAGTGCCTGGTGGTCCTTTGATCAATGTAAATCCCTCGGATGTCGCTGCCGCAGTGATAGCTTCGAGTTGGGATTCATTGAAGGTATTACGGAGCCATCGAACATAGCCGAGACCAAGAGAATCAAGCTGCATTGATCCTGGACAGTGCTTCCCGGAGAGCAATAGTGGCAGCAAACGGTAGTTTGAGCAGTCGCAGAGAGCTCGGAACTCGCGGATGCTTGTCACCAGGTTGTTGAGCTTGAACGCAAACAATTCTGCCTCAGAGTCCATGAATTTACGCCACTCGTTCGCAAGCACCGTAATGGTGATTCCTTCTCGAGAACCACGCTGGGAAACAACAATTCCGAGAAAGCCTTCGTTCTCACTTCCATTCTCAGTTGTCTTCGTTTGTTTATCGTCTCCACCACCGCCGCTGCTGTGGATTTGAAAAGCTTTGGCGAAGAACTGCTTGTTTGGCGTAATCAGGACAAGATCGTTAACAAATATGTCATCCAAGAGCTTCCACAATCGCTTCTGCTGAGCTGGCACCCCGCCTTTCTTCAGATCAATCCGAATTTTGACCGTTCGGTCGAGAAAGTTGGAGTTTCCGGCGCCTGACGCAACGACTGGAATTGCCACGGGATGATCAGTAAAAACTGCGTTAAGAGTCTGCGCTTGCACCTCCTCGAGTGCGAGTGGTTTCCACACGGAGAAGTAATGTTCGTACGATTGGAAGGTACTGGGAACTTTCGCAACTTCAACCTCGCCTTCTTCAGAGCCGTCATTTGCTGCAGTCACGACAGCATAATCCTTGTGCGCCTGGCGCATAAGTGACTCAAAGAAGTCCCATTCGAGGATGTCGTTGAAGAACTGAGTTAGCGTATTTCCGAGGGACGTCGATCCATTCGTAAAGCCTCGTCCTTTGCTCAATGAGTCCAAGAAAGTCGGCTCCTTCCGATCGTTTGTGTCGTTTGGCGCAGACGTCACAAGAGGGCGCTGCTTTGTCGGACGACGGTGTGCATCAGTGATATCCGGAGGCATCGGCTTATAAATTGGCTTGATCTCGGGCGAACTCTCCGCGCTTTGCTGCTTGGGTCGCTTCAGAATCGATTTTGGTTTGATCGAGGCTGTCACGGTTGCCTGCTTCTTCAATATTGATTTGATCTTCGACACCTTCGGTATCTCATCCTGATCCGAGCTGCTGCTGAATGTCGAAGTTGATGCCTTCCGCTTTCGCACTTGCCTCTTGGGCACACGTACTTCCTCTTCTTCCCCGTCGTCATCGTCGTCATCTTCTCCTTCCTCTTCCTCAGATGACGCAATGAAATCCGAGTCACCGCCCTCGTCCACTTCTTCGCCTTCTTCCGGCTCATCGTCCGGATCACCGGCCAGCTACACAGGACCAACCGTGGACTGACTGTCAAGATCAATTGTCTCTACAAAGTCAAGTGACTGGATCCCCTCGTACCTCTCGCCGCTGACGCAGCGCGTGCTTTGCGAGGCGCGTCGACATCTTGGCCTTGCGCTTCTCCGCCGTGGCGGTCTCTAGGCGCGACGAGCGGCGCATCCTACGGTCTCTCCTACTGCTGCAGCGCTTTCAGCTACTAGCCCACTACGCCACTCTTTTGGGGACCGTGACGGCTCTACTGCGTGTCCCGACGTGCAAAAAGCACCGACAGATAGCGCCACCTCTCTAGATTCAGAATCGCGGCGCGGCGCGTCGTGGCGGCCACGTCTGAAGGCGCTGGGGCGAGGAATCCGGCGCGGCAGAATGGGAAATGATGCCGTCGGTGTGGCGGTCGAGTGCCCTCAAAACCGTTCGCGCGACACAGCAACAAGCGGGCGGTGGGAGTAACCTTCGTGCGACATTCTACGAAGTGCGGCCTAGGTTCGTATCAAAATGTACCCATGTTGAAACACAGATGGTTGTTGTTGATACGCGATAATGCGATTTCGCTTCTGGGCCAAACAAACGGCCTGTCAGTGGGACTGTCTCCTACTCGAGATCGCACTGTCGTCGAGGGCGTGGTCCTCTACCTTGGACTGCAGGTTGAGCTGCTTCTTCTGCTTGATATTCCGCAGGTAGTTTGGCGACCGCAGGAACTGGTTCGGAGTCTGTTGGCCCGTGACCCACGGATGAGCGAGAGCCTGGTCTGCAGTATATCGCTTGCTCGCGTCAAACTCCAGAAGATTCTGCAAAAGGTCCTTGGCGCTAGCAGAGAGGTTGCTTGCCCATTTGGGGTACCGGAGTCCAAACTTTGCCTGTGCATCAAGCATTCATTAGAGACTTGTGATGGTGGCAAGATGCAAGCAGATCATACCCGAGCAGCCTTCTCATTAGCGATCCGACCACCGTCGTCGTTGAAAGGGAGACAACCACAGAGAAGCACATAAACGATCACACCCAATGCCCACATATCCACACTCCGCGTGTACGCTTTCCGTTGCAGCATCTCTGGTGCCAAGTAGCCCTGATCATGCGACGATTAAAAACACGAGTCAAAATTTCGCGACACGAAACCAATCAACGTACCCTTGTGCCCAAAAACGACTGCGTTTTTGCATCCTCATCAAGCAACTTTGCAAGTCCAAAGTCGATGATTTTGACCTCTGCACCGGGTGACTTGCTCGCCAACATCAAGTTCTCGGGCTTCAAGTCTCGATGGATTACTCCGCAACTATGCATATAGGCGATCGCGGATGTAATCTTGCGGACAATCGCGCTTGCCTCCACTTCTGAGAGTGTGCTACATAAAACACACTTTAGAGACATTCACAGCGCATCGAGCTAGAGTTGATTACACACCCTTTGTCAACGACGTAGTCGAACAGTTCGCCACCATTCAAATACTCGGTGATCTGACAGAGATTTACGCATGAGCCACCTCACAGAAGTGCGACGTGAACAAAGATAAGCCACCCACCATACAGATCTTCGTGTCGGTCAGATAAACGTCGTCGATGTGAATGATGTTTGGGTGATTCAGTGATTGCAGTACTTGAATCTCCACCTTCATAGCGATACTTTATCAGTATCCTTGCGCGGCAGCAGAGATTGCACTATTCGCACCTGGAACTGCTCCATGAGCTCATTTCGCTTCCCGAAGAGAGCGCGGCGATCAATGATCTTGCACGCACAAATCGCTCCGGTTCGCTTATTACGACAGCGATACACGATCGAGGTACTGCCATGACCTGGAGACAAAATGCATACTCAGAAATCCACCGAAACGCACAGTCGACAGACTCAAACGAAAGCATACCAATCTCTGACAGCATTTCGTACTTGCTCTCGAGACTGCCAGCACTGTAGGCTGGTCCTTGCACTTGAATCATCTACGTCGTCGCCCAAGTCAGTCTTCCACACATGCGCGCGCCATGGAAAGTGCATTCGCCGAGCGAGCGTACCTTCGGATGGGAGCGCGCCTGCGCTGCGTGCACGCCATTGCTGCTTCGGCTGCTCGTGCTGCTCCCACTGTGGTTCTTGTTCACGCGGCGCTTGCCCGGCACGAGCGAGGCCTGCGCGTCGCTCTCGCCGAGGCACCACGACTGCACGCCCCCCATTTCTTCAGTTCCCGGCCGTGATCACGCCACCGGCGCCAGTGGCTTCACTCGACTCGGCTCTTCTCTCTCGCCGACTCTAGATACATACACTCCGCCCGCGGGCGCGTGTCTCTCGGCGGCGCTTGTTCTTCTTTGCGAGTTGCGGACAAATCCAGCTTCGTTTCGCCAAACAGACAGACTTCGTCACAAGGCAGCCAATACCCCCAAAAACAGATATTGCCTCTTTTAGTGGATACGTCAGCCTTCTCATCTATCCAATACCAGAGGTAGCAATTTGAGAGGGATGTAGCCACCTTCAAATCGAGGTGGACACAACGGGCGCGGCTTCGTCATCGCTGAAGATGAGCATCGTTGACGGCAAGTTGTTCGTAAGGAGCTCGAGCTTGGACACATAGTACTGAGCGGGGTCACCTTCGTGCTCGTCACCGATGGTTCGCAAGGCGCGAGGATCTGGAAGCATCAAAATCACTTGGGCCGTGTGTGTGGAGTTACGTTGGAGCGTTTGGTTCAACTCGACGATGGACTTCTCCTCATCAAAATAATGGGCAGCGCCCAAGACTCGCTGGAGCGAGCTGCTCTCGGATAAAATACTTGATGCGTTGATGGAAACCACGAGAATCTCGTCGACAAACTCGTCAACACGAAGAGATAAAGCAGTTTGGCTTAACCGGAGACGTTCTTGATGCATGACGATCGGATTGCTACTCGTGCATGCTTTAATGAGTCGAATACGTGTTCGACGATCCCAATGCTTGTTCGAGTGGAGGATATACGCCAACTGGAGCATGAGAGCTGCACTTGAGTTAACACCAGCAGTATCCCAATGACCAGCCACCCATACGTCGATTGTCTCTCGCCCACGCTCGTTGGCATCACTTGTCAGACTGACTTCGCCAGCTATCGTTTTGGACTTTTTGTTTAGAAGCCGCGGATCGAGTCTGTGAACGTGCCGAGTCACTACTACGTTCTTTTTTATGACGATGGCGTCTACAAGAAGCCCGACAAACTCGTTCGCCGAGCCGAGTTCAAGGGACAGGTGCTGCATATTCGATCCAGAACGAATGTCTGTAGCCTGTTTGTTTGGAAGATGTAAGAGTTGGTTCATGAGCTAGGATCATAACGAGCACTCACCGAAGTCCATGGGATCACAACCGTATTGACTTGCATCCCTCCGAGGCCGGAGGTTTGCATAAGCATTCGATACCCCTCCCTTGCGTTTGTGGCAGTAACGACTAGAGGGATAGCCTTCATTTTCGAGTCGAAAATGTGACCAAGCCACTGATTGTAAATATCCCCACATCTGTCGTTCTTGGCGAACGTGAAATCACCTGTGACCACGTTCCCGATGACGTACAGCCCACCCTTCTTCAAACTGTGGCAGAGCTTCACTTCAGTCGACTTGATGTCGCTTGTCAGCAATAAGATCGATGGTCTCCAGAATTTTGAATGTGCTTTACGGGCATCAAGACGAAGGAGATATTTGCGTACTTGGTGGTAGATTAGTGCCTGGCTGATATCTCCCCAGTTCTTCGGTGCAACGGTCATGTACAGATAGAAGAACAGAGCAGTGAGGATAAGCAGTGACACAACGGCGTAGATGGCGTTCAGGTAAATCATGACGCCAATGTTGAGAATCACTCCAAGAAGCGAGAGATGCCACGTGTGATATCGAAAGGTCGGTCTGAAGTTGGGAACACCAGTTACTTGCAGTAGAAAGCAGGTTAAATTGACTCCAGCGTAGGCCAGGCAGAAGAAAGAAGTGCAGATTGGCGCAATCACATCGAGATCACCAATACAAATGAAGACTTGTGTGAGAAGAGCCGTAAACACCACAGCGTTTTGAGGTTCATCGCCATGAGCCGAGCCTTGAGCCATGATTGATAATAGAGGAAACAGGTCATCGCGTGCGATGGCTTGAAGAATACGAGAAGCACCGAAGAGTGCACCAAGTCCCGACGAGAAGCACGAAACGAGAACACCAGCAATGACAACGAACGGGAAGTGAGAAACTTCTTGGAAGAATGTGAAGTTGTTCCGCAACGTCGGTCCTGTGAAGGCTGCTGCGAAGGTTATGATCAGGAAGATGTAGATAACACACGATGTCCCGACGGCCGCGAGAGTTCCCACAGGGATACTCCGCCCTACATTGGAAAAGTTAGCACCTTCCGCCTCTTGTCAGACCAAAATCTTGAAAGTACCTGGATTCTTCAAATCGCCTGAAAGGTTGAGTCCTTCCATGAAGCCCGTCGCGAGAGGAAACACAATGGCTAGCATGGGATAGCGGGATTAGAGCTCACCCCTTCGCATTTGGATGTGTGAACATATTGCCTACCGTAAACACCGGCGAGAGTGCAGGCTACACCATCACCACACACGTTCTGCTCGGATGTGAAGTTTGGTTCGAGGTTTTCCTTGAGCGTGTTCATGCGAACCCCGGTGAACTCGCCTCCGCTCTTAAGTTCGTGAGGGCTGAGCACAAAGATAAACAACGCACCGACTGCCACGCACGCAAACTGAAGCACGAATAGGTATTTGTTGACCTTGGCAAATGCGTTTGCTCCAATCAATCCGATCACCAAGACAGCGAGAAGCGCAAGGGTTGCGATTATAACGACAACCCAACGCTTGCCCAGCTGCGGATCTGGGAACCATGTTTGCTGGGCTTCCTCTGCAAAGCCGACCAAGTACATGGAAACACCGACTGCATAGAGAAAGTAAAATTGCAGACCGACTGCGCCACCGAACTCAGGCCCAAGTGAACGACTGATGAGAAAGTAGGAGCCTCCGCCTTGCATTGATCCGTTGCTGGTGATCGTGCTCGCTGACAGCACGGTCAAGACTGCTTGCAGTTCTGCCATGAAGAAGATCAGGAGCATGCCTTCCACGCCGGCCTGGCCGACGCCCCACCCAAGCCGGAGAAACAGAATCACGCCGATAATGTTGAGAAGACATGGAACATACACTCCCTGGAAATCAAACACCGGCACCAATCACTCTACTCGCAAGCCACCAGGCTCAGGTCCTCACATACATTAATAGTGCCGAGCTGGTTCCTGTTCGCAGAGCCCTGCGGCAAAGACTTGTCCTCGCTGGCCTTGGCAAGCGACACGAGGTCGGTGTAGGTCGACTGGTTGAAGTCGGCGCCGCCCGAGAGTTCCCGAGAGATGGAGATGCGCGCCGACGGCGACGAGCCGACGCGCCACGACGAGCTCACCGAGGACTCCGCGGGCGACGTGGCCGAGCTGTCGTGCTCCTCGGCGAGCAGCGGCTTGGCCTCGACCGGCAGCATGCTTGTTCTTCGCGCAGATCTTGTCTCTTGAAGAACAGCGAACTGGTCAATCGTGGACTGTGCTCGCCTCAATACACGGTTTGTATTGGGCATTTCCACACCTTTCTTTATTAATCGCTTGATGGCTCTACCGTGTTCTGCTCACGTTGAGCTGAGTGATGGTCCTTCAAGTGCACGAAGAGTCGCTTCTGCATTGTTGAGCAGCTCCAACATCTCGCGAGGTGCGATCCACCATGGCGTCCGCAGAGGAAGTGCAGTCGCTCAAGCGCGAGGTGGAGATGCTCAGACAGATGCTGGAGCAGGAGCGGCGCGGCGGCGGCTCGGGCGAGGTCTCGGCGCGCGCGGCGCCGCCCAACAGAGGCCAGCAGCAGCAGCAGGACCCGTACTTTGGCCCATCCAAGGCATTGGAGGACGAGTACCGACGAGAACCGACTCCGCGGCGGCCGATGACAGCAGCGACGAGCCCAGCGAGAAGGAAAGCTCTGCGGTGGAAGGATGCCGGGTCCCCACTTCCGCAACAACAGGCCGCGACCTACACCCAGTTTGTACCGATCGATACCAAACGAGGCAAATGGTGGCTCAAAGACCGCCAAATATTGTCACGAAACGTTCCAGCTCCGAACGACCAGACTGTCGCCATGAAAGTACGCGAGACGTGGCTGTGGAGCGGCCGCACGATCATTGTCGACAAGATTGTCACTGGCCCGCGGCCGCGAGACTATGAGTATGATGAGAGCCACAATGATCGCGAGCAAAACGACCATCGTGCTCGAGATCTGCAAGATGAGGCTGCGCGCTATCGCGAGGAGTTGAGGCGAGTTAGCAGTGCTCGATCGATCCCCACCTCACCTACGATACCCCTTTCCTCAACTACAATAGCTGCTCAAGTCGCGTTTCACGATTCGAAGCAGCTGGCGAAAGAGTTTATCCAGCCGAAGAATGAAAGTAACGCCACTGTGGAAGAAGTTTCCAACGCCATGCGCACTGCAAGTCAAAGAATGGAGGCGCAGATGGCACAAGCCGCTGTGAGTGAAGAGTCACAACCAGACGCGAGCATCTTGCCTGGCGCAATCGCAAGCAAAGGCACGAGCGAATCCGACAAAACCACTCTTCCACAGTTGTCTCCTAGTAAAAGTGCCGTCGACCACAATCTCCCAGCACTGTAAAAAATTACTAATGCTTTTGTCTGTACTATTTCGTTACACTTCAACGGGTACACGAGCCTTTGACTACACTTCGACTCCATGACCCATCTTCCCCTGTTGACCAAGTAGAGGTTCGGCAAGATAATCCCTGGTGTTGTCTTCTTCGTCCTCATCATCCGGCTCGCTGTAGTCGTACACAAACGACCCAGTCGCCGAAGTCGCTGCAGCAGGCGAGGATGCAGCAGACGACATAGGGCTAAACGGAACCGGAGGACGAGCCTTGTCCGAAGCAGTTGGGAGGAGCATTGCCACACCTGTGCCACAAATGTAGAGCACGATTGAGACTACAAAAGGCAATATTTGTGTCCACTTGGCATCTTCCTTCATCATTCCGTAAATGAACGCGAAGGCGACCGGCCCAGTCGCCTCAAATATTCCCCGTGCCCCATATATGGCTCCTTGTAATCGACCTTGTTCTTTCTCCGAGCAGTTGATTGATTTGAGTGACGATATCGCCGCAAAGGAAAGATCACCAATGCTTGAAGGAACCGCGGTAGAGAAGATCACCCATTTCTCTGGAATATAGGCGCTCACGACGTAACCAGCACACTCGAGAATACGCCCAGTTAACGCGACGACAATGACGCCTCTCTCCTTGCCACAAGCCATCAATGGCTTCAGCAACAGCATTTGGGCAAGAATTGAACCCACTCCAAACGCCAACATGAGGCGAGACACATCCTTCTCGTCAAATCCAATCGCCGTGTTCAGATAGAACATTCGGATTTGACTGATACCACTCGAAACGAAGCTCGTCAGAGCGATCATCACGGTCAGCCGCACGAACAGTTGGGATCGGAAGAGAATCGACATGCCCATGATTGGATTCTTGCAACGCACACGGCGTTTCGCTTTTCGAACTTGTTTCTCAGGAGGAAGGGTCTCAGGGAAGACAAACATGGCGAATAGAACACGCATGACGAAGAGTGCGATTGCCATCTTGATGATGTGGCTCTGTGGGTGAGAAAGAAGACCAGTTAGTGACAGACCTTCTCGAACAATCCAAGCAATCGCTTCGTACTCTGGAAAAGAACCCGGCGATCCCCGCGCTAACGCAGAACCCGATCGACCAGATAGCAAACAAGAAACCGAACGCGGTTGCCCGATCCTCTGGGTTCACAACGTCGGCAACAGCGGCGCTCGTCACACCCATGATCCTAGTGCATCAATGCACAACTGTTAGCTCTTGGTTGCGATAATAACGTGCGAGCAAGTTCAACTCACTCGAAAACATTACAGGCAAAGCGGAAGACGAAAAATGGCACAATTGACCCTCCGTACTCGACAAAGTACATGAGCGTGAACGGCAGTCCGAGCCGCAGGAATTGGCTGGATACAACGAATGGCTTTTAGGACCAAAACAGTAGAATGAGCGACTCAGAGAGAGCGTGGCAGTGTGACACCGATGGCGTACTCGACGGCCGAGTGAATCGGAAGCAATACCCAAGGTGGGGGAGACCAGGAAGAAGCAAATAGACCCAAGAGCACTGATCAGGCTACCCAGAAAAAGCTCTCAGTCGCGCAATTACCCTCAGAAGCGATAATGGCATTTTGCGTATACCTCGTCCAGTAGTCGGCGTCTTTGGAGCCAGAAATGCAAGCTGGGACGCGCGAGTTGCGCCCGCAGTCGATCGGCACGCCGTTGTTGTACTCGCGCGCGAAGTACTAATACACATCATTCAAAAGAGTCCAAGTCAGCACCACCACCAGCTGTCAGTAGCTTCATGCGACTTGCCTCGGTCATGACAATGGGGAGCATGGGAATGATAATCCCGAACGAGAACGCCTCAAGCAGCCCGAGTCCCGCGAGCGGGCCGATCTGCGCGTACACGGCGCTGTGGCTGGTCTTGCGCCGCGGCGACGGCGCGCTCTCGTGCTTCTCCATACTTCAAGCAGTCTTTTCCTCGATGTCGGCGCTTTCGCGAGTGGCCTCGGCCGTCAGCGGGCGCGGTTCTCTCTTCTCTTCAAGTTGTGCGTGGCGGCGAGGTCATAATCTGCTGAGTGTGCCCGTCAAGCAGATCTTCCGACTTGTCATAACCGATTTCATTGTGGAAAACGGTAGTATATAGGAATGATGGTAACAGTGATAAATGGCAAGTTGAACTCTGAAATATTGTCATGGTCTCCGATGCAGATTGGTCCGATGACGTCGGCGGAGACTCGCCATCGCAAGACACCCTACCCCCGTCGCTGAGATCGCGGAAGGATATTGGAGGGGGATCATGCCATGTTCATGGCGTCTGTCTCTTCACAGCGACGGAGGGATGAACAGCGACGAAGGATCCATGTGATCTTTCGAGTAATCCATCGAGGCGGGCATTTTACCCTTCTGTCATTTCCTGACTATGTAATGAACAGTTCATGCCACAAGCTACCTACCTGCCTACACTTCGGTTATTCCATGGCTGTCTTTGTCGTGTTGCCCGAGCAAGGGTTCTGCCAGATAATCGCTGCCGTCGTCACCGCTTTCGTCATCATAATCGTAAGAGAACGAGCCAGTCGCCGAAGTCGGCGCTGCTGGTGACGACGCTGTTGAGGATGCTGGGCTGAAAGGCATCGGAGACCGTCCTTTATCTTGCGAAGTTGGAAGAAACACCGCGACTAGAGCGCCGCTTGCATACAGCAAGATGGAAATCGCAAATGGTAGAACCTGCGTCCACACGACGTCCTTCTTCATCATGTTGTAGATGTAAGCAAAAGCGACTGGCCCAGCAGCTTCGAAGACAGCTCGAGCGCTGTAAATTGCGCCTTGCAGTCGTCCTTGCTCCTTCTCAGAGCAATTGATAGACTTCAACGACGAAATTGCAGCAAACGATAAATCACCGAGGCTTGACGGGACGATCGTCGAGTAGATAACCCATTTCTTTGGAATGTATGCGCTGACTATATACCCTCCGCATTCCAGCATCCGTCCGACGAGAGCTACGACGATGACACCTTTCTCCTTTCCGCACTTCATTAGTGGCTGCAACAGCACCAACTGAGCAACGATCGATCCGATACCAAACGCCAACATGAGCCGAGACGTGTCTTTTTCGTCAAATCCGATAAGAGTGTTAAGGTAGAACATCCGAATCTGGCTGTTCCCGCTTCCAACGAATGTCGTGATGGCAATCATTGTGGTGAGACGTATAAAGAGTTGAGAACGAAGAAGTATCGCCATCCCTGTGATAGGGTTTTTGCATCGTTGTCGCTTGTTGGTCTTGTGTGTGCGCTTCTCGGGAGGGAGTGTCTCTGGAAACACCAGTATGGCGTATATCGCACGTGCAGCGTGGAGGACAGCTGATATTTGAAGTACTTGACTCTTCAATTCGAAACCATCGTTAACTAAGTACCGAAGCAAAAGGCATCTATTAGAACATACGCGAACTTACTCGAGTGAAGAATCCAGATATCCCCGCGCCGACGCTAAACCCGATGTAGCCAACTGCAAACAGAAAGCCAAACGCTGCGGCCCGATTCTCAGCGCCGATGCTATCTGCAACGGCAGCACTCGATACACCCATGGTTCTGTTTGTACGCGTTAAAAGTGGAACAGTGAATGCTAACAGTAGATTACTCACTCAAACACCGTGCAGATAAAGCGAAGCATGAAGTAGGGCCAGATCAAACCACCATACTCAACGAAGTAGATGACTGTGAATGGCATGGGGAGCCGCATAAACTGGCTCAGAACGACGAAAGGCTTGGCGAACGGAAACTAGTGTTAGATTCGCAAAGGTCAGAGGAACTGTAGACAGTGTTACCTTGCGGCCGTAGACGTCAGATGCGATACCAATCGATGGTGAGATCATGAAGAAGCACAATGAACCGACAGCACCAATCCAGCTGCAGCCATCCAGTTCAGATAGAGTACCACAAGACTCGCATTTCGACTACCACTCGTACCTTGACCACCAGTCAGCGTCTTTCGAACCAGCAATGCACTCGGGGCTGCGCGAGTGCCGACCGCAGTTGACGGGCTCACCATGCGAGTACTGACGGGCGAAGTACTGAGAGGACGGGCAAACATATAAGCACGTGTACTGCAAGCACATCTTGATATTCATATCGTACCTCAGTCGTGATGATCGGCATCATGGGCATGATAATGCCGAACGAGAAGGCCTCCATCACACCGAGCCCTGCGAGCTTGCTGATCTTGGCGAAGACTTCGCGATTGCTCGCCTTCCCGGAAGCCGCGCCGCCGGCGCCTCGCGCGCCAGCATTCTCGGTCTCAGCACCTTTTTCCATTGCTCGCGCGGCTGGAAGGTCGGTCTCTGGGGCCGGTGGTTCCGCGAATTGGTCGTCTCCTCCCTTCCTTCTTGAAGGTGCCCATAATCTTCTGACATCCATCATCTTCTCTTCGCATTCCGATACCCTCTTAAAATCGCACTACTTTATTCACACCACCACTGACCTTTCGTAGGACACTGTGCTGTCTAAACTAATATCTCCAGTACGAGAGATCCGCGTGCCTATTCCAGTAGGTGCAGACGAATGAGGCAGCTCAGCACTTGCTCGGAATGTCGAAGACGATAGGGCGGTGCTTCGGTTTGCCTAGCAACGTGTTCGTCGCTGCGTTGATGAACACTGTGGATCCGAGTCGAGTGATTCCGTAGGCCTCGTGGATGTGACCAAACACGTGGAACTTCGGGCGACAACGTGAGAGGATCTCCTTAAGCAGCGACTCGTCGCCAACGTGGAGACCCGTAACTGTCTTGTCGAGCACACCGTGTGGAGGGCCGTGAGTAACCAGGATATCCACGTCGCTGGGAATCTTGGCCCAGTGCTGCTGTGCCGCGTACCCGCGAGCGACGTTGAAGGCCATGACTCGTCCAGGGATAGGAGGCGTCATTGGTGACCCGAAGATCTTGACGCCATCGATGACAACGGATCGGTTCTCGACGTAGGTGCAGTTCGTGAGCAGTCCTCGCGAAACATTTGGGTCGTTGTATTCCGAGTGCCGCCAGAGCTTCTCCCAGTGGACGTTGTACTCAGCCGCGTCCATGCTCAGATCGTGGTTTCCTGCGACGACGATCTTGTGGCGATGGGGCAGCGAGCCGAGCCAATCATTAAAGTCCTTAATTTCCTTGTGCGTGCCCTTGTTTGTGAAGTCGCCGCTGTGGATGAGCACGTCGCCCTCTGGCACGTCGACGTTGCGGTGCTTGCCGTGTGTGTCCGAGATGCAAACGATACGAAGCGTGCCCTCCAATTGGGGGGTCGTCGAGAGCTGGTCCATGACGGCGGCGGTGTCTCGCAGCCAGCCCCATTGTGGGCCCCACACACCGACGCCGTTCCAGTAGATCCAGCGCACGGAGAAGAGGCCAGTCACGAAGGCCAGCACGAACGCGGCCACGGAGCTCACGAGCTTGAGCACGGCGACGTGCACGGCCACGACGATCACCACGAGCACGGCGAGCGCCACCAGCGCCACCTGCTCGGGCGTCGCGTGGTGCGGGACCAGCGCCAGCACCGACTTGCGCGGCATGGCGACGGTCTCTTGTTGATGGGGACAATCGAACTTAGACGTGGAAGGAGTAAGTTCGCATTCAGTTCACCCATGGGAAATGGAGCTCCACGGAGAGGCGCTATTTTTGCCGGCGCTTTCTGGAAGGCCCATGCTGCGTTGAGCGGGTGACGTCGCCCGGGTCGGTTGCGCTTGAGCCGTTCCGGTTGCCGTCCGGACAGCGCTCCAATGTCCGGTGACGAGAGCGACGCCACGCTACTGTCCCCTTCAAACCAGGCGACGCAAGGGCCGCAGACGGTGAAGGCTCCGTCAAGACTAAGGAGCGCGGCAAGAACGACCTCCCAGCAGGGTGAAGAGAGCGACGGTAGAGGAGACTCCGCCGGCGCGGGGCCGTCTCCATTGGAACGACAGAGCAGTGGCAGCGATTTGTCCGAGCTGCAGCGCGTGCGTCTCGAGCTCTTCGAGTCCAACAAGGATCTCCAAGAACTCTGCCGTAACAATGGCCTGTCAGCCTCGCAGTTTGCTAAGAAAGGCCATGCAGTGGCGACACTTGACACTTTCCTGGGCTTCTGGTCGAGCATGAAAAGCGTCGTGCACTTTCCGGGTCTTCGAGAACTCTCTATCGTGAGGCACCCTACGATTGTTCAAGTTGAAGGGCTAGATTGTTGTCCAAATCTCGAGCAGCTCACGATCACTGAGTGCGGACTCACGCGAATCGAAAACTTGGATAAGTGCCAAAAACTCAAGAAACTAAATCTCAGTAGCAACAAGATCAACTCGATTGAGCAACTCATTGGGCTTGAGGCGTTGGAGGAGCTGTGGCTCAGTGACAACCGCATCGAGAAGATTGAAGGGCTTTGGGTAGCGAAGAACTTGAAGCTCCTTTGGTTGTGTCGGAATCGAATCGAGCAGATTGACTCATCGCTCAACGGATGCATCTCTTTAACTGAGCTGAATATGGCGGACAATCGAATATCCAGTTTCAAGAGTCTCCTCGGCTTGGCGAGCCTGGACCGACTGTCGGTGTTAACATTGAGCGACCCGCATTTCGGTGATAATCCTGTCTGTCGCTTGTGCAACTACCAAACGTATCTCATGTGCCAATTCACTCAACTAGCATGGCTGGACACGATTGAGCTTTCAGCGCGAAACAAACAGATTGCCGAGGCGACAATGCTCAAGAAGAAAATGTACTACAACATGCGAATCAAATCTATAAAGCGAGAGCTCGAGCATCGAATACGGCGTGCAAACGATGTTCGACGTAACGCAGAACAGCACTCCGAAGTCAATATATCAGCGCTCACGCGCCACAAGAAAGAGATCGAACAAATATTGGTCGATGTAAACTGCGGCGAGTACTTGTACGGTGGATCTCATGTCCCAGCTATCAAGGCGAAGTTGGAAGCTATCGAAGGCTGCCTCAGGCAAAGACTTGCAGTGATTTCGAAGATGAATTATGACTTCGAGTGCATGCAGACACGTCTACAGCGGGCAGCGGATGTAAGCATCTCGCGCTTGGTGCTCGAACTTGAAACGGGCGGGAACATACGTCTAGAAGACGGTAATCCTGCTGAGGCGTGGTATGCTTCATGCGTTGAGCTCGTGAAATCTCGACTGTTCATTGCTGATTTGCGGTCATTCGGCGTGAGTGACGTCGAAGTCAAGCGTGTAACGCGCATCAACAATCGGTATCTTCGTAATCGATTCCACTCAAGAATGGAGGAGATTCTAGTGGTGAACGACGACCAAGTGAAGGAAAATGTATCCAAGAAAGGAGTGACAGTTGCGATGAAGGAGGAGGACGACGATGGAAGTGGGTCATCAAACACCGAGATAGAAAAAGCAGCTCCCCCAGGGTCAGTACCAGAAAATTCTCTCGAGTACTTGTTCTTCGTTCAACCGCCACTATTGGAGCATACACGCCAAGCCGATCTTGAACAATTCTATGCCTCTGAGTATGGATTCCGAGATCCTGATGATTATCGTAAAATGGGTCTAGAAGGAGCAGTGAAACTGTCCAATTCGGTTTCTTTGCTTGAGACATCACGTTTGCTTGCAGCTCTTTCGACGAAAGGAGTCGGGATTCAGAAACGGGAACTCAGTGTGAACACCATTTTGAAATACTCGACGCTTACACTTCGAGAACAAGAGCTCGAATTGCGAAACGAGTTTACTCACGAAATGCGAGATGCAGTAAGACTAGCAGAGCAAGGTGAGTGGGAAGTACCAGGAGGAGTTTTGTTGGTTGTAAAGGTGTTTCCTGGGTATACGAGGGTAGAATCTGACTCCGAGAGGATTGTTAGCCCTATTGATGCGAAGGACTATGCCGGTCTTCATAGTTTGCAAGTGAAAAAGACGGACCAATCGCACCGATTGACTTCGGGAGACCAATCTGTTCCCCAAAAAATCTACTACATGTTTGACAAGACCCTCGTACTCCCAGAATATCTGGTAGAATACGACTATGTAGCATCTTCTACTCCTCAACGGGGAGTAGATCCTATACTCACCAAAGAAAAAGGCCACGATCTGTCGCCACCGAATGAGCCACCATCATCCAGCGTCGAGCAACATTCTGGGCTTGGAGCAGTGGTTGTGATTGCTGACGATTTCGAGCGACGGTATCGTGTTCGACGACCTCCAAGTCCACCCGGCAACGACATTGGTGATAAGGATCATCCTCCACCAGATCTCGATGAGTCAGTCGTTCAACTCATTTCAAGTGGTCCCCAGTTAACCTCGACAATAGCACATGACTCGCTTTTATCGCATACGAGATTGAATCTTGTCGAAGCTGGCAAACTCAAGCAGTTGTGTTTAATTGGCTGCGAGATGGACACAATGCCCGATTTGAGCGCCATGAAAGACCATATTGAAGTTCTAGTCCTCGCACATAACAGGCTCCAACAAATGAACCCTTCTCTGCGATCTCTGACAAAGCTCAGTCTGCTAGACATTTCGAATAATCGACTTGCAAGAATTGAGTATATCGACACACTAAAGCAACTCGCGGATCTCGATGTAAGCCAGAACCTGATACAAAGTTTTGACGACGCCTCATGCGCGTCGTGGCACACCATGACCTCTCTTAGAAAGCTCAATCTTCGGAAAAACCCTATTTGCCTGACAAAGCGGTACCGGCTTCGCGTTCTTCGCGAAGTTAAGAGTAGTCTTGATATTCTGGATTGCCAAGAAGTTACACAGGATGAACTACTAAAATCCGAACGACTTCTCACTAGGCTGTCGCCTCGAGTCTTGTGGTCTAGATATCAGTCGACGAAACATGTTGTACTCCAAGGCTCTTCCTACCCAATTCCCTACGATGAGTGCACAGCTGCAAGTGAAGTGCCAATGGAAGGAAAACAACCTTGTTGGACGGCTGTAGAAGAGCTTTCGTTAAATCGTGAACTTGTCGTCAACATCGAAGGGTTTGAGTTATTCAAAAATCTTCGAAAACTGTCCGTCTCAGACAACCTTGTCAGACAAATAGTTGGACTTGACAGCTGCGTTCGCCTTGAAGATTTGAATTTGGAGGACAACGAAATCACCAAGTTGGAGAACCTAGCCTCGCTTTCGGCTCTAAAACGACTCAATCTGGCGAGAAATCGGTTGACATCCATTGACAAATTGGAAGGATTAGAGAATCTGATTCAGCTGTCCTTGGAAGAGAATTACATTACCAGTCTCCGCGGCCTTGGCTCAGCGTTGAAACTAATGGAGTTGTACGTTGGAAACAATCGAATCGAGAACTTGAAAGAAGTCCAGCATCTCAAGTCACTCCCGAAGCTAACGATTCTGGATCTGTCAGGTAATGAGATCACAAGGCAACCTGACTATCGTCTCTACACCGTTTATTACCTTCGTCGTGTGAAGGTGCTCGATGCTGTGAGCGTATCTCCTCAAGATCAAAGCGAAGCAAAGCAGAAATACAGTGGAAAACTAACTCTCGAGTTCATTTCCGAGAAGTGCGGCACGAACAACTTTGATCGCCTCCAGGAGCTTGATCTATCATCTTGCCGAATACGGGAGTTAGGATCTCTCAGTGGGAAAACTTTTCCATCCCTCCGAGATCTCAATCTCGAAAACAATCAAATCAATGAGATAAATGGACTCGAAGGTTTACCAAAGCTTCGCGTGCTGAATCTCAACCGTAACCGAATTGAGAGACTACTACATTGCGGATATGCTGGATCAGTAACTGATGGCGCCGATAGTAGGGGTATTTTGGCTTGTACAAAGCTCGAACAACTCTTCTTGGCGTACAATCAGATTAACGATATGACGACCCTTGGATTGAATCACATTACCGGGCTCAAGGTTGGTGAAGTGGCTTGTTCTAGAGATTATCATCTGAACGACTAGTTTCCTGTCTAGGTTCTCCATTTGCAAGGTAACGCAATTGTCTTCTTCTCTGGCCTGGATGCCAACACGGATTTGCTGGAACTCCGACTCGACAAAAACAAGATCCGCCAGCTGGATCCGCAGTCAACAACAACCCTCCAGCGGTTACGGGTGCTCAGTCTAGATGATAATGGTCTACGATCACTTTCAAACTTCAACGAGCTTCTGAGTCTAGAGGTGAGGAAGATCGTGCAAACGATGGTGAATTGACCTATTCATCGCTTTGTTGTTAGTACCTGGATTTGTCAAACAATCGTCTTGGTGATCTTGAAGAAGTCGAGAAGCTGGGTACAATGCCATCGATAATTGAGCTTCGCCTCATCAACAATCCCTTGGTTAAGAAACACATGTACCGCCACACTGTGCTGTTCAAGCTAAATACTTTGCGAAGTTTGGATGGCCGCGAAGTCACAGCAGAGGAAAGGGAACGAGTTGAAGTACTCTTCGTACACGAACGCGCAGCAGCGTTGATGAACCAATCTGAGCGTGTGTCAAACGCCTCCACCTCGCTGTTTACGCTGGCTCCCTCCACAGTACCCGCAAAGCACGTTGTCTCGGCATCTACAGCTTCTCCGATGATGATTATGACTGCGAGTCGACCGTTTGGTTCGCAGCTCACATCAGTAGATGTCGTCGCGGGTTCGTTACTCCGAAAAAATTTGGCTGCTCCGACCGGGTTCGGCTCAAACCAGCAGCCTGCCCAGTCTACCAACACTTTCCCTAAGCCAGACCAACCGACCGACTCGTCGATTGCTATCGCACCGGGAAATACAACGACGAAGAGTCTTCTGAACAGTAGCCCAGGCGCACAAGTGTTTCGTGGACAGTCGATTACCAACCACGCTGGACCTTCGTCTCAGTCAACAATTCTACACGGTTCTGCTTCACCAACCGTCACGGTCGCGTCAGCACTCAATGCATCGCTATCAAACACTGGGAGTGATCAACTAAATATCGGAGCACTTCGTTTCGACCGCCGTCGGATCAATAGTGTCCACTATGATCCGGCCTTAAACGGTAAGCCCGAGCGATCGAGACGTAGAGTCGGTCGCCTTACTCATCGATGTCTTGGCGTCTGTTTCAGCGAGCTATCCACAAGCCGGCCCAGTTGGAATGGCAACGGGGGCCAGTAGCCTTGTTGGTGGTGTCATCACGTCCAACTCGATTCTACGTGCGCCTCTGAATGTGCCGTCTCCCCACAGTGTCTTAATACATCCCTTATCAGCAGATATGAGTGCAGCAGCTAAAACAAGTTCTGGCGATTCAACTCGCACATTCTCGGGGTACGTAACGTCGATGGGAAATCAAAAGCGTTATGGATCCACCCACGACCGTCTTAGCGCCGCTGAGCTGGCTACATCTCTAGCCACTGCTGCCAAATCTGGCGTCTGCCTGGCCAAGACAAGGTAGTTTCGTGGAATAGTGACGAAGTTAATGCAAACACAGTTTTGGTTGTTGTTGCCTCAGTAGGATCAATTGGAATTTAGTAAAGGTTTTCATCACTATGAATTTCTCAGGTGAGAACGGTCATCACTGGCAACTTCACACGGTGCAGAGAACAAAGATGCGAACATACAACATGCAAAAAGTACCTGGCAACCACAACGTGGTGGTAGACGAGAGAAGTGTATCGAGGTCGAGATCTTGAGGGGAATCGAAGAGCCTCAGACTGACGTGCAAATATCAGTTGATGTTTCTTCTCATGCCGTAGATCGGAATAGTAAGGATTATATCATCTTCATTGGCTGTCGATTGGTCCCCAAGCTCCATACACCTCCCCCCGCATCCCAGTCCACTTGTCTTGGTTGCCGGTGCATAATGATGAACACTTCGGTGGGAGCGGGCCACAGCTTCTCGTTCTTCCAGATGAGTTGCCGAGGCCGCGCTCTGACGTCGGTTTGGAAAGTGATTCCAAGTGTATTACAATGGCTCACACAGACCAGAGACAGCAGGAGTCGGTACCGCGAAGGAGCCAACATCACTACTGTGCCCTGGCCGTCCGTGACAAAGTGGTCGCACCGTCCTAGCTCGAGTCGATAGCTTACTTGAGCGGGATGAAACGCATCGCGGCCGAGGCGGCGATACCCGGGCGACCGTGCGTCACCGGCTTGTACGAGATGGCGAACTCACCGAGGTAGTGGCCGATCATCTCAGGCTGTGAGGAACAGACACACGAGTCAGTACACGCCGCCCGAGACACCACACGCAAGGCACGGGGAGTGCCGACCGCCGGGTCCAAATACATCAAACAAAAAGTGACATATCATGCTCCCTGGGTCGCCCCGTACACAGAACTTCACGAGGGGATGGAAGCCGGGCAGACCAGTCTTCGAAAGGGCTCTGGCGCCACGCAGATGCGTCGAGCCATGGACTCGATGCATGTGCGCCGACACCGAAAGTGCAAAACCCCCTCGCCAACAACTGGCCTGCCACTCTTCGGGTGAAAGCCGCCACCCCCCGAGAGCTATGAGGTTCTGGAACACACCTTAATTTCAATGCCGTTGAAGACCTTGCCGTTGTAGACACCGACGACCGAGCCGATCATCTCCGGAACAATGATCATGTTACGGAGGTGGGTCTTGATACCCTCCGGGCGCTCGAGCGGCTTGGCGGCGGCCTTGGCCTTGCGGAGACGCTTGATGAGCGCCATCGGCTTGCGCTTGAGGCCGCGCGAGAAGCGACGGCGCGCACGGGCGTTCACGAGCTCCATGAGCTCCTCGTGGTTCAGGTCGAGGAGCTTGTCGAGGTCCACGCCACGGTACGTGAACTTCTTGAAGGCACGCTTCTTACGGAGCGCGGCAAGCTCGATGTTCGCGAGTTCCTGTTCGTCAGCCTGTTCATCGGGGAGCGCGCGTCAGTCGCCTCGCTCATACCCACGTCCGTGGAGCACCCGACGCACCATTGTTCTTGATCAGTGGTTCCACTTGTGGCCGGCCAGATGAGCTGCTCGATCGATCCAGAGGACCAGTCGACGATTTGGTTGGCGCAGAGACGGAAGGGGCGTTCTTACGCGTCGTAAAAAGAGTCTTTTTACGACAGCAAACACGGTGTGGATGCCAGATACGAACCGGTTTGTAACAACCCCCCACGGCAACTATCGAGCTGAAAAATATGGCGAAATGCCGTATCTCGACCTGAACGTGCGCGCCGGCACGCGCGTGAGCGTCGCCGAACTCTCGCGACGTACGTGGCCACTGCTCCATGGGGCTCGTTTTGATGTACTGATTTTGGTGTGCAGTGGGCTATGCTTGCGCCGGTGTGAACGTCGAGAGCGAGAGCGCCGCCAAGCCCAAGGACGCGTCGCTCGTGCCCGAGCTGCCGCAGGAGATCGCGGACAAGACGGGCAAGGCCGCGAAGAAGGCCAAGCAGTACGCGGCGGCGCTGGCCAACTCGCTCACGCTCAAGGACGACGGCGTGGTCACCAAGACGACGGGCAGGCAGCTGCGGCAGCTCAAGCGCATCACCGTCAAAGTGGACGACATGAACGCCGCGCAATCGCTCGTACGTGGAGTCCGACATTCCGACGCAGCACCTCGACTAACGTGTATTGGGCTTGACAGAACACGTCGCCGGTGCTCAAGACGTACGATATGGTGGCGGTTGAGGCGCTGAACGCCAAAGTGTTCCAGTTCTTTTGCGAGCAGGGCGAAGGCGTCGACCTCATCACGTTCGACGTCGCGAACCGGATCCCGTTCCAGATTAAGAAGCCATGGATCGGCGCGGCTGCGAAGCGCGGTATCTTCTTCGAGCTCACATATTCGGCTTGTCTTGGAGACTCCGCTGGCCGTCGGTACTTCTTTAGCAACGCGACGAACCTCGTGCGCATCACGAACGGCCGCCACATCGTGCTATCCAGTGGATCCAGTCGCGATCTATTCCTGCGGTCCCCGTACGACGTGGTCAATGTCGGCATTTTGGTTGGACTCACCTATGGCCAGGCGATGGACGCATTGACAAATGCCCCGCTAGCTGTGCTGGAGCATGCAAAGCGACGTCGAGGTGAGGGTGACGTAGGTATTCTGAGTGAACCCATGGAGGAATAATGCTGCAAATACTTCACTTTAATCCTCGCTGCCCTTTGCTTCCTCCATCGTGATATCGTCTGTCGCCGATGGAGGCGCTGCTGCTCCAACAGGCTGGGAGTTGCTCGCTGATCCAATCTCTGCACTTCCCTCTGCTGATCTCGGCTCCTCATCTCCCATTGGCTCGTCGTCAGCCGCTTCATCCTCAACTTCGTCGCCGTCTTCTTCCTCGTCAATGGTCTGCTCTCCGTCAAGGTCCGCATCGGTCTCCAACGGCACTTCTTCTTGCTCTGCTGGAACACTGTCGGCGACTGGTGCATCAGGATCTTCGACGACAGACTCAGCCGCTTCACCGTCAGCTGTGACCGACTTTTGGGCTTCTTTCCGTGCTCTCTTCCTTGCGTCGGCCGCTTTAGTGTCTGCATCCAGTGCCCGAGTAAGAAATCCATTCACCAGTCTCAATGCCACCAAACACCTGAGGCTACCAGCTAGGCACTGCTCGACGGGGGCGATGAAGTGCTCGAACTCAGTCTCTTTCAGCGCTGCTAGTACGTCTTTGAGCGTGATCGTGCTGCGTTTGTTCTTCGTAGAGATGTCGTGCGCGCTATTCACCAGGCGGTCAGCCAGATCCATCGAGTCCCCACGCAGTCCCAACGTACATCGACGACAAGTAGAGCGTGAACATGCTGGTGGCCGTGTTCATCATAACGCGCGCGTCCTTCGTGACGACCGCGCGGTCCGGAAGCGCCTTCTTCACGGCGCGCGCCGTCATACTCGCCGGGTGCTCCTGCTCCATCTCGCCTTCCGTTTTTTTGGCGGGAATCGATCGAAAACTCATCGTCACTCCCGAAGAGCTCCCTCCTTTTAGTACCACCGTTATCTACGGATCCATATTTAACGCCCCATATTTGGCCAGTGGCCACTGGTCCGTGGATGGATGACATAGTGGAGATGGAGGACTCGGATATGCCGTCGGCGGAGGCCGCCGCGCCGCCGCTCGTCAGCGACGACGAGATGCAGCAGTGCATCGCTGTGCTCTCTCGCTTCCACGGCGAAGACGGGCTCGCAGCCTTCCAGACGCCGCGCTACAAGCCGCTGCGCAAGGCCGTCATGCCGCTGATCGACGAGATGCGCAAGAAGCTCTTCCACGGACAGACGGTCGACGCCGATTCGCAGCGCCAGGAAAAGAAGCGCAAGATCAAGATCGAGCGCGCGCGGCAGAAGGCGCTCGACCAGCAGTTCGTCAACAACACGAAGCTGCGCGCCGAGCGGCTCGCGCGACTCGCGCAGCTCACGGAGCAGAACCCGCTGCTCGCGCAAGTGCCCGACGGCGTCTCTGGCGCCGCGACGCGGCTGCTCACAGAAAACGGCGAAGCCAAAGTAGTAGCAGCAGTGGCTGAGGGCGACGAGAGCAAGCCCGAGCTGCACCACCACCGCGCGTGCTACACGTGCAAGATCAAGTTCCGCGAGCTCCACCACTTCTACGACCGGATGTGTCCGTCGTGCGCAGCGCTCAACTTCAAGAAACGACTGCAGACTGCCAAGCTACAGGACCATGTCGCGATCGTCACTGGCGCCCGCGTCAAGATCGGTTACGAAATCGCGCTAAAACTCCTGCGCGCCGGCGCCGTCGTCGTTGCGACCACGCGATTCCCCAAGGACGCTGCCTACCGATACGCCCAAGAAGCAGACTTCGGCGACTGGAGCGACCGGTTGCATGTGTATGGCTTGGACTTTCGCGATTTGGGAGTGATCGATAAGTTCATGGACCACGTCGAAAAGACTTTTGGACGCGCCGACATCCTGATCAATAACGCGACGCAGACTATTCGACGGCCAGTACACTACTACAAGCACTTGCTAGAGGCTGAGGTGGCACCGATTCCTGAACAGTTCGCAGCTGCGCAAAAGCTGCTCCAAGGTAACGCGTCACTGTTAGGACTGGAGAATGGTGCGACGAATAGTTCATCGAGCGGAGCGGATGGAGCGATCGTCCGAGCTCCTCAGACTCACACTACAGCGGCAGTGCCATCCTCAGTTCTACTTTCCCAAGTTGCTGTGCTTCCTGAAGACAAGGAGAGCCACGAGACCGCTGAGCTCTTCCCGCAAGGACAAGTCGACAACAACAAGCAGCAGGTGGACTTGCGAAAGAAGAATACGTGGGTCCAAAAAATCGACGAAATCGAGACAATGGGTGCGATCAAGGCGCAATCGCCTCTAACTTGCGGTGGGTTTTGTGACTTACACCTTGTTTTATCTCAGAGCTCGTTGAGGTTTTCGCGATCAACACTATGGCACCTTTCATTCTCAACAAGCGCGTTATCCCACTCCTGCTCAAGGTATGATAAGACACGCAAATGGCTTACTCGAATAACCACTCTCGCTCATACTGGCTATGATTCAGAGCAAGAACGAGCGTAAGTTCATCATCAACGTGAGCGCGATGGAGGGCAAATTCTATCGGGCAAAAACGCCCAACCACCCACACACGAATATGGCCAAGGCTGCAGTCAATATGATGACGCGCACGTGCGCTGAGGATCTCGCTCAGCAAGGCATTTACATGAACTCAGTGGACACTGGCTGGATTAACGACGAAAACCCTCGTGAAGCAGCCGCGCGGATCGCTACGACACACAACTTCCAGGTGCGTTTGTCGCTACGATGGGAGTGGTGAATGATTCCTCTTCCAACGTGTTTTTTCGTTTCACAGACACCTCTCGACGAAATCGATGCGGCTGCGCGTGTATTGGACCCTATCTTCGTTCTTCACCAGGACGACAACACCGAGGAGCCGATGTTTGGTCAGTTCCTCAAGGACTACAAGATCAGCGAGTGGTAAAACAGTTTTGTCGTGTTTGATTTGTTACATCTCCAATGAACTCCACTAGAGCCCCTCGGCACCTGCCTATCTGGATGTGGTCCGTTTTCGTTTTCTCCTGAAAATGACTTTTCGACTACGGTTTCTTATCGAAGACTGGCTTTCAGCGGCTTGTCTTTAGTATCACAGTAGCTCCTCTAGCTGACAACATCGTGCGAGCATTCCACAAGCCGGAGTTACGTTCGCAGCTTGTCGACGCCGATGGTAAACTCAAGTGTGGTGATAGTGCGAGTTGTCTGGGCATTACAATTCGCGAAAACAAGATGGACGGATAGCATCGTTTGATTCATGGATTAACGCGATCGACTCTACCACGGAATCGGGGCTCCAGTGTAGTCGAAGTACTTGCCGGATTCATCAATAGTCGCCTTCTCAATGAAGCTCGTGAGCCCCGCCACGCTATCCTCTTGGGTGACGGTGCCCTGGAAGTTGTTCATGTCCGTGGCGACGTATCCCGGGTGGAACACCAGCGTCGCGATGTTGTTGCCCTTCAAATCAATCGACAGCGACTTGTTGATCGCATTGAGCGCCGCCTTGGACGCGCGATAGCCGTACAGTCCACCGGTCAAGTTTCGCTCAACACTTCCGAGCTGAGAGGACAAGTTCATGATCTTGGCGAGTCCGCTCTGCGCCGACGCCCGCTTCAGGTGGTCACGGAAGGCGCGCGTCACAAGGAACGGACCGACCGCGTTCACCTCAAACTGTGTCATCACGTCCGCCTTCTTCGTGTTGTCCAGGGTCTCGCGCCACAAGACGCCAGCGTTGTTGATGAGCAGGTCGATGGCCTCGCCCTCCAACTCCTTGGCCGCGCGCGTAATCGAGTCTTCGTCCGAGACGTCGAGCTGCACGATCTTGTGCGGCTGGAGCTCGCGCAGCTTGTCGGCGGCGTCCACGTTGCGCGCCGCCGCGATGACCTTCCATCCGTTGGCGACGTAGTGCTTGGTGAAGGTGAGCCCGATGCCGCGTCCGGCGCCGGTGATGAGGACGGTCTTTCCAGTCATTGCGGTGTCTGGTCGACGGTTGCGTTCTGTGGCGAGAGTCGAAGAATGAGTTTGCGGAGGAGTCCCCATCTCACACGTGAGCTCCCCGTTTTGCAGAACAATACCCGACATATATTGATCAAGTATACACATGTCGCAAATAAGATCATCACCCTCTGTTGTCGCAGTTTCTTGATGTTGAGTGATCATCAGATCAACGTGGGGGTTGAAGACAGCAGGATTGGCTCGTTCTGAAGACGCGGATTGCGAAAGCGTCGGGTCCATCGTGCTCATAGCCTCACCAGGTCATGTCGCGGCCCGTGTAGTCGCAGTAGCGGCCATTGTCGGCCAGCGTCGTGCCGGCGATGACCTTGGTGAGGCCGGCGACGCTCTCGGCCTGACTGACGGGGCCGCTGTGGGCGTTCATGTCCGTGGCGACGAAGCCAGGGTGCAGCAGCAAGAATACGATCTTCTCGTTCTTGAGATCGATCGAGAGGCTGTGCGTGATCATGTTGAGCGCGGCCTTGGACGAGCGGTAGCCGTAGAGGCCTCGCGGCACGGCCTCGGTGTGGCTGCCGTAGTCCGACGAGATCTGCGCGACGATTGCCGAGCCGCTGGCGGCCACAGCGGCCTTGAGATGCGGCAGCAACGCGCGCGTGACGAGGAAAGGACCAACGGCGTTGACCTCGAACTGCTTCATGAGCCCCGCCTTCTGCGTGTTCTCGAGAGTCTCCTTCTCGAGGATGCCAGCGTTGTTGATGAGCACGTCGATGGTCTCGCCTTTGAGCTCTTCAGCAGCTCGCAGGATTGACTCTTCGTCGGCTGCATCCAGCTTAACCAGCTTGTAGGGCGACAGAGTGCGGAGCTGTCCAGATCCAGTGTCACTACCTTCTGTCCCACTCACATCGATTGGAAGTCTCTACCTTTTCGGCAGTGTCCGGGTTGCGCGCGCATGCGATGACCTTCCAGCCTTGCTGCACGTAGTGCTCCGCGAGTGCGAAGCCGATGCCGCGCGAGCTGCCCGTGATAAGCACCGTCTTGTTCGCTGCCATGTTGGGTTTTGCTGAACTCCGTCGAACGCCAACTGCAAGAGCCCACGGCTTCGAATTGAGCGCCGTCACTGTTTCCCTGCTTTCGTCGCCATCAACGTTGACGGAGCTGCTCGATGGATACGAAGGCGACCATCACTTGTCGACACGGTGGTTTGACTAGGGTGGACGACGTGATCTGTTTATCTTGATTAGTGTATGAACTAGGTGGTCAGATCAGTTGGATCATCCCGCTGACGTCCCTTGTGTTTGGTGTGCGTCCCCCCAGCAGCTCCTCCTCTCGAGGCTGCGGGCGTCACCACTTTCCACTCGGAGACTCACCGACTCAAGAACAGAACCGACAGGACTCGCGCGATGGCTTTCAACGAGAACACGCCGCTCAACGGCGGCCGCGCCAGCAGCAGCAACGGCATCAACAAGAAGCAGCTCGCCAAGGTCGGCCTCGCGGTCGTCGCGGTCGGCGCCGTCGCCGGCCTGATCGCCGCGTTCTCGTCCGGCAGCAAGTCGTCGGCGCAAGAGGGCCACGCGATTGTTACTACCACGGGAACCGGCGTTGAGGAACTCTTCTGTGGCCTCACTGGCCACGACGCGGGCTACGTCAAGCTGCCCAACAAGAAGGACGATCACTACTTCTACTGGTACTTTGAGTCGCGCAGCCAGCCGAGCAAGGACCCACTCGTGCTCTGGCTCACGGGCGGACCAGGATGCTCGAGTTTGATGGCCATGCTCACCGAGAACGGACCATGCCATGTGCAGCCCGATCTCTCGACCCAGCTCAACCCGTACTCCTGGACGAACGAGGCGAACGTGGTGTGGCTCGACCAGCCAACGGGCGTTGGCCTCTCGTATGGCGCGCCGGGTGACGAGGACAACAAGGAATCAGACGTCGGCACGAACATCTATTACTTCATGCAGGGTTTCCTCGACAAGCACCTCGAGCTTCGCGATCGTGACTTCTACTTCACGGGCGAGAGCTACGGTGGACACTACGTGCCAGCGGCGGCGCACGAGATCTGGACCCAGAACAAGAAGAACTCGAGCAGCCCGAAGATCAACCTCAAGGGCATTGCGATCGGCAATGGCATCACGGATCCCGTGGTACAGTGGCCTCACACCATCGACATGATCGACAACGCCTACAACATCACGCTCGTGCCCAACGCTACGCAGATCGAGGTCATGAAGGCGGCGGCGCCTGTCTGCGGCGACAAGCTCAAGGCCTGCCAGTCGGACGATGCGGCCTGCACTGATGCCTACATCTTCTGCGCAGAGAACCTACTTGAGCCGCTTCGCGAAGGCAAGCGCAACCCATACGATATCCGCATGCCGTGCGACCTGGAGGACCCGACCAAGTGCTACGAGATGAGCTACGTCTCCAAGTACTTGGATGCTGAGAACGTGCGTGAGTACCTCGGTGTCGATTCGAGCAAGGTGGGTCCGTGGCAGGAGTGCAACAACAAGATCAACGCCGACTTTTACGCCACGGGTGATCCTGTCAAGAACTTCGCTCCGTTCGTGGCTGACCTCTTGAACGACGACATCCGCGTGCTCATTTACGCCGGCGACGCCGACACGATGTGCAACTGGGCCGGCAACGAGGCGTGGACCAAGGCGCTCGAGTGGAAGGGCAAGGACGCGTTCAACGCCGCCGAGCAGCACGCGTACGTGACCGAAGCTCAGATCGACGCCGGCGTCGTGCGCGCCACGCCGCTCTTCACCTTCTTCCGCATCTACAACTCGGGCCACATGGTGCCGCAGGACCAGCCCGCCGTGGCGCTTGAGATGATCAACAAGTTCCTCAAGAACGTCGCGCTGTAAGCAAAGCGCAAGACACCCTAGGAGTAAGGTGAGACCACAGTGAGCAGCCACAGAGTGCTGTAGCAACATGGACAGTCTGAAATATGATGTGGTGACATATCACATGGATCTCTTCATGGGTGCAATGAGTCACTCGCTGCATACATCAGTCGCAGCTAGCTAAACGACGACAAAAAACCTGTCATGACAATGCTGGCATACAGCTCGCATTCCAGAAGGACGCCGACTGTCCTCATCGATGACTGACGATCGGAGAGCACCGCCTTTTGCATTTCTTCCGTGTCCGCTTGATGAGCCGGTCCCAACCACCAGGAATGGACTCCACGGACGAGCGAACACCGCTGAACGGCTCGGCGCGCGCGCCTCCCGAGCCGACGCGGCGCTCCCCACGGGCGCGAGCGTGGCTCCTCAGTGGCCTCGTGTGCGGCGCGCTCGCGGCGGCGCTCGTGCTGGCGATCTGTTCGGCTTCCCGCTCGGCTCCTGACCAATTGACAGGCTCCAACGGCGCGCTCGCGCTCATCAATGGCTCGGACCCGTGGAGCTGCGGGTCGACGCCGTACGACGCCGGCTACATCAAGCTCGCGAACAAGAAGGACGACCACTACTTCTACTGGTTTGTCGAGTCGAGTTCCGCGGATCCGAGCAAGGACCCGCTCGTGCTGTGGCTCACAGGCGGGGCGGGCTCCTCCAGTCTCTTTGGCCTTCTCACGGAGAACGGGCCCTGCCTCGTGAACCGCGACTTCACGACCCGCGCTAACCCGTACTCTTGGAGCCAGGAGGCGAACATGATCTGGCTCGACCAGCCGACTGGCACGGGCTTCTCGTACTCGAACGCCCCGAAGGCTGATGCTGATCGCGATGAGCAGAACGTCGGCGAAAACATCTACTGGTTCTTACAAGGCTTCATCGAGAAGCACCCGGAGTTTGACGGCCGCGAGTTCTTCATCACGGGCGAGAGTTTCGCGGGCCACTACATCCCTGCCGCGTCGCACTTCATTTGGTTGGAAAACCAGAAGGAGGAGGCGAAGAACCGCAAGCACATCAACTTGCAAGGCATCGCGATCGGCAACGGGCTCACGGACCCAGCGATCCAGGTACGAGAAAGCTCACTCGCCGTGGGGATGTCGTAGGCTCACTGAGGAGGCTGTCTCCAGTACCAGCACTACGCCGACATGGCTGATAACAGCTACAACGTCACACTCCTGACCGACGAGCAGGTCGCGCAGATGCGCGCCGACAGCCTCGAGTGTGTCGCGCTCACGAAACAGTGCCAGGGGGCGCCGAGCAACGGATCGACGTGTCTCGATGCAGTGTCGTGCTGGAGTTCGAAGCTCATCGCCCCGTTCTCAGCGGCGGAGCGGAACACGTTCGATCTCCGTCAGTCGTGCACAGACGAGTACGTCGTCAACTCGCTCGCAGTCTGTGGCCTCGACTTCTCCCTCGTCGAAGGCTACGTCAAGCAGCCGATGGTCCGTGCCGCACTCCACGTAGACCCCGCCGCGAAATGGACCAACACGAACGCGGACGTCGCCAACACGTTCGTGGCCTCGGGCGACTGGTCCTTCTCGTACAGCTCGTACGTCGCTGATCTGCTGGACGGCGGGGTTCGCGTGCTGATCTACGCTGGCGATGCCGACTTGGCGTGCAACTGGGTCGGCAACCTGGCTTGGACACTGGCGATGCAGTGGCGAGGCCGAGACGGCTACAACGCCGCGCCCGAACGGCCTTTCATCGCGCTGACCGGACCACGCCAACGATCGGGTGTACACGCCGGCGTGGCGCGGTCGTTGGAGAACCTCACGTTCCTGCGGCTCTTTAACTCGGGTCACATGGTGCCGACGGACCAGCCGGAGGTGTCGCTCGACATGATCAACCGCTTCTTCCGCAACGAGCCGCTCTAAGATAACACGGACCAAATACAAACTTGTCTGCGGAACGAGCGTTCTCGTCACCACGTGGTCAATCGAAGAGCTCTTGAGTAGCTACAACACTGGACTCGGTTGTTTCGACTTCAGACTTCTCGCTGAACGAAGAGTTCCCAGCGAGTCGAGTCCATTCAACCACCGGGTTTTGGAATCTGCCAGGGTATCTTGCGCGCCAACTAGATCTGATGACACACCCTGCAACTTCCCCCCGCCACGAACAAGCTGCTCGACCCCCATGGACCACGCCAACGAGAGGACGCCGCTCAACGGCTCCGTGCCCGTGGCCACGGCGCCGGCGCGCAGCCGCACGCGCTCGCAGTCGCGGCTCACCAAGATGGTCCTGAGCGGCGCGCTGGCGCTGGCGCTCGTGCTCGCGATCTACTTGTCGTCGCGTCCGAGCCGCGGCAAGCCCAACGCGCACGCCGCCACCGCCAGCACGGGAGGCGCCGCGTCGTCGGCGGCTCTCATGAATGGCTCTGCGCCTTGGAGCTGCGGCGCAACGCCGTACGACGCCGGCTACATCAAGCTGCCGAACAAGAAAGACGACTACTACTTTTACTGGTTCGTCGAGTCGGGCTCGACTGATCCGAGCAAGGATCCGCTCGTCCTCTGGCTCACGGGCGGACCGGGAGCATCGAGCATGTCGGCTCTCTTGACTGAGAACGGACCGTGCACCATCAACGACGACCTCACCACCAAGCCCAACCCGTTCTCGTGGACACAGAAGGCCAACGTGATCTGGCTCGACCAGCCTACGGGCGTCGGATTCTCGTACTCGAACGCGCCTCAAGACGATGCTGATCGCGATGAGCAGAATGTGGGGCAGAACATTTACTGGTTCTTGCAGGGCTTTCTCGAGAAGCACCCGGAGTTCGACGGGCGTGAGTTCTTCATCACGGGCGAGAGCTACGGCGGCCACTACGTTCCTGGAGCGGCTCACTTCATTTGGGAGGAGAACCAGAAGAAAGCAAAGGGCCGGAAGCAGATCAATCTTCAGGGTATTGCTATCGGCAACGGTCACACCGACCCAGTGATTCAGGTACGAGTACAATGGCAATGGTGCCGACTTACTATGACCACTGACGTGGGTCTCCTTGTGTGCTGCAGTACCAACACTTTGCCGATATGGCCGAGAACAAGTACAACATCTCTCTGCTCTCGGACGAGCAAGTCGTGCAGGTGCGCGCTGCTAGCGTCGAGTGCATCGCGTACACTCAACAGTGTCAAAAGTCGCCCGGCAATGGCACGGCATGCGTTGACGCGGTCGCGTGCTGGAGCTCAAAGCTCCTCGGTCCGTTCTCGGCGGCTCACCGTAACAGCTACGATCTCCGCAAGAGCTGCACACAGGAAGTCATCGCCGGCGCCATTGCTGTGTGCGGCTTTGATTTCTCCATCGTCCAGAAGTACTTGGACCAGCCACCTGTCCGCAAAGCACTGAACGTGAATCCCTCCATCACCAACTGGACGGCGCTCAACAACCAGGTTTCAACCACGTTTGTGGCATCGGGCGACTGGTCCATCTCCTACAGCTCGTACGTCGCCGACCTCCTGAACGGCGGGATCCGCGTGCTGATTTACGCAGGAGACGCCGATCTCGTTTGCAACTGGGCGGGCAACCAGGCGTGGACGTTAGCGTTGGACTGGAGCGGCAAGGATGGTTTCAACGCCGCTTCCGAGCATCCTTTTATTGCTCAGGTTCCGGTCGACTCGTCCAGCAAAGCGAGAAAGGTCAATGTGGACGCTGGCGTCGCGCGGTCGTTTGGCAACTTCACCTTCCTCCGCGTGTTCGAGGCCGGCCACATGGTGCCGACAGACCAGCCAGCAGTCTCGCTCGACATGATCAACAAGTTCTTGAAGAACATGCCACTGTGAGCTGAAGAAAGAAATGTAATTGTCCTTTGCTGGATCATCTTGACCTGCAAACAGTCATCCACCACTTGGAGATATCAGTAGTAGGAGTAGGAGTCACAGCTTCCCAAGACACTCGTAGCAATCAGGAGCGAGACAAAGCTTAGTCCATCTGATATTGGAGATCATCGAGCTCGCCGTCTCTCTACTGTATCATATCACGCAATGCTGACACATCCAAAATGGGCTTACGAATCTCGTGCTCAGTTGAAGATCAAGGTTCGGTGGGGTCTTCTGGCCTGATGTACTGCATCAAGGATTAGCGGCAGTAGTGACACCTGTGCTCCTGGTCCACTCAGTTGAGATTCTTCTCCGTGGCATTCAACCAACACGAGTATGGGTGAAGTGGACGAGAGAACGCCGCTCAGCGGCTCGGCACCTCGATCGCCTAGGTTCTTCGCCAAGTTTGTCCTCGGTGGTGTACTCGCTGCCGCCCTCGTGCTCACGATCGTCTTATCTCCCTCGCCAAATCCTTTGAAGCCCGACACTTCTGCCAGTGGTAGAGATCCCGTATCGTTCGTCAAGAGCTCGGCTGCCTGGACGTGCGGTACAACCCATTACGATGCGGGATACGTCAAGCTCGCAAACAAGAAAGACGATCACTACTACTACGTGCTGTTTGAGTCAAGCTCGGAACCGCAGAGGGACCCGCTTGTGCTGTGGCTCACAGGAGGAGCCGGTGGATCGAGCATGTCGGCTCTCTTGACCGAGAACGGACCGTGCACCATCAACGACGACCTCACCACCAAGCCCAACCCGTTCTCGTGGACACAGAAGGCCAACGTGATCTGGCTCGACCAGCCTACGGGCGTCGGATTCTCGTACTCGAACGCGCCTCAAGACGATGCTGATCGCGATGAGCAGAATGTGGGGCAGAACATTTACTGGTTCTTGCAGGGCTTTCTCGAGAAGCACCCGGAGTTCGACGGGCGTGAGTTCTTCATCACGGGCGAGAGTTTCGCGGGTCACTACATCCCAGCGACAGCCCATTTCATCTGGCAGGAGAACCAGAGTGAAGAGTCGAAGGGTCGAAAGCAGATCAATCTCCAGGGAATCGCCATTGGAAACGGTCTGGTGGAAGTAGCGATTCAGGTGCGTTCTTGCGTTTGGTATGTTTGGCTTTTCACCGTCGGGAGGCTCACGCTTCGTGCGCTGACAGTACTTGCATGCCGTGGATATGGCCGTCGACAACAGTTACAACATCTCGCTCCTCTCCGACGAGCAGATCGCGCAGATGCGTGTCGACAGCGAGCAGTGCGTCGAGTACACGCTGCAGTGTCGCCAGGCGCCGGGCCAAGGAACCGCGTGCGCGGATGCGGTGGCGTGTTTCGGCACCAAATTGATCGGTCCGTACTCAAATGCGCTCCACAACGTGTACGATGTCCGCAAGAACTGCGGCGAACCGACGGCCGTGGGCATGTTCTCGGTCTGCGGCTTCGACTACTCGCTCGTCGAAAAGTATCTCAACCAGCCCGCCGTCCGCGAGGCGCTGAACGTGGAGCCCTCGGTCGCGAACTGGACGATCATCCGGAACGACGTGACGGCAGCGTTCGTGGGCTCGGGGGACTGGTCCTTCTCCTACAGCCCTCCGGTCGCCAAGCTGCTCGACGCCGGCGTGCGCGTGCTCATCTACGCCGGCGACGCCGACCTCGTGTGCAACTGGAAGGGCGATCTGGCGTGGACGCTGGCGCTCGATTGGCGAGGCAGAGAGGGCTTCAGCGCTGCGTCCGAGCGCGCCTTCGTCGCTCGCGTGCCCGGCGACGCGGACGCCGAGCCGAGTGTGAGCGTGGACGCCGGGCTCGTGCGGTCGTTCGAGAACTTGACGTTCCTTCGCCTCTTCGAGGCCGGGCACATGGTGCCGGCCGACCAGCCGGCCGTCGCCCTCGACATGATCAATCGCTTCTTCCGCAACGAAGCGTTGTAGGCAGCTGAGACTGACGTCAGCGATCCTTGCTTCCTTTTTTTCTGCTTGGGTCTCGTCGACCCCCTCCTGACGTGAGTCAATGCAGTTGCGCATTCGCCAATGACCGCTCTCCTTCTCGCTTCTTCGAACGCCCTGGCGTGACGATTGCGCGCGCGGCTTCCCATTGGCCTCTCGCGACGCGTGAGCAGAGTCGACAATCCCAGGCGAACCAGAGGCCGGCGTTCGATTTTCGGACGGCGGGCAGAATGGGTACAGCGACCTCGGCTGGAAGGATCTGAGTCCTCGGATAATGCATCACATCCTGCCTAGCAGCACGACGACCTCTAGCAAATGATCCCGAAAAGATTTGTTGCTTATCGCAAAGGATGAAAGGTCTTTCCGTGGAGACCGGAGGAGATCATGCACCAGCACGCAGTTGCTCTTGTCTCATGGCGCGACCGCGTCTGAGCGTACCGTACTCGAACGCATCTCATTCGCCCGCCCAATGGGAGTCTGTCTGCCCTCGTCGCAGCTTTGGGAATCGATCGCCGGGAGATGACGCTCGCCGCGTTCCCCCAATCCGTTCGCGCGGCGTCGCCGGCGAGAGCCAATCACGGCGCGTCGCAGCCTCCATGGATACACTTGGCGGATGCAAATCGAAGAACGCGAGCCCGGAGCTCCCTGTCTGCGACGCCGTTGAGTCTCGAGTCGCCGAGACGAGCGGGAACCACACAGGCAGAATCACTTTCTGCTTGCGTGAAGTGACTGACTGCAGGATCCCTCGTCCGCCGGCTGCGCTCGTGAGTGGCTCCCATCGCGTCCGATCCGCTCTCAGCGTCGCGCGATTGCTCACTCGCCAATTGCCTTTGCCGTGCGCACGTGGTTTCCTTCCGCCGTCAAGTAATACACCATGGTTCTCAACGAGAAGACTCCTCTACGCGGCCCGCTCACCGAGGCCTCCAACACCGACCGCAAGAAGCGCATCGGCATCATCGCCGCGGCGGTCGTCGTCTTGGTGATCGCGCTCGCGTGGTGGGGCACTGGCTCGAGCCACAAGGACGCGGCGCCCGTGACGACCGAGGCGCTCCCGGAGACCACGGCGCCGCCGGCCATCGCGCCAGTCGAGACGCCCGCGCCGACCACGGTCGAGCCCACCGAAGCGCCGACTGCCGCGCCTACGGCTGCTCCGACTGCCGCCCCGACGCCGGCGCCCGAGCCCACGACCGTCGCCCCCGCCACCGAGGCCCCGACCACCGTCCCGCCGCCCACCGAGGCCCCCAAGACTGAGGCCCCCAAGACCGAGGCCCCTGCCACTGAGGCCCCCAAGACCGAGGCCCCTGCCACTGAGGCCCCCAAGACCGAGGCCCCTGCCACTGAGGCCCCCAAGACCGAGGCCCCAGCCACTGAGGCTCCTAAGACGGAAGCCCCGAAGCCCGAGGCGCCTGCGCCCACGACGCCGTCGCTGCGCCGCCTGTAAATCGTCCGCAAATCGCAGAGTTTTGTCGTTTTGGTTGCCTCCTAAATTCCACGCTTTTCGTGTTTGGTTGTCATCCCAGTCGTCTCAGATTTTCCCCAAAAAGAACCCACCTGATTTATTCCGCGAACGAGACCGTGGACGCTCAAAAATTACGGATCTAGACGTGCTTTCGAAGTTTGGCATCTGGTTACTGTACACCATGTGGTTACGCCTCCATTGATGACCAATGGAAAGGGGCGGCGACGCGAAGGAGATGGACCCTCTCGCAAGTGACTGGCGCCTTGAAGCTCGCCACTTCTGGATTCGCCCTCGCCCCCCATGGCTGCGCGCGAGAACACGCCTCTGCGCGGCGTCGTCAGCGGAGACGCGGCCGCCGCGCAGCGCAAGACGCGCCTCGCCGCGATCGCCGGCGTGGCCGTCGTGGCCGCCGTCGCCGTCGGCTTCTGGGCCTCGAGCGGCGGCAGCAGCGCGCCGACCACGGGCGCGGCCACCGGAGCGGCGCCGCTCGTCGCCGAGACCCCGCAGCCCACCACGCTCGCGCCCGTGCCGGCGACCGAGGCGCCGGTCGCGACCACCAAGGCGCCGGTCGCGACCACCAAGGCCCCGGTGACGACCACCAAGGCCCCCGTGCCCACGACTGAAGCGCCTGTGGCGACGACGGAGGCTCCAGCGCCGACGACTGAAGCGCCTGTGGCGACGACGGAGGCTCCAGCGCCGACGACTGAAGCGCCTGTGGCGACGACGGAAGCTCCCGTGGCGACGACTTTGGCTCCAGTGCCCAAGACGGAGGCTCCCGTACCGACGACGGAGGCCCCCGCACCGACGACCGTTGCTCCTGTGCCAACGACCGTTGCCCCTGTGCCGACGGTTGTAGCTCCTATTCCATCGACGGAAGCTCCTGTTCCTACGACGGAGGCTCCTGCTCCTACGACCGTTCTTTCGACGGAGGCTCCGGCGCCGACCTCCGAAGCTCCTCTGCCGACGACCGAAGCCCCGGCGGCGTCTTCTGTGGCTCCAGTGGCTACGACCGAGGCTCCTGTGCCGACGACCGCCGCTCCCAAGCCAACTACCGAGGCGCCTGCTGCCACAACGAAGGCACCAGCTCCGACTGAGTCGCCCGCCGTGACGTCCGTTGCTCCTGCCACATCTAAGGTGGTACCCGTGGTCGCGCCTGCCCCGATCACTGTCCACGATGTCGCGTGTGGTATCGCCAACACCGAGGCCGGGTACATCAAGCTGCCCAACAAGAAGGCCGACAGCTACTTCTACTGGTACTACGAGTCTCGCTCGAGCCCATCGACCGATCCGCTGGTCGTGTGGCTCACTGGTGGCCCTGGCTGCTCCAGTCTCATGGCGCTCCTCACGGAGAACGGACCGTGCACGGTCAAGCCCGACCTCACGACCGAGCTGAACCCATACTCGTGGAACGAGCACGCCAACGTGATCTGGCTCGACCAGCCGTCGAACGTCGGCTACTCGTACGCCGAAGACGCCGAGGACGCCGACAAAGACGAGAACGACGTTGGCGACAACTTCTTCTGGTTCATCAACGGCTTCCTCGACAAGCACCCGGAGTTGGAGGGTCGCGACTTCTACATCACTGGCGAGAGCTACGCTGGCCACTACGTGCCGGCGGCCGCTCACAAGATTTGGCTCGAGAACAAGATCATCAAGGACGTCGGCACGCCAGTCCGCGTCAACCTCAAGGGCATTGCAATTGGTAACGGCCTCACGAACCCGGAGATCCAGACCCAGCACCAGCTCGACATGGTCAACAACACGTACAACATCACGCTGATGACCCCGGAGGAGTACGAGCGCGCGCAGGAGCTGTTCCCCAAGTGTGAGGCCGTCATTAAGGAGATCCTCGACAGCGGCAACTTCACCCTCACAGACGAAAAGCTCGCCGACTGCCAGCTGGTGCTTGAGCCGTTCAAGAATGCGCACCGCAACCCGTACGATATTCGCCTGCCGTGCGGCGATGTCGCCGACGCGACGCAGTGCTACGACATCACGTACGTGAGCGAGTACCTCAACTCGGACGCCGTCCGCAAGTACTTGAACGTCACGACCGACGCGAGCAAGAAGTGGATCGAGTGCGACGCGAACGTCGGGCTCAACTTCATGAAGAGCGGGGACGTCGCTGTCAACTACGAGAGCTACGTCGCGGACCTGCTCAACGACGGAGGCGTGCGCGTGCTGCTGTACGTGGGCGACGCCGACACGGTCTGCAACTGGTACGGCAACAAGGCCTGGGCCACGGCGCTCGAGTGGAAGCACAAGGCCGAGTTCAACGCCGCCGAGGACCATCCGTTCGTCACGGGCAACGGCTCGGTGAACGCCGGCGTGGCCAAGGCCTTCTCGAACCAGTTCACGTTCCTGCGTCTCTTCAACTCGGGGCACATGGTGCCGCGCGACCAGCCCGCCGTGGCGCTAGAGATGATCGAGAAGTTTTTCCACGGCGAGACGTTCTGAAGCAGCGGCAGTTAGTGACGGAGTAGTGTAGCCAGCTCAATGGATGGCGTCGCTGTCGCATGGGGTCTGATAACTGGAACTTTGGTTCCAGTCGAGAATTCAGAGCGAGTTTCGATACAAACGCTCTTGTAGCTCCTGGAGTGTGGGACTCGTCTGTTTAGTCTCTTGGACTGGCGGTGACTTTCTCGCACATGAGAAGGTCCGTTCGCAGCCGACGACGCGACGCGATGACCGCGAGCCCACTCTTCTCGACGCCGCCCACTGTGCACGAGCCGCTTTGCGTCGGATGGATGCGGCGGCGAGCGACAAGTTCGCGTCGGCGCCGCCCGCGGAGAGCGCGACGCAGCGGCGCCGGCGCCTCGCCGTGACCGTCGCCGCCGGCGTCGTCGCGGCCATTCTCGCGGCCGGCGCCGTCGTGTGGGTCGTCAAGACGTTCGGCCATCCCTCAAGTAGCGCAACCGAGAGAACGGAGCCGTGGATCCAAGGCGAGCGGCTGTGCGACTCGGTCCGCCAGGACAGCGGCTACATCCGCATCCCGAGCACTGTCGACGGGCACTACTTCTACTGGCTCTTTGAGTCGCGAACCAAGCCAGCCGACGCGCCGCTCGTGCTTTGGGTCTCCGAAGGTCCAGGCTGCTCGGGGTTATGGTCGCTGCTTACCGAGAACGGTCCGTGCAGAGTCCAGGAGAACCTCTCGACCACCGTGAACCCGTACTCCTGGAACACGAACGCGACACTGCTCTACGTCGACCAGCCTCTCTTCACAGGGTTCTCATACGGAACTCGCCCAGATGACTATGACACCAACAGCACTGTTGTTGGTGAAAGACTCTACGGGTTCCTGCAGGGTTTCTTTGAGAGACACCCGGGTCTCCGACAACGAGAGCTTTTTCTCGCGGGCGAAGGGTATGCTGGCCAGTTCATTCCAGTCGCAGCCTACACGATCAACGGCAAGAACGACGGTCTCGACGAAAGGAATGCAACGCTCCGGATCAATCTCGCGGGGGTCGCAATCGGGAATGGTCTCACGATGCCGTCTCTCCAGTACAAGCACTACCTTGACATGGGCACCAACAATTCGTACGGAATCTCGCTCGCGACGCCAAGCACGATATCGTCCGTCGACGCAAATGCAGTGGCGTGCTACAGCTACCTTGAGCAGTGCCAATTTTCAATCGGTGCGTGCGTCGATGCGACGATCCGTTGTGGCAAAGATCTGTTGCCAGTCTTCGCAAACACGAGTCGGAACGCGTTCGACATCCGTCAGAGCTGCTCGTCGTCTTCGCCACGGGACTGCTACGCCACCCCCGAAGTGGATGCCTTCTTGAACTCGCCAGCCGTCAGACGTTATTTGAGCGTGCGCGAGAATGCCACCTGGATCCAATGTAACAAAAACGTATCCCGCAACTTCTTCCTCGGCGGCGACATGATGAAAGACCGCCACCGGTATCTCGGAAGATTACTGGCCGAGACCGATCTTCGAGTCCTCGTGTACGCCGGAGATGCAGACTTGAGCGCGAACTGGATCGGCATCGATGCGTGGACAAAGCAGTTGCTGTGGCCGGGCAAGAACGAGTTCAATGAGGCACAAGAGCAAGATTTCATTACTTCGAACGGCACGAAAGCCGGTAAGGTGCGCGCTGTCAGCACCAAGTTTGCCTTCGTTCGCATCTTCCAGTCGGGGCGCCTCGTTGCCCGAGACCAGCCAGAGGTTGCTCTGGAGATGCTTGGCAGGTTCCTGCGAAACAGCACGTGGGGCGGTTGAACAGGGCATTCGTCTGTACAATAATCAAGCCTACGATCATAATAACAGCCTAATATCAGCGAGTCTTCAACCACCACTGCATACAGCATAGCCACTCGAGCGCATCCCCCCACGACGAACACGTTGGAACACCGACGACAACATATTGATGATGCCATCGCCTTCTTCTTCTTCTTCTCGCACCTCCACGACCACGACCACGACGAAGACCGTCGTCGACTGAACCCACCGAAGGATTCATAAGCGTCGGCCATTTCCCCAATTGCCACCCTCGTCACAAGCATCCTCGTCGTCATGACCCACGGATTCTGCTGCGGAGACGCTCGCTCGCTGCGCATGCTCTCAGAGGCCAAGAAACAAAAGGCCCAAGAGAACGCGACGGCCAAAGACTCGCTCAAGCAGGAGAAGGCCAGCGCCAACAAGTTCCAGGACAAGATCAAGGCGTTCTCGTCGTTCTCGTTCAAGTCCAAGAAAGAGCCCAAGGCGTGAGCGACCACGTCGTCTTTTCCTAATGCGTCGAAGAACTTGCACGTTGGAACCGACTCTGGATATATATGAATGGGAAAACGCTTTCGTTCGTTCAGCAGTTCGATGATGGCGACTCGCTCAGTTGGATATCGCGAGGCATCGTTGCAGTCAAGAAACAAGTGAAAACCTTGAGATTCGTGTTGTTCCATTCGCTTGCCCTGCTACTAGTGAATCAACGATGAAATTCGCATTTCGATGCCACTGATAGACAAGACTCTTGTATGAGGAATGCAATAAAGAGTACCATCAAGCCTCACTTGTCACACGACTGTCACTGACATGCTGGCGGGGAGTCAGCTGACTGGATCTACAGTATCACCCACTTGACGTCAAGCTTTGAGAATCGCAAGCTTCCATATCACAGGCACCGATATAGAAGACCGTGACTTTCGATGAGAATTGGCCAATCCAAGCCTCCCAGAAGCACCCCACCGAAGATGAGCTGCTCGCGAATCGCCATGAGCAGGGACGCCTCCCCGTGGGACAGAGCCGCTCGCACTCTCGCATTTGCACGCGTATGGAGTCGCCGCAGACCAGCACCGCCTACGCTCTCGAAGACCCCGCCACGGCCAAGGCGCCCTCGCGCCGGAAGCGCGTCCTGCTCATCGCCACGGCCGTGGTCGTCGCCATCGCCGCGATCGTCGTGATCGTCGTGGTCGCGACCCACTCGTCGTCGTCCTCCGACGCGAGCAGCAACAGCAGCAGCAGCGACGACAACAACGCGGCCTCGAGCAGCAGCTACGTCTGCGACTCGGTCAAGCAGGACGCCGGCTACGTCACGTTGCCCGACAAGCGCGACGGCCACTACTTCTACTGGTACTTTGAGTCGCGCCGCGAGCCCAGCGAGGACCCACTCGTGCTCTGGCTCACGGGCGGACCAGGATGCTCGTCTCTGTGGGCCATGCTCGCGGAGAATGGACCGTGTCAAGTGAAGCCCGACCTCTCCACGCAGAAGAACCCGTACTCGTGGAACGCCAACGCCAACGTGGTCTGGCTCGACCAGCCGACGTTCACCGGTTACTCGTATGGCCAGGAACCTGACGACGAAGACAAGGACTCGAACGACGTCGCCAAGAACCTGTACGACTTCTTCCAGGCGTTCTACGCCAAGCACCCGGACTTGCGGTCGCGCGACCTGTACATCACGGGGGAGAGCTACGCGGGTCACTACATTCCCGTGTCGTCACACTACATTTGGAAGCAGAACACGTTTTTGACGTCGTCGAACGCGAGCAAGCGTATCAACCTCAAGGGAATCGCTATCGGCAATGGCCTCACGGCAGCGACGATCCAGTACGAGCACTATCTCGACATGGCCAACAACACGTACGGCATCCAACTGTACTCTAGTGCTGAGCGTCTCGCTCAGGGTCGAAGCAACGCGGCAGAATGCGTTTCCTATATTCAAGCATGTCAGAGTGGAGGAACCAAACAGTGTATTCAAGCTCTCAACTACTGCTACGACTACATGGAGTCGGCGCTCGACTTCACGGACCGAAACCCATACGACATTCGCCAAAAGTGCACTCAATCTAATGCAGTCGACTGCTACGACTCGACATCCATTACGAAATTTCTCAACTCGGAAAAGATTCAGACTTATCTGAAGATCCCGGAGGACAAAGTACCGACATGGATCGAGTGCAACAACAACGTCAGCTATAATTTCATCTACAGTGGGGATTATCTCGGAGACCATCAGAACTATATCGCAGAGTTGCTCGACGGCAGCGACATCCGAGTGCTCATCTACGCGGGTGATGCAGACACGGTCTGCAACTGGTTTGGAAACTACGCGTGGACGAAAGAGCTGGATTGGGGACACAAGGCCGAGTTCAACGCCGCCAAGGAGCGCGATTTCGTGACCAGCAACGGCACGAAAGCCGGAATCCTTCGCTCGTACGGCACACAGTTCACGTTCCTTCGCGTCTTCGAGTCTGGCCACATGGTTCCGATGGATCAGCCGGTGGTGGCACTTGAGATGCTTGTGAAGTTTATGGCGAATGCCACCTTGTAGGCACCATTGGGAGTGTAGGAGTCTTCGGCTGACTGTGAGCAGATTTCGACTTGAATCTATCAGATGAATTTTGTTGGCCCGCTCCGAGTTCTGTAGGCCCACCCCAGAAAAGACGCCAAAAAATACTAACCTTTTTAACAATCTTGCACGTTTCTCGTCTCCGCGTACAGTACCTCATTGCAAGTTTGTGTGTCGGTTGACGGCTTGCTCGATACACTTTTGAAGAAGACAAGACGAAGGGTAGCGCCGCTTTTAGTTGAGCGCTACTGGCCTCATTTTGCTTCCCGCAACAGCCTCGAAATCACGACCAACATGACGACAGCATAGTTGCTCGAGGGAACTGCTGGTCGGAGTCTTCAAAACTTGAATTCCTTCTGATCGCACGAAATTCGTGCGTACTCGGATGGCATGCAACGGAAGATGCGTTGGCCCAGACCTTGAGGACACGACGCCTCCAGGTTCGCGCAGGAACGACTGAGGGAACTGCCCTGCGGTATCTGTCTTCTGGAAGCACATGCGCTACGAGGATCTTGAGTCGAGAGTTGCTTCTGTCAAGACACCTGGAATCCGATCAGATCTCGGTGCAAAGCGTGGGCGTTTGTGTCATTGCAGCTGTTCCACCTGTCACTGGGCTCGTGGTCTCGCGACGTTGTTGCCCTCACGACTGAGTTTGCGTGACGATCACGTCGGGGGTACACCGTGACGCAAACCCTCGTGACTGCACTGCATGGTGGTTTCTGCTGACGCTGGCGTCAGTCCGGTCAACGAAGCCGCCTATCAGATGGAGCGGTGGAAGGACAGCAACGCCAACAAGTCCTTGAACCGTTGAGGAGCTCAGCGCATCTACGGTTTGTGTCCCTTCAACGAAACGCAGCAATTGACGACGTTTTGTCCGCGGCGGACTCGTTCGGTCGCCACTGTCCTCTCTCGTACCATGACCAAGTGCCTCATCACGAGTGCTCGTTGGCACGAGCCGTCAGGTTCCGTTCATTCTCGAATCCGCCTCCGACAAGCGACTCGCTCTTCCTTCTTCCTCGACCATGAAGACGCCGTCGACGATTCTCAATGCCTGTCTCGTGCTCAGCGCCGCGACTATCGCCTCGCAGTCCTCGACCTCCGGACTCGTTGCTGCGCGTCCCATGCACGCCGAAATCGACTACCAGCGATACCTGCTGGAGAAAGATGATATCGTCAATGAGCTCAAGGCGTGGATGGCCAAGTGGAAGGAAGCTGCGCAAAAGAACGGGTGGATCCCAGCGCCCAAGGTGGCCAACGCGAGCGACGAGGACGTCGAGGAGGACCGCAAGCAGCGCTTCTTCATGGCCAAGCAGCTCGTCCAGAAACTCAAGAAGCAGAACCCTCTCGCCGAGTTCTCGACGGACTCGCCCTTCTCGCTGCTCACGACCGACGAGTTCTCGGCGTACATCAAGAACTCGTACATCGCTGGTGGCGGCGTCCGTCAGCTGCGTGAGGAGGTGGCCGAAACGCCTGCCCCAGCCATCGACAACACCGTCGCGGGTGTGCGAGCGAACGACATCGCATCTGTGATCGGCGACTACGTCAAGCGGCTCACGGGAAACGGCGCCACGCCCGTCGCCGCTGGGTCGTCGAGCTCGACGGTCGTCCGAGACATCAACTTCAGCGACTGGTTCAACAGCATCGATTGGTCCTCGCTACTTCGCCCCACAGCTGCGCCAACTACGCGTCCCGTGCCAGCGCCGACCACTCCTGCCCCAGCTCCTGTCACGACGGCCCTAGTGACCGTTGCTCCGGCCCCAGTTCCTACGACCGCTGCCCCGGTGCCCTCAACGGCGGCGCCGATCCCGACCACGACTCGCCCTGCCCCAGTGCCAACCACATCGCGCCCGCCTGTGACGCCCAACCCGAACCTGCCAGTCGCCCCCATCTACTCGCCCACGGATGCTCCCGCTGCCACGCCCGCCGCGACACCGGCGCCGACTGGCGAGGTGAGCGGTGAGAGCACTGGCGTCGACTGGTCCACGGGCAAGTGCATGCCACCGATCCAGAACCAAGGGCAGTGCGGCTCGTGCTGGTCCTTCGCGTCAGTCGCGGCCGTGGAGACGGCGCAGTGTCTCGCGCAGGGCGGAACGTCGTTGACCAAGTACTCGGAGCAGACACTGGCGAGCTGTGACACGCGCAACTCCGGCTGCAACGGCGGCGTGCCGCAGTACGCGCTGCAGTACATTCAGACGAACGGCCTCTGCACGCTCGCCGACGACCCGTACAAGTCGAGCAACGGCGTGCTGGCGACATGCAACTCAGCATGTACCAAGATCAAGACGGGCCTCAAGGGCGCGCAGGCGCTGGCCAAGACTGAGGTGGCGCTGCTCTCGGCGCTCGACCAGCACCCGGTCGTCGTGGCCGTGCAGGCAGGCAACGACGCGTGGAAGCAGTACAAGAGCGGCGTGCTCTCGGCGTGTCCGAGCGCGACGGCCCAGGTCGACCACGCGGTCGTCGCCGTCGGCTACGACGCGACCACCGTCAAGATCCGCAACTCGTGGGGCTCCCGCTGGGGCGAGGCCGGCTACGTGCGAGTGGCGCGCTCGACCTCGGGTCTCGGCACGTGCAAGATGTTCCAACAAATGGTGCACCCGATCTTCTAGACGTCGACTTTACCGATGCGCCACGTCCATCGGATGCCGCGCACAGCCGGAGCCCGTCCATAGGATAGACAGTCGGCGTCCGTGGCTCTCTACTACATTCCTGGCGAGCAGCTACAGTGTTTTGACTTAATGGTATCTGAGTTTCTGTCTTCGCGAAGGAGTTTCCGTACATGTATGAGACTGGAGCTGCTCGCCCTCTCCATAACGGATTTCGTAGCATCGACAGGCGCGGGTCTCTACCAGTACCGTAGTACGGTGACGTCACGTCAAGATTTGTCGTAGAGGAGAGACTTGGACCAGATGTCAAACGGGATCAGTTCATATATACAAGTGATACTCTGCAAAATGGGTATCTCACCTACCACCTGGCTCGAGATCCGAATTCACGTCTTCCTCGCCATTGCATACGACGGAGATCTCATGTGCGAGTCGCAGTCTAGCGCGGTCAGCGACAGATGCAAATCGCCAGCGTGCTGCTTCGTGAGCCGTCCGCTTCCTGGGAGATTTTCGCGCGATCCGGAGAAGCTGCTGGCCGCTTGCTCACCCAAACAGAGCGTCTACCTGGAAGACGTCAATCCGGTCTCAGCACTGTCCAATTTCGCCATCGCGCCGGACGTGACCTCAGAAAGGCCACTCCGAGTCAGTTCACCGGCAGCTTCAGCTGGCCGGGCAGCAGGAGGGGTATCGAGCGCGAGCCGGTCTTTTGCACCGTCGCCAAACGAGCCCATGTGGCTGCTTCGAGTGTCCGTTAAGGACGGAGGACTCCTCGCGGGACTTTCCTTGAACTGGCACTGCTCACTCTCCAATTGGCACGCCGAGGGATCAATACCACACACGATGCTGCGCATTCTCCTGCTCTGCGTCGCGGCCTCGCTTCGAGTCGCCCACTCCCGGCCGATGCACGCCGGGATCGACTACGAGCGGTACCTCCAGGAAGAGAAAGACGTCCTCGAGGATCTCAACGCCTGGCTGAAAAAGTGGAAGGAGACCGCTGAAGTGAACGGGTTGATCCCGGCCGTCAAGAACGATAGCTCCAGGAATCTCGAAGAAGACTACAAGCAGCGCTTCTTCATGTCGCGACAACTGGTCAAGAAGCTGCAAGTAGAACACCCGGACGCCGAGTTCACGACTGACTCGCCGTTCACGCTCTTGACGGAAGAGGAGTTTTCCTCGTACGTCAAGAACGCGTACATTGGTGGCTCGGCGTCGCGAATGCTTGGTGTGGATGACGGCGTCATCCCCGTGACGCTTGACGAGACTGCAGGGGCAACCGTCAGCGCTCGCGACCTGGACCGTGAGGCGTTGGATGCTAACGATTCGCCAGACGACAACTCGCAGAGTCCGTGGGCCCACCAGCAACAATTCAACTTTACCGACGGCTCGATCGTTCAGCAACCGACGCAGGCGCCCGAACCAGCAACAACTCAGCCTGCACCAGCTCCAATTCCCACTGCTGCACCAACCCCGGCTCCTACTCCGGCCCCCACTCCGGCACCTACGCCGGCCCCAGCACCAGCTCCCACAACACCAAAGCCAGTACCAGCTCCTACGACAATTCGACCTGCTCCAGCTCCAGCTCCAGCCCCAGCTCCAGCTCCAGCTCCAGCTCCAGCCCCAGCTCCAGCTCCAGCTCCAGCTCCAGCTCCAGCTCCAGCTCCAGCTCCAGCTCCAGCTCCAGCTCCAGCTCCAGCTCCAGCTCCAGCTCCAGCTCCAGCTCCAGCTCCAGCTCCAGCTCCAGCTCCAGCTCCAGCTCCAGCTCCAGCTCCAGCTCCAGCTCCAGCTCCAGCTCCAGCTCCAGCCCCTGCTCCAGCCCCTGCTCCAGCCCCTGCTCCAGCTCCAGCTCCAGCCCCTGCTCCAGCCCCTGCTCCAGCCCCTGCTCCAGCTCCTATGACACTTCGACCTGCTCCTGCTCCTGCTCCTGCACCAGCACCAGCACCAGCACCAGCACCCGAGTCATCCTCAAGTATGGATTGGACCACCTCCGCCGGCAGGTGTATCCCGCCAATTCAGAACCAGGGTCAGTGTGGCTCCTGCTGGGCATTCGCGGCTGTCGCGGCCGTCGAGACAGGCCAGTGTATCGCTCAAGGAGGAACGAGTTATACCAAGTACTCAGAGCAGACGCTAATGAGCTGTGACACGACAAAGAACGCAGGGTGTGTAGGCGGTGTGCCGCAGTACGCACTAAACTTCGTGCAGAAGAACGGACTCTGCACACTTGCCGACGATCCGTACACGGCATCAAACGGGGTCAACGCGCGATGCAACACTGGCTGCAGGAAGGTTGCCACGGGAATCAAGACTGTCCAGCCACTCCCCCAGAATGAGGCCGCACTGATAGCTGCGATCCGCCAGCATCCAGTGATCGTCGCTTTGCAGTCAGGAAACGACGCTTGGAAACAGTACAAGAGCGGTGTTCTCTCAGGGTGCCCAAACCCCTCTGCTCCGCTCGACCACGCTGTGCTCGCTGTCGGGTTCGACGCAACCACCATCAAGATCCGCAACTCGTGGGGGGCTCACTGGGGGGAGAATGGATACATTCGCCTGGCCCGATCCACAACGGGTCTCGGTACCTGTCGCATGCTCCAGCAAATGGTCCATGTCACATTCTAAATGATTTCATGTTCGAAACGCATCGATGGATTGAGTTGAGTTGATGGTTATAGTGTAAAATTTTGAATCATAGAGTCAAGCCAAGTTTTGGAATCGCGATGTCGGGTTCTTGAGACGGTAGAAGGAGTTGGGACGCTCCCCCTGTTGAAAGTCATTTATTAGAATGACTTCAGCGCGGGCGGATACAAGCATCCTCGGGTAGCTGGACTTGCCCCTGGACTGCCCAACCCTAGCTTGACATCCTGAGCATAGTTTCTCGCTCACAACAGCACAGTGTAGAAACATAACAAGGGAGTGCGTTTCGAAAAGCCGCATATCTGTTGGCTCATCTCAACCTCAAACGGTGATTCTCACTCCGAGAGCGACTTGGGTGGTGTCGAAGCACTACCTGACGCATTGGATTATATCCCAGTATCTTCATGTATAAACTGTTGCTCAACGACGCGAGAGGCCCTATCAACACCAGCCACCTTGAAGAAAATAACGACTCACTGCAAGACAACATTTCCAGACCAACAATGACATAAGTGGATCAAACACAATCAAATTTCGATTAACGCCAACTAGGTCTGGAATTGTACCAGTCCTACGCAGACTCTTCAGTCAACCTGGTCGATTGACCCATAGAGACCAAAGTGGACCTCTTCCTGGACGACTTACTCTGGGTTCGAGAAAGTTGGGGAGCTATTCTCTTCTTGGACATTGGATCCGTCAGATGGCGTCTCATTCTTCTCCGCTTCATTTAGTCCATCAGATGGTGTCTCATCACTTTCCGCTCCAGTCTCCGCTTTCGCAAGCGATAGCCATGGGAAGTTGATAAATCGTTCAGCACGCAGATTGCGCAGTTGGCGATCACCGCTATGAATAGCAGCTTGTTGGCTAGCCGGAGTGGCCGAGGCCAGCGAGATGGCGATGGCCACGAGAAAAACGAGGGCAGTCGGAACCTTCATGGTCGCTATGGCTTGCTGTCTGTTTTCGAGATGTTGCTTGGATGAAGAGAAAGCGAAAATGAAATCGCCAGGGACGCTACTATGGACCGCGGCTTTCAATGGTTTTCTCTCAATCGATGACGCTAAGTTCTCTCCCGAGTTGACAGAGATACGAGTCCTGTGGGCTGGGGTAAGTTTGTAAGCTCGAATAGGATTCTCCCAATCGCTTGCTATAGAGGCAAAGCGAAGGCCGTTTCAGTGATTATATTTTTTCATTCGGCAACTCGGACACAAACTTCTTCTCCGTTGCTTTCTTTCAATGAAGAGCATCCTAGAGATCTTGTAGATTTGGATGGGTACCGCAAGCGCGTTTAGGGCTTTATTCCGGGCGTCTCCACAAAATACATTCGAGGTGTTTTGATTTATCAATACTTAGACTGTCCAGTCATTTTCCTCCATTCACCCCTGCTGTCCCTACATGATCAACTAGTTTGCCCGGTGCAGTTCACGATCTTGTCTCTCACAGATTAATGAGAGTGTCTCCGCGTCAGTACTCGATCTCGTCTCATGTCATTACATGCACTCGTGGATGCTATTATAGTCATCAAGATCTGTATTCGTGTATCTAATTCAATAAAAATGGTAACACGAATAAGAAAGATCCTGCCTTGCTAACGTCGTCGTAAGTGTGTACAGTGGTTTGTTGACGATTCTGTGAAGAACACAGAATGCTCAAGAAATGATCTGCGGTGAGACGGGATGCACCACAGTGTTTGTTGATTCGAATCCACAAGATCAGCATTCGAACTTCGCAGCGCAGACGTTCTTGACGAGGATTAGATGGTCGTCAAGACGACATGGAGGCAAGTACGCCATCGCTCCATGCAAATCCACAAGATCTATTCACTATTCACTATTCTCGATCACTCGACCCCGTGGAGCCTCGAAGAACTCCCACGATCAACAACTCCAAATGTTTCCACCTTATAGGCGAAATTGGCTATGTACAGCTCCTGCCAAAGAGAAACTCCTCCAGCCATCGGGTAAGAGAGCCTTTCATTCTCACTTAATCCTTGCCCTATACAGACCCCATTCTTGCATTTGATCGCTGCGTCTGTCAATATTTCTTCATGAAGACTTTCACAATCATTTTGAGCGCATACGGACTAGCGACAGTTGTCGGCGACCGCGAAGGCTTCCTCGACAGTTTGCTGACTCCAATACTCACCGATGTCCAGCAACAACTCTACCAACTCGAGAAGAATGTCATTGGAGATGAGCTGAAGAGTTGGCTGGCAAAATGGGAGAACGTTGCAAGCAAGAACGGCTGGATTCCGGTCCCCACACGTGCCCATATGATGCCAAATGAGATTCAAGAACAACTCGAACAACGCTTTTTCCGAGCCAAGCAGCTCGTCGCGAAACTGAAGGGGCAAAACCCTTTGGCCGAGTTTTCGACTGACTCACCGTTCACGCTATTGACATCAGACGAGTTTGCAGCCTATTTCAGCAATCCTGTCAAAAACGCAACAAGCGGCGATACGATCTCAACGCCGCCTCTCCAATCCCAAGCGTTCTCGTTCCAGAACTGGTCTCATGACGCTTGGGTCCCGCTTGGGCATCTACGGGACGTACCAAAACCGACCCCATCATCTGATCCATCCACGAAGATAGGGAGCATGTTGGAAGCGAGTCCACGCCATCTCAGTGCTTCAACTGGCGTTGACTGGTCCACGAGCGAGTGCATGCCACCTATTCAGTATCAGGGGCAATGCGGTTGTTGCTGGGCTTTCGCCTCGGTCGCAGCCTTGGAGACTGTTGCATGCATCACACACGGCAGCCCAAACTACAACAAGTACTCGGAGTAGACGCTAGCTAGCTGCGACCGTGGTAATAACGGTTGCATGGGCGGGAATCCCGAGCGAGCCCTCAAGTATATCCTCACAAACGGACTCTGCACGCTCGCTGACGACCCCTACAGAATGCCGGAACAGTTTGGGAATACGTGCAACATTGAATGCAAGAGATTTAATGCAGGGATCACGGCTATCAAAAGGCTAGACTCCAATGAAGCGGACTTGATTACAGCGCTCGATCGTCACCCAGTTGTCGTAGGCGTCTACACCAACAATGCCGCCTGGAAGCAGTACAAAAGTGGCGTGCTGTCAACATGCCCAAGCGGACATAACAATATCGACCACTTTGTCCTGGCTGTGGGGTACGGCGCAACTTCCATCAAGATCCACAACTCGTGGGGCCGACGCTGGGGGGAAGACGGATATATTCGGCTGGCTCGATCCAGCGTTGGTTTGGGCACATGCAGGATGTTTCAAGAAATGGTTCACCCAGAATTCTGAGGCGATGGTGGTGTAGAAAGCTAGCCTCAACGGACGATAGCTCATGATCTGCATAACTCAACACAGTATCTCCTTCTGTCGCTGTCGTTGTTGGAAAGTTATAAAACTTGCAAATGATGAGCCATCGCCGGTGTGTGGGTGACGACTCGGCCTGCTTGAACTGCGTGAGCCATTTCACGAGGATAGCCTGAGCCTAACCTCTGCTTCCGCATGACCTTGATGAGACATCAAGATTACGACGATGGATAACACGATGGCTGAGTAGCGAATGAAGAGGTCCCCAACGCATATCGTGGGGACCCAGCGCTCTGCCTGGACCTGCTTTGAAAGTGAGGCCGGTCTCTCTCGGCTGCTCATTGTTGAGCTGGGTGACTGACATGGACAATGGGGTCAGTTGCTTCTGGTTTGTCCGGTCCTATCCGTTTGGAATGGTAACGTGTTGCGATCCTTGTCTCGGTTCCTGGGGGTTTTCTCCTTGAAACCTCGACGGAGCAAAATCCTCCCGAAAGAGGATACCTTTCCGAGCCCCAAGCTTCAACAACGCACCGACAATTCATAGACCGCCCCCACAAATTCCTTGGACAGCTCATGCCAGCTGGTGACAGATCGGGCGGACCTGAGACCTGCAATCCTCTCTCTGGCAACATATCTACTGAAGTAGGGTCACAAGTTGGTAGGCATGCTGCGCTACTAACTTCCATCTCTGTGGACCACGGCACAACTCACCAACGAACAGAGTTTCGTAGCCATCTTATACTTTGTTTGACATTTGATTACGATGTCGCAAGGGAGACTTCTGCCCTTCTTGCCAAGCGTGAGCAGACTGCCCCTTGGCCTCATTCCACCACTTGCTCGCAACGAGCAACGTCCAAGTTCAACTATGAAGGTTCCAACCGTCCTCGCCAGCGTCTGCCTCGCCTTCGGCACTGCCTCGGCTGTCGACACGGGTCTATTGGGCAGTGGCCTCGCACCGCTGCTTACAGGCGTGGACAACCAGCTCTACCAGATCCAGAAACAAATCATCGGCGAGGAGCTCAGTGCGTGGCTCGCCAAGTGGAAAGACGTCTCGCTCGGACACGGCTGGGTCCCGGTGCCCGAGTTTCCCAATGCCAGTGCGGAGGAAGTGGAGGAGCAGCTCAAGCAGCGTTTCTTCCTAGCCAAGCAGCTAGTGGACAAGCTCCAGGAGGAGAACCCGCATGCTACATTCTCGACCGACTCGCCGTTCACGCTGCTGACCCCAGCAGAGTTCGCGGCATACGTCAAGAACTCGCACATCAAGGGCGGTGGAAGACGCAACCTGCGCAAGGACGCTGCTCTCGGACTTGGTGATCTCATCAATGGCAACTCTGGAGAGACCAGGCCGTCGAACGACGCTCCTCCGCCCTCTGTCGGCAAGCCAACCTCCAGGCCGAAATCCAATCAGGATGTGCCAGTATCCCCCAGCAAACCTTCCTCGTCCTCCCAGTCCGACAGTCTTGACTGGTCCAAGGGCAAATGCATGCCGCCAATTCAGAATCAGGGCCAGTGCGGCTCCTGTTGGGCCTTCTCTTCGGTCGCGGCCGTCGAAATTGGCCAGTGTATCGCGCGTGGTGGCACTGGATACGCCAAGTTCTCGGAGCAGACGCTGGCTAGCTGCGACAATCGTGGCTCGGGCTGTGACGGTGGCGTGCCGCAGTACGCGTTGGAGTATGTCCAGTCCAACGGGCTCTGCTCGCTTTCGGACGACCCGTACACTTCGGGCGATGGCAACCTCGCAGCGTGTAACAAGGGCTGCACCAGGTACGACTCAGGTGTGACTGGAGTGCAGACACTCCCTCGCAGCGAGGATGCCCTCCTGTCGGCATTGGCCCACCAACCGGTGATCCTCGCTGTCCAGGCTGGCAATGAAGCGTGGAAGCAATACAAGAGCGGCGTGCTCATGGCGTGTCCGGATTCAGCGGCTGACGTCGACCATGGAGTTGTCGCTGTGGGCTACGACTCCGAATCCATCAAGATCCGCAACTCCTGGGGTCATTACTGGGGAGAAGAAGGCTACGTCCGCCTCGCTCGCTCCACGTCGGGACTCGGCACCTGCAAGATGCTCGAGTCGATGGTCCACCCAAAGTTCTAAGGCGATCAGAGATGTACTCTCACAAATATGCAGCGTTGACTGCTTGTTGTCGTCGACATCGTTTGTTCGTCCGTCCGTTGCGCGGTCCCTAAACGGAGTGAAATTATCTTACTTTACAACCTAACGCTATTAGTAGTTAGTTCTCTCGCACTCGATGCGAGTCGTCATTTCTTCCGCAGGAGGGTCAGTCGTGCTGCCACGAGATCAGACCGGCACTCCTTTTCTCGCTTGAATCGATCGCCGAGAGACCTGGAGATGATTCGATAAATAGGGAATGAGATGTGCAGGTCCGGACTCGTGAAAGGCTCGTCTAGTTGCTCGGCGTGAAATGTCTCGTGGACCTTGTGTTCAATCTCGATCCTTTCAACGTCGTAGGTAGACAGAGCAGAGTCACTGATGAAAATTTCGCCGCCTCGGCCCAGATCACCCATCTCGCGTGCGACGATCTCGCTCACACCTAGGTAAGTCATCTTACCGGTGACTGGGTGTTTCGAGCACACAAGCTTATCGTCACCAGCGTGGATGGCCACTCGGACGCGGAGGCCATTGAAGATGAGGCGCCCCCAAGCATCAAAGACTCGCTCTGCGGTTTCTTTCTTGGTGAGCTCAGTCGGCCAGTTCGCCCGCAGCAGCTTCTCCTGAACATCGATGGACCACGCAATTGCATCCGAGACTGTGTGGAACGCGATCTGGAAGGCATCCCCAACGGTTGTGATCTCGTAGCCTCGGAACCGAACTAGCTCTCGACGAAGAATGTCGTCGTGCATCGACTGAGCCTCCGCCATCGCCTCCGGTTCAGTGGCCCACAGTGATGTAGATCCTTCAATGTCCGTGAAAACAAAAATCGGGTGTTCTGTCGGCGGCTCGACAATCATATCCTGATTAAACAAGACTTCATCCGGGAAGTAACCATTCTCGAGGAGGTGCTCGTACACTGACGTGGGCATGATTGGTTGCAACGTGCGATAACAGCACGTGACGCTAGCGCCGATAACAAATGATGTACCAGCTCCGGAGAAGTAGAAAAGAAGCTGGGAGACTCCGAGCCATAAAATAGGAATCTCCACTTCAAACTGCAAAAGCGTTTCCACGACGCACGCCGGAAATACGAGCACACAGTAGACGATCACGAGTCTCTTGATGCGTTGATGGAGCATGAGAGAAAACGGGTTGAGAATGGATCGCGTGCGCTTCCGTCTTGAGAGCCAAAGCGTGCAGCCCAATGGATATACGAAAGAGATCCATACACAAACTAGCTGGAAACAGAACGCAATTGTGCGAATCGTTTCTTCCTCGTTGGGGCACAGCCAAGCCGAGACCACTAGAGCCGTCGCGAACACGGTTGCCGAGCCGTATGCTCGGATGTTGTAGTGGCGCATGGCGACGCGCTCGAGCTCCACGCCTCGATCCATGCTCTTGTAGATGAGCCGCGTCATCTCGAAAGCCATCGTGATAATCCAAAACGTCGTGCAGAGAAGTGCAATGTCGCCGAGCAGCGCGACCATCAAAATCACTTCTTTCCCTTTCGCCGAGTCCTTGTCGCTGCTGTAGACAATCCGCACGCCGATCATCTGTCCGTTCTCGACGCCGTCGAGATAATCACGCACGCCGTTCCAGTTGCTGAGCACGCCAACGTAGAAAGACCAGCGAGTCGCCGAGTAGATAAAGTAGGCGCGACAGAGCGAGTACATGACGTACTGCACAGCCGACTCGCCGACCTTGAGGTCGCGGAAGGCGAGCATGAGCGTCGAGAACGTGCCGACCATGGCGGCCGAGAGCGCGACGACGTAGGCCACGGTCCAGTCGGCGTGGGAGCCGTTCATCGGGGCCGGCCGCGCGGAAATGGGGCGCCGAGGAAGTCAGACTTTGCTCGGCTCGTGTCCTTCTGTTCTGCGCAATGGCGAGGACGCTTCTGGCCACGACGCCAACCAGCAGGCGCATTGCAGCAATCACCCAATGCAGGTCGTGGAGCTGCTCAGGAGGCGCAGAGTGATGGTCTGATGGGCCTACGCAATCCCAGGAATCCGGATTCCACAGATGAGCCACCCCTTTCTCACGACTCGGCGTATAGTATACACTGTATACACACCACCCTTCCCACAGTGAAGTCCGACCACAACGACAGCCGAGTGGAGAGTGGACGTGATTGTATACTGTATACTCCAGTATACAGTACACGGCAAGTGTTGACGATCCCAATTGTCTTGCAAAATGGACGAGCCAGCACTTGGTGGGCGCGTGTGGAAGGGGAGCACGCGCTGTCATTGGACTCACGACAGTTGAACTGGTTCATGGGCGTGTGGCCTCAACGTCTGGACTGCCGATTCCGGATTGCGACCCTCGATTCTGGGTGAGCACGGAGCGCCGAGATCCACCGCTGGACCACTGCATTGTGGCGGTCTCGTTCCAGCGTCGCGAGATCGGGGGTTCTCCCAGAGGTCCCAGGTAGCGCCATGCGTGCGAGTTCGGTCTGAAGCCGATCTTGGTCTTTGTGGATAAGCGCGAGCATCCTCTCCCATCGTCGTGACTGTGAGATCGGGTCACGTTGGCTTTGCCCGGAACGTGGTTGGGTTCTCGAGCCTGCAATCACTACCGAGAAGCTGTGGAGACCGATCCGCCGGATTCCACCATCCATCAGACTGAGCTGTGCTCTGGTGTCGTGGAGAGCTCGCAGGATTCCTCGAGAAGTCTTTACAAGGATCTTCCGGATGCAGGCGAGGAGAAATGGTTGGTGCCATGACGGCAGTTTCTCCGCGAGCAGGACGAACCGCACGGCGGCGAGGCAGAACATTTGATACAAATTGATCTTTTGCAAAAGTCCGGTCAGAGACTGTACCCAAGGCTGTTGCATTGGCTCTTACCTCAACTGTGGAGAGCAGGAGAGAGTTCGGGTCGAAGAAGAGACGATGCCACCGTTGGCGCACAGCCGAGAGTACTTTGCTTACAAAAACTCGCCCAATAGCTGCAGCGTCGTCTATAGGGATCGAAGCTGCAATCGTGCTCAAGCTGAGTCTGCGAAGGCGAGGGTGTCAGTCAGCACTCATTGGGTATCTTGAGCCCACTTACTTTTCATAGTTAACAAAGCTTTGCCTCGAAGTCGGCTCGAAGAGAACGCCGCACCACGCAACTGCCCCAGGGCACTCCTCGGTGGCATTACTGTCATCGAACCGTGGAATCTGGATTCCCGTTCCATCTGAACCGACTGTCATTACTGGGAAGTTGACACGGCTCTTGGTGGGGTTCACGAAGCAGCCGAAATCATTGTTTCCACGATGCATGACCTCAGCAAATAACTGAGCTTGAGCAAGATCGGTAGATATGAACAAAAAGTCGTCAGTGTAGCGCATCAGCAGCTCATGGCTGCAGCTTGTTGATTGCGAATTTCCTGCTTGCAGCACCTTGCGTATCACGCGCTTTTCGAAGTTTGCGTAGTAAAGATTGCACAGCGTGGTCGAAAGAACGGACCCTTGGGGGATACCTTGGCGCTGAAGATAAACATGGTCATTTGCTTGTACTTGGTTTGCTGTCAAATGCTCCTTCAACAGCGCCAATAGCTTGGACTTTGTGATGTAGTCATACAGTACTCCATCCACATAAACAGCGTCACGCTTTCGTCCAGTGTCGTTGACGAGCTTCTCGTATTCTCTCAAGTCTCCCGAGGGAAACGCTGGCCGTTCCATCTTGTAGTATGCACCTTTGCAGACCCAATGCTTACGAACGAGGTATTCGTCCTCGACGAACACTTTCTTCAGCACTTTGAGCAGCTTTTTGGGTCGTATGGTGTCAAAGCACCGCTCTACGTCGACTGCCACACAATAAAGTTTTGTACCCTCGCCAGCGCAATGCTTGCAGTCGCGAACCCTAGACAGGTAAACACTAAGCTTCATGAAAATTTCATCCATGTTGCGCACAGTGGAACCAAGCAGTCGGTTCGACTGGCGCTCAATCTCGAACAAGAGGGCACGATGAGCAATATCGAGTGTGCGATTCACAGATTCGTCGGCTCCTGCTATTTTTCCGGAGAGATTCATCAGTGGCCGGATTCCATTGACCTTAGGCAGTAGTCGGAGTCGAGAGATACCAAGCTGATGCGATGCAAGGGCGGTCTCGTTTGGAGAGCACGGTCGCAAGACGAATGACGTCAAATCATACAGAGCTAGGTTGCTGTCCCAGAGATGTCAAAATCAGCTACAATATTCATTGTATCGCACGTAAAAAACCACGTACCTGACAACACTCCACACCTGGCGAGAGTAGAACGATACTTCATTCGCGGAGCCTTCACACTCCGTGATGTAGAAACAGTTTCTCAGCAGGGGATAGAGGATATTGTTTGACACCCAGTTTAGTATTTGTGCCATCATCATCTGTCGCCGGCGTAGCTCATTTGGAGGACTGGTAATACAAACAAGTCAGTACATCTGAAGCGATGTCCAACAAAGCGATTCAGTCATACCAGGTTGATCTCCCCGATCCGTTCATCCATTCAACATCCTTTGTTCGAAAAGATGCTGCAGCCTAAATTCACCGAGTGAGCGATCGCTAACCATGACCACGACACAGCAGATCACTTACCTGGTCGATGCTAAGGTTGTCGTACTTCCTGGATAGGACCAATCGATCTCCAAAAAGTTTCAGCTTCGACCAATTGGACGTTGCCTGCTCTTCGACTGGCGGCGACTTCCCAAACAGGGACTTCGGCAAAATCGACGACAAAACCTTCCGCACCAGCCGTCTGACGCGATGTTTTGGGACTGTAATCCGCAGTAATGTGGCTATATCCTCGCGGTGGCGTTGAATCTGTGAAAGTTGAGACGAGTCTAGGAACGATTCTTCTCGGTTCAGAGGTTCATGGTCAAATCGAACTCGCTTCGTTGAGCGCTCCGATGTTGCGGCAGCAGAGCTATTTGACAAAGTGGTGACTGCGCTTTGCAGACGTTTCCTCTTCCTAATCTCCTTGGATATCGGTGATTCGGTTTGAGTCAAGTATCCGTCTTCAGCAACTCTGTCCATGAGACTGCTCAGATTTCTGCTCGGATTGGCGCTTGCAAGTGATGGAGACAGGGGGTTTGCGTTGCGAAGAATATTGACTGATGAGAACAAAGCATCGTCAAATTGGTGGGCTCGGAGATAATCTCTCAGCTCTGCTTGGAGTGGAATCATTCGCGCTACGATTGCCTCAATGTTTACTGAATGAGCACGCTGGAGCATTTCTTGTACAATCGGAATGAGATTCAGTAGTCGTTTAGGGAGTCGTTTTTGGCCCGCAGCTTCAGGAAACATGGCCATGATTACTCTCGATGCGTGCCCGCGAGTGATATGTCCACCTGAGTGCCCGGCAGTAGACAGATCCGTCTGGTGCAATATTCGACGTTTCTGGAAATGTCGAGCGTACATCACTTGATTGATCGACACGGTTCTCTTGTCCAACGAATGCGGCGCATATTTCTGCACTCCCACTGCTTGCTTCCTCTTCTTTGGTGCACGCGTACTAACATCACTTTCGCCTGGACGTTTTAGCCATCGAAGGCTCCTCCCGGCAATCTAACGACTACCATGAGCGTCTCGATTAAATGCCTACCGATAGGCTTTCCTCACCTGCACGAACGACCCACTAGGCTGAGGTACCCTGACAAAGATGCAGTAGTTGAGCAGCAGATGCACGAGCAAATCATCTCCAATCAGCTCGTGCAGCTCCCCCCACACTTCCGTCCTGAGCGTGCTGATGAGTGTGTTGGGGAAGTAGCACATGACCGAGTTTGTGCTCGTGACCCGGTGTCCATTGGAGCCTGGTGCGACCTCACGGTACCCAAGAGTCAGCAGATTCGAGTCGTTGGGATCGACACGCCGACGAGTTAAAAGGCGCTCGATAACAAGGGCGATGATCTCGCTCTACGACAATAGTGCTTCTCCATCAGTCACTCATCTTCGAGCCCGAATACACGCCCACACGCACCAGTTCCAGTGACCGTGTCACGGACCATGCCAATTTTGGGTACGCAGGCGATTGCTTGTAGTAGTGGTAAACAACTGTATGTCTCAAAAGCTGCTTCAAGTCGGGGCTATGAGCCCGTCGCATGGCCACTTCAAGCTCGCGCCTGACAGCTTCATTTTCGCACGCTGCGCCGGCTCTACACAGGCAGGAGGAAGCCAACTCGGCTCGTCAGTCGCGCCGCGCACGTGCGACTCGCATGAGATGTGTCGCCAGTCGCGCACCGTTGCAGAAACGAGCGCAGAGGCATCCGCTCCTCGCCGAGAACCTCCATCGTCGTCGACGGCGGGAAATCGAACTTGAAAAAACTCGGCTAAGTTCGTATGACGCGACTTGAACCGAACTTAAACCTGAGTGACTGCTGGGTTACGGTTGGAGAAGGGTACACGACATGTTTTGTTGACGGAAATCTTTCATCGTTCTTTTTCCACCAATTAAAATGAGCCAATTTTTATTTCGACCAATGAATACTTGGCGTCACCTTCGTAAAACGTGAATGAGGAGACCGTCCCCAGTCTCACAAGGAAGATCGACGGCCTTCGCTGCCCGTGACGATGGCCGTCTTCTCGGAGTCTACGCCCCTCGTGGGTCTGCCCTCGGGCACGACGCGCCGCCCGTCCAAGCAGCAGCGCCAGGCGCGCGGGCTGCTGCTCGCGGCGTCGGGCGTCGCGCTGCTGCTGACGTTCCTCATGGTCACCAGCGAGGAGCCCGCCAGCGTCGCTGTCGCGCCCGACGCCACGGTCAGCAACAGCGTGGCCTCGCACAAGAAGCACAAGGACGAAGAGTTCTTCTGCGGCTTCACCAACCACGAAACGGGCTACATCAAGCTGCCCAACAAGAAGAACGACCACTACTTCTACTGGTTTGTCGAGTCGCGTAGCGAGCCGAGCAAGGACCCGCTCGTGCTGTGGCTCACAGGCGGCCCTGGCTGCTCGAGCATGATGGCGCTGCTCGCTGAGAACGGGCCGTGCCACGTCCAGACAGATTTGAGCACGACCATCAACGAGTACTCGTGGAACCGACAGGCGAACGTGATCTGGCTCGACCAACCCACGGGTGTCGGCTTCTCGTACGGCCCGAAGAACGAGTACGATAGCACTGAGGAGAACGTGGGTGAGAACATTTTCTGGTTCTTGCAGGAGTTCCTCACGAAGCACCCCGAACTCGCTGATCGCGAGTTCTACGTCACGGGTGAAAGCTACGGCGGCCACTACGTGCCTGCTGCGGCGAGCTACATCGCTCACCGAAACGCGCTTCGACTCAAGGGCGACGGCACGATCCATATCAACCTCGCGGGCATTGCCATTGGCAACGGCATCACTGACCCGATCGTGCAGTACGATTTCAGCGTCGACATGGCGTTCAACTCGTACAACATATCGTTGCTCGACGAGGCCCAGATCGCCGACATGCGTGTTGCGCAGCCCGTGTGCCATGAGCTCAACGTCAAGTGCCAGACTGATTCGGACGCATGCATTCAGGCGCTCGAGTACTGCGGTGAGCATTTGGAGGCTCCGTACATGAAGGCCGGTCGAAACCCGTACGATATTCGTCAGGAGTGCCACGAGGAGAACGTCATGGACTGCTTTCATTTTGACCACATCATCAAGTACCTGAACTCACCTAAGGTGCTTAAGCAGCTGAAGGTGGATACGAAGCACTCCCAGGCGTGGCGTGAGTGCGACGGTGATGTCGGTGCGCGCTTCACGCTCGATCAGATGCTCTCGTTTGCACCGAACGTTAAGATGCTTCTGGATGCTGGTGTCCGTGTGCTCATCTACGCCGGCGATGCAGATCTCATGTGCAACTGGGTCGGCAATGAGGCCTGGGTCAAGGCACTTGAGTGGAGTGGTCAGGAGAAGTTCAACGCTGCAGAGAACCGCGTCTTCGTGACCGAGGCTAACCCGAACGCCGGTGCGGTGCGGTCATTCGACAATCTCGCATTCATCCGCATTTTTGACGCGGGACACATGGTGCCCATGGACCAGCCTGCGGTGACCTTCGAGATGATCAACAACTTCTTCCAAGACAAGCCGTTTTGATAGGGTTGCAACATCGAATGAGCTGTTGGGTTCTGCAGATGAGTTGGAACGGCGCGACAGTGGATGAATAGATCATTACCATTCGTCGATCACATTGATATTGGTACTTCGTCGACATCCATTGCACGCTACTCATTTCTACTAATTGACTGTCACTCACTCTAGAACGTCACCCAAGTCATGTCAGTGAGCACTTCACACGTGCCCTTGCCGGCCGTGGAGCGCTGGAGACGAACATATCCGTTTTCTCCCCACTGGGTACCCCAGGAGTTGCGGATCTTCAAAGTTGAGTCGTCGTAGCCGACGACCAGAACGGCGTGGTCCACGTTGTTGGTCTCGCAGTAAGACATAACGCCGCCCTTGTACTGCTTCCACGCGGCGTTACCGGACGCGACAGCGACAACAACAGGGTTCTTAGCGACAGCCTTGAGGAGGCTGGCTTCATCTTCTGCACGGCCGATGCCCTTCACACCTGGGTTCTGTTTGGCGCAACCGCTGTTGCATCCAGCGAGGACGTTGTTGGCAGACGTGTAAGGATCGTCCTGCTCGGTACAAACGCCGTTCTCCATGATGTACTGCATAGCCCACACCGGGACGCCGCCGTTGCAGCCGTAGTTGCGGGTGCTGCAGCTCGCAAGGTTCTGTTCCGAGAGCTTCGAGTATGAACCCGTGTTCTGAACGATGCACTTGGTCGTCTCGATGGCCGCGATCGTCGCGAAAGACCAGCACGAGCCGCACTGACCCTGGTTCTGGATTGGCGGCATGCACGCGTTCTTCGACCAGTCAACAGTGGAGGCATCTCCACTGATCACGGCTTCTTCGTTCGTCGCAGGAGCAGGTGCTGGGGCCGGTTCAGGTGCAGGCGCTGGAGCTGGTTCAGGGGCAGGTTCAGGGGCGGGTGCCGGAGCCGGCTCAGGTTCAGGAGCGGGGGCCGGGGCAGGCTCGGGTGCAGGAGCATCGGCATCGGAGTCAGCCTCTGGTGCCGGAGCTGGAGCTGGCTCAGGGGCTGGCTCAGGGGCAGGCTCAGGGGCAGGAGCGGGCTCGGGCGCCGGAGCGGGAGCTGGTTCGGGCGCCGGAGCGGGAGCTGGTTCGGGCGCCGGAGCGGGAGCTGGTTCGGGCGCCGGAGCGGGAGCTGGTTCGGGTGCTGGGGCAGGGGCCGGTTCGGGAGCAGGAGCTGGTGCCGGCTCCGGCGCAGGGGCTGGAACAGGGTCGACAACGGCGGACTCGGGAGCGGCAGTCGGCGGTGGCGGGGCTTCCGTCTGAGGCGGTTGGGTTTCCGGCGCGGAAGTTGGTGCGGGGGTCTCGGCTGGCGTCGGTGCTGGTGTCGGGGCAGGCGTCGGGGCAGGAGTCGGCGCCGGCGTCTCGTTCTTCTTATGGTGCCAGCCGAAGAGCGACAGCCAGTCGACCTTGCGCAGGCTCTCGAGCACGCCCTGGAAGTTCCAGCTCTGTCCATTCGCGGCGGCCTGGCCGTTCTGCTTAAATAGATCATCAAAAATCGAATTGAGGTCGAGCGCGCGCACTTGGCCGTTGCCGTTGCTAGCGGGGCTCTTGGCGTCGGGCTCTTCGGCCGGGATGGTCTCCCAGTCGAAGCCCTGTCCGCGCAGCGCACGGTGGCGCGCGCCCGCTCCGCCTGCGGAAATGTACGAGTTGGCGACGTATTTGGAGAACTCGTCAGGGGTCATGAGCGTGAACGGCGAGTCGGTCGAGAAGATGGCGCCCGGGTTCGTCTTCTTGAGCTCGTCGACGAGCTCCTTGGCCATGAAGAAGCGCTGCTTGCGGTCCTCGGCCACCTCGTCGGCGTCGCGCGACTCGGCCTGCGGGAGCCAGCCATTCTCCTTGGCGTCGTCTCCGTACTTGCTCATCCAGGCGTCGAGCTCATCGGCCACGGCGTCCTTCTGCTCGAGGTACCGCTCGTAGTTGATGCCGGCGTGCATGGGGCGCGCGTCCACGAGGACGAGCGCCAGCAGCGCGCAGCTCACGACGCTCTTCATGATCATGAGGAGGGAGAAATCACGGAATGGTGTCTCTCGCCGGCGGCTTCCCGCGGCGCCTCGCCTCTGCCTGGTCACAATCCTCACCCAGCTGAGGGCGCCAGGCGGCAGGGTCGGTCATCGCCGCATTGTCCCTTCCGAGCGTCCGGATTTCTCGACGCCGATAGAAACACTGTGGCTCGCGGGAGAAAGCCGGCTCTCTCCGCGAGACCAACTGGCGCGGCGCCCTACCCGCCAGCTGGAATCCCGCGTGTCATTAATAGTTTGCGTCGGGGCGCGCGTCCCATCTGGTGGCGCGCCGCCGCCTTTACGAGTCGGCGCCACACGTTCTCGCGGCAGGTGCGTTCGACGAATTAGACGAGCCGACGACTGGCAACTGATTATCAGAGACCGCTCGCGTGGATGACACACGCACGGTTGACTGGGCAGTGTACTTACTGTACTGGACGGTTGGGATACGTCGCACGATGTGCACATGGACTGCCGCGCGCAGGATTCGGAACGCGAGGGCGGTCAGTCCTCGGTCGTGTATGTACGTTTGCGTGGCGATCGGTCGAGTCAGTGACACTGAAGCCTTCCGCACCCACGAGCGACAGCCTGTCCGGAAGGCGCGCAGCTCAACGAGGATGCGGTATCCCTCCACATGCCGCCGCCTTCTGGGTCACGCCTGGCGCAGCCATCCACTCGTGCCGCCATCTGCGCGAGTAGAGCGATCGAGAGGACAACCTTGTGTTGACGAAGCCTCGCGAGAGCTCCATGAAAGCCGTCAAGGCCGGTTGCCAGGGCTCCCGCGCTCGCGAAACCCAGAGCGTTCGCGTTGCGTTCGTGTTTACAGCAACTCGTCAAACGCCATGTCGCGAGGCGCCACTTGGATCTCGCGAGAGTTCCGCGCAGTTGCGGCGACAGCTCCGCTCTCACTCGGTCTCTCTCTCTCTCTCTCGCGGCGTCTGGAGGATTGCGCCCAGGGCTCCAGCGAGAGATTCAGACCGTGGGCTTGCGCGCAATCCATCCTCCATCCACGCCGGCGGCCTCCTTGTGTTCCGCACGGCATCTTGCGAATGGAAACCCACATATCCACACGCAGCCTCTTAATGCGCTGGTGAGCCTGGCGATCCCTTCGCCTGGGTCTGGTGGTCCTCTCACGCGACTTGAGCTCGTCGGGAGCTCCAGTGTACCCACCAGCGCGTCTCCAGCCGTGTTCTCTCGCGACACGTGCTCGCTCTCGTCAGACTAACGGACCATCATCTTTCCTCGCTCATGCCGCTCCTGAGATCGCCCTTTTTCTTTCGCGTTGACTCCATCTTGCACTCGTCTCGCAATCCCATGGGAAAAGTCCAGTGTATCTCCAGTGTGTACCGTTGTGAGAGGCAGAATGTACCAGTTCTGAACAGGTGGACTTGGAGAAGACGCCGCTGACGCCCCAAGCGGTTCAAGTTCCCCACCTTCCGTCGTGCGGAGACACTGTTGACCAACGTTGAAGCCCTCCGACCAGATGCCGCGGGCAGATGCCTTGTCAGGAGTGCTGGTCTGGATAGCGTTGTCCTACGGCGGTCGCATCTCCTGAGCAGCTCATTCCACAATTTGCCGAGTAACCACAAAGAGCAGGACCATGAAGCCCGCTGCGACGCTGCTCCACGCCTGTGCGGCGCTCGTGCTGGCCGCGCGCCTGAGCGAGGCGCGCCCCATGCATGCCGGCATCAACTACGAGCGGTACCTCGAGCAGAAGGACGCCGTGGCCGATGAGCTCGACGCCTGGATGAGCAAGTACGGAGACGACGCCAAGGAGAATGGCTGGCTCCCGCAGGCCGAGTCGCGCGACGCCGACGAGGTGGCCGAGGACCGCAAGCAGCGCTTCTTCATGGCCAAGGAGCTCGTCGACGAGCTCAAGAAGACGAACCCGGGCGCCATCTTCTCGACCGACTCGCCGTTCTCGCTCTTGACGACTGACGAGTTCTCCAAGTACATCAAGAACTCGTACCTCGCCGGAGGTGGTCGCCAGCTGCGATACCGCGCAAACGGGGACAACATGCTTGGTGGCGAGGCCGACGGCGCCGCAAGCGCTCCGAGCACCGATAACAGCAACGGTAACGGCCGCGCACATGCATTCAGCTTCGGCGATGGATTCTCAAAGTACTGGGGCAACTGGGGCGGCAGCTGGGGTGGAAACCAAGGCAGCAGCAGAGGTCAAGGCCAATCGTCCGGCGCCAAAAACGAATTGTCCGCGAACCAGGGATACAGCTTCAACTTCCAGGATATCATGGACTGGATCAACACCAACTATGGCCCAAGCAACGGCCAGCAGCCTTTTGGTCCAAATTCAACTCCATCAAACTCCGGTTCCCGCCCAAACGGTCGCCCTTCAAACCGCCGCCCGCGACCTGCCCCTGCACCAGCCCCAGCCCCAGCTCCAGCGCCGGCTCCTGCCCCAGCGCCCGCTCCGGAGCCTGCTCCAGCCCCCGCCCCAGATTCCCCGTCGGGCCCTGTGGCACCGTCTGACACACCGTCGGGCCCAGTCGCTCCAATCAACCCCCTTCCGGTCGCTCCAACCGACGCACCTGGAGCGGCGCCAGCTCCGGCCTCAAACGAAAGTGGCGAGATCGGCGGTGACGGCACTGGTGTAGATTGGTCGAAGCACAAGTGCATGCCGCCGGTGCAGAACCAGGGACAGTGCGGCTCGTGCTGGTCTTTCGCGACCGTCGCTGGCACCGAGACAGGGAAGTGCATTGCCACTGGTGCCTCATCTTTCGTCAAGCTCTCGGAGCAAAACGTCGCAACCTGTGACACTCGAAACTACGGTTGCAACGGCGGCGCGACGAGCTACGCATTCCAGTACATCCAGCAGAACGGCGTCTGCAGTGGCTCGGATGTGCCGTACACGATGAGCAGCGGTCGCACCGCTGCCTGCACGACCGGATGCAACAAGATCGCCTCTGGCATCAAGAGCACTTCGCGTGTCCAGGGCGAGTCCGGTCTCGTCAGTGCGCTCAACACCCACCCTGTCGTCATCGCCGTTGCTGCTGGTAACGCCGCATGGAAGCAATACCGTGGTGGCGTGCTTTCGACATGCGAGACGACGCAGGTTGACCACGCTGTGTTGGCTGTGGGCTATGACGCGACCACGTTCAAGATCCGCAACTCGTGGGGTGCGAACTGGGGCGAGGCCGGGTACATTCGCATGAAGCGCACTTTTGGCGGAATGGGTGTGTGCAGCATGTACCGTGACATGATCCACGCCAACTTCTAAGCGGGGTCGCAGTGCCCGCAGTCGCGTTGTTATCATTATTTGTAGTCAGGTTTGAGTTCTGAAGTTTGGCAATGTACAGTCGTTTTTGTTCAGCACTGCAATAGTTGTTTTGCTCAATTTTGCAAATAGAACATCGTCGAGTGCGGTCCGCTCAGCAGCTGAACTATCATAAGATCGAGAGCTTCAGCGATTTCGCCGTATTTGACTTGTTTCTGTTTCCTTCCGAGCAATGCCGCTCATCATCTCGACCCCACTCAGAGGTTGGTCCAAGAACGAGTTGCCCCATTGATTTATGTTAGCTTCATTCTTCCTCTGTATATTAGAGCAGATGCTCGTATATGCAAAGGAAGCTAGAAGTGCTGTTCAGCGAGAATGTACTCATATAGTACAGATTGCAGATTAGCTGCAAATACAGTACATTCCTGCATCCAGTCGAAGCTGCTGATCAGCCCTCTCCTCCTGAAACTTTGAAGCGAATCTGCCAGGCATGTTCTGCAGCTTCCAAGCCACGAATACGCTGTTACCGTTTGAACGGGATCAGATGCCAAACGCACAGATCGAGTCGAGTCGCAGGTCGCATCGGGAACTGTCTCCATGGTGACCTCAGGCAATACTCTATCAACGATCTGCGTCTTCGGCAACTCGGTTTTCTTCTGCGCAAAATGCCATCGGATCCCAGACGGATTTCCGTTGAGATTTCAGCCGCTTCTGGATCTCTCGATCAAGCCTTTGAAATGAAGCAAGGAAGACCCTTCAAATGCATCTCGAAGACCTTCAAATGCATCTCAGGCGACGCGCATCGAGCGAAAAGAGTCCACTAGCGTCCATGCGGCTTCTCCGCAGGCACGTGCTCATTACGACGTCTTGCCTGCCGTGCTCAGACCGCCACACGCACCGGATGACGTCCTGACGTGCGGAGTTGACTCGATTGACAACCCGAGACGCAATCACAGCGAGCGTCCATTTGGCGTGATGGACATCCCACTCCGAGTGCTCCAGCTGGCGCGTTGGAAGTCGCCAGCCGCTAGAACTCCGCCAGCCGTGTGCACGCAAGCAGCACACTTCAACGACGACGACATCGCCTCAGATGATCGGAATGATTCGCGCAATGCTTCTAGTCGATCCGAACACATGAAGGTCCACGCGCTCTCTGGGCTCACGGCTGGATAGCCATCACCACTTCTGTCAACGTTGCGGATCCTGTCCTCCTGAGCAGCTCATTCAGCAACTTGCACCAGCCTCTCCACATCTACCCACCACCAGCATCAAGATGAAGACTGCAATGGCTCTCCTCCACGCCTCAGCGGCTCTCGCCATGCTCTACCACACGACCGAAGGACGCCAAATGCACGCTGACATCGACTACGCGCGCTACCTCCAGGAGGCCGACACTGTGGCCGACGAGCTCAACGCCTGGATGAGCAAGTACGGCGACGACGCGAAGATCAACGGCTGGCTGCCGCAGGCCGAGTCACGTGACGCCGACGAAGTCGTTGAGGATCGCAAGCAGCGCTTATACATGGCCAAGAAACTCGTCGAGGACCTCAAGAAGGAGAACCCGGACGCCGAGTTCTCAACCGACTCCCCGTTCTCGCTTATGACCACGGAGGAATTCTCCAAGTACATCAAGAACTCGTTCTTGGCAGGCGGTGGTCGTCAGCTTCGTGTTCGCCCAAGCTCTGAGGAGACGAATGGAGCTGATAGTGACGCTACACTCAGCGACGACCGCGGGAACGCTCGCGCCCACCCGTACAACGCAGATGGGGTTCAGTCCAAGTACTCGAGTAGAAGCAACACCAACACCAAGGCTCAGGGTACAACTGGTAGCTTCAGCTTCCAGGATTGGATTGATTGGATCAACAAGAACAACCGCCCGAACGACCAACCTGTGGCACCGCCTACCGCACCGACGGCAGCTCCACCGACCTCGCGTCCTCGCCCAACATACGCGCCGTCGCCTGACTCTCCCTCGCGCCCGGTCGCACCAACCGATGCACCATCGCGGCCAGCTCCTCCGCCGGACTCTCTTCCAGTCGCGCCGACGGATGCCCCAGGCGCGACTCCGTCGCCTGCCGCTGAGATTGGTGGCGATGGCACTGGCGTTGATTGGTCGAAGCACAAGTGCATGCCGCCCGTTCAGAACCAAGGACAGTGCGGCTCGTGCTGGTCGTTCGCGACCGTCGCAGGCACGGAAACGGGCAAGTGCATTGCCTCCAAGGCCTCTTCGTATGTCAAGCTCTCGGAGCAGAACCTCGCAACCTGCGACAGACGCAACTCGGGATGCAACGGAGGCGCGACGAGCACCGCGTTCCAGTACATCCAGCAGAACGGCGTCTGCAGTGCCTCGGAGGTCCCATACACAATGGGAAGCACTGGTCGCACCGCTGCCTGCACGACCGGATGCAACAAGATCGCCTCTGGCATCAAGAGCACCTCGCGTGTCCAGGGCGAGTCCGGTCTCGTCAGTGCGCTCAACACCCACCCCGTCGTCATCGCCGTTGCTGCCGGTAACGCGGCGTGGAAGCAGTACCGTAGCGGCGTGCTTTCCACATGTCAGACGACGCAGCTTGACCACGCTGTGCTGGCTGTGGGCTACGACGCGACCACGTTCAAGATCCGCAACTCGTGGGGTGCGAACTGGGGCGAGGCCGGGTACATTCGCATGAAGCGCACTTTTGGCGGAATGGGTGTGTGCAACATGTACCGCGACATGATCCACGCCAACTTCTAAGTATGTTCTCCTTCGTGCTCGGCGCTCTACGCGCTGACATGTATGTCGAGTAGTCCAGTGGCTGCCCGAGATTTCAGCAACGGTTCGCGTGAAATATTGCTTTCGTACACATTGCGTTCTCGATGTCTATTCAATATTGCAAGCATGATTTCGTTGCCACGCTTTAGAACTCTGGGCTGTGGCTGACATACTGATGGTACGGATACTACAAAAGCAAGGTCCATTATCTCCTTACTGTACGATATGCCTGCAGAACCGTACCACCGAAATGTGCACGTGAATCGTCATCGAAAATCCTCCGATCTTGGAGGAAACCAGAGCGAGTCATGGCGAGCTCAACAAGCGGAGGCGAGGGCGGGGATTACAGGCTCACTTTGGCGTCCGAAATGCGACGCAAGGGCCTCTCCAACCCCTTGGGGGCGCCGTAAACAATGCCTTTTCCGGTTCCGCGGCTGGGAAACGTTGGCGTCGAGAAATCACAGCATCTGCCACACCCACTTGACAATGGGCTCTACACCCACAGGGAAGACATGGCCCTCGCAGCTAGAAGCTCGGTCTGGCAAGAATAAATTACCGCGGCTATGCCATCTCGTCGTGACGCATATTCCAGATGTGCCACGGCATTCGTGTACAAGGTTCAATGCAACCACGGTCACGATGTGCAAGTCGTCGAGCGAGGCAGATGGGCCATGCCTTACCTGTTGTCAGCGACGATGCGACCACGTTCAAGATCCGCGAGTCATAGGGCACCAAGTGGCATGAGGCGGAGAAACATCCGAAGCACGACTTGAGCACCACTGGTCTCGGTCGCACTACATAGTCTCGCCACGCCAACTTCCAAGACCGATCTCCGTCACTTGCAGAACGCACTTCCTTCCACACATACACAGAAGCATACCACTGATCCTGTCCTCTCGCATCATCAAGCCGCCTAGAACTCGTCGCAGTCCAGTATCATTGTTCTCGCGCTATGATCTTGTCATCAAAGATCGCCGAGCGCCTGCTTCAAGCCCAGACGGCTCCCCGGAAACCGCTGCGTCCGGCTCCAAACCGAGTGCGACAACGCTCTCGGCACGCAACGTTGGCGAACGAACAATCTGGATCGCGCTCTGGGCGACGGTCTCCGTTCGCCACGGCAATCAGCGGCTTGGACATCGGCTCGGGCGTTGAACCAGCTGGGTATGAGGAGGACTGCGAATCGGCAGGTGCCCTCGCACGCGACGATCTGATCGTCAAGAACTCAGGGATCAGTGTCAATTCTTGATGCAAAAGAAGTAAAGAAACCCCAATGACACTCTTGTATAGGTGGATTTCAAATCGTTTCTACTTATTTAGCGCTTTGCACATAGTCTGGGCATGGTCGTCTCAATGAGAATTCTCGACGACAGTCGCGGATGCTGAGATAGGGTGCCCAGATGGAAGCCCATGTCCCAGGCAGCCCTTGGGCATCGCCGCTGATGGTGGGTTGGTGGTTGCATGCCGCTCCCCGTTCGTGACCTGGATCCTCATTCTGCGATTTGCAATCCGACAGCCATCACCAAAATCCATGAAGGCGACCTCGATCTTCCTCCCTTCGTGTGCCGCCCTCGCGACGTTCGTGGCAACGGCGCTCGCCCGCCAGATGCATGCCAACATCGACTACGCTCGCTACCTTGCAGAAGCAGACGCCGTGGCTGATGAGCTCGACGCCTGGATGAGCATGTACAAGGAAGACGCAAAGGCCAATGGATGGCTGCCGCAGGCCGAGTCCCGCGACGCCGATGAGGTGACCGAGGACCACAAGCAGCGCTTCTTCATGTCCAAGCAACTCGTCGAAGATCTTAAGAAGCAGAACCCGGATGCCAACTTCTCGACCGACTCGCCGTTCTCACTCATGACGACGGACGAGTTCTCTACATACATCAAGAACTCGTACATCGGCGGTGGCGGCCGCCAGCTGCGCTCGGAACCTCTTTCTGGTCGCACGATCTTGGCGACGAGCAGCGGAAGCGGCAACGCGCGTGCCCACGCGTACAGTTTCGGCGAGCTCATGTCCAAGTACTGGGGCAACAGCGCCAGCACGACGACCACGAACTCCGCCAACGGCGACTCCATTGTCGAGAGCTTCAGTTTCCAGGATCTGATCAACTGGATCAACAACAACTACCAACCCAACAGTCAGCCCGCCAGTCAGCCAGACAACCAGCCGGAAACCCCTACTGACGCACCGGCGACGTCCAACCCGCTCCCAGTAGCCCCAACGAATGACGAAGAGTCGTCGGACTCGGCCACTCCAGCGCCGGCTTCGACCGAAAGCGGAGAGATCGGTGCCGACGGATCGAGCATCGACTGGTCCACTGACAAGTGCATGCCGCCCGTTCAGAACCAGGGACAGTGTGGCTCCTGCTGGTCCTTCGCCACTATCGCAGGCACGGAAACGGGCAAGTGCATTGCCTCCAAGGCCTCCTCGTACGTCAAGCTCTCGGAGCAGAACCTCGCGACCTGCGACACTCGAAACTACGGCTGCAACGGCGGCGCCACTAGCTACGGTTTCCAGTACATCCAGCAGAACGGCGTCTGCAGTGAGTCAGACGTGCCCTACACCATGGGCAACGGTGTTACCGGAGCGTGTACGACTGGATGCACCAAGATCGCCTCTGGCATCAAGAGCACCTCGCGTGTCCAGGGCGAATCGGGTCTCGTCAGTGCGCTCAACACCCATCCCGTCGTCATCGCCGTTGCTGCCGGTAACGCGGCGTGGAAGCAATACCGCAGCGGTATCATCTCGTCGTGTCAGACGACGCAGATCGATCACGCTGTGCTGGCTGTGGGCTACGACGCGACCACGTTCAAGATCCGCAACTCGTGGGGCGCGAACTGGGGCGAGGCCGGGTACATCCGCATGAAGCGCACCTCCGACAGCACGGGCGTCTGCAGCATGTACACGGACATGATCCACGCCAACTTCTAGTCGTTCTCTTGTCAGTGTCTTTCTCTCTCTGTAGTCCAGTTCTAAAGTAACAATGTGATGTGATGGATCTCCTCACGAGCAAGTTGCCCTTGTTGCCTTTCAAAACAGGACGTGACTGTCGGTGCAAGTCCCAAAACCCGTCGCTTCCTCGCTAGTCCGATTCCACCCGTCCAATCTGGTTCGACACCATGCTGCTCATGCCGCCCATGCTGCGCCGCTGCCCTTTGCGCCGCCCGCACGACGCGGAGACGCTGCTGCGCTCGTCCAGCGCATCGCGATCGTCTGCGCCGTCCGCGCGCCGTCTCGTACGTGGCGCGCGCGCGCTCAGCGCCTCAGTGGGTGCCGAGAAAGAGCCTGACGCCGTTGACCTTGCCTACGCGCAGACCTTGGCCTCGTCGGCCGTCATGCAGTCCATGGAGGAGCTCATCGACCACGCTGCGGTAGGAATTGTCGTAAATGTCATTGTCGAGGCTTGTTGCGGATACTCAGACTGGCGTCGCTGGTGTGTAGATGGGCAAGCGCCGCGAGCAGGCGGCGAACGCGACCGACGGCGGCGAGATCGCGTCTCCGTTCGCGCACACGAGCGACCGCCTCAGCGACTTCGCCGCCGTCCACCCGACGGCGGTCGTCGACCCACGCGCGACGCTCGGACGCAACGTTCGCGTCGGACCGTACAGCGTTGTCGGGCCAGGTCAGATCTACATCCGGAGTAGTCTCCGCTGAGTCTCGCTGGATGACTGATGCGTGTTGTTGGCTCTCTAGATGTCGTGCTCGAAGACGGTGTCGTGCTCCAGTCTCACGTCGTGGTTGAAGGCCGCACGCGGATCGGCAGCGAGACGGTCGTCCACCCGTTCGCGTGTCTTGGCGGCGAACCGCAGGACAAGAAGCACAATCCGCTGGTTGTAAACGACTCGTTCCGGCTCGAAATCGGACGCAACTGCATGATCCGCGAGCACGTAACCATCCACGGAAGCACATCGTATTCGACCCAGTCTCCGACGTCACTCGGTGACAACTGCTGGGTGCTCTGTGGTGCTCACGTAGGCCACGACGCTCAGATCGGCAGCCACGTCGTACTCTCCAACAACGTCTGCGTCGCGGGTCACGTTGAAATTGGCAGCTTCGCCATCATCGGTGGCCAAGTTGGTCTCAAGCAGTTTATCAAAGTCGGCAGCCTCGCGATGATCGGAGGCGGCAGCGCCGTCGATGGGGATGTGCTCCCCTACGGCCTCGTGAGCGGCAACCGGGCAAAGTTGCTCGGACTAAACCTCGTCGGGTTGCGAAGAGCGAAAATCTCGCGCCACCAGATCAAGCTGATGCTGCGTGTGGTTCGATATCTGTTCGGGTCATCGCTCACTAGAATTGCAACCGTCTGTCCAAAGACCGGATTCGCCCCCGCTCTCGAGTACGTTGCACTCTTATGAATTGCAGAGGCAACTGAGAACGATACTAACGCCTTCTCTCCAAAGTCTTCCTCATCACGACTCGGTGATTTTACGAGCTTTTGAGGCGAAGCGGTATCTAACTGAGCTGGAGATCACGACCACGAGCAACCCTTTTGTCCACGAGATTGTGCGTTACATTTAAAGCATTCTACGAGCTACAGGTGACTGACGCATCCTGCCTTCGCTTAGGTGGATTTTGTTTTACTGTCACCCGACCGTCCCAAGTCATCTTTGTGTAATGCTTTGTTGCACTAAAGAATTTCACGTAACCGCAATCATGAAACCGGAATACATATCATCATAGAGACGCACTCCAAACAAAGCGGTACGACTTTTCGTCGCATTCTTCATTCGTAGTCAAATGGCTTCGGACGACAAGCGCTCGCGGAGATCCGATCGGGAGGGCAAGGACACTCAGGAGCCCGAGGCCCAGAGTCTTATTAGCCCTGTCCCACCAACTTCTGATGGCGACGCAAATGTAGAACCAAATGCCGCGTCATCGTCTCCACTTCTTGTTCGTCCAGAAGGAAAAGGAGAGCAGCGACATAGTCTTGAGAAAGAGAAATTTAAGCACAAGAAGAGGAAGAAGTCCAGGCAAGCACCTGCCAACAAATCCAATGATGCTTTGCAACCTCAATCACAACCACAAGAAACTGACGCAGCGCGAAGTGCACCGGGGACTTTGCGAGGTCGGGATCAACTTGGGAGTGTAGAGAGGCAAACAAACTCCCAGTATCCACCAATGGCGACGTCGATGTGGCATACTCTGAGCACGTGCCTGTGTTGGGGTGGCTCACTACGCGCTCCTGTGAGTCCAACCGAACTGCCGCTTTTATCTTCAGAGGCTCAAGCAATTGTGCGATCGCTCGACGCTACCACGTCGAAAAGTCATGTAGAGGTAGTCGTGAGTCGCACCGACGACATGCCTTTCACGAGTAGCAACACGAGCAACTACGGCCACCCGGTTGTTCTCCTACATCTTCTGGATCTCTGTACAGGTCTTCCATTCGAGTCTCAACTCAGCACGAAACCGGCAGTATTCAGTGCCACCAAGCTCAATGCATTCGAGTGGAATTCTTCTCACCGATGGACCAGTTTACGACTGACAGAATTCATCTCCCCACGCGTTCTACTCCTCTTCGAACTTGTTCAACCAAGGCAAAAGAAATTGCAACGACGAGGGTCATTTCGGCGCCGTAGCACGGATCAGAAAGGATCACGAACACGCGAGAATGACAATCAGGTACCGAGTCGAATCCAATGCAAGCAACTCGCGTGGGGCTTCTTTCGGCCCGTGAGCGATCGTGGGAACATTCGACTAGCGTCTCTCTCGTTACCTGATCACTCCGACTCACAACAATCAGCACTGCGTATCCAGTTGTTTTCATGGCGACCACTTAGTTGGACAGAGGCACAATTCGCACGATCAAAGTTCCAATGGGATCCAAAGGCTAGCGGAGGGGTTCCGACGGTGTTCTTGCAGTACCAGAAACGAAACAAGACACAATTACCATGCAGCTTGCACGTGGATATGTATCCGGTTGCGTCTGCTCCCACGCCCAGAAGACGAAAGGTTGAGCATTCTGATGATGAGAAGAATCCGACCACGAATCAAACACCCCCAGAAGTTCTCACCAGCGAAAGCCACAATGGCGCAACACCTTCTGAGGAACCTGCTAGCGCGGTCGTGGATCCGCTGCTAAAGTGCAAGCGCATCGTGAGTGAGCCCTGTCTTGTTCCTCAACGGGTGCTGCATCGGCTTCCAACAGGAAAGAAAGGCTGTTCGTGCTTAGCCTTCAGTCTTGACGGACTCTTCCTCGCGGCTGCCGTGCATCATCTTACTACAACAGCAGAGGAATGGCTGGTTCAGGTTTTTCAAGTCAACACGGGCACCCTTTGGCAGAGCTGCAGTGGCCATCAGGGAATGATATATTCACTTGAATGGGGAGCAGTAGGTAGTTCGGCGACGAAGGCGCTGGTGTCAGCCTCTTCGGATGGTCGTGCAATGGTATGGTCTCTGCGGCTGACTCCACCGAGCGCCCAGACCAATTCTTTGATGACTTTTCCCGCTCAAGTACTACAACACGTACCATCGCCTGCGTTCGTATACTGCGCGCTCTTCCACCCGACCCAGACGCAACTCGCGGTAACTGGAGCCTCGGATGGCTATGTTCGGTTGTGGCAAATTCGTGTTGATACTGACGGGGCGGCCAAGTCTGCTCGATCCTATACGTCATCTCCAGTGCATCAATGGAGAGTCAATGAGAGCGTGAAGAATGGGGCCGTCCACAGCATTCGCATTGAAAACAAACAAGGAGGAAGACTTTTCTGTGGCGATGCAAGTGGTGCCATCACAGTGTGGTCGCCCGATTCCAGCACAGCCGAGGAATTCAAATTTAATCTCGTCAAAACGGTGCGAACTGGTCAACGGAGCATCGCGAGTATGTCGTTACACCCTCGTAAACAACACTTGCTCGTCTTGACCCACCCTCACGCATTGCTACAATATGAAACCCGAAGCTTCTTGTTGCTCCACAAGAACTACTCGGGGATCGAGTGCGATCAGCTCTTGGCGAAGGCAGCATTCTCCCCGGATGGGCAGTTCGTTGTGAGTGGATCAGAAGATGGCGTGCCCCACTTGTTTGGTGCTGTGAGGGGCCAACGACTGGAAGACTCGTCCAGAGGCGTGTGGGGTCGGCGATTTTTCCATGGATACCCTCTAACGGAGATCGCGTGGAGCCCGTCCACACATGTTGTGGCCATGGGGGCATATGGAGAGAACCATCCGATCCTAGTTCTGTGTGCCCATCGTGATGACAAACAGCTCGATGAAAGTATGTGGTTTCAGAACCAACAGGTGGAAGACCAATCTCGGCAAACTACGCGAACGTCCAGTAGTGCTCAGAGGTTGGACAAGCAGTGTGGTGCAGATCTCACCAATAGTAAAGCCCCACCCGATCGAAGAATTCTGGCGTCCGCGATTGCCGATCCTGACGCTTCTGAACGAGCTCAACGTGCGCTCGCACGGCGAAAGCTGCGGCTTCAAGCGACGCTCGCTCGTGAGATCGAAGCAACGTCAAGTGTATCGTCATCGCCGGTGAAGTAGTCAACCACTCGATGGGGCCTTCATGCCTTGCACTCGGTGTAGAGCATGAAGGCTTCATGCTCATCCAAGCACCTCGCATGGCAGAGTCGAGTGTGGATCTCCACATCGTCCAGACCACGACGACTTGCACGAGAAGCTAGAGGAGCCGCTGGAGCGCTTCGCTCGCCGACGGCTTCTGTGTCAGCTGAGCAGCCTCTTCCTGGAGCGCCCACTTCATCGTTGATCTCCTCTTCCATCTCAAAGATCCCACGCCAGCCCCTCGTGCCGCCAACCTGTTTTTACACCAGCGACGAGACTTTCGTGGTGCCTTCCTGGTCTGCGCTTGCTGAGTGCATAGCTGTTTAGTCGTGCCGATGATGTGCCGAGAGAGAGACCAGGGAGAGGCGTCCCTCGTGGGCGATCTTGAAAGGATCCATCGGATCTCCTCGAGAGCTCTCCAAGGCTTTTACGTCGTTGGCACGACCAGACAAACGACGAGCTTCAACTGGTACAGTGAACTGTTTGACGACGACCAGTTCTCCGGACGGACGATCGACCGTCTATGAGTTCACTGGATTCCCGCCTGGCCGGAATCCATCCCGTGATCGTCGAGCAGGTGGCGTCCAGTGTTGTGGACCCCGACTCTGGACCCCTGGAATCCAGTCAACAGTCGCGTGCGTGCGATCGAAGCGGCAGTCGTGTCGCGTCGCGTGATCCAGTAAACACGTTGAACCAGCGGTTCGTCCGGAATAAGTCGCATAGCAGTCAACTGGACAACGCGCCACTTGCGAAGCCGCGAAATCGGAACTGCGGCCCGCAGGCAATGTCGCTTTTCCGGGGGTTTCCGGGAATTTCCGGGGTGGAGGAATCCAGCAGCGTGACAATTGGTACGGCCCCAGTGGCTGTTCCATCGCTGGACGCTGATATCTTAAAATCGTCAAAACACGGTACCCTCGTCGCCTCAATGTTCCCTCTTTTGCTATCTGTATTGCACCTTGTTTTGGCAGTTGCGACGCCGCCAGCTGTCCACCTGGAAGACAGCGCCCCGCACAATCGCACGACGGCCGCGCCATGCGGACCAGCAGAAGGCGGCGCTGCGAGTGGGGCCTGAGCGCCAGATGGCTCTCTGGATGTTATCCAGGTGCCCGCTTCCCCTACCGCGAGCGCTCATAATCACCCGGACGATCAGATAATACTCAGCAGCGTGCGCTTCTCCCGTCCGGAGGGGCCGGCTCTTTTTGTCCTAATCCGGCGAATTTCGTCCAGAGCAGTCGGACCGCATTCCGGAAACGGCCGCGGCTCGCCCTCATCTCCTTCCTCTCTTTTCCTCTCTTCCTCTCTCACAATGCGCAGCGCCTCCCTCGTCTCGGCGTGCGGCCTCGTGCTCGCGGCCATGCCGGCCGCCGACGCGCTCTCCAAGTACGCCAAGCTCATCCCCAACGGCAACGGCGTCGCGGGCGTCACGGCCGTGGGCCACACGGACCCGGACAGCGGCGGCGCGCTCAACGCCTTCGGCAAGGCCTTCTCGGGCGCCGGCAACGCCTGGACCGAGGCGCTCTGCAAGGCCGACTCGGACGGCGACGGACAGACCAACGGCGAGGAGCTCGGCGACCCGTGCTGCGTCTGGAAGGCCGGCGGCACGCCCGCCGTGCCCAGCGGCGCCAAGGACCCCGGCAGCGCCTCCTCCAAGCTCGACGACGCCACGCTCACCAAGAGCCGCGCGCTCTGCAAGGCCGCCGACGCGCCCGCCGCCAGCTCGGCCGCGCCGGCCGCGGCGCCTGGCACCGTCAAGCCCGCCGATGGCGCCTCCAACGCCACGCCGGCGCTCACGCCCGGCACGACCACGGCGCCCGGTGCCGCGCCGACGCCGGCCGCCGGCACCACGCCCGCCGTGACGCCCGCCACGGGCGCGGCCGGCAGCGGCTCGAGCTCCGACTACATGTGGGTCGCCGAGGACGACCTCAAGAAGAAGAGCTCGACGACCACGTCGACGACCAACTCGACCAAGTCCTCGGGCGGCGCGAGCAGCAGCACCAACTCGACCAACAAGACCTCGGCCGCCGCGCCGGCGACGCCCGCGAGCGGCGTCGTGCTGCAGTACGCGGCTGCCGTCGTCGTGGGCGCGCTCGCGCTCGCGCTGTAAACTCGTCTTCCTCCCGCCATTGCAATGAGCTGTTCGCCATCAAGCCACAAGTGTTGTTGGTCGTCGTGTCGAGTGGTCCCCTCATCTTAGAGTTCTCCGTCCCGTGTCGTCCAGGAGACCCGAGCTTTGTTATAATATGCCGCGAGTAGTGGTAACCATTCAATCACACTCCAAGCCATTTTGACTAGTCACCTCGTCGCTCTCCTGTGCCCAAATAGACACTTGACGATGAACGCCCACCCGCTCTTCTCTCTTTCTCGTTATCTGAGCTTGAGCTCCCTGTGACATGTGAGGAAAGTTCTCGGTGCGACTGCCTGCGATGGCGTGCGAGGTGCCGCGAATGAAACTTGACGTTGCGTTCAGCACGCAATGGCGAAACGGCCTGGAGACTGTCGCCGCCGTCGCATCTGGTCTGGCGGCGACTGAACCCAGGAAAACGCCACATTCATGGAGCGTCTCGTGCGTTTGAGCTCCTCGCCAAGTGTCATTCGGGGACTCGCCTCTCTCCACGTTCAGCATCAACACCACAATGGTCTATCGACGGGTTGAGCTCCTCGCTCTCATGCTACGAGTCGTTGTGACGATACTCACTGTCGACGCGCATCTCGAGTTCGTGGCGCTCGTGCCGAACGGCAACAACGTTGGGGCGGTCCACGCACTCGGCCATATCACGTGGGACGGTGGCGGGCCTCTGAATCTCTTCGGGATGGCTTTCGCCGCTGCCGGACACAAGTGGACGAAGGCACTGTGTGAGGGAGATGCCGACGGCGACGGACAGACCAACGGCCAGGAGCTCGGAGATCCTTGCTGCACATGGGTCTACGGCAACGGGACACTCCCGCTCATCACAGACGTGTTGTCCCATCCTGGCGACTACGGATCCAAGCTGAACGAGAGCGATCTCGAACGCCGAGCTCAGCTGTGTCGCGATGCAGCGTCGTCATGTGGGCTATCGTTGAGAAACGGGAGTGTCAACGGCTCGAGTGACCACGAGAACGGTGACAAGAACGCGAGTGTGGACCACGTGGTGGTGCCTGTACTTCCACAACCCATACCCGCGGGCTCTACCATGGTGGCGTCAGTGACTTGGATGGGGACATTGGTCTCGGCGATGATCGTTGCAGTCTAGAACCAGGAGGAGCAACTATTTATAATGGGAGGGACAGACCAACTCACCATCCATTTCCAACGCAATATACAAAACGTACTGATTCCAACTTGCCTCCTTTCGCCATGGCACCAACCACCCCGACCGCTTTACACACCAAACACACATCACAGGCCCAACTTGAGCTCAAGGCATTGCTTCGCTTCTATCAGAAAACTGGAGGCACGAAAGGATCATGGAAGAATGCCGCTGGCTGGGATTCGCTGGAAGCAGCGGTCGAGCAGACTGCTGACTTGCTAGTTCTGCGGGGCCCGCTAGGAAATCAGCTTCCTCTCTTCGGCGCACAATGGGAGCGGAACCACGTCGTCGCGATTGATCTATCGGGCAATGGCTTGGACGGCAAGCTGCCAAAACAAATCATCCATTTGCGCTCGCTGAAGCAGCTCAAGTTGCGAAACAATCCGAAACTCCGAGGCCCGGTACCGACTGGATTGTATCACATGCCTCGTCTTCTGTACTGCTACCTCGACAGCACACGGCTAGAGAATACATTGCCTCACCACGAGGCCCACTCCTTCCAGATCACGCAACTCCATGCAGAGGGTCAGAAACACTCGGTCGGTCGCGCGGCAACTGTGACCTTCTCCACGGGCTCGACAGAGACGAACCTAACGCGCTGGATCACCGACATGACTGAAGCAGAGCTATTCATGGTCCAGACAACACTACAGGCTCGCCACAAGCCTATCGAAAACCGGAGACCGGAGGCACCACAGCGCTCAGCGTCAAACGCAACTGGCCCGGAGCGGGTGGCTGCGGCCATCAAACTCCAGCGGATTTACCGCGCACGAATCGAGCGTACAAAGTTCCGCATGTTCTTGCGATCTCTGTTTGAAAAGCACCTCGACGAAACAACTGGTTTCGAGTACTTCGTAGACAAGCGAACAGGGGAATCGATGTGGCAGCGACCCGACTTCGTGACCAAGACACCACGCAAAGAAGACCACGCGAGTGGGAACCAAGAAGTGTGGCAGGCCTTCGACGATGGCAACGGCAACACGGTTCGGCTTGCGGAGTGTACTTGCATTAAGCTTTGGGAATCGACTAACGATGCCGTTATCGCGTAGTATTACTGGAACCGAGTCACAGGCGAGTCGACGTGGGAACCACCAGTCTTCCTGTCGCGGATTTACCGGGAACTCCGAGACCGCTACGGTGCAGAAAAGACAGATGATGAGCGCTTCGAGCTCTTCTTCCGCGACATCGACAAGGATGGCACGAACTCGATTGATCGCGAGGAGTTTGCGCGCCTGTGTGGGGAACTGGGCATGGCTATGTCGCCTAAGCAGATTGACCACGTCTTTGATGAGCTGGACACGAGCGGCGATGGGGATCTCAGCCGAGAGGAAATTATAGCTTGGCTCACAAGGAACTTTTGAAAATCTCATTCTCGATCTTACTCGGCTCTGTCATCACACAGAATCTTGACGAGCTTCTCCGAATCTGCGATCGTGCGCGTCATGGAAATGATCTGGTTTCCACTGACCAGATATGTGTCGGTAAATGAGCACGTTACTGTCTTCTCGGGGTCGGGGGTGGGGGCGAGCTGTAGTTGAAGATGCATTCTCCCCGGTACGTTTGGTGTTGTAGGCTTGCGTATGACGGGTGTGGCTGGAGCCGTTCCCTCGATCGCCTGAACGGTGACATCGAACTCGACGACAACCGAGTAGCCACTAGCGTAGACTCGCTTCTCTTGGACGGAAACAACATGAAGACAACTATTGAAGAGAGAGCAGTACTTACTCACGCCATGGGGGCCTTGGAAAGTTCCCCAAAATGGAATGTCTTCAGGAACCTCCGACTTGAGAGAAAAACTTGACGAGATCACAGGGCTCAGAACATGCACATCGGGCAGCGCAAGATAGACCATCTGCGACCCCTCCCGCTGCGTTGCGACGCACTTCACGAGCATGATGTTCGCTTCTTCATCCACTTCTGTAAAGCTCTGGTGGCGCAGTGTCCTCGCCTCAGATACAGCATTCTGCAGAGTCTCGAACCATAACGTTCGCGTCTGTTCAGATCGCGTAACGAATGTCAGTGTCTGATCCTCTTCTCGGATGCGGTCGAAAACGTCTATCTGAAATCCGAAGGCGCCAACGTTAGGATTCTTGACCGTGCGACCGAACGCGATCCACTTGCGCGCTGTACACACGACAAACTTCTTTGGGCGAGGTGTTGCCCATTGACGTTTGTGCTGATTCCACAGCTCTTTGAGCTTGGAGGTAGGCTTTTTGGTTGAGTTGGAGCCCGCAGAAGTAGCGTTTGAGTTTGCAATCAATCCGTTGGCAAACGCAGCGCTCACTGAAGGTGTCTTACTCGTAGAGTTAGACGATGACATCTTGGATGCGTCCTGGACAATCAGCATGCAGGTAGTTTTGTCGAACTTGATTTGTACTTTGACCCATTTAGCGAGTTTCTGGTACGCAAAACCCACGATCGTGCGCTCATCTTCGGTGGCTTCGAAAGAAGTTGACGTGTCCTTGCGCAAAATATCGATGATTGACTCGGGGAACTGGCTTTGTGCTCGGCTTTTCAGCATGTCAGTTGCAAGTACTGCATCACTGCCATCCGCAAGATTCTGCGACGACCCGAAACCTTCTTTTTCCATCGGTAGTCGACGGAAAGGTTGCAACTCGTCCGTGAGAAAGTCACATGACGATGACGAGGATCGGCTTGTCGGAAATACGTCGTCGATACCATCTATACTCCGCCTATTGAGTGAGGTATTACCTCCTCCGTTGCCAGCGGCACCAACGTTGAAAGCAAGATCGTCAAGCGCGTCAATCTGCTGATAATGACGTGCTACAAGTGACGACGCGAACGTTGACCAGCCAGGCGTACCCGCACAGAACTGGCGTATCAGTTCTTGTTGGAGTGACGGGGAGCTACAAATCTTGTCGATCTTCACACCAAGAATGGACAGATGAGGATCGTATGGATGAGTCTTAGGGCTTTGATGAAGTTTCTTCATGATAAACTCTTGGAGCGAGTGCGGCGGACGGAATACGCTGCGTAAGAAAGGGTTGTTGACACGTCCGGTAGTGTTTCGATCGACCAGATTCAGGTAAAGTTTAAGGAGGCGACAGTGGAGAACATTCGCCTTCGGGAACTTGTCGAACACGTCGAGGAGGGATGTGGAAAGATCGAGGCGTACAAGTCGATTGTCGATCGTGTCGACTCCCATCCTGATCGCAGTGTCAAGAAATTCCACAATTGAAACAATGAGTAGAATCGAAGACAGCGGTCGGTGGTTCACGACTAGTCGACTAGCCGATGGAGAGAAGGTTATTGACGAAGAGCTCGTAGATGCCATACTATCTTTCGTCGAAGCAAACTCTTCATCATCGAGCTGTAACGACGACTGAAGTTGCTTTCCCCCAATAAAGTCATCGCTCGGCTCACGGTTAGTTGGGCTCTCGTCTTCCTCCTCGTCATCGTCCTCGTCGATCCCGTTTGACCCATCATCTGAGTCCGAATCGCTGAAGCAATCACGCGATGCGAACTCGGAAATGGTGGTCATGTGCTGGTGGAAATTGATTGCCGCACAGAATGTATCCACTAATCGGTACACACATGGTAGGAACAGCTCGAGTTGTGGTCGGTCGTTCATCGAACATTCAATCGCACATCGGATTACGTCGATGACAAGTGTGGGTGGGATCCCGCTGAGCTGGCTCTGGTAAGCATCCAGAAACCGGACTTCGGCAAGTGCGATGTCTGCTAGCTTCATCAGTGTTTCGCGTTCCTCCATCAACGCCGTCATGACTGCGCTCTTGATATCACCGTGAAGTGATTGGTCGCTAGGGGGCACCTTTGGCGGGAATAACTCACGCTCAAAGGGCTCCACGCTCTCGAACGACGCTAGCTGCACCTTCGAGTGGATATAGTAACGAAAGGTGTTGGGGAACTGCTGCATCAATATCTTCGTGAGGATATCGGCACAACCACTGATCGTGTCGTGAAAAAACCGCGGTTTCTTCACATTGAAAATGGGCGCAATGGTCCCATTCTGTCCGCCGTAACGAGCAGCTCCTGTTGGCACCACCGACGCAATCTGGTACACAATGCTCTGTATGATGCCGTCTAAGTCCATCTGCCGGCGCTGTGCGATATGGATAACACCGTGTAGCAGGGTGGCGATGTCATTTGAGTACACGAAAGGTGCAAGCGCTGGGAACAGTGTCGTCGTCGAGGGAATGCCGTCGACAAGTGGCCCTGGGCATTCAATGCTGGCTAGAAGTTTGTGGACGGACGGAAACACGATGAGGTGTTTTGTGATCTTGCACATGTTGGCAGCCAGCACGTTGTCTACAGCGTCATCATCGGTGAGTGCAGCGCTGGAACTGCCTTCTGTGATGGACTGCATGGCTGCGCTTTCCTTGAAACTTCCGCTACGACCTGACACCACAACAGCGTTCTCTTTCTTCTCCCACAAGAATGTATAAAGTTGTGTGAAGATAGACTTCCATTCGGCTTCTGTGAGATCTTCAAGCCGCAACAAATATCCTCGCACTTCAGGCGAGTCGATAGCGTCCAGTCCACCGCTATGGATGCTATTTGACACGTCATGAAGACTGAAGCTGTGTGAGAAGTTAATGCCTCGCTTCTGGGCCTTGGCTTTGTAGGTGGAGCCGAACGACAGGATCTGCCTCGTGTGGGTTGGCGACACAACGCTCGAGGCGTCAGCGCTGAACCGCCGCCGTTGTTGGTTCGGACTCGTAGGCGGGGAGAACATAAGCGGTGACTTGGCACCACCGGGGGATTTTTCGTCGCGACTGCTTTGGCTGTTATTTGGCGGCGACGGTACCGCAGGAGGCTTGGGGACACCGTGCCAGGCCATAGCCTTGAGGTAAAACTTGAGGATGATCTCTGTTGCGACGACGCTTCGTCGATACCTGTCCGGACTGACCCCCGCGGCGCTGTGGGCGTTGCTCGAGCGTTCGGGAAGCGATGTGGCGTAGCGGAAGACGGTCGCGATGCTTTCCTGCCGCAGCAGCGTGACCTGCACGGGCGAGAAGCTGCGCTCGCGGCGCTGGACCTGTGAGATCACGGTCTCGACGTCGTAGCACGCGCAGAAGACGTTCTGGAGCACGTGCGCCTGTCTCAGTGCCTCCGAGTTGTGCAGAGCTGTCGACGTGGAGATGGCGTCGCGGTAGCCCGAGACCTTGCGGCGCAGATCGGCCTTCCCGAGCTCGGCTGCCGCGGCCGCGATGGCGTCGGTGGCGTCCGACGAGTCCGCCGACGCCGCGGCCGGCGCGACGACCGACGGCACGGAGGCTTCGTCCTCCGAGTCGGACTCGGTGTCGACGAGGCACGTGCATTTCCGCGCCGAAGGGACCGGCGACATGGCTGGCGAGATCTCAGCTCGTACGGATCTTCCAACGGCGCGCGAGCCGGCGTTCGAGAGAGCGAGAAGCGCGCTGTCGAGCGAAGCAGATCGAGAGGTGGAGCCGAGGCCGCGAGGGGAGAGAACGGCGCCCGCAGAGAGCCCCTCGTGGGTTCGCCGCGAGCGAGCGAGCCGTCGTCTTGGTGTTGTGGTGTTGCCGTTTCCGCGCAAAAGTAGGCCGATCAAATCGTGTGCACCACCTGAAACACCTCTGCCGTTGAATGAAGCCGCCGTGAGTTATCGTGATACAGAGGGGTTACCGCGGACAGGCGCGATCAAGACAGTACCCCTTCCAATAAGAGACCTGATTTTCAGTAATGCAGCCAAGCAAAGCGTCGTGCGTCGCGACGTCCATCTCATCCTGCAGCACTGCTGCGTCGTGATTGAACGACGAAATGGACGGTTCTCTGTGACAAGAGCTCGTGGAGATCGGAAACTGTGTAGGCGACGTTGCTGTACAGTGCTCCTGGTCCCTTATCCTGTGTGCAGTTTGTGTATCCCATTCAACGACAGATCTCGCCGATGGTCGCAGCCATTTCGTATCGCCATCGTTTTACGGACGGGACGTTCGGTGAGAGGGGGAAGAGCAGCCGTCGTAGACGAAGCTGCGTTTTCGCTTCGGTGACGACTGCTGCGTGTTAATGTCTTGAAGACGTCGCGTCATGTGGACTCAGATGTAGAGGTTGCACGGTCAGGTGGTCACGCTACGTCAAGATCCGGTTCCACCTTGGAGGACCGCACGGTTGGCACTCGTCGCGCTTTTGTGGATCGTCGAGATTAGAGTTGCTCTCGTTCGGTCTGTTCAGAGGTGACAGGCGTGTTCCCAAGTGCCACGCGGAACCAACGGAGTTCCCCGCAGCACTTCAAGAACGCACAGCAAAGGCTCGGCGAAGTGTCAGATGGAGAGTCTCAGGAGTCGACGGACAGCATCCGTATCTGCTAGTTGCATACAAACGCTATGTGGGCATTCGGCTCGCGACTCGCTGAAGCACCCAGTCAGACGGATGCTAGCAATTCAAGCCGATACGGACTAATCGCCTGGATCCACTAGCCAACCGAGCTTTTGTTGACCTCCCTCCTCTCGCACGTATGAGCTCTCTGCAACTAGGATCCGGCCTCGCGTAGGAGCTGGGGTGAGACCATCTCACTTTTCCATTTTCAGAAGACAGTTCAAGCATGGTCTGTGCCGCCGCTTCGCTGCTGCTCTCGTGCTTGGCCATGACCAGCGTCCTCTCGCGGCCAATGCATGCTGGGATCGACTACGAGCGGTACTTGCAAGACAAGGACAGCGTGGCCAGTGAGTTGGATCAATGGCTCACCAAGTACGGAGAAATCGGCCGCGCCGAAGGATGGATCCCTCCGAGTGAGTCACGTAGCGCCGAAGAAGTTGCCGAGGACCGCCGTCAGCGGTTCTTTATGGCCAAGCAACTGCTACCCAAGCTCTCGAGGGAGCAGCCCGCCGCGAACTTCTCAACGGACACGCCATTCACTCTCATGACGGAAGCTGAGTTCGCGACCTACGTGAAAAACTCTTATGTGGGCAAAGGCAATAGCGACTCGGCGATTGGAAGCGTCCGAGCGGCCGATATCGGAGACGAGCACGAGTCGGGCAAAGTCGACTCAACGGAGAATCTTGACTTCCAGACACTGGAAAGATCCAATGCAACGCGTCAGCTTCAGGAACAGACACAGCAGGGCAAAGACTGGTCGAACAGCCCATGCAACGCGCCGGTTCAGGACCAAGGCGCATGCGGCTCGTGCTGGGCGTTCGCGACGGTTGGAGCCGTTGAGACGGCTCAGTGCCTCTCGCGTGGAGGAGGCAATGGTGGTGGCCAGTCGAGCGTCGTCAAGTACTCGGAACAGCACCTCGCAAGCTGCGACCGATCCAACTATGGCTGCGATGGCGGTGTGCCAGTCTACGCGTTCCGGTACATCCAGCAGAACGGGCTCTGTACGAGCTCTCAGGTTCCGTATTCGTCCGCGTCAGGGCGTCTGAGCCAGTGTGCATCATCGTGTCAAAAGACGCAGATTCCAATCAAGCAGGTCGTGACCGTCAGTCCCAATGAGGCAAACCTCGTGAACGTGATTAGCCGGCAGCCGGTGGTCTTGGCCGTCAGCTCAGGTAATGCCGTTTGGAAGCAGTACCGCGGCGGCGTCGTATCGTCCTGCCCGACGACTCAGCTGGACCACGCAGTTATCGCGATCGGTTATGACCGAGACACCATCAAAATCAAAAACTCGTGGGGCTCTCGCTGGGGCGAGAACGGGTACATTCGTCTGAAGCGTGGCACGGGCGGACGTGGAACGTGCTCGATGTTGTCGGACATGTCGTACCCGCAGATGTAGAGAGTCTCCTCGTGTTTGTTAGATGTTGTCGATAGAGTATGTCGTTTATGGTGTGATGGCATAATTGCTTCGTGGGAATCCGTCCTCAAGCATGTTCTTGAGTCTGAGCTAGAAGGGTGGTCCTTAGAAGATATCAGGTATTCGACGCATCATCTCGTTTCTGGATTTCAGGGATGACTTCCACCGGAGGCATTCGTCGGATCCACATGACGGAACGGTTTGGCTACTCCTCTTGCACAAAGATCCTGCAATCACGTTGAAAATGTCATATCCGCACGCCGTATGGTCTATTGCGCTTGTCTGAGGTGTAGTGGTCGCGATGAGAACGATTCCTCATCTGCACGAACCGGACATCTATCCATCGGCTTTCTGGGTGAGACTGTGTCTCGCCTTTGCGTGTCGTTAAGACACCGCATACAAAGTGACTGGCCATGGAGACAAGTGTCTCCTCTGTGTCCAGTCGATGTAGCCATTAGTGAGCGCGTATCTTCAACCGTGAGAATTTTGACCCAGGTGAAGACACAGAACTGCCGAGCTGAAGGTGAGAGGATACTCGTTTCATCAAGTGGAACTGGTACTTTCCCGATTCTGCCGGGTACTCGTCAACAATGTGCCTCTCGATCATCACGTGCGATCAGCCTCCGCCGAAGCAGCCTAGTGCTCTCCGTAGTCAGAATCTTGACGGTGAACTATCTCACTTTTGGATTTGCTCCCCCCGCTCGCAATGAAGTTGGATTCCCTCGCGCTCGCGGTTCTCCTCTCGTTCATCATGCTCTCGTGCTTGAGTGCGAAACCAATGCATGAAGGAATCGACTATGATCGTTACCTAGAAGTAGCCGACGATATTGAAAAGGAGCTAAACGAGTGGCTCGCCAAGTACGGTGATGAGGGTCACGCCAACGGTTGGATCCCGGCCAACGGATCGCGTAGCTCCGACGCCATCATCGAGGATCACAAGCAGCGATTCTTCCTCACGAGACAGCTGCTCCTCAAACTCGAGAAAGAGCACCCGGAAGCCCAATTCTCGACTGACTCACCCTTCACACTTTTGACGGAAGCTGAATTCGCAGCTTATGCGCGCAACTCGTACATTGGCTCGGACGACGCACCCCTTCGAGGATCAGTTCGCACGGCCGACGACATCTTTGATGATGTGCCTGACGATTCTTCAGGCATGGGTCGTCGTCAGCAGAATCGTGACTGGTCGACAAGCGCTTGCAACGCGCCAGTGCAGAACCAAGGAAACTGTGGCTCGTGCTGGGCATTCGCGACCGTCGGAGCTGTTGAGACGGCGCAGTGTCTCGCGGGCGGGGGCAGCGTTGTCAAGTACTCCGAGCAGCAGGTGACGAGCTGTGACCGATCGAACAACGGCTGTGGCGGCGGTGTGCCAGTGTACGCATTCCGATACATCCAGCAGAACGGGCTCTGTCGAGGCACCACTTACCCGTACACATCGGGTTCGGGGCGAGCCTCCCAGTGTACCAACGAGTGTGAGCGGCAGTCGGTGCCCATCCGCCAGATCACGCGCTTGAGCGCGAACGAAGCGAGTTTGATCAAGGCGATCAACCAGCAGCCCGTCGTGGTGGCTGTAGCTGCCGGAAACGCTGTGTGGAAGCAGTACCGTGGTGGCGTCGTGTCGTCCTGCCCGACGACCCAGCTGGACCACGCTGTCATCGCGATCGGTTACGACGGCGACACCATCAAAATCAAGAACTCGTGGGGCTCTCGCTGGGGAGAAAACGGTTACATCCGTCTGCGCCGAGGCGTCGGCGGTCGCGGCGCCTGCAACATGCTCGCCGACATGTCCTTCCCGCACATGTGATTCCTGGCTCGTCTCAGTGGATATGGGTACATTCGAAGTCCAAAATAATGTTCAATACACAGATTTCGTTCAGGAATGTGTGGACCACCTAGCTTTCGAAATTTGAGCTGCGAGGAAGATGCGCATTCGTTGAATATCGAGGAGATCCAGGTGCGTTGATGGCCATGGCGATCGCCACACGCCGAGCTCTCCGTTTGCTGTCCGCGCCGCGCGTGGTTGCGTCAAGCGCCCGGTCTCTGACGCCTTTTGCCCCGGTCAACAGTTCCGCCATGGCCTTCGGCACGAGCAGCAGCGGGCGCGCCACGCATCTCGTGCGCTTCGTCGACACTCGCGGCGCCACGCGCTGCGGCCAGCGCGTCGCCGAGGACAGCAACACTGTGCGACTCGTCGAGAACGACGACCCGCTTGGCAGCCTCCAGTTCACGGGCGAGCAGGCGACGATCAAGAAGCTGCTGGCGCCGGTGCTGCCGTCGCAGATCCTCTGCATCGGCCTCAACTACCGCAAGCACGCCAAGGAGACCAACATGCCCGAGCCCAAGACACCGGTGCTCTTCACCAAGGGTCTGAACGCGCTTCAGAACCCGAATGACCCGGTTGTGATTCCGCGTATCGCGTCGGACCCGCCGGAGCTTGACTACGAGTGCGAGCTCGCCGTCGTGCTCAAGGAGACGTGCAAGAACGTGTCCGTGCAGGACGCGCTCAAGTACGTCGGCGGCTACACGTGCGCGAACGACATCTCTGCTCGTCGCTGGCAAGGCGCGCGTGGAGGAGGCCAGTGGTGCCGCTCCAAGACGTTCGACACCTTCTGTCCGATCGGCCCAGTGCTCGTGACGCCAGAGGTTATTCCGGACCCGCAGAAGCTCGAGATCTCGACCCACTTGAATGGCAAGTGCATGCAGAAGTCGTCGACCGGCGACATGATCTTCCCCGTCGCCGAGCTTATCAGCCAGCTCTCGCAGGACACGACGCTTCCTCGTGGCACTCTGATCATCACCGGCACTCCCGAGGTAAGCTTTGGTCTAACTTGTAGCTGTTTGCTCAGTTCTGATTCTAGTTTCTTTTCCTGTGGTTTTCTAGGGTGTCGGCTTCACACGCAGCCCGCCAGTGTGGCTGGCGCCGGGCGACGTGATGGAGATCACGATCGAGGGCATCGGCAAGCTCGTGAACCCGGTCGTGGCCGCCTCGGCGCTGTAAAGCCCCACCGGTGCTCGTGTGCAACCCAATGTTGGAGCTGTCGTTGTCCCGAAAATAAGCATGGCACGTCTCTGACACATTTCGTTTTGACCACTTCGTTTTGGCCGTTTGACAAGTCCTGGTTTTGCCACGGCGGTCCGGATTCTCGTCGAATCCAGCGATCCGATTGGCTGGAGGATGGCGTCACGTCCAGCGATGGTCCGGAAGGGAGTGAATGTCCCACGTCCGACGCCACGCACGTGGGGAGCTCCTCGTGGGTGAGTGGCCCCTGTCGATGGCATCCTTTCGCTGGCGTTTGACGCCGCCTGCTTCACTTCCGCGGCGGCGCCCAAGCGCCCACGTCACGCGTCCGACCAGTCGCAAGCCACACAGCCACTTTGGGTTGCGCCCATAGCCACGCAACGCGCCGGTCATATCATTTGCAGCATCCCCCTCCGTGTCTCCAGCACCGCTCAAGAGACACGAAGAGAGTCGCCCACCACGGCCACTTGGTGGACGGGTTTGACACAAGAGACAAGCGACGCCGCAGAATAGACGCGCGACTTGCAGCCATGCCGCCGGTTGTCGCCGGCGACAGCGCCTGGGCACTTGCCAAAAAGCGCATTATCGCCATCATGTCCACGGCCGCGTTCACCAGACGATTCATCGGCGCCTCGGCGCTCACCATGTACGCGTTCTCGAGCTACCCGCTGGCCGCGCCGACCAGCGACTTCTCGCTCAGCCTCGCGCAGGGCTCGGACTCGGTGGCGCTCGATCGCAACGACGCATTCGCGGTCAACGTGCGCAAGGTTGCAGCGCGCATCGGTGTGAAGAATCCCGAGAACTTGACGATTCGCATTGGAGAGGAGACCTCGGGCGCCTCGCTCGGATCCAACCTGACCATTGGGCTGCGCGGGGCATGCGTGGTCCTGCCGCTCGACCTGTACGACGCCTTCTACGCGACCGCCGAGCAGCGCCGTCAGTTCGCGGGGCAGATCCCGAGCAAGGAGGAAGTCGATTTCGTGCTAGCGCACGAGAGCGCGCACATCGCGCGCAACCACTCGATCATCTCGGGGTCTTTCCTGCCGCTTTCAGTCATCGCGAGCTGCTTCGCGATCAAGAAGATCCCGAACAAGCTGATTGCCTCGCTCGTCGGTTGCGTGGGCATGGTCGGCGGGAACATGCTGCTGTCGTGGCGACTGGAGCACGAGGCTGACCACATCGCAGCGGAAAGCGGGTACGCGACCGGCGGCATCCACTGCTTCCAGCGCAAGCTCTCGCACAACTGCGAGCTGCGGTCGTTGATGAAGACGCGCATGATCACAAAGGAGGGCAACTACCTCGGCGACACGTCGCATCCGTTCCTCACATCGCGGATCCAGCACCTCAAGCTCATCGCCCAGGGCTCGGCCGCGTCGGCGCACTTGGACGGCAAGCACCACGACCACTCGAGCTGTCTCTACTGCATGAAGATGTAAGCAGCTCGAGATTATGTATGATAGACGTTAGATAGAGGCTAGACACCGGCATCGACTCACCGCGGAACTGTAATATATCAATAGACCGCGTCAACTGGACTGCCACGACCGTTTCATGGCCCAAGTCAACTGGATCGCGTCCAACTCACAGCTGGGTTACTGAACTAAACTAGGACAGGACCAGAGTAACTGTCCTAGATTAAGGACAGACCAGACACGAGCAGTTGAGCGCGGGAAGAGTGCAACGGAATCCCGCGTTTCTATTGGTCCAAAATCGGTTCTCTCCCCGCGCTTTTCGGTTCTGTTGGCGGATCGCCAATCCATTCCGTTGGAAGTTGGCATTGTTCCAACGGACTCGGCACCAACGACCATGCGCACGAGGGCCCAGGTGAACGCGTGGAAGGAGATCACGGCGCAGCATCGACGCGAGACGGCGGCGTTTGCGGCGTCCATCGCGGCCTCTCGCCGCGAGTACGAGGCGGCGGCGCGTGCGGCAGCGGCGGCCGCGTCGAACGCGCCGTCGGCGGCGTCCAACGGCCCCGTGGAGCCCGCGGACGACGCGTTTATCACGCCCGAGAAGAAGACGCGCAAGCGCCAGCTCAGCGTGAGCCCCGAGGCGGCGGGAGGCGCGCCGGGCGACGGCGACATCTCGCCGGCCACGCGCGACGCCAAACGGCGCGCCGCCGCCTCTCCCGCCAAGAGCAAGGCCGTCGCGATCCGTCGAACGCTCGACTACGCTGTCGCTGCGACTAAGAGCGACGACAACTCTGAAGAGAAATCCAGTGCGTCGACTGAAGCCGAGTCGTCGCCGAACGTTCTCGAGCGAGTGGCGGCGGGAGCGACGACGGCGGCGCTCGTCGGTCGGGCCGACGAGAGACAGCAGATCCTCGAGATCTTCAGCGCAGAGTCGACCACGCGCTCGCTGTTCGTGGTCGGCCCTCCAGGCACGGGCAAGTCGTCGTGCGTGGCCCACGTCGCGTCGCTGCACCCGACGCACGTCGTCGTGCGCGTCAACTGCAGCACCTTCACATCGCCGTCCGACCTGTTTGCTGCCATCGGCCTCCAGCTGCAGACCCACATCAATGTCGAACTGCCTGGTCTGGATGAGACACAGCGGCTCGACGAACTCCTGCAGTCAGTGCTACACACGCCGCTTGCGTCAGAGCAAGACTGCGTGCTCGTTCTTGATGAAGTGGACCACCTCGTTCGTCTGCCGAGTGGCATGAAGCTCAAGGCGCAGAGCCTGCTACGGTTCTTTGTGCGTTGGTCCCACCTACCAAACTCCAAGCTCAGCTTCGTTGGTATCCTCAACGGCATCGACATGCATGCGCAGATCGCTGAGTTCCTCTCGCACGACCCTCATCCGACGAGCGTTGTGCTCTTCCCGTCATACTCGCTCGAAGAGCTACTCGAGATCCTCGGTACCTACGTTCGGTCGGTGTGTCCTGCAGGAATTGAGAAGAAAAAGCTCGATGAGATCGTCGAGCCGCGAGCCCTGGAGCTGATCGCACGCAAGATCGCCGCACGAGATGGAGACGCGCGTCGAGCTATCGGCTTGCTCCAGCAGTGTGCGCGTGCGTGTCTCTCCCAATCAGATGTATCTCGCCTCACTCTTCGCGACGTTGTCAAATGCACAAGCTCAGCGATTTCATCGACCCCGTCTGTCGTGAAGCAGATTCAACAACTCCCACGACAGCCAAAGTTGCTGCTCTATGCAGTCACTCGACTCGCGGAATGCGCCAAGACGACTACATCTGTGGAGGATGTGTGCGAGGAGCTCGCATCGCTGCAGGCCAGACACTCGCAACTCGCCTGGATTCCTCGTTTCCGCCTCGAAGAACTGCAACAGCATCTCGGATCGCTCGAATGCTATGCGCTCGTGAAACAGACCCCAGTCAAGTCGAAAAGTGCATGGAAAGCTCGGCTCTCGTCGACCGTATCCATGGACACGCTCACCAAAGCTTTCCAGAACGACGACTTGCTCAAAGAACTACCAACACGATAGACTCTAAAATGCTCTAGAATTTATTTACACACGTTTGTTTTGATGCAAGCCTCTAGTGGCCGGTGTTGTTGGACGAGTTGGCCGTCTCCTGCCGCATTTGGCTTTCGAGCGCAGCCTGGGCTTTCTGTACCATGAGCGCCAGTAGCGAGCGGTTCAAGGATTTCTTCGTTGACGGTGGAAGCCGCTTCTCAACGGCCTCGGACATTGCACGCGGCAGCTCTTTCGAGACGAACTTGAGCATCTCAACGCGATACATGTGGGAGGTCTCGGACGGCGCGCTGCCTCGTGGGCGGCCGTGGGTCGCAGCTTCGGCCTCGTTCACTTGCACCATGCGTTGCTGGATGTCACCAGCGATAGCCTCCGCGACAGCGTCAATCTCTGGGTTCAGCTGAGTCTTATCTGACGATCCACTGGGCTGTGCGCGGATGAACGCCAGAGTCCTGGACAAAATGCTCTGCAACAAATCCGTGCGGATCTGCGAGACGAGCAAACTCAAATGACGGACAGCAGCCTCCGGGTTCTCGACCGGATTCACGGGCGCGGTTGGTGTCGCTGTAGTGGCCGAGGGGGAGCGTTTCTGTTGCTGAGACCGAGTACGCTTGAGCCCTGGCACCGCCGGCACCGAGGAAGACGTCGGGGGTACATTGGGCGGCGGCATGGCCCCGACTCCCGACGGGGTCTGCGGCGGCGGCGGGTGCGCCTGGGCAGCGTGGAAAGCGTGGCGCGAGTAGACCTCCCAGTCCACCGTGGGGTCTCCCGACGGCGTCAGCGGGAACGGATACCCGGGAGGCACGCCGGACCCGACGAACGTCTGGATCGGGCGTAGCGCGTAGCCGCTCGAGACGGTCGAGGGCGAGGCGGCTCCGCGCTTGTCGTTCTTGTTGACGATGGCGCCGAGCATGGACGGATGCGGCGGCGGAAGTCCGGGCGCGAAGGCGTACGGAGGAGCCACGTAGTGCGGCGACGGGAAGGGCACGGTGGGCGGCGGTGCGCCCGGCGGAGGGGCGGCGTGCGACATCATGATCTGCATGACGCTGAACATGTGCTTGTTGAGCGTCTGGATCTGCTCGCGCAGCGTGCAGACCTCGTTGCGCAGCTCGTCGATCTCGGCGCGGTCGATGAGCGCGCGCGCGGCGCCGGCGTCGCCTCCGGAGGCCGCGGCGCTGGGCAGCGAGCGGCGCTTGATCTCTCGCAGCAGCTCTTTGCGGCCGCGCAGAAACTTCTCGTGGCGGAACTCCCACCAGTCCTTGGGGTCCACGCCGCCGGTGACCTCCGGGTCGACGACGCGCACCTTGCGGAAGCCGTAGAAGTTGAGCTGGCGCACGAACGAGCTGAAGTTCTTGTGCTTGAAGTAGACCGGGATGACGTGCTCGGCGAAGGCCACGGGATTCTTGACGATGAAGCTGTCGCCGGCCGGCGACCAGCAGGCCACGAGCGGCGCGCACTTGTCGAGCATCTCGAAGGTCTTCTCGAGGAAGAGCGGCGGCGCGGCGGCGCCGTCGGCGAGGCGCGGGCGCTTGCTCGCCGCCTCGCCGTCGGGCGTGTCGAGCCCTTCGTCGGCCGGCGACGTCGGCGCCGAAAGCCCGGACGCCGGCGAGATGGACGACGGTCCGGAGACCAACGCTCCGGACGCGCCGGTTCCGGATCCGGAGCCGGATCCGCCGGACGCGGACGCCAGCGGACGCGGCGCCTGGATCCGGAGCGCGTCGTCCGGAGGCGCCGGCGCCGGCGCCGGCGACGAGAGGCGCTGGAGCGCCTGCAGCGCCTCGGCGGTCGGCGAGAGCGCGCCCGTCGCCTTGCGCGTCGGCGAGCCGGCGGCCATGGTCGAGGCGAGGCGAGGCGAGGCGTCCGGTCTGCTCCTTGGAGTCTGCCGGGGCGAGGGCTTCCCGGGACGGCGCGCTGCAGCTGCCGGGCGGCCCCCGCTAGAGAGAAAGCGCAGCCACCTCTCCTCTGGATTGGACGCCCCGGACGCCGGACGCAGACGGGCCGGCGCGCGCTCGGTCAACTGCAGGCCGCTCGGCGGGTCTCTTGCACCGAAAGAACGTTCGAAAAGAGCGCCGCGCGACAGGTCATTGGATGAAAGGGAAAGGATTTCGTATCGGATTGCGTGAAAGCGGGTAGGGTTGATGGTGTGGATCCATTGTTGTGGACCGAAAATCTGACAAATGGGCCCCGCAACCAGAGAGCGCAGACCCAAACCCATCTGAGCCTCACCCATAACCAGATAACGAAGGACCTATATCGAATAAAACAGGTGAATAACTGAGATGGATACACCAGTTCGATATCCTGCGAATCGCACACCATGTGCGCTCGTTGCGAACTGACCCCTCTTGGTGTCCGTTTGATCCGACATATCGATTGCTGAGTGCTTTCTGTGGGTGGTCCTTCGCTCTATATGATAATATCAGACGTTTCACGTCCGAACTGAATGTCTTGAATCCAAGATTTGGGTCCACATGCACAGCAATGACGTTGTCCTGGACACGGTTCTGGTCAGCAAATCCGTTAAAGGAACTCGCGCGTCGATCCCGAGCGAAACTACGCGGTTGGCTCTGTAGCCGGATCGCTTGACTCGACTTGATGTGAGACGAACTTGCCCATTTTGTCCCATGAACATGGATTCCAGTAGAACTCCTCGCTCAAGTCCTGCTCGACTAGAAGAGCGGCGTCCATCACCAGTCCGGTGAGATCGTATACTTGGACTCGAGGTTTGAGTAGCTGAAGGTTATGACGTAACGCTGCACCGACTGCCACTCGAAGATTATATGAATGACCTAGTCAAGGAAGTCAGAAAGACCGCAGACAGAACTCTTTGCTCCTAAGGCAAGAGAAACTAACGTTACCTGGCCAGCAAACAAGCGTAAACGCTTCAAATCTACAGCCCACTTGTGTCCTTAGTCCGTGGTATGTGACGTCGCCGCTGTTTGTATCCACTCCATGCTTCCAGAATGATCGCACGACGCCCTGTGATCCAAGTTTCGGTCATTTCGAGTCAAGCTGATAAGCCAGCGCTGCGTAGCTCACCTCCGGCTCTTCAACATCAACGATCGCATCCAACGTATCCTTAATGATCGCGGAGTATCCAAGAACAACGCGATACATTCCCACAGCATTGAACACGGGGCATAGAAACAGCAAACACGAACTACTTGCATCGCTGCCTGAGTTCCAAGCGATCTCAACTTGCCTTGAATACGGGAAATAGCCATCAGAGCACACGCGAAGGATGTACTTCCCCGGGCGTGTTTGAACTTTGCTCGAGCTGTTAACCGGAATTGACTGGACAACCAGCCCGAGCTCCTCAATTATACTGCTCCGGCGCTTCGTTGTCACAGCTGAACCCGATCCGGCGCCGTGGTTTTCTCCAGAGAGCTGAACGATTGCAGTTGATCGTATCGTGTTCGCGCTCATGATTGCATCGTGCAGATGAAGATCAAAAGAGACTTTACCGAGCATGATGGGGATGAAGATAGTTCGTGGGGGATGATATCGGCCACCATCCACGATGACGTTCTTCAAACCTGAGTAGAGGATTGAAGTTTGCTCTGTTGGAACACGAACGGAATACATTCCTTTCCTAACGTCCCACGAGACACTTCCATCCGAACGCGTCTGCAACGTCGTTTGCTCTGACGTGCACTTATCTGTTATCAGCACGGGAACACTCTCAATTAACTTTGGCGTGTGTTGATTGTAAAAATCAACGAGTTGAATGGTATACGACCACTTGAAGGCCTCCACCGGCACTACAATCTCTTGCGGCGCTGACGTTGATATCGAACTCCCGTATAGCCCTGATGCGTTCACGGTTGGAAACACGACCACAAGTGATGTCCACTCAAAGAAATCGTTGTGAAAGACATGCATGGAGTACGAACCGGGAGCCAAACTGCATGTCGCAATACCTTCCACATTCGTCAACAAGGCCCAATTAGGTTTTTTCAGCGTTTGAGAAGGACCCTCGGCTGAACTCGGCACAGTTGATCGATCACCCTTGATCTCGCTTTGAGCCGATGAATGATTTTCTTTCAAATGCGTTTGCCAGACCTCTTCAACGTGAGCATGATGATCTTCTGGAACTTGATCCCTATTTGCAAGCCCAAGATCTCGGCGAAATGCCTCCAATTCCATCTCCACTAACTCGTTCACAAGTTCCTTCTCACTGTTTGATAAGTTTAGTTGTGGTCGGAAAAGCTGTTGAAGCCTCGTAGGGCCGCTTTGGGAGTACACTCGCGAACGCTCGCTTTCACTCATGGCGTCAAGTATCTTTTGCTTTATCATATCATAGCGACGGCGCATAGCTCGGCGAAGAAGTGCACGCGACTTTACAATAGGCACGAGCTTCGAGTCACGAAGACTCACCATGGTGTACCGTAGGCCAGTCTCAACTACTTCGTCGACAAATCTGAGGGCTGCAAGCTTCACCTGCTCCGAGTACTTCTTTTTCTGTAGCCTTTTGCGAATTGAGACGAGACGAGATCCCATCGTTAGAGTAGGTACGATTTTGCTTGCGAGACTTGTCATTGCCTTTTGGTTATCAAGACTTTCCTCGATGAATACGTAAGCGTTGGCCACAGGTGTGTTGGTATCATCCATGGTAACGCGAACTGTCACAGCCCGCTTTAGCCTCTTGTCACCAGCAACAAATGGATTCTGTTGGAGGCTCTCCTTCACACCATTCTCTGCTAGGATGCGGAGTATGCTGCGGTATACGCTCTGAACAGTCGGCAATGAACGGGAGTTGTCTTCGTGCCGATAAACAACTATTTCCGCAGTCACTCCTTGAATCCGCAACGTAATTTGAAGTTGTGATTGTCGCGCTGTGTCATCGTTACCAGTACATTTCTTCTCGTTCTTGTCGTCACCGCCTGCGACTACTCTGGGATTGATCACGAACTTCCCATTACGCCCGAAACGAATGTTCTTTGAGAACCTGCGAACGAAATCCCCAAGCTCTGCTTTTTCTGGGTTGCTCTCGTAAGAGACGACAACTTCGTACACTTGGACGATGTGGCGGTCCACGAGGATTAGATTCATTTCTTCAAGTCCTGCGTGAATTGATGTTGCTTGATTACTTCCCCCAAGAACTTGGAATCGCCAAAGAATTGACTTCTTGCTTCTATACAATGCAGCGAGAGATAGCCACTTGCATTCGGTTGCTGGTTGAACTTCGAAGTGGGCTAATGGCTGTAACGTCTCTGTGTTCTCTAACTGAACGGCAACACGCTTCAATCGTCCAATAGTTTCATGGACGCGCTGATGCTCGGCAAACTGGATCTCTTTCGTGCTCTTATCAAACGGTGCTTGATTATCAGTGGTGTATCGCTTTAGTACAAACAGTACACAGTACACGTGAGTTGCGACTTCTGACAGGTGTAGACTCAATCGGTCGACGAATCCACCATGGAGATACCGCGAATGACTGTAGCTTGCGTTCCCATAAGAAGAAGTTGGACATCCGTCCTGAATGAAATCGATTAAATGTAAATCATAGTTGAGCAGCAACGCCATGAACCGCCAAGGTGATCGATGAGCTGCTCGCTCTGACGGGGTGATCGAACTCAATGAGACATGGTGAGTCAGCGGGAGCCGATACAGTCCGCTAGGTGTCGGTGAGAGCAAAGACATTGTTGGAAGATCATCCATTCTATGTTGATTCCGAAGGTAATCTGCCTAGATGGTCAATGAGTACAAAAGAAACCTTAAAACATCACTCAAGAACACAAACCTGTTTTTTCCTAAACAACTGCGCCAAATCTTGTAGTTCTTCGCTAGCAAAATGAAACCCAATACGTTGAAACACTGTTGCCAAGCGCTTTTCCGTGATTACTGTCCGTCGGTTAATGACCGACTCCATAAAGGCGCGTTCTCGATTGTCTTTTCCTTGGCTTGCCAGTGACAGAAAATGCCGGAACGCTTGTTGTACCACTGTTTCACCTGGTGACCTGTGCAGACATTATGAGAAAAAAATCTACGTATGGGAGTAAATCAATTCCATAGTAGTGTGCGTACAAACCTGCGCGCTTCATGGGCCACAATTGCACAGATTTTTGCAGTAATTTCATTGAAACTAGGGAAGGTGGACGTCGCGTCCATGGAATGAAGAGGGATTGAGACTGGCTTACACCCATGTGACCTTGTCAGCTCAAGGTATACTTCAAATAACCCTGGACTATTTTCTGACCCTCCTCTGTTCACATCGACAGCAAGCAACGGACTCAGGCGTTCAACGCGATGAACAAAGTTGTCACACTTCTGGTCATATTCCTGTTGAGATCGACAACCATGGTCCGCCCCAAAAATTGACTCGAAGTCCTTTGAAATCTCCATCCGAACGCGAACTTCCCCAGATTGAACGGCAGATAGCAATGTGTTCTCGAACGATTTCTGGCTCTGGCTTAAGAGATCATTATGTGCGCCGTGATGGAAGTTGCCGAGCAGGCGGATGTTTGAGAAATCGCTTCGCTCCTCGAAAGGAGGGTATATACTCCTCCAAAAGACGTTTCGGCATATTGCAATGTCGAAGGCACCAGTTGTAGAGATATCCTTCACTTCTCCAATCCCGACCGATATAATATGAACGCAATGACTGTCTTGAATGAGCCCTTCACTAGCATTTCCGCTTCGGGGAAAGGAGCTAACTTCAATTTCCGCAACAAGTCCCACGAAACCACATCGAGTTCGCCAATCGTTTACACTCGATGAATACTTCGAGTACCCACAGATGTACATGGATGTGGGTAGGACTGAGTGGGTGACCCAATGACTGTTTGGGCAAAAGCAACCAAGTGCGCATTCAGACCGGCACAGCGGTTGAGGCACACGACTTCGATGAGAAGCAGCGGCTGAATCAACCAAAACATCATCGACGAGGACGCGGAGATATCGACCATCGAAGAGGACCTTGAAATCAGTCCAGCAGCCGTGCGGAATATTGTAATTTGTTGCCCAACATTCGTAGCCTTGCCACCACACTCGACAGCCAGCGTTGATAGCCCCGATTGTGCCAGGATCATGCCCTTTGGGATACCCTCTGTCGAAAATCACGAAACGAATCGTGTTATCTTCATTTCCAGTCTGCTCAGACAGTTTGCACGCTAGTAATCGTGGACGACGAAGTCCTAACACATTGTTTTGTTTCACCACGTATCAGCAACAACCAGTTTGATGCAGGACGTACTTAGAAGATCGCCCACAGGCAAATGCTGTTCTGCTCGCTCAAAGGACGCAACTGGACAGCCGTAGATACTGTTGTTCGTGCTTCCACAGCAGCTCCATCTTACGAATTCGCCCCTGTTATTCAATTCAGGGTGGAGATGCCGTGATCCCTCTGATTCTCTTTAACAATGAAAGGTTAGATGTTCTCTTGGTGAGGTGTTCCATTCTTTCCCACCGTACACTTTCGTCAAATCTGCACTCTCGTCTGACGCTTTGAACATTCGAATTCGTAAACTGAACGGCACCTTCCAGTCTCTTTGGCTATCCTTGTGAGGAGTAATAATCACGTACCCATCGCCATACAGCGACATCACCGTTTCCGGGGGCACGAACGAAGCCCGCTTCTCTACGTCGACACGTGGTCTCGGGGATCTTGATGGCTTGGACTGAATAGACGTTTGCAGTTCTGGCTGTTTATCTGCACGACACATACTCTCGTGATCGAAGGCGTCGCTGTGCTCAGGATAGCTTCAGTCAATCTTCACAGAAAGAGCGACAACTTTCTACCACTTACTCTTCTACCTCACGCGCGCTCACGTTGTTCGTCGACAGACATGGCGGCATATTGACCTCAGTTCCTCCTGCTCCATCCGCTCTCTCGTCGTGGCTGATGCATGGACGGTGGGCCGCCTCCGGGCGCCTGGGCTCTCGTGGTGGCGTGGCGACCACTCTCGCAGGTCGAAGCCGCCGCGCTCGGGCCGCCTTCACGCCGCGGTCTCTCGGCGCGTCCGGCGAGCCGTAGATGCCGAAGAGCGTGAGCTCTCGCCCCGTGCGCGTCATTCGCCCCGCTTCTTGCTCCTAGACGCTTCCTCCCACGCACGAGCACTCGTCGCCAAACGCCATCTTCGCCCACTCCGTCGTTTCCCCCTTTGGTAGAGTGTGTGTCACTTCAACCAAAGTCCCTGGAAAATTGGGTCATTTTTGTAAAATAAAGACCTTCACATGCACAAAATTCGAACTGACCAAGGCTGAACAATGGTGGATCATGTGAAGCAACCAGCTCAATGGCGCGTCCTGCTTCTCGAAATCGCTCACTTCAGACGATAGCTCGCTCTAGAATCAGTTTGTTTGCTCGACTAAGTGGTGCTGCCCATGGCCGAGCCATTGAAGTTCTCGAGAGCGTCAGCCACGACTTCCACATCGTCGCGACGATATCAGGAGCCCGAACGACCCAAGGTCTCCTCACGATCACCAACTCCCGCCTTGTGTTCGTGCCGTATGCGCCATCACTCACGTTTTTTCATTCGCTTGAAGTGCCACGTACTGCGATCGCGGTAATCATGCGTGACGGGCATTTATTGAACTGCAAAAGTAGACATCCACGACAAGTGCTCCTAGCATTTTACGACGCGTGTGTTTCGGCCAAGGAAGCGGATCACTTTCGCTGGACAGACAATATAACTCAGCCGCTCCACTCTCCTCAATCAGTTGACGACGTTTTTGCGTTCAAGCACTTCGCGAACAAGTGGGCCGCAAGTACCGACGGATGGCTAGCGTACACCGGTGCGCGAGTACCTCTGGGTTGGCCTTCTGCGTCAGATTGAGCTATAGAACGGAACAGACGACAACGAGGAGCTGATCACTTGGAGGTTGCTGAAGAACTCGGTCTTCAGATTTGTTGAATTATTCAACAATGCCGAGGAATTCAAGTTGAATTCCTCGGGATCGCCAATATTCACAGGTTGCGGGGGCCAATCGATTCCCTAACGCGCACGTTGGAAAACTTGATACCCTTCGTCACTATGTTACTTACCCTACTCAATAACGTAGTGACGGAGAAAATGAGCGTGATCAGCCCGACGTGTCATTCTCGGCGCGGCTTCAAAATGAGAATTGGACAATTACCCCCACCTTCGTTTTCACTAGGGCATGCTCGTCTTTCAAAGATACGCGCTGGCTCAAGCACATAGTTTAACTACTGTCATGTGGCGAGAGTATTGCCAGAGGATTGTGCATCGGTTTCTCGTCCATGGCGGTGGCGGCTCGGATCGCACTGCACAGGTCGTGCGTCTTGCGGAGCTGATATTCTATCGGACTATCCGTGGATTCGCAGCGCTAATCAAGAAAGAGAGGTGCTCGTTCGGACATCAATGAACGGAGAGTATTCGTGTCGGAAAGACCAGGGTGAGCTTCCGAACGAGCGTTCCCCACTGATGCTACAGGTCTTGGATTGAGTGTGGCAGAGGATTCGGCAGTTCCCGACGGCTTTCGAGTTCAACGAGGCCCTTTGGCTCCACATTTGGGATGATCTCCTATCTGGTCTGTACGGAGCGTTTCGCTTCGATTCAGAACGAGAACGAGTCGCCAGCAATGTGCGCAAGCGCACAGAATCGATCTGGACCCCTGAGCTCGAAGATCCAAGTCTGTTCACGAACCCCATGGATCGATCGACTAACCTGGTTGCGTACCCGTTGGCCACCTTGAAGGGAGCCATTCTGTGGGACGGGTTCTTCTTCCGCTGGGATTTAGAGAGGCAATCGGAGCTCTGTCCGAACGATCTCAATCAAGTCGCTCGTAGCACGCGTGACGAACGCAGTATCTTTCGAGTCCTCTTTGGACAAGGTCGCCAAGAAGCCGTGTGGCGGTCAAACGAGCGGGCTCTGGTCTAGTCAGTCGACCGAGCGAGCCTTCGCCTCTTGCGACCGCCACGGGGGGAGTGAACGTGAACCCTGCTCTGAGAAAGCGTTCTGTGTTGTGAACGTTCCAGCTTCCTTGGCAGACGTCCCGGCCGCTCGCTGTCAGTCGCAAGCGGCTTGATTATCCATAGAAAGCCAAGGGGCTAGAGAAGTAAATATCAGATTTCTTGTTTGCACTTCGCGCAGCCATTTCTCAAGTCCCCGGCCGGCATGCGCAGCCCGACGATCTCGGTGCTCTCCAACGCCACGACCTTCGTCTCCGTGGACTCGGCGTACCCGGACGCGCCGCGCGCGCTCTCGGGCGAGTCGGTCTTCGACCGCGTGCAGCGCGTCGTGCATCTCGTCGCGACCTCGCAGGGCGAGCGCGCCGTCAGCGGCGTGCTCACGGTCTCGAGCTTCCGCCTCGACTTCTCGCCCTACGACGCGTCGTCGGCGCTCGGCAGCTTCGAGCTCCCGACCGCCGCCATCGACACGATCACGCGCGAGCGAGCGATGCTGCAGATCGAGACCAAGGACCTGCGCACGATCCGTCTCGCGATGCACGACGCGTTCACGGGCACACGGCGCTTCGGCGACTCCAACTGGATCGACAACCTCGTGCGCCGCATGCGGCCGCCCACGATGGTCAGCGCGCTCTTCGCGTTCGACCACTTCGCCGAGAAGGCCGAGGGAGATCGCCCGCTGCCGACCAACAACGGCTGGCTCGTGTACAACCCCATTGCCGAGTTCGTGCGTCTCGGTTTCTTACCGAACAACCGCGCGCCCGTAGAGCCGGACGCCATGACGTGGCGGCTGTTGAAAAACTCCAAGTTTCGCTTCAGCCCCTCGTATCCGCAACTCCTGGTCGCGCCGACCACGATGACAGAAGAACTCCTTGTCCAGTCCGCACGTTTCCGCTCCCGGGCACGCCTCGCCACTGCTGTATGGCGCCATCCGCACCACCGATGTGTTCTCACGCGGTCCTCGCAGCCCAACTTTGGTGTAGTCGGCAATCGCTGTGAGCCGGACCGTGTTTTGCTGAAGGCCTACCGAGACTCAGCCAAGAAGAACAGCAACGGCGAGTCGCCGCCCCTTCATATATTTGATGCACGCAAGCCTTTCGCGGCATTGGGCAACCGGATCAAAGGCAAGGGTGTTGAAAAATCTCAACACTACGACAATGCTGCTGTCGAGATGCTTGGAATTCCGAATATTCACTCCGTTCGCGAGTCGCTTGACTCACTCAAAGGTTTGCTACCTCGTGAGGGAGTTGTTCGTCGGTAGTCTGTCAATTTGTTATCGTAGGTCTCGTCAATTCGAATTACGGTGACAACAAGGACAGCAAGTATCGAGCATTCCTCCGGCGCCTTCAAAGTGAGTTCTGTGAAAGAGATTTTTGAACGCCTTCATCGTTGATGATGTATTTACTCAGGCACAGGATGGCTCAAGCAGCTTATTCTTATTCTCTCTGGGGCGCGCCGCGTTGCCGAGGTTCTCCACGAGCGCGGCGCTTCAGTTTTAGTTCATGGCAGCGACGGTTGGGATCGAACTGCGCAGATTGTGAGCCTTGCGCAGCTGATGTTGGATCCTTACTACCGGACTGTTCGCGGGTTTGCGGTCTTGATCGAGAAGGAATGGTGTTCATTTGGCCACAAGTTCACAGATCGCATTGGCGTGGGCAAGAGTGTAGAAGATCAGTCGAATGAGCGCTCACCGATAATGTTGCAGTTTCTCGACTGTGTTTGGCAGTTGACAAGGCAGTATCCGGCGGCGTTCGAGTTCAACGAAAAGTTTCTTCTCCACATTCTGGATGGACTCGTCTCGGGACTGTATGGAACGTTTCTCTACAACACCGAGCGAGAACGAATCTTGGAGAAGGTATGGACTCGAACGGAATCAGTCTGGACTCCAGTCTTCGAGTGTCCTGGTCCGTACCGGAACAATAGATATCGACAGACGACCCAGATCGCTATGCTGCGACCAAACCTGAAGCGTATCGTTTTGTGGGATACTCTGTTCTTCCGTTGGGACGCAGAAAATGACGACGTCAGAATGGTTGCGAGCCTCGGGGATCTTTACGACAGCGGCGACGACGACGACTTCGTCAGTTATCCCGTTGACGAGGACGACGTTGAGCTCATTCACGATTTCGATGAGACACAGATTGAGGTGCTGTCACGTCGCTGAGATACCCCACTTGTACATTACTTTGAAGTATAAAGGCAATTCAATTGAATATGAAGGAATTATTTTCTGAGTTTCAGGCCCAGAGGCTACTAGCATCCTAGTCACGCAGTTGGCGGATCTGGAGTAAAGCCTTGGTCCAGTTCAGCACGCACTCAGCCGAGACGGTCAGCGACTGCTTGATCGAGTCGAGATCGGCAAGCAACTGCTGAATGCCGATTACCTTGAAAAGCGCGATCCAGTCATTCACTGGGAGCGAGCAAACACCAGCCTCAACGTAACACTTGGGGTGAGAGTTGAACGCGTAGGTCTTGATCTGCGGGCACGTCGGCTTGGTCGCTGGCACGGACTGGATGAGTGGCACGAGGTCCTTCTGGAGGCAGAGCATGACGTCCGAGATCCACTTCTTGCCCTTGTCCGAGAAGCTCGTGGCGTTACCGGCGAAAGCACGGCAGAACTTGCCGCCGTAGCCGATCGCGTAGCCAGTCGGACCGCACGGGTACGTGGCCTCGAGGCAGTCGTCGTAGAACGCGCACGAGTCGCGCGGGATGGCAGTCGTGCACGTGGTCGGCAGCGCGGCGGCCGTGGAGCTCACAGCGAAGCAGAGCACAGCGAGCGTGGCGAGCAAGTACTTCATCTTGAGCGAGCTAGGCGAGAAGGGATCGGTTGGTCGTGGAGGGAGGCGCTTGGGCTCGTGGAGGCGGATTCGAAAGTGAGACCGTGTCTGGGTCGCGGCCGTTGACTGGTCCGACAACGCACGGGCGATCAAGGGTTGCGAGTCGCACGCAGGCTTTCCCGGTCCTTCCACCTGGTCGGGCCGACCGCTCGGGAAACTTTCTTACTCTGAGTACGGTACTACGTGTACATTCGTGGTCGGCCCTTTCCCCGAGGTAGTGTAGTCTTCCGTCACAGAGCTCTGCAACGGGCTCCGGTGGAACGCGTTGCAAACACGCCATGGTCCGGCTATGCGCATTGACTTTCTTGACCTGATGACACTCACTCTCGCAGCCAGAGACGGGCCATGTCGATCTTGTTTGCGAATTGTACCCCCCTTCCAATTGGTTTCACTAAGTTAACCTCCTGCTTCCCATGATGGCCAAGGCGAATGGCACCAAGGCGACCACGTCGCCCGTGCGTCACAGGCCGCAGCAGGCGCCGAATGCGCTCGCAGACTACATTGAGAAGGCGTCGGCCACGCTGCAAGCGTCGGAAGCGCCGAAACCAACAGCGAAACGACGGCGCCGCAAGCCCAATAAACAGAATGCGCGTCTCTCTTCGTCTACGGCGGATCGCCGATGGGTCGTGAGCGTGCGTGGGATGGCCGAGCCCGAAGAACTGGAAGATGACGACGAGTTTGCAGATGTGTGCACAGATTTGGCCCAAGAATTCGAGAAGTTTGGGCCGATAGAGGCCTTCAGCGTTGCGCAAAGTTCCGGCGTCGTGACTGTCGAGTATGCTGAGGAGCTCCACGCCGCGGCTGCCGTGCTGGCGAAGAACAACCAGCGATACGGCGGACGGCTTCTCGCTGCAACGATGGAGGCAACCATGACTGCCAGTCAGCAACAAACGCTACAGATGGCATCGACCGTCCCTACAGAGAAGTCAACCGTCCCTACCAAGCAACTACCCTCTCCTCCAGAGAAACCAAAGAGACGACGGAGCAAGATCAAGAATGCGGTAGCGAAGTATCGAGAGGCTTGCGAGTCCAATGAGCAGTCACGATCATTGCGGTGCAGCTTCGTCGTACGCCACATGGTGGAGGCGGCGGAGGTTGAGGATGGTGATGAGTACGAAGAGGTGGTGGAAGAAGTGAGACAGCACCTCGGTCAATACGGAGAGATCGCTCAAATCGGTGTGTCTCGAAGTAATGGTGAAGATGGAGAACAAGAAGCTGGCGACGTGAATGTGGAGTTTGCTGATGCAGCCACTGCTCGTACAGCCTTTGAATCCTTGAAAGGATCACTCTACGGAGGTCGAATATTGAGTTGCGAGTGGATCAAGAACGAAGGCTGCTATCGAGTCACAATAAATGGCATGGTGGAGGCTGAGGAACTTGATGATGATGATGAATTCGCGGATTTGTGCGAAGAAATCCAAACATACTTGGTTGGCCACGTTTGTGAGAACGACGGGAAGCTCGACATTTCCGTTTCGCAGTCGTCTGGCCAGGTCACCCTATCTTTCCATTCAAGAGAGCGAGCCGAAGAAGTGGCTCAACGACTTAACTACAAGGTTTACGGTGGACGTGAACTCCGGGTCGAGTTGATCACAGAGACTACGACGGTAGACCCAAGTGACACTGCCGAACAGGAACTCGCCACAAAGCCCGCGCAAGACCGCACCTCAGACGCCATGACTGCTCTCCTCACGATCTTTCTTCGGCGACTAGCTTCTCTTCAGGTGAGGGAGTGGAAAAAAGATTCAGTGACTAGCTCGGTGCTAACGATGAGAGTGTTTGCAGGAGCGAGCTCATATTCAGAACCCGATGCAAGACAAACGATCACGCCGACTTGTTCTAGGGCTTCATGAGGTGCGGCGAGGCGTTCAGTCCCACAAGATCAAGCTCTTGCTACTTGCACAGGATTTTGATGAGTGCGATGTCCTCGATTCAAAACTCTCGGAAATTGTTGTTATCGCGGCCCGCGAGGAGATTCCGCTTGTTCGTGCGCTCACAAGGTAGAGCCTAAGTAAAGCCGACTGTGTATGCTCTGTCATTCACACTCACGATGGACCTTTACTTAGGCGAAAGATTGGGAGAATATTGAAGAAGAACGCACGAGTCAGTTGTGTGGGCGTGTACTCATATGACGGTGCGAACGATTTATTCCATGACATCCTCCGCGAAGTGAGGCGTATGGAATACACGGCTGCGATACAAGCTGCGACGTGAGGTCTTCGACTTCACAAACCCCAAGCTCTTATATACTCGTCTGGGCGGACTGGTTCGGTATCTTGCTTCCGTTCTGCCGAATCGGCAGGGTATGAGGCAAAGCTGAATATCTTCTCACAAGCAACAATTTGTTCCTTTGCGAGTCTGCGTGTCGTAGAGGAAGTGAGATCGCCCAATCAGCATTATCAAGAACGAAGAATTATCCTACCGGTCGCTCGCCTGGACGGCGAAATCTAACCACGCTGATGAGCGAGGCGTTGCCATAGAGAATAGACTGTGTTGAAGCGGATCCTCTTTTCCAAGTGCTCTTACCAGGCGCTCCAGGTTGTGACGAACACGGTCCAGCGGCAGATTAGGTAGCATTTTGTGAGCGACCACGTAGCGCTCTGAACTTGCGGGTCGACTGGTCTGTGTGATCGATATGAGCGAATAGAGCCACGGAGTGTAAACATTCGGATTCCACGTACCACTGGTTTGACGATCGCAATCTCCTCGAAGCACTTGTGAAGGAGCCATAAGAGCTGCAGCATCAAAGGTGACGATAGCTCAAAGGTCTTACACATGAATGATCCGCCCACGCGGAGGACCCAAAACATCGTCAGCGACTCAGCTAGGATGAGGCGAGTCACCAGGAGCTCCTGCGTAGTAGAACAACTTCAATCAGTGTGAGCGACATGATCCGCGGATCCGAACTGTGTCATACCTGATTGCTCTGGTCTCTTGCATCCGGAAATCCTCCATCGGCGACAACAAGCTGGACTCCTTCGCGAAACCTTTCGTGCACGGCGTCTCGAAAGTCGATAATATTTTCGATCTTGTACAAATCCCCCGTGCCGTCCGCGCCATTGCAGATGTGGAACTCAGTGCACTGCGAGTCGTCGGCTTGGACTTTCCAGTCGCACCACGGTGCATCCTTGAGGGTAATTCCATAACCCACAGCTAGAGTACAGTCCATTGTCTTGCTGGCGCTTGACTCGCCATCATAATGATGCATTCTCCAAAGTAGATACTCGGAGAAACCTCCCGGGCCACCACACACGTCAGCGAACGTGAACGGCTTGTTCTCACCGCCTCCGTTCTTGTGGAATTGCGTCCATCCAAACAGAAAATCCATATTCGCCATCTTCATAGCTGAGCGATTGATGAAGCGATGGCGGCCGAGCGTCTCGAACGGATTCGTTCCGCGACGCGCGGCCACAAACGCCTTCCGATCCAGCGAGCCAAATCTGCGACGCGTGAGCGAAATGTAGCCATGTGGGCACGCCATCACCACTAGTGACCTTACCTCGCTTTAGTGTCCTCCAATCGCTTGAGCAGCTCCATGGACGATGGAGGCAGCGACCATGTCGCAAGATGCCTACGCGCAGCCCCCGCGTCGCTCTGGAGCTCTTCGCCATCATCTCCAAGTGCTGCCGTGAGGTCCGCCGTGTTGTGTTGGCCTGAATTGAGGAGCATGGCGATTCCATTGGGAGTAATGCGAACACTAGTGTCAGACAAAAGCTCTCCGTCTAGTTGGATGTTGGTGCCGTTCACGACGTGGTGGAGCTCGCCACGCTCTGTCCGATCGCCTTCCACGCGGGCATTAACGTGAGTGCCTCTCGCTCTGTCGTCATGGCGGCGTATGCGCTTGCGTGGCCGCCCGAACGACGAGAATCCCATCAGCGTCTGCATCGCGTAGCTGTCGTCTGCCATGTTTTGTCGCAGCTCTCTCGAGAGGAGAAACGATAATGACGGAAAGGACCTCGTACATTCAGATACGGATTGCTATATTACGCCAGTTGCCTCTATTCTGTTGGTCCCCATCCTCCGCACCATCCAACCACCATGGATCCCATCTCACACGCTTCTCTCCTCTCCAGTCGTCGAGTTCTTGCGTCCATCGTTGCTACTGTTACCGCTTGCTGAGGCCGCGCGATGCCACGCAGCCCGGTGGTGGACCGAGTCGAGTTCGGCCTCGAGCTGAAGCTCTCGCGCAACACTTTCGCTGAGCAGCTGCTCGAGGTACTTAATGCGGCTCTGGTCTGGCGCCATCGTAATGGCTTCGCGAATGTTGCGGCCTTGGGCTCGCTGCCGCGTGCGCTCCTCAGCGCCACGCCTGTACCGATCCAGCATCTCGTCATCGAAGTCGTAAACCGTGTCCAGTCGCCGCGACTCGTCGAATTCGTGGTTGCCGTATTCTTCCTCGTTGATCATAGGCGAGTGGTCTGCGGATAGAGACATCCGCAACTCCATTTCATCATCGTCGCTCATGTCCGAGCAGTCCGACAGAGCCGAGCGAATGCGCATCTCGTCGAAGTCGTGGATTTCATCAATCTCCAATCTCAGCGCCTTCTCGACGTCGTCGTAGTCAGCGTGGCGAGGGCCATCCAGCCCAAAAGCCTCCACGTCCCGTTCAGCGTCTTCTGGGTCCACTGGGTTCATGAACTCCATGTAATCAGGGTGGCTCTCCGGATCCCAGCGGAAGAACATTGCGTCCCACAGAACGACTCGCTTCAGGTTAGCACGGGGGTAGATCACGCGGTTCGTCGCACGGTACATCGGGTTCTTGTACGGTCCCGGGTTCTCCAACACTGGTGTCCACACTGACTCAGTACGCTCCCAAACCTTCTCAAAGATTCGCTCACGCTCGGTGTTGTAAAGGAACGATCCGTATAAGCCCGAGATAGTTGCGTCCGACACGTGAAGGAGCAGTTTCTCGTTAAACTCAAACGCAGTCGGAAACTGGCGAGTCATTTGCCAAACGCAATCGAGGAACTGGAGCATCACAGGAGAGCGCTCGTTCGGTTGATCGCTCGAATCCTTCCCCACTCCAATTCGGTCAGCGAACTTGTGGCCGAACGAGCACCACTCCTTCTCAATCAGCACTGCGAAACCGCGAATAGTGCGGTAGTAAGGATCGAGAATAAGCTGCGCTAGACCCACAAGTTGGGGTGTGCGATCCCAGCCATCACTACAGTGGACGAGCACCGAGGCACCGTCTTCATGAAGCACTTCAGCAACACGACGAGCTCCCGACAGAACGCGCATAACGTGCTTTAGCCAACGAGTGTCTGGAAGAACATTTCAAAAAGTCAGCAACGGATCGAGTATCTGAGAAGCGGAAAAAGCCTGGACGTACTCTCGAGCCGATTGTGGTAGTGCTTATCACCGTCGTCGACAGCATTCGGACTGACAAGAGCTGAAATCAAATCAAAGAAACGTTAGCACTTGTCCAAACCGAAAGAAGCCACGGACGGAGGCCACGTACTTTTCAGCGCATCGAGCGACTCACGCATCTTGTGGATGTTGGCGATACCCATGAATTCGATGTTGGCGTTGTCGTAATGCTGGGAATTCTCCACGCCCTTCCCCTTGAGACGGTTACCTTTTGTCGCGATTGGCTTGCGCGCATCAATGATGTGAAGCGGAGGCGACTCACCACTGCTGTTCTTCTTCGCCGAGTCACGGTAAGCCTTCAGAAGTATCCGATCCGGTTCGGAGCGGTTACCAGCCATACCGTAGTTCGGCTGAGACGAGCGCGCGAGAACGCACTTGTTAACTGGGTGCCGCCACACAACAACAGGGAGTCGAGCGCGGGAGCGGAAGCGTGCCGACTGCACGAGCTGTTCTTCGGTCATGAGCGACGGAACGACCATGAGTTGAGGGTACGTGGGGCTGAAGCGAAACTTTGAGTTCTTAAGTAGCCGCCAAGTGATGATGTTAGGATCCGCTCCGTTCTTGCGGTTATACGCGTCGGCACCTCGCAAAAAGCCTAGTCGCTGGTATTCAGCGACAGGCGAATACAATAACCAGCCATCTTCCTTTTGCCCTGACTTTGACATCTGTCGAGCTTTCTTCTCAGCGTAGTAGTCGAAAGCGAAGACAGCACCCATCATGTTTGGCGGACGCATCCGCTGGATTAATGCGTTGAGCCAGCGGAAGTCTGGCGTTGAAGGCAGCTGATCATATCCTTTTTTCTTCGTGTACGCGTCGTGCATCGCAAGGCGAAGAGTGCGGAGGTCCTTACACGAAATCAGCAACATCAAACCATCGCGGGTGATGACATCAAGCGCCGCGAGTGGCACTTCAAATGATCCAAATTTCCATGAAGAGTCGTACGGAGAGAACGTGATACGGTATGTCGTAATCTTGAGCACACCTTGAACAGCTCGGTCACTTTGCGACATCACGACCAGGTTTGTCACACGCTGGACATGCTCCAGGACAGCCTCGCCGGGAAGTGGTATGAAGTTGTCGTTCATGATCGACTCGCGCAGCTTGGCTCGCGAAGACTCCATCGAGACGACCGTCGCGTCGTCAGAGACGGTCGACACCTCCGTGCCACGGAACGGCGGGATCCCTTTCTTGGACATGACCTTGCCCTGTTCGAGAGCATCGATAAAGTTGGAGCGCTCTTCCGTGCTGAGAAAATTAATCTTCTTCGTGAGCGAGGTCGTGCCTGTCTGGATCTTGAGCTGCATGCCCAGACGCGACTGCGGGCGCGCCGTGACAGCAGCGCAAGAGTAGCTCTCTCTGTTCTCGTGCGGCGAAATGAAGTTGAGCATCCGCGCTTCGATATCGACCTGTAGCTGAATGGTTGCCTTCTTGGAGCCTAGCTTCTCGAGCACGGAGTCCGACTTGCGGACCGTGAAGTGGAAGAGCGTGATGTCGGAGCGCGGCGCCGACAGCGTGTCGCCGCGCGCGTTGAGCCCAAAGATGTTGGCGTGCGACGACTTGCTGCGGCCGTTTTCGGCGAGGTAGTTGGACTCGGCGAGCGCGTCGGCCGAGAGCGTGGACGTGGAGCGCGCAGTGTACGACGACGGGTGGGACGGTCCGTTGGCGGAAGACGCGTTCGAGTACTGTCCGAAAGAGCCGCGGCCTCCCTCGGGCAGCGGGCGCGGGATCTCCATCGCGAGCTTGGGCGAGGACGAGAGGTTGGAGCTGCCGGCGCTGCCGTCGAAGGATCGATCGTTGGAGGGGACGTTCTGCGGCTGCGCGCGCGCGGCGGGCGTGGCGAGGTGGCCGAGCGTGAGGTCGCTCTCCCGCTCGTTGTAGCGCTGGCTGCTGGCCTGCGCGGCGGCGCTCTGCACGGCGGCGTTGAGGCTCGCGGCGGCCTGCGCGTTGGGGTGCGCGGCGCCCGAGGACTCGGCGTCCGGGTCTCGTCCGATGAGTTTCCACGCCTGGAGCGTGGCCTGTCCGGCGTGGAAGAGGTGTTTCTCGGCCATGAGGAGCTTGTCGAGCGTGGCGCTGTCCATGGTGGACTGGCGCTGGTGGAAGTAGCGCTCTTCGCCCTCGGGCTTGGCGTCGTCCACGGGCGACGCGGGCTTGGTGGGTCTCTCCATGTGGCTCGAGCCCGAGGCGGAGCGGGACCGCCCGGCGGACGTGCGGCGGCGGGGAGGACTCTCCGGGGGCTGGACGACCGCCGCGCGGCTGAGCCCGTGGAGCGCGTGCGTGTACGTGGTGACGGGAGCGGAGGGGGGGGGGGGGGGGGGGCGGGGGGAGATGAAGACGCAGTCAGTCGGCCGGTCGCCTCTCTTCCGTGCCGCCCAACGTCTTTGTGTTGGGGAGGCGGAAGAAACCCCACTTGCCTCTGGACTAACTCACCCCTCCTCCCATCAACCAGGCGGAGAAGAAGGCAAGGCGAGTGACAGCTGCCAAAACGTGAGTGTGGAACTGTCTTCTCTGCTGGTAGGGTTACTTCAGCGGCGTTTCGGCCAATGAGAGGCAGCGGAGCAGGTCGCGCTGTGCGCTCATTGGTTACAAACCGCCGTCACCTTTGGATCGCCGAACGCATCCCCCCTCCTGCCCCCAGACGACGTGGAGCCACCTTCGCCAGGACAGCGTGAGATTCGCAGACGGCGCAGCGACCGACGACATGCGCGCGAGGGCCGAGGGAGAGAGAGCGAGAGCGAGCGCGCGAGTGAGGAAGAGAGCGCGAGGTCGCGTCGCTCGGAGGACGGCGAGCGCGGCGAGAGATCGCTCGCGACGAGAGCGGCCCGGCCATGGGGGACGCGGCGCCGAGTCCCCACCCCTTCACCACGACGAGTATCTTCTTGAACCTGTGAGCAATGTACATAGGGGTAGGGTCGCGACCACAAACAGTTGACACGAAAAAAGCAGGGGAAAGGGCTCGTGAAGTAACGCGAAGAAGATCACCACGACCGACGTACTGGCGACCGCAGATCTCTTGGCACGGAGGGGTGTCGGCCCGCCACACAGATCTATTGACCAGCCACTACCTCTTCCGACGGATCGCGGCGCACGTCGGGCTTGCCGTGCTCGCAATAAGGACACTGCACGCCGGCGACGTAGGCCGGCGACTGCTGGTCCTGCCGCGTGAGAGGGCTGCGGCACTGGAAGCAGGCGACGGCGTCGCCCTCTTGCAGCGACGGAGTCAGCGCCACGCGGTCGTCAAAGATGTAGCAGTCGCCGCGGTAGTGGGCGCCGCCCACGCGCTCAAAGTACTTGAGGATGCCGCCGTCGAGCTGGTAAACAGCCTCGTGGCCGTCGTTGAGCAGCGCGTACGCGGCCTTTTCGCAGCGCACGCCACCGGTGCAAAACATGACGACAGGCTTGTCTTTGGGTACAGACTGGAGCTTCTGTCTCGCGGTCGTCGGGAACGCGCGGAAGCTCGAGATGTTGAGGTCGATCGCCTTGTCGAAAGTGCCGAGTCGAACTTCGTAGTCGTTCCTAGGAACACGAACGCCATTGAATTCCCGCAAAGAGAGCGTTTCGATGGACGGACCACCACCGATGTGGACAGACGCCCACAGTCGCCAGCGAACACCTCACCCCACGGCGTACGTACCTCGTGTCAAGCACGATCATGTCGCGCTCCTCATCCATCCATCGCTTGAACTCCTCGGGGGATATGTGCGCCGCGCGCCCGTCGGTCGCCGGTCTGACTTCTGGGTCGCCCATGGAAATGACCTCTTTCTTGATTTTCACCAGCAGACGTGGCAGGGTGAGCCGCTCCGATGCGCTGTCCTTGAACTCCATGGCCGCTAGATCTGGATGCAGGCCACGTAGCGCGCGTTGCATGGCCTCGACGGCGCCGCGCGTCCCGCTTAACCGGATGTTGACGCCTTCTTCGGACAGCAAGATCGTGCCGCGGATCTCCTCGCCGGCAGGCGTTCGCTGGGCGCTCTCGAGCAGCTCCGCTCTCAGCTGCGGCAGCTGCTCGGCTGTAAACACGCAGAAGCCATAGGCCGACGAGTTGACGATCGCGCGCGGCGCGAGAGGCGGCGGCTGCTCCGGATCGGCGCGCTCATCCTGACGCATCGCGGCCTGTCGGCTTGTCTCGGAACGCCCAAGTCAATTGACCGGCGAGATAGATCTCGATTTCTACAATTTAGAAATTAGAAATGGACCGCCATTGTGTGGAGGCTCACCTTCACGCGACATCGTAGATGCGCTCCAACCACCTTCGAGGAACCTGCTGATTAGAAGCCTCGACTTGAAGAGCTGTATGTGACGTGTAATCCATCAGAGGAGGATTACAGGGCGGCGCTTAGCCTGTAATCAGAGCCGCGCCGGGGCAAGATCGCTGCGCGTGAAGAGCCGCATTCTTCAAGTTGCGATGCGCGAGTGGATGGCGACCCCGAGCGTGATGGTGGACGAGGCGCGGCTGCGCCACAACGTCCACCACATGCAGCAGCTCGCGACGACCAACCACGTGCAATTGCGCCCGCACATCAAGACCCACAAGACCGTTGAGATCACGACGCTGCAGCTGCAGCAGGGCGCGTGCGGCATCACAGTCTCCAAGCCCAGCGAGGCGCTCAAGTTCTTCCACAGCGGCATCAAGGAGCTCAAGAGCATCCTGCTCGCGTACCCTGTCGTGCAAGTCGCCAAGCTCAGCAAGCTACTGATCGCCGCGCAGCAGTTTGGCATCGAGTTCCTCCTAACGGTGGACTCGATTGAGGGGCTTACCGCCGTCGAGAAGGCGTCCATCTCGTGTGACTACAATCCAAAGGTCCTACTCCACATCGATGTCGGCTACCATCGTGTCGGGCTTGAAGAGAACGACCCGCGTATCCTTGAGTTTGCCCAGAAGATTCATATATCTACGCATCTTGAGTTTCAAGGCATTTTGTCGCACGCCGGTGAGCTCCTGCTTTCTGAATTGGGAATCGGTCTGTGATAATTAACAGAGGCTGTCCGTAGGCCACGCATACTCGTGTACTTCAGTCGAGGAATGCGCCGCGGTGGCAGAGGAGGAGCGTGCAATTATGGTTCGCATCAAGGAGTTAATTGAATCAGTGAGTAGTGAGCGATCTCGCTACTTCAGATGAGTGGATGGTTTTGACCGAAGTGATCGTGTAGCATGGTATTCCAGTTCCGGCGGTTTCGTGCGGTAGTACGCTCACAGAACTTGCTCGTAAGGATTTCAGCGGCATCACGGAGGTATGTGTCTTCCAAAAGCGATTAAGAGTTTGCATCATTCTTCTTATGTTCGAGCACTTGTACAGATTCGTCCAGGCAACTATGTCTTTTTAGATCGTACACCTATTCGAATGGGCCTGACTACGATCAAGGACGTCTCATTGGCCGTGCTGGTCACCGTGGTCAGTTCCAACAAGCACTATTTCATTGTCGATGCTGGTTCCAAGGTGCTTAGCTCAGACGCGTAAGTTGTTCGCCTCCTCCCTCCCCATACTCGAACTCATCAGTCAGCGATGTGTAGTCCTCGCACCGGATCTCCAGACGCGTTCGGCGCCGAGTGCTACGGTCTAGCCTTCCTGGAGAAGGATTTCGACTTGCTGGAGAATGAACCAACGTCGAGCAAACACACGACACGGGATGGCAAGGAGATACTTTGCTGGGAAGTCAAGAAACTCTCAGAGGAGCATTGCTGGGTTAAGCAAGCCGATGGCATCACTGCGCCTGCAATCGGCAGCAAGATGATCATCTTTCCCAACCACTCGTGCGTCGTTGCAAACCTCACCGACCAGCTCTACGTCCAAGGGCCACAAGCGAAGACTTGGAAGACGATTTCGCGTGGCTGCACGCAGTAGAATTAAGCTTTTGTTCATCGAGCAGTAAAATTGCATTCTACTACTCAAAACCACGGGATTGGTAGTTCCTGCAGCAGCGCTTGACACTTTTCGTCACTCCGCATGAACTCCAATAGCTCACCAGCATCGCCGGGAAGATTTGAAGGCTGTATCGGATCCTTAACTCGAAACTTGGATAGCATTTGACCTGTAGCCTCCTCAATTACAAGAACTTCTTTTCCATGAGTTGCCATGTACTTGCTGAACTCGTCAGTATGGCGATGCGACTGACGAAGAGAAGTGTCCCACTCGTCGTGGTGGAACAACTTTGCGAGGTGTCGACGAAAGCTCGAGCGCATAATTTTCTCAACTACTTCAAGCTCATACGACCCACCATCGCGTCCGCGTTGATATTGATACTGTAGAGCCCGCCCGGCGGCAGCTGTTGGATCGGGAGTGCTGTACATCCACGTTGTTAAGCAGTACCTTGACTTGTGCGATGGCATCACGCGGTGCAGCATTTGCTGAGACGAAAACAGCGCAAGATCACCGTCGAGTGGGCGGACGACAACAGGCTTGAACTTCTGCTTCGGAAATGGATACAAAACGATCTCGCCGCCGTCTCCGTCTCGCCAGTCTTCGTTGAGGTACAAGACAGCAGTGATGCACTTGCCGTCATCGCCGTACGAGTCAAAGTGCATCGGAAAGCAGCCACCGGAGCCTTCGTTGTACTGCAGCTTGATCATGTATCCGCTGAGCCCCAGCCACTCCGGCATAGCGCGTTGAATAGCCCGGAACACCATCTGGGAGTCGAAGAACCATTCCAGTGTTGGCACCTGCCGTCGAATCTCCGGTAGCACGAGTTCGGTCTCGACGATATGGTGCTTCTCCAGTAGCGCCGGGGAATGCTCACCATGGAGCAAGATGTGCGTGGAGTTGGCGTACATCTGACCCTTGCTGTGGAGATATTGCATCTCTTGTCGGACGTGCTTGGTGAAGGACGGTGGGAACGCGCGGTGAACAACGCAGTACCCGTCACGCAGCAACGTCTCACCGACATCACGCGTCACAAGCGATTGCCACTGCGAAGCCGACTCATGGAGAAGTGCCTCGGTTGGTCGCGACGGACGAGCGACGGACGACAGCGCCCGGCGCCACCATGCGCCGCCACCTCGGCCTCTCATTTTCGAGGTTTGCGCTTCGAGCTCTCGAGATCCGATACTTGATTGGCTAAAATATGAATACAATCGATATTTTAGCGAATGGATCAGCTTCGCGCCAGTGAAGAAAGGCAATGCTGGCGAAGAGCTACGCCGCGAACGTCCGCGTGCCGTGCGCGGTCATCGAGCGCGCGTCGCTGCACGATATGATGTAATATCACAGTCGGCTGACCGCTGTTGCCGCTGGCTCCTCACCTGATTTCGTTTTGTCGTGTGGACCAGCTACGCGGCATGCCCACGCTGCCAAACTTCACTCAACGCTGCCTTGCAACATCTCCCGCTCGACCGCATCGGCGTCTCATGCCCTGCGTGTGGCTTCGCCGTCAAGACGGATGCTGTCGCGTACAAGTACAGACTGAAACTGACCCTGCTGATGGATGCCCAAGTACAAGACGCTATCCTCTTCGACGAGGTGACCGAGAGTCTGCTCGGCATGCCAGCGGCTTCTCTTCGAAAGGTTCAGTGTGGACACTACAATTCTTGCGCCATAGCGACGCTAACATGACTTGGTGGCGTAGCTGCTGTTACAGCACCCTTCACTGCCATCGCTCTTGGATGAACTGCTGCTTGGGCTGTACGTATCAATTACGTATCAGCCCAGAGAGAACCGCTCCGCTTCGGCGAAGTACCAACGCGACTTGAAAGTGCTCGTGATCCAGCCTTTGGCGCCAGACCTTCTTCCGAAGCCGCCAGTTAGCCTCGCACTCGAGTATCTGAGCTTGGAACGGAAGAGACGACGATCAGCACATGGCGATCATTAGAACATGTATTCATTGGTTGATAGAGTTCCTGTGTAGATTTATATCGCGTGCCGCGAAAAGCTCAGAATCAAATCCGCTAGCCATGGCAAGCGCTGCCCACCTCGTGCTCGCGTCGCACGTGCTGTTGGAGACGATCACCGCGTACCAGACTGGCGTCCCCGTGGCGGCATACTTGCTCTGGGCCAGGAATAACAGGCTGGGAATGTCTCGCAACGAGCTCTACCATCGGTTCGTTCGCGCGCCAGGGGAGCTTGCGGAGGTCGTCGCCCAGTACGGCACGCTAGCGCTGGTCCAGCGCACGCTCTCGTGCTGCTACGTGGTCTATGAGCCATATCCAGATTCGCCGAAGCGCAAAATGGCGTTCATGGGAAACGCTGCTGGTGGGGTCGCTGGGGCGGCAATACGGGGTAAGCAATTCGACACGGCCGTTTGGGCAGTGACTGCCGCCGCGCGTCGAGAATGGACGGCGTCAGAGTTGTGGCTGCCGCCTTGGAAGCTTTCGAAGGAGATGACACCAGGGTGCTCGACATGCTCCGCCAGCATGTGCGCGCCAACGAGGAGGACTTGATCAAGTCTGTTGCCTCCACGTTGGCACTGGGGGAAGATGACGAGCAACAAATTACGAAGCGGATTAACTTGGTTCATTGGTTGGCAACGAATATGCCTCAAGTGGAACTGAGCTCGCGCGTTCTGGTTGCCGCTGCCGAGATTGGCGTCTTGGCACTCGTGAAGGAACTTTGCTCGCATCCAAGCGTTCAAATCGACGAGTCAGCTTTTGTCCGAGCTATGAAGGGCCGACACTATGATGTGCTGCGCCATTTGTTCGAGCGCTACAGGGATGGAGTTGGTGAACACGCTCTCAACGCTTTTATTAGGAGCCAAGACGAAGTCGTATGGGCGATTGTGTCTGAGTTTGGTCCATTTGATTCAGCTGTGTCTGCCGCGCTAAGCAGGCAAAAGAATGATTTCTTTCTCACTGATGACCGCGGGATCACATCGAACCAGCTAGTCAAGCTTTGGAATGCCGGGATTCTCACTCCTTCATGCTCCGTGTCACTCTTGCAATTCGCAGCTGACGAGAACTTTGAAGCTGTCACGTTTCTTTGTGATAAACGTATCGCTGCCGACATCGACAAGGCAATCAACACAACTGCGGAACGAAAACAGTGGCGAATGTGCGAGCATCTGCTGACATGTTTCCCGGAGAACGCTTCGACTGGTAGTGTCGTAACAAAAGCAGCAAAACAAGGCAACTTCAAGATGGTAAAGCGTCTGCTTGGCAGAGTTAGTGATGTTGGCGATGTTGAACGTGCCGAGATCTTTGATGGTGCAGCGTTTTCTGGCGTCTTCCAGCTTGTCAAGTACCGTCACAACAATGGCGTGAAGTGCTCAACAGCAGCCGTGGATGTAGCTGCAGAGAACGGAGATCTAAGACTCGTCCGCTTTTTGCTCGAGAACCATGAGGAAGGCTGCTCGAAGTTAGCAATGAACTTCGCAGCGATTAATGGACACCTCAACGTGGTGAAGTATATCCATTCGAAGCGATCACAGATATGTAAAGAAAGTTTCCTCCATGAGACTATCTTACGCGGCCATCATCAAGTTGTGCGCTTCCTCTACCGACATTACCGGGACAGTTTCCATCGGAAATTGTTGGTTAACCTCTTGGCATATGGGCACTTTGACGTTTGGAAGTCAATGCGTGAGAAGTTTCCGGAAGATGCTGTGCAGTCTATCGCCTCTGCTGCATTAATTGCCTTCGTAAACTTTGAAGTTGGGACTATTCGCTTTATCGCTGATGAACTCGGTGAGACGGACATTCTCCAAGATGGCCAGTACTCGTTATTTCGCTCAAACATCTCCGAACATGCCGATCTGGAGCAACGCATGCGTGTGCTCCAGTATGCGCAGGTGTAAGATGCTTTTACCATCGCAATCCCCAGTGGATCGAGAGTGATTCGCTGTTGATCACCCCACGCGTGCCGCGCTGGGTTGTCTTTCGGATCAGCCCAAACAAAAGGAAGCTGAAGCAGTGGTACTCATCTCTCGGAGAGATCTCCTGGGCAGTGCAGGCCATCTATGAGAACTCACGAAAGACTCTCAAGTTGCTTCTCACTCACCCACCAAATCGCGACGAGGGAAATTTCATCGGTGCGCGCACTGCTGCAATCCATGTCGGATCGCTCCAGCTACTCCAATGGCTGGTAAAGAACGTTCCCCTCCCGCTTGAAAAGACGCTGCTAGACGATGCCATCTACTACCATCGCCGAGATATTGCCCAGTGGCTGGCAACTCGCCATCCTGAGGCGTGCTCGGAGTTCTTCAGTAGCGATGTCGAGCGATTCTACAATCCAAAAGTGATTCGTTGCGGATATGATGAAGAGATGGTGGAGTGGCTCGAGAGCAGTCGTCTGGTGGGTCGCTTTGTGGATTGGTCTGCGATCGCTCGGTATCCGCCAATGTGTGATGACGACGAAGAGAGGTGAAGCAGCTCCTGGCGAGGCATACTGAAAGCAGTTTGACGGCAGAAGTGGAACAGCCAGTGAAAAGACGTCGTAGGGCGTAAAAGCCTTCACACGACGGGAGGTTGCTGTTTTTGCTCTGACATCAAGACTGATTTGGCTTGAAAATCGTGCGGACCTACTGAATTCAACGAATGGCATGTCAAGAAGTTGGTGCTGATGGCTTCGTTGGGTGGCATGAAGTGATGAGCTCATTACGGAGCCTTTGGTTAATGCACAGTCACTCAGTGCCTGGCCACTTGAAAAATCGCAGGCTTCTCGCCCCATCATGCCTGCTGCTGCTTCGCACTGCGTCCTCACGACCCATTCGCTGCTCGCAAACGTGACCTCCTTCCAAGCCGGGCTGCCTATCGCTACGATAGAGATATGGGCCTCTCGCCACCCAGCCAAGACGCGAAAAGAGCTTTATCAGGCATTTCTGAAAGCGCGAGACCAACTAGCAGAGTCGGTAGCTGAGCTTGCTCCGCTTCGAGTCCTGCAGCGCACCGTCCGGGTGAGCTACGTCAAACGCAAACACTTCGCTGATTACGTGCCGATTCCGAATCTTTACGGTGAGACCAACAAACGTAGTCCCATAGAGAAGATGATGCTTGCGCACATGTCCAGCGCTTCGCACAAGGTGCCAATTGGGGCTATTCGCGTCACAAAGTCGACAACCTGACTTGGAGTATTACATCGGGCATGTGTCGAGAGTGGTCAGCCAGGAAACTGTGATACGCAGCAATGGACACTGTTTCTCTCGTTGACACAAATGTGTTAGATGTTCTTCATCGACTTGTGCCCGTCAAAGAGAAAGAAGTCGCTCATGCAATCTCCAACTTCTTCATACAGAGAGATATGAGCAATCACGAGTGCCGTCGTGATTGCCTCAAGTTTGCGTCGTGGATAAGTCGAAAGCTACCCTTTATCGAGCTCAATCCACAAGTGCTGGCTAAAGCTGCGGGGGCCGGAGATCAAACACTCGTCGAGACGCTTTGCGCGCACCCGAGAGTCAGTTGTGATTCGGCGGCGTTTATTGAAGCTATCAAGACTGCGAACAGCAGCGTCTTGCGGTGCCTACTCAAACACCAGTCATCGGACGTGGACGAACAGGTCGTGGATTATTTCATCAAGAGTAAAGATCCTGTGATATGGGCGGCAATGGTCGAGTTCGTGGGTTTTATGACCTGGTTTCCAAAGCATTGAGCAACATTTCTATCTCAAGATCACACTTGTTCAGCCGCAACAACTCCGACCTCAGTGTCGGAGATCTCAAGCTGGGATACCAGCGTTCTTACACGGAATTGTACCGTGTCCCTCGCTAGGTTTGCTCGTAACAATGACCATGAAGCTATCAATTTTCTGTGTGATCGTCGGCTTGGTTCAGAAGTCGAAGAAGCAATCTGTGCGTCATCGCACTTGGGCCATTGGCAGATTACTGAAAATCTGCTTGCACGATTCCCTGCGGCTTTTGGTGACGAAGCTGTCGAGCAGGGAAACTTTACCATGGTCAAGAAATTCTTTTGCCCAAGCGGTGGCGTTGTTTCACCAGATGCTTTGGATAATGCCGTGGGCGCCGCCGATATCCGCCTTGTCAAGTTCCTCCATCAACACCACGCGCCGTGTACTACGAGGGCGATGGAATGGAATGCTGGCAACGGCGATCAACGACTCGTGAAGTTTCTCCACGAGAACAGAAGCGAGGGTTGCACAGCTGAGGCAATGGATGCAGCTGTCATGGGTGGACACCTCGATGTTGTAACGTTCCTCCACTTTTATCGATCCGAGGGGTGCACTGCCGAATGTCTTGACGAGGCGATTGAGTCGGACTTCCACGATGTTGTGCGCTTCCTATACGAGCACTATCCACACATCTTCGCCGCGCGTCACATGGGTGATCTCTTGACTCACGGCTTCTTCGATGTGTGGAAGTCGATGTGCGAGCGTTTCCCGGGTGATGTCACGAACTCGATTTTCAATGGAATCCAGTGCGCATCTTTATGCTGGGAACTACCCACCATTCGATTTATTCTCAATCCTGCCTGGGAAAGGCATCCATCAGCGATGAACACGCTTCGTTTGCCGTCGAGTCTGCGCATGATCGAAGCACATCTAAAGCAAAGAAGAGGCTGTGGGTTTCTGTGGTCCAACACGTGGCCGAGAAGCGTTCTTGGAACTCTGGAGACGACTTTGTGCTCAATCCACGACTTCCCCGCTGGGCAGTACTCAGAATTCTTCCTCACCACAACGGTAACAACCAGTGGTACCTCTCACTTCGTCTCCAAATAACGTGGGCCGTGCAGGCAGTATATGAAAAATCGGTCGACATGCTTAAGATCCTGCGCGAGTTCCCTCCTGGAGCCGACGAGAGGGATTTTGCAGGCGCGCGCACGGCGGCCATCCAGATTGGGTCACTGGACCTGTTGCAATGGTTGATCGAGAACACTGACGTGCCCCTCGAGTCAACTTTGCTGGATGACGCTATCTACTACCACCGCCGCGACATCGCTGAGTGGCTAGTACTAAACTGTCCGGAGACGTGCAAAAAGTTTCACGATCACGGCTTTACGCTCCTCGTGTGCTTCGTTCCGGGTATGATGACGAGATGATCTCTTGGGTGGAGGCCAATGGTATGATGAAGACATTGATTGATTGGAATGCAATCGCTCGGTATCCCCCACTTGAGCCCGATGACGACGAGGTGAAAAAGCTCCAGCAAAGGCACCCAGAAGTCGTCCTGGATGCCACAGGCAACTCTCCAAGCGACTCCAACGCGTAGCCCTGCTAGAAGTTTAAACCTCCACATCAGTAGGTCGGCGCTCAACTTGTTCCGACTACGAAATGCTATATAAATGAACAAGGTCGCGCGGATGAGAAAGAACAAAACCTTGGAGTCTACGGAACTCTGCATCCGATGCAGAGTTCTGCAGACCGTCGATGCACTGCATCGACGCTGGCAAGTTCGGGAACTTGTTGGCGGGACCTGATGCCGTGTCTCGCACGAGCCCGTTGGAGCGATTGACAGGTAGCGAGCGAGTCTGTTGGATAGGAAGGTGGCAGAACTACAAGGCTGCCTCGTCCCACATGTGCCAGTATCACTCCCAGTGACCAACCACACCACACACCACTCGGAACCCACAAGCAAGTAACCAACATGCTGCTCCCCGCCGGTGTCGCCATGCTCCTCATGGAGATGCTCGGACTCTTCGACTCGCCGTTCTGCGATCCGAGCGACTGGATCCTCGCACTCTGGAGACGTCGCGCGGACGAGCGCCGGATCGTTGTTCCGCCCGACTGGACTCGTGGACAGCGACTCGTTCACGTGCCTGCAGCTCGGCGTGCAGCAGTTCAGTGGCACGTACGTGCTCGCAGCGGCGGCTGGCCTGGCGATTCCGGAGTGGTTCCAAGAGGCGAACCCCTACGTTCGGTCGGTTGAGATCAACCCACGGCTGTTCCGAGGGTGTGCTCAGGCGTTCCATTTCAACCCAAAGGTGCTATCGTCGTTCGAGCGCTTGAGGCGTTTGGCGATCGTGGGCGTGTTGTGTCCGGTGCAGCTCCTGTCGATCCACTACTACGCACCGAGGCTGGTGAGATTGACGCTGACACACGTTGGCGCTTCGGATATCTGGACGGCGTTGCCGCTGTTGTCGCATCTGGAAGAGCTGGAGCTGTTATTCGTGCATGCCGTGAGGTCGTTCCGAGCTGCTTGTGGACTTGGTCGTCTTCGGTCGCTGACGCTGCTGGTGGAGAGTTCGATGTACCGCATCACAGACATCGCGTGCTTGGGCGAGTTGCCGCCGTTGGAGAAGCTGGTGACCGATGGGCAGTGGGATGCGTCGCAAGCAGAGTGTGAGATGGCGCTGCAGCGTCACGTGGAGACGTTGCACGTTGTCCGGTGCCTGAATTGCACGGGACGGTTGAGCGCGTCGTGGTTTGTGGGTCGCGCGAAGCGACTGCGAGAGCTGTGGCTGGACTCGTGTGAGAGCACTGTGGACGTGGACGTCGGTTTGTATCGGAGTGGGTTGACCCCACAGCTGGTCCACTTGCGTGTAGGCGAGTCGTTGCCTGTTCAGGACTTGTCGCCTCTGTCGTGTTTAGTCTCGCTCGAGTCGTTGCAAGTATCGGTGGATCCCGCGTGTCGCGACTGCAGCCCGATCGGCGAGCTGCGTGGTCTGCGAAGCGTGGAGATTCGACGAGGTCTGGCGCTGTGTGGTTTAGTAGAGCAAGTGGAGATCCGTTGTCACGATCATCCTGGTGCGGTTCTGTGTGCGATCGCCTGTTTGCCCAGTGTGAAGCGGCTGGCGATCGTGGACTGTCCGCTGACGGGTACTCTTCTGAGGGATCTTCCAGGGCCATTTGCGTTCGTGGGACTGTTGGAAGAGCTCTTTATCTCGCCTCAGAACTCGAGTTTCCCTTGGCCAACTGTATTTCCGACCTGGCTGCAGCAGGCTTATCGTCTACGAGTGCTTGCGGTCCCGTCGATCTTTCGATGGCACACATTTCGCTTTCCAGACAGCCTTGAACGACTGTACATGTCGTTCGAACCGCTCCGCTCTCAACCCTTTCGATACGACTTTACTGCGGAGCGCTGGGTTTTGCTACCGTCTCTGCGCATAGCCGCGTTCAATTCCTTGCTCCTGGACCGTCGCCCCGTGCACGATGAGCTCCGTTCGGATCGCTGTCAGCTTGACAGCCTCGAGGCGACTGCCTTTGGAAGCCGCGTACCGAGAAAGATCCGCCACTCTGCGCGCACGGTCTCAGTCGCGCAATGCTCGTGCCACCGTGGGCCAGTGCGCCGGAGATCCTGGTACCTGGAGCGGCTTGGAGTATCCAGCCCTAAAGGAAACTGCTTGTGGCAAGAGCCGAGTGAACGGACGGAGAGTAATAATAAAGAAATGGGATTTGGTCTTACTCAAACCTACTTTCTACTGACGCAACTTGTTCACTAGCAAAGAGAATCCCCGCCAATGCATTCAAACCCTCGTCTCGCGTCGTCTACCGAATCTGGTTTTGCCGATTTCCTTCCGTTTCCAGTTGTACGACATGAAAGCCCAGTCGTTCACCAGATCTGCGGGCACAGCGAACTGCCTCTCGTCATTTTTGATCTCGGCTGCGAAGAGCTCGGCGCTCGGCTGCCCACAATAGGTGTTAATGCGGTTACCACGCCACATGCTCGACCAAGGTTCGTACCTCTCGAAGCCACTTGCTCGCAGTCGAGCGCCGAGCTCTTTGCTGCGGACATCAAGTACGACGAGAGGCAGTTCGCTGTGCTCACAGATCTTGTGGACGACTGGACCATTATGTGGTACAACTCGGAAACGGAAGGAGATCGAAACAATCAGAACACGACACGAGTCGAAAGTCTGAATGCACTCGCGGCTCTTCTCTTTGCAAGCGAAGACGAGTTGGCCGGGGCAAACGTTGCCAAGCTACGACACCTCACTGCTATTCTGCGAGCCGCGCTGTTGGCTCCCCGCGCGAGACACGATCGGCGTCATGAGTTCGAGGGGCGAGTTCTGTCAGACTGTTCGGGCGGACATGGTTCTCCTCTCGAAGCCCGAAGAAGAGAAGGAGTTTGTTCCACTCTCGCACGACCCATTCTGAGACCCCGTCGTTGGCACTCGTGACTGCGTTGTGGTTGAGAAACCACTCGGTTCTTCTCCGATCCAGCTCCGTGAGCTGCGTGATCACGCGGCGCAGTCGTTCGTTTTCCTGGTCTCTTTCGCGGAGAAGGTCTTCCAAGTCGGCGACGTTCTCGGCCATGGCGACGAGTCTTGAGAGGTGATGTGGGCAGGAGCTGGGAAGTTGGAGAGTGAGGCGAGCTCTGCGAGGTTCCGCTTGTGCGGAAAAATTCAAGTGATGACTCGGCCATCGCGTATGGAGAAGCGTGGCGGGGCGACCCAGACCCTGGATGACTAGGGTCCAGAGGCTTCATGATTGAAGCGTAGACTACGTATCGATGATTGAAGCCCAGGCCAAGCCTCTCGATGGATGGGCAGCCCTCGCCCTTGATGATGCGGGTCCAGACCCTTGATGACGGGGGCTCAGACCCTCTATGACTCGAGTAAGGCGGTTCTATATTGAACATATCAGGTGGTCTATTATCTCCGGATGATGGCTTTGCTGCGCGTGGGCGCGCCGTGGGTCTTGCCGCGGATGTTGCCCTTGCCTCGCTTGGTGCGCGGCTTGGACTTGACCTTGACGCCGCGCGAGCGGGCCTTGCGCGCCTCTTCCTTGCGAATCTTGTTCTCGGTGAGCAGCTCGCTCTTGGCGTATTTGTTGGCCACGGGCACGCCCGTGAGCCGAGGTTTCTTGCCGTGACGGTAGTCGAGCTTCTTGGCGTCGTCCTCGCCTTCCTCGCCGCCCGTGAACACACGCTTGTGGTTCCTCTGCTGCCACTTCTTGTAGAGCTCGCCCTGCTGGTGCTTCTTCTTCACGACGGCGCCGCTCTCGTTGCGGCGCTTGATCGCGCCCGTGGCCGTGATCTCGCTCACTGCCGTCTTGACAAACTTCTTCTTGCGCGTGTCCCAATGGAGCACGCGCCGCTTCTTGTTCATCTCTTTGGTCTCGTCGGGGTTCACGTCAAACACAGCTTCTTCCATACGCGAGTCCTGGAACACGTTCGAGCCGCCGTCGCCCTTCGCGAGCAGCTCCTCGGTCATGTAGTCGCCTTCTTTCATGTACGTGATGTAGTTCTCCTTGTCTTTGAAGCGACCAGCGCTGTCCTCGTCGTCCTCCTCCATGCGCACGTCATCGTCGTCTCCATCGGCATCGCCGCCTCCACCCGTGAGCGCCTTGGCCTCCTTTGCAGCCGCAAACTCTTTCATCACGTCCGCCTCTTTCTCGCCCGCGGCCACGCGCTTCTTCAGCTGCTTCCGCTCGAACTTGGACAGGAACACAGTCTTCTTCTTGGGCTGCTCCGGTTCGTCAGCTGCCTCTTCCTTCGTCGCTGCCTCGTTCACCGTAGACTTCGCGGATGTTGATTGTGTGGCGTCGTCGCCACGCTCGCCTTCCTGCTCGTCCTCGTCCCCATTGAGGTGAGCAAACTCGTCGTCTCCGTCCTTGCCCTTCGTCTTCTGCTTGACGATAATCTTCTCATGAAGCTTGCGCTTCGTTTGCATCATAACGACTCCCGGGGCCGTCTTCTTGAGCGACTGAGAGCCCGTAGAGACCTCGAAGATTGTCTGCTGCGGCCGGAACGCCTGTAGCGACTCGATGTACTGCACCTTCTCAATCTTGGACTCAGCCTGCACGTATTCAGCCAGGAAGAACGGGTGGATCTTGGTCACGTGGAGCTCTTTAGCGCGTTTGATCGAGAGCTTTGAGGGGTCTGCACGCGTGCGCGTGTACATCATGTAGGCGTTCGCGCAGACTTTGACGAGCGGTTGCACGGCTGGATTGTTGGCCAGCGTGTCGTTCGTGTGCTCAGTCTCCTGATCGATGAGCTCGTTCGGGAACGCGCCGTAGTGGATGTCGCTCACCTGCATCGTATCGAGCGTGTACGCTTTCGCATTGACAGGTGACGAGTCCTCGATGCGGCGGCCGATGTACAAGTGGAGATCCACCATGTAGGGCAGCTCATCGGGGTCCACGAAATTGAAGGCTGTGCCGCTGCGACCGGCACGCGCTGCTCGACCGACGCGATGCACGAAGAGCTTGGCCGTTGGTGGGAAGGAGTAGTTCAAGACGTTGTTAAGAAGCGGGATATCGATACCTCGGGCGGCAACGTCTGTGACGATCAGCAGGTTGGTTTTCTTCGCACGGAACTTGCCAATGTTGATTTTGCGCGAGGCCTGATCCATGTCACCGTAGACGAGCGACGATTCGATGTGGTTGGCGTTGAGCAGTTCGTGGAGGAACTCGACATGGTGGCGCGTGGCCGCGAACACGATGGTCTGATCGTCCTTGGCGATGAAGTCGCGCACCATGTAGAGGAAGAGCGCCGGCTTGTCGGCTGACCGTACCGTGAAGAAAGTCATCTTGAGGTTCTCCGAGATTTTGTTTTCGACATCTAGGCGGATAAGCTCGGGCTCGTTGAGGCCCGCGCGCGCGAAACTCACGATCGCCTTGGGCAGCGTTGCTGAGAACAGCAGCGTCTGGCGCGACGCGGGCATGCTCTTTAGAACCTCTTCGAGCTGTTCGGCGAAGCCCATTTCGAAGAGTCGATCGGCCTCGTCGAAGACGACGTATTCGACAACCTTGAGGTTGAAGTCGGGGATTTCCTTGAGGTGGTGCATCAAACGGCCGGGCGTGGCAATGATCACATCCGGGTTCGACGCGATCATCTCGAATTGGGCCTCCATGCCTTCACCGCCGACAATGAGCGAGATCTTGAGGCTCGTGAACTTGGCGAGCGACTTGGCGAAGCGCAGCGTCTGCACAGCCAGTTCTCGCGTGGGCGACAGCACGACCGCTCGCACGCCAATCTTCTTCGAGTGCTCCTTGAGCTTCTCGAGCATCGGGATCAAGAACGCAGCTGTCTTACCACTGCCCGTGCGCGCCATGGCCACGACATCCTTGCCCGAGAGCACGATGGGCAGTGTCTTGCGCTGGATCGGCGTGGGCACTTTGTAGCCCATGGCGAAGACGCCGCGGAAGACCGCGGGGCTCAGCCCGAGGTTCTGGAAGCCGCCGACGCCAGCGCCTTTGCCGTTGCTCTTGCCATGGGTCGTGCCGCCCGCCGCGGGCTCCTTGCTCTTGCCCTTGCCGCCCTTGAGCAGGTCGTCGGCCGCCATGCTTGCTGAACGTCGTTTGATGGCCAAGAGCTACTGCCAACCAAGTATGGACTCTGATGATTGGAGGAAACTCGTTGGAGATAACTTATGTGGTCCACGCGATCAAGGTTACGGGTCAAGAGGTTACACAAGAGATAAAAGACGAAAGAGACATGGAGGCCGATGAGAGCGACTGGGCCGCTCGCTATGACGCCGACACGGTGACTCCGGAGCTGCTCGACGGCTCCATCGAGAGAGGAAAGAGCGGAGAAAGTGCACGCGAAGTTTCGCCTTCCAACGCGCACCAAGAGACCCAGGAGAGAGCGCTGCTTGGCGACCAGTGTCCGATTTGTCTCCACGAGCTTGCCGATCCCGTCATGATCCAGGGCTGCCACCATGTCTACTGCCTCGCGTGTCTATCCTCCTGGGTGCGCAATTTGTCGCTGCATGGGGTGCGAACGCCCACGTGCCCGCTGTGCAAGCGCGTCTTCCACTCGGCGTACGCTGACGTCATCTCCGAGACTGAATACGAGATTCTCCGCTTCGACGGCAGCGCTTCCCGTCGGAGGCACTCACCACAGGATGGAATACTGCAGCGCACAATGGTTTACAGTAAACGCATGCGATTGCGCCGCGTAAACGGTGTCGCTGTGGATTGTTCCGTGCTTCCGCGGCCCGTCAAGATGGAATGGAAGGATTTCTCTCAATGGCTCGAACGCGAGCTGCGCGCGTGCGTCGGTCCGCACGTAGACCTTACGGTCTTGGTCGCGCTCATAGAGAGCCAGATCGGAGCGCCTGTGAAGCGAGCAGTTGACTGGCCAGCCCTACTCCACACGCTCGAGCCTTTTCTCCTGCACGACGTGTCCATTTTCGTCCGCGAGCTATCCTTCTTCCTCGCCTCGAAGCTTAATATGCAAGCATACGACGAGGCTATAGAGTACTGCTGCTCAGAAGGTAACTCGACGTCACCATGCACTGTCGAGTTGTGCGGCACAAGCCACTCACATGCAATAAAGGAGAGAGACGTATCTTAATCTCACATGAGTGTCTCCTATATCTAAGCCTTCCCCATGACGAGAGCGAGAAGCGCCATGCGCAGGTACATGCCGTTCTCCATCTGGCGGAAGTAGGCGGCGCGCGGGTCACTGTCAACCTCCTCGGCGATCTCGCCGACGCGGGGCAGCGGGTGCATGATGACCAGGCTCTTCTTGGCGTTGGCGATCGTCGCAAGCGTGATGATGAAGCTGTCCTTGACGGCGTCGTACTCAGCCTCTGACTCGAATCGCTCTTTCTGCACACGAGTGACGTAAAGCACATCGCTCTGCGCGATGACTGAGTCCAGGTCGGCGGTTTCGTGCTGGGAGATGCCCTTGTCCGCAAGCTCGTCGTAGATGTAGCGCGGCATTTTGAGGCTCTCGGGCGAGACGTAGTTGATCGTGACGCCGAAAAGCGCTAGCAGCTTGGACAACGAATGGACAGTGCGGCCGTTCTTGAGGTCTCCCACCATCGTGACTACCTTGCCCTTGAGGTCACTCGTGCCCAACTCATTGTAGATGGTGTAGAGGTCAAGAAGCGCCTGGGTCGGGTGCTCGCCGATGCCGTCCCCAGCGTTCAACACAGGCTTGTGGGTCGCAGCCGCAGCTTCCGCGGCCGCCCCCTTCACAGGGTGGCGCAGCACGATCACGTCCGAGTAGCACGAGAGGCACTTGATCGTGTCCGACAGCGTCTCGCCTTTCTTGACGCTCGACGAGCTCTCGTTCACCGAGACCACGAGCCCGCCGAGCCGCAGCATCGCCGACTGGAACGAGCAGCTCGTGCGCGTCGACGGCTCGTAGAAAACGGCCGCGAGCAGCTGCAAGCACGTCGCATGAGCCTCGGCGTCAGTGCCCGTGCACGCTCGCCGTCCGTACCTTGCCCTTGAGCAGGTCCGTCGCGCCCTGGCTCTTGACGATCGCCTTCATCTCGTCGGCCACGCGCAGCACGCGCAGCGCGCTGGCCTCGCCGAACTGCTCGACCGAGAGCACGTCCTCTCCTTCCCACTGGCCCTTGCCGGGCTTGGCGTCCAGCGACGCGACGCTCATTCTCTCTCTCTCTCTCTCTCTTGTACTACGCAGTAGCTCTTGAGCCGATCTTGGCGGTGCCAACGGATGGAGAGACGATTCAAAAACCGGCTCATCTCCTTTGGATGTCACTATTTCCTGGCTGCGACGCGAGGTCACTCTTCGGCGACTGATTACGGTCGATGTCCGCCTAAGTACGGAATTCGATTCTTTGGAGGGGGGACTTTGCGCACTTTGCGAAGAAGCAGCGCTCGCTCCGCAGTAGTGACTTGGCTGCGTGCGCCATGGCTGATGCCGCCGCGCCGCCGCCGGCGGCCACGCCCGACAGCAAGACCAAGATGAAGCAGGGCGCCGGCAAGCGCCTCAACGACAAGCAGCGCGTCGAGATCATCCAGCTCTCGGAGAACTCCAAGATCTCCAAGCGACAGCTCGCCGACAAGTACGGCGTGAGCGAGGCCGCGATCCGCAAGCTCCTGCTCAAGAAGGACGACTTCCTCCAGCGCTACTACGACACGCCCGAGGAGATCCGCGACCAGCGCCTGCGCGGGAAGAGCCAGCGCATGAGCCACGACGCGCTCGGATCGGTCTACATCGGCGGCGGCGCTGCCTCGGGCGCCAGCGCGCTCGCGCGCGAGGCCGGCGTGCTCGGCGGCGCGGCCGTCGTCGGCGGCACGGGCATCAACCTCGCCAGCGTCAAGAGCCTCTACCCGCCGGACGACCCGTGGAAGCAAGGACTCAATGTGCTCGGCGGCAAGGTCACGCCGTTCATGAAGAACTTTTTGCTCAACCGACAACACGCCGCTCCTCCCGCCGACGCGCTGGCGGCAGAGGCAGCGCTCGCGGCTGCCGATGGTGCTGCTGCCGATGATCTCGAAGGAGCCGCAGCCGCCGTCGGTTCCGTGGACCCCGAGCAGCCGTTGCCCAGCCAAGTTGACTGGCTAGGGTTCGCGCGCATGCTGCGGGACATCCGCCGTGCGTTCCACCGCTACCCAGAGACGGGCTACCAGGAGTTCCGCACGCAGGCTTTCATCCGCCGCTTCTGTGAGACCTCACTTCGAATCCCGGGCAAAAACGTGCGCACGTTGGCTGGCACGGGCTTGGTCGTCGATGTGTGCTACGAGAACGCGACGATCTCACCGAATGACAAGCGCAAGCTACCAGTGCTCGCGTTCCGCGCCGATATGGATGCCTTGCCGATCGAAGAAATGAACGACCACCTGCCGTACTGCTCGACCCAGAAAAAGACGCGAAAGGAAGTGCGGAAGAGGAAAAAGCGAAAGACCACTGGCGACTCTACCCCTGCCACAGCGACCGCTACCGAGGTGGACACTTCAGCGGCTGTCGCCGATGGGAATGGAGCTGCCGCCTTGGAGTCACGTGACGACGAAATGGACATCACAGTGGACGTCTCGTCCATCGCAGCCGCGGAAGCCGAGGTCGAAGAGCTTGACGACACCGGTGTCGTCGCCCCCGCCGCCCACATGTGCGGCCACGACGGCCACATGACGATGGTGCTTGGGCTCTTGGCTCTGGTCGTCCGCCAATCCCACCTACTTCCCCACGACACGTTCGTCCGCTTCATCTTCCAGCCAGCCGAGGAAGGCCCCGGCGGTGCCGAGCGGATGATCCAGGAGGGCGTGCTCGAGGATGTGGATGAGGTCTACGGGCTCCACAATGTGCCGTTTCCTCTCTACAGCGTGCATGTGCGCCCCGGCCCTGTCATGGCTCACGAAGTGGAGTTTTGGATTGATATCACGGGCGTGAGCGGCCACGGCTCGGCTCCGCAAAACTGCGTGGACCCGATCCTGGCGGGCGCCCATGTCGTTACTTCCCTCCAATCGATCGTCAGTCGCTCGCTGTCTCCCACGGAGAGCGCAGTCTTGTCGGTGACCCAGTTCAATGGTGGTAACACGAATAACGCGATCCCAGGCAAAGTCCACATGGCCGGGACTATCCGCGACTTCGATCTCGCGGTGGCCGAGAAGATTAAACTCCGCATGGAGCAGATCGTCCATTCGACGTGTCTCGCGTTTGGCGCCACGGCGCAGGTAACGTTCAAGGATAGCTACCCTCCCGTGGTGAACCACTACGAAGAGACGCGGCTCGTGCAGCATGTTGCAGTGGAGACGGGTCTCTTTGTGAGCGAAGACGGCCTGCCGCTGATGGCTTCAGAGGACTTTTCTTACTACCTGCGCGATCGCAAGGGCTGCTTCTTCTTTTTGGGCACCAAGGAAGAGGGCGACGACGACAAAACGCGCGCGCTCCATTCGAACGAGTTCGACTTCAACGACAAGGCGATCCCGCTGGGCATCCGCGTGTTCCTTGGCGTGCTGCACAGCCGCCTCCAGTGTCAGTTGCTCAACGTGGAGGATTTGCAGGACTTTCAGGTCGCGATGGAACGAATCGTCGGCTGAAGCCACGGCGCAGGCATGAGCATGATCGTATGAGCGAGCAGAGAGAGAGAGAGAGAGAGAGAGAACGCGCGCGTACGTGAGACCATGACTGCGGGGACAAAAACTCACCAGGCCACGGCAAACAACGAGCAGACACGGAAGCCATTTGTGCATGTACTGGATATCGAGGGACTTGGAGACCCCGCCCTACTGATTTAAATCGCATCTATTCGCACCATTGTTTACCGTAATGCAGCCAATCCGTCTGCTGCCCCGGCCATGCACGGTTGGCACACCTGGCCCGTCTCTGATCGTCGTTCGTCGCATTGTGCTCTGGGTCCGGCTGTTTGTACGAGGGACGAGGGCTTCCTTCCAGCACGGAGTCTTCCTCGCGGGCGTCCGCCGTCGGCGGCACGGGCGCGGGGGTCCTCCGTGGACCAGAAGACCCAGAATACCCAACGAATAGTAACATCGCACCCGGGCGGGCCGCCCATCGCCCACGCGTCGCAGACGCTGCGACACCATGGTGGGCCGTGGCGTGGCGACGCGGCGACGGCCGTGGCGTCGTGGCGGCGGCGCTTCAAGCCCGCGCACCCATGGCGACAGGACAGACGCGTCCCCCCATACAAATCCACGGTACTACGCGGGCGACCAGCTGGCGGCCAAGCGCTGAATCCAACCCGAGCCCTCCGGCGCTTTAGTTCCCTCGCGCGCGGAAGAGGCGGGGCGCTGGCTGCATGGCGTCCGGCCGTCATAATCCCAAGTGCGGCCCGCTGCTCACTTCCCTCGCTCGCTCGCCATGAAGCTCTTCTCCACGCTGCTGCTGGCCGCCGCGCTCTCCGCCTGCGTCGCCGACGCCAAGAAGCTCCGTCTCTGCGACGCCGACGGCCACGCGCCGCCCGCGCCCACGCCCGCCGCCTCCGGCAAGGCGCCCGCCCCGGCGCCCGTGCCTGCCCCCGCCCCCGTGCCGGCTCCGGCGCCTGCCAAGGCTCCCGTCGCGGCGCCCGTGCCAGCGCCTGCGCCGGCGTCGGCGCCGGCCGCCAAGAAGGAGTCGGGCACGATCGCCGGCGACGCCGACGACGACGACGACTCGAGCGCGCCCGGACAGGCCTACACGCCCGGCGCGGCCCCCGCTGCCCCTGGCGCCGCGCCTGCTGCTCCCGGCGCCGCGCCGGCCTCGACGCCTGCTCCGGCGGCGACGACGGCGGCCCCGGCGGCGACCACGAGCGCCCCGGCGCCCGCGTCGGCTGGCGGCGTCGTCTCCAACCCGGGCACGGTCAAGAGCAAGTACGCGTTCACGGGCTCGAACGCCGGCGGCCCGGGCACGTACCAAATGGTCACGGACGTCGGCACGTGCGCCAAGACGCCGCACTCGGTCTCGTCGCCGGTCTCGCCGCTCGACGACGATCTCACGTTCGTGTTCCGTGGCCCGATGACCATCAACCACATTGCGATCTTCGATGGTCGCAGCGGCAACGGCTGGACCAAGGTCTCGTCGTTCGACAAGGGCGGCGCGTCGAACAACATCGTCTTCCTCAACAACCGCAACGTTGACTACAGCGGCAAGTCCTCGCCGCAGGGCTTCGCGACCGCCGACGGCCGCGGCGTGGCCCAGGGCCCGACGCCCTTCTCGGGTGAGCTCGGCGCCGCCACGAGCCCGAACGGCTACTCGATCTACGCCGATGAGAAGACCGGTGCCGAAGTCAACATCTTCCAGAACCAGAAGTGTGGCGACGTCGAGTGCAAGGGCTACTACGACAAGGACGGCACGGCCTACAAGGGCTGGGACGGCGCCAAGAAGATCTTCATCACCGAGGTCAAGATGCCGCACTCGGGCGCCCCGGACATGCCGGCCGTCTGGGCCCTCAACGGCCAGATCGTGCGCTCGAGCCAGTACGGCTGCAACTGCCGTGGCGTCGGCACCAAGGGTGGCTGCGGTGAGCTCGACATCGTCGAGGTCATCGAGAAGGACCTGTCGGTGGTGGCTGTCCACTACTACAAGTACGACAGCAGCACGGGCCACGACTCGTGGTGCAAGCGCCCGACTGACTCCTTTGGCACCTACATCACGATCATCGACGAGAGCTACGGTGTCAAGGTCCTCGAGGTCGACAGCTTCGACTTCACCGCCGGCTCGATCTCAAACGACGTCGTCGCCAAGTGGCTCAGCGCTTAATCGCCCGGCCCATGTTGATGGATCTCTCCGCGCAGCAGCTCCCGACTCCGTTTGATGTATAAAGAATCGAGGAATTTTGTAAGGAGCTGCTCCAAATATTTCCATGCGTAAAAATCTTGCTTATTCCATTTCGCTCATGCGATCATTGAAAAGTCGATGACGATCTTTTGGTTGCTAACATGGTGCTGGCGGTAGTGGACTCCGGCCATGTCGAGCATGCGTCGAGACGCGACCATCTTCCAGCTGCAAACCAGACCGACAGGTTAGCATAGGTCTCAGCAACACGGAGATAGCGAGCCATACTCGTCATGATACTTGTCCGAGAGATAAACGATGTGGGTGATGCCACTCTGGATGATCAACTTCGCACACTCATTGCATGGGAACAGCGCCACATAGATCTGCACAAAACGAATCGCTGTTAGCTCGCCCCAACGTATCCATACATCAGCACTCATCGAAGCGAAGAACGCACAGTGCAGCCTTTCAGGTCGCTCGAATTCTTGTTGAGGATGGCATTCATCTCCGCATGGCAGACAAACTACACGATTTAGACACCAACATCAGCTGAAGTGATTCCAACGAAGTATGGTAGATACTCCTCCGCACCGGGTACTTGGTCTCGAGCGGATCGTTGGTTGAACTATCTCGAGACCACGGCAGCGTATCATCGCTACATCCGTTCGGAAACCCGTTGTAGCCGATGCCGACGATCTTCTTCTCGCTGTTCACAATGCACGCGCCCACTTGAGTCGAGGGGTCTGTACATCAATAACCATTAGTCGGAATAGAAATCGTGCTTGCGCGTGACGGTAATGCAGACCTTTCGAGCGCATGGCACTGAGGAACGCGACGCTCATGAAGTACTCGTCCCACGAGATGTATCCTTCGCGCTTTTTCACACCTGGCGTCGTGGCCGAGACCGCCGACGACCCACGGGCACTCGAGCGGGAGCGCCTCGCTGGTGCTGACTTGGCCGCCGTCTCGTCTTCCTCATCATCTACTTCATTCAGCTCCACAGGCACTTCAACTGACGCATTTGCCTTCCGCTTCTTGCGGTTGCTAGTGGGCGGTGTTGGCGCCACGAGTGGCGACATCGAGTTGTCCGTTCCGGGAGCCTCGTCGTTCGCCGTGGCCTTTTCCTTGCCCTTGCCCTTGGCTCGCGAGGCCTTCTCGGGCATGGGCGAGCTGGGCGGCGTGGCCTGGAGGTCGTCGACGTTCTCGAGCACCCAGTTGGGGTGCTTGAAGATGACATGCTGCTTGAGGTTGGTGTAGCCATGCCGGAGGCTCTGCACGCGGAGCTTGCCGCAGCGGCAGCGGAAGAGCGGCTGGTCCGACTCGGCGTCCGGCGGCGGCTCCACTTTCGTGTAGAAGAACTCTTTGATGCGCCGCCCCGAGAGCTTGATGTCGCCCCACGGCGGCGCCTGCGCGCTCGGCTCCTCCTTGGCCATCGTCCAAGTTATTGTGATCGTCCCGCCACTTTCTCCAGGGAGCCGCCCAATAATTGTGGCGATTTTAACCAATCAATGTGAATCAACACAATATAAACAGAACGGATGCATGGACCGTTATGACAGCAAGCATGGTATGGATTCGATTAGAAAGACATGTTCTTGTGGGCGTGGACGTCGTCGGGGTTAAATACGAGGGCGTTCTTGAGCCCGAGGAGCGAGGTGATCACTTTGAACTTGGCGCGAATTCCCAGCAGCTTGTGGAGAATGTCTTCGTCCACAATGTTCTGCAAACGCGCAAGAACAGACAACCGATGTTAGTTGTTGGACAATCGAAAGCGAGAGTGGAGAATGTGTGCAGCGAAGCGAAAGCCTTGCGCGTTGTACGCGTCAAATCGCCAGGTATCGAATAGTTCCATCGCCTTACCTTCAGCTCAAAGGACTCGACGAGTTGACCGAAAGATGCTATTGATTTTGCAGCACGGTCACTGCAGATACGCGCACCATCATCGTTAGATTTTATAGCCAAGGCCCACGACCCCAGACCCCTGCAAACACCGGCGACTGGAGCAAGCTCGCCACTTGACTCCTGTGGCCCCATTGCAAAGGTCTTACACCGTCGTCGCACCTGATCTTTTGTCGGTGCTGCTCACTGTCCAGCATGAACTTCCACGTCACGTAGCAGCCGCGGTAGAACCCGATTTCGCCGCCAATCTCGGTGCCCTTGATCACGCTACACGAACCAACGGCGGAGTGCAGTGTCAGCACATCTCTCTCAATCGCCCCTCCTCAGCTGCGATCGAGCAGCGCGACGCACCCGAGCTCGCGGCCTTCCTCGACGCCGAGCAGCCGCCCGTGCTCGAGACCGAGCTCTTCGCCCTCGGCGATTAGCTGCTCCTCCCACCCAGAGATCTCGTCGAACGCGTCGCTGATGTCCATTGCAACTCGCAATGCCCATGGAGGTGAGCTGCTCACAAGCGCAGAGACCAACACTCTGAGTAATACTACCTGTTACGAACATCCAATTGAGGGATTTTTGTTATGTGACGTGGTACCAGTAACCACATGGCTACACTCGAAGAGCTCACCAATCACTCGACGACGCTCCCACGCCTCTACGCGAGCCTGTCCTGCTCGTTGAACCGTCCTCACACGATGCCTGATGGCTGCGATTGCTGCGATCCGTATCCAGAGTACTGCCCCGAGCCTGTCGCTGAGCTGGCGATGAGCGCTGTGAATTCGTTGATCTCGGGCAGGGAGTCCTGCGTCACGATCGGCGCGTGGTGGTCCTCTGTGCGGCCCTGATGGAACGAGAACGATTCCTTCACAGCAATGTGCTTGCTACTGTGAGCCTCGTGCTTTGTGGAGCCGTGCGCTGTCTCAGACGGTGCTGAGCCACTCGAGGAAGAGCTGGCGGAGTGCGGGTGCGTCGAGTGGTCCCAAGCCGCACTGGCGTGGCCTCGCTGCGTGTAGGTTTGCGGCATGGGCTTGCCGCCAGACACGAAGTAGTACTGGCTGCGCACGAGCACTGTGAGTTCTTCCTCGATCTGTAGAAGCCGAGCTTCAAGGTCGATGTCGTTGGCGTCCAGCCCGAACGGGCACTCAATTTCCATTGCGACCTGGTCCGCTGTGAAGAGGAACGTTCCCCACACGAATACCCAGAGTGGCGTATACAACTCTGAACGCGGCACGATCACAAACGTGTAGAGCATCATATAGGCCGCGATGAGCAGTTGAAGGTACTGCATGTAGTTGAATGGGATCGGAACGTTGGCAATATTGAACACGGTCGTGTACAGCGACGGTAGCTGCGCGATCTTGAGTTGTAACATGTTGGCGTTCACTGGGCTCATGTGGCCGCGGCGCGCGGCGACGTCAATCAGTCGCTTGAGCCAGAGCTCGACGATCGTTGCACGAAGCTTGTGCGGGGTTCGCTGGACGACCGCGTGGAATGACTCTTTGTCCGCGATCTTCTTGGGGCGCTCGGATCCGCACGCGTATAGTTCGTCGTACTCGCTTTCAGTGAGAACCGCGGCGTCCTTCATTTTGTCGATGCCATCTCGGCCGCGACAATCGTGGAAGACGATCGCAATGTAGAGAAACACGAGGCGCCGCAGCTCAGTGAAGAACGTACACTTCTCCAGCGTGTCGCGCGAGATCCCTTGGCTCTTGGCCTCGCGGTCAGCCTCCTCGTCACAACTCGACTCTGTGCTGTGAACGCTCGTACGTCTGTCACTCGGCACAGTGGTCGTGCTCACGTATGCACATCCTGACGAGACGATGCCTCGCGCACACTCGGAGAGCGCGCTGGTGGCCACGACGCCGGCGCGCCACTGCTGGAAGGCCGAGTTCATGCGGAACGAGATGGTGAGCCCGAGAAACGTGTTGAAGACTGTGAGCGTGTCGACAAAGGCCGTGCTGTCGCGCGTGGCGACCACGAACGGGTAATAGCGGTTGGCGAGAGCCACGGCGAGCGCGAAGAGCGCCATGAGCAAAGCCCGCAGCGGCGCCGGCCCGTTGAGCGCCGAGCCGTGCCAGCGGAAGAGGATGCCGAGCAGGTTGGCCGTGTCGTAGTAGATCATTGCGAGACGTAGAATGCAGGAATGGGCGGAGGAGCGAGAACCAGAGCAAAGGCAGAGGACGCATAGCAGCTGCTGGCCGTGAGCGGATGCCCCGTGAGAAAATACGGCAGAAGGATGGGCGCAACTTCGAGGTGAGACCTGATCTGACAGTGAGCCCGCGAAAGAAATTTGCGTCTCGGTCACACTTGGTTCTTGTATAGACACTAACACGAGGTAATAATCCGTAGTTCGATCTCGGCCGGGATGTTCAGGAATGCTGCAACGAGTATTGGAGCGCGAGAATGTGGACGAGCGAACGCGCGAGCTGCTGGGCGCCAGCGGCGTGCGCAGCTACCGGCAGCTCGTGCAGCGGCCGCTCTGGGACGCCGCGCAGGCGGCCGACGTCTCGGTGCCCGACATGGCGGTACGCACGCGGCGCGTGGATCCACGCGAGCGCGGGTCTTCTCTCTAACTGTAGCTGCTCAGACGATCATCACGAAGGTGTCAGCTCGCCTCGCCCCCAAGAGCCGTAGCGTGAGCGTCTTGACCTGTACATGGTGTGCGCGGTGGCGTGTGCACTGACGTGCTGCATTCGCCAGGCCTTTGACATGTTTCTCGAGACGATGAATCGGCCGCTGACTTTGCGCACGGGCTTGCCGATCGTGGACGCTGCGCTGGGCGGCGGGCTTCGTTGCGGAGCTATTAACGAGGTTTGAGGCGGCCTTTTAGCTGGTTTCTTTGCTGCCTAACCGAGTGGTGGCTTTCAGTTTGCAGGATCGCCGGCCATCGGCAAGACCCAGCTGGCCATGACACTAGCTGTGCGATGTGCGCTCGAGTACCCGGACCGCCAAGTGCTGTACATTGACACAGAGCGAGGATTCAGCGCCAAACGACTTGACCAGATCGCGCGCGCCCAATTGAGTGGAAGGTTCGCGTCCAGCGAGCGAGCGACCGTGGACGAGCAAGTCGCAGACGTGCTTCGGCGTGTGCTCGTGCATCGCGCATCGACGCTGGCCGCCTTTCTCAACATGTGGGTGCTTGATGGCAGCATGGTGGAGAACTTTAAGATTCAGGCCTGATCGCGAGAACGAGTGGCTCAGAATCAAGGCTATGGATCGAGAGGTGCCCGAGCAAAAGGTTCAGCTCATCGTTGTGGACTCGATCGCAGCACCACTGGTGAAAGTATGCTGCCCGTTGACTGGTGTTGTGTGTGGGTTGTATCGTGCTGACCGCTATGGTCGATAGGCCCACGATCTCACGTTCACGCAGCGAGAGCACCATCTCTTGCGTATCGCGAGGCATCTCAAGTATGTCAATTCTGCTTTGGATTATGCGCTGAGTGCGTCGGCTGATGTCGCAACTTCGTAGATTCGTTGGAGATGTGTACAAGGCCTTCGTCATCGTCACCAACCGAGCCACGACCGTTCACAATGATAGTGAGTCGGTTCTATTTCTCTTCTCTCGAAGATTCTAGTTAGCTCATCAAGTCCTGGTCAGTGACTTCGTTTACAAAGCCACTCCTCGGGGACACTTGGGGCCATTGCGTGACGTCACGGGTACGAATGGGTATGTACTCGCTTCGAAGTGCTGTCCTGATTAAGTGTCCTCTAGTTTATCCTCGAGCGCCACCCCATGTACCGCGCCATTACGATCGTCAAGTGCCCGACCTCTGGCCACGAGATTCAGCCATTTGACATTGCTGTGCGTCTGCGGATCTCTAAATGCTGACTTGCGAGAGCTTAATCGTGGCGTTGTTGTTAACGCAGAAAGTCGGTGTTGAACCGGCTCACGAGCCAATGCTCAGACAGGAAGCCGACGATGACGACGACTTCGGTATCAACGACGACGTTCTGCGGGAGGTCGATCTTACAGGTTTGCCCACAGTAGATCCCTCTGGGACCTTACGCTCCACGCAGCAAAGCGAAGGATCTGCGTCAGGAGAAGACGCAGAGGATGGTGAGCAGCAGCCGAGTGTTGCCGTCATACCGAGTGACGACATCGTGAGCGATTCAAACGATGAGAGCGACCAGGACGATGAAGGTGCAAAAGAATTGGCCTTTAGTTGGCTCAAGCGATAGCACAGCGGACCCTGAGAGCAATTGACGGAGGCTAATCAGCGCTTTCCCATTCTCGATGCATAGTTGAAGTGGTGTCCATGGCCCGCTGGGAAGCGTGGTTGCTATTGTATTCATCAGTCAAGAGCTCAACCTAAAGGCATATAATTTTTCCGTCTATGCGATGGTCAAATTTACGCCTTGAGGGCGAAGCGGCGCTTCGGGAAGTACGCCTCCTTCTTCTGCTGCTTGAGGGTCTTGAGGCCCTTCTCGTGCTTGGTGAGGGCACGGCGGATGGCACGGGTCTTCTTGCGGCGCAAGTCAAGCGGCACGTGCTTGCGGCTGCCGAGCGACTCACGGAGCTTGGCCTTCTGGGTCTGGTTGTACACCGTCAAGACGCGGGCGATCGACTTGCGGGCGACCTTGATCTTGGCAAGCTTCGAGGCGGCACCACCGATCACCTTGGCCACGCGGAGCTGCACGCGTCACCAAAAAGAAATTAGAAATGCGTCCCCTCCACTGTAGCAAAGATCGTTGCGCCGGTCACACCTGAGCGAGCTCCTGCTGGAAGTCATCGAGCTGCGCAAGGAGTTCCTCCTTGGTCTTCGAGCGAAGTTCGTGAGCCTTGACCTTGAGAGCCACTGCACAGCGACAGATCCACGCGGTCAGTCGTCTCGTTCCGACAGCATGATCGCCGCGGCGTGCGTGCGCCTTTCGAGGGGAGAGAGGAGAAACGAGAAGCAGGAAGTCGACGCCTCTGGCAACGACAAGAACCGCGCGACCCTCGACACCGCTCGCTTTCAATTGTTCCGCCCTATGCAACTTGCCCAGCCGCGTCCACTGCGTGGCTCCACGGCGAGTCGCTGCGTCTGAAAACCCCGCGCGTAGCTGCTCGCACGCGGCGGCGCCTTTCTCAGCTCCCCGGGCGTCTCCGGACGCGCGCGCGCCACGCGCGGCACCGCCGGATCGCGCGCTTTCTCGTGGCTGTGCGCTCGCTCCCCCTCTCGGCCTCTGGCGCCGCACGGCCGCGCTCGCCGGCGCGCCACTCACCCATGGTTATTCGTCTCTGTGAATTACTTCCCGTTGTGCGATTCGCCGAGACCCCTTTGGTTCGGCCCGCCGCCTGGATTGGCTGGACAGAATGCCACCAGCGAAGTCGCGCCACCTTCGCGCCACCTCCGATACCCGTGGCCACAGCCATTCACTTTGTAGCCAATCAGCATCGGAATAGGGGTAGGGAAAGCGTAACGGTAGTACCTTCATGCAACAATTGTCGGAGTGGTGGTCAATCCATGCGGATTGGCTGAAAATCGAACTTGTCAAAGATGCCTTTTTTTTTTTTTCGAAAGCGAAGAGCGAAGACCCTCTTCTTCTTCAAGCGGCTCGGATGCGCCTCGCGCTGCTCGCGTGCGCGCTCGCGGCTCTGCGCGCCGCTTCGCCCGCGACGCTGCGCGGATCCGCGGTCTTCGATGCGCTTCGCTCTTCGCCGCTCGCAGCGTCGGACGCACTGGCGCTGCCGCCCGTGGACAGAGAGTTCGCGTACCCGGCCGACTTCGCGCTCGACAAGCCCTTCCAAGTGCGCGTGGAGCCGCGCGAGTCGCTGCTGTTGCCGCTCGAGCCGATTCGCAGCAAGCTCTTCTCGCAGGATGACGCAGAAATTGCGATTGGCTTCGAGTTCAGCACATGCCAAGGCAAAGTGCTGACGACCATCCTCATGCTCGACGGCCACTCGCATCAGTTTTCGTCGGCCGATTACCAGTGCGCGACGCTCTCGAAGCGCGCTGACAAGCGCATGGGGCTCTGCTCGATTGCTCGCAGCGACCAGAATGTCCCCATGCGACGCGATCCGACCAAGGTGAAAGGCTTCATTCTGCGTGCGCATTTTGCCGAGCCGGCTGAGGTTGTGGCAGTGCTGCGATCGACGAAAGATAAAGGCGAGTTCAACAAGGCGTTCTTTGTCGATAGCAATGCACAAGAAGACGAGCTGGCGAGGAAGCTAAACGTATCTTTTAGCGTCGACTCGACGCAGCTCATGTTCCGTTTGGCGCACACATGGGAGACGTCTGTTGCGAACCAAACTTGTTCTGGATGCGAGTACACGTTGTACGCAGAGATGGCGCCACCATCAAATAGCTCAGGCTCACTTCCCGAGAGGCCACCTCCGCCATATTGTGCAAGACGCGCCGCAGCAGTTTCGTACAAGCTGCCTGCGACTTCGAGTACCTCAAGCCAGCACATTACTTTGAAGACAGGATTCGCTGACCTCTTCAGTACGAGTGGCAACTATCGGTTTGTATTGGTTGCTTCGCTACCGACTTCAGGCAACAAAGGGCGCGAGGCAATGCTTTCGTACGCGCCAACCCATGTCAGCATCACCGGTAAGTCCCCATAGAGCTAATCGAAAGAATTTGTGCGTAGTCTAACCATTGATCCTCTGCTTCTTGTGCAGCTCCGCCTCATTACACATGTAAGTGTATTTGTCGATTGCACTGTCGCCCCTAGCCATCTCACACCATCCGTTTGCAGCTCATATTATCTCAATTCTCACCCTTATTGCGGCCGTAACCCTCCTGTTCGCGGTCGCCTTGAAGTCGGATTTGTTTCGGCGCCTCTCAAGATCGGCTGATAAGTCCCACGATGAGCCCCACGACGACGAATCGGTGCGCCTGTTGGCTCAGGTAATCGCAGATCAAGACGCCCAAGACGCATTGGAGCAGGAGGATGAGGCAGAGGGGAGAAAGTCCGAGGCGCTGTTGGATGTGATTCGAAGAAAGAAGGCACAGGAGACGCCGACACCATCGCCCCGACACGCGACAAATGGAGCGCATCTGGAAGGGTATCATGAAATCAACTAACATGTGCTGCGTCAAGCTGTAAGAATCAATGATATGTTGCGGGCCATTCACTTGACCCTATCTTCAGCAGTAGCTGCTTCCTGCTCAGCCTTGGAAATCAGTAACTGGATTGTCTCTTCTTTCAACCTGAGCAGGCGATCGAAGTTCTCCTGGGCCTCTTTCAGCTCATTCCGCGCGATGGATTCGGCTAGCTCGCCTACGATGTACGACTGGACCTCTTGGGTCTTTGTGAAGAAAGCTTTCGCGTTTGCGGTGAAAGCATCGCTATCTCGGAGCTCGATCCATTGCATCAGTTTCATCATGTTCCAGCAGTCCTTCGTCGAACGAGGAGCAGCTCCGCATGCTGCAAGAAATCTTAGGGCCTTGTTCCCGCCGAAAGCAGGGTCAGAGACCACTGTATCGTTCCAAAACTTAGCGCAGCTGAGTGCATCAGCTTCAACACGAAGTCTGGCGTAGACATCTGTCTCAACTGTTTTGAGAGAAGCAGAGATCGCGACAATAGCGTATCGACGAGACACAAGATGCGGCTTGTCGAGGGCCTGGAGCGGATTCAGCAGCTGTGTGAGCTTCTTTTTGGCCAGCGCAACGCGCGCATCCACTCGGTCTCGCTCTTCTCCTTCAAGACGTTCTAACGCAATAATCGCCTTCGGCACGTCAAACGTGCGCTTGTTGAGCACGACGTTCCAGTACTCTTCCTTCTTCTCAAACTTGTTATACTCCACCACCCACGCGTACTGTACGACATCATGGAACTCGATCGACTGAAGATACAATAGCTTGGCGCGGCGGGATGCAGCGTCTGTGAATCGAGCAAACTTCGCCCGAAAGTTTGCTGCGGCGTCAGTCGCAGCTTGAACTGGAGACAGGTACGGCTGGCGGAGAATTTCATCCTCGTCGTATGGAAGTATGTCTTCCCAGCTTACGACAACAGAGCGATTAGCGAGGGGAATGAACACAAGGACATGCCCAGTCGTAAACAGGTTTTGCGTAGACAGAACAGTCCCGATGTTGTCTCTCCATTCCTTTCCTTTCGTGATCTTGACCTGCATACCGTACACGAGCCAGGTTGTGGCTGCCTTCTCCACAGCCGCGCGAGCTCTTTTGGTCCATCTTTTCTTGCGCTTCCTTTTCTCCTTGCTTCGTTCACTAATGTGTGCTACTCCTGCGTCAGTTTTCGACTCGACTTCTTCCTCGTCATCATTACGATAGAAGAAAAGAGTTTTCTTAATCGCCGCAATCCTCCGTTTGCGACCTTCGATTTCTTCGAGTGTGTCGGATTTTAGCGCAGGTTCTAAGCCGACGACACTCCGCATCTTGTACCCGAGCGATGCCCTCTTCTTATCGTCCTTAATCCGTTGTGCCTTAGCTGCAATGGTTTGCCGCACAAGTTTCATGTACGCTTTACCTTTCTGGCGCGTCTGATAGGATCGAGTCCACGCCTGGATAGTTGTTGCACTTGACGCGCGCAACTTTTGTATGCGCTCTTCCTCCGCCCGACGTGCTTCTCTCTCCTTCCTTTTTTGGTCGTGAGCTTTCTGCGCCTCTGTTTGCCGTTTGAGCTGAGCTTTTTGCTTCAGCACGGAGAAGTAGCTGAGGCGATGGCATCGGTGTGACTGCCGCTGCCCTTTTGCGTGGAGCTTCGACATACACCTCTTGCAAAATTCATCTTCGCACACGTCGCACCTCCATTGCGCGACTTTCTCATCGCATTCGACACAGGCGACGACCAGACGACGATATCGGTGGAGGTTTCTTGCAGGTACGTCGTACTCGTTGTCGTTTATGTCCTGTATCTCTCTCTTATGTACGAAAGGAAAGCACACGTCGCAGAATGGAACCTTCCCGTCGCCACACTGCAAACACTCACGCGTCGCCGTTTCCATGTGGCAATGGCTGCACAAAGCGATTGCCTTCTGCTCGTGCAAGTGGAAGGCTGCTCGTTTCTCGTGGTCTCGAGCAAAACAAGTCGTACACATCGGATCTTCACACTCAACGCAGTACAGAGTCGCGGGCACTTTCTTGTACGGATCTATTGCCGACTCGTGCCGCTCACAGAATGCGTGAAATTCTTCACCCGGAAACGGCAACGGTATCATTCGATTACATTTTACCCCGCGGAGAAAAGCTGGTCGACGATTCGCGACTGAAATCACGCGATGGGTTTCGACGTGCTCAAAACGGACAGACCGACCTCTGTGATCGACGTACTCGATAAACATCTGAGCCAACGTCGCCTTAAGCGACGATCTGAACTTGTAGACACGATAGTGGCGTTGAAGCACCTTAGCTGCGTGAGCACGTGCCTGCTCGAGTTTGTGCTGCCGATAGATGACGACAAAACGGTGATGGCGTTCAGCCCCGGCGATTCGATTCGCGAAGCGGCGCAAGACCTTCACGGCCCACTCCAATCGAAGTGTGCAAGACTGATCAAGGAGCTTGCGGTATTTACCGTTGTGGAGAGTAGAGGGCAAAACGAAATCGTTCATGAAGCGCAGGTAGTGCACTTGATCTTGCTTCTTCTGAACTGCAGTTGGTGACTCGGCCAAGTCTGAAGGTTTGCTGTTTGGAGCAAACTTCTCTTGCCACACCATCCCCATCGCCTTGTTGAATCGCGGGAAGGTGATACTCCTGGACTTCGGCTCTTTCATCTTGGCAAAGATCAGGTCGACCGTTTGAGTCGGAAAGCTGTGCTGGTTGATAAATCCGCGTGGCATAGCCTTCAAGAAGCGCGCAAAATGCGAGTTATCAATCTCGAATGAGTTCCCCGAGACGTCTCGATATAGCTCTTGCCATACACCGTCATACCCTCGTCGTTTCCACTGTTTCTTCGTGCTATCAACCTTGTAAAGGGTGCGCTGGACGGATTTAATGTCCTCTGCGTCGTCGATGCTGATCAATCCCTCCGTATTCTTCAGAATTTGAACATCACGGTGAATAAAGCTCTGCAGGAGCAATTCGTCATCCACACGTTTTCTTGTTACCTTCATTAAGGCGATGCCCATCGCGTGCTCCTCTGCGAGAAATTGCTGCCTACGCACAGCTCTGTACAGCCAAATCTTCCCCATACAGCGGCGCCATCCACGCTGGATACGACGCGCAGCTCTAGTTCGACTCGCTTGCAGCTCCTGTTTGCGACGCAATCTCCAGCGCAGCTGTATCTTCATTAAGGCCTTCAGTGCTGCCCGCATACGAAATAACTCGCGACGGGTGGTAAAACCTCTCCATGCCCTCTGAATGTTGGAAGCAGCACGATTAACTATTATTCGCCATGCCTTGTTGCGACCTTGAATGCCGCGCACGTGTCGCTGAATGCAGATTGCCGCCTCTCTTCGCTTTCGGATGACTGCTCGCCGTATCGTCTCTCGTTCGCGCGCACGTTCTCGCTTCAGTCTCCGTCGTAGCTTCCTTCCGCGCCACAGTGCCTGGATTCGAGTTGCAGCAGCCACTACCTTTGGATTCGCAATGGTATCAGTTTTCCTGCTCTTGGCATCCGCTCTAGACACCTTCGGAACTAGTCCATCCCACCCAACTTTATTGAGGGTCACGGGAAGATTGATGGGTCTCGCCTTCATTCTTCGATGGCGCTCGGCAGACTCGGCAGCAAACGCCTCTCGTTCTTCCAGACGCTTTTTTACCATCCGCTGTTTTACGAGACGAGCGGCAAAGCAGCGCCACGCACATTGGATTACGAGAATCGATCTCATAAATGCTCGCCTGTGTTGTGCAACTGAAGCCCGAGCTTGACGGCCACGAAAGTAAGCTTGCAGCTTCACGATCTTTCTTTTCTCTCGCTCAAACTGAGCTCGACGCCAACGTAATGCCGCAACCCGGCGTCGCACCCAAACCCGAAAAGCTCGCTGGATAACGAGCACTGCACCAAAACGATAACGTTCTTTTGCACGCACTTCTCGTTGTCGCTCGCGGTGAACTATCCATTGCTCGACTCGACGAATTTTCTTGAGTAAGCGAAGCAGTCTCCGGGCGAGAAATCCGCGAAGGTAACGTTGCACTGTAACTGCAGCGTTAAGTCGTTGCTGCCGCCGAATATGATGCCTCAATGCTATCCAAGCTGCTTGCTGTTGTCGCCAGAACTTTTGGATGCGCTTCACTGCTTGCTGCTGACGCTGCCCTTTTTCTTGTCTCAGCTGCATTGCGCGTCGTCGTATCAATTGTGTAATCGTGCAGGCACTTTTGTTCTCTTTGTTCGCAAGGAGCAGCAAAAATGCTCGCTGCCTGCGTTCAATCTCGAGTCGAATACGTCGTCGACCAGCTACAACTCGAACAGCAAGAAGCTGGCGCCACCAGCACTGCAACATCAGCGTAGTCTGGTGGACCTGCGTTCTCTTTTCGTCTGCAACGACGTGCTTCCACTGTTGTAGAGCCTGCACAACAAGATTATTCCGAAACCTCTGACCGACGCGGAAGAGCAAGTTTGCGGCACGCTGTTGCCCCGGAGAGGCGAATTTGCCGAGCCCAAACTCATACATGACTTCGAGGGGGATCCATCGCTTGATTTCCTGTATGGTTTGATCCAACTGCATCTCAGCCGCCTCTTCCGATACGTACGTGGCGTGCCGAACTTCCATAAGTTGTTCACGATCCCGTTTCAACCTCAAACGAGTACTTGCTGGGAGACCGTCAGGAAGGACGAATGGCGGGTTCTTTTGGTGATGGCTGAAGCGAGATGTCGGCGATACCTGCAAATGCACCACATCCATATCTTCCAGCGCCATCAGAATCATTTCCGCGCGCTGAAGATGCATCTCAGAGAGTGCACCTCGTTTCTTGTACGGAGACCTGAATGCAAGTTGCTTAGCCACCTTCACACTCGCTGCCTGTCTCTCGGTGGATTCTTTCGCGGCCATTTTACGATGCCGAAACCCGCGATTAGGAGTTCGCCGTTCGGTGCCAAAATGCTTCAGCGCCGCGTACATAGACTGACGCCTACTGTTCTCTTCTGCGAGCCTCTCGAGCTCATTGACTGCTCGGAGTTCGTCGCCAGTCAACGCAGGCAGCCGTGAGAGACCATCGCGTGTGCGAGGCGACACAATGGACAGCACCGGCAACACTGCCGGACGAACCATTTTCCTCGAATTCACAGCATCCAGAGAACGCAGATTTGGTTGATCTCGCGTGTCTTCCTCGCTGAGATCTGCTCTTGTTTCTTGCAGGAAATCAACCGCCAGGCCATGCTCACGCTCAGTCTTCTGGCAGTGGCCACGTGGCTCGTGCATTTCTCTCAGAATCTCATCCACGAGCTGTGGCTGGTTGAGATACTGTGCTAGAGTCGGTACTCTAGAGTTCGATGCGTAGATGTCTGGCAACACAACTCGCCCCGCTTCCTCGCAGTCCTCATCCTCCTCTCTCGACTCGGGCCTTGCAGCTCGCACCTTGACGCCACGCTGCTCGCCGCTCTTGACAGACGAGCCAAACGCCCGACCAACTCTCTCGGCAGCCACGTTTGCTGCGTCCTCGTGGTTTGCATGGCCGCCTCTGTCGCCGTCAACAGCGTGGAGAAGCTGCGAAGAGGCCTCGAGCACGCGGCGCCATTTCTTGGGCTGGAAGGCCATGCACTCGCGCAGCTCGGCCGCGAGTCGCACGTACTCGTTGGCCGCCGCGTCTTCTGTCGGCTCCGCGTGCTCTCGGCGCCGCGCGCGCCCTGCTAACCGCATGCTCGTGCGCGAGAGCGGTCACCGAGGCGTCGCATTCCTACGCATGTCGGCTTGTGTCGGTTCGAGAGGGTACACTTTTTCAAAAACCACACAAGTGTAACCGAGGCTGCCGACTTTCGGCCAATCAGAAAAGCGTATCTTCTCGTGAGCTTCAAAGGGCACAGGAAATGGAGCGAATCCGGTATCCATGCAGACGCTGTGGCTGTGCCTGCTGACTGCCGGGCTGCTTGGTCGCGCTGGATTCGCCTTCCGCATCCTCTCGTCGCCGTCAGACCCGGTCGCCTCCACACCCGCCGTGTTCGAGCCTTATGTGAAAGGTGGCGTCGGGTACTACGGTGACCCAGCCAATCCGGACCCCGAGCGCGTGAATGAAGGCTCGCCGTTCTCGCCTGACACACCACGCGTATACCTCACAGGCAACCCAAAGCGTACGTGCATTTTGGTTGTTGGCGTAGTTTGCGGGGGCTGACTAACAGAGGTTCCGCCAGAAAACTGCCCCGGGATGGTTGGCCCTGTCAACGACCAAGAGTACTACTGTCACGGCCGAGAGTACGGATATTGCGATCGACGCAGTGGACTCTGCGTCTGTAATCAAGGATACACTGGTCTTGACTGTACCGACTGCAAACCGTCCTACTTCAGAAAGGGAGACCTCTGCTACCCGAAGAGTAAGTACACTGATGTGCTCTGCTGTCACAGGCTTATAGTGATAATTTTCATGACCACCCACTAGAGAGCTGCCCAAAGGACTGTTCCCGTGCGGGCACCTGTAACTATGAGACTGGAACTTGCACGTGCGCTTTGAACCGCGGGGGAGTCGACTGCTCAAAGGTGTTTTGCAGTTTCGATCCCAAGTGCACGAGCTGCACAGCCACGAGTTGCCTCAGCTGCATCGAAGGCTATTATGTTGATCCAACAACTCAAACCTGTCGTACGTGTCAACACATGGCACACTTTGTATAACTGAATGCCAAACTCATTGTTTTGCCTTCAGAATCGTGCAAAAAATATGATCCCCGGTGTCTAGTGTGCAATTCCAATCGTTGTACTCAATGTGCTGATCCCATTCTCAACTCAGTGCGTCGCAGCGGAGCTCGAAACGTGGACGCTGCTCTCCCATTTGACGAGCAAATGCGCGAGTTTTCATTCAAATTCTCCTATGGTAGTCAGGATCCTCGAGTCTTCGACGAAGCTGAAGTGTTCCAACTGCTTCCGCCATCCTCAACCCCAAAGTACCTCAATGATAGCAGCGTGCGCTGTGTCCAAGGGCAAAACCTGGATGCATCTTGGTCTTGCATACCTAATCCTGTTAGCCACCGTGTGTGTGGCCACTCAGGTGTATTCTCGTTCACTTCGCCAGTGTATGCCGTTCCAGAGAGCGTCCAGAACATCTCACTGACAGTGCAACGCACCGGTGGCGGTATGGGCCCTGCTAGTGTCATGTACGATCTCCAACATATCACCACGAGTGCGCAGGATGTCACACCTACAGCGTTCTACACGAGTTCACAGACGCTGCAGTTCGCGGACGGCGTAACTAACATGACTTTTTTGTTGACAATTCACGACGACCGTGTTGTCGAAAAAAACGAGACGTTTCGAGTAGTCCTTCGATCTCCAAGTGACGGCAGCACGCTCGGAAACCAGCGCCAAGCTCTCGTTACGATTACCGACAACGATTTGCCGCTGACTGATGCGACTTTGACTTACATTGTCCCTCAGAGCGGAACAATTTTGCAGAAGGGAGGGTACGCTGGCGATACGCTCAAGTTCCAAGCACAGAGTGTACTGGGAGATGGTTCGGCGAAGAAATCGGGAGGGGACCTGTTGCTTATGGAATCGTTCGTCGCAGACGAATCCCCCGATTACCCATCATTGCTATCACTGTACCGACCAAAACTTGGTGGCCAAGTCATGGATCATAGCAATGGGACCTACACGGTTTCTTGGCAGCGCAAGCATGCGGGGGCTTACACTGTGGTGGTGTATTTACTGTATCCAGGCGGTCTTCGAGGCGATTACTACGCTGACATCTGGCTCAGTGACCATCCAGTTGTCTCGCGGATCGATCGTCAGCTAAACTTCACGTGGAACCAAGGCCCGCTCTTTCCTGGTGCGAGTGATTACGTTGGAGTACGGTGGAGTGGAAGGATGAAGCCCAAAGTGACAGGTGACACAACAATTTTCATCGATTGCGATGACCACGTACGGCTTTGGATCGGAGATGTGCTTCTGATCGACCGGTGGAGCCTGGAAAACGACGGTGGTGTGCAAGCTCAGGCGGTTATATACCTTGATAATACGATATTCTACACGCTCCAAATCGAGTACCGTGACCTTGTTGGTGACGCGAGAATATCGATGAGTTGGAGTGCAACGAGTCTTACCAAGGAGATTATCCCAGCGACCAATCTCTACACAGCGCAGCACATTCTCGGTAGCCCGTTCGCGAACATATCCATACTACCAGCAATGGCCAGCAACGCTGCAACCAGTTATCTCCAGGGCACGTTTGCGACGATCGCCGGCACGCCACTGAATCTCCAGCTATTTCCCGTTGATTCGTTCGGCAACGCACGGAGGAATCATGACCCCAAGATTGATTTCTACCAAGCCAACTTAACATTGGTGAGCGATCAAAGCCTCGGAGGGGTCGGAAGCAGGAATGTTGCCTGCGACATTGCATGGCGAAGCGATAAGCCCACATTCAACGTCACCTGCATGCCATTCTTCAGTGGGATGCACAGCCTCAATGTGTACCTGAACAACTTTCTTATTTCGGGCTGTCCGTTCGTCGTAGCAGTGAAACCAAACAGAATGAATCCGTCCAGATCAGTTCTTTCTGGCGTCGGGCTCACAACTAGTCGCGTGGCTGGTAATGCTACAACTGTGCAACTTGAAACGAGGGATCTTCAGAATAACCGCATATACACCAGCAGTGGGTCAACAGTCAATCTTATTCTTCGAGCTATCCACACGACCAAGAGTGGCGCGGTGGATTTAGGGAGATTGACGGATAATACCGACGGTACCTACACGTTTGCATACACGCCCCGGTTCGTCGGGACGTACCTTATTCACGTGACGCAAGGCGGTGCCCCGATCCACAACTCACCATATAGCGTGACGGTAGTTCCAAATGTTGCTGTGGGATCCACAAGCATCGCGACCGGAGGTGGGCTGAGTGCAGCAACCACGAATATTCAGTGTTCGTTCCAGATCCAGTCAAGAGATTTGAATGCCAACGATCTCACCTCTGGCGGTGCGGTATATCAAGTCGTCGTAGAGCATCCGACTAAAGGCAACGTTAGTGGGTCGTGCACAGATCTGCTGAACAGCAAATATTCGTGCACATACACCCCGAAATACGTGGGCGCGTCCAAACTCCACGTCGGGTTATTGAGTGGAGCTGTCTTCTCACCAGTAGTCGGATCACCCTTCAGTATCAACGTTGTTGCTGGTCCAGCACTCGGCTCTACAAGCTTTGCAAAAGATTCTGGTTTGGTGTCATCGATTGCAGGCCAGACAGCGAGCTTTACGGTTGTTATCCGGGACGCGTTCGATAATGACAAACTCAATGCTGGCACTGAAGTAGTGAGCGTGGTGTTTACCGGTCCTGCGCCCTCCACTGCAGTCCTGCCCCCGGCAAACACGGCGCTGCAAGTCGTGTACAACAATGACGGCACATACGTTGTTGCCTACAAGATCCAGGTGAAAGGCTCATACCAGATTCAAGTGCAAGTGAACGGTGTCGCCATTCGTAGTAGTCCGTTTACGATGTACACATACCCTGAGTCGGCCGCATACGCGACCACGACCATTGACTTGGTGTCTCCGATCATGAGCCCACTTGTATATTATGCTGGATCACCTATCACGATGCGAGTTACAACTCGAGACGCGTTCGGCAACGTTCTCGAGTCAGGAGGCTCTCGGTTCGAGTTCAATGAATTCTTCAGGAACGCCACACTCGTGGACTTCGTTAGTCAATCGGATGAGACCAATGGCAGCTATGTTTTCCAGTTCACGCCGAAGGTTGCCCAGAATTACGAGCTCGCGCAGCGAATTATGTATCCTGGTGGACTCAACGGGACATTCTTCGGTAGCCCTGATTTAGTTGGCCCGATCAAGCTTAGACGAGTGGATCCGACGATCAACTTCGACTTTGGCGTGACCGCTCCATTTCAGACAGACGACAGGGAGACCTTCAGTATTCGATGGAGTGGATACTTGCTGCCGATTTACAGTGAGATCTATACTATCTACGTTACAGTTAACGGTGGATGTATGCTGCAAATCCAGGAACAAACCCTCTTTGCTCACCTATGGCCAGTTGCGACGAATGAGACAGCTCAAGAACAGATTGCTTTGTCTGCTAATACCCTCGTTCCATTTCGTGCGAACTTTTCCAAGCCTCAGATGTACCGCAATGCTAGCATCCGCGTCGAATGGGAGAGTTTATCGCAGCCTCGAGAAGTAATTCCCGCAAGTCAGCTCTTCACAGGATGGAGATTCGTGAACAATGTGCCGTCCCTTAATATCGTCCCAGCTGTGGCAAACAGTCCGTCATTTACAGCTACATTTCCCCTTGAGAGCTATCAAGGCGTGGGTATGGTGACAGCGATGGCTGGGGAACGGTTCATGTTCAATGTGACCGCTCGCGATCAGTTCGGAAATGTACGACTCATCGGTGGCGACCGCATATTGGTGATGTTTCCTGAGCTTTCTGACGATAACAACATCATCCCAAGCATCTTGGACTTGGGCAATGCTATCTACGAGATTACGATCATGCCCAAGCTGCAAGGCAACTTCTCGATGGTGGTCGCCGCGACGCAAACAAGTGATATCATCCAACTTGGGACTGGCACAATATCGCTCGTCGACCAGTTGCGACCATTCCTGATCCAACAGAGCCCTTTCGTGCTGCAAGTGATTCCGAACAAGCCGCTTGCATCTACGTCGACCTTAATTGGCGACGGGATTTTAAGTGCTATCGCCGGTGTTCCGAACCAGTTCACGGTGGAGTTGCGCGATTTGTACAGAAATCTCGCCCAACAACTCGTTCCTCGCAGCAAAATCATCGTGAAATTGCGACTATTGGCAGACCCGACGATAGTGGTAGACGGAGGCTTCGACGACGCTGTCGATGGGCTAGTCAACGTCAACTACACGGCCACTGTGACAGGATACTATGAAATCTTACTCGGCGTGCTGGACGGGGTACTTGTTCAGAAGACGTCCACGCTGCGAGTCGTTCCGAACCTCGCGAGCGCCATGGCTTCATCGGTGTCGGGCAGTGGACTCGGCCCTCAAGTCCAAGCGCTTACTCCCCTATCTTTCCAAGTCACTGTCCGCGATATATACCGAAACCTCAGGGAGTTTGGGGGCGATAACCTCGCAGTCGTGCTTCGAGGTCCTACCACGGTCTTTTGCGATGTCGTTGACCTCCATACTGGTCAGTACCTGATTCAATATCAGCTTCCGCTCGTTGGTATGTATGAGATCCAGACGATGCTCGCGAATCCAGGACGCGGGCTCGTAGGTTCATACTTTGAGACGACACGCTTTGCCAACATCGGACTCGCTCGAGCGACCCAATGGGTGGATCCGAAACTGGATTTCGACTGGAATGCGAATCATACCATGCGAAACTACCCTCGAATCCAGTGGCGAGGATATCTCAAACCTCGGTTTACTGAAACATTCACACTGAGACTCACTGTACTCCCTGCAGCGGCCGTCTACATCGACAGCATGCCCATCATCGACGCGCTCAACTCAGGCTTCGCCACAGGAACAGCGCCAGTAGTTGTGGAGGGTAAAGTAGACCTAGTGGGCGGGCGACTCCACCGTCTTGTCGTCGAGTATCGCAGCACATCACGACGGGAAGTAAGCGGGTTGCTACGGCTCGAGTGGCGAAGCGACCGACAGTCCAACGAGGTTGTCCCGACGTCGGCCTTGCTGCCTGATGGACAGGAAATCCAGCCGCGCTTCTCCATCACCGCCGTCTGAGATGGGTCGGCTCATTCCGCGTGAGGAGCAGCGAGCCTGTCCCATCTCGCTGTTCTCACTTCTCTTTTGGGCGACTCATTTCTCAGTCAATTTTTCTTTAGTGGGTCCATGGCTCATCTCTCCATGACTCTGTATCATTTGGACCGCTGAGGAGCCTCAAGAAGGGGCAGAAGGCGTCTGCTCGACTCTTCATTCTTCATTCTGACGAGTTGTGCACACCAAGCGTCCGAAATCATCGCACCATGTCCGCCCTCATCACCTGTCGTCTGCCAGTCCCAGCTGAGGACCATTCTGAGACCGTGGAGACATCGAATCCAGAGCTGACTTCAGAGGAAAGACGTCACGTCGCTCTCGTTCAGAGGAAACTCGGTGCCGTGGGCCCGCAGCAACTCCGCGTGTACACGACCAAGCTCGACAACTACGCCGAGCAGGTGCAGAGCCAGATCGCCGCCGCTCTGGTCGAGACCCGCCAGCTCACTCAGCAGACGCTCGCGACGTACGAGCCCATCGAGCGAGTGCGACTAGAGTGCGAGCTCCAGGCCAAGCAGTCGACGCTCATGGATCTCCAGGCCAAGTACGACAAGTGCCTGAGCCAGCGACGAATCGTCCAGCATGTCATCCACCTGCGGCCAAGTCGGACCTCTTCCGTGCTCACTCAGTAGATCTTCTTACCTTAACACGAACTCTCATATCCGTTACGAACTCGATTACGCTCTTCAGCAGCTCTCTCCAGGAAACCAGACCAACATGGATCGCCCCCGAAGACGCAGTCGCAGTCGAAGTCGCGGCCGCGAGCGACAACGAGAACGAGCCCGCAGCCGCAGTCGCAGCCGCAGCCGCAGCAGAGAGCGCTCGGACAGCCGCGGCTCGGCTCGCTCGCGCAGTCCGCCCCGGCGAGCGCGCGCCTCGCGCCCGTGCTGGTACGCCAAGGACTACGACCCGATCCAAGTCGGCAGCATCGACGGCACGGCGACCGAGCCGCACGACAAGGCCCTCAAGCGCGCGCTCGCGGCGCGGTTCGACGCCTCTCGCGACCCGCAGATCGCCGGCGATCCGTATGCGACGCTCTTTGTCGGGCGCCTGAGCTACGCGACCACTGAAGAGACACTGCGGGCGATCTTCTCGCAGTATGGTCGGATCCAGCGGCTCCGGCTGGTGCGGGACATCGTGACTCAGCAATCCAAAGGGTACGCATTCATTGAATTCGAGGACGAGCGCGCCTTCCGTGTCGCATACTCGGCGGCGCACCGCACCGAGATCGACGGCCGCGTGGTTCTCGTGGACTACGAGCGCAGTCGCGTGATGCGGGGCTGGAAGCCGCGGCGCCTGGGCGGCGGACTGGGCGGCCGCAAAGAGTCGGGCCAGCTGCGCTTTGGCGGGCGAGACCCGCCGTTCAAGCCGCCGCGGTAGGCTTCCGGCGTGTCGCGTTAGGCGCGGCTCGCGGCTGTCAAGGCGAGGACCCGTGCGGCGGCGCTGTTGTGACGTCGTCGTCAACCCATTCCGGGTCAACGTGGCCTTTCGCGAGGGCGCCGAAGCGGCACACTCGGACGACAAGCACCGTGATGCCTTTCAAACTGAACAGCGCCGACGCCACGTGCGACCTTCGCGTCACCTTCGGAACCGCCTACTTCTGAACATAACCCACAACTGTAGATCTGTTTTTGTAATTAAGCGAAAGTTAGAGGCCAGTTCGGGTCGGTTCTTTGTCTAGAACGTGCTAGTTGTGTGAATTTCGGGCCGGGTATTTCCGTTTTCTCAGCGCTGGGCTCACTCTGACACTCGCTCGACGTCGCGCACAGTCGCTCGGTTGAGGAAGGGGGGTGTTGCGCGAAGCGACTGACTTGGTTTCAGTATACGGCCTTGGCGCAACTTGCACTTCCTCCCCCACCTACACTTACCTCCTGGCGAACTGGACGGGCGGCGCCCAGACTCTCGAGGGCGACAGCGCGGCGGACTCTCTGGCCCGCGCCCACGCGCTCGCGACGCTTCCATCTCCCCCCACGGGCCCTCGTCTCGCCTCTGCGCCGCGTTCCGCGCGTCCGACCGACCGCGACGCGCTGAGAACGGCCGCTTTCCCCGGCGCAACTGACCAGGCGCGCAGCGTCCGCTCTTCCCATCAGGTACGCGCCCTGGTGGCTCCCGCCAGCGGACGAGAGAGGGAAAGGAACTGACCGCGTTGGATGTCGCGTCTCTTGCGCTGCTGACAGCTATGGACTCGGAGTCGTTCGTCGGCGCCGACTTCGGGCTCGGCCTGCCCATCGACAACCGGTACATGAACCAGCTCAACCTCGGCGGCATGGGCGGCCTCGGCGGCGCGAACGACCTCATCAACCCCACGGGGCTCGACTTCAGCAGCTCGATGATGATGATGGATACCAACATCGGCCCGCCCGGATCCTCCACCGGCATGATCGACTTCCCCGACGAGCTCAACTCGCCCAAGAACAACAGCAGCGGCAGCGTGAGCGGTGTCACGACTTCGGCCAGCGTCAGCGCGGCAAGCAGCGCGTCGTCCTTGTCGTCGGATCCCGCGCTCGCGGCATCAAGCGAAGCCATCCCGTTCCCGGCTTCGCTAGCGAACGAAACGCCGATGAACCCGGCGGCGGCCCAAAACCGCGCGACGATGAACGGTAGCGCAGCGCAGAGTTTTGCGGGCATGGACATGACCACGAACGCCATGGCAGGTGCCATGAACGTCAACATGAATGCGGCGATGAGCGGCGCCATGAGCATGCCCATGAATACGATGGGCATGAATCCTGCTATGGCCAACGGTTTCATGACCGATTTGAACATGGGCTTTGCGATGAACCCGATGCTCATGGGTGGAGGCTACAACCCGATGCAGCAACAAGCAATGAATCCTATGATGATGAACATGGCCGGCGGACAGATGTACTTCCAGCCTCAGCAGCAGCAACTTCAACAGCAGCAGCAACAGGAATACTTGAGGATGCTCCAACAGCGCCAGTCACAGCTTCAGTTTGCGAACATGCAGCAGCAGCAGCAAGCGCAGCTCGCGAAGGCTCAACAAGCACAACAGGCTGGTCAGGCGCAGAACAACGCGGCGGTGGCCGCAGCTGCCCAGCTTCAACGTCAGCAGCAACTACAAGCTCTTCAGCAACAAATGGCCATGCAACAACAAGGGCAAGCAGCGATGAATGTGAATGGAGTTCAGCCTAATGGCCAGGTCTCAGCACCTCAACAGCAGCGTACGGTCCAGCAGCAGCCTCAAGTTGCCACTCAGGCTGTATCAGCTGCCCCTGCCGCTACAACACAGTACCAAGCTTTCGGTACTCAAGCTCAGCCTGCCACCACGCCTGCTGGTCTCACACCGAACGGCTCATCACAAGCGCGGCAACCATGGCATTCGCCGGCAGATCAGCCTCTTCGACGAGAGATGACAAATCACATCATGCGCGTACTTCAGAGTCAGAAGTCCAACGCACCGGCAAACTGGCTGCAGCGGTTACCAGAGATGGCCAAGCGGTTAGAAGATGAGTGCTATCGAATCTCTTCCTCTCGGGAGGAATACGCCAACACAAGCACCCTTCAAGGACGATTGAAGAGCATTGTTCGGGCTGCACAAACGCAACAGCGCGGCCGCACTGCTGCTGCATCAACTCAAGCAGCAACTGCTAGTCAGACGCAACCGACTGCGGCACCAGCTGTCACTGCTGCCCGGCAGACTGCCGCTCCGCCTTCGTTGGATCCCATGCCGATTCCATTTCCCGGTGCAGAAGCGGTGAGCCAACCCGCGGCCCCCACTCGTGCTCCAGTTAGCGCTGGACCTCAACCTATCCAGATGCCGCCAGAGCTGCAGGGACCTAGTGCCACCGTGAAGACAGAGGCCCCGCAAGCGATTCCGATGCCGCTCGAGCTGCAAGGGTCGACTACGCAGCAATCGACCTCGGCCGCTATGGCCACTAACCCTATGGCCACCGCTACGAGCAATGGGAGTGCACAACAGGCGATGATGGATGCTGTTGCTGCAAATCAAGCTGCCATGGCTGCTGCTACACAAAGCCGCTCGGCTCAGTTTTTGCGTCAGTTTAAGCAACGTGCGCAGCACGTGACATCGTCTCTTGAGGAGGAGCAAAAGCGGGAGTACCATAACAAACTCCAGTCGATGACCACTAGCGATGTAATGAACGCAAACTCGAAGGGAGTACTTCAGCGTCAGCAGCAGCGGCTTCTTTTGTTGCGACACGCCATGGGATGCAAGGCGCCCGAAGGAACTTGTGTGGCGACACCGAATTGCGGAGAAATGAAGCGGTTGTGGCAGCACATGGCAAATTGCAAGGAGACTACACCATGTGCGTACTCGCACTGCATATCATCGAAGTACGTGCTTTCCCACTTTCAACAGTGTGAAAACATGAAGTGTCTCGTTTGCCAACTCCTCCGGTACCCTGTGGAAGTGAAGGAGAAGAACGGGGCACTAATCATGGATACTGATCGTGCGCTCGCACAAATCCAGGCTGCAACTGAGCGTCGACAAGCGATGCTGCAAGGTCAGGCTGTGTCGAATGGATTAGGTGTGACCGCTCCTACCGTTGGTGTTTCGCAGCAGCAACAAATGGGAATGACTCAGAACCAAGTACAGCTGCAAAACCAAAGTACTCTTTCCAGTCAGCAGCCTCAGCAATCTACGGTGCAACCGGTGCCTCAGACTTCTCAGATGAGACCCAATATTGGAGTTCAAAGTACTGCGCAGTCAACCGCACAGTCAAGTGGTGCTCCGGACGCAAGCGTTCCAGGTTTGACTGAAGAAGAGAACCGGCAACTAGCTCTCATTCAACAACGACTTGGTGGTGTGAGTTTGGAGCAACTCAACCTCAACTCGAAGAAGCTTGAAAACTACGCTGAACAAGTCCGTAGCCAAGTGAATGCGATCATGAATGAGTGCCGGCAGCTTATGCAGATGCGAAACACGACTCAGGATCCTGCGATGCAAAGTCAGTTTGATGCGCAAGTCCAAAAGAAGAAGGCAACGCTTCAAGATCTGCACCAAAAGTACAAGAAGTGCACGAGCCAGCATCGCATTGTGAAGCATGTCATTAGCGCTCGAATGAATGGTGCTGCCTCTAGCAGTGCTCCGGCACAGGCCCCAGTCCAGACTGCTCCTGCATCTGTTCCAACTCCAGCACCAGCACCAGTGTCAAATGGGCATACTCAGTTCCCTGTAAATATGCAGCCATTGTCTATGCCCCCTGGCCTTCAGGGTCCTTCAGTATCTGCTCCTCAAGTACAACCGACTCGACCGCAAGTCCAGATGCAGCCGGCGCAACAGTCTTTCTCGGATCAGCTCCACCAAGCACAAGGGACGTTGACTCAGACTCAAGCTCCCCCAGTCGCCCAAGTCTCTGCGGTGCAGCAGCAGGTTGCTCCTCAGTCTTCGAATGATATCATCGGACAGAGTCTGGGTATCTCTCTGGGCAGTGATGCATCGATGGGTATGACAGGCAAGCCACTTGAGATGCCAAGTGACTTAAGCATGACTGCCAAGCCGTTGGAAATGCCTGCAAACTTGCAGGCTGCGCCCGCCGTCCCTGCCGCACCGGCAAGTGTAGCAGCACCTGCTACCGTGGTTCCAAAGGCAGAGCCGACAGTGAACCCGCTGACGATGAACAACTCCAAGCTGAATGCTATGATGATGGAACACAAGCGCATGGATGCTGCGAAGATCAAGACTGAACCAGCGGCGGTGACCGTGACGACGGCCGCTACCACGTCTGCAATCGTTCCAGCTACCTCTCCACCATCCTCCGGGACAAACGCCGCTTCTGGGGATGTTCCAACGTCGATGCTTAACGAGCTGACAAACGAAGAGCTGAAGAGCCACATTGACTCGCTTGTAATCGGTTACAACGCAACGATGCAACCAGCAACACTCAAGAAGCGGCTGGAGGGTCTTCTCAAAGGTATGATGGAGCACAAATTCGGTTGGGTTTTCAGTAGTCCAGTTGATCCCGTGGCTCTTGGTATCCCGAACTACTTCAAGATTATTCGACGACCCATGGACTTGGGCACAATCAAGAAGAAGCTTGACGCTGGTGTTTACAAGCACACAGATCAGTTCGCGTATGATGTCAGGACGACGTTTGAGAATGCCAAGACCTACAACAGTGAGGACCAGGACGTGTACAATCTCGCCAAGGACATGCTTAACGACTTCAACGCTGAGATGCGAAAACTTGAGGCCGAGATCCGGGAAGACGAACGGAAAGCTCGTGAGGGCGAGAGCGCCTGTCGATTGTGTGGTGTGGAACGCATGGTCTTCGAACCTGCTGTTTTGTACTGTAATGGTGAGTGCAACAGCCGCATCCGACGGAACTGCTACTACTTCTGTGCACCAGACAACAAATATCACTGCTGCCAGCCTTGCATGACCAATCTGCCAGATACAGTGACAGGAAGTGAAGGCAAGACGTACAAGAAGTCGGAACTTGCGAAGAAGAAGAACGACGAGGTCCATGAGGAACCATGGGTGCAATGCGACAAGTGCAACCGATGGGTCCATCAAATCTGTGCGCTCTTCAACGGCAAGATCGATGCAGAGAAGAAACCTCAAGTTGTCAAGAGTGAATCGGGCAAAGCTCCTGGTCCCGGCAACAGCACAGGTCACTCAATATCGTCTACTCCCGGCAGTGAGTTCCTGTGTCCTGAATGTCTTCTTGATCATCGAATCAAGGAACCTGAGAAGTATCCTATTGGGAAACATGCTTTCAACGCTAAGGATCTAATGCGAACGAAGCTGTCTGATTTCCTTGAGCGTCGGATCTACAAGTCGCTGCAAGAGGAACGCGAGGACGAAGCACGGTGGACGAACAAGAACATTAAAGATATCGCAACAGCTGAGCGACTGACCGTCCGACTTGTTTCCAATATTGAGAAGCAACTCATGGTTCGTGACAAGATGTTTCAGCGTTACAAGGATTCGCACAAGTATACCTCAGAGCATCGGTTCAAGTCGAAGTGCATTTGCATGTTCCAGGAGATCCACGGCGTGTCGGTTCTTCTTTTTGGCATGTACGTGCACGAGTTCGATGAACAAGAAGCTGATTGCAACTCGCGACGCGTGTACATTTCGTACTTGGATTCCGTGAACTACTTCGAGCCAGCTCACCTGCGAACGAAGGTCTACCACGAACTGCTGATTGCTTATTTGGAGTTCGTCCGCCAACGAGGATTCCACACCGCTCATCTTTGGGCGTGTCCGCCATTAAAGGGTGACGACTACATTTTGTACTGCCATCCTGAGTCGCAGAAGACACCGAAGTCGGACCGATTGCGCCAGTGGTACGTGGATATGCTGACCAAGGCCCAGAAAGAGGGTATCGCACTCCACATTTCCAACTTGTACGACGAGTATTGGCGCAACAACAACACAGCATGTGCACTACCATACTTCGAAGGTGATTACTGGGTTGGCCTGGCTGAAGAAGCGATTGAGAAACTGGATGCAGAGAAACCTAAGAAGAAGAAGGGCACCAAGCGGAAGTCTTCAGGCTCCGAGACGAAGAAACCAAGCAAAAAATCCAAGTCAAAGAAGACAAAACGAAGGAAAACATCGACGACTGGCTCCAGTGCTGAGGGCGAGGACAACGCGACTGGCTCGGACGGCGAGGGTGAAGGAGACGATGGCGAAGAGGAGACTGGCACAACCGAGACATGCGCATACGAGCCACCAGCTGTGAAAGAACGACCGATTACGTCGGTGGACGACATTGACCGCACTGTCCTCGATCCCTTGATGAAGAAAATGGGCGAAGTGATCGAGCCTATGAAGGACGACTTCTTGGTTGTCAAACTTCAGCCGTATTGCCGCATGTGCAATACGCCGGTTATTAAGGGAACGCTCTGGAAAGACCCGACTACATCAACAGAGTTGGGGCTCAACCCGAAGAAGGTCCAATTGACGCTCTGTGGTAACTGCTACGACAAGGCGAAGGCCACATCGAGTGCCAAGGTGCATGAGCAGCTCAAGCACCTACAGTCGGAGGAGGTCAAGTGGCCCGAAAAGTGCACGGATCCTGACGAGATCAATGACAGCGAGTACTTCGATACGCGACAAGCGTTCCTGAGTCTGTGCCAGGGAAACCATTACCAGTTCGATGAGCTACGTCGTGCCAAGCACTCGTCGATGATGGCGCTCTATCATCTCGGCAACCCGAACCCAAATGCCTACGTGTACGAGTGCAATTCCTGCACGAAGGATATCATCTCGGGAAACCGTTGGCACTGTCACACGTGCCCGGACTTCGATGTCTGCGACACCTGCCATGCAAAGGAGAAGCACGAGCACCCCCTCGAAAAGATCCCGACGAGCGGTGCCGCTGGGGCAGCTGGCCAAGGCGGCACAGCCAAGGGTGCTCTCACCGAGGAGCAGCGGCGTCTGCGCGAGCAGCGCGCCAAGAACGTGCGGCTTCACATGCAGCTTCTGGTTCACGCGAGTGGCTGCGATGGCTCATGCGGTTCGGCCAACTGCGAGAAGATGAAAGAGCTCATGCGTCACGGTTCACACTGCAAGCAGCGTGCGCTTGGCGGTTGCACCGTGTGCCGCCGGGTCTGGGCGCTGCTACAGCTCCATGCGCGCCAGTGTCGCCAGTACGAATGCAAGGTGCCGCGCTGCCACGACTTGCGCGAGCACGTGCGCAAGCTGCAGCTGCAGCAGCAGCTCATGGACGACCGTCGCCGCGCGGCCGTGACGCAGCAGTACCGGCAGATGCAGAACGGAGGGCAGCCCATGGGCGAAGAGGACCCGACCGGCGGCGGTGGCCTGTGAGGTTTATTTACGGTAGGGAACCATTAGTAGTAGTAGTAGCAGTAGTAGAACGACATAGCAGTGAGACGCCGCGCTTCGCCAAAGAAGCGTTCTGTAAGTGGAGTGCGTGTGTAAATAAGAAAGACGACACCCCCCGTGAATCCTGAATCGGTGTTTCTTGTTCTCTCTCTCTCTCTTTCTCCTTCTTTCTCACTCTCTCTTGCTCACGTCTATTGGGTGTGTGTGTCTCTGTACGTTGCCTCTCTCCCTATCTACCAGCGCTTGCGTTCTCGTCCGCCGTCCGCCGAGCTCTTTACTTGGCGGCGTTTCGTCGGCTGAGTCGCTTCTGCCGTCTTCGGAAGTGCGAGCACGGGCGCTTGCCGTGGTTGGCCTTCTTCGGGCGGCGCGCGTTGCGGTTGAGGCACTCCATGACGATCGAGTGCGACGCCAGCGGCTCTTCGATCACGCGCAGCTGCGCGAACGCGTCGGTCACGGCGCTCAGGTTCAAGGGCGCGGCGCGGCGCACTGCGTTGGCGATGACACAATGACACACAGGATCAGTTTTCCGCTGCGAGCGCCGCCGTGGAGCTGCTCAAAAGCCACGCACCGGAAGCGAGAGCCGCCGCGTCGGCCGCGAGGGGCGCGAAGGCCGCGCGCGCCGCCGTCGGGAGCACGCGAGCGAGCATCGGAGCGCGAGGTGAGCTGGCCGCGCGAGCGGATCGATGGTGCAGGTGTGGTCGCCGCTCGGCCGCAGCATCGGGATAAAAAAACCTCACAGGATGAAAAACCTTCTACCTGTAAAACCTTATCTTAAAGAGGTTTTAGTGTTAGTGTGTTCAAGCGACCTTCGGTCGACATGCGTTCACCCAGTTGAACCCAAAAGGAGAGCCGTGGAAAATGAAGCGAGCGACCATGGCGGCGTCGCTGGCCTCGCGCGTGTGCTTCCTCACGGACATCGAGGGCAACTGGCAGTACGTGCGCAGCGTCGTGCGCCAGTCGTCCTGTCTGCGCTTCCGCGACGCCGACGAGCGCGAGCTCGCGCTGCAGGACGACTGCGTGCTCGTCTTCGGCGGCGACGCCGGCGACAAGGGCGACGACACGCTGCAGTACGTGGCGCCGGCGCCAGCGGACTAGGAAACCACGACTGGCTCTGACTTGGTACTGTGGGCAGCTGCTACGAGCTGCTCGTGCGGCTCAAGCGACAGCACCCGGACCGCGTCGTGCTGCTCGCGGGCAATCGCGACGTCAACAAGATGCGCTTCACCTCGGAGCTCCACGACAGCGAGCTGCCACTCCAGACCATGGCCAAAGGTGAGCGGTTTAAAAAGGACGTTCTATATAAGGTGGCGCCATCAGCGACTGAAGGGCATTGGTGGGCTGTACATGCAGAGATCCGCGATGGGCCGGTGTGGGTGCTGGAAGAGAAGCGAACGACCGTTCCAAAGTTCTTGAAGAAGTTGCTTCGGTTCCTGAAGAAGAAAGAAGCGGAGACAAGCGGCACATGCGACGCCGACGCGGGAGTGGACGATGACTCCGCAGAGATGGATCTCTCGTTTCCCGAGCTTGAAGCTGTGAACACGAAAGTGAACCGACTGAGGTGGATGCTCTCGTACACGATGGGCTCGGAGGGCGATTTCGAGCGGCGACGCGCAGAGTTGGCGGCAAAAGCTGGTGGGAAGACGGAGGTGTCGGATGGCGACGTGCTGGATTCGTTTGTCAGTAGCGTGGAAGAAGGCGGTGTGATCCGCGAGTACCTGCTCGAGGGGTGCCTCGCGTTTATCATTCACAACACGCTGTTCGTCCACGGAGGAATCATCACAACCGCGTCAGATGGAAGTGTCGTGATCTCACTCGGCCGTGTCCCTGATGACGACACAGTCTATGACGACGTCCAGAAATGGACTGTAAAATTGAACGAATGGTACCAAAGCCAGCTTCAAGAGTGGATCGCCCAGCCGACATGGACCGCAGACCATTCGACTCGTGGTGGGAACGAGCTGATGTCCTATGTGCTCCCATCGTATAAGCGAAGTGTGATCATGGGGCGCCACCTGGATAAATCCGGCAAGCCCATTTCGTTGCCGACAGAGGTTGCTGCATCCCTCCAAGCGAGCGGGATTTCTCGAGTCATCGTTGGTCACACGCCACACGGCACGTGTCCCACGGTGATCCGACAGCCAAAACCAGCAACGGACACCATAGAAGCACGATTCAAAGAAGTGATCATGTGTGATACCAGTTACAGCGACACATCCAGCGCGGACAATCGAGGCATTGCAGCCTCTGAGCTGATTCTCCACCCCGACGGCCGCGTTGACATCCACGGCGTGCTGGAGAATGGACGACCGATTCGATTCGCTTCCAACAACGAACCCAGCATTATCGGTCGCCTACTTAATGATGGCACGAGAGTTAAGGCGCAGCTAGCCGACGAAGAAGATGAGTATTTGGTCTTCAAGGTGGAAAAGGGCTTCGACTACACGTATCACTACCGCTCACTCGCTGAGCTTGAGAGCATCGGATTCGTTGATGAAGACATCTAAACCGCAAAAGTTGACCCACTGCTTTTAGTTCGACTGTTGCCAAGAATATAACCGCCGTCTTTGATCCCTCCCGGATTTCACCTCACTTGCTTGTCGACGATGACGCTGGATGCGCTTACACGTGCCAATGCCGAGAAGAACCACCAGAAGTTCAAAAGTTCTCTCGCGCAGTCCCGCTCCGAGTTCCGCGAAAGGTTCAAGCAACAAACCGAGCTCTTTCGGTCTCTACCGATAGCGTCGGCGCCACCATTGAGACCCATTCCTCTGAGTCCTATTGTCCGGCCTCATTCTTCGAAGACTGCTTCTCCCAACGTCTTGTTGGGAGAAGATCTCGTGCGTTCAGAGCGACTGACACAATGCTGCAAACGTGTCCGGATCTGGAAGCGTCAGACGACGAACCCGTTGCTCTCGTATAAACACCAGCAGCTTGCCCGCGTTTCCGGTGGTGCATCTACCGGTGGCAGTACTGTGAAGGCATCCGCGTCGGCCGCCGACCACCGCATGCACCTCTCCCTGCTGATGACACTCATCGTCGAGATATACGAACAGAAGATGCAGGCTGAAGTTGGCCACTCAACTGTGCTTCTGCCGATGTGCGGTGGTGTGAGTGAATCGTTCCCGGAGTTCGTCATTAAGTTCATTTCATCGAGAGCCGCGTCTCGACGTGCAGCAATTGAGCAGATCCACGGAATGGTCACGATCCTTGTCCATCCGTCGAGCCACGCAAGGATCCGAACGTTTTCGTCGGTCTGTGGCCTCGACGATTCGTACTTCCCACCTGAGAAATTACGCGCATTTCTCCACATGATCGAAAGCATCCATCGCCTCAAAATTGCGGCCGCGTCAACCGCTGGAGGCATCAAGCTCGAAGATGCGTCATCACTCGCTGAGGTTGTCTTCTATAACCTTGGCGTGACGCTCGCGGTCGCGCACCGAGTCATCAACGAGTTGTTTGAAGAAGAATACTATTGGAACTTCCGCTTCTGGCACTCGCATTTTCACGAGCTCAAGATCAATTACGCATGGCCACCATCAGCCAAGCTAGAGCTGGAAGATAAGGCGCTCAGTTTGGCTGCTGTGACGCGAAGTGTGGCGCTCAATGCCGCCAAGAAGATCGACTGCGACGCCTTTCTCGAGCTCCTCCTGGACACGTGGGCTCAGCGAGCCAAGATGCTGTCGGAGATGCTCGACGCGGCAACGGACGAAGAAGAGCGCAAGAGCGTAGCAGCGATTGCACACAAGCAAGCCGTGCAGGACGCGCGCGGCCACATCGCACCGCTCACGCCACCCGAGGAGAGACTCTTTGACGAGTTGGTCGACGAGTTTTGGAATGCTGAAGTGCCATGGACAGACGTGAAGATTCAGCGTCGAGTTAACGTCGCCTGCCAGAATGGCCGACCGATGAGCGAGCTAGCACTGCTCTATCGTAAACATGTGGCTGAGCTGGACGAGAGCAAGAAAGTGTGGCTGTGGTCCCAGTGGGATTGGAACCCGGAGTGGGAGTGGGGGTTACTCGTCCTCACAGGAGAAGAGCTCTCCAATAGCTCACCGGAGGCCACGACGAGCACGAACGCCCTTCCCTTCGGTCGTAGCGCGACCGAAAGCGCGTTGGTGAGCTGATTCTCCATCACGCTTCAACCATGTACAACCTTGGTTTGGAATATGTCACTCCGTATCACCTCATTTTGTTAAAGAGCTCTTCATTTATCCGAGCCATTGGCCAAAATTGGTTGGTGGACACCAACCGACCCTTCCCCAACGGCCTCGCTCCTCCCTGCGCCATTCAACAAGACCAGCGCTTCTCCGCTTCTCTCAAGACTGAAGACTCAGCACCAATGTCCGGACGTGGCTTCTCCGGTGGACGTGGCGGTGGACGCGGCGGCGGCCGTGGAGGAGGCCGTGGAGGCGGTCGCGGCGGTGGTCGCGGCGGCGGTCGCGGTGGCTTCGACGGTGGCCGTGGCGGCGGAGGCCGTGGCGGTGGTCGTGGCGGCGGCCGTGGTGGCGCTCGCGGTGGAGGCCGTGGCGGAGGCCGCGGAGGAGGCCGCGGCGGCGCTGGCGGCATGAAGGGTGGCGCCAAGGTCATCGTCGAGCCGCACCGCCACGCCGGCGTCTTCATCGCTCGTGGCAAGGAAGACGCACTCGTGACGCTCAACTCGACGCCCGGCAAGAGCGTCTACGGCGAGAAGCGCATCTCGGTCGATGTGCCGTCGGCCAGCGGCGAAGGCACCGAGAAGGTCGAGTACCGCGTCTGGAACCCGTTCCGCTCCAAGATCGCCGCCGCCATTCTCGGTGGTGTCGACAACATCTACATGGGCCCCGGCTCCAAGGTCCTCTACCTGGGCGGCGCCTCGGGCACGACCGTCTCGCACGTCTCCGACATCGTGGGCCCGACGGGCGCTGTCTACGCCGTCGAGTTCTCGCACCGCTCGGGCCGCGACCTCATCAACGTGGCCAAGTCGCGCACGAACGTCATCCCGATCATCGAAGACGCTCGTCACCCGCTCAAGTACCGCATGCTCGTGCCCATGGTGGACACCGTGTTCGCCGATGTGGCCCAGCCCGACCAGGCGCGTATTGTCGCGTTGAACGCTAGTTACTTTTTGAAGAACGGCGGTCACTTCGTCATTTCCATTAAGGCGAGTTGTATCGATTCTACTGCACCTGCTGAGGCGGTCTTTGCCCGTGAAGTCAAGAAGTTGCAGCAAGAACAATTCAAACCGAGCGAGCAACTCACCCTGGAGCCGTACGAACGTGACCACGCCGTCGTCGTTGGATCCTACCGTGTGCCAAAGAAGGACAAGAAGTAGATGCGTTCTCCCCATACGCATCTGCCTCGATCGTCCTCGTCAGTCCCCCCTCTCAAAGCACGGATATTCGTAGAGTCTAGGTCGAACAGGGGGGCTGACGCTGTCTGCATGTGCTGCATGTCCGGCTCTGGATAATTTATGCTGCTAACCTCTACCCACTCACGGTGTTGTCTCTTTTCGTAGGGCCTCTCGCGTTCAACTCCTCGGGTCGTCGCACGGAGAGGAAAGCAAGCACCGAGACGACCGACACGGACGGAACTTTTGGGGATCTCGATGACGAGACGCACTGCGTCGGGCGGTCTGAACAAACCCCGCGCGTTGCCGGCAGTAGGCACCGACGACCCGCAGAAATGTTGGCGTCAGGAACGCCGCTGTCGCTCGCGCGGTACGTGACTGATAGACGTATTCCGGAGCTCTTCGTAGAAGAGACTTCGCCCGAGAGATTCCCCTCGCTCCCCACCCGCGAACGTTTGCGACGTGTCGCTCTCCCCGCCGCTCGCTACGGACGGGAGGAGAGCAACGGAGGCCCGTTGGTGTCTCTGTCTCCTAGGTCTGGAACGTGGTAATGAGATAATGTCATGCCGTGTAGCCGTCCTCAACTGCTATTTTTATTTGGTGTCTTACATTGATCTCTGGCAAAGCACGAGCAGGCTAATCCACGATGCACCGCGTCAGGTACGGAGGCCGTCTTGGGATTCCTCGTGGAGGTCGCTGAAGTACCTGGGTGTCGAAGTGACCACTTACAAGACCGCCATCCGTACTTGGACCTTGGATTCACAGAATCCTACGATGCAAAAGAGGTCTGTGGCGCGTCATCTCGTGACTTGAGAGTGTCTCTCGTCATGGCATCTTGCTGGGCAGGTCCATCGCGCGTTTGGCGACAGAGCGATCGCCAAGTACGCCGAGCTGCTGGTCCTGGACGATTTACCGCATGAGGACCGTGCGCGAGCACTTGCGGATCTCCGTGAGCTGCTGAGCAACCAGGAGACGAAATTCCAAGCCGTAGACCGCGAGCTCGTGTTCGCCTGCGCCGATCTCACCGACTCGCCGTCGCTGGACGTGCGCGTGAACGCCGCGCTCGCCATCGCATCTCTTGTGCTCTACAACAGCGTACGCCGCCGAGGTCGGTGTGCTGGTGTCTCTTGACCTCACAACTTTCTTGATTCTGTTTTAGGACCCGAGTGGCAGCGACGAGCTGAGCACAGAGGCCACGCTACGAGCGGCGACGGGGCTGCTCAGCGATGCCGAGGAGGCTGCCGTAGTCGCCGGCTGCGCTATCTTCCGCAACCTCACGCTCTCGACCGAGGGCGCGCTGCTGGTCGCATCCCGGGTCGAGGTCGTGGGCAAGATCACGTCCATGGTCAACTCGCAGCCGCTCAAGGCGCTCCCCGAGGCCGTCGTGGGTGCTGTGCTGGCCGTGCTGGCCAACGTCACGCGGGTCTTCGAGGGCGCTCAGGCCTGCGCCGAGTGCGCCATCACGTCGCCTGTGCTCAGCGTGCTCAAAAAGAGCGCGCTCTTTGACGCCGAGACCGTGCTCAGCGCCGCGCGCATCGTGCTCAACGCCGGGACGCACGACCAGGGCAAGCGCATTGCGATCCATCAGGGCGGCGTCGAGGTCTGCCTCAAGGTTCTCGCGCGCGTGCTGGCCGTGGCGCCACCAGGTACGTTTCAAAACTGCGGCGGAGAGCTCCACGTCGAGCTCACGCGCTGCCTCGTGGGCGCCGTGATGGTGCTCTCGACCGTCGAGGACGCCAAGCCTCGGATCGTCGAGTTCGGTGTCGAGCCACTCGTCAAGTGCCTCCACCACGAGAGCCTCGCCGTGCGCAACAACGCCATCGTTGCGGTCAACTCGGCGTGCGAAGCACCGCGCGGGGTCGTCGCGTTCACGGACGCACTGCTCGCAGAGACGGATCTGCTCGTTCGCGTCTTGGGCGTCAAATGCATCCCAGCACTGCTGCGGTATCTCGACAGCGAGACTGGCGGCGACGCGAAGCTTGACGCGCTCGCAGCGATGGAGACGCTCGTGCGAGAGAGCGAGGCGGTCGCGCACGCTGTCGTGCAGACGTTGCACCTCATCGACGCACTCGTGGAGCTGGCTCTGCGGGCGGCGAACGACGACGCAGCCACGAGGAAAGCGGTCTCCGTTCTGCAGCTCATTGTCGCGGTGCGTGGGTCCTTGGAAGAAACCGCGAGGCAGTGGAATAGAAAGGACTGACATGTTGTGGTCTGCAGCACGGCGACAAGTACCTGCGACGCGTGGGCAGAGTGCTCGTCAAGCACAGCGCCAGTGGCCACGCCTTCGCGCTCATCACCAGCGTCGACATGGCTACATTCCACCACGAATAGCTACATCTACCTGCAATAAATCATTTCTAGCGCAAATACGATCTATTCATTGGTACAAATATTTGAAAACGAAGGTTTCGGAGACCTTCCCACACGGTACACTTGGTTTTTGTATAGTGTGACCCCAGCACCTTTCTCGAAGTGCACGCCAACTACTCAGGAAGCAGTATCCAATTTTTTTTCGGTCGAAAATCGTGTTCGTTGAGCCGAGAGACGGTTAGCATCTCCCTCGACAAGGACGGGACTGCGCGTTCGCGCATCCAAACCTCTTGGATGGTTTAAGCTCTGCCGGGTCCTCCGGTATCTCACCAGTTTTTTTTTCTTTCATTCTCTCCATACCATCGATCCATGACAGACGACTCTCGCGACATGTCACATGCCACGACCAAACGCCGAGCCATCGAGCGCTCGGCACGGCGAACTCGTTTGTCCATTTTGGAGCATGGACATTTCCAAGGTCGCCAACGCTGGACTCGTCGGAATCGGAGTATCGGAGCTGCTTGATCAGATCTGAGTCTGAAGATAGGTTCGTAACGGGTCGGCCGTTGAGGGTGTCTCCGGTTGACTGGCGTCAAAGCGATGGCGACGCAGGGCTTCTTCGGCGCGCTCGCGCGAGGCGTCAAGTTCGACGCGCAGCGCATCCAGGGCGCGAAGCAGCACTTCAAGAAGCCGAGCGGTGCGTGGGCTCGAAATCGCGGCTCGAAACGGCGCGGAAGAGACTGAGAACGCGGTGGTTTTTCGTTTTGTGTGCGCAGACGACGACGCGGCGGCCCGGGCCAAGCGCGCGCAGGCAACGAGCGAGCTCGACTTCTTCGGCTTCGATGCGGCCGCTGCGAGCGACAAGAGCAAGCCGTCGGCCAAGCGCGAGCGCAAGATCAGCGTCGACATGGTGCCGGCGTGGGCCGGCGGCGAGGAGCCCAAGAAGAAAGCCAAAAAGAAGGGCGGCAGCATGCCGCGGCGCAAGCGCAAGCTGAGCGAGGGCGCGCTCGAAGAAGAGCGACTCGCAGAGGAAGAGCGGCGCCAGGCGTCGATGCTGCTGGCGCCGAAGGAGAGCGAGGGCGAGAAGAAGAGCAAGAAGCACCGCAAGCGCAAGAAGCGCTCGCAGTCGATGGGCAGCGAGGCCACGGACGATGGCAACCGCGACGACCAAGATGGCATAGTAGAAGAGAAGACAGTTGATGACAGTGACAGCGAGGAAGAAGAAGAGGAGGACGCGACGCTGTTCAAGAACGCAGCGGTTGAAGTCGAGAAGCCCACCAAGAAGTCGAAGAAGCAGAGCAAGGCCGACTCCAAGGCCGAGCAGGAAAAGTGAGTTTGCTACCATGATGGCAGCGCGTTTGAATTGCTGTGCTGATGCTTGTTGTGTGTAACCAGAGAGGAAGTGCGGCTCTTCCGCAAGCAGATGAACATCCGCGTGGAAGGCCCGGGCGTGCCGCCGCCGATCGCGACGTTCAGCGCCATGAAGCTCAGTGGCGAGCAGGAAAAGATGCGCAGCGTGCTGCTCAAGAACATTGAGGCTTCCGAGTACAAAGAACCGACGCCGATTCAGATGCAGGCCATCCCGAGCATGTTGCTGGGCCGCGACGTGCTGGCCACGGCGCCCACGGGCTCCGGTAAGACAGCGGCCTTTGCGGTCCCCATCCTCGCCAACCTCGGCGTGCCCAAGCAGCAGGGCATCCGCGCCGTCGTGCTCTCGCCCACACGCGAGCTGGCCGTGCAGATCCAGCACGAGTTCACTCGCCTCTCAGCGGGCCGCAAGTTCCACATCGTGCTGCTTTCCAAGGCCACGGCGGCGACCATCCAGTCGCAGATCAAGAACAACTGCACCGTGAACCACGACATTGTGATCGCCACACCGCTTCGACTCGTGCATCTCATCCAGGAGGCCAAGCTCGACCTCTCCATGGTCGAGATGGTCTGCCTCGACGAGGCCGATCGGCTGTTCGATATGGGCTTTGTTGAGCAAATCGACGAGGTGCTCGCGGCATGCAGCAACCCAAAGGTACAGCGTGCTATGTTCAGCGCGACGATGCTCCAGGGCGTCGAGGAGATGGCGCAGTCGGTGCTGCGCGATCCGATCAAGATCTCGATCGGTGTAAAAAATGCCGGCGCCACGACGATCGAGCAAAAGCTCGTATTCGTGGGCAAGGAAGAAGGCAAGCTCGTAGCGATGAAAAACCTCATCACCGAAGGCCTCAAGGTGCCGGCGCTGCTCTTCGTCCAGAACAAGGAACGAGCCAACGAGCTCTACCACGAGCTGCTCTACGACGGCATCAATGTTGGCACTGTGCACGCCGACCGCACGAAAGAGCAGCGTGATGAGACCATTCGCCAGTTCCGTACGGGTCAAGTGTGGGTCTTGATTTGTACGGACCTTATGAGCCGTGGTATCGACTTCAAGGCCGTGAACATGGTCATCAACTACGACTTTCCGCAGGACGCCGTGAGCTACATCCACCGTATCGGACGAACTGGCCGAGGCGGCCGTCAGGGATATGCCGTGACCTTCTTCACAGAGGATGACATGCTGTACTTGCGAGCGATCGCCAATGTGATGAAGCTGTCGGGCTGCGAGGTGCCCGACTGGATGCTCAAGCTCAAGAAGGCCAGGTGCGTTAACTCTTCTTTTTGTAGGATCAATGAGCGTGGGGTAGAGGACTCATTTCGTGTGTTCATTTGATGTTTTCCAGTGCCGAGCGACGGAAGAAGCTGGTCAAGGCACCTTTGCAGCGTAAGCGCATCAGCACGGTGTCCGGATACGACCTACAGAAGCAGCACAAGCGACAGCTCGCCAAGAAGCACAACAAACCGAAGAGCGCTGACCAGGAGAGCCAGGACTAAGCTTGGTCTCCTCTTGTCAAAGCAGCCATACGAAATAGATCTCTTCATTTGCCCTAAAATAAATCGTCATTGAAGATTGTTGTGTTGGCTTTGCACACCAGCGAGAGCAAACAAAGACGCAGTGGTTTGTGTCCACGCTTGCTCGATGAGTTCGCCACGGTCCCCACCGTTCTTTTCGTCTTCCCACCCGACATCCTTCGCGAACGTCACGGACCCAACGCTCCACCGCCACGGATGGCGTAGCTCACGAGCTAGCATTGACGAGCCACGGCCTCATCCACGCAAAGTGAGTGGTTTATCTCTCTAATGACCAATTCTGCGAAATCCGTTGACAAGTGACGATCAGATCCCGAACCGATTCCGCGCATTGCTCCGATACGACGCGCTATCTCCGTCACCTGTGCTGCTCCAGGAAACCACCACACGAAGTTTGAACGCTGGACCACCTTTACAATCGCCAAGAGCAGTGACGCCACGGCTCGGGCAAATCTCCAAACCAGTACCACCGAGAGACGAAGAAGACCACGGCGACGTGATGTCGACGAAGAGGACGAACCTCGAAGAGCTCAAGTGGTTCCAGCATCGATGGCTCGATAAGCACGGCAAAAATTCGCACATGAAGGAGTCGCGTGAGAAGATGGCACTGTTGCGGCGCTGGTTTGAGTCGTTGGATGCCGACGGCTCGGGTGAGGTAGGGCTTGATGAGCTCGAAGACCCTCTTGTATCGGTTGGGCTCGCGCGCAGTAGAGATGAAGTGCAGCGCCTAATCGATCAGGTCGATAAAGACGGCTCGGGTGAGGTCACGTTCACTGAATTCTTGCGCATGATGAACCCGGAGAAGCCCAAGCGAGCCAGGCAACGGCAGCCTCTCCACAAGGCCAAACCTCGACCACCTCCAGAGGAAGAGATACGCCTCGCCAGTCGACCTGGGACGGCCCAGAGAGGACCAAGTCGCCCACCGACCGGTAGTAGGCGGCAGAGCCTCGCCAAAAACGAGGCTTCGACGAACCCTGTTGTCAAGCTCTTCGAAGACATGCAGTCAGGCAAATTAGGCGACCTTGCCATCCCATTTCCCGTACTCATCACAGCCTACAGAAGGCGGATGCTGCTCAATGCACACATGTCCGACGACCCAGCAGCTAGACGACTGGGATCGTCCGTGCTCCTGGCGCTCGAGTCCACTCACCATGAACTGCCATCTCGACTGGCCCACGAGAATAGCAGTACGAGCCACCGACGAGTCTCAACCGTATTACCCCCGTCCTCGTACTTGAAGAGCTACGTAGCGTCAGCATTGCAAGACCAGAACATCCGCACATCTTCCGCGGTCTCTTCATGGCCAACTCAACTACCGTCACTGTGAGTAACAGCGCCCAACCGACAAAAGAGCAGCACAATGTTGGAGAGGATAATCAATTTTGGTCCACTAACTATTATAACACAGCCACATCACCTTGGTCCACAATGGGAGTACGACTCGCTGGGACCCCAGCAGCGAGTCCTTTCTCGTCCTCTCGCCTCGTCCTTCAACTCTCACCTCGCACGCGGCTGGCTTCGCCGCAGCTTTTCTCCGACCTGACACGCACGGGACACACACCGGAGCCGAGCAGATGCAGATGCGGATGCGTCGATGCCGTCAAAGTCTTCTAGATCTTCCCTCCCGCTCTGCTCCTCCTCGAGATGCTTGCTCTTGGCCTACGTGGCCCTAGAGCTGCAGACGCACGCGACTTGAGAGCGCAGAGTGACATCGACACAATAACGCACATGCCAAAACTGTTGCCCAGCTGTCGCGCCAACGAAGCCGCAGCTGAGACGTACGGCCCGAATCGATTGTCGGGCAACGATGGCTCTTTCAAGGTAGGTCTTTTATACTTACTTGGCGTTCACTGCACTCATGGGCGGCGTCTTTGAGGCGCCGCCGCTGCTTTGCACGTTCTTTTGCATACCGTTCTGCTGCGAGGATTGCGACGGTGAGTGAGGGCTTGAGCCTCGCGGGGCATTCGGACCCGCCTGGCCACCGACCTTGCTACGCTTGAAAGCCGCAGCGTTAGCTGCGGCGGCCATTTGCTGCTGCGACTGAGATAGCGTTCGCTTCACCCCAGCTGCCTGCACGTCACCGCCAGCCTTCATCAGGTCACCGCCCAGTGCGCCGTCAACAGACAGGTCGTCACCCATAAACGACTGAGACAAGTCCAGGTTCAAGAAGTCTGTATCCGATCCAAGGCCCTGACCCAGCCCTGACAGATCGTTCTGGCGAAGACCGTTCATCGAATTTCTCCGTTGCAGTTGTGCGTTCTGCTGCTGCTGGTTTTGTGCGTTGGCGTTCGTAGCTTGCTGTTGACCGGGCTGCTGCTGACCAGGCTGCTGCTGCATGAAGTTTTGGTTCGCTCGCTGCTGGTTCATTTGCTGCTGCATTTGTTGCTGTTGCTGCGCGTTCGGCTGACCTGGTTGCTGCTGTCCTGGCTGCTGACGCATCGAGTTCTGTCGCTGCAGATTCTGCTGCGGGAACTGCTGCTGTCCAGGTTGCTGCTGGCCGGGTTGTTGCTGTCCGGGCTGACCGGGTTGTTGCTGACCTGGCTGTTGTCCCGGCTGACCGGGTTGGCCCTGAGCTGGCTGACCAGGCTGCTGCGCACCGTGAGGCATGGTGTTCATCGAGTTTTGACGTTGCATCTGCGCTTGCTGTTGCATTTGAAGCTGCCGCCGCTGCATTTGCGCCGCCTGGAGCTGCTGCATCTGCTGAGGCGTGAACTGCTGCCGCATTTGCGGGTTCTGCTGCATTTGCATTTGCATCTGCTGCTGTTGCTGCTGCATCAACTGCTGTTGTTGCTGGGTCATTCGTCCTGGAACGTTTGCGTACGGCATGTTGCCCATGACGTGAGGCTGAGGAGCCATGCCTGGCTGCATTGTCGCTGGATTCATACCCATTGCGGGTTGCGGGACATTGGTTGCTCCCATCATCGCCGGCTGGCCGGGCACAGCACCAGGCTGCGGTCGAGGATTTGCACCGGCCTTGTGCTGAGCCCGAGCTCCCATCGTGACGGCGAGGTGCTGGAGCCGCGTTTTCAGTGACGTAAAATCTCCGTACTCGTCTCGGTTCTTTGCTGTTCGGTAGAGCGAGTCTTCCAGTCGGCGTGCCATGTCGGGTAGTCGACGGATCCACTCAGCCGGCGCGTCAGGCTTTCTTTGCTGCAGCAAGCTCACAATCTTTCCAATCATCTTCCTACGCAGAGGCAAGTCGTTTTCCGACTGCCACGCCGTCTGACTGTCTGGCGTCGTGCCCGCCGTCGGTCCGGCGGCAGACCCGCCAGGTGTCCGAGCTTGCCCTGGGATTGGTCGCTGCGGCTGCTGCTGCTGCATCGTTCGCATGCGAGGATCCATCATCGTCGCTGGCTGGCCCGGCTGCCCGGGCATCATCATGTTAGGCGGACCCCCGTAGGCCGGGTAGCCGGGTGTGGCTCCTAGCCGGTTCATCATCGGGCCCTGCGGCCCCACGCGCTGCATGTAGTTGGGGCCGCCCATCATGTTCTGGTTCATGGACGCCTGGGCCATTGAGATCCGGAGCACTTCCATGGGCGGCGGGATCAGGTCCGGGTGCTGCATCATCATCGACTTGACGCGCATCATTTCTTCGTCGTACGTCGAGGTCGCCGGTCGGAAGGGCTGCTGCATGTACTGCGCGTTGGGCTGCATGCCGGGCTGGCCGGGCGGCACGCCGCCCATGGGCACGCCCTGCGGCGTCATGCCGTACGGCTGCCCCGGGAACGCGCCGGGCTGGCCGGGCTGCGGGTTCATCATCATTTGGTTGGGCGGATATCGCTGCTGCTGCTGCTGCTGGGGCATCTGCGGGTGCGGCTGGCCCTGCGGCGGCATGGAGGAGCTGAGTCTTCCGGGCGACGGGCCGTCGATGTGCGGGCGCGCCGACGAGGCGTTCGCGGCGGCCGTGGTGTTGGCCGTGGCGGCCGAGGTGGCGCTGGCCATGGCCGAGGAGGAGCCGGTCTTGGGCGGGAAGCTCTGGCTGGTGGCGGGCGCGGCGCTGGGCCCGCCCATGGTGAACGCCAGACTCGTGCTCGCGTCGGCGCCGCTGGCCGCCACACTGGTGCTGCTGCTCGGCGCCGCCGCCGCGTCGGCCTTCAGTTTCGAGTCGCCCGGCGAGACCTTGGCGACCTCGTTCTTGACCTTGTGCTTGTCGTCGGCGCCGAGATCCGAGCCGAAGTACGCGCCCGAGAGGTCGTCGCCGGGCGCCTCGCTCTTGGTCGCGGCACCGCTGGCGCTCGCCGAGGACGAGGCCCCCGAGGACGAGGAGGCCGAGGTGGCTGAAGTCAAGGCCGCCGACGCCGACGCCGAGGCGGACGAGGCGGCCGTGGGCGCCTTGGGCGAGTCCATAAAGTTGAAGTCGTCGTGCGCGGCGAAGGGCTCGTCGCCGAGGCTCTGGACGCCCGTGGGCGTGCCGACGCTGAAGGGCAGGCCGCCATTGCTGGGCGAGGCGTCGAGCGCCGCGGCGTTGCCCCAGGAGCCGATGTCGAGGAACTCGCTGCCGGCAAAGTCGAAGCCGAACGAGTCCATGCTCAGTTGCTTCTGCTTCTCTGTCGACGCACGCGCAGAGCAGAGCAGAGCACAGCCCACTCCCTCCAAAGGCACGCGGGGTCGGCCGCAGAGTGTGACTGGGCGTTCAAAAAAAAAAAAACAAGCGACGAGGTTTTGGAGAAAAAGCAACAAATAACCCACCCACCCCCTCGTCGCCCCCCAAAAAACCTCCGCACCAAAAAAAACACACACACAAAATACAAACTCAGCGAGAAAAAGGGGGAGATAAAACCTCGCGCGAACGGGGGGGGGGGGGGGGGGGGGGGGGAGTGCCAAAACCCCGGAAACGAGGTGTTTCCTGGTCCATGCGAAGGTTGCGGGATAAGGGGGAGAGGGGGGGGGCGAGCGACAGGTTCGTAACAATGGCCAGTTCAGAGTGCAAGCGCGGCGAATTGGCCGACGACGGCAGTTAGCAACCGGGCCGAGATGTCAGCACTGGCTTTTTTGCGAAGGTGTGTGTGTGGGGGGGGGGGGGGGGGGGGGGGGGGAGGGCGAATGGAGCCATGTGACATCCATCACCTCCATCTTCGTGAGGCGCGCGGGTTTCCACGGAAGCGGTGTTCGTGGAGCGCCGGCGCCGCGGCGTGGGCGCGCCCCACCGCAAGATCAGAACCTGAGATGACGAGCGCCAGCGCTGGCTGACTACTCCGAGTCTGGGTTCGTTGAGGCCTCGTGATCAGTTTCATGGCTGCATCTCAGTGCACCACGTGCTACGTGAAGGAACAGATCCTTCGGCGACTCACTCCCGCCTGGATTTCACAGAAGCCTCGCCTCACCGAAGCGACATGCGCGCGCGCGACCGCGAGTCGCACAATGGCGCGAGATGAGTACGAGATGCCTGCCCGGTGGCTCCGTCCACCCACCGCGCGTCGACGAGTCGTGGACGCTAACGCTAACGCCGCCATCGCGCGCCTCCGAGCCCTTCCATTGTCGGCAGGCCCCGCGGCCATTCCCACCCATGTCACACACGAGCGCCAATGCGCCTTAGTCACGGCGGCAGGCGTTGCCAGCTCGGCCGTCACTTCGCCGTGGTGTGATTTGGGCTGTCCATGGCCACGGCGTCGAGTGCGACTGCGCGGTGCGGTAGTAGCGACGCATCCGTACGTCGCGCACGCAGTCGCTTCGGCACCATCACGTGTACTAGAACGGAGGCCGCTCCTCCGCTCGTTTCTGGTTTCGCCGACGGTCCGACTCGCCTCAGAACGCCGGCAGCTGGCGCCCGCGGCGTGACCGCACTTGAGTCGCCGTTGAACAAAGCTGCGGAGCTCCTCGTCGGGCTTGCTGAGCGGGTCATCCGACAACGCCACCACCACCACCTTCCATCGTTCGGTTGCTGCCGCGCGTGCCAAAACGCGGTCGGCGCCACGCGACCTCATGAACAACCAACAAAACCAACAAAAAAAAAATAGCTCGCCGAACGTCGAGCAGGGGGTTAGGGCACGACCCACAAGCTGGGCGCTGCCTGTTGGTGAGAGTGTGCAGGTAGGGTCACTCGCGTCGTCGCCTCTCCTGGCCAAGCGCGCCGACAGCCCGCGCTTTCGCTCGTCGACGCGGCGAGATGACCTCTCCTGGGAAAATGAACCTTCAGCAAGGCGGTTTCCCCTACCCCTTTGCTTCAACCGCGCGATAAGAAATCGCAAAAGGAACGGCCCTCGACCCGCAGTTTGACAGCGGCCGGAGCTTCTGCCTGCTCCGCTCGCTCGTGCGTTCGGACAAGACGGCTCTGCTCCGCTCGCTCGGGGGCCGAGGGCCCGTGCGAGTCGGCGTCCAGTGGGTGCCTCGGTCTCTCGTTGGGCGCTTGCTTTGTTTGAGGAAGTCCGCTCTGGCTCTTCTCTGCAAGGCTCCACTCGGCGCGCGAGGGGACGACGCCGGCTGTTTCCTCCCCTCCCGTCGTTCCCTCTCGCGTTTCAGAGTTTCAGCACGCTCAGATCGCCGCGGTCGTCTGGTTGTGGGCGCCGTCCCCCCTCCTCCTCCCCCCGCTCCTCTCCCACTCGGCCTTTTGGACGGCGGACGCGCCAGCCCTCCCCTCCCCTCCCCTCCTCCCCTCCGCCCGCGAGAGAACAACGGCGGCTGGAATTGACCCGGCACCCCCTCATTACATTCGGCTTTCCCTCGCTAGCCTCATCTGGACTCGGTCGCGAAGACAGATACTCTCAAGGTCGAGAAAGCTCTAAGCGTAAGTGGCTCTCCCCCCACCCTCTCTTCTTCCGCGGCTGCTTGGCGCTCGGACGGTCGGCAGAGACTACGCAGCTGGTCCCGCCACCGCCCGCCACTCGCCATCACTGTCGCTGTCGCTGTCGCCGCCGCCGAGGTCCTGTCGCCGCCGCCGCGCGCTCACTTCTCCCCTCCCCCGCCCCTCTCCCGTCGCCGAGCGTCCAGCGCGAGAAGAAGAAGAGGCCGTTTCGAGCGTGGAAGTGGAATTAATCGTCTCTCGTGTTGATCATGTCCGGACCTACCAGAAGCATGTCGCGCCGCGGGGTCACCAAGGGAAGCCGCATGGGCGGCAACGATGTGCTCACCATCGATCAGCTGCGCCACCAGGATGACTGGGTCCTCGACACGGAGCGCTACCGATGCCACGTGTGCACGCGCAACTTCACGCACTTCCGGCGAAAGCACCACTGCCGTAAGGTACGTCAGGTCTACTCTTGTTCATGACTTCCGCGCGAGCCCCATTGACTAATCGCCGCGTCTGTCCCCTTCCAGTGTGGCGAAGTTGTCTGCAGTAACTGCACGCTCAAGAAAGAGGCCGAGCTCCCGGTCATCGGCCGCTCCATGGTCAAGGTCTGCATGTCGTGTATATTGTCGCACGCCAACGGCCCCGCCAACCCGCAGGCGCCGTCGCTCGCGCCGACCTCGACCACGTCGGCCTCGTCGCCGCCGCGAGGAGTCGACCAGAAGTGGGACCCCAAGAGCTTCCACTCGCCCACAGGCAACTCGGAAGGCGACCTCTCGCAGTACACGCGCGACTTCCACCAGCCCGAGTTCGACTACCCGCTCGACTTCAACTGGGACCACCCGTGGCCAAAGCCGCCGATCGTCTCGGGCGAGAAGGAGCGCCTCGACGTGCTCCGCAGCTTCGACATCATGGACACGCCGACCGAGGACGTGTTCGACATCATCTGCGACCTTGCCAGCAATGCGCTCAAGACGCCCATCGCGGCCGTCAGTCTGCTGGATGAGGACCGAGAATGGTTTAAGGCCAGCGTCGGCCTCGCACAAAACGAGGTGCCTCGCTCGGTCTCGTTCTGTGCACACGCCATCATGTCCAAAGAGCCGATGGTCGTGCTCGACACGCTGCTCGACAAGCGGTTTGCGAAGAACCCGCTCGTGACAGGTGCGGCGAAGATCCGATTCTACGCCGGCGCCCCGATCGTGACGCCGACCGGACAGATCCTGGGCACAGTGTTCGTGTTCGACACGCAGCCGCGCACGACGTGCGACATCGCGACACTGGAGAAGCTATCCAATGTCGCGATGAAGAACCTCGAGGACCGCAAGAACGCCATGTCGGCTCCGCTGGAGCCCGGCATGGACGCACCCGTTCGGTCTATTCCTCGCACGAACGAACCGCTGCGGGGTTCGGTGAACGGCATCGCGAACCAGGTCGTGGCTGCTCCTGTTCCTCCGCCGTCTCAAGACCTCGTGGCTGCAAATGCGGTCGGAGACGGCCAGGTCACAGCAGGTCCAAAGATGGAGACGATGTTGATGGATCTGTTGTGTCGTACAACCGAGACACAGCAGCAGTTAGCGACTCAGCAGGGCGCGATGTTCCACACACTAGGCCAGCACACGGCGGAGATCGACAAACTTCAGGTCGCGATGGCAAGAATGGAAGCGAAGTTAGACTCCCTTGCGGAATAGATCGGGACAGGATATTCCTCTCAGTCGACGCCGAAGATTGAAGATGCCAAGCGTAGATGCCCCGCGCGTCATTGGGAACAATGATAACCAAGTAGATGTCAGTCCAAGAATGAAGGAGCCTTCCTTTTCCGTTGAAGCAACCAGACCAACCACAGAAAGAAAAAAAAAACCGACCAGAAAAAAAATACACCCTAATGAAGACGACGAACGAGCGCCCGGTGTTGCCCACGCTGCGGCAATGGAAGAAGGGACGACGGAACTCCTCGACAGTCCAGCCCGGCGAGCGACGTGGTCCCAGCAGTGATGTGAATTTCCTTCTTTTCTCGCTTTTAATTTTTATTTTCCCCGTCGGCTGTAGATAGACTTTTGCCTTGGCTTCTTCTTCTCGCTCTCCCCAAGTGAGACCTTCTGTCGTCGCGTTCTGACTCTCTGCAACGACTAGTATACACAGTCTCCCTCTCCGGATACTTGGTGTCAAACCGACGCGGCGAGACGTATACCCGTTAAGTACGCCTTCACGCGCTAAGTACGCCTTCCCTGCCTTCCTCGCGGCACGCACGGAGAAACAACAAGGAGAAGGGCAGCGAGCGCCCCCTTGGCTTCGTGCCGTCGCCATGGCGACCAAGATGAAGGAGTACCGGTACTACCTCAGCAGCGGCGTCAACACGACCATCCGCGTCAAGGTCTCGCTGCTCGAGCTCGCGACGACGAACCTGCTGAGCGTGGACAAGCTCAACGGCGGCACGCTCTCGCTCGCGGGCGACAACAAGCACGGCGCGTCGTCGCCGCCGCTGCCCACGCGCAAGCAGAGCACCGCGGCCGCCACGAGGCCCAACGCCGGCGCGCCGCAGCTGCACGCGTTCCCGGCGCCCGGGCTCGAGCAGCGCGCCGGCTCGCACGCCGAGCTCTGCAACGCGACGATCAACGAGATCTTCGTGACGGCGCAGATCTTCTCGGACGGGCTGCCGCTCCACCCGATGGTCATCAGCTCCAAGGGCCCGACCAAGTGCAGCGAGTCGACCATCTACTGGAACGAGTGGCTCTCGTTCCCGGTCAAGTACCGCGACCTCTCGCGCAACTCGCAGCTCGCCGTCACGGTCTGGGGCGTCGGCTGGGAGCCCATCGGCGGCTCGACCATCTCGTTCTTCACCAAGCAGGGCGTGCTGCGCGACGGCATGCAGTGCCTCCGCATGTGGAAAGGCGTCGAGGCCGACCCGTCGCCCTTTTCCTCGACGCCCTCGGAGATCCACGACGAGTGGACCAAGCAAGAGTGCTACCGACTCGACAAGCTCCGCGAAAAGTACGAGCGCAAGGAGATCTCGCGCAACGAGTGGATGGACGGCGTCACGGACCGCCGCATCGCGCGCATCCGCCGCGGCTCCGAGCCTCCGGGACGCAAAGATCCGCTCGGGCCTTTCTGTTCCTACCGTGAGGACGCCGTGCTCTGGATCGAGATGCCGTACTTTGGCGACGTCGTCGTGTACGAAGAGGAGCCGTACGCGCAGCGAAGCGCCAATAACAACTTGTACGCCAAAGAGCTCAAGAACTCGAACGGCGGAGCGGATCGTGTCAACGGAACGACCAACGGGGGCGGCGGATCCACGGCCATGTCGGCACCGACAGTCTACGGCGGAGACATGTTCTCGTCCTTGCAGGATGGTTCTCGTGACGGTCCTCTTGCTGGTGGTGGCTACAGTGCGATCGTTGTGTGGGATCCTGACATCAACGAGGAGAACCCGGCCGAACGAAAGTACCGCAAACTCGCCCGCGATATCTTACGCGGCTCGATCGACCCGAATCTCAAGCCGAGTCGTGATGAAAAGGCTCGCATCGAGGCGCTGCTTGCGACCCCAACAGACAACCTTAAGAACGAAGACAGAGATCTGCTTTGGAAGTTTCGGTACACCCTCACAGATAACAAGAAGGCTGTGGTCAAGTTTCTCCTGTCGGTCGACTGGAACGATGAGACTGAAGTAAAGCAGGCAACGGATTTGTTGCACCAGTGGTGTGAGATCGATATCGCCGATGCGTTGAAGCTATTGGGACGTGACAAAGAGTTCAAACACGACATGGTTCGCAACTTCGCGGTCTCGACTCTTGCACGTGCGAAGAATGAAGACCTGCAAGACTTTTTGCTTCAGCTCGTGCAAGCTCTGAGATACGAAAAGGCTAACTCGGTCGCCGCGTCAGCACGTCAAGGCACTGACGACGACGGTCCAATGTCCAAGGAAGCGCTGGGTCCTCTAGCCCGCTTCCTCATTGATCGGTCTGGCAAAAACTTCGAGATGGCCAACTATTTCTACTGGTATCTGCAAGTGGAAGCCGCTAACTTCAGCCGGGATGGAGACATCTTCCGAGTCGTGTTGAACCAGATGCTCGATGACATGAAGCGAGATCCGGAAAAGCGACCAATTTTTGATATGCTGATGGCAGAGCGGGATATGATGGACAAGATTTTAGCTTTCCACAACAAAGCTCGAGAAGAGAAAGGCCGCAAAGACCAGAAAGAAGAGAAGTTCCGACAAATGCTGCGGCAGTTCCCGTGGCAGAAGAATGTGGTCATTCGAATGCCCCTGGATCCCACGATTCACCTCAGCGGCATCGTGCCTTCGTCTGCAAAAATGTTCAAGAGTGCGTTATATCCTGCCGTTATTGAGTTTCAGACCGTGCTTCCTGTGGAACACCACCATGGTCACTCACACAACCTCGGTGCATCTCAGGCTGGAAGCAACTCGATGCTGATGCGTGGGTCGTCCGATTCCATTGTTGATAATGGACTTGCTCAGTCTCACGCGTCGGGTATTACGGAGTCTGCAATGCTCAGGGAGTCTCTCTCAACTCGAGTCATTCATTACCTGAACCGGGACAAGGAAGGACCAGCGTATAAGGTGATGGTCAAGAATGGTGACGATCTTCGTCAGGACCAGTTGATCATGCAAATGTTTATTCTTATGGATCGTCTCCTCAAGCGAGTGAACTTGGATCTTGAACTCACACCATACCGAATTCTTGCCACTGGTGGATCAGACGGTCTCATGGAGTTCGTGCAAGATTCGCATGCTGTTGGTTCAATTGTGAGCAGTTACGAGTCGCCGCAAGTGCTATCGTTCCTAAAGACTCACAATCCGGATCCGAAAGCTGAGTATGGCGTCGCACCGGATGCTCTCAACCGCTACGTCAAGTCACTCGCGGGATACTGTGTACTCACGTATATCTTGGGTATTGGTGACCGACACTTGGACAACGTGATGATGAAGACTAGAGGGAACCTCTTCCACATCGATTTCGGCTTCATTTTTGGCGCAGATCCAAAGCCCTTACCACCTCCGTTTAAGCTCACGAAAGAAATGGTTGAAGGCATGGGCGGTCCGCAGAGCGAACACTACACACGATTCAAGCGTTACTGTTGCCAAGCTTACAACTGGCTTCGTAAGAGTGCAGACTTAATCCTCAACTTGCTCAGTCTGATGGCTGATTGTGGCATCGAGCAATTATCGACCGACCCTGAGACTACTTTGCAGAAGGTTCAAGAAAAGTTCCGCCTCGACTTAACGGACGAGCAAGCAGAGCAGTTCTTCCTGGGGCTCATCAACGACAGTGTGACTGCACTTTTCCCCGTTCTCGTCGAATACATTCACAAGATCGCCACCAAGATCAGGTAGTTCAAGAAACACTGTGCATTGCACGCAAATGCTCTAACTCCATCTCGCTGAAAGTAAGTAATCAACATGGTGACGGTATCTCTATCTCTATCGTAGTTTGTTTGGTGTTTTCAGCAGCCTTCATCGCTGCCATCCATGAAGTAGCGACGCATTTAGGTGTCGGAAGTCATCTAGGACCTCAAATTGATCCGGCAGCCTCGCTTTGATGGCGTCGTTGCCGGTGGCTACTCCCGCCGCCTGGAAATGGTCGTTGATCATACTGTCCAGTCGGAAAGTCTTGCGGGCTCCAGGAGCTGGTGAGGCACACGGAGGCAGCTTGCACTGTGGTGATTGTTTACCCCGCGGCGAATCGACTGAATGCACAGCTAATTTGGTCGGAGACTTGATCGGTGGGAACCGCGTGACATCGGTCAAGGTGGCAAAGTGGTGCTGCACAAGTGACGGGATATCCACAACGTCGCAGACCAATTGTAACTCACGTTTGTACTCGATGTCGTGAAGCCGTTCGAGTGCGATCTCGGCTTGGCCAGTTGCATCAGCCAAAGCACAACACGCTACAGCCTCCGAGACAAGGGGTAAGACCGACCTTATCCGAGAGATATGTCGGAAAAAAGATGCCCGTGTCTCGTAGAGATCAAGCGATGTCACCACGAGCTGTTCCCAGTGTTCCACGTACCCACCACGAACTTCGGGAGTATATCCTAGTCTTTTAGCGCATGAGTCCATCGAGTGTTTTCGCCTCAAATCTGGTCGCGTTTCGACAGGGGAGAGTAATCCGCTTCGTTTCCCGTCGCTTAGCTTCATATCGATGACGCTTGATGCCTTCCGAAGCGGGCGCTCCTGCAGCTTTTCGAGCTTCACCAAGGTTGCCGCATGTCTTTGCAAGAACTCCTCGTGAGGGTCGATTTCCACCGCAGTTTCAGCTTCTTCGCTAATCCCCACGCCGACACCTCCTCCGCCCCTCCCCGTGTTACTTTCCTCGACGAGATTCGTCAATGCCGCGACGATTGATTGACGTCGGCGCTCCATGCCTAATCGAACGTTTCCTGAGGACGATCGATGCAACTTCGGGCTAATCGACTGGTCTGCGGCATCACTCGACTCACTCTGTTGGATTTGTTTCTTGCGTCGAAACATCCGCTGGAGCGCGGTGACCGCTCGATCGTGCAGATTCTGGCGAACTTCCTCGATTATTTTCGAGATTGGCGTGTGAAGCATCGCCGTGTACTGATCGTCATACCGTGCATGGATCTCGGCTAACGCTGCGAAGGGCACAACATGGCGGTTGATATTCTTTGCTCGTTTGAATTCAGCACTGCACTTCAGGTCCTCTCCCATAGCTTGGTAGCAGAGTGCGTGATGATACAGCAGCCTAGCAAGAACGCGCGAGTCTTTGGCATATGTAACTGCAATAGCGTAAAACTCACTCGACAAGGCGTAATCCTCATGCTGGAAGCATTTATCAGCAAGATTCCCCCACATTTGGAGGTAATCACGATCGCTAAAAGAACTGCCATCCACAAGAACCTCGGGATCACGACTGTGGAGACACTTCAACAGCTTCGTGAAGGATGCTGACGCCTGAAGAAAGTCTCCACTGACTTGTTGGCAGTGCATGAGCATCAACAAGTAGTCATTCGTGTCGTATGGCATCGGTACGTCGTGGCCCACGTTGCCTTGGCGAGTCGTTTCACTTGCTCGAGTCGCATGGACTTCCATGATTTTGTTAAGGCACTCGATAGCCTCACCGAATATCCTCAGTCGACAGAGGATCTGAAAGTGGAAGAATAGCAAGTTGAATCGGTCTCTGTCGCAGAACGAGCTGAACTTCGCGAAAAGTTCCCGGAGGATGTCGTCTGCGCGCTCCAAATTCGAATTGTCGTCACTCTTCTTCCAGTACAAGCAAATCGAATAGCGAAGCAGTAGCAGGGGATCTGCGGCACTCTCCAAGTACGCAAACGCACGCGTCAATGCCTGCATGCTCTTGGTCAAGTGGAAGATTGCGATAGGCAGAAACTTGCGGTGCCTCAAGAAGACATCGAAGTGAGCGTTTCCGAGGGAGTTCCAGTATTCGTGTGTATGTCCCGAGTTGCTGTCGTGGAGAACCGACGCGTTCTCGAGCAGAAGGACAGCTGGAAGGCTCGTAGCTGGCCACCGTGCATACTTGAGACCTAGCTTGACGAGACCTTTGGCGTCGTGGGGGTCGCGAAGGAGTTGTTCTTCGATCTGGAGACAGCTTACTTTGTCCACGAGCTGTTTGCCGTTCGACCATTTGTTCCACTTGGAGTGATAAGATGGCGAATTTCGCATTGCTTCCATCTCTTGCTGAGATCGCTGCCGCTGTTGCCTATGTGAATGATTCTCACCGGGATGTGAGATAAGAAGTGACTCACTACCACTTGAAGAGGACGCTGTCGATGGAGGTGATGATGCAATCGACTCGAGTCCTGGCTTGGTTATCGAAGGTGTAATTGGATCTTCGGAGCTGGCTGCTTTCGATAGGACGGTGGAGGTGAACTTTTGGGAGCCACTGTGGTGAAGAATATGGACCGTCGATCTCCGAGGACCGTCGCGTTTATGGCCAGCGGAACCGCTCGTGCGAGCTGGCGTTGCATCGTGAGACCGACGTTTCGCAGATCTCCGAGCCGTGTCGTTTTTTGGAGTGTGAATCATCTCGGCGGGAGTCTCTACTAACTGAACCGTTGATGCGGTCACAGCAGCTGCCGCGGCGGCAGCAGCTATCGCTGAGGCTGCAGCGTCCATTACAGAGCCACGACGCACTGCATTCGCGTTTACAGGTCGTTTGAGTGAAGGAGACTTGTCAACTTTTTCCGAGTGGACTGACCTTTTTGCCACTGTCTGTGGTGCCAACGCTTGCTCGCTTGCTCGGTCCTCCTGTGGTTCGATTGCGACGACGTTAAGAGTGGAAGGCGGAGAATCCACTTGGCCTGCAGTGTTGGGAGCTTTCTTAATGTTACTCAACGCATCGTTTGGAGCTTGATACGTGACATCGAGCCGCTCTTCGTTTACGTTGGTGTGTGCATTGCTGTCGACAATGTCAGTCATAGTAACCGCAGTTGAGCAGCTCTGATCAGGATTGTCCTCCCAGCATTCCACTCGCGGGGATACCTGACCTACAGCCAGTTCCAATGCGGGTGATTCTTCGATCTCTCCCTGAACCGGGTTATGCTGTGCATCAGCCCGCACTTTACCGTGATTGTTGGGCAAGTATTCGTCGACAAATTCGGTATCATGAGCCCGTGCGGATCGAGGTGTCCGTTGTAGAATGTCCTCACTCTGAGCTTCGGCATCTAGATCAAGCACTAAAACTTGATAATCCTGGCCTGAGAGTTGAGGGTTTTCAAGCGAACTATTGAGAGTTTTCTCCTCTTCTTCACCACTGCTATTTTCCTCCGCCTCCCCACTGACGACGTCATCTCCCGGGCGTTCCGGATTCTCATCTGAGGTGAATGTTATTGTGCGATCGCTTGGAGCTTCAGCGTTGAGCTCAACTGGCGGTAACTCATATCGAGGCGAGACTTTCTGTAGCTCACAAGGGGATGCTAGCTCCGGCGCTGACGCTGATGCTACCAGCAAACGCTCCGTGGTTTCGACGGAAGGTTGTACGTCAGGAAGAGTACTCGTTGACGATGAGCCTCTTGACTTCTTGCGATGGGATTTTCGCTTCTTCGCTTCGATTTCTGGTGTTCGTGGGGCATACTCTCGAGTGTGAAAGCGGCGATCCGGACGCTCATGAGTGATCTCCACGCCCAAAGCTTCATCGAAAACGCCTTCGGCCTTGAATACGCGTTTCTGGTTCTCGATAATTGTCTTTCGACGCAAGAACTGCTCTTTTTCGGGTTGCGCATCAACTGCGGAGCCCTTGAGCTCATTGCCGTGTATTCCGCTGGTTGCTGCGGGCGATCCTAGTGGAGTCTTACTAACAGAGGGTCGTGTATGTATCTCTGGCGAAACGGAAGAATGTCGAGGCGGAGAAGTTGGCTTGGGTATCAACGTCGGAGAGCGAAGGACTACCGGACGGATCACTTGGAATCGCTGCTGCCGCTCTTTGTCCCGGCGCTTTTGCAGCTCGGTATACTTCGTTTTCCGTTCTGGGAGCACTCTCTTCTGCGTTGGTAGTGGGACGCGTGCAGTCACTTCGTCGTGCGGGGCAGAGTGTGGAGGGCTTGTGTCGGACTCGCTATCATCCGCGTCTTCCACGACCCCGACTGGCTCGTCATCAATGCCCTCCAATTCGGCATTCCACACAGTCGTCGCCTTGGCGTTTGCCATCCGATTCAAAAGGCTCGCCTCACTGCTCTTCCGCGACTTGTGCAGATGCCTATCCCCTGTCAGAAGCCCCGAGTGGAAGTTTGTCGTCGGCTGTAACCACGAGTCGTCATTCACTGGACTCGCGCTTTCCTCATTAGTCTCGCCCGGGTGATCGCGCGTGTGCGCGATTGCGTCCAACACTCGCCGCTGGTCCTGCTTGTTGCGGCTAGCTCGTTTGTCTTGCTCTTTCGAGGGCAGATGGGCATTGCGCACTTTTTGAGGGGTCTTTGGCCGTGGAAGTCGAGTCTTCTTGCTCAAATGAGCTTCCGGTTCTCTGCATACGAGACGACCAACGTCGCGGTAGCGGTTGCCGATAATGTCGAGGTGCGAGAGGATGCTGCCGGCGATCACCTCGCCCGTCGCGGAGGTTGTCTCGTTCGGAGCCTCAGCGAGGAAGAGTGTTTCCCCCTTCACTCGAGAGACGAAGAGCGCATAGTCGTTATCGTCATCATCGGTTGCAGTGATCCGATAGCCGATGCAGTCGGCACTTTCGGCTGACAAGTGGAAGGCTTGGTAAATGCGGACGTTGAGAACGCGGCCCGCCAGATCCAAGTTTGGGACGTTCAACACGAGTCTTTCACTTGGTTGGACGGACGAAGACCGATGCGAAGTCGATGCTGATGCGGACGACGATTCCTCAACGGCATGTCGGTCGCTAGACGCAGCCTCTTCCATCGCTGACTATTCGTTCCCGCCATGCGAGTCACACCGCCTCAAAAATACCCTCTCCGAGCAAGACGCAATTTTAGTCTGATTGATTTTTTTTCTCGTTCGCCTGATAGAACGACCAGCGGATTGCTTTCCAACTCAACGCAGTCTCGGAGGATGCGGGAAGATTGACAATCTCTCCGCATGACACATGGCTACATACGTGTTGAACGAATGTAGCCATGTGTATAAAACCATGTGATTACCGATCGTCTGAGTCATGCTTCACTGCAGGACAACCTGTATAAAACTGCCTTGTTTACAGGATCTGGATTGGATGGCACGCCAAGAAGCGACAAGCTCTCTGCACGCACGCGTGGCCCTCTGCTCCGCGACGGTGGCGGCTCGCTTTACAATTCTCAAGTTTCCTCAAGCGGTCATGAGCGAAAGATACACAGTACGTCTCGCCACACCCGACGACGCCTCCAAACTCAGCGACCTCGCAGCTCGCACGTTCGTCGACCTCGTCGGCCATCTCTACTCGGATGAGGACATGCAAGCGTACCTTGCACGCGCGTACCCAGTCGAGACGATGCGGGCCGAGATTGAGGACCCACGACGCACGACCGTGTTCGTCTTCGACAAGGACGACCTGGAGAAACCGTGCGGATACACGATGCTCAACGACGGCAGCGTGCGTCCCGGAGACGACGGGCCAAGCGAAAACTACTTGGAGATTAAGCGCGTGTACATCGACCGACCACACCACGGAACGGGCGCGGCCTATGTGATGATGAGTCGAGCGATGGAGATCGTCAAAGAGAAGAATCGCAAGATCACGTGGCTCGGGGTCGGCAAGCAGAACGACCGCGCGCAGCGGTTCTACCAGAAGCACGGCTTCGTCGAGACCGGCTCGCGCTGGTTCCAGATCGGCACGAGCCACCACCCTGACTTTATCTTCAGCCTCGAGCAATCGGGCGACCCGCTTGCGGCTGCACCCTAAGACAATTTATTCTCGACAAGAATCGGAGATACATTTACACTGTTCCTTGAATATCAGACGTTGCCTTGTACTGGTTGCGCTGGACTTCGACTAAAGACTGAGAATCCTTTGCTCTCATGGAGCGGATTGACCACGCGGCTCCGGCGATTGCAGCGTTGCTCAGGATCCAGTTGACCCACAACTGCGACGTAGGGTCCGTGCCGCAGGAGCCAATGTACCACGAGACGGCAGCGCTGAGCGCCTGGACGCCCTTGTAGATACCTGCGTTGAATCCCGCAGTTCGGAGATCGCGCCCGCTCGGGCAAACAGAGCTCAGGTACCAGTAAATCCATACCTGACCCAGTGCGTCACCGGCCCCGTACAAAATGTACAACAACAGCGGACCAAGAGCTCTCGATGCATCAACAACGACGTCGAGACCGAGCGGATGGTTGTAGGCAAGCGACAGCGATAGTTGGGCCAGCAGACCTGCAGCCCACATGCCGTTCCAGAGAATCGCGAGAGCGACCAGCACCGACGTTGCCGACTTCACGCGGTTTCGGCTTGCCGCCGCATCGAGCCACTCGCCCAACCAGGACGCCGCCACCATCTGCGCAGTCCAGTAGCATGCACTCGCGAAGCCGCTCGAGCGCAAATTAAACGTCGCAACGTTGAAGAATGCGTGGTACGTGTAGAACCAATTGCTGTACACGAAGAACGGCAGCAGCAACAAGATATCGCGACTAGAGACAGCATACTTGGCCAGCGCGGCCGCGTCATGCCTCCACGATCGGGTCTGGGTCGTGACTTGCGCCACGTGCTGCCCGTTTTCCTTGACAACTTCCTCCATGGGGACGATGCACGTCATGGCGATGCCCACACCGACCGCCGTCACCAATGAAAAGGCTGCAAACGTGACAGCTCCCGCCGCCGTCGCCTCGCCTTCTCCATGGCGCTTCCAGTTGAGCGCAGACGTCAGCAGGCCGCCGCCCGTCGCACCAAGGTTGAAGATGACCCAGAACGTGCTCAAGTACTGGCCCTGGTTGCGACTCGTCGAGTAGCTCATGATGATCTGGCCTTGCGTCGTCCAGAGGAAGCCCGCTGAGACGCCGAGCAGTGTACTCGCGACGTAAAAGATCGCGAGAGCCGCCTCGAGCGACGGCGCTCGGAACGACGAGAGGTTCCACAGCGACAGCGCGTAGAGCAAGTAGCCGCTCGAGCCGATCGCGAGCGAGCGGCGCACGCCGAGCGTCGGCAGCAGCGCGGCGGCGGCGACGCTCGAGGCCGCGAAGGTGACGTAGATTAGTACATTCCCTCGGAAGGCGACGGTCGGGTCCTGGAGGCCGCTGGCGATCGACGAGAGCGCGTTGAAGAGCCCCGGGCAGCAGAAGCAGACGAGCGAGAGCAGCTTGACCTGCGCCGACGCGTCGCGCAGGCCCATCGTCGTCTCCTCCCTCGAGCATGGATCCGGGTGTCATTCTCACGGGGGAGCTCGTCGTTTTCACACGTCGCAGATGAAGTCCGGTGCAGCATGGAGCCCCACCCACCGGACTTCATCGCCTGAGAATTCGAATTTCTCAGCTCACGCAATAAGAGGACTCATCAGAAAGTGAGGCCCATCAGGACAGTTGCAATGCTGTCGTGACAAGTTGCAACTGTATGTACTGTTGGATGTCAAGACGCTACTGTACTTGACTTACACAGTTGCCATGCCCCTCACTCCGGATCTCCTCGAGTGAATCATCTGGATGGAGAGATCGTTCTCGCGTGCAATACGATTCGTCTGTTGCGCCAGCAGTGGCTTTGCTCGATGGCAGCGTGCAATGAGCAACCTCCATTTTTACGTGGTACTGGACTACGTATTTTGTTAACACCCTAACGCAAATGGAATGTAGTAGCAGCAACTCTATCACATAAACGAGACGTCGTTTCCCACCGACCCAGGTCCACTCATCATTCGGCCTTTTGCCGATCATTGAAGTGCTGTCCGCTCGACTGTCGTCCATCGCCAGACCACCTGCTGTCCAGCACTGCAACGCATGCGTGACTCAAAAGAAAGAGGGTCCTGTATTTCTAGTCTCTTTGACAGAATCTTCAACAAGGTCTCCGTTCGGAACTACGGTCTCATGCAATGAAGAAAACTGGGGGGAACCTCACGAATCTCAGAGAGGAGCATTCAACTGAGCTCACCAAGGCTCAGTGACGTGCGTTGGGAGGCAGCCCGTGCACGCAAAGCCCGTGCAGAAGGTCGACATCACGAGTGCGTGGTCCGAACTCGTGTACCCTCCTTCGAACGTGTCAACGATCACCTGACCACCCTGGAGACACGTCTGCGGAGCGTCGCGCGCGAAGATGTAGTCGATCTTGTTCCAGACCGTGACGTTGCCGAAGGACGGGCCGATCCAGGTCTGGCCGCCGGCACCCGCGGCCGTGAGCGCCTCGTAAAGCGGAATGGGCGTGGTCGTGCCGTTGAGCGTGGCGTTGTTGAGCAAGTACTGTACGGCCGGCGCCGAGGGCCACGTGTTGAGGTCGCCCGTCATGATCACGGTGTCTACGGGCTCACAGAAGTCGGCAATGCGCTTGGCCACGAGCACGGACGACTCGTTCTGGCCGCGGGTGATGTCGTAGTGCGTGTTGAGCATGCAGACCGTGTCGCCGCTGTGCTTGTTGAGGAAGCGCGCGAGCACGGCGGCACGCAGGTACTCGAGGTTCCACGTGTTGGAGCCGAGGATCTCGGGCGTATCGCTCAGCGCGAACGTGTAGTTGTTGAGCAGCTGCCACTTGTCGCCGCGGTAGAAGATCGAGTTGCGCTCGTTGCCCCAGCACTCGCCGGCGCACTCGCCCACGGCCGCGTACCCGAGCGTGTCCTGGAAGAACTGGGTCTGGATGACCGCGGTCTCCTGCGTGCCGAATAGGTCGGGGTTGTACTTGGCGAGCACTTTTCGAGCGCGCTCCTTGCGCAGCTCCCAGCAGCCAGCTGGGCAAGCGTCGTTGGCGTTGGACGTGCGTACGTTGAAGCTCATGACTTTGAGCGAGTTGTCGAAGTCCGCGGAGACGACGGAGGCGGCGACTGCTGCGAGTGAGAGCAAGCACTTGGTAAGCATCGTGGAGAAGTCGAGGGGAAGCTGGTGTTGCTTGGAAGGAAAAGGGAAAGTGAGCGACCCCGAGACCGTGAAACTTGGGCATTTGGTGGGAAGGTGTGGATGAGGCGTCTCTCCGTTCCGTGGATTGGCAGCGGCCACTGCCACCAGACGAGTCGTTGCTCAGATGAGGAGAAAGGGAGTGCTCGCCTCGAAGATTCGGGATGGTGGCGTTGGGATAGTTCATCGTGTACGCACGCAACGCGTGACAACCGTCGTTGACGTACTGCTGATGGTATAGTATCCAGTTTCCACTCAACACAGTGTTGAGTGTGATGAACACTCTCTCGTCAGGCTACACACACAGATCGAAGACTTATTGTTTGTCCAAGTATCCACATCCGGCGCTGCTGCATCCATCACCGACTGGTTTGACTTGTTAGGCTGTCTTCACGCGAGCCATCAGCTGGAGATGGGAAGCGTCTTGGTGGAAAATGCTTCAACAAACTTGGCAAGGGCGCGCACAGGAGTTTGCTGATGGCTGCCGGCACCCACCAAGTGAGAAACACGAGACGTGCGAGTGTTGCAGAACTGTTTTCCTGTCCTTTTATGTTGTGATGGGGATGATGATGACGACAGATAAAAGCGAAGTATATGGAGCGCAACCGTCCGTCTCCTTTGTAGCAGACGCTCATTTCGCGTTGCGATTTGCGAGTGATCAAAGACAAGACTGATAGAATAATCGCAGACATTTACGGGGACTTTCTCCCAACGGGGATTACACGCTCAGGTGCTGCTCATGCCGAGCATAAACTCTCTGGAGACACTCACAACTTGAAATTATGGAGGTTTGACAGTCTTAAAGCTCATGAATCAAGCCCAACGGCATTTGAAGGCGGGCGCGCCACACGAGTCAGCGCACCAGTCAACGAGGTCAGACTGAGTACGAGAGCGCTCTAAGCCCACGTCATTGTTTCCAGGTGGGCAATGCCTGTTCCTGTAGACGGGTCCCCCCTTCCTCGCTAGGCCATTTGCTATGGCTGCCGTTCCTCAAGCGCTCGTGCAGAAAATCTTCAAAATACAGAGTACAGCTTCAAGGATCCGTAATCGTGGCGTGAGATAGTCCAACCTGTACGGACGCAATGCGTCAAAATCGCGGCCGGTGGTGATGGCATCCACCTCCCCTCAACACAGTGATGCACTCCTCCCTCATTAAGTACCCACAGCACAAGACCAATCCTTCGTCTGCGGGAGAGCTAACAGCATTCCGCGCGGCATCCATCACCGACTGCTTTGACTCGACAGGCGCAGTCTTTTCGTGCGTCAGTTCGTGGGAGAAGGAGTTACTCTTGCGATCGCTGAGCATGGAGAGTGGTCATGCAAGAACCGACTGTCTCACGCACGCTCTCCCTCTCTCTATAGCCTCGTTGATCGAAGTGGGGATGTATAATTTTCACGCGATATGGCCTTGTACTACAAGGTCTGATGGATTTCCATTGGTAACCTAGAGTTGACTGATATCACATCTCGAGGGAAGCACATCTCCATGGGTGGAGTACGCTCGGGCGATTCAATACTGCATGAGAACGGTGAACGTTAACACATGTACGTCTCGGCAACTGACAGGATCGGCTCGCGCGTCACATGTTTTGTAGCAGGAGCAGTTTCTATCCACAGACAACCCGAGCAGCCACCAGTGCCCGTGCAGAATATTGGCACGACGGCTGCATTGACCGTGCTTGCGTAGCCGTCGAAGGCGATGTACGTCATGGCGATCAGCGTGAGCATCACCAAAACCAACGAAAATTTTTCACTACACGAAGTGGCCACAACGGAGCGACAGATCGGGTGGCTGGAGGGCTCAATGCTCTCATCGGGGTGCCGATTCCACTGAACGGTGTTGTTTGAGGGTATTGGAGCTGAGTCCAATAAACTATGAACTATTTCAGCTACATAGAAAATTATTGATAGTATTGGTCGTCCAATACATCATTGGGCAACACTAGTGAAAAGGCTATAAATGTGACAACCCCCGCTGCCATCTCCTCGCCTTCTCCATGGCTCATTCATCCGGCTGAGCGCAGACGTCAGCAGGCCACCACCAGTTGCACCGAGGTTGAAGACGATCCAGAACGTGCTTCAGTACTCGGGATGTCATTCTCACAGGGCGAGCTCCTCGTTTCCACACGTCGCAGATGAGGTACGGTGCTACTTTGGGTCCAATCTCCCAACTCACGCAATAATAGTACTCAACAGGAAGTGATGCCCATCAAGACAGTTTCACTGCTGTCGCGAAACGGTAGGATGCCAAGACGCTAGCTTTCACAGTTACTATGCCCTGACTGAGGACTCGCTCGTGCGATCAGTCTGGACAAAGAGAATGCGAGGGCTCGTTCTGGCGTGCAACTCCTGAAAACGATCCTAAGACGGCTAAAAGCAACTCCCTAAAAGCCTAAGAGCACCCATTCTTTCCAACGCCACCAAGACACAATCTGCCTCGATGAATAACATACCGCTGGTGAACTTGACGACCTCCATCAAGTTCCTCCGCAATCCACCTCGACGTCCCGATTCGACTGCTTTGGTAAATTCTACCAGTCCACTGCTTATACTGGCATGGCGAACACGATAGATGACTGTGCGTCCACACCAGTACCTCTATCATAGAGGTACTGGCGTTGAGGCGCTGTCGAAATCTCTTCCACGATTGTTCTATTGCTCACCCGATGAGAAGATACTTCCTGCATGGCGACCAATATTCGACAGAAGACCCACCATCATTTTTGGCTGTGATATCCGCATCGGAGCCGAACACTCAATGACACGAAGACAGCATCAGAGTACTATGGGCACGGACCCATCACTGATGATTGAAGTGCTCTGCAATTCGTCGTGAGACACACACCTGCTATCTGGCACTACAAGGTATGCGTAAAAGAGAGGACCTCGTATCGGTAGTCTCTTTGATAGAATCTTTCACAAGGTATCTGTTCGAAACTACGGTCTCATGCAATGAAGAAAACTGGGGGGAATCTCTCGAACTTCAGAGACGAAAACACGAATGAGTTTTGTTAACACGCCTTGGCAGCGTGCGTTGGGAGGCAGCCCGTGCACGCAAAGCCCGTGCAGAAGGTCGACATCACGAGTGCGTGGTCCGAACTCGTGTACCCTCCTTCGAACGTGTCAACGATCACCTGACCACCCTGGAGACACGTCTGCGGAGCGTCGCGCGCGAAGATGTAGTCGATCTTGTTCCAGACCGTGACGTTGCCGAAGGACGGGCCGATCCAGGTCTGGCCGCCGGCACCCGCGGCCGTGAGCGCCTCGTAAAGCGGAATGGGCGTGGTCGTGCCGTTGAGCGTGGCGTTGTTGAGCAAGTACTGTACGGCCGGCGCCGAGGGCCACGTGTTGAGGTCGCCCGTCATGATCACGGTGTCTACGGGCTCACAGAAGTCGGCAATGCGCTTGGCCACGAGCACGGACGACTCGTTCTGGCCGCGGGTGATGTCGTAGTGCGTGTTGAGCATGCAGACCGTGTCGCCGCTGTGCTTGTTGAGGAAGCGCGCGAGCACGGCGGCACGCAGGTACTCGAGGTTCCACGTGTTGGAGCCGAGGATCTCGGGCGTATCGCTCAGCGCGAACGTGTAGTTGTTGAGCAGCTGCCACTTGTCGCCGCGGTAGAAGATCGAGTTGCGCTCGTTGCCCCAGCACTCGCCGGCGCACTCGCCCACGGCCGCGTACCCGAGCGTGTCCTGGAAGAACTGGGTCTGGATGACCGCGGTCTCCTGCGTGCCGAATAGGTCGGGGTTGTACTTGGCGAGCACTTTTCGAGCGCGCTCCTTGCGCAGCTCCCAGCAGCCAGCTGGGCAAGCGTCGTTGGCGTTGGACGTGCGTACGTTGAAGCTCATGACTTTGAGCGAGTTGTCGAAGTCCGCGGAGACGACGGAGGCGGCGACTGCTGCGAGTGAGAGCAAGCACTTGGTAAGCATCGTGGAGAAGTCGAGGGGAAGCTGGTGTTGCTTAGAGGGCAAAAGAAATAGTGGCCATTTCCGAGAATCTCGGGGTTGCTCATTGTTCTACTCGCTCTCGACCCGACAGCGAGCAGCAAGGGGCATTTGGAGGGAAAGTGTGGATGAGGGAATTCCGGTTTTTGTGGATTGATAGCGGCCACTGCCACAAGACGAGCTGCTGAGAAAGGGCGTGCACTCCGGTGACGACATAGTCCAGTATAGAGTGTTGAAGTGAAGTGCATTGGAGCGCAACGGGTTGTCTTCTTCGAAGTAGCCCCAGTAGACACTCATTTTGCGTTGCGATTTGCGAGTGATCAAAGACAAGACTGGTGGAACAATCGCAGACATTCACGGGGATTTCGCCCCCTATGCGGATTACACGCACAGGTGCTGCGCATGCCTTGCATAAACTTCGTTCATCGCCGTGGAGGCTCTGGATTTGAGATCGCGGAGAGTTTACAGTCTCGAGGCTAGGCAACCGAGCCCGACGGCATTTGAGGGCGGGTGCGACACGAGTCAGCGCACCCGTCAACGAGGTTGAACGAGAGCCCTCTGTCTTCAAGTGTCACTAGTCGTTAGTATCTCAGTAGGTGATGCTTTTCCGAGAGGCGAACCCCTCCCTTCCCGGCGAAGTCATTTCTTATGCCCACCGTATTCTTCGAGAGCTCGTGCAGACAAAAAAAATTGATCTTGATTCAAAGATTCGCGGTCGTGGCGTGAGACGGACCACCTCCACGATGCAATGCGTCAAATTCTCAGTCGGTGGTGATGGCATCCTCCCACCCCCACTGAACGCAGTATCGAGCGTGATACAATCCCTCGTTCGTTAGGTACTCACTGCCGAATACTAATCCTTTGTCTGCGGGAGAACTAAGACCATCCCGCGCGGCGGCATCCATCACCGACTGCTTTGACTCGACAGGCGTAGTCTTTTCGTGCGCCAGTAGCCGTTAGTACGATTGCTGAGCTTAGAGAGTGGTGTCTCACCACACACAAACTCCCTCTAGCCTCGTTGATTGAAGCAAAGACGCAGAGTTTTCAGACGACGCACTGTAACGCAGTAGCTGAGAAGGGCTTATGAGCGGGATGACTTTCCGCTGGTAAGCTTGGTGGCGACTGATACTGTATCACATCCCCGAGGGAAGCACATCCTCATGGGTGACACATTCGGGTGGGTCAATTCAATACTCTATGCGTGTAGATCAACATTAACACGTGTGCAGCTCGGTAACTCATACACCAGTATGAGTTGCTGAGCTCTCACGTTTTTGTACTTTGCCAAAGCAGAAGCAGTCTCTACAGAAATCTACAGACATCCTGAGCAGCCACCAGTGCCTATGCAGAACGTTGACATGATGGCTGCGTGGTCCGAGCTTGTGTACCCGTCGAAGGCGTCGGTGATGATCTGCCCACGCTGGAGACATGTCTGCGAGTCGTTTCGTGCGAAAACGTAGTCGATCTTAGCGCCAACCGGCTGCGAACCGAAGGAGCCGCCAATCCACGTCGGCCCGCCGGCGCCAGCAGCTGCGAGTGTCTCGTACAGAGGGAGCGGTGTTGACGCCCTGCTCAGAGGCGTCTTATTCTCGAGATACTGGATCGCCGCAGTCTGGGGTGGTGTGTTGAGGTCGCCTGTCATGATTACCGAGTCGAAAGGCTGGCAGAACTGCGCCAGTCGCTTGGCAACTAGCACGGACGATTGCTCTTGGCCGCGAGAGATGTCGTAGTGGGTGTTGATGAGGCAAACCGTGTTGCCGCTGAGCTTGCTACGGAAGCGGGCAAGCACGGCAGCGCGTAGGTACTCGAGGTTCCACGTGTTGGAGCCGAGGATCTCGGGTGTGTCGCTCAGGGCGAAGGTGTGAGAGGCCAACACTTCCCACTTGCTCGAGCGGAAGAAGATGGCATCACGCTCGTTGCCGTTGCACGGGTCGGCGCACTCGCCGACAGCTGCGTACCCGAGCGTGTCTCGGAAGAACTGCGTTTGGTCCGGCGCGGTTTCCTGCGTGCCGATGAAGTCTGGGCCGTGGGTTGCGAGCATGCGCTGCACGCGGGACTTGCGCAGCTCCCAGCAGCCTGCTGGACACGGATCGTTGGCCTGCGACGTGCGCACATTGAAGCTCATGACTTTGAGCGAGTTGGTCGTTGTCGTGAGCGTGCAGTCGTCAGCGCTCACGGAGGCAAGCGACGCCAGGAAGAGCATGGCTGTGAGAAACATGGCTGAAGACCGAATGCTGAAGGCGTGGTTGTTGGAACTCGGATTATGGAATGACACGAGCTGATCAGAGGTCCTTGGGGCTGGATAGAAGATCCCGAAGCATATCTACTGGACATGAGACTGTGCACGGTGTCACAACTTCCGTTGCAGTGGCGTGGAAGCTTCATCAGACACGCGTAGCACCACGCGCGAACTTTCCACCAACGCTCTATGGGATGGCAACGCAGTGGCTGACGTGGTTGTGCTCAGAATAGAACCATGAGATGGTGCGCCACTGTGATAGTCCTCACCGTCGCACGTACAGCACATCGCATGTAGTGGTTTAGAAATCTGGCAACAACCGTGTGAACGGCCTATGGGGCAGTTGCTGTAGATGGAGCAATGGATTGCAAGACATCGAGAGAGGCATGTTACCACGCACAAGCAAGACGCCAGGAAAGATCTATGGCATTGGCTTCGAATCGACCCGATCTGAGCGTCTGCACCTGCCCCTCTCACTTACTCACAGGAAAGACGGTATGGCGACGACGGGGCACAAATAGTTCTGAGTCGTATCGAACGTGCGACGATCCGGTGCGGTGACCAATGCTTGGGGAATCAGATCAAAACGCCGCATGACAATCTCGACGAATCTCGTCTTTCGGCAACATTCTCCTTTGTTGCAATTGCGCTCTTTCCGCGTACATCCTGCGCAGTGCCCACGTTTTTTTTTTTTCGGTTTTGTTCAACCGCCAGAGCAGCCTTCTTGGCAGACCTCAAGGCAGGATCAGATCCTGTCGAGACAAAAAAGGCAACTTCAACTTGCTCCTTGCGAGGGACATGGGTACATTATTCCGAGTCTCTTCCAAAATTACCGAGACCCTGTTTCTATCGCCCTCACGAACTCTGTGGCCTCCGTTGACCGTGCGAAAGAGGCTCGGGAACCGCGTCACCCACGCTCGTTCTTCGCAAAGCACTGAACCGGGTCGTCATGAGCGGGAACGCACGTCCGTCCGTCACCACGCACACTCCACTGGCGGCGACTGCCGAGGAGCTCAAGAAACGCGTCACCATGGCGGCGCTTACCCTTGTCCAGGAAAAGCCCGAGCTACCTCGCCTTGCCGTGAGGCTTGGCAAGTGCGGATTCGCCGCGAGTTGGGGGATCGTCTTCTTCTTCCACCTCTTCAACGCGAGTTACACGGTCGGCATGGCCTACCTCTACTATTACATGCGCCCAACCATGGAGTATTACGTCTCCCTCATCCAGATGATGCCGCAGTCGAGCTTTCCGGTGATCACGGCAATCTACGGCACCATCAGCCTCGTCAACTTCTACCACGTCTTCACAATGCTCGTCTACTCGGTTCTGCACCAGAAACTCGTTTTCGGGGCGAGACCGCACGCTCGTATCATCTCATCGACCTCAAATCGCTCGCCGAGAAATAGCGCGAGGCGCAAACGCTTATGGCTCTGCATCCCACGCACGTTTGCCATCTATTGGCGCCGATTCATCCGCGCAACAAGCGTGCGGGGCCACCTCTTTGACGGCAAGCTGCTGGTGCGCGAGATCGTCGAGATCGCGTCGCAGACCTACCAAGCCCACTCGTCCAGTTTGCTCGTGAGCAACGTGTGGATCAACCAGCTCTTCGGTGTCATTGTGCTCCTCAACTGCGGCGCCAACACGGCCGTTCACGCGCTCCAAGAGGAGCAAGTCGGCATGCGCCGCTTTCTCTGCACGGTCATTGATCTCCTTCTCGACTTCGCTTGGGGGTTCATCTTCCCGGGTAATATCATCTTCTACTATCTCCCGATCTTCGTGCGCAACCGATACAACCTACCAGCCGAGTTCACAGCCTCAGATACACTCTTTGTCAAAGCCGTGCTTGACTGTCGCCAGTTTTTTGTGGTTTCGTGGGCCGATATGATCAGCACCGTGCTTCCTTACATCAGCATGCTCACTGGCCTCCAGAACCTCAAAGTGCTTCTCGAGATCGAGGACGTCCCCGCCCATGCGCTGACAGCCACCGTGACGCCAATCAGCGACGGTCGAGACGACTCGGCGCCGTCGCCGCAAAGGTCTCACGGTCCGAGCGAGCTCGAGATACCTCGCCGGCCGCCAACTCGTCGGTCCTTGATGTCTCGCTTCCGAGCCATGCACCTTATCCCGGTCTTCGGCGCCGCCGTACTGATGACGTCGATCGCGGCGTCGGGCGCCTTCGGCCACGACTCATGCGGAGAAGGCTGTAAGCTACGCATGCACCCGTGGTTCTCAAGGCATTGCGCGTGCTCCGTGATGGAGATCAACTGCCATCAGCGAAAACTCACTGGCTCGCGGCAGGAGACCGCACAGATCTTCCAGGACCTAGACGAGCGCGTGCTCAACTCGCTCGTCATCTCCCACTGCCCTGCATTCTCAATGCCCACGGACATCCAGCGCTTCCGGAACCTCCAAGTGCTCGAGTTCTACAACGTCTCAATCAAAGCGTGGTCGCGCGAGGCGGCGCTGACCGAGCCGCACTTCCCGTCACTCAAGCAGCTCTACATCGCGCGCTCCCCACTTGGAACGCTGCCCGAGGGACTCATGTACGAGACAACGAGCAGTCTCGTGGACATCGAGATCTCAGTGAGCGACCTCAAATCGCTGCCGGACGACCTCGACCGCAAGTGGCCTCACGTCCTCATGTTCTACGTCGAATTCTGCGAGCTCTCTGTGTTCCCCATGGTCACCACACGCATGCAGCTCACCGATCTCTCACTCATCGGCAATCGCATCACCGTGTTTCCCGAGGACTTCCCTAAAGTCGACGACTGGATGTACATCTACTTCGACCGCAACCCGCTGAGGAATCTGCCCGAGCGGCTCGGGGGCTTCCCGAGCCTTATGTTCTTGTCGTTTCAAAACACAAATGTCTCGAAGTTCCCGAGCTGGATTTACGACCGCTACGACGCCAATGCGGCGTTCGTAGTGAACCCCTTCGGCACTCCGGCGTGTGCCGCCAAGTCCGACGAGAATCTCCCAGACTTTCTCCGATGCAATGGCTTCAACACCTACATCGCCAACGGCGCGTACCCGCTGGCCGACAAGGACGAGCTGCGCCGGATCGCCCCAGACGCCCCACTGCCCTCTGAGCCCAAGCTGTTCGTGTAGGAAATCTGCTCGGAAGGTCTATGTACGTATATACAGACAAAATGGCTGTCTAATCGGAGTGCGTGACCTCGACGATACGAGTGGCGTGTGGGTTGCTGTGGTTCTGGCGCGCCCACATCTCTGAATACTTGGTCTTGGGGTCGCGCAGCAGCTCCACGTGTGTGCCTCGCTCTACGACGCGCCCCTGGTCAAAGACGAGGATCTCGTCAGCGTCCTGGATCGTCGACAGTCGGTGGGCGATGATGAGCGAAGTGCGGTTGGCACCGATAGACTTGAACTCCTTGACAATCTCCGACTCGGTCTCCGAGTCGAGTGCACTCGTGGCCTCGTCGAAGAGCAGAATCGGCGCGTCCTTGAGCATTGCGCGAGCGATCGCCACGCGCTGCTTCTCACCGCCCGACAGCTTGAGCCCACGTTCGCCCACACGCGTGTTGTAGCCCTCGGGGAAGTTGAGGATCGAGTCGTGGATCTGCGAGACGCGCGCCGCGTTCAGCACTTCCTCTTGGGTCGCGTCCAAGCGACCGTAGTTGATGTTGTAGAAGATTGTGTCGTTAAAGAGCACTGTATCCTGTGGCACAGTTGCGATCGCGCCGCGCAGATCGTCAGGGTCGATGTCACGAATGTCCTTGCCGTCGATTAGGATCGAGCCGGCTTGCGGGTCGTAGAAGCGGTAAAGCAGGCGGAGCACCGTCGACTTGCCCGAGCCACTCGTGCCGACGATCGCAACAGTCTTGCCAGGTTCGACAGTGAACGAAGCACCCTTGAGGATCGGGAACTCGGAGCGGTAGGCGAACTGGACGTCACGGAACTCGATCGACTTGGGCTCCTTGCCCGTGAGGCGAAGCGGGTTCTCCTTGTACTGAATGTTAGACTTGACTGTACCGAGCTTGAACATGGCCTCCATGTCGGTCACGGACTGGCGCACCTCACGATAGAGCGTACCAATGAAGTTGAGCGGGATCGATAGCTGGAAGAGCAGACCGTTCACCAGAACGAGATCACCGACCGTGAGTTCTCCGGCCGCGATGCCTTGGCTGGCCATGTACATGATCGCAGTGAGACCGATGCTGAAGATGCCGTTCTGGCCAGCATTGAGCAGCGACAGCGAGGTCTGCGTCTTCAGTGCGGCCTTCTGGTACTCTTTCAGCGACTCATCGTAGCGCGCGGCCTCATGTCTCTCATTGTTGAAGTACTTGACAGTCTCGTAGTTCATGAGCGAATCGATCACTTTGCCAGCGGCCTCGTTCTCGGTCTTATTCATTCGGCGGCGAATCTCGTCACGCCACTGCGTGACCACGACCGTGTACGTCGTGTAGGCGCCGATGGTGCCGAGCGTCACGCCCACATACGGTAGTCCAAAGTTCTGAGCCATAATCGCAGACACAAGACCGACTTCGAGCGCCGTTGGAAGCACGCGGAACGCCATGGAACGTAGGACAACGTCGATGGACCGTGAGCCGCGGTCGATCGTCCGTGCGAGCGCGCCAGTCTGGCGGTCGAGGTGGAACTTGAGATCCAGCGCATGGAGGTGGTCAAAGATGCGGATAGCGACGGAGCGAATGGTCTTTTGCGTGACGCTGGCGAACACAGCGTTCCCCAATTCGGAGGACGCGTTGGCGCTGAAGCGTGCGGCGCCGTAGCCAAGCACAAGCGCGAGAGGGATCGTGACCTCGGGCGACTGCGCGGCGACCGAGCTCGCAATACTCATCGAGTCGACGAGGTTCTTGAAGATGAACGGCACTTGGATCGTGAGCGCCTTGGCCGCGAGCACGAGCCCGGCCGAGAGCACGACCCTCTTCTTGATGTCTCGCGCCTCGGCCGAGTCCTCCTTGGGCCACAGATGGCCGAGCAGGAAGCCCAAAATCTCCTTTGTGGTGTCTTTCTCGCTGGCATCAGCGATCTTCTCGAGTGCCGCGAGCTTGGCCTTGTCTTCCTGGAGCTTTTTCTTCTTCTGCTGTTCGTCGTCGAGCGCCGACGTCGCGACGCTCATGTGGCCATGGCGGAAGAACGGCGAGGCGCGCGAAGGCGCAAGCGACGGTCCAGGCAAGCGCACATGCGGGTTCTTCCACGGCTGGCGGCGGTCGACGAGCCGCAGCCCGCGCAGCAGCACGCGGCGCGTCGGCAGCAGCGGCATGGCGGATCCGCGAATTCCGCCAGCCACGCACACACGGAGCTGCTCGCCGTCGGGTCAGATGCGGAATGATGGTCTTGTTACGTAATCCAGCCACTTGGTTTGATTGGCAGATTACGCGTGTTCAAGTGGACATGATTTGCTGAAATAGAGCCATTATCCAGCCAATAAATGACGGAATATGTACCACCATCATGGCACCATGCTTCGTAGTTAGTATATCTCCTACAGTACGGAATTTGTGAGGCGGTGTGGTCCACACTGATCCTCTGATCCTCCGCCGCAAGTCGCGGCGCCACCGAAGAGGTACGCGCCACCAAGCTCGTCTCCGTCGCGACGAGAGCCATTGAGCGCGACGAGAAGACCTCCTCACGAGTCCGAGTGAATAGACGGGACAGCGATTCGATATCGCCATGAGCTCGGCGAGTAGCAGCAGCTCGTCCAGCAGCAGCGACAGCTCCAGCGACGGCGAAGACCTGGCGCGCGTGTCGGCGCCGCCCACGCCCGAGGCTCCGCGCGCCGACGCGTCCAGCGCCGACGGCGTGTCGCCTCCGCAGCCTCCCAGCTCGCCCCCGCCGCCGCCGTCGTCTCCGCCCCCTCCGCCGCCCGGATCTCCACCGGCGTCGTCGAAGAACATTGGCGGAAAGAAACTGCGTCCCGTCAAAGACAAGAAACAACCGACTTCGCGCAGCGATGAAGCGAAGAAAAAGCCCGCTGCGAAGTCCACGGCCACCGGAGACAAGCCGAAGCCCGTGAAGAAGCCGGCAACCAAGAAGAAATCGCCGTCGACGCCAGGGGACAAAGCTGTCAAGCGCAAAAGCACGGGCCGCGGAGACGACGAGAGCGACGTGAAAGCAGAAAAACCTGCTCGACCGCGTGGTGATGAAGCCAGCATGCGCGATGAAGACGAAGAGTTTGTGGAGAATTTCGACGACGCGATGGACGCGGATGACTACTCGGGCGAGTCCGATGTGTTTGAAGATGACCTCGAATCGCTCGTGTACTTTGAGCGGAAGCGTGAGGAGGCCTGCGGGTTTGCAGAGAACATGATTGAGATCCCAGTGACCACACGGGAGTATCCGTACCCGAGTTATTTGGCGAAACTGCCGCAGTATTTCACCAAGGACAACGTGTTTGGCGAGCATCCGGAACAGTATATTTATTCCAACAACCTTGTGGTAAGTGCAGTACCGCTGTCAGCATCGTGGAGGTCTTGTGTGTGCTCACTCCATCGACTTCCACTCTTCAGTATAGTACCCCGCTCCTGGACATCCTTGATAAGAAGGCGAATGAAATTGAACGGCGTGAGCTCGAGAGAGTTCGCCGAGAGCAAGCCGAAGCATATTACCTCGCCGAGCTGAGACGCAAAGAGTAAGGAAAGCTGAGATCGAGTGGGGAAGTGAAAAATTCTGATCCTCCGATGCCTGAACAGAGAAGAGGAAATTGAACGATCTCTTGAACCGCTCCAGAAAAAGCTCAAGATTGTGGAAGAAGTGCGAACGCAACAGGAGCCAGAGATTAAATCGCGTGTGAAGGTCGCGACAAGCGCAACCCCAGCCGCTGCTGCGAAGCCTCCGACAGCACCGCGTCGTCCGTCCAAGAAATTGCCTGCTCCACGGAAAACAGCGGCCCAGACCGCTGCGACAGAGAGTGGGTCCACAGCTGCAAAGCCACCGACAGCGAAAGCAAATCCAGCTCCAAGACGGCCGTCAAAACCGAAAGCTGCCCCAGGAACTGCAAAACCACGCGCTACAAAAGCATCCAAGAAGCAGGCTGCTGCTGCGGCTGCGGCTGCAGTTCCCCCGCCGACCCCCGCGAAGCCTGTTGAGGAACCAAAGCGAGCAGTTGCATCGGTGTCCAGCGTCAGCGATGGCACTGTGAGCTCAGACAGCGAAGGCGAGGGTAAGACTGCGTCATCGTCTTCCTCCTCCTCGTCTTCTGGCGTTTCTTCGTCTTCCTCCTCCTCCTCTTCCTCGAGCAGTTCGTCGGAAGATGAGCAAGAACCGTGATAAGCCAACACGAAAAACGAAGCATCACATTACTAGTGTCAATTTTACTTAATTTGTTGCTTCTCTGCCCAAAGCACGGCCGACTTGCGCCCGAGATGGAAGAGTTCGTCGAGTACATCAGGCTCAGCAGGAAAGAGCGCCCAGCGAGCCAATTCCCAGATCTTGAACGGGAACTCTTTGTCCAGCGACGGGGAGATCTCGTAGTCGTCTCGTCGCAGCAAGTGGGCATGGAAGACACACACGCGCACGTGATCAGGCACCTCTGGCACGAGCTTGACGAAACCGCCGTCGATGTGAAGTTCTCCGCGAAACTTGACCATTGCCTGCCGCGAGAGGTAGAATGGGATGAAGCACGAGGCAATGATCGCGTCGCACAGATCCTCCTTGGAGTGGAAGCGATCAGATAGCACGAGCTCTCGCTTGGGCCACACTTGCTGCGTCGCGATCGTTAGCCGCTCTGTGAGCTTGTCCACTTCCACGTGCCTGAAGCGCTCGGTGAAGAGATCGCGAAGCCGCGGCTCGAGGTTTCCCCATGAACCTTTGGAGCGACCATACGTGGCCATGCGCTTGGCGTCGTCCTGGATAACCAGGAGGTCGACATTCGAGGCGATTGCAGCCGCCATGATCGACCCACCAGACGCGCCGGCGACGCGTGAGGTTGGTGCTAAGTAGCCGAGTTCATGCAACGCATGGGAGACGCCCACGTGGTACGGCAGCAAGAACCCACAGCCGCTGAAGCTGAAGTTGCGCGGCTGCACAGGGACCCCAGAGGCTTCCTGACGGTCTTTGAGCTCGGAAATCCGCGCGTCGGCCTCGCTTTCAGTGGCGCCGGGGACAGAGCTGAAGCGCGCGGCTCTGGCAGGGCGCAGCGCGACGTCGGCGCGACCGGGGAACGCACGGCGCGCCAGCATTGTCTGCGACGGGAGGTCTCCGCAATCAAAGCCCACCACCTTCGACATCTGATATGCCTGTAGGTTTCAGTCGCTTGCGGACAGCTTTGGCTCCGGATAAACTTGTGACAATTGATATTCGTGAAGCGACGCGAGAAGCGCGAGATGATCATCTGGGTGAAGTATGGGTTTGGTACGGCATATCTCACCACGGCAAACGCACGCGCTAGATCAATGGAGCGAGCAGGAGTGCTTATGCCAGTTTGCAACTCACGCTGTTATGTCTGTCGTAGAGACCACGCCGCTCAAGCCGTACAACATGAACGTGTCGAGCGCGATCCTGCTCAGCTTCCTGAAGGCGACGTGCATCAAGGACATCGACGACTACTGCAAGCAGAAAACCATCCAGCTGAGTGTGGAACTCGACGCGATCCGTCGCTCTGTGCACTGCAAGAGTGTCACTACCAGCGGAGCGCCGTCGACCTCGGCAGGCGCCGTGTCGTCAGGGTCTCGACCGCCCTCTGGAAACGGCAATGCCTCGGCTGGATCGCCTGATGGATCCCTCCAGGCTGCTCCAAAGACCCCTAGCACGACACGCCGCGAATCCAATGCAATGAGCAGCCTCGAAGATCAATCTGACGAGGCGACGAGGGCCAAAGCCAGGAAGGAGCTCTTGGAGAAGCAACTGGATACGATTGATGTGGCAGCCAAGCTCGTGAAAGGTGGATGGTCTTCTAGCAGTGTGGTATTAGTCTCGAGTGATGTCTTACTCTCTCGCTGGTGATTAAGAGCTCGTAGCTGAAATGTCGTGGGTAGATCTCGTGGATCAGAACGGGACGCGAATGAACCTCGACACAGCCGGCAACACACGCGTGAACACTCTCCTCACTACCAGGGAGCAGTATTCGGCTGTAGCCGTGAGTAAGTGGTGTGGTTGGTTTTGTAGTGCCGTCTTGGAAATGTTCAGTTGGACACATCGTGCAGCCCAGACCGAGTACGGCGACACGAAGGTCACGCCTCTCGTCTTCAAGCTCTCTGATTAACGAACAACGACATAGCACATGACACAAGAACTTGATTTCACAGTGGAAACGTGTTGCATTATTTTGGCATCGACAAGAGAGTCCTATCGAAACAAGTAGAACAAACGGAAGCTCTGAGAAAGCCGTGCGCAGTGACCGACTGGACACTTGTACCACAAAAGCGAGATGCTACTTCACGTGACACTCGTTAAAGGGACGAGTGGCGGTCCGACGACCCTGCTGGCTTAGCTAGTCAAACATCCACCGGCTTGCCCTTCGAGGCGAAGTTGTCGTAGTACTCGACGACCTTGTCCCAGTTGGCGACGTTCCAGAAGGCGGCGATGTACTCCGGACGGCGGTTCTGGTACTTGAGGTAGTAGGCGTGCTCCCACACGTCGAGACCGAGGATCGGAATCATCGGTGAGTCAACACCAGGCATCAACGGGTTGTCTGCACAGAGTAGCCCACGTGAGTCCAAATGCCGTTCATCAGCTGAACGAGGAATGGCGTACCCTGGTTGGGGGTCGAGGTGATGCCGAGCGAGCCATCGGGCTTGACACCGAGCCAAGCCCAGCCCGAGCCGAAGCGGGTGGACGCGGCGGCGTTGAACTGCTCCTTGAGCTGGTCGAGCGAGCCGAAGTCCTGGTCGATGCGGGCCTTCAGCGCGCCGTGCGGGGCCGTGTCGGTCGAGCCCGGCTTGGCCATCCACGTCCAGAAGAGCCTGCGCAGCAAGAGCCTCTCAGTCTCCCCATTCCTCACAGCCATGCTTCACCACGACCCAGACTCACGTGTGGTTGTAGTGGCCGCCGCCGTTGTTGCGCACCGGCGCCTCAGTCGCGCTCTGGACGACCTCGAGGATCGACTTGCCACGCAGCGTAGCGCCCTTGTCCTACATCGACGCCGGTCGTTAGCACCGATTCGGTCGCTGCCACCGAAGCGCGAGGAAGCCCTACCGACGAGATGAAGTTGTTGATGTTGTTGACGTAGGCCTGGTGGTGCTTGGTGTGGTGGATGTTCATGGTGTTGGTGTCCACGAAGGGCTCGAGCGCATTGTACTCGTACGTGAGCTTGGGCAGTTCGAACGTCATGGCGACTGGGCGGGCAGGGAGGAGGCTCTCGCGTGGAAGAATCGAAAGTGAGCTCCTCGGAGCTTCAAGGGCGCAGGATCGAAATCTTTTGCGCACTTAACGACAGGTGATTGCGCGGCGAGCGTTAAGTTCGTAGGAAAAGCTCCAAGGTCGGACACGGCTGCGGACCAATCGTTGGGGCAGAAAGTAAAGACAGCGAAAATGATTGGCTGAATTTAACCACGTCATAAAGGACAACGACCAACATTCGGATCCCCAGGGTCAACAATGTGGCTCTGTGTCAATGAAGACTCTCTTCACCACGAGCTTTCTCTTCTCTAGAGAGCCGAGAGAGAGACGCTCGCAACTGCGCCACGCTGCGTCCTGCGCCTTCTTTCTCTCTGTGTGAGTCTGCGTCGAAGGCTCTCGGTCTCGTGCGTCGCCTTGTGACCACCGCAGAATCTGCTGTTCGGTGAGAGGGCACGTTATTAGGCTAGGTTAGTATTTTGTGGTGTGGGCCACACGATTTCCACACCTTCGACGAGGTTGAACCACTGGCCAGAAGCAGCAATGGACGCACCGGCAAAGGTCACGACGGCGCCCATGGAGACCCACGAGGCTGCGCCCGTCGCTGCGCACGCGCCCGAGCGCGTCGAGCAGCCAGCCAAGGACACCAAGTCGGCCATTGACGCCGAGATGGCCAAGGACACGGAGTTGGCCAAGGACGCGGACGAGCCCACAAAGAAAGAGGAGCCGACCAGGGACACGGAGATGGCCGAGGCGGAGGAAGAGGACTCGAGCGAGGAAGACGACGACGACGACGAAGACGAGGTCGCAGCAGCAGTGGCGGCGCCGGCCGTGGAGCTCACGGGCGCCGACGGACGCCCGCTCTCGGACATTGAGATCGCGGCGCAGTACGCGGCCATCGAGATCCAGTCCATGAGTGCGCAGCTCGCGTCGACCGTCGTGGACGTTGCCAAGCCGCCTGTGGCTGCCGCGGTGCCGGTGCCGAGCAAGAGCGACGGTGCCAATGCCGTGGACAAGGACGAAGATAGCGAGGAAGAGGAGGCGACGGCCGAGCCCGTCTCGAGTGACGACGACGAGAGCTCGGACGACGACGGCGCGGTGGCCGACGACGAGGACCCGCGCAAGCTGCGCGCGGAAATCGAAGCCGCGATGGAGAAAGAAGAGAACAAGGCGTCGGGCCCGCTGAAGACGGCGAATGAAGTGGCTACGATCCCTGTGCGCGAGCCAGAGGTCAAGGAGCTGACCCCCGACTGCCCCATCGCTCGCTGCGGCGTCGTGCTCAACCTCAGCCGCCCTGGGCTGATCGTGACGGTCAAGTCGGATGCTGGCGTCAAGCCATTGGACGAAGGCAGCGTGTTGTGCCTGGAAGACCGCACGGTGCTCGGCTGCGTTGACGAAGTCTTCGGCCCCGTGCTCATGCCCATGTACCTCGTACGCTTCGAGAACGCGGAGAAGATCCCAGCGCAGGCAGACATCAACAAGCCCGTCTTCTACGCAACTGAGCACACGACGTATATCATCCCTGAGAACATTCGCGACAAGGGCACGGACGCCTCCAACATCTTCGACGAAGAGACAGACGAACCCGTCTATTCCGACGACGAAGCTGAAGCGGCTGCCAAGCGCCAAAACCGCAAGCGGAATCGCGGAGGCGAGAACGCTGCTCCAGGTGCTGGGCCAGCAACTGGTCCTCCTAGCAACTTCACCGACTACCAGCCCGGTCGCAACCACGGCGGACGAGGGGGAGGCCGAGGCCGAGGACGTGGCGGGCGTGGGCCTAGTAACCACCAGCCATATCAGCCGCAGCATCACCACGCCACACAACATATCCAATCCCAACCGCACGGCGGCTACACGAGGTACACCTCGCCAGGCTATGGCCAGCCAGGCCTACCGCCATATCCTGCCGCTGCCAGCCAGTACCAACCGCCAGCTTACGGAGCTCCACCGCCATACCAGCAATCCCAGTACCCTATGCCTCCCCCAGTTCCGGGGTACGGGCAGCCTCCGTACGGGGCCCCTCAACCTCCACCTCCCTACCCTCCGCAGGCTCCACCACCAAACTACTACGCACCTCCTCCAGGCCACGGGTATGCTCAGCCTGCTCCGCCGCCCCCACAAGGACACTACGGACCTATTCCAGGTTATTACCAGCAACCAGACACTACAAACTCGTACGGACACCCTCCGCCGCCACCGCCAGGAGGATGGTATCACTAATTCGTCGATAGTAATGATAAAAGGAGATTACTTTTCTACACGATTTCGAATCACGACTGACCTTGGACAATCTGAGAAATCAATCATAACCAGGAAGTACAGATCTGGCCTTGACCTGGGTAGGCAACAGAACTCAGCAGAGCCGATACGAGACATCCGTCCAAGCGTCACATTCCTCTGGAGAAGTCGGTCCATAGAGCTGAAACCATGGTAGTAAGATTGAGTCAGCTCTGAATCATGATGATCAATCATCGCTCACTTGGCTGCTCGTATGAAACCTCCGAGTAGGAAATTGCTCGATATTTTTTTCCACCTTTGAGGTTCCATCGCGACTGCGGATGATGTTCCATGAAGAGCCGCGAAGGTGAGGAGCCGATACTTGCTCTCCGTTCTTCTGAAATATCTGTGACAGTCCCTTTTAAGCTCCTTCCTTTCAAGCCTTGACTTGTGCCCAACACAACTTTCCGCCAGTCCAATTTGCTGCGCCCATCGATGCTCGCTTGCCTCGTCTTTTGTTGAGAATCACCCGTCGAAGTCAATCTGATTTGCCGAGGACGATGACAACGCCAGCCCCACAACTGCCTAGCGTTCTCAACAAGCCCATCGACATCGTGCATGGATTCTTGAGCACTCGGGGACCCCAAACAGTTCTTTCAGACAGTCAATGAGTGAAAATCCTAGCCAAAGGGCTGAAATCGATTTGGAAATAGAGCATCGAGTTGGAGTTGCACGGTGTTATTGATAAAACATTGATGTTTTAGTTGGGTGCGATTGACAAGGCGACGCTTCCTATGTATCCGTTCTTAAGCACTTCAAACGTGCAGCCAGGCACTGGCGTGTAACACAGCGTGGACCCGAACGGGTGAAGACCGAGACCGTCGTCATGGACCAGAGGTCTGTGGTCGCTGGTTCCTCCAAACATTTTCTGAATATCCTTCCACTTGGAACAAAATGAAGCTATTAGATCACCACTGATGCATTTAGACAATCAGACTTACTGGTGTCTCTGGTGAAATCTCAGGTATGCGTGTCTTCTTCATCCCGGTTCGTTGGAGTGTACTTGGGGTGAGGAAGCACAGTCGAAAGTTGCATTTCTGGTAGGCGCCGAAGTCAGGGTGTCTGTCCACAGCTCCTTTCAGTACACGCTCAAGCGTTCAACGATACCAAGAGAGGAAAGAGCCCTACCCGAGCGCGTTGGTCTTGAGAATGATCTTCGTGGCTGAGTGAAGGACATCATACATTATGTCGATGCCGAGGTGCGGGTAGTTATGGAAGTAGTCCCCGACCGATCCGCCAGCGACGCTTGCCCTAAAAGTGCCATCAGCGAGCTTTTGTGGCAGGAATTTGTTAAATGTCATATTCTCACCCGTCATCCTGGTCTTCTGATTTGCGGAACACCGACACGGGGGCTCCAATTTCACTCATAATCTCCTAGATGGTTGGCATCGAATTAGAATGTGCCAGGAGACTGTCCCAACAAAACAAGACTGGCCCACCTGCGGTGTCCATCCTAGCTCGATCTGTTGCTTTCTCCCTTTGAAGTTGAGACGAACAGAGTGGTTCTCGGAAATCTCGACCTCGACTTCTTCGAAGTAGTGTCTGAAATCGAATACAACAATGTTAGAAATCTACAATTGCATCGTCAGCGCATATTGCAAATCCAGTTTACCGCCTTGTTGGCGACGGCATTTGTGGAACTCGGGCACTTCCCCCGACAAAAACCTGGAACGCGCAAGCCGCGGGCGTTGTGCCATTCTACGGTCAAACAACATATCGAAGTTGACATCACAGCTCTCTCCGAAGGTTTAAAGAGAGAGAGAGAATAACCACGCACCGGAAACTCGAGCGGCAGGTCTGTCTTGTTTTGGTAGAGATGGCTGTACTCTGTAGGGATCGGGAACGAGAAGCTTGCCCCTTCGTAGCTAAGCGCGTATGTCTATAACAGCTAGCGTCAGACTTTGGGGAATACTTTTTCATCAAGACTCGGCGTCCGTACCTTGCTTTCAGCGTCGTAGTGCCCTGGGAACGTCGGCCCAAAGAGCTGAGCACAAGACAACGCGACAGAGTCAGCTCAGTCCTCAGAATCGCCAGCCTCACGCGGGACGCACGTTGTACACCGACATGAACGTCGCAGGGATGTCGCCACCGAAGATCACGACGCGTCCGTACTTGAGCGGGACCTTGTTGACCGCGTAGAACTCGATCTTGACCAGCAACTGGCGCACCGCGTCGACGTGCAACTGGTCCACTCCCCCCCGTTTAGAAACGCTATCCGTCGCCACAAACCAAGCAAGCAACGTACGCGCAGACCGTCCTCACTCGACTCGATCACGACGTAGCCCTTGTACGGCTCGGCGGCGTCGTAGACGATCTCGAACGGGCGCACGGGCATGCGGCTCTGCGGCAGATTGCGCCGTCGATATCAGCGCTCCGGAGCCGCGACTCGTCGCAGACGACGCACCTTGAGCGCGTGCAGCACTTCGGCGATGCTGTCGCCGAGGCGGAAGGGCCCCACGCCGGCGCCGAGCTCGATCGTCCAGACCTCGTTGATCATTTCTCGCTGCTCCCAAGCTTCTCTCTCTTGGGGAGGCGAAGCTTCAACGTGGCTACGAATGCTGATACGAACGCAGAAGGGAGAGCCGGTTAGGAACCGATGTGCCGAGTGCCTCCAGGTGATTGGCCGAAACCATATGGCGCTGGAGATCAGGTGGGGACGCGCGCACAAAACGAACACGCGACAGGCGCTACGCGCTTTCTGTGCCGAAGCGATTTTTGTGCTCGCGCTGACGGAGATGTGCCGCGACGACAAGCGCGGACGACGCAGCGGCAGCCCACGAACCCCTTAAAACCGGTAGTGGGTGCGTTTCGTCACAAGTGGATGCAGTCCAGTGTGCTCTGGTCGCAGAGGCTTGGGTCGGTCGTAGTTTTTAATTGTTTTTTTCTCAGAATAGTCGGTCGAAATTTTTGGACCAAAACAAAAAAGCGTCGACGGATTTGTGACGGAGCTCACCACCGTATCCTGAACCCTAAGTCCCTTTCCTCCTCCTCCTCCTCCTCCTCCTCATCTCTCTCTTTCTGTCTGGCTAATCGATTAGGGCTAGGTCTTGCGGACCCATCCGCTCCACGTCCGCTGTGGTCGTTCGGTCGCAGTGGATGTGATGGCGGCGGTTTGGGCCCGGTGTCACAGCGCACCCGGAGAACCGTTCTTGCTTCTCGCGGCGCTGGAACAAAAAGCCACCACCTCGCTCTCGCGCGCGCCACCATGCGCCTCGCCTCGCCGCTCGCCTCGCTGACGGCGCTGCTCGCGCTCGCGCTCGCCTCCGTCGACGGTGCGCGCGCGTCGAAAATGCCGTCGCCCTGTCTCTCGCTAACCCTCTCTTTCTGTGCAGGCGTCGCCACGTGCGGCGAGTGCCCGAGCGACAAGACCTGTCTACTCGCCGACGAGGCCTACTCGCTCGGCGCCGCGCAGAGCTCGCTGCAGCTCAAGTTCTGCAACTTCGACGCCGCCAAGAGCTACGCGCTCTCGTTCGCGCTGCAGAAGCCGCTCGCGTGCGACCCGAGCAACGCGCTCATGCCCGTCGTGGCCTCGCTCAAGGCCCAGGACGGCTGCGCGCCCACCAACTGCGTCGTCACGGCCACGCTCAAGAGCACCATCGACTGGGCCGTGCTCCTGCAGAACGGCGCCGAGCCCAGCGTGCTCCAGGCCTCCATCACGGCGCCCAACGGCAAGGACGAGCTCGTGCGCATCGCCAAGGGCCTCGCCGCCGCCGGCACCGACGGCGTCCAGGGCGACGGCGACAGCGCCACCAAGGCCACGGTCTGCACGACCGCCTTCGGCGTCAAGGCCTCGCGCCTCTCCACGCTCGGCGCCTGCAACAAGGTCACGCTCTGCACCGGCAAGCCCTCGGACACGGGCTGCACCACGCCCGTCACCACCGCCACGGCGCCCATCGTCGACAAGGTCACGTGCACGGCCGACGCCTGCACGGGCACCATGACGCTCGACGGCGGCCTGCCCTGCTCCGCCGTCTCGTCCTCGCTCATCGTCAACGTCGCCGTCGGCAACAGCGCCGCCTCGCCGTTCAAGCCCATCGCGACCATCGCCGGTATGTGGGCTTGTCGTCGTCTACGGAACTTGGTCGGAACGTGTTCACTCATTCAATCCACTGTTGTTGGCTCCCCTTGCAGCTGCACCGGTCGCAAAGATCTCGGGTGCCTCAGGCGCGACCGTCGGAAGCAAGACCGTGACGCTGACCTCGGACGCCACGTGCTCCAAGGCCGCAACCAACGTGACTGTGGACGGGCTCCAGATCTCCGACTTTACGACTTCCAATGGAACCACCGTCGTCACGCTCGCGTCGGTTCTCACGGAAACGCAGGACGGCAGCAACCTCGACGTCTCCATCATGCAGTGTGGAGTCGCCTCGAGTGACTACATGGCCAAGGTCGGCAAGGCCGGCTCCGAGTCGCTCGTGACTTCCACCACCAGCAGCTCCAAGGCCTCAGGAAACGTCGGAGATCCCGAGCGAACAGGATCTCAATCGACGCAGAAGGAGAACGCCGACACTGGTCTGCCCGGCGCGCTCTATATCGCCATCGGCGTGGGCGTGCTCGCGTTCATTGGCTTCGCATACGAGTGCATTTACCACCGGAAACGGCACCGGAAGGAGCACGGAAACGGCAACGGCGGTGGCCCCGTCGCTGACGTGCGCGCGGTCTAGCGTTTTCACGCTTCCGTCTCCGCGATCTCTTTCCAGCAGCTCTTTTTTGTAGTTTAAGGCCAGTCTTTCGTCTAATATCATTCGCGAACGTATTGATCCCCACGCTCACGCTGCGAGTCGCCGCTGCAAGCGGATCCGCGTCGAGCGAGCGAGCGCGAGCTCTTTCTTGAGCGCGAACCGCTTGGCGGCCGAGAGCGCGTGGCCGTCAAGTTGTGACTCGAGCTCGGCGATCTGCGCGTCGAGCTGCGAGATAGACGACTCACTTGTCTCAGTGTCAGGCCGAGTCATCCCTGGTGAGCCGGGACGTGCCATGTCTCTCTTCGCCATGCCGTGGCTGTGCGCCAGCGGGGTCACAGGCAGCGAGGTATCATCCATCGAGTCGTCGCTCGTGGCTGCGTACATGTTGAGGTTCTTGTGTCGCTGGACAGGCTGGGTCTTGGCCACGACGAGAGGTGCGGAGGGTTCTGCAGGGGGCGGAGTAGTGGCTGCTGGGGGTTGCAACGTTGCGTTGGGTGGGAGCTTGTTCTTGAGATACGAGAGGATCTCGAGGCTTCCCTTAGCGAGAATGCCACCGCGAACCGTCTTCTGCGGATTGCCGTTCATGTAGATAGCGCGCAGGTGCGGACACAACGCGAGCTCGCAGGGAACGCTTGTGAGGTTGTTGTTCTCGAACGACAACGACGCGAGTAGAGGCAGGTGGTAGATGTGGCCCAGTGACCTGAGCTTGTTGTCTGAGACGCTCACAACGCTTGCACGAGCCAACTCTTGCCACGGAAATAAGTCAAGCGTCTCCAGCTTGTTGAAGGCGAGCTGCAGCGTTTCGAGCGACGATAAGAAGCGAATGCTTAGCGGCATTTCCGTGAGAACGTTGTTACGGAGATCGAGTTCCTTGAGACTTCTCGACAGCTCCGGCTGGGACCTTCCTAGAAACGCGTTCACAGCCTCGCTCGATAGCTGATTCTTGCGTAAACGCAGAAACTGGAGATGCGGGAGTGACGCGATGGCCGAATCGATCGATCGAAGGTGGTTCTCCTCCACTGTTAGTGACTGATCAGACCAACGAAGTCAGCGATGGTATCTTGACGTACGACAACTCGTATGCTCACTCACCACCAGTGCATGCAGCTTTGCAAGTTCGGGAGGTAAGACTGTCAAATGGTTCTTCGACAGATTCAGGTGGAGCAGCGTTGCGCTGAACTGGAGAGGGGCGTTGGGCATAAGGAGTTCGGCTGGAAGCGTCTGAAGAACGCTATTCTGAAGATCCAGCGTACCGGACGCTGCGGCGTCTCGATAAATATGGCCGCCTTTACTGCTGAAGTCGATGCTACTTCTCAGCACTGAGCTCTGAGACGTGCCTGGTCTTGCAGCTGCGCTCGCCGCCGCTTTCACTGCCTGCTCTCGTTCTCGCTGGAGCTGCAGCTCGTCTACCTCTTGCTCCATGACGTTCGCGGCTCCTTCAGGTGGCGCGCCGCGCGTGCGCAAGTATTTCTTTAAAGCCTCACATCCGCTACTGATCACACCGCGTCGGATCGACCGCAACGGATTTCCGTCCACGACCATGTGGTTCAGGTGCTTGAGGTAACCGAGCCCAGGAGGGAGATCCGAGAGGTCATTGTTGGTGAGATCAAGCGTCTTGAGCTTGCACAGGCACGCGATGTTCACGGGAAGTGCTGTGAGTTTATTGTCTCGCAAGTCGAGCACGGTGATCGAGTCCTTCGCACGCAAGATCGAAGACTCATCAATCTGAGAGAGAGCATTATAGCCTAGGAAAACCTGATCGAGTGCGGCGCTCTGCGGCAGCTGAGGGAATAGTACCAGTTTGTTCTGGCGCAGATCCAGATACTTGAGCAGCGGTAAAGTCGCAAGCTGCTCGTCCAGCGTCTCCAGTTTGTTTTTCTTCATGTCCAATGTTTGCAGATTTCGAAGACCGCCAAAGGACATTGGGAGCGTCGTGAGTTGGTTCGAATGGACCGTCAATGTGTGGAGTTTCTTGAGCTGGCCTATCTCGCTGGGGAGTTTCGTGAGTACATTGTCTTCGATGCGCAAGACTTCGAGGCTTGCAAGTCGCCCGAGGGACTCAGGAAGTGCGTCCAGCTTGTTAGCGGCGAGCCCGAGCTCTTTAAGATTGGTGAATGAGCCGAAGCTCTCCGATAAGGAGCCTCTGAGTTGATTGCTGTGTGAGGAGTGCAAGGTGTTAGACGTGTGGTCACCAAGGTCAAGGGAGCCATACGTACTTGCTCAAGTCGAGGTACGTGAGTCCTGTGAGTTCGAAGAAACCTTCGGGCAGGGTGGTGAGCGCGTTCTGAGCCAACTTGAAGGACGTGAGAGTCGTCAGTCCGCCAACCTCGTCGTCGATGGACGGGATCGCATTGTGACTCAGATCAACCTTCACCAAATCCACGCACTCCCACTTTTTCTCGTCCTTATCCATGTGATCTTCAAGGTGGTAGGCCTCCTTCGGAAACTCCGTTAAATTGCGCGCGGGCATACTCAGAAAGCCAGTGCGCCTCGCTTCTCGAAGAGCGCGTCCTCTCTGATCACGGGCAGGGGCCAGCACTTCATCACGCCGTCCGAGCGCTGGCGGACCGCGGCCTCTCATCTCTTGTACTTCTGCAACTTGCCCAAGACAAGTAGAATCCGAGTTTGCTGTAACGGCCGTATATTTGGTCGCATTATCTATCCAAAAACCAGCGAGTTGGACGAGTTGGACTGGTCTTCTTTCGCTCGTACATGGCGAATCTTGAGCGACCGTACCATTGCGAGTTCTTTCTTCAATGCAAACTTTTTGGGCTGTGACAGTGCATAATCTTCGAGTTGTGTCTCCAACATTCGGATTTTCTCCTCATAACCCGCCAACACGACGTCCTCACTGCTCGCTGGGGCAAGGTTTGACGGCTGCGCAGCCGACGCCGCTGGTATGGTGTTCGGCCGTAGAGGCGGGGTCTGGATAGAAACGGGAGCTGGTGGAGGCTTCACAGTTGGTGTGGTCGCTGCCCCTGCCGACGTTGGTCGCGGAGGTGGAGAGCCGAAAGAAGGCTGACGCAGGTCAATGTGAGCTCCCGATGAGATGCCAGAGGCACGACGGGCACGCTTGTATTCAGCCGGATTTGGGCTCGCATGTGTAGATTGGTTATCACTCGCGAATTCAGAGCCGTCGAAGTTGAATGACTTGACTGCTGAAGCCTGACGAGTATTCTTCGTCGTCTTGTGATCAGTCGCAGCTTCTTCTTGGTTGTTGCCTCTCGTGGATGAGACTCGTGGAGCGGTGTCGATAAACGCCTTCGCCGGGCTCTCGTATCCAATTGGAAGGCGGTTTCGAAGGTACTTGATGATTGCATCAGTGCCTTCGCTTACAATGTTGAGGCGAACACTGCGCTGTGGGTTTCCCACTATGTACAGTGCGCGGAGATTCTCACACGCTCCGAGCTCTGCTGGAATCTGGCGCAAATTGTTGTTCTCAAGCGAGAGTGACGTAAGCAATGGAAGCTCGTACACAGTCCCGATTGATTCTAGTTGATTGTCTGCAAGGCTGATAACAGACAGGCGGCGCATGGACGCCCACGGGAAATCATCGAGGAACTGGAGCCGGTTATTGGAAAGCATTAACGTGTCAACGTTGACCAAGAACTGGAAACGCATGGGCATTTGAGCGATCTGGTTGTTGCGCAGATCCAGCTCTTTCAATGATCGGCACACGCTTGCGCTATCCTCGCCAGAGAGGAAGCTCTGCATCGCGTCGGTCGTAAGCCCATTCTTGCGAAGACGCAGATGCTGCAAGCTTGGGAGCATAGCAATGGATGGATCTATACTCTTGAGCCCGCACTCCTCAGCGACGAGAGTTTGCAGGGCCTGCAGCTCCCCGATTGCTTGGGGTAGCTCCATGATGCGGTTTCGGGACAGGTTCAAAAGCACGAGCGTGTCGCCAAACCTGTACTTGCCACCACCTTGGATCTGGTCCGGAAGTGTCTGAAGGCGCATGTCCACCATTTGAAGAGCCCCATTCGAGGCTGCGTCGCGAAAGAGGTACTCGTATTGTGAAGCGGCCTCGTTGTTGTTGTCTAGCATGAGCCCGCCCTGTTCATCTTCTTTCTGTTGCTGCTCGCGAAGCGCAAACTCGTCAAACTCTTGTTCCAGTGCGTCCACGCCTTCTGGTGGACTACCACGCGTGCGCAGATACTTTTTCAGCGCCTGTGTTCCGGCCGATATCGCTGAACGTCGAATCGAGCGCAGAGGGTTCCCATCAATTGCAATGTGGTTGAGGTCTTTGAGATATCCGAGTGCAGGCAGGAGATCATGGAGATCATTATTCGTCAGGTCGAGGTTCTTGAGACGGTAAAGATGTGCAAACTTCTCTGGAAGTACTTGCAGCTTGTTGTCGCGCAAGTCCAGCACGGTCAGAGAGTCCTTCGCACGCAATACCGAGGTCTCGTCGATCTCAGTGAGAAGGTTGAATCCGAGCATCAGCTGATCAAGTGGCGGCGATCCATTTGGCAGAAACGGAAACTCTTGAAGCTTGTTTTGGCGCAGGTCCAGGAAGCGCAACCGAGATAACCGTTCTACGGCACGACCAATCGTCGAGAGCGAGTTCTTCTTGAGATCTAGCGTCGTCAAATTGGTGAGCTTCGAGAACGAAGTTGGAAGTTCGTGGAGCTGGTTGGAGTGGGCCCCAAGTGTATGCAGTCTCTGGAGGTTGCCAAACTCCAGTGGCAGTGCCGAGAGCTGGTTCTCCTCGACGCGAAGGATCTCGAGCGACTGGAGCTCGCAGAGTGAGTCGGGTAGCGCCGTCAGCTTGTTGTTCTCGAGTCCGATTTCACGCAGCTTGGTCAGTCGCCCTAGCGACTCGGGGAATGCTCCTTCCAGCAAGTTGCTAGCCAACGACAAGACGTGTCAACCTCGTACCCATGGTCATCTCATCAAAGCCCCACTCACTTGCTGAGATCGATCGACGTGAGCGTGACGAGATCGAAAAACTCGTCCGGCAGCTCCGTGAGCTTATTGTGGCGCAGCTTGAGCGACGTGATCATGTGCAGCTTGCTGATCGTCGGCGGCAGACTCGGGATCTCGTTATAGCTGGGACCACCACCACCACCACCACGTCAGCCCCAGCTCCTACGCATCTTTTTCTTCTTCTCGCACACCCAACACACCTGAGATCCATCTTGGTGAGCGGCTGGCACTCCCAGCTCTTCTCGTCGCCCTCGACGAGCTCGTGGAGCCGCAGCGCGTCGCGCGGGAACTCGCTGAGCCCGCGCGAGGACGCGTTCAGGTGGCCGCTCTGGCGCGCCAGGCGGTAGACGCGCGCGAGCGACGCGACGCCGCCGGCCGCCGGCTCCTCGGCCAGCACGTCGCCGCGCGGATTCTTGGCCATGGCGCTGCGGCGCTGGGCCATGGCCTCGCGCAGCGTCGGCCGGCGGTCCATTCCTGTGCCCTTTGTTGGATTTTCAAACTGAGACCGTGGTTGATGCCCCGTCAGTGACCATCATTCTTCGTCTGAGTGATAGTGACATAGATCTGGGACCATACCTATGTATCCATGTAGAGCGCGCTAGATTATCCCTCAAAAGAATGACAAAATGAACCCATCTGGCCGGCAGAAAAGTCGTTTCTCGATCCATGCATGATCCAGTGAAGAGCCACGCTTCGCGACGAAAGCCTTCGATGGCGCGCACCCACACGCACGGCTCGAGCGATGGGCTCCAGCGCCGTAGCAACACGAAGGCCCCGTCTATGCGCCGTACCGTGAGCATGATCGTGCCCAAGCGCCGCAAGCGCGAGTACTTTACGACGCGCGGACTCGGCGAGTCGTTCCGCGACTACGTCGAGCGCACGCTGGACGAAAGTCTCGCGGGCTTCATCTTCGAAGTCGTCATGGCCGTGCTCAGCATCTTCATGGTCATGTTCTATGTTGCGACCAACTGGAACGGGCTCGTGTTGGAGCACAAGGACTGGATCGAAGGTGCGTGCTTTGCGATCTTGCCTTGTCGTCCAATGATCTCACGTAACGGAGAGGATAGTTATCGATTTCTACGTGAACCTGCTGTTCACGTTCGAGTACATGATGCGCCTGTATGCCGCATACGACCGACTCGACTACATGCGCAATTTTCTGCGCATGACCGAGTTTCTCGTGCTGGTGCCTTCTTGGATGGATTTCATTAGCCGTCAGCTGAATGAAGAGATGCCCGTGACACTGGCCACGAGGGCTATCCACAGCTTACGGCCACTGCGCATCTTGCGTTCTTATCGCTTTCTTGACTTTACGACGTCGTCCCTCCAACGACAGATGGTCGCAGCGACGCTAACGGTTATCTGTATTACGATTTCGACGGCCGGCATTCTCCAGGTCTTCGAGCATTGTGCCGTCAAATGCGACAAAGACAGACGCGACTGCAAGTGTCAAAATCTCTCCATGCTCGACTTCATCTACTTTGTCGTCGTGAGCATCTCGACGCTTGGGTACGGCGACATTGCGCCGGTGTCCCCCGTTGGCAAATTCCTCATTTCGTTCATCATCCTGCTCACGTTTATTCTCGTGCCCATCCAAGTCAATCGCATCGGCGCAATCATCTCTTCGCACACAGATTACTCGTCGTCGTACACCGAGTTCAAGCTGCACCCGCACGTGATCATTACTGGTCATATCGAAGGTGAGATGCTCTCGGCCTTCTTCACCGAGTTCTTCCACGCCAGCAACCTAAACTGGAATGACAAAATCGTGATTCTCAACACGCAACCACCATCTGTTGAGATGAAGAAGCTCATGAACGCCTTTGACGGCAAGATCAAGTATCTCGTGGGCTCGCCTATGCTCGACGAAGATCTTGATCGCGCAGTGCTACATCACGCCAGTGCATGCTACGTCCTCGTCAACCGTAACTCTTCTCGACCACAGTATGCCGACCAGTGCACAGCTCTCATTACAATCGCGCTGCGGCGTGGTAACCCAACGTGTCCGATCTATGCTCAAGTCATCAACGCGCCGAACGCAGCTACCATCTTGAAAATGGGTGCGAGTGATGTAATTGTTGAAGGTCTGATGAAGTCGTCGATTCTCGGTCGTAGCTGTGAGGTGTTTGGGTTGCCTACACTGCTGTGCAACTTGTTGGCCCAATCCCACCCCGAAGTGGATCAGCACCAATCTTCAATCCAGTGGCAAAAGCCGTATCTGCACGGGTACCTGCACAACATCTACATCGTCGACATCCCGAGAACATTCTCTGGGTACACATTCGGAGATCTTGTCCGTTTTCTCTACGAAAAGGTCTCAGTCATCCCGGTTGCTATGCTTACCGAAGACGGCGTCCACTTCATCGATCCAGACTTTAAGCTAGGCGCTACTGCTGACCCGAACCTGTGTTGCAAAGTCTACGCGGTCGCGAAGAGTCACAAGACAATTGATAACATCATGCAGATCCCACCAGAACAGATTCTGTCGTATCGAAAGACACTAAGACGCAAGGCGAAGACGCAGCTCGATCTCATCGCCGAAGAGCAGCTCGCTTGCGAGCGCAAGAAAGTCAAACCCGCACTGGGGAGCGAGGTGGAGCAAATCCGCGAGTCGTTGATCAATGCCTATTCTATGGCGAACAAGTACTACTCGGAAGATATCAATGTGGACTACGAGGAATTCTCGACTATTGGTGTACCTCCCGCGATCGAGAAACATATCATCGTCTGTGGGTTTCCGACTGATACGTTCCAGTTTCTCAAGGCTATTCGAGAAGCGCCACCGCTAGATGAGGATTTCGGGCCTCCGCCAATAGTCTTTCTCGCACCCGAGGTGATCGACGAAGATGACTACGCCAGGATCAGATGCTTCCACCAGGTTTACTTCGTGCTTGGGTCGCCCGTCAACTTCGCAGACCTTCGTCGCACGCGGATCGAGCGAGCGAGCTCAGTTCTCATTCTCACCAAGGCCACTAACTCAAGATACGCAGATCCAAACATGGTCGATGCTGATGCAATTACCACGTTGCGATATATTGTCGAGATCAGCCAGCGCTCGCGCATGCCAAACTTGGTCGTGGAGCTGGAGCGACCGACAAATGTCAAACTGCTCAGCTCTTTGGCCAACGACCGGCGCGTTAGCGCAAGCTTCACGGTTCCTTCAATGGTGAGCCGTCAGCTATCCTACCGAGCGGCACGCCGTGCGAGTGTGCGTCGCGATTCATTTTGGAGTGGCGCTGACGACCCTACTGCCGGAGTGTCAACGTCTGCGATCATGCTCGAAGAGTTCATCGCGTCAGGCAAGTGTTCTTACCCGGTGGCGTGATTGAGTCTTCTGACTCTGCAACTCTTTATTCAGGCCGCGTCTACTTGAACTCGATCTTGGATTCGCTGTTGAGTGAGTGCTACCGGAAGGAGTGGATCATTCAGTTCGTGCACATCCTCGTCAACGGCCGCGCTGAGGACCCCCAGTATGTCTTGTTGTGTCGGTTGGTTTCTCATTGACTGATTCCTCGACTGATCGGATTGCCGTAGCCAACGTCGCCTGTTCCAGGTCGAAGTGCCCGATGTGTTCGTTTCTTTGCGCTTCATCGAGTGCTTTCGAAAACTACTCGACATTGTACGTATAACAGCTCTTGGTTGAGAAAGGCGGTCACGGCGCTGACCTGTCAAAAATCCGTAGACAGGCTGCGTCTGCCTCGGCCTCTGGCGCCCCGAGCGTGGCATCATTCTGCCGCATCCATGCGTCTTCATCAGCCCGCTGCCCGACCTCCAGATCGAGCCGCACGATCTCCTCTACCTCGTGGGGAAGCCGTTCACCTTCGGCGAGGCGCAGCAAATGTGGTCTGCCTAGAGTTCCTCCCCACGATTGGACAAAATACATTTTTCTCACCTTTTGATTGGCTATTTACACATCCCCATTCTGTTGGACGTTCCGCATTTCCGGACTCGTCAAGAGCTCCGGCGACCGCCAAGAACGATGAGCGCGTTCCGATCCAAGTTCCTGTACCCGGCCAAGATCAACTGGTTCCCCGGCCACATGGCGCTCGCGCGGCGCCAAATGATCACGCAGCTCGACGCCGTGGACGTGCTCATCGAGGTGCGCGACGCGCGCATCCCGTGGAGCTCGGCCAACCCCATCCTAGATGAGACCTTCGGCAAGTCCAAGCCGCGGCTGATCGTCTTCAACAAGAGCGATCTCGCCAACTCCAACATGCAAAAGCGGATAGAGGACCACTGCCGCACGCTCAACGCCGACTGCCTCTTCACGTCGGTGACCAAAGGCCGCAAAGTGCCGGCCATTCTCCAATGGTGCAACACCACGAGTGGCGCGCAGTTCAAGAAGACGGCCGGCACGATGATCATGGTCGTCGGCATTCCGAACGTCGGCAAATCGTCCATCATCAACGAGTTTCGGCGCCTGTCGTCGTCGCAAAAGCTCTCCAAGGGTAAGAAACGAGCGGCCGTTGGTCCAACACCGGGGGTAACCGTTCGCAACGATATCATCAAGGTACGCACCCGTGCATTTTTGCGGGCCAGCCCTCTGTGTGCCAGGAGATAGCTGATATGCTGTGGATAGGTGAACGAGAAGCCAGCCATCTACGTGGTCGACACTCCTGGTGTTATGTTGCCCAACGTCGAGTCCGCTGAGACTGGAATGCGACTAGCGCTGACTGGTGCAATCAAGGACGATGTAATCGGCAAAGATGTCATCGCTGACTACATGCTGTTCAAGCTCAATCAGTTACGCTCAACGCGCTACGTCGACGCACTCAAACTCTCCGAGCCGACTGACGATATCAACGTTTTGCTCGACCACGCGATGCGGTATTGCAGCGCCCATGGCAAGGAACCTGACGTGCAGCGACAACTTGCATCCGAGTACGTACTGCGCATGTTCCGCAGCGGTGCGTTTGGTCAGTTTACACTTGACCCAATCGATCCGCCAGCCAAGCCGTCTGTAAACTCGAGTGATGACACATTGAAGACTCCTAATCCGGTATTTGAGCAATAGAAGTTCGCTTGGGTCAACCAAATACAGAGGATCTGCTCCCTCTCACCAACACGGATTTCGAAGCGTATGATTGGTTGATGTCGAGTTCTACTTTTCCAAATATCCAATCAATCGGTTCGAATCAATTTGGAACCTCGTCTTCACCTCATGCAGGCCGGTGGAAAGCTCTCATGACACAACGATTCGCTATCTTGAGATAACGGCTGACCGACGCGTCGTTGCAGCTGGGCATGATCATAAGAGCCCGTGGTCGGGCGTATTAATACCCCACAATTCGTTTTGGGCCAATCGCGGGGGGGCGCCTCTTCGTTCCTCACCCTCGGACAATCGTCCTGGCGGTCGTTAGCTTCCCTTACTGCAGTGGTTCACTCTCCTCTGAGAGCCCTCGCCTGCATTTCTTGCCTCGGGGCGGGCTATTCCCGGCGCAGTTGGTGTGAGAAAGAGGATATTTGAAGGGGGCGCCTTGACGCCGCCGCATGTTTCCATTCCAGGTTTTCGGGACGGGACATTCGAGGATGTCCGACGCTCCCCCACGGATGTCCAAAGTAATTCCCAAGCAGCTTAGCCCCGTTCATGCAATCCCGGAAGACCGTGTCGATGACACCGCCATCGGAAGCAAGCATAGCGGCGGTGGTTCAGGCTCGCCGAGAAAGACCCGCGTTGGCCTCATGGGGGCAAGCGCGCAGGACCTCAAGATGAACTTTTTCAATCGGACCAAGACCCAGAAAGGGGACAAGAAGCTGACTAAGCAAGAGGACATCAACATTTCGTTCACGTCGCTGCGGTTCTCAAACCGCGAGATGGAGCAGCGTTTCATCCTCGCACGTGCGGTCAAGTACCAGACGCGCCTCCGCTTTGGCGCCGGCTTCACGGCTTTCTTCATCCCGCTGCTTGTAATCATGCAGGTCAGCTTCAAGTCGAAAGACGCTACCAATAAGTGGACCAAGATGCCACTCGTCATGATCTTCCCAGGTGCGTTCGAGCGGTGGAGAACATTTGTTTATTCTCACTGACGCATTCTTCAGGCATTGTCATGTGCATGGGTCTGCTGGTTATGTCGTTCCGCGCGTTCTTTCAAGCACACTTGAAGCGACTCATGCTTGTCTGTCTCATCGGTCAGATCAGCGCGCTGCTCGATACGACAGCGGCTGGAACAGAAGTGAGCGAGCGAAACGTCTGGGTGCAGTTCATCTTTGCTCTAGGTATCACGAGTTCTACGGGACTCACGTTCCTCGAGGCGATGGTAGTGCTCATGAGCTCAAGTACCTTCTTCATCATCCTCGCGTGGGTGCGGTATATGTCGGAAGAGAGTTCACGTGGAGAAACCCTCAGTGCACCGGGGACGCTCAGTGCCGCCACGGTTCTTTACTCGATCTTGATGGCTTTCTTGGCGTGGAACTGGGAGTACGAAGAGCGTCGGGATTTCGTTCTGACGGAGCGACTTGCCCAGGAGAATGTGATGGTGCAGATGACCATGGAGATGACGGGTTGGTTTAGCGGTGGTGCGGCCGAGAACCAGACCAACGAGAACGTGTCCGCTGGTATCCTTAGCGCTAACACCCACATCGATCCCAAAGATGTGCTTGTCAAGGAAGAGTTGGGCCAGGGCACGTTCGGTTGCGTGTACGCTGCATCATGGAAAGAGACGAAGGTGGCAGTGAAGAAGATCACTCTACAAGGCGATACCAAGTCGATCGTGACGAGCTTCGGCTCGGAAGCAAGCGTCATGGCGCAGCTGCGCCACCCGAACGTGGTCATGTTCATGGGCGTTATGGTTCATCCAGAGTTCGTCGGTCTCGTCATGGAACTTTGCCCCAAGGGTAGCGTCTACAGCGTGATCCATGCTGATGACCTGAAGATCGACTGGTCATTGCTGCTGCGTATGATGGTCGACGCTTCTCGTGGTATGCACTTCCTCCACACGAGCACACCTCCTATCTTGCATCGCGACTTCAAGTCGGTCAACCTCTTGATCGACGCAGACTGGCGTTGCAAGGTTTCTGACTTTGGACTCTCCAAGCTCAAGGCCTTTCGCGATGAGAATGACAAAGCCTCAGCGCCGAGCCGAGCGTTCGTGGGCTCAAGCATCTGGATTGCGCCGGAGGTGTTCAAGGGCGAACCCCACTCGGAGAAATCAGATGTATACAGTTTCGGTGTCGTGCTCTTTGAGATTCTGAGCCGCTCGATCCCCTATCACAGCATCTCGATCGACGCTGTGCCGTTTGTTGTCCAAGCAGGTAAGCGCCCGACCGACTTCTTCAACCTCGAGGTTCAGGGCGGCACAGAGATGCAGGACCTCCACGCGCTCATGAACCGCTGCTGGAGCCAGGAGGAAATGGCGCGTCCGTCGTTCTCGGTCATCATTTCTACTCTCCAGACCGTTCTCACCAAACACGTTGGCGACGAGAAGTGGGAAGACCACATCATCTACCCAGACCGCAAGCTCGTTAACAGCAAGACGCTTCTAATGGAGACTGATGGGCTATCGATCCGCGAGGAGGATCTCATTATCGAAGGGGCAATCGGCCGTGGTGTCTTCGGCGTGGTCTACAAGGGTAGCTATTTTGGCACACCCGTCGCGATCAAGAAGCTTCATGTCAGCGGTGTACCCAAGAACACGCTGACCGAGTTCGAGAAAGAGTGCATGATCATGAAGGGCCTCCATCATCCGAATATTGTGCTCTTCATGGGCTCGTGCTCCAAGCCGCCCACGCTGCTGCTAGTAACCGAGTTACTCGCAAATGGCAGTTTCTTCGACATCTACCACAAGTTGCCGCGTCCCGAGCCAGCCCAACAGCTGAGGCTTGCGTACAACATCGCGTTCGACATGGCCAAAGGTCTCGCTTACCTCCACAACCACAATCCGATCGTGATCCACCGTGACCTCAAGTCGCAAAACATCTTGTTGGACGACAAGATGCGCACGAAGATCGCTGACTTCGGGCTCTCGAAGTTCCGTGACGTGGGCAAGACCATGTCAATCTGCGGTAGCCCGCTCTGGGTCGCACCAGAGGTGCTGCGAGGCGAGAAGTACGGCACACCCTGCGACGTGTACAGCTTCTCGATCATCGTGTGGGAGGCGCTCGTGTGGGGCGAGCCGTACCCAGACCTGGGTTCGAGCGATATCATGAACGGCGTGGCCTGTGGAAACCTGCGACCAACCGTCCCGGATGGCACGCCGGCGGCGCTTGCCCACCTGCTCGAAGATTGCTGGACCAAGAAGCAAGACCAGCGGCCACTCTTTAACGAGATCATCCCGCGGCTAGAGGCCATGGCCAAGGATTTTGCTCCGCAGCGGTAAGCCCGCCTCTTCTCCTTTTTCTTCTCTCTCTCTTCCAGTCCTGTGCCGCGTCCGTGCGCTGTGAAGCTCCACTCCCTCCATTGCTCTCTTCTTGCTTTCACCTTTCTACCTGCATTTATTTAATGCAATGCTGCTCTAAACAAAATAAAGTCTCCCATTTTCACACTGCATTCTCGATCTTCTCCACCGGCAGGCGAAAGACACGGTAGCGATGGTTGAGCGACTTGATTGTGTGCAGACGGTGGACGCTTGCTAACGCGCCGTCCGTTGCGTTGAGTTTTGCGAAGACAACACGGCGTGCACGGCTGTGGACCAGCGCCATCGCACACATGACGCACGGCTCGATGTCTACGAACACGTCGTAACCTGTGCACAGGTACGACTCCACCGCTGGCTCCTCTTCGTCTCTCGTCTCCGCTTGCTGTGGTGGATCCGTCCGTCTGTGCTTCTTGGAAGGCCCGGCGTCACCGCCTCGCTCGCGATCTCTTGCCGCGACGCCGTCGATGGCCACCATCACTGGATGAAATAGCGTGTGGAAGCCGTATTCACTTTGTTGGTACCTGTCCTGCGAATCGGCCACCACAGCGTAGCCTGAGCCGTCTGCCGAGCCGCTGGGGTCGGCGATGACGCACCCTCTCGAGCAGCAAAATGCCTCGCTTTCTGTCGCCCTTCGCTCTCCGCTTGCGATGGCCAAGCGCAGCATCTGTCCCATTCCCTTCGCCTCTTGGTCCGTGATGGGCTCCACGAGGCCTTCCGGTGCGACGCTCGCGTGGAAGATCAGCGGCCAGGCCTTGGTGTGAACCTCCCAGGCCTCGCGCGTCTTGGGGCCACGCTTGAGCACATCCACGACGCTCAGCGAGCCGTCGAATTCGCTCTGCAGCTCGGCGGCCAGCTCTTCCGACAGCTGAGACGGCTCGCCGGCCGCCGCGACGGGCACGACGAGCGCGACGAGCTGGCCACGCTGCGCGTCGCTCTTCTTCATGCGCTTGAGGTGCGCGAAGCCCATGTCCGCGAGGCTGCCGAACGCCGCCGTGAGCCGCTTGATGGCGAGCGCGCCATGCTTGGCCGGGAACGTGAGCGCGTGGAACGACTGCTGCTCGTCGGCGCGCTCGCCGGCGTCGTCCAGCGCGACGATCTCCTCCAGCGATTCCGCCGCCGAGGCCATGATCAGTTCCTAACTGCTACGTAACGGCACCTTGAAGTCGGAGATGAGAGGTGGTTTGGACTATTACGAGTTACAGCTTCCTATGAGGGGTTATACAACGGCGCTCGGCTCTAAACGCTCCACGGGCAGGTCCTCGGCCTCTTCGTAGCCAGGTTTCCCTGTCACCAACGACGGCGGCGCCGTCATCTTGCGATATTGGAGCAACACTGGGTACATCTTGTCGATGGCTTGATGCAGATGGCTCGAGTCCTGAAAGGGGAAGCCACCACGTCAGCGACTCGGAAAGAGGGAAATGTAGACAAGCTCAAAGGGACCACGTACTCTTGCTCCACAAAGCACGATTTTCCCAGAGACGAAGATCAGCAGTGTTAACTTGGGCTCGACGAGTTTGTAAATGAGACCTGGGAAGAGCTCCGGTTCGTACTAAGCGACCGGAGAAGGCGAGATTAGAAAGACTGGGTACGGAGCACACTGAGGCTGCGCTACTCACACTACAGAAACGAGCGTGGTCGTTGAGAAGACCTTCAAGTCGGATCGGGAAACGAACGTCGCACGTGCCCATGACGTTGCGCACTTTGAACTCGGTGAAGTGGGCAGGGAAATTGAGTTTCTACAGACGTGACGCGATGTGAGAACGCCTTGAAACGAAATCAAACGCTTGCATGTAGGCCACACGCACTTGGATGACGCGAGTGAACTTGCGCGCTGCTAATCGGCAGCTCTCCTCGCTTGTGCCTCCTGTGATGACAATCTGCCGTCAACGCGGACGTGAGCTGTCTGCCGAATCTCAAAACATCCCCATCAACCGCGCTCATACCTTCCCAGAGCCAAATATTAATGCGGTGGTCTTCGGGTCGCGGAGGCGCATGATGACCGCGGAGAATCGCTATACACAACACCCTGTGAGTCCATCCATCATCGCGCAACCCGACTCGGCTCGGCACTCGCACCTTTGGGTTGTACTCGGCATTGCGCGCATGCAGCGCGATGGTCTTGAGCTCGAGCGGTGTCTTGAGGTCCACTGTGCCGACGACGTTCCTGTGGTTCCCAGACGCGCGTGAGCGCCACAGCGACTGAGCAGCTCTACTCGCCACTTACATGATCTTGACCTGCAGATTGAGCTTTTCCTCCCAGTCGTCATCCAGCTGGATCTCGCGGTCGGGCAGCCGCTGGAGCTCGTTGCCAGGGTCCTCGACGAGCGCCAGTTGGCGCTCCTTGACGGCGCGGGAGCGAGTCGCGGCGCCGGTCGACATGATGGCCGGTGATGAGGACGCTGGTCCCGGAGAGGTGTGTGCTGGTTGGCGCTATCAGAGGCGGTTCCTATCCTGTTGGTAACGGCACAAATCATACTAATTCAGTGTATTAGCAAACGAATTCGGCCTAATACTGGAATTATCCACTGATTTAGAGTGACTTCTGGATGGTGAGCCATCCAACGTGTTGGTAACTTGTTGATAACACTGTTGGTGACGCGCCAAGAAAGGCAATCGATGGCGATGGCCGGCTCACCCTCCGCGATCGCGCGGCCTCTCGCGCAGCAGCTCCTGCGCACGCGTGGTCAGGGCATTGCAGGTAATAGGATTGGCGCTCTCATTGTTATGACGAGCTGTCGCTGACTGATCCTTGACTCAGTGTTTGTGCAGCAGCGCGTGCACTCGACCACGGTGGGCCTCGAGGCAACAAGTGCATTTGTGCAGCAGCTGCTCACTGAGCTGGAGTCGGCATTGGAAGTCCTGCGTGAACAAGCAGATCCAAACGAGCTAGTTCTCGAGGATGAGCAAGAGGTCGAGCTTGGCTCACTGCTTTCAGCCTCCTCGCTGGTGCGTGGAGATGTCAAAAGAGGCAGCCAGCTGCGACGCTGACGATGATCGTCATGTGTCCATCGTATTTTTGCGTATTTAGACTATTCGATACGCGACCGAGCGTGAGGCGCTGGTAACAGTGGTCGGTCGTTTTCGAGCTGCGTTCCAAGTAGTGCTTCGCTATCCATTGTGGACGAAAGCCCTCGTTGGGTTGAAGGTATGGACCAACCCTTGCATGTTGCAGACGTGGTCACCGAAGTCACCGGAGGTTCAATGCAGATGGTATCCATTATGGGATTAACTCGTTTGCTCGAGTCCTTTGGAGAGCACGAGGCCACTTCCCAGGTCGCAGGGGATCTCGATTGGATGTTCAAGCGGTTGTCAAAGGCTGAAGCTTCCAACCCGAACGACTTCACTCAGCGGGTGAACTTCCTCTTCCGCCCCGCCTGTGAGCAGCTCACAGTCGCAATCCAGTCGCACCCATCTAGCCATCAAGCTATCTACGATGACATCATTCCTCTCCTGATGCAGCTCACGGCTGAATTCGATGATACGATTACAGATCCTGTTGCAACTGAGTTGCTTTCAACAATTGCAATCGTGTTCGACCTTCGACTGCCACCACCAATGGCTTCAGCATTTGCACTCCTCCCTTTGCCAACATTTGCGGAAAGCGAAACAAGCGATGAGCACACGAACATCCATATCCTCCAACGCGAGGATGGCGACGAAAAAGAACGACCTTCTGTGCAATTACCGGGTGGAGCGATTCTCTCTACCTTCTCCGAGTCAATTGTGCGATGGATGGGCGATGGTAGTCGCCAACTCGGTGTAATCTCCAACCTTTCGCATATATGTGCAGCGTTCCATTTGAAGCACGAGAATGTGCAACAGTCAACCGTTTGCGAGACACTTCTGTCATGGTGAGCGCCTCCCCCAATCACTATTTGCTTGTGAGCAAACGTGGATACTTAAATGTCCTCTATGAAGTGTGCAGTCGCTTTCGCTCGAGAGCAGGGCCGACTTCGAGCGTTGTCTTGCAATGATCGAGTGCATTCGTGATGTTGGCCTTCGCGACGCATTGCCGACTGGTCTTGAGAAAGACCTTTTTAATTTGCTGAAGGAGATTATGCCACGACTTCAGGTAAAGTCAGCAGTGAATTTGATCTCATCTCGGACAGCACATTAACGTTGTTACCTTTTCGGTTGTCAGGTCGCTCTGAAGACACTCAAGGTGGATGCGGCTGATCTACGATCCATCAAAGCAACGTGTTCGACGATCCGAGATGTTCTTGTTGAGGCTTTTCTCGTGTATATTCACTACGCAGCTCGAGCAAATGGTCTTATCGAGTCACATCTTGAGTCGATTTCTGCGGTTATCGCGAAGCTTGCAGACCCTCGCATCCATGGCGATTTGCTCTTTACGGCTCGAAAATTCCTGGACGAAACAGCATTCGCTGATGCAGTTGATGCAGCCGTTGCACCACTGCTGAAGGCTGTGAAGCAACTTGACCGCTACTCCAAGGTATGGGTCTCTTTCGTGCTGTCAGCTGGGGAGAGGATACCAATTTTGCATCTCTACCAAAACAGATCGCGGCGAAACGGATCGTATCCGGTATAGCTAGACTGGCTGTGGGAGCTGGCCCCGCGATTTCTTCATATGCAGAAGCCCTATCGATGCCGTTGCTGGATCCGTTTGCTCGAGGTTTCCGTAAAGGGAGGGACGGATATTTGAGTGCGTTAGGGTGCCTCATGCTTTCATGCAGTCGCGACGCTTCCTATCCGGTAAGCCTGCAATTTTCGTAGGTGATATGCTGTGATCAGTACTGACGGAAGACCGTGGCACACTAGCTGGACGAGTACGATTGGATCCGTCGCTTCGTGACCGTCTTACTCGAGGCCAGTGCATCCAACAAGGTTCACGCCATGAACATTCTTGACCAACTTGTCCGGTCCGATACGAGAATAAGAGCAATCTTCGCACGAGCTGCAGCCTCGTCCCAGGGTCTGGTCGAGCACATCGTGCAGACGACCCTCTCTTCCTGGCCTCTGTACGCGGAGGATATGGATGCAGTGCATGTTTTGTTGTCCATCCTCGCCAGCCTTGTCGTCGAGAAAGAACTGCAAGTTGTCGTCGGTGGAGGCCAGCTCACCCAGACGCTCTCGCAGCTTCGCGAAAACGCCGAAGCCGACAATGACACCGATCTCGCAGAGGCCTGCTCGGCGGTCTTGCGCGCGCTCTCCTCCAGCTAGAATAGAATGGATTATAATTTCCCTCCTCTCCAAACCAAATGTACTGACTCCTTACGAGAAATTTCTCGGTGTGGTCCACTCTCGGTTCGCTCGCCCCCTCCATCTTCTGGCTGCGTGCGAATTTTATCCGGATTTTTTTGACTGGCGCGCAGGACCATGGTGCTGTTCAACGAGACGGAGGCGACGCTGCTGCTGGATCTCTACCTCCACTTCCGCTCCAATGCGCAGAACCTCACGTCCGGGGGCGTGCTGCTCAAGATGCACGCGCGCGACGAGCTCACGCGCGCCATGAACCGCTTCTTCAAGCGCGAGGCGCCCTGGACCGGTGGGTCCCGCACCCGGAGCTGCTCACGAAGGAGGACCAGTAGCGCGCTAACTGAGTGCCTCGTGTGACAGAGAGCCAGGTGACGGTCAAGTTCAAGAACCTGCGCAGCGAGTACATCGAGCTCAAGTGGCTCGCCGAGCAGCCGGGCTTCCAGGCCGACGGCAAGGCCATGTCGGATGACTGGTGGTCCGACATCAAGGCGCGCCGCCCCAAGGTCCACGCGTTCAAGGGCAAGCTGCCGTGGCCGTTCTACAAGAAGATGGCTGTCATTGTTGGTGACCTTCCGGCCTCCACGAGCGTCATTGACACGCGCAGTATGCAACGCATCAGCCAGCTACTGAGCGAGATGGCCGCGGACAAGACAGCCCCGACCCCCACGACCAATGGTGCCGCCAGTTACAACAATGGCTCGGCAGCTGCCAGCGGCACCGTCGATCTAACCGGACCCAACATTGCTCTGCGTCCGGGAACAGCACCGTTTCAGAACGCGGCAGCGAAGCGGTCTCGCGAGAACACGTCCATGGCCACTGCAGCAGCCAAGCGGCCTCGTAAACGAACGTCAGAACTCACGCCAGAGGAGCGAGAGCGCCAGCAATCGCTCGCCAAGTCAGTGGAACAAGGGTCCAAGGCCGCAGCCGACATGGCCAAGGGCTTCAACGACCTCGTCGCAGTGTACCAGCAGCAGGTGGCCAAATGCAATCAGGTCGAGAGCGCGGGGGCCGTCGCGGGCGTCAGTGACGAGGGGCTCGAAGTACAAGAGCAACGTCAGATCCTTGTATCGCTCGCCGCATCGCTAGAGAAGAGTTCACAGGCTACAGCCGAGATGGCGAAGGGATACCGCGACCTCGTGTCGTTCCTCATTCAGGAGACTGAGGATAACGGTGCAATCCTGCTGTAAACCACCAGAGTTCTCTGGATATTTATATCCAGAATTTCTCCGTGATGCGAAAAGCGTGCGAATACTCGTTTTATTTGTATACGGCATAATATGATAGTATGATATACAAATTATATCCTGAGATTGGTGTCTTTTCATCGTTATATACGATAAATGCCGAAAATGAATATTTTATGTGGATGGTGACCCAGTCGGTCAAAAACGACATTCGTGTAACATATATATATATGTTACACGAATGTCGTGAGAGTTCGAATGAATATATTCATTCGAACTCTCACGACTCCAAATAGATATCTTACTTACTCACCATGGCGGCGGACGCCCTGGTGAGCCACGCGGTGGACACAGGAAGTACCGCCATGCTCATAACCACACAGGCAGGCTCTGCTACTCAAACCTGCCCGAACTCGTCATCTCCGACTCATCCCTAGCCAAGTTGACGCATGGTAACTAGGGTTGCAGCTCCCGCAACTATGATACTGTACATTATTATCACTCAATAGACTTCGCCTTCGTCCTCATCACAAGTCCATTCCTCACTCTCAGTCCTGCCTTTGCTATAATACGGAGACGACGACGATTGACACCACTACGCTGAGGTACTTATTAGTTTCAGATAAAATTGCTCCGACTGTGAATATCCAGAGCTTCCCGGACAACGCACGGCATTAGTTTGATCCTCTTAACAATCAATATGAAAGGTACGACAGCAATGGCCGAGCTCCTCGAATTCCTTGAGGACGACACGCGCCGCAGATGCGGCGCACTGCTCTATGCTCTATTGCTACGGGAGGAACTGGAGCGGCTGCAGCGCGAGCGCGACGAGGCCGTCGGCACGGAGTCTACGCCCGTATCCTGTGAAAACTGCTGGAGGCAGAGAAAGACAATTTTAATTCGCGTGCGAGTACCATGATGGTGGAGGCTGAGACAAGTACGAGAGCAAAAAGAGCGGCGAAGCGGTGCAGAAGCAGGTGTCGACGCTCGAGCCCAAACTCTCCTTCCTGAAATACACGTTACGAAACGCTTAGTGCATCAATTCGCGCGCTCTTTGAGCAGAGCTGTGACAATAAACATTGTATATTGATTGTAGACCAAAATCCGTAGGCAATCAATTATTGTACAATATACAATATATTGGGGAGGGAAGTTTCGTGCGAACTTGGGAAGCACTTGTAGGCTCTTTTCGGCTTGCTTTCGGGCCTTTTCAGCGTCTCTTGATAGTTTGATTGCTTGAGACACGTTGCTCATGCCAATTCAACTTTTAGTACATGATCACCTCAAGTGTGGTGGTGTCCATAACTCTTGCGCAAATACCCCATCATACACTTGACGCCCGAGAAGAAACGCTCAACTACAACCGACGTAAGAGGGACCCAACTCACATCTTCGTAGCGTTGCGCGGTTACCTCGGCGAAGGCGACGTACAGCAGCGACTTCGGCCTTAGAAAGCACAGCTTCGGTCTCGAGCTTCACAAGCGCGCTTTCATACGTAGGGTCGGCAATGGTCTTGGCGTTCACTGCAATGTGAGACTGCAATGGTGGCCCAAGTGGACTGATGCACTGACTGGAACTGAGTAGTATTTAGCCAAATGCAGAATGAACGGAATGGATCTAATGACTGCAATCGTGATAGAATCAGATCATGGTCTATCGTTTACGGTGATTGGATGATTCCATGGTATCAGATGCAGTGTGCACGTGTCACAGGTTGTCATGTTATTTATCAACGGCTTTGACACAAGCGATTGTAGATCGTACCGAGGGTGACTTCATCCGCTCGCGACGGAACAACGTCGTACAGTTGCTTCAGCAACGCGCCAAATGCAGCCACAAAGATCTTGTCGCCATCGGCCACTGACAGCGACGACACTCGTTCGGAGCAGGTGTGAAGGCCTTCGTCTCGTGCGATACGCTCCACTGCAGCCATCACCACCTTGGCTCGTGAATGCCGCATGCGGTGCTTGGGCTGGATGTCGTGCTTCGCGCTTAGTTGTCTATATGGTCGAATGCCTGTGCTTCGATCACCAAAGTGCCACAGATTCCACATTGCCTTCACTGTCGTCCCGGTTGGAAACTCCCACAGCGGTGGGACACAGTGCATGATCTGGCCATCGTTCCAATCCCAGCTCGTCCAAGCTGGCTCAGAGTGCGACGCAGTGTTGTTGGACGCCGTAGGTAGCGGAAGTGATGCAGCCACAGACCGTTGTATCTCGTCGATGATGCGGCGATGCAGGCCGTCGATCTTGCTATCCAGATCGCGCACTGGTCAACAAGCGCGCTGCGGTAGCTCTCGACACACGACACAGACATCGGCGCCTTGCCCAGATCATCAGCATGCACGTTCGCCTTGTCGCACGCGTCGGCGGCACCGCACAAGTGCCCAAAGAAAGCGAGGACAGCGTCTTTGGTGACTGGTACCACCAGCTCCAAGCTCTGAGAGTCCACTGCATTCGGGTAGTGCTGCGCCAGCCACTTCGTCATGATACTGATCTTCGAGTTGTAGGTCTTCTTAGTGCTTGGGTTCGTGCGTTTGGCTCTCAGCGGGGTCAAAGCTGCTGTCCGTGCTGGTCTTTCGCTTGCTGGATCAGGACATGCTTGTCGTGAACGGTCCAGCTTTGACCGTGATGTGGCACTATCATGGTTGACGCAAATGCCACGTGTCCCTTCCCGACCATACTTTAATCCAGTGTGCTCCCCAAACGTCACCCTGCATTCACGGCAACGCGGGCTTTGAACCGCTCGAGAAGAGTCGACCAGTGTGAGACGTGGCTGATATCGTCCATGAACTCCCACGAGTTCTGTGAGTCAGGCAGGTCGTTCCATGAACAGAGGTACTGGGGGCGGCCTTGTCGTTGACGCTGGGCGAGTAACTCCTTGATGACACAAACACGCTCGCCGTCGTCGTCATACATGCGAGGGGCGCTCTTGGCGGTCTGGCGGGCGCGTAAGATCTCTGAAAAGTCCAGCGACAGCTTTAGTTGGTCGACATTAAATGTCGCGTGGTGATACGCATTCTCGCCAATCCGACGCTCGACTGCGAAAGGTCCATACCACCTTGGTAGGAGTTTGTTTCGTCCAGGATCGCGATGAGGTTCATAGTCGGGCTGACCTAACTCGCTGCTGAGCACTCGCGCGTCCACGTAGACAAAGTCGCCAACTGCGAACTGCACTGGATGGCGACCACGGTTATAATACTTGGCTTGGCGCTCTTGAGCGAGCCGGAGGTTGCGCTGAGCAAATGCAATGACTTCTTGCCTTGAGCGCGTGAGGTTCTGAGCGGCCGTGGATCGTCTCACAATAACTGGGAGTGTGATAGGCGCTCGAGGCTTGCGCCCACCATCGACTTTGAATGGTGATACTCTGGTCGATGTGGACACGAGCGTCGCATGGGGGTACTCGACCGTAGGCAGAACGCGCACCCAATCATCACCGTAGCGCGACACTACACATCTGAGGCTGTCCTCCAGTGTGCGTACTTGCCGTTCACTCCGACCATCGGCCTGAGCGCGCTTGGAGACCGCCAACGCTGCTCATACGCTGCTTGACCTGCATAATCTTCATCAGTCCTACCCAGAATTCGCTCGTAAAGCGCGAGTCGCGGTCGGACACGATCGACTCGGGCAGAGAGTAGTAGCGAACGACGTTATCGAAAAACAGCCGCGCGGTGGTCTTAGCGTCCACGTCCTTCGTCGTCGGGACATCGGATGGCCTATTGGAGAGACGGCACACCACCACGTACACGGCATTGTATCAGTCGCTCACGGGTAAGGCTGTGACGAAGTCAATTGTGACATGTTGCCAGCATTGATCAGGAACGGTCAATGGCTGCAACAACCCATTGCGGCGCCGAGCACCGGACTTGTGGCGAACGCAGGCTTCACAAGAGTCACGTACTATGTGATGTGACCTTTCATCCCTGCCACCAGAAATATTGACGCGTGGCTACGGCGGTGCGCTCAACACCTGGATGAGCGGCGATCACTGCGTCATGGAAGTCGTGCATCAGTCGCAACAGGATCTCATTGACTTGTGGCACCCGGACAATCGGAATGACACCTTCGTTCTTGACCACTATTAAGTCCTCACGCAGTGCATACTTGGCTTCAACTTGCGCGTCCCCGCGCTGAAGCGCCTGCAGAATAATGGCGCGGTCATTGTACTTCACATAGGCAGCTTTCAGAGTGCGGGCGAAATATGGGGAGCGCTCCTCTTTGTGCAGGATGCGTTCCCTTCCGTGTGCTGCTACCCGGCGGACCTTGCTTACCAACGGCCCTCTTTGCTCCACTCCACGTCCATGCTTTTATCCTTTTCTTTTCTTTTCCCTATTCGATAACCATCTCCCACACACCCGGGCGTACTACAGCACGCACACGCTCCATCAATCAATCTCTCGTGCATCCTCGTGGAGCCTTCGCGGCGAATGAAACTCAACACACCAGTCACTGCAAGATCTCACCCTGCACCGGAAAGGAGGAAAGAACATACTCGCGCACACGCACCACAATGACTGGCATGATTACATGCACGCGCACACACACACCAGAATGAGCGACACGAACTATGCTGCACAGGTTCTCGTACTTGATACACGCAACTCGGACGCACCATACTACCCCTTGCTTCTCCAACACCTCGTGGTGATTGGTTGCGGCCGTCGAGTCGACGTGCTTGCAAACACACGAACGAAACTCGTGTCGTGAGGTGGGTCCGAAAAATGTCTTAGCCTCAGCGAGATGGCTTAGACTCGGGGCCCCTCGACGTCCAGAAAATAGAGCCCGAAGGTATCTATAAGATTCGAGGAACCGCGGATTCCACTGTCGTTCACGCTCAATAACTCGCTGGTGAGCGAACCGTTGTCGTGAGAGTTGTGGACCAGACTTCCGTAGGGAATGGGGGGTGGAATCTGCAGAGATACTTCTATCCACAGATCCAGAGGGGGGGTTGTCACTGATAAAGTACGTATATTTCGTACAATTATTGCCTTCCTACACAGAGCGCCGCGACACAACGACTCTGCTGCTTCCTTCTTGCGAGATTCGCGCCACGCGCAAACGCTCACGCCTTCAATTCGCTCAGAACCTCGCGGGTTCTGCTCGACGCCTTGACTGACGCCTTGGATCCCTTGGATCTCTTGCACTAATTACTTGACGTCTTGCTGGATGTCTCGGCAGATGGCTCGTGTGTCAAGCCGTCTCACCAACACGTCCAACAAGTCCTCTTGCCCTTAGCCGGCCACGCAGGGACTTGCCACTTGCCGGGGGGTGCCTTCTTCCGAATAGAGAAGGACTTGGCCACTCTCGGAGGGTGCTTCCAGGGACTTGGAAGTGGGTTGGACCAACTGTTGGCCACTTCTTTTACGTCACGAGCCTTGCTATCGTGACGGGGGTTGACTTGAGCAGACGAAGGGGAATTCGGTACTGAATTGCAAAACCTAATACCTAAGTGCCTACCTTGTCCTACCTACTGTTCCTACTATGCTCTTAAAACATGCACATCACCTCTGTCCTTGCGTCTCGTAGCTCTATGTCGAGTCTTCTCAGCCTCACGTTTCCCAACTGTTTGCGCATTCGCCCAGCTGCCGTCCCATCGTTCTCGCAGTGTCGTGCTCTCAGCCACCCATCGACATGTGTTTGCGCATTCACTCACCCATTGCCCAAAACAGATGGCGGGGTGTACCTTCTCTTGAACACCGACGATGATGCAAGCCGTCTGCCAAGAAATCTGGCAAGACGTCCGAGACATCCGGCGGGTAGTCAGCCGAGACGTCCAAAGCGTCTAACGAGCAATCAGTCAACGCGTCCAGGACGTCAAACGAGCAGTCGATCAACACGTTCGGGACTTCCAACGAGCAGTCGGCCAGGAAGTCTTGGGCGTCGTGCAAACAGTTGCTCGGGACGTCCGAGACGTCAAGCAAGCAATCGACCGGGACGCCTGGCCGTCTGGCGGCAAATCTGGGCGTTTCCGTAGGGGATCCAAGCCGTCTGATAAGACATCCGAGACTTTAAACGAGAAATCAGACGCTCTCTGACCCCTTCGACTGGCCATTTGGCCCATCATCTTATTGTCGTGCCGCAGACCCTCCGCCCATCACGCATCTTCCCATAATTTCCCAGCCAATCAGATGTCGACACTTCAACTGACTTTTCCAGACTTGGTCCACAATACCACACTCGAAACTCGTTCATGTATCAGCATCGGAAGCCAGTACAGATGTCAATTCTCCAGTAGGCTCAGCTTCGTTCGCTTGTGGTCAGTGACAGCTTCTCGCATGAGATTGACATAGATGCTATGATGGAGAAGCAGTCCGTTGGGACACCGTGTGGAGTATGTGGGGTTGGGTTTGTCAGTTGCGTTCATCCACATCGAGGACTGGGTCAAGAGGGGACAAGAGGGGGCAATAGGGGACAAGAGGGGGCAAGAGGGGGCAAGAGGCGGCAAGAGGCGGCAAGAGGGGGGCTTGTGGCGTGGAAGTGTGTGAAGTCACGTGGCGATGCGCTCGTGTGTGGCTGGCTGAGTCGATGCGTGGAAGAGCCTTGTCGATCTTGTGCGTTGGTTGAGGTCGATCTCGGCGCGATGGTTTTCCGTGTGACTGGCAGAGGAAAGGCGTCTTCGAGTTGGAGACGATATTCAGAGCCCGGACGTGTGGTTTGTTGTGGCGAAGGCGGAGATCTAGCCGAAAGTGTATATGAAAGTGTGGGCGAAAGCTAGGAGTCGTGAGAACAGCAGAGGCAGGGAGGAAAGAATGGGAGAAAGGTGAGTACTCAGAGTATTCAGAGTATTCAGAGTATTCAGAGTATTTTCAGTCGTGGCGCTGGTCGTCAAGCGGAACTGGAGGTCTTCGTATATCGGCAGGAGCAACACACGTAGACGTTTCCGTAGCTTGTTAAATCGGAGGACCACGTCCGTAGGCGCTCGAGAGTCGTGGAAGAACAGCGGATGCGATCTCGTCGGCTCTGGAGCTTGCCACACCAGGCGGAGCAGCTGGGATCGTGGAATGCGCGGCACCCAGCACACACGGTCGTTGATCTTCACACCGACTCGCGGATGTTGGTGCTCAGGCGCCGTCGGTAGCACTCCATCGACTGGGACAGAGCACATTGTGCAGAGACGCTCGAATACTTGTGTGGCTTCCTTGTGGAGCTTGAGCAGCCACGTGTACTGTCGGTACGGGGCGATGGAGACTTGGGTGTAGTCAACATGTCGCTCAGCAAACTCGACTGCGCTCGGCCACTTGTCGCCTTCACCAGCGAAGTCACGAAGAGATCGCAGCTGAAAGACTCGGGCAACTTGCCGACGGAAGCTTCGTTGTGGCTCTGCAATCATGCTGAGAGAACGATGCTGAGACGGCGTTGTGTCGGAACGGCTAGTTGGGAGGAACTGGAAATTCTTGTCGCTATGGAACCAGATCGGTTGGTCGAGTGCAGACGCAAGTCGCTCTTCTGGAGGGAGGTCGAGCCACGACACCGGCCACTTGACACCGTACCAAGTCTTCCACGCCGCACGCCACCACGAAGAGAGCTGGTCCCACTCGATCGAGCCGCGATGCCGCCACGGACTGACGTAGAGAAAGTCGAGTGGCCTCTGCGGGCCCCACCGCGGAAGACTGATCCGCAGCAGCTCAACTCCTGCTACCGTCCAGTTGCCGGCCGTCGATGTCGAAGCTGCCGTGAACTGAAGCAGGAGCTGCAGTGACTGTCGCTTGAGCACACCGTCGAGACTCAGTACCTGCAGACCCCCAGACTCGCGCGGCAGGTTGACAAATTCGTTCGAGATCAACTGGACATGCCGAGCGTCGCGTTCGTAGCGCCGACTCAAGACGAACCGGTGTAGCGCGGCTTGCCACTTCTTCACTCGTCCTGGCGGCACATCAACGTGAGCAGTGTAGTGCCACAGACGTGAGAGCACCATGGTCTGGGCGACGAGGAGCCTGCCTTGGAGCGTCCGTGCGCGCCGAAACCACTGCTTGAACCCGTCAAAGAAGCGTCGATCGAGGTCTTCAACAATCAACTCGGTCGTGCGTCGTTGGCCAAACAGGAGACCGAGGAACTTGACTGTAGAGTCTTCGTCGAGAACATGCACACCCTGTATGCCCGGACAACGCCGCGACCGATGCAGCGACATCAGCACACACTTGTTGACGTTGAGCTTGGCGCCGGAGCCTTGACAGTATTCTTCAACCAACCCGAGTTGTGCTTCGACACCAGCGATAGATCCGGACAGCAACGTCGAGTCGTCGGCGAAGAAAACACTCGTTACCGTGGCATCCGCTGTCAAGCAGATCCCATGCTCTTCATGTTGGCGGAGCAGGTTGCCGAGCGGCTCGATCACGAGCAAGAACAGCAGCGCCGACAACGGATCACCTTGCTTGACACCTCGGGTTGGGCAGAGAGGGTCTTGCACGAAGCCGTTGATCATGAGATGCGCGTGTGGCCGAGTGTATAGGAGCTTCACCCACCCCGAGAACGCCCCATCACATCCCATTCGATCGAGCACCTGAAACATGTAGTTCCAGTTGACGCGGTCGTAAGCCTTCTCAAAGTCGAGGAACATGGCGTAGGCTTCTTCGTCGCGCACAGTGACCAGGTCTTGCAGATCACCCACGAAACGAACGTGGTGATGCAGAGAGCGACCCCGCACGAACGCCTTCTGGTCTTGGTGCACGAGCTTGGTCAGGAACAGCTGTAGTCGGAACGCGAGAACCTTCGACAGCGCCTTCACGTCGACACCCATCAAAGCAATTGGGTGATAGTTGCCTGGGTCAGCTCGGGATCCCTTCTTGTGCAGCAGACTGATCGCCGACTGGCGTTGGCACCGAAGGAGCTCTCCTCGCTGAAGCTGGTAGTCGAACACGATCTCCAGGCATTCACCGAACACGTCAGGAGCCACTTGGTAGAACGAAGCTGGAAGTCCGTCCATCCCGGGTGCCGACGATGCGCGCATCTTCTTGATTGCACCAGCGAGGTCCGCCGCTGTGATCGGAGCGTTGAGGATATTTTGCTCGTCTTCAGACAGTCGGCGGTCGATCGTGTCGAGCATGCGGTCGATCTGGCTCTGCTCGGGCTCTTGGACAGCAACACCACTGCGCTCAACATCGCCCATGATACCGCCCCAGTGCTGACCGAAGACAGCCGCGATATCCGCGGGGTTGCTGGAGGCAGAGCCATCTCGAAGCCGCACTTCCTCGATGCTGACTCTCCGCAAGGATCCGTCCAGCGGTCGAAAGAAGTACTTGGATGACATCTCCGCGTGTTGAGCCTGGAAGTCGAAAGCCGAGTCCTGGTTGTAAAGCCGCGCCGAGTTGATGCTGTCCTGGTATGCCGTCAGTGCAGTCTGGAACACTGTCTGCGCGAGATCGCTCCGTTCCGACCGGTATGCAGCAGCCGCTTGGGCAAGCGCTTGACGAGCTTCTGCGATGGCGGTCTCACCTTGACGCTTCAGCTTGCGCTGCACAGCTTGAAGCTGACGACGCATGTCCTTCTTCCACTTGTGCCACACCTTGCCCGGGTTGGAGGAGCGCCGTAATGCAGCAAGCACAGTCGTCGCTTCGCCTTGGATAGCCTGAACGATATCGGGGAAGTCGAGCATCGCCGACTGGAAACGCCAGTACCCGTGGCCTTGAGGCTGGCTCATCGCGCGCAACACGACTTGATGTGCGAGATGGTCGCAGGCACCCTTGGGCTCAAAGTACGAAGAGTCACCGTACAGCGCAGTGCAGAAGTCCTCCGACATCAGGATGTAGTCGAGACGGTTGTGTCGAGGCTGTGGACCAGTGTAGACGCGTTCGTCGGGATGGTGGATTCGCCAGGCATCCACGACACCGAGCTGGGCCAACCACGCTACACACGCGTTACCGCCGGTCGTCCCTGTCGCTCTTGGATCCGACGCATCAACGAGTGGGTCGAGTGGCGTGTTGAGGTCTCCGAGCACCAGGTGAGTCGCGTTGTCTTCGAACACTTCGTACGGCAGCGCTTCGAAGAACCCCTTCTTCTCGGAGTTATCGACTGGCGCGTACACGTTGTGGATGTATATCGGAGCACCGTTCGCGACGACCCGGACGACCAAGTAGCGGCCTGGAATAGTCAACGAAGACTGCTCGCATGCGGACTGAAAGCCGGGAAAGTCGGAGCGGAGCACTGTCATGACGCCACCCGATCGTGCAGCAACGGCAACTTGACTGTGCGCGTTGGTGTCGCTGACGAAGAGGCGGTGTTGAAATCTTGAGTCATGGTGGAATTGGAGCGTTGCAAGATGATGCGAGTCGCGCAGCTTGGTCTCTTGGACGCACGAGAGACTGTTCTTGATGAGCTGGTTCTCGATCAACAGGTGGCCGTTCTTCTTGATCCCGTTGGTGTTCACCGTCAAAAGACTGATGTTCTCCCACGAGACCTCGGCCGCGTCCGCCTCGACCGCTTTAGCAGTCGAGGCAGAGCGGTCCGGCACCTAGGGTCGCGACGCTGTTGACAGACGTGAGCTGGAGAACCGCTTCGTCGTCGGAGAAGTACAAGCCACACGTGCGAAGATACTCGAGGTCGTCGAGAAGCTCGCCTTGCCACTGGATCTTCTCCCACACGGCGAAGATCTGCGCACCCAAGTCGGAGCGCAGCAGTGCCAACAGCACGTTGGGGTGGAGCAGACGACCGTTGAGAGCAGGAATCCACCCGACTGGAGCTCCGGTGAGGCGCTGGATCCACATGTCGCTCTGGAAGATCTGAGGCGCCGTGTACATGAGCATCAACTCGAACAACGAGAGTGCGCACGTGGCTCGCAATAGCGCCGACATGCGCTCATCGCGATACCATCGTCCCGTCATCTTGAAGATGTCGTTGCGATCCTTCGGCAGCTTCTCACCGTAGTGCGCAGCCCACTTGTGCGCGAAGGTCGTACACGAGTTCGGATCAGTCGCGCTCAACACACGATTGATCATATGGAGTTGTGCGAGCTCCTTGACGTTGCCGCTGAGATCACTCATCTCCCCGAGCAGTACGGAGTTGAACGCGAGCGGAGACTTCCCACCGGCAAGATGGCCGATCGTGTCCGGGTTGGCCGTGTTGCGGAGAGTCTTCCGAAGTGATTCCGCACGAACGTCCGCTGCAGCGATATGGTTCGACTGGAGCTGGAGGTCGGCGGTGGGCTCGGTCGTCTCGAGTTCGGCGAGGATCTCTTGGATTGACGTCGGTTCCTTCGTCTTCATGACCAGAGTGTGGTGCTTGGTCAAGAAGTGACTCGACTCCTTGCTGGTCTTGATCGTGTCGGGACCCTTGACCTTGCGAGGCACGATCTGGAATCGCGGCAGACTCAAGTCGCTCAGAGCCGCGTTACAGCAATCGAGTTCGAACTCGATGGAGTTCAACACTTCGAAATAGTTGCTAGTCGCAATTCCTTGCACGGGCTTCGGTCTCGCCTTCTGCAACATGTCGGCAAAGTCGTCAGCGTAACGCGAGCGCTTGCCCTTCGACTTTGTCGACTTGGTGCTGTTGTCCGGGAGATCCGGGCTGGGCGCTGGCAGACCAAGCGGCGGTGGTGGCGGCGGCACAGACTTGGTGCCAGACTGCGGACTACCCGGAAGCGTCAACAGCGATCCCGCGTGTGTACCGACCGAGATGACGCTTACAGAGTCTGGTGACTTGGACTCCGCTTGCGAGACACCGTTCCTCACCGCGTCTGCGTACGAGGTCGGAACAGCCGGCTCGGTCGGTTGCACTGATGCTGGAGGAGTAGGTATGTTGATCTTGTCCAAGTCCAGTGCATGTGGCGACACCTGACCAAAACCGCGTCGCTGGGACGGGAACGCGGCGTCGCGCGCCAGAGCTGGGTACATACGGCTGCCGAAGATGACTTGGTCGCACGTGAAGCCTTGCACACACAGCGCTCTTGGGCACGTCGCACTTCGAAAGTAGACGCGCCACGTTGCTGTCGTCATTCCGGACGCGAGGTTGACGTCGCGGAACGTGTCGTAGATCGGCTCGCTGCCGATGTCGAAGAACGCGCGCAGAAGACCTTCGTTGTCGAAGTTGCTGTCGACGCTCGAGATGTCGATGTAGAAGCGATCGGTGAGGACGTCGAAGTCTTGGAACATGTACTTGCCACCGAGGATCTTGACTTCCTGACGCGCAAGGCGTTCGCACGCAGCACGTGGCTTGACCTTGACGCGGATTTCTCCGCCACGACCCTTGGAGATCTGGCCGAGTTCTTGAAGCTTGATCTGCTCGGTGACCACGGGGTTCCCGTTGTCATTGAGAAAAGACGCCATGATCTTGTTGATGCCGGTACGCTCGAACGCGCGACCAGTGTCGATGGTCATGACGTAACGAGCGCGCGGGAGCTCGTACGGGCGCGCTTGTTCAACTGACGTGAAGAGCGAGGCCCAGTCGCCACCGTTCTCGTACAGCGCGTCAATCGCTTCGATATCCGCAGCACACGGTCGAGGCAGCACCACACGACTGGTCGCCGAGACGGGAGTTCTGTCACGGCGAATCTCGGTTGGACGGCGTAGAAGAGCACCAAGCGAAGGCGTCGCACCTGCCGCACTGGCAGGCGGTTGCTGAGCATCCGGAATCGGATCCGGGGTCGAATCAGTCGTAGTCGAGTCTTCAACAGTTGATTCGTCGGGGCTTGAGGCGAGACTGAGTTGGAGCGAGGTCGCGGCCATCATCGAGTCGTCGTCGTCGTCGTCGCCACCGGAGGCTGCAGTAGTCGTACTGGTCACGAGCGAGTCGGTCGAGTTGGGTACCGCAACGGAGATCCCGAAACCAGACGCCACCGGAGCGGAGCCTGTCACGAGCACCGTCATACCGGCACCGACATCCACGATGCGGGCGGTAGAGGCGGGTCCGTCGGCGGTTGAAGGAGCGTCGGCGTCGTCGACCGTGGAGGAAGCAGTCGTGCCGGAGCTGGCTGGGGCTTGCGCATTCACTGACTTCGAAGTCACGTGAGATACAGGCGCAGGCGTCGCATGGTCATCGAGTGTCGCACTGGCACCATCCGGACCAGATGGTGGCTCACAATGGGTGAGGCTTCCCGAATCTTGTGCAGAGACGGGACGGAGCAGCTGCGCGGGAGGGTTCTCACCCACAAAGTCGAGGTCGGAGGGAGATGGGCAGGCCGAGTCGATCTGGTTCGCTGGCTTCATCTTCGTTCGACGGGAAGGCTGGGAGGCTGGTTGGCTGGTTACTTCGGCTGTTTGCTTGGATCGACTTGTGCTCGACGAGGCAAATTGAGAAGTGAGCCCGTCTAGCTCAGTCGGTAGAGCGCTGGCCTTTTAAGCCAGTGGTCGTGGGTTCGAGCCCCACGGGGGGCGCTCCTCTTTGTGCAGGATGCGTTCCCTTCCGTGTGCTGCTACCCGGCGGACCTTGCTTACCAACGGCCCTCTTTGCTCCACTCCACGTCCATGCTTTTATCCTTTTCTTTTCTTTTCCCTATTCGATAACCATCTCCCACACACCCGGGCGTACTACAGCACGCACACGCTCCATCAATCAATCTCTCGTGCATCCTCGTGGAGCCTTCGCGGCGAATGAAACTCAACACACCAGTCACTGCAAGATCTCACCCTGCACCGGAAAGGAGGAAAGAACATACTCGCGCACACGCACCACAATGACTGGCATGATTACATGCACGCGCACACACACACCAGAATGAGCGACACGAACTATGCTGCACAGGTTCTCGTACTTGATACACGCAACTCGGACGCACCATACTACCCCTTGCTTCTCCAACACCTCGTGGTGATTGGTTGCGGCCGTCGAGTCGACGTGCTTGCAAATGGGTTTGTCAGTTGCGTTCATCCACATCGAGGACTGGGTCAAGAGGGGGCAAGAGGGGGCAATAGGGGACAAGAGGGGGCAAGAGGGGGCAAGAGGCGGCAAGAGGCGGCAAGAGGGGGGCTTGTGGCGTGGAAGTGTGTGAAGTCACGTGGCGATGCGCTCGTGCGTGGCTGGCTGAGTCGATGCGTGGAAGAGCCTTGTCGATCTTGTGCGTTGGTTGAGGTCGATCTCGGCGCGATGGTTTTCCGTGTGACTGGCAGAGGAAAGGCGTCTTCGAGTTGGAGACGATATTCAGAGCCCGGACGTGTGGTTTGTTGTGGCGAAGGCGGAGATCTAGCCGAAAGTGTATATGAAAGTGTGGGCGAAAGCTAGGAGTCGTGAGAACAGCAGAGGCAGGGAGGAAAGAATGGGAGAAAGGTGAGTATTCAGAGTATTCAGAGTATTCAGAGTATTTTCAGTCGTGGCGCTGGTCGTCAAAGCAGATGTGTGTGGATGATGTGTTGTTGTGTTGAAGTAGGTTGGTTTAGTGTTGTGTGGTGATCTCGTTTTCTGTGAGATAAGATTTGGGAGGTAGTAAGGTACGCCCGTCTAGCTCAGTTTCAAGGCGTCTGTATTGCTGCACTAGCATTTACGACTGACTTCTAACTGCTCGCTAATCCCGTGCGGGTTCTATGTTGCTAAGGTTCGGTTGAGTCTCGTGGTTGGCTGGTCGGTTTGTGCTGAGAGGATGAATCCTTGCGTCATGGTTCGTTGGGTTGTTGAGGTGGTTGTTCTGTTGTCGTTGAAGCTGGGTACTGGGTTAACTTGACCTTCATTTGCTGGTTTGCTGGTATGTTGATGCTGGGTGAGTTGAGTGTTGGTTGGGTTGAAGCTGGGTTGGCTGAATGCCGGTTGGGTTGATGCTGGGTTGCTTGAATGCTGGTTGGGTTGAGGTTGGTGTCGGTGAGTGCTGGTTGGGTTGAGGTTGGTGTCGGTGAGTGTTGGTTACCCAACGGTCTCGTGAGTGAAGGTTGGTGGCTGGGTGCCGTGAGTGTTGGTCACGGCGTGGGTTGATCAGCGGTGGGTTGATATTAGAGTCGACCGGGTGGCCGAGCTCTGGCGCGCGCTCTCCATGTGGTGAATGTCGGCTCTCCCGATGAAGCCGAAGGAAGCACGCATGGGATGCCGACTGGTCGGCGCGGTGGCGGCAGCGTCCCGATGCCAAGCTTCTTGCGCTTGGTCTTGGCTCTCGCAGCACCCTTGGTCATGGCGACTGGGTGTGGAGAGGGTCGGGGGTGATGGGCTGGCAGCTGGGCTGGGTGCTTGGACTGGACACTTCTGGACTTGGTCACTTGAGGGGTAGCGAGCAAATTGCGAAGTGAGCCCGTCTAGCTCAGTCGGTAGAGCGCTGGCCTTTTAAGCCAGTGGTCGTGGGTTCGAGCCCCACGGGGGGCGCTCCTCTTTGTGCAGGATGCGTTCCCTTCCGTGTGCTGCTACCCGGCGGACCTTGCTTACCAACGGCCCTCTTTGCTCCACTCCACGTCCATGCTTTTATCCTTTTCTTTTCTTTTCCCTATTCGATAACCATCTCCCACACACCCGGGCGTACTACAGCACGCACACGCTCCATCAATCAATCTCTCGTGCATCCTCGTGGAGCCTTCGCGGCGAATGAAACTCAACACACCAGTCACTGCAAGATCTCACCCTGCACCGGAAAGGAGGAAAGAACATACTCGCGCACACGCACCACAATGACTGGCATGATTACATGCACGCGCACACACACACCAGAATGAGCGACACGAACTATGCTGCACAGGTTCTCGTACTTGATACACGCAACTCGGACGCACCATACTACCCCTTGCTTCTCCAACACCTCGTGGTGATTGGTTGCGGCCGTCGAGTCGACGTGCTTGCAAATGGGTTTGTCAGTTGCGTTCATCCACATCGAGGACTGGGTCAAGAGGGGGCAATAGGGGGCAAGAGGGGGCAATAGGGGACAAGAGGGGGCAAGAGGGGGCAAGAGGGGGCAAGAGGCGGCAAGAGGCGGCAAGAGGGGGGCTTGTGGCGTGGAAGTGTGTGAAGTCACGTGGCGATGCGCTCGTGCGTGGCTGGCTGAGTCGATGCGTGGAAGAGCCTTGTCGATCTTGTGCGTTGGTTGAGGTCGATCTCGGCGCGATGGTTTTCCGTGTGACTGGCAGAGGAAAGGCGTCTTCGAGTTGGAGACGATATTCAGAGCCCGGACGTGTGGTTTGTTGTGGCGAAGGCGGAGATCTAGCCGAAAGTGTATATGAAAGTGTGGGCGAAAGCTAGGAGTCGTGAGAACAGCAGAGGCAGGGAGGAAAGAATGGGAGAAAGGTGAGTATTCAGAGTATTCAGAGTATTCAGAGTATTTTCAGTCGTGGCGCTGGTCGTCAAAGCAGATGTGTGTGGATGATGTGTTGTTGTGTTGAAGTAGGTTGGTTTAGTGTTGTGTGGTGATCTCGTTTTCTGTGAGATAAGATTTGGGAGGTAGTAAGGTACGCCCGTCTAGCTCAGTTTCAAGGCGTCTGTATTGCTGCACTAGCATTTACGACTGACTTCTAACTGCTCGCTAATCCCGTGCGGGTTTTATGTTGCTAAGGTCGCCCGTCTAGCTCAGTTTCAAGGCGTCTGTATTGCTGCACTAGCATTTACGACTGACTTCTAACTGCTCGCTAATCCCGTGCGGGTTCTATGTTGCTAAGGTTCGGTTGAGTCTCGTGGTTGGCTGGTCGGTTTGTGCTGAGAGGATGAATCCTTGCGTCATGGTTCGTTGGGTTGTTGAGGTGGTTGTTCTGTTGTCGTTGAAGCTGGGTACTGGGTTAACTTGACCTTCATTTGCTGGTTTGCTGGTATGTTGATGCTGGGTGAGTTGAGTGTTGGTTGGGTTGAAGCTGGGTTGGCTGAATGCCGGTTGGGTTGATGCTGGGTTGCTTGAATGCTGGTTGGGTTGAGGTTGGTGTCGGTGAGTGCTGGTTGGGTTGAGGTTGGTGTCGGTGAGTGCTGGTTGGGTTGAGGTTGGTGTCGGTGAGTGTTGGTTACCCAACGGTCTCGTGAGTGAAGGTTGGTGGCTGGGTGCCGTGAGTGTTGGTCACGGCGTGGGTTGATCAGCGGTGGGTTGATATTAGAGTCGACCGGGTGGCCGAGCTCTGGCGCGCGCTCTCCATGTGGTGAATGTCGGCTCTCCCGATGAAGCCGAAGGAAGCACGCATGGGATGCCGACTGGTCGGCGCGGTGGCGGCAGCGTCCCGATGCCAAGCTTCTTGCGCTTGGTCTTGGCTCTCGCAGCACCCTTGGTCATGGCGACTGGGTGTGGAGAGGGTCGGGGGTGATGGGCTGGCAGCTGGGCTGGGTGCTTGGACTGGACACTTCTGGACTTGGTCACTTGAGGGGTAGCGAGCAAATTGCGAAGTGAGCCCGTCTAGCTCAGTCGGTAGAGCGCTGGCCTTTTAAGCCAGTGGTCGTGGGTTCGAGCCCCACGGGGGGCGCTCCTCTTTGTGCAGGATGCGTTCCCTTCCGTGTGCTGCTACCCGGCGGACCTTGCTTACCAACGGCCCTCTTTGCTCCACTCCACGTCCATGCTTTTATCCTTTTCTTTTCTTTTCCCTATTCGATAACCATCTCCCACACACCCGGGCGTACTACAGCACGCACACGCTCCATCAATCAATCTCTCGTGCATCCTCGTGGAGCCTTCGCGGCGAATGAAACTCAACACACCAGTCACTGCAAGATCTCACCCTGCACCGGAAAGGAGGAAAGAACATACTCGCGCACACGCACCACAATGACTGGCATGATTACATGCACGCGCACACACACACCAGAATGAGCGACACGAACTATGCTGCACAGGTTCTCGTACTTGATACACGCAACTCGGACGCACCATACTACCCCTTGCTTCTCCAACACCTCGTGGTGATTGGTTGCGGCCGTCGAGTCGACGTGCTTGCAAATGGGTTTGTCAGTTGCGTTCATCCACATCGAGGACTGGGTCAAGAGGGGGCAATAGGGGGCAAGAGGGGGCAATAGGGGACAAGAGGGGGCAAGAGGGGGCAAGAGGGGGCAAGAGGCGGCAAGAGGCGGCAAGAGGGGGGCTTGTGGCGTGGAAGTGTGTGAAGTCACGTGGCGATGCGCTCGTGCGTGGCTGGCTGAGTCGATGCGTGGAAGAGCCTTGTCGATCTTGTGCGTTGGTTGAGGTCGATCTCGGCGCGATGGTTTTCCGTGTGACTGGCAGAGGAAAGGCGTCTTCGAGTTGGAGACGATATTCAGAGCCCGGACGTGTGGTTTGTTGTGGCGAAGGCGGAGATCTAGCCGAAAGTGTATATGAAAGTGTGGGCGAAAGCTAGGAGTCGTGAGAACAGCAGAGGCAGGGAGGAAAGAATGGGAGAAAGGTGAGTATTCAGAGTATTCAGAGTATTCAGAGTATTTTCAGTCGTGGCGCTGGTCGTCAAAGCAGATGTGTGTGGATGATGTGTTGTTGTGTTGAAGTAGGTTGGTTTAGTGTTGTGTGGTGATCTCGTTTTCTGTGAGATAAGATTTGGGAGGTAGTAAGGTACGCCCGTCTAGCTCAGTTTCAAGGCGTCTGTATTGCTGCACTAGCATTTACGACTGACTTCTAACTGCTCGCTAATCCCGTGCGGGTTTTATGTTGCTAAGGTCGCCCGTCTAGCTCAGTTTCAAGGCGTCTGTATTGCTGCACTAGCATTTACGACTGACTTCTAACTGCTCGCTAATCCCGTGCGGGTTCTATGTTGCTAAGGTTCGGTTGAGTCTCGTGGTTGGCTGGTCGGTTTGTGCTGAGAGGATGAATCCTTGCGTCATGGTTCGTTGGGTTGTTGAGGTGGTTGTTCTGTTGTCGTTGAAGCTGGGTACTGGGTTAACTTGACCTTCATTTGCTGGTTTGCTGGTATGTTGATGCTGGGTGAGTTGAGTGTTGGTTGGGTTGAAGCTGGGTTGGCTGAATGCCGGTTGGGTTGATGCTGGGTTGCTTGAATGCTGGTTGGGTTGAGGTTGGTGTCGGTGAGTGCTGGTTGGGTTGAGGTTGGTGTCGGTGAGTGCTGGTTGGGTTGAGGTTGGTGTCGGTGAGTGTTGGTTACCCAACGGTCTCGTGAGTGAAGGTTGGTGGCTGGGTGCCGTGAGTGTTGGTCACGGCGTGGGTTGATCAGCGGTGGGTTGATATTAGAGTCGACCGGGTGGCCGAGCTCTGGCGCGCGCTCTCCATGTGGTGAATGTCGGCTCTCCCGATGAAGCCGAAGGAAGCACGCATGGGATGCCGACTGGTCGGCGCGGTGGCGGCAGCGTCCCGATGCCAAGCTTCTTGCGCTTGGTCTTGGCTCTCGCAGCACCCTTGGTCATGGCGACTGGGTGTGGAGAGGGTCGGGGGTGATGGGCTGGCAGCTGGGCTGGGTGCTTGGACTGGACACTTCTGGACTTGGTCACTTGAGGGGTAGCGAGCAAATTGCGAAGTGAGCCCGTCTAGCTCAGTCGGTAGAGCGCTGGCCTTTTAAGCCAGTGGTCGTGGGTTCGAGCCCCACGGGGGGCGCTCCTCTTTGTGCAGGATGCGTTCCCTTCCGTGTGCTGCTACCCGGCGGACCTTGCTTACCAACGGCCCTCTTTGCTCCACTCCACGTCCATGCTTTTATCCTTTTCTTTTCTTTTCCCTATTCGATAACCATCTCCCACACACCCGGGCGTACTACAGCACGCACACGCTCCATCAATCAATCTCTCGTGCATCCTCGTGGAGCCTTCGCGGCGAATGAAACTCAACACACCAGTCACTGCAAGATCTCACCCTGCACCGGAAAGGAGGAAAGAACATACTCGCGCACACGCACCACAATGACTGGCATGATTACATGCACGCGCACACACACACCAGAATGAGCGACACGAACTATGCTGCACAGGTTCTCGTACTTGATACACGCAACTCGGACGCACCATACTACCCCTTGCTTCTCCAACACCTCGTGGTGATTGGTTGCGGCCGTCGAGTCGACGTGCTTGCAAATGGGTTTGTCAGTTGCGTTCATCCACATCGAGGACTGGGTCAAGAGGGGGCAATAGGGGGCAAGAGGGGGCAATAGGGGACAAGAGGGGACAAGAGGGGGCAAGAGGGGGCAAGAGGCGGCAAGAGGCGGCAAGAGGGGGGCTTGTGGCGTGGAAGTGTGTGAAGTCACGTGGCGATGCGCTCGTGCGTGGCTGGCTGAGTCGATGCGTGGAAGAGCCTTGTCGATCTTGTGCGTTGGTTGAGGTCGATCTCGGCGCGATGGTTTTCCGTGTGACTGGCAGAGGAAAGGCGTCTTCGAGTTGGAGACGATATTCAGAGCCCGGACGTGTGGTTTGTTGTGGCGAAGGCGGAGATCTAGCCGAAAGTGTATATGAAAGTGTGGGCGAAAGCTAGGAGTCGTGAGAACAGCAGAGGCAGGGAGGAAAGAATGGGAGAAAGGTGAGTATTCAGAGTATTCAGAGTATTCAGAGTATTTTCAGTCGTGGCGCTGGTCGTCAAAGCAGATGTGTGTGGATGATGTGTTGTTGTGTTGAAGTAGGTTGGTTTAGTGTTGTGTGGTGATCTCGTTTTCTGTGAGATAAGATTTGGGAGGTAGTAAGGTACGCCCGTCTAGCTCAGTTTCAAGGCGTCTGTATTGCTGCACTAGCATTTACGACTGACTTCTAACTGCTCGCTAATCCCGTGCGGGTTTTATGTTGCTAAGGTCGCCCGTCTAGCTCAGTTTCAAGGCGTCTGTATTGCTGCACTAGCATTTACGACTGACTTCTAACTGCTCGCTAATCCCGTGCGGGTTCTATGTTGCTAAGGTTCGGTTGAGTCTCGTGGTTGGCTGGTCGGTTTGTGCTGAGAGGATGAATCCTTGCGTCATGGTTCGTTGGGTTGTTGAGGTGGTTGTTCTGTTGTCGTTGAAGCTGGGTACTGGGTTAACTTGACCTTCATTTGCTGGTTTGCTGGTATGTTGATGCTGGGTTGCTTGAGTGTTGGTTGGGTTGAAGCTGGGTTGGCTGAATGCCGGTTGGGTTGATGCTGGGTTGCTTGAATGCTGGTTGGGTTGAGGTTGGTGTCGGTGAGTGCTGGTTGGGTTGAGGTTGGTGTCGGTGAGTGTTGGTTACCCAACGGTCTCGTGAGTGAAGGTTGGTGGCTGGGTGCCGTGAGTGTTGGTCACGGCGTGGGTTGATCAGCGGTGGGTTGATATTAGAGTCGACCGGGTGGCCGAGCTCTGGCGCGCGCTCTCCATGTGGTGAATGTCGGCTCTCCCGATGAAGCCGAAGGAAGCACGCATGGGATGCCGACTGGTCGGCGCGGTGGCGGCAGCGTCCCGATGCCAAGCTTCTTGCGCTTGGTCTTGGCTCTCGCAGCACCCTTGGTCATGGCGACTGGGTGTGGAGAAGGTCGGGGGATGGGCTGGCAGCTGAGCTGGGTGGTCTTGTCTGGACACTTCTGGACTTGGTCACTTGAGGGGTAGCGAGCAAATTGCGAAGTGAGCCCGTCTAGCTCAGTTTCAAGGCGTCTGTATTAATTAAAATTAATACGACTATGACTACTCTAATCTACCTCGTCGATGAATATTATACACTTGACTAATGTGTGACGAGGCTGGGGGCTTCAGTTGTTGAGCTGGTGGTCGACTTCCGTTGGTCTTGACTGGTCTAGGTACTTGTTTTAGCATGTCGGTTCAATAGCTGCGGGTAGCTCAGACGTTTAAGAATGTGGATCCGAAGTTACTGGTCGCGGGTTCGAACCCCGGCTCGGACACTTGCCTTGTGGTCTAAAATTCTGGTGCTTGACTTCGGTCGCGCGGGTCTCCTCTGGCTTGTGTTCGGGACGAACTCGAACTGCGATTGGTTGAAAACCCTCCACAGCCAAGAAGAAGAAGAAGAATCGGCACGAAATTCTTTTATGCCAAAAAGCGAACTGCAAACAACCCCATGTTGTTTTGCATGAAGGCACCAAGCGAAGGCGTAGACTGGAGACTTGACAACACAACCTGAAGCGAAGCACGCTGCACATCGTCGTACACACGTCGAAGACACGCACGCACATGAGCACCCACAGTCGTATACACCACACGCAGTGCTGCGATTGTTGGCATCGGGGACCGCCCGTTGAACAGTCGCCCATTGCGTTCAGTCCACAACAGGTGAAGCACCACAGCACGGATGACTTGCCACAGGTCTTGGATTTCTTCTGCGTGGTCCTTCCACACGGGAACAACGCGGATGGCTTTACCGAAGACAATGTCGGTCCAGGAGGGTCGAGATGTGAAGAACACCGACATATCACGGAAGATGTCGCGCCATATCACAGTCGGCAGCACACACTCGAAGAACAAATGACGCGCCGTCTCCACTGAGTTGCAGCCTGGTCGAACACAGTACACGATGCCGGGATTTGCCACCGTCATGAACGAGAAGCGTGAGCGAGTCGGTAACAAGCCGTACGCCAAGCGGAACTGGAGGTCTTCGTATATCGGGAGGAGCAACACACGCAGACGCTTGCGGAGCTTGTTGAATCGGAGGACCACGTCTGTAGGCGCTCGAGGGTCGTGGAAGAACAGCGGATGCGTTCTCGTCGGCTCTGGAGCTTGCCACACCAGGCGGAGCAGTTGGGATCGTGGAATGCGCGGCACCCAGCACACACGGTCGTTGATCTTCACACCGACTCGCGGATGTTGGTGCTCAGGCGCCGTCGGTAGCACTCCATCGACTGGGACAGAGCACATTGTGCAGAGACGCCCGAAAACTTGCGTGGCTTCCTCGTGAAGCTTGAGCAGCCACGTGTACTGTCGATACGGGGTGATGGAGACTTGGGTGTAGTCGACATGTCGCTCAGCAAACTCGATCGCGCTCGGCCACTTGTCGCCTTCACCAGCGAAGTCACGAAGAGATCGCAACTGAAAGACACGGGCAACTTGCCGACGGAAGCTTCGTTGCGGCTCTGCAATCATGCTGAGAGAACGATGCTGGGACGGCGTTGTGTCGGAACGGCTGGTTGGGAGGAACTGGAAGTTCTTGTCGCCATGGAACCAGATCGGTTGGTCGAGTGCAAACGCAAGACGGTCTTCTGGAGGGAGGTCGAGCCACGACACCGGCCACTTGATAGCGTACCAAGTCTTCCAGGCCGCACGCCACCACGAAGAGAGCTGCCCCCACTCGATCGAGCCTCGATGCCGCCACGGACTGACGTAGAGAAAGTCGAGTGGCCTCTGCGGGCCCCACCGCGGAAGACTGATCCGCAGCAGCTCGACTCCTGCTACCGTCCAGTTGCCGGTCGTCGATGTCGAAGCTGCCGTGAACTGAAGCAGGAGCTGCAGTGACTGTCGCTTGAGCACACCGTCGAGACTCAGTACCTGCAGACCCCCAGACTCGCGCGGCAGGTTGACAAATTCGTTCGAGATCAACTGGACATGCCGAGCGTCGCGTTCGTAGCGCCGACTCAAGACGAACCGGTGTAGCGCGGCTTGCCACTTCTTCACTCGTCCTGGCGGCACATCAACGTGAGCAGTGTAGTGCCACAGACGTGAGAGCACCATGGTCTGGGCGACGAGGAGCCTGCCTTGGAGCGTCCGTGCGCGCCGAAACCACTGCTTGAACCCGTCAAAGAAGCGTCGATCGAGGTCTTCAACAATCAACTCGGTCGTGCGTCGTTGGCCAAACAGGAGACCGAGGAACTTGACTGTAGAGTCTTCGTCGAGAACATGCACACCCTGTATGCCCGGACAACGCCGCGACCGATGCAGCGACATCAGCACACACTTGTTGACGTTGAGCTTGGCGCCGGAGCCTTGACAGTATTCTTCAACCAACCCGAGTTGTGCTTCGACACCAGCGATAGATCCGGACAGCAACGTCGAGTCGTCGGCGAAGAAAACACTCGTTACCGTGGCATCCGCTGTCAAGCAGATCCCATGCTCTTCATGTTGGCGGAGCAGGTTGCCGAGCGGCTCGATCACGAGCAAGAACAGCAGCGCCGACAACGGATCACCTTGCTTGACACCTCGGGTTGGGCAGAGAGGGTCTTGCACGAAGCCGTTGATCATGAGATGCGCGTGTGGCCGAGTGTATAGGAGCTTCACCCACCCCGAGAACGCCCCGCCACATCCCATCCGATCGAGCACCTGAAACATGTAGTTCCAGTTGACGCGGTCGTACGCCTTCTCAAAGTCGAGGAACATGGCGTAGGCTTCCTCGTCGCGCGCGGTGACGAGGTCTTGCAGGTCACTCACGAAACGAACGTGGTGATGCAGAGAGCGACCACGCACGAAAGCCTTCTGGTCTTGGTGCACAAGCTTGGTCAGGAACAACTGCAGTCGGAAAGCGAGAACCTTTGACAGTGCCTTCACGTCGACACCCATCAAAGCAATTGGGCGATAGTTGCCTGGGTCAGCTCGGGATCCCTTCTTGTGCAGCAGACTGATCGCCGACTGGCGTTGGCACCGAAGAAGCTCGCCTCGCTGAAGTTGGTAGTTGAACACGATCTCCAGGCATTCACCGAACACGTCAGGAGCCACCTGGTAGAAGGCAGCTGGAAGCCCGTCCATCCCGGGCGCTGACGATGCTCGCATCTTCTTGATTGCACTGGCGAGGTCCGCCGCTGTGATCGGAGCGTTGAGGATATTTTGCTCGTCTTCAGACAGTCGGCGGTCGATCGTGTCGAGCATCCGGTCAATCTGGCTCTGCTCAGGCTCTTGGACGACAACACCACCGCGCTCAACATCGCCCATGATACCGCCCCAGTGCTGATTGAAGGCAGCCGCGATATCCGCGGGGTTGCTGGAGGCAGAGCCATCTCGAAGCCGCACTTCCTCGATGCTGACTCTCCGCAAGGATCCGTCCAGCGGTCGAAAGAAGTACTTGGATGACATCTCCGCGTGTTGAGCCTGGAAGTCGAAAGCCGAGTCTTGGTTGTAAAGACGCGCCGAGTTGATGCTGTCTTGGTATGCCGTCAGTGCGGTCTGGAACACCGTCTGCGCGCGATCGCTTCGCTCCGACCGGTATGCCGCAGCCGCGTGGGCAAGTGCCTGACGAGCTTCGGTGGTGGCGGTCTCGCCTTGACGCTTCAGCTTGCGCTGCAGAGCTTGAAGCTGACGACGCATGCCCTTCTTCCACTTGTGCCACACCTTGCCCGGGTTGGAGGAGCGCCGTAACGCAGCAAGCACAGTCGTCGCTTCGCCTTGGATAGCTTCAACGATATCGGGGAAGTCGAGCATCGCCGACTGGAAACGCCAGTACCCGTGGCCTTGAGGCTGGCTCATCGCGCGCAACACAACTTGATGTGCGAGATGGTCGCCGGCACCCTTGGGCTCAAAGTACAAGGAGTCACCGTACAGCGCGGTGCAGAAGTCTTCTGACATGAGGATGTAGTCGAGACGGTTGTGTCGAGGCTGTGGACCAGTGTAGACGCGTTCGTCGGGATGGTGGATTCGCCAGGCATCCACGACACCGAGCTGGGCCAACCACGCTACACACACGTTACCGCCGGTCGTCCCTGTCGCTCTTGGATCCGACGCATCAACGAGTGGGTCGAGTGGCGTGTTGAGGTCTCCGAGCACCAGGTGAGTCGCGTTGTCTTCGAACACTTCGTACGGCAGCGCTTCGAAGAACCCCTTCTTCTCGGAGTTATCGACTGGCGCGTACACGTTGTGGATGTATATCGGAGCACCGTTCGCGACGACCCGGACGACCAAGTAGCGGCCTGGAATAGTCAACGAAGACTGCTCGCATGCAGACTGAAAGCCGGGAAAGTCGGAGCGGAGCACTGTCATGACGCCACCCGATCGTGCAGCAACGGCAACTTGACTGTGCGCGTTGGTGTCGCTGACGAAGAGGCGGTGTTGAAATCTTGAGTCATGGTGGAATTGGAGCGTTGCAAGATGATGCGAGTCGCGCAGCTTGGTCTCTTGGACGCACGAGAGACTGTTCTTGATGAGCTGGTTCTCGATCAACAGGTGGCCGTTCTTCTTGATCCCGTTGGTGTTCACCGTCAAAAGACTGATGTTCTCCCACGAGACCTCGGCCGCGTCCGCCTCGACCGCTTTAGCAGTCGAGGCAGAGCGGTCCGGCACCTAGGGTCGCGACGCTGTTGACAGACGTGAGCTGGAGAACCGCTTCGTCGTCGGAGAAGTACAAGCCACACGTGCGAAGATACTCGAGGTCGTCGAGAAGCTCGCCTTGCCACTGGATCTTCTCCCACACGGCGAAGATCTGCGCACCCAAGTCGGAGCGCAGCAGTGCCAACAGCACGTTGGGGTGGAGCAGACGACCGTTGAGAGCAGGAATCCACCCGACTGGAGCTCCGGTGAGGCGCTGGATCCACATGTCGCTCTGGAAGATCTGAGGCGCCGTGTACATGAGCATCAACTCGAACAACGAGAGTGCGCACGTGGCTCGCAATAGCGCCGACATGCGCTCATCGCGATACCATCGTCCCGTCATCTTGAAGATGTCGTTGCGATCCTTCGGCAGCTTCTCACCGTAGTGCGCAGCCCACTTGTGCGCGAAGGTCGTACACGAGTTCGGATCAGTCGCGCTCAACACACGATTGATCATATGGAGTTGTGCGAGCTCCTTGACGTTGCCGCTGAGATCACTCATCTCCCCGAGCAGTACGGAGTTGAACGCGAGCGGAGACTTCCCACCGGCAAGATGGCCGATCGTGTCCGGGTTGGCCGTGTTGCGGAGAGTCTTCCGAAGTGATTCCGCACGAACGTCCGCTGCAGCGATATGGTTCGACTGGAGCTGGAGGTCGGCGGTGGGCTCGGTCGTCTCGAGTTCGGCGAGGATCTCTTGGATTGACGTCGGTTCCTTCGTCTTCATGACCAGAGTGTGGTGCTTGGTCAAGAAGTGACTCGACTCCTTGCTGGTCTTGATCGTGTCGGGACCCTTGACCTTGCGAGGCACGACCTGGAACCGCGGCAGGCTCGACTCGTTGAGCGCCGCATTGCAGCAGTCGAGTTCGAACTCGATGGAGTTCAACACTTCGAAATAGTTGCTAGTCGCAATTCCTTGCACGGGCTTCGGTCTCGCCTTCTGCAACATGTCGGCAAAGTCGTCAGCGTAACGCGAGCGCTTGCCCTTGGACTTGGTCGATTTGGTTCCGTTTTCCGGACGATCTGCGTTGGACGCGGACAGACCGAGCGGCGGTGGCGGCGGCGGCAGAGACTTGGTTCCAGGCTGCGGACTACCCGGAGGCGTCAACAGCGATCCCGCGTGCGTACCGACCGAGATGACGCTTGCAGAGTCTTGCGACTTGGACTCCGCTTGCGAGACACCGTTCTTCACCGCGTCTGCGTACGAAGTCGGAGCAGCCGGCTCGGACGGTTGCACTGGTGCTGGCGGAGTAGGCTTGTTGATCTTGTCCAAGTCCAAAGCGTGTGGCGACACCTGACCGAAACCACGTCGCTGGGACGGGAACGCGGCGTCGCGCGCCAAAGCTGGGTACATGCGGCTGCCGAAGATGACTTGGTCGCACGTGAAGCCTTGCACACACAGCGCTCTTGGGCACGTCGCACTTCGAAAGTAGACGCGCCACGTTGCTGTCGTCATTCCGGACGCGAGGTTGACGTCGCGGAACGTGTCGTAGATCGGCTCGCTGCCGATGTCGAAGAACGCGCGCAGAAGACCTTCGTTGTCGAAGTTGCTGTCGACGCTCGAGATGTCGATGTAGAAGCGATCGGTGAGGACGTCGAAGTCTTGGAACATGTACTTGCCACCGAGGATCTTGACTTCCTGACGCGCAAGGCGTTCGCACGCAGCACGTGGCTTGACCTTGACGCGGATTTCTCCGCCACGACCCTTGGAGATCTGGCCGAGTTCTTGAAGCTTGATCTGCTCGGTGACCACGGGGTTCCCGTTGTCATTGAGAAAAGACGCCATGATCTTGTTGATGCCGGTACGCTCGAACGCGCGACCAGTGTCGATGGTCATGACGTAACGAGCGCGCGGGAGCTCGTACGGGCGCGCTTGTTCAACTGACGTGAAGAGCGAGGCCCAGTCGCCACCGTTCTCGTACAGCGCGTCAATCGCTTCGATATCCGCAGCACACGGTCGAGGCAGCACCACACGACTGGTCGCCGAGACGGGAGTTCTGTCACGGCGAATCTCGGTTGGACGGCGTAGAAGAGCACCAAGCGAAGGCGTCGCACCTGCCGCACTGGCAGGCGGTTGCTGAGCATCCGGAATCGGATCCGGGGTCGAATCAGTCGTAGTCGAGTCTTCAACAGTTGATTCGTCGGGGCTTGAGGCGAGACTGAGTTGGAGCGAGGTCGCGGCCATCATCGAGTCGTCGTCGTCGTCGTCGCCACCGGAGGCTGCAGTAGTCGTACTGGTCACGAGCGAGTCGGTCGAGTTGGGTACCGCAACGGAGATCCCGAAACCAGACGCCACCGGAGCGGAGCCTGTCACGAGCACCGTCATACCGGCACCGACATCCACGATGCGGGCGGTAGAGGCGGGTCCGTCGGCGGTTGAAGGAGCGTCGGCGTCGTCGACCGCGGAGGTGGTGGTCGTGCCGGAGCTGACTGGGGCTTGCGCATTCACTGACTTCGAAGTCACGTGAGATACGGGCGCGGGCGTCGCAGGGTCGTCGGCAGTCGCACTGGCACCATCCGGACCAGATGGTGGCTCACAATGGGTGAGGCTTCCCGAATCTTGTGCAGAGACGGGACGGAGCAGCTGCGCGGGAGGGTTCTCACCCACAAAGTCGAGGTCGGAGGGAGATGGGCAGGCCGAGTCGATCTGGTTCGCTGGCTTCATCTTCGTTCGACGGGAAGGCTGGGAGGCTGGTTGGCTGGTTACTTCGGCTGTTTGCTTGGATCGACTTGTGCTCGACGAGGCAAATTGAGAAGTGAGCCCGTCTAGCTCAGTCGGTAGAGCGCTGGCCTTTTAAGCCAGTGGTCGTGGGTTCGAGCCCCACGGGGGGCGCTCCTCTTTGTGCAGGATGCGTTCCCTTCCGTGTGCTGCTACCCGGCGGACCTTGCTTACCAACGGCCCTCTTTGCTCCACTCCACGTCCATGCTTTTATCCTTTTCTTTTCTTTTCCCTATTCGATAACCATCTCCCACACACCCGGGCGTACTACAGCACGCACACGCTCCATCAATCAATCTCTCGTGCATCCTCGTGGAGCCTTCGCGGCGAATGAAACTCAACACACCAGTCACTGCAAGATCTCACCCTGCACCGGAAAGGAGGAAAGAACATACTCGCGCACACGCACCACAATGACTGGCATGATTACATGCACGCGCACACACACACCAGAATGAGCGACACGAACTATGCTGCACAGGTTCTCGTACTTGATACACGCAACTCGGACGCACCATACTACCCCTTGCTTCTCCAACACCTCGTGGTGATTGGTTGCGGCCGTCGAGTCGACGTGCTTGCAAATGGGTTTGTCAGTTGCGTTCATCCACATCGAGGACTGGGTCAAGAGGGGGCAATAGGGGGCAAGAGGGGGCAATAGGGGACAAGAGGGGGCAAGAGGGGGCAAGAGGGGGCAAGAGGCGGCAAGAGGCGGCAAGAGGCGGCAAGAGGGGGGCTTGTGGCGTGGAAGTGTGTGAAGTCACGTGGCGATGCGCTCGTGCGTGGCTGGCTGAGTCGATGCGTGGAAGAGCCTTGTCGATCTTGTGCGTTGGTTGAGGTCGATCTCGGCGCGATGGTTTTCCGTGTGACTGGCAGAGGAAAGGCGTCTTCGAGTTGGAGACGATATTCAGAGCCCGGACGTGTGGATTGTTGTGGCGAAGGCGGAGATCCAGCCGAAAGTGTATATGAAAGTGTGGGCGAAAGCTAGGAGTCGTGAGAACAGCAGAGGCAGGGAGGAAAGAATGGGAGAAAGGTGAGTACTCAGAGTATTCAGAGTATTCAGAGTATTTTCAGTCGTGGCGCTGGTCGTCAAAGCAGATGTGTGTGGATGATGTGTTTGTTGTGTTGAAGTAGGTTGGTTTAGTGTTGTGTGGTGATCTCGTTTTTTGTGAGATAAGATTTGGGAGGTAGTAAGGTACGCCCGTCTAGCTCAGTCGGTAGAGCGCTGGCCTTTTAAGCCAGTGGTCGTGGGTTCGAGCCCCACGGGGGGCGCTCCTCTTTGTGCAGGATGCGTTCCCTTCCGTGTGCTGCTACCCGGCGGACCTTGCTTACCAACGGCCCTCTTTGCTCCACTCCACGTCCATGCTTTTATCCTTTTCTTTTCTTTTCCCTATTCGATAACCATCTCCCACACACCCGGGCGTACTACAGCACGCACACGCTCCATCAATCAATCTCTCGTGCATCCTCGTGGAGCCTTCGCGGCGAATGAAACTCAACACACCAGTCACTGCAAGATCTCACCCTGCACCGGAAAGGAGGAAAGAACATACTCGCGCACACGCACCACAATGACTGGCATGATTACATGCACGCGCACACACACACCAGAATGAGCGACACGAACTATGCTGCACAGGTTCTCGTACTTGATACACGCAACTCGGACGCACCATACTACCCCTTGCTTCTCCAACACCTCGTGGTGATTGGTTGCGGCCGTCGAGTCGACGTGCTTGCAAATGGGTTTGTCAGTTGCGTTCATCCACATCGAGGACTGGGTCAAGAGGGGGCAAGAGGGGGCAATAGGGGACAAGAGGGGGCAAGAGGGGGCAAGAGGGGGCAAGAGGCGGCAAGAGGCGGCAAGAGGGGGGCTTGTGGCGTGGAAGTGTGTGAAGTCACGTGGCGATGCGCTCGTGCGTGGCTGGCTGAGTCGATGCGTGGAAGAGCCTTGTCGATCTTGTGCGTTGGTTGAGGTCGATCTCGGCGCGATGGTTTTCCGTGTGACTGGCAGAGGAAAGGCGTCTTCGAGTTGGAGACGATATTCAGAGCCCGGACGTGTGGATTGTTGTGGCGAAGGCGGAGATCCAGCCGAAAGTGTATATGAAAGTGTGGGCGAAAGCTAGGAGTCGTGAGAACAGCAGAGGCAGGGAGGAAAGAATGGGAGAAAGGTGAGTACTCAGAGTATTCAGAGTATTCAGAGTATTTTCAGTCGTGGCGCTGGTCGTCAAAGCAGATGTGTGTGGATGATGTGTTTGTTGTGTTGAAGTAGGTTGGTTTAGTGTTGTGTGGTGATCTCGTTTTTTGTGAGATAAGATTTGGGAGGTAGTAAGGTACGCCCGTCTAGCTCAGTTTCAAGGCGTCTGTATTGCTGCACTAGCATTTACGACTGACTTCTAACTGCTCGCTAATCCCGTGCGGGTTCTATGTTGCTAAGGTTCGGTTGAGTCTCGTGGTTGGCTGGTCGGTTTGTGCTGAGAGGATGAATCCTTGCGTCATGGTTCGTTGGGTTGTTGAGGTGGTTGTTCTGTTGTCGTTGAAGCTGGGTACTGGGTTAACTTGACCTTCATTTGCTGGTTTGCTGGTATGTTGATGCTGGGTGAGTTGAGTGTTGGTTGGGTTGAAGCTGGGTTGGCTGAATGCCGGTTGGGTTGATGCTGGGTTGCTTGAATGCTGGTTGGGTTGAGGTTGGTGTCGGTGAGTGCTGGTTGGGTTGAGGTTGGTGTCGGTGAGTGTTGGTTACCCAACGGTCTCGTGAGTGAAGGTTGGTGGCTGGGTGCCGTGAGTGTTGGTCACGGCGTGGGTTGATCAGCGGTGGGTTGATATTAGAGTCGACCGGGTGGCCGAGCTCTGGCGCGCGCTCTCCATGTGGTGAATGTCGGCTCTCCCGATGAAGCCGAAGGAAGCACGCATGGGATGCCGACTGGTCGGCGCGGTGGCGGCAGCGTCCCGATGCCAAGCTTCTTGCGCTTGGTCTTGGCTCTCGCAGCACCCTTGGTCATGGCGACTGGGTGTGGAGAGGGTCGGGGGTGATGGGCTGGCAGCTGGGCTGGGTGCTTGGACTGGACACTTCTGGACTTGGTCACTTGAGGGGTAGCGAGCAAATTGCGAAGTGAGCCCGTCTAGCTCAGTCGGTAGAGCGCTGGCCTTTTAAGCCAGTGGTCGTGGGTTCGAGCCCCACGGGGGGCGCTCCTCTTTGTGCAGGATGCGTTCCCTTCCGTGTGCTGCTACCCGGCGGACCTTGCTTACCAACGGCCCTCTTTGCTCCACTCCACGTCCATGCTTTTATCCTTTTCTTTTCTTTTCCCTATTCGATAACCATCTCCCACACACCCGGGCGTACTACAGCACGCACACGCTCCATCAATCAATCTCTCGTGCATCCTCGTGGAGCCTTCGCGGCGAATGAAACTCAACACACCAGTCACTGCAAGATCTCACCCTGCACCGGAAAGGAGGAAAGAACATACTCGCGCACACGCACCACAATGACTGGCATGATTACATGCACGCGCACACACACACCAGAATGAGCGACACGAACTATGCTGCACAGGTTCTCGTACTTGATACACGCAACTCGGACGCACCATACTACCCCTTGCTTCTCCAACACCTCGTGGTGATTGGTTGCGGCCGTCGAGTCGACGTGCTTGCAAATGGGTTTGTCAGTTGCGTTCATCCACATCGAGGACTGGGTCAAGAGGGGGCAATAGGGGGCAAGAGGGGGCAATAGGGGACAAGAGGGGGCAAGAGGGGGCAAGAGGCGGCAAGAGGCGGCAAGAGGGGGGCTTGTGGCGTGGAAGTGTGTGAAGTCACGTGGCGATGCGCTCGTGCGTGGCTGGCTGAGTCGATGCGTGGAAGAGCCTTGTCGATCTTGTGCGTTGGTTGAGGTCGATCTCGGCGCGATGGTTTTCCGTGTGACTGGCAGAGGAAAGGCGTCTTCGAGTTGGAGACGATATTCAGAGCCCGGACGTGTGGATTGTTGTGGCGAAGGCGGAGATCTAGCCGAAAGTGTATATGAAAGTGTGGGCGAAAGCTAGGAGTCGTGAGAACAGCAGAGGCAGGGAGGAAAGAATGGGAGAAAGGTGAGTACTCAGAGTATTCAGAGTATTCAGAGTATTTTCAGTCGTGGCGCTGGTCGTCAAAGCAGATGTGTGTGGATGATGTGTTTGTTGTGTTGAAGTAGGTTGGTTTAGTGTTGTGTGGTGATCTCGTTTTTTGTGAGATAAGATTTGGGAGGTAGTAAGGTACGCCCGTCTAGCTCAGTTTCAAGGCGTCTGTATTGCTGCACTAGCATTTACGACTGACTTCTAACTGCTCGCTAATCCCGTGCGGGTTTTATGTTGCTAAGGTTCGGTTGAGTCTCGTGGTTGGCTGGTCGGTTTGTGCTGAGAGGATGAATCCTTGCGTCATGGTTCGTTGGGTTGTTGAGGTGGTTGTTCTGTTGTCGTTGAAGCTGGGTACTGGGTTAACTTGACCTTCATTTGCTGGTTTGCTGGTATGTTGATGCTGGGTGAGTTGAGTGTTGGTTGGGTTGAAGCTGGGTTGGCTGAATGCCGGTTGGGTTGATGCTGGGTTGCTTGAATGCTGGTTGGGTTGAGGTTGGTGTCGGTGAGTGCTGGTTGGGTTGAGGTTGGTGTCGGTGAGTGTTGGTTACCCAACGGTCTCGTGAGTGAAGGTTGGTGGCTGGGTGCCGTGAGTGTTGGTCACGGCGTGGGTTGATCAGCGGTGGGTTGATATTAGAGTCGACCGGGTGGCCGAGCTCTGGCGCGCGCTCTCCATGTGGTGAATGTCGGCTCTCCCGATGAAGCCGAAGGAAGCACGCATGGGATGCCGACTGGTCGGCGCGGTGGCGGCAGCGTCCCGATGCCAAGCTTCTTGCGCTTGGTCTTGGCTCTCGCAGCACCCTTGGTCATGGCGACTGGGTGTGGAGAGGGTCGGGGGTGATGGGCTGGCAGCTGGGCTGGGTGCTTGGACTGGACACTTCTGGACTTGGTCACTTGAGGGGTAGCGAGCAAATTGCGAAGTGAGCCCGTCTAGCTCAGTCGGTAGAGCGCTGGCCTTTTAAGCGCCCGTCTAGCTCAGTCGGTAGAGCGCTGGCCTTTTAAGCCAGTGGTCGTGGGTTCGAGCCCCACGGGGGGCGCTCCTCTTTGTGCAGGATGCGTTCCCTTCCGTGTGCTGCTACCCGGCGGACCTTGCTTACCAACGGCCCTCTTTGCTCCACTCCACGTCCATGCTTTTATCCTTTTCTTTTCTTTTCCCTATTCGATAACCATCTCCCACACACCCGGGCGTACTACAGCACGCACACGCTCCATCAATCAATCTCTCGTGCATCCTCGTGGAGCCTTCGCGGCGAATGAAACTCAACACACCAGTCACTGCAAGATCTCACCCTGCACCGGAAAGGAGGAAAGAACATACTCGCGCACACGCACCACAATGACTGGCATGATTACATGCACGCGCACACACACACCAGAATGAGCGACACGAACTATGCTGCACAGGTTCTCGTACTTGATACACGCAACTCGGACGCACCATACTACCCCTTGCTTCTCCAACACCTCGTGGTGATTGGTTGCGGCCGTCGAGTCGACGTGCTTGCAAATGGGTTTGTCAGTTGCGTTCATCCACATCGAGGACTGGGTCAAGAGGGGGCAATAGGGGGCAAGAGGGGGCAATAGGGGACAAGAGGGGGCAAGAGGGGGCAAGAGGCGGCAAGAGGCGGCAAGAGGGGGGCTTGTGGCGTGGAAGTGTGTGAAGTCACGTGGCGATGCGCTCGTGCGTGGCTGGCTGAGTCGATGCGTGGAAGAGCCTTGTCGATCTTGTGCGTTGGTTGAGGTCGATCTCGGCGCGATGGTTTTCCGTGTGACTGGCAGAGGAAAGGCGTCTTCGAGTTGGAGACGATATTCAGAGCCCGGACGTGTGGATTGTTGTGGCGAAGGCGGAGATCTAGCCGAAAGTGTATATGAAAGTGTGGGCGAAAGCTAGGAGTCGTGAGAACAGCAGAGGCAGGGAGGAAAGAATGGGAGAAAGGTGAGTACTCAGAGTATTCAGAGTATTCAGAGTATTTTCAGTCGTGGCGCTGGTCGTCAAAGCAGATGTGTGTGGATGATGTGTTTGTTGTGTTGAAGTAGGTTGGTTTAGTGTTGTGTGGTGATCTCGTTTTTTGTGAGATAAGATTTGGGAGGTAGTAAGGTACGCCCGTCTAGCTCAGTTTCAAGGCGTCTGTATTGCTGCACTAGCATTTACGACTGACTTCTAACTGCTCGCTAATCCCGTGCGGGTTCTATGTTGCTAAGGTTCGGTTGAGTCTCGTGGTTGGCTGGTCGGTTTGTGCTGAGAGGATGAATCCTTGCGTCATGGTTCGTTGGGTTGTTGAGGTGGTTGTTCTGTTGTCGTTGAAGCTGGGTACTGGGTTAACTTGACCTTCATTTGCTGGTTTGCTGGTATGTTGATGCTGGGTGAGTTGAGTGTTGGTTGGGTTGAAGCTGGGTTGGCTGAATGCCGGTTGGGTTGATGCTGGGTTGCTTGAATGCTGGTTGGGTTGAGGTTGGTGTCGGTGAGTGCTGGTTGGGTTGAGGTTGGTGTCGGTGAGTGTTGGTTACCCAACGGTCTCGTGAGTGAAGGTTGGTGGCTGGGTGCCGTGAGTGTTGGTCACGGCGTGGGTTGATCAGCGGTGGGTTGATATTAGAGTCGACCGGGTGGCCGAGCTCTGGCGCGCGCTCTCCATGTGGTGAATGTCGGCTCTCCCGATGAAGCCGAAGGAAGCACGCATGGGATGCCGACTGGTCGGCGCGGTGGCGGCAGCGTCCCGATGCCAAGCTTCTTGCGCTTGGTCTTGGCTCTCGCAGCACCCTTGGTCATGGCGACTGGGTGTGGAGAGGGTCGGGGGTGATGGGCTGGCAGCTGGGCTGGGTGCTTGGACTGGACACTTCTGGACTTGGTCACTTGAGGGGTAGCGAGCAAATTGCGAAGTGAGCCCGTCTAGCTCAGTCGGTAGAGCGCTGGCCTTTTAAGCCAGTGGTCGTGGGTTCGAGCCCCACGGGGGGCGCTCCTCTTTGTGCAGGATGCGTTCCCTTCCGTGTGCTGCTACCCGGCGGACCTTGCTTACCAACGGCCCTCTTTGCTCCACTCCACGTCCATGCTTTTATCCTTTTCTTTTCTTTTCCCTATTCGATAACCATCTCCCACACACCCGGGCGTACTACAGCACGCACACGCTCCATCAATCAATCTCTCGTGCATCCTCGTGGAGCCTTCGCGGCGAATGAAACTCAACACACCAGTCACTGCAAGATCTCACCCTGCACCGGAAAGGAGGAAAGAACATACTCGCGCACACGCACCACAATGACTGGCATGATTACATGCACGCGCACACACACACCAGAATGAGCGACACGAACTATGCTGCACAGGTTCTCGTACTTGATACACGCAACTCGGACGCACCATACTACCCCTTGCTTCTCCAACACCTCGTGGTGATTGGTTGCGGCCGTCGAGTCGACGTGCTTGCAAATGGGTTTGTCAGTTGCGTTCATCCACATCGAGGACTGGGTCAAGAGGGGGCAATAGGGGGCAAGAGGGGGCAATAGGGGACAAGAGGGGGCAAGAGGGGGCAAGAGGCGGCAAGAGGCGGCAAGAGGGGGGCTTGTGGCGTGGAAGTGTGTGAAGTCACGTGGCGATGCGCTCGTGCGTGGCTGGCTGAGTCGATGCGTGGAAGAGCCTTGTCGATCTTGTGCGTTGGTTGAGGTCGATCTCGGCGCGATGGTTTTCCGTGTGACTGGCAGAGGAAAGGCGTCTTCGAGTTGGAGACGATATTCAGAGCCCGGACGTGTGGATTGTTGTGGCGAAGGCGGAGATCTAGCCGAAAGTGTATATGAAAGTGTGGGCGAAAGCTAGGAGTCGTGAGAACAGCAGAGGCAGGGAGGAAAGAATGGGAGAAAGGTGAGTACTCAGAGTATTCAGAGTATTCAGAGTATTTTCAGTCGTGGCGCTGGTCGTCAAAGCAGATGTGTGTGGATGATGTGTTTGTTGTGTTGAAGTAGGTTGGTTTAGTGTTGTGTGGTGATCTCGTTTTTTGTGAGATAAGATTTGGGAGGTAGTAAGGTACGCCCGTCTAGCTCAGTTTCAAGGCGTCTGTATTGCTGCACTAGCATTTACGACTGACTTCTAACTGCTCGCTAATCCCGTGCGGGTTTTATGTTGCTAAGGTTCGGTTGAGTCTCGTGGTTGGCTGGTCGGTTTGTGCTGAGAGGATGAATCCTTGCGTCATGGTTCGTTGGGTTGTTGAGGTGGTTGTTCTGTTGTCGTTGAAGCTGGGTACTGGGTTAACTTGACCTTCATTTGCTGGTTTGCTGGTATGTTGATGCTGGGTGAGTTGAGTGTTGGTTGGGTTGAAGCTGGGTTGGCTGAATGCCGGTTGGGTTGATGCTGGGTTGCTTGAATGCTGGTTGGGTTGAGGTTGGTGTCGGTGAGTGCTGGTTGGGTTGAGGTTGGTGTCGGTGAGTGCTGGTTGGGTTGAGGTTGGTGTCGGTGAGTGTTGGTTACCCAACGGTCTCGTGAGTGAAGGTTGGTGGCTGGGTGCCGTGAGTGTTGGTCACGGCGTGGGTTGATCAGCGGTGGGTTGATATTAGAGTCGACCGGGTGGCCGAGCTCTGGCGCGCGCTCTCCATGTGGTGAATGTCGGCTCTCCCGATGAAGCCGAAGGAAGCACGCATGGGATGCCGACTGGTCGGCGCGGTGGCGGCAGCGTCCCGATGCCAAGCTTCTTGCGCTTGGTCTTGGCTCTCGCAGAACCCTTGGTCATGGCGACTGGGTGTGGAGAGGGTCGGGGGTGATGGGCTGGCAGCTGGGCTGGGTGCTTGGACTGGACACTTCTGGACTTGGTCACTTGAAGGGTAGCGAGCAAATTGCGAAGTGAGCCCGTCTAGCTCAGTCGGTAGAGCGCTGGCCTTTTAAGCGCCCGTCTAGCTCAGTTTCAAGGCGTCTGTATTGCTGCACTAGCATTTACGACTGACTTCTAACTGCTCGCTAATCCCGTGCGGGTTTTATGTTGCTAAGGTTCGGTTGAGTCTCGTGGTTGGCTGGTCGGTTTGTGCTGAGAGGATGAATCCTTGCGTCATGGTTCGTTGGGTTGTTGAGGTGGTTGTTCTGTTGTCGTTGAAGCTGGGTACTGGGTTAACTTGACCTTCATTTGGTGGTTTGCTGGTATGTTGATGCTGGGTGAGTTGAGTGTTGGTTGGGTTGAAGCTGGGTTGGCTGAATGCCGGTTGGGTTGATGCTGGGTTGCTTGAATGCTGGTTGGGTTGAGGTTGGTGTCGGTGAGTGCTGGTTGGGTTGAGGTTGGTGTCGGTGAGTGTTGGTTACCCAACGGTCTCGTGAGTGAAGGTTGGTGGCTGGGTGCCGTGAGTGTTGGTCACGGCGTGGGTTGATCAGCGGTGGGTTGATATTAGAGTCGACCGGGTGGCCGAGCTCTGGCGCGCGCTCTCCATGTGGTGAATGTCGGCTCTCCCGATGAAGCCGAAGGAAGCACGCATGGGATGCCGACTGGTCGGCGCGGTGGCGGCAGCGTCCCGATGCCAAGCTTCTTGCGCTTGGTCTTGGCTCTCGCAGCACCCTTGGTCATGGCGACTGGGTGTGGAGAGGGTCGGGGGTGATGGGCTGGCAGCTGGGCTGGGTGCTTGGACTGGACACTTCTGGACTTGGTCACTTGAGGGGTAGCGAGCAAATTGCGAAGTGAGCCCGTCTAGCTCAGTCGGTAGAGCGCTGGCCTTTTAAGCCAGTGGTCGTGGGTTCGAGCCCCACGGGGGGCGCTCCTCTTTGTGCAGGATGCGTTCCCTTCCGTGTGCTGCTACCCGGCGGACCTTGCTTACCAACGGCCCTCTTTGCTCCACTCCACGTCCATGCTTTTATCCTTTTCTTTTCTTTTCCCTATTCGATAACCATCTCCCACACACCCGGGCGTACTACAGCACGCACACGCTCCATCAATCAATCTCTCGTGCATCCTCGTGGAGCCTTCGCGGCGAATGAAACTCAACACACCAGTCACTGCAAGATCTCACCCTGCACCGGAAAGGAGGAAAGAACATACTCGCGCACACGCACCACAATGACTGGCATGATTACATGCACGCGCACACACACACCAGAATGAGCGACACGAACTATGCTGCACAGGTTCTCGTACTTGATACACGCAACTCGGACGCACCATACTACCCCTTGCTTCTCCAACACCTCGTGGTGATTGGTTGCGGCCGTCGAGTCGACGTGCTTGCAAATGGGTTTGTCAGTTGCGTTCATCCACATCGAGGACTGGGTCAAGAGGGGGCAATAGGGGGCAAGAGGGGGCAATAGGGGACAAGAGGGGGCAAGAGGGGGCAAGAGGCGGCAAGAGGCGGCAAGAGGGGGGCTTGTGGCGTGGAAGTGTGTGAAGTCACGTGGCGATGCGCTCGTGCGTGGCTGGCTGAGTCGATGCGTGGAAGAGCCTTGTCGATCTTGTGCGTTGGTTGAGGTCGATCTCGGCGCGATGGTTTTCCGTGTGACTGGCAGAGGAAAGGCGTCTTCGAGTTGGAGACGATATTCAGAGCCCGGACGTGTGGATTGTTGTGGCGAAGGCGGAGATCTAGCCGAAAGTGTATATGAAAGTGTGGGCGAAAGCTAGGAGTCGTGAGAACAGCAGAGGCAGGGAGGAAAGAATGGGAGAAAGGTGAGTACTCAGAGTATTCAGAGTATTCAGAGTATTTTCAGTCGTGGCGCTGGTCGTCAAAGCAGATGTGTGTGGATGATGTGTTTGTTGTGTTGAAGTAGGTTGGTTTAGTGTTGTGTGGTGATCTCGTTTTTTGTGAGATAAGATTTGGGAGGTAGTAAGGTACGCCCGTCTAGCTCAGTTTCAAGGCGTCTGTATTGCTGCACTAGCATTTACGACTGACTTCTAACTGCTCGCTAATCCCGTGCGGGTTTTATGTTGCTAAGGTTCGGTTGAGTCTCGTGGTTGGCTGGTCGGTTTGTGCTGAGAGGATGAATCCTTGCGTCATGGTTCGTTGGGTTGTTGAGGTGGTTGTTCTGTTGTCGTTGAAGCTGGGTACTGGGTTAACTTGACCTTCATTTGCTGGTTTGCTGGTATGTTGATGCTGGGTGAGTTGAGTGTTGGTTGGGTTGAAGCTGGGTTGGCTGAATGCCGGTTGGGTTGATGCTGGGTTGCTTGAATGCTGGTTGGGTTGAGGTTGGTGTCGGTGAGTGCTGGTTGGGTTGAGGTTGGTGTCGGTGAGTGCTGGTTGGGTTGAGGTTGGTGTCGGTGAGTGTTGGTTACCCAACGGTCTCGTGAGTGAAGGTTGGTGGCTGGGTGCCGTGAGTGTTGGTCACGGCGTGGGTTGATCAGCGGTGGGTTGATATTAGAGTCGACCGGGTGGCCGAGCTCTGGCGCGCGCTCTCCATGTGGTGAATGTCGGCTCTCCCGATGAAGCCGAAGGAAGCACGCATGGGATGCCGACTGGTCGGCGCGGTGGCGGCAGCGTCCCGATGCCAAGCTTCTTGCGCTTGGTCTTGGCTCTCGCAGAACCCTTGGTCATGGCGACTGGGTGTGGAGAGGGTCGGGGGTGATGGGCTGGCAGCTGGGCTGGGTGCTTGGACTGGACACTTCTGGACTTGGTCACTTGAAGGGTAGCGAGCAAATTGCGAAGTGAGCCCGTCTAGCTCAGTCGGTAGAGCGCTGGCCTTTTAAGCGCCCGTCTAGCTCAGTTTCAAGGCGTCTGTATTGCTGCACTAGCATTTACGACTGACTTCTAACTGCTCGCTAATCCCGTGCGGGTTTTATGTTGCTAAGGTTCGGTTGAGTCTCGTGGTTGGCTGGTCGGTTTGTGCTGAGAGGATGAATCCTTGCGTCATGGTTCGTTGGGTTGTTGAGGTGGTTGTTCTGTTGTCGTTGAAGCTGGGTACTGGGTTAACTTGACCTTCATTTGGTGGTTTGCTGGTATGTTGATGCTGGGTGAGTTGAGTGTTGGTTGGGTTGAAGCTGGGTTGGCTGAATGCCGGTTGGGTTGATGCTGGGTTGCTTGAATGCTGGTTGGGTTGAGGTTGGTGTCGGTGAGTGCTGGTTGGGTTGAGGTTGGTGTCGGTGAGTGTTGGTTACCCAACGGTCTCGTGAGTGAAGGTTGGTGGCTGGGTGCCGTGAGTGTTGGTCACGGCGTGGGTTGATCAGCGGTGGGTTGATATTAGAGTCGACCGGGTGGCCGAGCTCTGGCGCGCGCTCTCCATGTGGTGAATGTCGGCTCTCCCGATGAAGCCGAAGGAAGCACGCATGGGATGCCGACTGGTCGGCGCGGTGGCGGCAGCGTCCCGATGCCAAGCTTCTTGCGCTTGGTCTTGGCTCTCGCAGCACCCTTGGTCATGGCGACTGGGTGTGGAGAGGGTCGGGGGTGATGGGCTGGCAGCTGGGCTGGGTGCTTGGACTGGACACTTCTGGACTTGGTCACTTGAGGGGTAGCGAGCAAATTGCGAAGTGAGCCCGTCTAGCTCAGTCGGTAGAGCGCTGGCCTTTTAAGCCAGTGGTCGTGGGTTCGAGCCCCACGGGGGGCGCTCCTCTTTGTGCAGGATGCGTTCCCTTCCGTGTGCTGCTACCCGGCGGACCTTGCTTACCAACGGCCCTCTTTGCTCCACTCCACGTCCATGCTTTTATCCTTTTCTTTTCTTTTCCCTATTCGATAACCATCTCCCACACACCCGGGCGTACTACAGCACGCACACGCTCCATCAATCAATCTCTCGTGCATCCTCGTGGAGCCTTCGCGGCGAATGAAACTCAACACACCAGTCACTGCAAGATCTCACCCTGCACCGGAAAGGAGGAAAGAACATACTCGCGCACACGCACCACAATGACTGGCATGATTACATGCACGCGCACACACACACCAGAATGAGCGACACGAACTATGCTGCACAGGTTCTCGTACTTGATACACGCAACTCGGACGCACCATACTACCCCTTGCTTCTCCAACACCTCGTGGTGATTGGTTGCGGCCGTCGAGTCGACGTGCTTGCAAATGGGTTTGTCAGTTGCGTTCATCCACATCGAGGACTGGGTCAAGAGGGGGCAATAGGGGGCAAGAGGGGGCAATAGGGGACAAGAGGGGGCAAGAGGGGGCAAGAGGCGGCAAGAGGCGGCAAGAGGGGGGCTTGTGGCGTGGAAGTGTGTGAAGTCACGTGGCGATGCGCTCGTGCGTGGCTGGCTGAGTCGATGCGTGGAAGAGCCTTGTCGATCTTGTGCGTTGGTTGAGGTCGATCTCGGCGCGATGGTTTTCCGTGTGACTGGCAGAGGAAAGGCGTCTTCGAGTTGGAGACGATATTCAGAGCCCGGACGTGTGGATTGTTGTGGCGAAGGCGGAGATCTAGCCGAAAGTGTATATGAAAGTGTGGGCGAAAGCTAGGAGTCGTGAGAACAGCAGAGGCAGGGAGGAAAGAATGGGAGAAAGGTGAGTACTCAGAGTATTCAGAGTATTCAGAGTATTTTCAGTCGTGGCGCTGGTCGTCAAAGCAGATGTGTGTGGATGATGTGTTTGTTGTGTTGAAGTAGGTTGGTTTAGTGTTGTGTGGTGATCTCGTTTTTTGTGAGATAAGATTTGGGAGGTAGTAAGGTACGCCCGTCTAGCTCAGTTTCAAGGCGTCTGTATTGCTGCACTAGCATTTACGACTGACTTCTAACTGCTCGCTAATCCCGTGCGGGTTCTATGTTGCTAAGGTTCGGTTGAGTCTCGTGGTTGGCTGGTCGGTTTGTGCTGAGAGGATGAATCCTTGCGTCATGGTTCGTTGGGTTGTTGAGGTGGTTGTTCTGTTGTCGTTGAAGCTGGGTACTGGGTTAACTTGACCTTCATTTGCTGGTTTGCTGGTATGTTGATGCTGGGTGAGTTGAGTGTTGGTTGGGTTGAAGCTGGGTTGGCTGAATGCCGGTTGGGTTGATGCTGGGTTGCTTGAATGCTGGTTGGGTTGAGGTTGGTGTCGGTGAGTGCTGGTTGGGTTGAGGTTGGTGTCGGTGAGTGTTGGTTACCCAACGGTCTCGTGAGTGAAGGTTGGTGGCTGGGTGCCGTGAGTGTTGGTCACGGCGTGGGTTGATCAGCGGTGGGTTGATATTAGAGTCGACCGGGTGGCCGAGCTCTGGCGCGCGCTCTCCATGTGGTGAATGTCGGCTCTCCCGATGAAGCCGAAGGAAGCACGCATGGGATGCCGACTGGTCGGCGCGGTGGCGGCAGCGTCCCGATGCCAAGCTTCTTGCGCTTGGTCTTGGCTCTCGCAGCACCCTTGGTCATGGCGACTGGGTGTGGAGAGGGTCGGGGGTGATGGGCTGGCAGCTGGGCTGGGTGCTTGGACTGGACACTTCTGGACTTGGTCACTTGAGGGGTAGCGAGCAAATTGCGAAGTGAGCCCGTCTAGCTCAGTCGGTAGAGCGCTGGCCTTTTAAGCCAGTGGTCGTGGGTTCGAGCCCCACGGGGGGCGCTCCTCTTTGTGCAGGATGCGTTCCCTTCCGTGTGCTGCTACCCGGCGGACCTTGCTTACCAACGGCCCTCTTTGCTCCACTCCACGTCCATGCTTTTATCCTTTTCTTTTCTTTTCCCTATTCGATAACCATCTCCCACACACCCGGGCGTACTACAGCACGCACACGCTCCATCAATCAATCTCTCGTGCATCCTCGTGGAGCCTTCGCGGCGAATGAAACTCAACACACCAGTCACTGCAAGATCTCACCCTGCACCGGAAAGGAGGAAAGAACATACTCGCGCACACGCACCACAATGACTGGCATGATTACATGCACGCGCACACACACACCAGAATGAGCGACACGAACTATGCTGCACAGGTTCTCGTACTTGATACACGCAACTCGGACGCACCATACTACCCCTTGCTTCTCCAACACCTCGTGGTGATTGGTTGCGGCCGTCGAGTCGACGTGCTTGCAAATGGGTTTGTCAGTTGCGTTCATCCACATCGAGGACTGGGTCAAGAGGGGGCAATAGGGGGCAAGAGGGGGCAATAGGGGACAAGAGGGGGCAAGAGGGGGCAAGAGGCGGCAAGAGGCGGCAAGAGGGGGGCTTGTGGCGTGGAAGTGTGTGAAGTCACGTGGCGATGCGCTCGTGCGTGGCTGGCTGAGTCGATGCGTGGAAGAGCCTTGTCGATCTTGTGCGTTGGTTGAGGTCGATCTCGGCGCGATGGTTTTCCGTGTGACTGGCAGAGGAAAGGCGTCTTCGAGTTGGAGACGATATTCAGAGCCCGGACGTGTGGATTGTTGTGGCGAAGGCGGAGATCTAGCCGAAAGTGTATATGAAAGTGTGGGCGAAAGCTAGGAGTCGTGAGAACAGCAGAGGCAGGGAGGAAAGAATGGGAGAAAGGTGAGTACTCAGAGTATTCAGAGTATTCAGAGTATTTTCAGTCGTGGCGCTGGTCGTCAAAGCAGATGTGTGTGGATGATGTGTTTGTTGTGTTGAAGTAGGTTGGTTTAGTGTTGTGTGGTGATCTCGTTTTTTGTGAGATAAGATTTGGGAGGTAGTAAGGTACGCCCGTCTAGCTCAGTTTCAAGGCGTCTGTATTGCTGCACTAGCATTTACGACTGACTTCTAACTGCTCGCTAATCCCGTGCGGGTTTTATGTTGCTAAGGTTCGGTTGAGTCTCGTGGTTGGCTGGTCGGTTTGTGCTGAGAGGATGAATCCTTGCGTCATGGTTCGTTGGGTTGTTGAGGTGGTTGTTCTGTTGTCGTTGAAGCTGGGTACTGGGTTAACTTGACCTTCATTTGCTGGTTTGCTGGTATGTTGATGCTGGGTGAGTTGAGTGTTGGTTGGGTTGAAGCTGGGTTGGCTGAATGCCGGTTGGGTTGATGCTGGGTTGCTTGAATGCTGGTTGGGTTGAGGTTGGTGTCGGTGAGTGCTGGTTGGGTTGAGGTTGGTGTCGGTGAGTGCTGGTTGGGTTGAGGTTGGTGTCGGTGAGTGTTGGTTACCCAACGGTCTCGTGAGTGAAGGTTGGTGGCTGGGTGCCGTGAGTGTTGGTCACGGCGTGGGTTGATCAGCGGTGGGTTGATATTAGAGTCGACCGGGTGGCCGAGCTCTGGCGCGCGCTCTCCATGTGGTGAATGTCGGCTCTCCCGATGAAGCCGAAGGAAGCACGCATGGGATGCCGACTGGTCGGCGCGGTGGCGGCAGCGTCCCGATGCCAAGCTTCTTGCGCTTGGTCTTGGCTCTCGCAGAACCCTTGGTCATGGCGACTGGGTGTGGAGAGGGTCGGGGGTGATGGGCTGGCAGCTGGGCTGGGTGCTTGGACTGGACACTTCTGGACTTGGTCACTTGAGGGGTAGCGAGCAAATTGCGAAGTGAGCCCGTCTAGCTCAGTCGGTAGAGCGCTGGCCTTTTAAGCCAGTGGTCGTGGGTTCGAGCCCCACGGGGGGCGCTCCTCTTTGTGCAGGATGCGTTCCCTTCCGTGTGCTGCTACCCGGCGGACCTTGCTTACCAACGGCCCTCTTTGCTCCACTCCACGTCCATGCTTTTATCCTTTTCTTTTCTTTTCCCTATTCGATAACCATCTCCCACACACCCGGGCGTACTACAGCACGCACACGCTCCATCAATCAATCTCTCGTGCATCCTCGTGGAGCCTTCGCGGCGAATGAAACTCAACACACCAGTCACTGCAAGATCTCACCCTGCACCGGAAAGGAGGAAAGAACATACTCGCGCACACGCACCACAATGACTGGCATGATTACATGCACGCGCACACACACACCAGAATGAGCGACACGAACTATGCTGCACAGGTTCTCGTACTTGATACACGCAACTCGGACGCACCATACTACCCCTTGCTTCTCCAACACCTCGTGGTGATTGGTTGCGGCCGTCGAGTCGACGTGCTTGCAAATGGGTTTGTCAGTTGCGTTCATCCACATCGAGGACTGGGTCAAGAGGGGGCAATAGGGGGCAAGAGGGGGCAATAGGGGACAAGAGGGGGCAAGAGGGGGCAAGAGGCGGCAAGAGGCGGCAAGAGGGGGGCTTGTGGCGTGGAAGTGTGTGAAGTCACGTGGCGATGCGCTCGTGCGTGGCTGGCTGAGTCGATGCGTGGAAGAGCCTTGTCGATCTTGTGCGTTGGTTGAGGTCGATCTCGGCGCGATGGTTTTCCGTGTGACTGGCAGAGGAAAGGCGTCTTCGAGTTGGAGACGATATTCAGAGCCCGGACGTGTGGATTGTTGTGGCGAAGGCGGAGATCTAGCCGAAAGTGTATATGAAAGTGTGGGCGAAAGCTAGGAGTCGTGAGAACAGCAGAGGCAGGGAGGAAAGAATGGGAGAAAGGTGAGTACTCAGAGTATTCAGAGTATTCAGAGTATTTTCAGTCGTGGCGCTGGTCGTCAAAGCAGATGTGTGTGGATGATGTGTTTGTTGTGTTGAAGTAGGTTGGTTTAGTGTTGTGTGGTGATCTCGTTTTTTGTGAGATAAGATTTGGGAGGTAGTAAGGTACGCCCGTCTAGCTCAGTCGGTAGAGCGCTGGCCTTTTAAGCCAGTGGTCGTGGGTTCGAGCCCCACGGGGGGCGCTCCTCTTTGTGCAGGATGCGTTCCCTTCCGTGTGCTGCTACCCGGCGGACCTTGCTTACCAACGGCCCTCTTTGCTCCACTCCACGTCCATGCTTTTATCCTTTTCTTTTCTTTTCCCTATTCGATAACCATCTCCCACACACCCGGGCGTACTACAGCACGCACACGCTCCATCAATCAATCTCTCGTGCATCCTCGTGGAGCCTTCGCGGCGAATGAAACTCAACACACCAGTCACTGCAAGATCTCACCCTGCACCGGAAAGGAGGAAAGAACATACTCGCGCACACGCACCACAATGACTGGCATGATTACATGCACGCGCACACACACACCAGAATGAGCGACACGAACTATGCTGCACAGGTTCTCGTACTTGATACACGCAACTCGGACGCACCATACTACCCCTTGCTTCTCCAACACCTCGTGGTGATTGGTTGCGGCCGTCGAGTCGACGTGCTTGCAAATGGGTTTGTCAGTTGCGTTCATCCACATCGAGGACTGGGTCAAGAGGGGGCAAGAGGGGGCAAGAGGGGGCAATAGGGGACAAGAGGGGGCAAGAGGGGGCAAGAGGCGGCAAGAGGCGGCAAGAGGGGGGCTTGTGGCGTGGAAGTGTGTGAAGTCACGTGGCGATGCGCTCGTGCGTGGCTGGCTGAGTCGATGCGTGGAAGAGCCTTGTCGATCTTGTGCGTTGGTTGAGGTCGATCTCGGCGCGATGGTTTTCCGTGTGACTGGCAGAGGAAAGGCGTCTTCGAGTTGGAGACGATATTCAGAGCCCGGACGTGTGGATTGTTGTGGCGAAGGCGGAGATCTAGCCGAAAGTGTATATGAAAGTGTGGGCGAAAGCTAGGAGTCGTGAGAACAGCAGAGGCAGGGAGGAAAGAATGGGAGAAAGGTGAGTACTCAGAGTATTCAGAGTATTCAGAGTATTTTCAGTCGTGGCGCTGGTCGTCAAAGCAGATGTGTGTGGATGATGTGTTTGTTGTGTTGAAGTAGGTTGGTTTAGTGTTGTGTGGTGATCTCGTTTTTTGTGAGATAAGATTTGGGAGGTAGTAAGGTACGCCCGTCTAGCTCAGTTTCAAGGCGTCTGTATTGCTGCACTAGCATTTACGACTGACTTCTAACTGCTCGCTAATCCCGTGCGGGTTTTATGTTGCTAAGGTTCGGTTGAGTCTCGTGGTTGGCTGGTCGGTTTGTGCTGAGAGGATGAATCCTTGCGTCATGGTTCGTTGGGTTGTTGAGGTGGTTGTTCTGTTGTCGTTGAAGCTGGGTACTGGGTTAACTTGACCTTCATTTGCTGGTTTGCTGGTATGTTGATGCTGGGTGAGTTGAGTGTTGGTTGGGTTGAAGCTGGGTTGGCTGAATGCCGGTTGGGTTGAAGCTGGGTTGGCTGAATGCCGGTTGGGTTGATGCTGGGTTGCTTGAATGCTGGTTGGGTTGAGGTTGGTGTCGGTGAGTGCTGGTTGGGTTGAGGTTGGTGTCGGTGAGTGTTGGTTACCCAACGGTCTCGTGAGTGAAGGTTGGTGGCTGGGTGCCGTGAGTGTTGGTCACGGCGTGGGTTGATCAGCGGTGGGTTGATATTAGAGTCGACCGGGTGGCCGAGCTCTGGCGCGCGCTCTCCATGTGGTGAATGTCGGCTCTCCCGATGAAGCCGAAGGAAGCACGCATGGGATGCCGACTGGTCGGCGCGGTGGCGGCAGCGTCCCGATGCCAAGCTTCTTGCGCTTGGTCTTGGCTCTCGCAGCACCCTTGGTCATGGCGACTGGGTGTGGAGAGGGTCGGGGGTGATGGGCTGGCAGCTGGGCTGGGTGCTTGGACTGGACACTTCTGGACTTGGTCACTTGAGGGGTAGCGAGCAAATTGCGAAGTGAGCCCGTCTAGCTCAGTCGGTAGAGCGCTGGCCTTTTAAGCGCCCGTCTAGCTCAGTCGGTAGAGCGCTGGCCTTTTAAGCCAGTGGTCGTGGGTTCGAGCCCCACGGGGGGCGCTCCTCTTTGTGCAGGATGCGTTCCCTTCCGTGTGCTGCTACCCGGCGGACCTTGCTTACCAACGGCCCTCTTTGCTCCACTCCACGTCCATGCTTTTATCCTTTTCTTTTCTTTTCCCTATTCGATAACCATCTCCCACACACCCGGGCGTACTACAGCACGCACACGCTCCATCAATCAATCTCTCGTGCATCCTCGTGGAGCCTTCGCGGCGAATGAAACTCAACACACCAGTCACTGCAAGATCTCACCCTGCACCGGAAAGGAGGAAAGAACATACTCGCGCACACGCACCACAATGACTGGCATGATTACATGCACGCGCACACACACACCAGAATGAGCGACACGAACTATGCTGCACAGGTTCTCGTACTTGATACACGCAACTCGGACGCACCATACTACCCCTTGCTTCTCCAACACCTCGTGGTGATTGGTTGCGGCCGTCGAGTCGACGTGCTTGCAAATGGGTTTGTCAGTTGCGTTCATCCACATCGAGGACTGGGTCAAGAGGGGGCAAGAGGGGGCAAGAGGGGGCAATAGGGGACAAGAGGGGGCAAGAGGGGGCAAGAGGCGGCAAGAGGCGGCAAGAGGGGGGCTTGTGGCGTGGAAGTGTGTGAAGTCACGTGGCGATGCGCTCGTGCGTGGCTGGCTGAGTCGATGCGTGGAAGAGCCTTGTCGATCTTGTGCGTTGGTTGAGGTCGATCTCGGCGCGATGGTTTTCCGTGTGACTGGCAGAGGAAAGGCGTCTTCGAGTTGGAGACGATATTCAGAGCCCGGACGTGTGGATTGTTGTGGCGAAGGCGGAGATCTAGCCGAAAGTGTATATGAAAGTGTGGGCGAAAGCTAGGAGTCGTGAGAACAGCAGAGGCAGGGAGGAAAGAATGGGAGAAAGGTGAGTACTCAGAGTATTCAGAGTATTCAGAGTATTTTCAGTCGTGGCGCTGGTCGTCAAAGCAGATGTGTGTGGATGATGTGTTTGTTGTGTTGAAGTAGGTTGGTTTAGTGTTGTGTGGTGATCTCGTTTTTTGTGAGATAAGATTTGGGAGGTAGTAAGGTACGCCCGTCTAGCTCAGTTTCAAGGCGTCTGTATTGCTGCACTAGCATTTACGACTGACTTCTAACTGCTCGCTAATCCCGTGCGGGTTTTATGTTGCTAAGGTTCGGTTGAGTCTCGTGGTTGGCTGGTCGGTTTGTGCTGAGAGGATGAATCCTTGCGTCATGGTTCGTTGGGTTGTTGAGGTGGTTGTTCTGTTGTCGTTGAAGCTGGGTACTGGGTTAACTTGACCTTCATTTGCTGGTTTGCTGGTATGTTGATGCTGGGTGAGTTGAGTGTTGGTTGGGTTGAAGCTGGGTTGGCTGAATGCCGGTTGGGTTGAAGCTGGGTTGGCTGAATGCCGGTTGGGTTGATGCTGGGTTGCTTGAATGCTGGTTGGGTTGAGGTTGGTGTCGGTGAGTGCTGGTTGGGTTGAGGTTGGTGTCGGTGAGTGTTGGTTACCCAACGGTCTCGTGAGTGAAGGTTGGTGGCTGGGTGCCGTGAGTGTTGGTCACGGCGTGGGTTGATCAGCGGTGGGTTGATATTAGAGTCGACCGGGTGGCCGAGCTCTGGCGCGCGCTCTCCATGTGGTGAATGTCGGCTCTCCCGATGAAGCCGAAGGAAGCACGCATGGGATGCCGACTGGTCGGCGCGGTGGCGGCAGCGTCCCGATGCCAAGCTTCTTGCGCTTGGTCTTGGCTCTCGCAGCACCCTTGGTCATGGCGACTGGGTGTGGAGAGGGTCGGGGGTGATGGGCTGGCAGCTGGGCTGGGTGCTTGGACTGGACACTTCTGGACTTGGTCACTTGAGGGGTAGCGAGCAAATTGCGAAGTGAGCCCGTCTAGCTCAGTCGGTAGAGCGCTGGCCTTTTAAGCCAGTGGTCGTGGGTTCGAGCCCCACGGGGGGCGCTCCTCTTTGTGCAGGATGCGTTCCCTTCCGTGTGCTGCTACCCGGCGGACCTTGCTTACCAACGGCCCTCTTTGCTCCACTCCACGTCCATGCTTTTATCCTTTTCTTTTCTTTTCCCTATTCGATAACCATCTCCCACACACCCGGGCGTACTACAGCACGCACACGCTCCATCAATCAATCTCTCGTGCATCCTCGTGGAGCCTTCGCGGCGAATGAAACTCAACACACCAGTCACTGCAAGATCTCACCCTGCACCGGAAAGGAGGAAAGAACATACTCGCGCACACGCACCACAATGACTGGCATGATTACATGCACGCGCACACACACACCAGAATGAGCGACACGAACTATGCTGCACAGGTTCTCGTACTTGATACACGCAACTCGGACGCACCATACTACCCCTTGCTTCTCCAACACCTCGTGGTGATTGGTTGCGGCCGTCGAGTCGACGTGCTTGCAAATGGGTTTGTCAGTTGCGTTCATCCACATCGAGGACTGGGTCAAGAGGGGGCAATAGGGGGCAAGAGGGGGCAATAGGGGACAAGAGGGGGCAAGAGGGGGCAAGAGGCGGCAAGAGGCGGCAAGAGGGGGGCTTGTGGCGTGGAAGTGTGTGAAGTCACGTGGCGATGCGCTCGTGCGTGGCTGGCTGAGTCGATGCGTGGAAGAGCCTTGTCGATCTTGTGCGTTGGTTGAGGTCGATCTCGGCGCGATGGTTTTCCGTGTGACTGGCAGAGGAAAGGCGTCTTCGAGTTGGAGACGATATTCAGAGCCCGGACGTGTGGATTGTTGTGGCGAAGGCGGAGATCTAGCCGAAAGTGTATATGAAAGTGTGGGCGAAAGCTAGGAGTCGTGAGAACAGCAGAGGCAGGGAGGAAAGAATGGGAGAAAGGTGAGTACTCAGAGTATTCAGAGTATTCAGAGTATTTTCAGTCGTGGCGCTGGTCGTCAAAGCAGATGTGTGTGGATGATGTGTTTGTTGTGTTGAAGTAGGTTGGTTTAGTGTTGTGTGGTGATCTCGTTTTTTGTGAGATAAGATTTGGGAGGTAGTAAGGTACGCCCGTCTAGCTCAGTTTCAAGGCGTCTGTATTGCTGCACTAGCATTTACGACTGACTTCTAACTGCTCGCTAATCCCGTGCGGGTTTTATGTTGCTAAGGTTCGGTTGAGTCTCGTGGTTGGCTGGTCGGTTTGTGCTGAGAGGATGAATCCTTGCGTCATGGTTCGTTGGGTTGTTGAGGTGGTTGTTCTGTTGTCGTTGAAGCTGGGTACTGGGTTAACTTGACCTTCATTTGCTGGTTTGCTGGTATGTTGATGCTGGGTGAGTTGAGTGTTGGTTGGGTTGAAGCTGGGTTGGCTGAATGCCGGTTGGGTTGATGCTGGGTTGGCTGAATGCCGGTTGGGTTGATGCTGGGTTGCTTGAATGCTGGTTGGGTTGAGGTTGGTGTCGGTGAGTGCTGGTTGGGTTGAGGTTGGTGTCGGTGAGTGTTGGTTACCCAACGGTCTCGTGAGTGAAGGTTGGTGGCTGGGTGCCGTGAGTGTTGGTCACGGCGTGGGTTGATCAGCGGTGGGTTGATATTAGAGTCGACCGGGTGGCCGAGCTCTGGCGCGCGCTCTCCATGTGGTGAATGTCGGCTCTCCCGATGAAGCCGAAGGAAGCACGCATGGGATGCCGACTGGTCGGCGCGGTGGCGGCAGCGTCCCGATGCCAAGCTTCTTGCGCTTGGTCTTGGCTCTCGCAGCACCCTTGGTCATGGCGACTGGGTGTGGAGAGGGTCGGGGGTGATGGGCTGGCAGCTGGGCTGGGTGCTTGGACTGGACACTTCTGGACTTGGTCACTTGAGGGGTAGCGAGCAAATTGCGAAGTGAGCCCGTCTAGCTCAGTCGGTAGAGCGCTGGCCTTTTAAGCGCCCGTCTAGCTCAGTCGGTAGAGCGCTGGCCTTTTAAGCCAGTGGTCGTGGGTTCGAGCCCCACGGGGGGCGCTCCTCTTTGTGCAGGATGCGTTCCCTTCCGTGTGCTGCTACCCGGCGGACCTTGCTTACCAACGGCCCTCTTTGCTCCACTCCACGTCCATGCTTTTATCCTTTTCTTTTCTTTTCCCTATTCGATAACCATCTCCCACACACCCGGGCGTACTACAGCACGCACACGCTCCATCAATCAATCTCTCGTGCATCCTCGTGGAGCCTTCGCGGCGAATGAAACTCAACACACCAGTCACTGCAAGATCTCACCCTGCACCGGAAAGGAGGAAAGAACATACTCGCGCACACGCACCACAATGACTGGCATGATTACATGCACGCGCACACACACACCAGAATGAGCGACACGAACTATGCTGCACAGGTTCTCGTACTTGATACACGCAACTCGGACGCACCATACTACCCCTTGCTTCTCCAACACCTCGTGGTGATTGGTTGCGGCCGTCGAGTCGACGTGCTTGCAAATGGGTTTGTCAGTTGCGTTCATCCACATCGAGGACTGGGTCAAGAGGGGGCAAGAGGGGGCAAGAGGGGGCAATAGGGGACAAGAGGGGGCAAGAGGGGGCAAGAGGCGGCAAGAGGCGGCAAGAGGGGGGCTTGTGGCGTGGAAGTGTGTGAAGTCACGTGGCGATGCGCTCGTGCGTGGCTGGCTGAGTCGATGCGTGGAAGAGCCTTGTCGATCTTGTGCGTTGGTTGAGGTCGATCTCGGCGCGATGGTTTTCCGTGTGACTGGCAGAGGAAAGGCGTCTTCGAGTTGGAGACGATATTCAGAGCCCGGACGTGTGGATTGTTGTGGCGAAGGCGGAGATCTAGCCGAAAGTGTATATGAAAGTGTGGGCGAAAGCTAGGAGTCGTGAGAACAGCAGAGGCAGGGAGGAAAGAATGGGAGAAAGGTGAGTACTCAGAGTATTCAGAGTATTCAGAGTATTTTCAGTCGTGGCGCTGGTCGTCAAAGCAGATGTGTGTGGATGATGTGTTTGTTGTGTTGAAGTAGGTTGGTTTAGTGTTGTGTGGTGATCTCGTTTTTTGTGAGATAAGATTTGGGAGGTAGTAAGGTACGCCCGTCTAGCTCAGTTTCAAGGCGTCTGTATTGCTGCACTAGCATTTACGACTGACTTCTAACTGCTCGCTAATCCCGTGCGGGTTTTATGTTGCTAAGGTTCGGTTGAGTCTCGTGGTTGGCTGGTCGGTTTGTGCTGAGAGGATGAATCCTTGCGTCATGGTTCGTTGGGTTGTTGAGGTGGTTGTTCTGTTGTCGTTGAAGCTGGGTACTGGGTTAACTTGACCTTCATTTGCTGGTTTGCTGGTATGTTGATGCTGGGTGAGTTGAGTGTTGGTTGGGTTGAAGCTGGGTTGGCTGAATGCCGGTTGGGTTGAAGCTGGGTTGGCTGAATGCCGGTTGGGTTGATGCTGGGTTGCTTGAATGCTGGTTGGGTTGAGGTTGGTGTCGGTGAGTGCTGGTTGGGTTGAGGTTGGTGTCGGTGAGTGTTGGTTACCCAACGGTCTCGTGAGTGAAGGTTGGTGGCTGGGTGCCGTGAGTGTTGGTCACGGCGTGGGTTGATCAGCGGTGGGTTGATATTAGAGTCGACCGGGTGGCCGAGCTCTGGCGCGCGCTCTCCATGTGGTGAATGTCGGCTCTCCCGATGAAGCCGAAGGAAGCACGCATGGGATGCCGACTGGTCGGCGCGGTGGCGGCAGCGTCCCGATGCCAAGCTTCTTGCGCTTGGTCTTGGCTCTCGCAGCACCCTTGGTCATGGCGACTGGGTGTGGAGAGGGTCGGGGGTGATGGGCTGGCAGCTGGGCTGGGTGCTTGGACTGGACACTTCTGGACTTGGTCACTTGAGGGGTAGCGAGCAAATTGCGAAGTGAGCCCGTCTAGCTCAGTCGGTAGAGCGCTGGCCTTTTAAGCCAGTGGTCGTGGGTTCGAGCCCCACGGGGGGCGCTCCTCTTTGTGCAGGATGCGTTCCCTTCCGTGTGCTGCTACCCGGCGGACCTTGCTTACCAACGGCCCTCTTTGCTCCACTCCACGTCCATGCTTTTATCCTTTTCTTTTCTTTTCCCTATTCGATAACCATCTCCCACACACCCGGGCGTACTACAGCACGCACACGCTCCATCAATCAATCTCTCGTGCATCCTCGTGGAGCCTTCGCGGCGAATGAAACTCAACACACCAGTCACTGCAAGATCTCACCCTGCACCGGAAAGGAGGAAAGAACATACTCGCGCACACGCACCACAATGACTGGCATGATTACATGCACGCGCACACACACACCAGAATGAGCGACACGAACTATGCTGCACAGGTTCTCGTACTTGATACACGCAACTCGGACGCACCATACTACCCCTTGCTTCTCCAACACCTCGTGGTGATTGGTTGCGGCCGTCGAGTCGACGTGCTTGCAAATGGGTTTGTCAGTTGCGTTCATCCACATCGAGGACTGGGTCAAGAGGGGGCAATAGGGGGCAAGAGGGGGCAATAGGGGACAAGAGGGGGCAAGAGGGGGCAAGAGGCGGCAAGAGGCGGCAAGAGGGGGGCTTGTGGCGTGGAAGTGTGTGAAGTCACGTGGCGATGCGCTCGTGCGTGGCTGGCTGAGTCGATGCGTGGAAGAGCCTTGTCGATCTTGTGCGTTGGTTGAGGTCGATCTCGGCGCGATGGTTTTCCGTGTGACTGGCAGAGGAAAGGCGTCTTCGAGTTGGAGACGATATTCAGAGCCCGGACGTGTGGATTGTTGTGGCGAAGGCGGAGATCTAGCCGAAAGTGTATATGAAAGTGTGGGCGAAAGCTAGGAGTCGTGAGAACAGCAGAGGCAGGGAGGAAAGAATGGGAGAAAGGTGAGTACTCAGAGTATTCAGAGTATTCAGAGTATTTTCAGTCGTGGCGCTGGTCGTCAAAGCAGATGTGTGTGGATGATGTGTTTGTTGTGTTGAAGTAGGTTGGTTTAGTGTTGTGTGGTGATCTCGTTTTTTGTGAGATAAGATTTGGGAGGTAGTAAGGTACGCCCGTCTAGCTCAGTCGGTAGAGCGCTGGCCTTTTAAGCCAGTGGTCGTGGGTTCGAGCCCCACGGGGGGCGCTCCTCTTTGTGCAGGATGCGTTCCCTTCCGTGTGCTGCTACCCGGCGGACCTTGCTTACCAACGGCCCTCTTTGCTCCACTCCACGTCCATGCTTTTATCCTTTTCTTTTCTTTTCCCTATTCGATAACCATCTCCCACACACCCGGGCGTACTACAGCACGCACACGCTCCATCAATCAATCTCTCGTGCATCCTCGTGGAGCCTTCGCGGCGAATGAAACTCAACACACCAGTCACTGCAAGATCTCACCCTGCACCGGAAAGGAGGAAAGAACATACTCGCGCACACGCACCACAATGACTGGCATGATTACATGCACGCGCACACACACACCAGAATGAGCGACACGAACTATGCTGCACAGGTTCTCGTACTTGATACACGCAACTCGGACGCACCATACTACCCCTTGCTTCTCCAACACCTCGTGGTGATTGGTTGCGGCCGTCGAGTCGACGTGCTTGCAAATGGGTTTGTCAGTTGCGTTCATCCACATCGAGGACTGGGTCAAGAGGGGGCAATAGGGGGCAAGAGGGGGCAATAGGGGACAAGAGGGGGCAAGAGGGGGCAAGAGGCGGCAAGAGGCGGCAAGAGGGGGGCTTGTGGCGTGGAAGTGTGTGAAGTCACGTGGCGATGCGCTCGTGCGTGGCTGGCTGAGTCGATGCGTGGAAGAGCCTTGTCGATCTTGTGCGTTGGTTGAGGTCGATCTCGGCGCGATGGTTTTCCGTGTGACTGGCAGAGGAAAGGCGTCTTCGAGTTGGAGACGATATTCAGAGCCCGGACGTGTGGATTGTTGTGGCGAAGGCGGAGATCTAGCCGAAAGTGTATATGAAAGTGTGGGCGAAAGCTAGGAGTCGTGAGAACAGCAGAGGCAGGGAGGAAAGAATGGGAGAAAGGTGAGTACTCAGAGTATTCAGAGTATTCAGAGTATTTTCAGTCGTGGCGCTGGTCGTCAAAGCAGATGTGTGTGGATGATGTGTTTGTTGTGTTGAAGTAGGTTGGTTTAGTGTTGTGTGGTGATCTCGTTTTTTGTGAGATAAGATTTGGGAGGTAGTAAGGTACGCCCGTCTAGCTCAGTCGGTAGAGCGCTGGCCTTTTAAGCCAGTGGTCGTGGGTTCGAGCCCCACGGGGGGCGCTCCTCTTTGTGCAGGATGCGTTCCCTTCCGTGTGCTGCTACCCGGCGGACCTTGCTTACCAACGGCCCTCTTTGCTCCACTCCACGTCCATGCTTTTATCCTTTTCTTTTCTTTTCCCTATTCGATAACCATCTCCCACACACCCGGGCGTACTACAGCACGCACACGCTCCATCAATCAATCTCTCGTGCATCCTCGTGGAGCCTTCGCGGCGAATGAAACTCAACACACCAGTCACTGCAAGATCTCACCCTGCACCGGAAAGGAGGAAAGAACATACTCGCGCACACGCACCACAATGACTGGCATGATTACATGCACGCGCACACACACACCAGAATGAGCGACACGAACTATGCTGCACAGGTTCTCGTACTTGATACACGCAACTCGGACGCACCATACTACCCCTTGCTTCTCCAACACCTCGTGGTGATTGGTTGCGGCCGTCGAGTCGACGTGCTTGCAAATGGGTTTGTCAGTTGCGTTCATCCACATCGAGGACTGGGTCAAGAGGGGGCAAGAGGGGGCAAGAGGGGGCAATAGGGGACAAGAGGGGGCAAGAGGGGGCAAGAGGCGGCAAGAGGCGGCAAGAGGGGGGCTTGTGGCGTGGAAGTGTGTGAAGTCACGTGGCGATGCGCTCGTGCGTGGCTGGCTGAGTCGATGCGTGGAAGAGCCTTGTCGATCTTGTGCGTTGGTTGAGGTCGATCTCGGCGCGATGGTTTTCCGTGTGACTGGCAGAGGAAAGGCGTCTTCGAGTTGGAGACGATATTCAGAGCCCGGACGTGTGGATTGTTGTGGCGAAGGCGGAGATCTAGCCGAAAGTGTATATGAAAGTGTGGGCGAAAGCTAGGAGTCGTGAGAACAGCAGAGGCAGGGAGGAAAGAATGGGAGAAAGGTGAGTACTCAGAGTATTCAGAGTATTCAGAGTATTTTCAGTCGTGGCGCTGGTCGTCAAAGCAGATGTGTGTGGATGATGTGTTTGTTGTGTTGAAGTAGGTTGGTTTAGTGTTGTGTGGTGATCTCGTTTTTTGTGAGATAAGATTTGGGAGGTAGTAAGGTACGCCCGTCTAGCTCAGTCGGTAGAGCGCTGGCCTTTTAAGCCAGTGGTCGTGGGTTCGAGCCCCACGGGGGGCGCTCCTCTTTGTGCAGGATGCGTTCCCTTCCGTGTGCTGCTACCCGGCGGACCTTGCTTACCAACGGCCCTCTTTGCTCCACTCCACGTCCATGCTTTTATCCTTTTCTTTTCTTTTCCCTATTCGATAACCATCTCCCACACACCCGGGCGTACTACAGCACGCACACGCTCCATCAATCAATCTCTCGTGCATCCTCGTGGAGCCTTCGCGGCGAATGAAACTCAACACACCAGTCACTGCAAGATCTCACCCTGCACCGGAAAGGAGGAAAGAACATACTCGCGCACACGCACCACAATGACTGGCATGATTACATGCACGCGCACACACACACCAGAATGAGCGACACGAACTATGCTGCACAGGTTCTCGTACTTGATACACGCAACTCGGACGCACCATACTACCCCTTGCTTCTCCAACACCTCGTGGTGATTGGTTGCGGCCGTCGAGTCGACGTGCTTGCAAATGGGTTTGTCAGTTGCGTTCATCCACATCGAGGACTGGGTCAAGAGGGGGCAATAGGGGGCAAGAGGGGGCAATAGGGGACAAGAGGGGGCAAGAGGGGGCAAGAGGCGGCAAGAGGCGGCAAGAGGGGGGCTTGTGGCGTGGAAGTGTGTGAAGTCACGTGGCGATGCGCTCGTGCGTGGCTGGCTGAGTCGATGCGTGGAAGAGCCTTGTCGATCTTGTGCGTTGGTTGAGGTCGATCTCGGCGCGATGGTTTTCCGTGTGACTGGCAGAGGAAAGGCGTCTTCGAGTTGGAGACGATATTCAGAGCCCGGACGTGTGGATTGTTGTGGCGAAGGCGGAGATCTAGCCGAAAGTGTATATGAAAGTGTGGGCGAAAGCTAGGAGTCGTGAGAACAGCAGAGGCAGGGAGGAAAGAATGGGAGAAAGGTGAGTATTCAGAGTATTCAGAGTATTCAGAGTATTTTCAGTCGTGGCGCTGGTCGTCAAAGCAGATGTGTGTGGATGATGTGTTGTTGTGTTGAAGTAGGTTGGTTTAGTGTTGTGTGGTGATCTCGTTTTTTGTGAGATAAGATTTGGGAGGTAGTAAGGTACGCCCGTCTAGCTCAGTTTCAAGGCGTCTGTATTGCTGCACTAGCATTTACGACTGACTTCTAACTGCTCGCTAATCCCGTGCGGGTCCTATGTTGCTAAGGTTCGGTTGAGTCTCGTGGTTGGCTGGTCGGTTTGTGCTGAGAGGATGAATCCTTGCGTCATGGTTCGTTGGGTTGTTGAGGTTGTTGTTCTGTTGTCGTTGAAGCTGGGTACTGGGTTAACTTGACCTTCATTTGCTGGTTTGCTGGTATGTTGATGCTGGGTTGCTTGAGTGTTGGTTGGGTTGAAGCTGGGTTGGCTGAATGCCGGTTGGGTTGATGCTGGGTTGCTTGAATGCTGGTTGGGTTGAGGTTGGTGTCGGTGAGTGCTGGTTGGGTTGAGGTTGGTGTCGGTGAGTGTTGGTTACCCAACGGTCTCGTGAGTGAAGGTTGGTGGCTGGGTGCCGTGAGTGTTGGTCACGGCGTGGCCGAGCTCTGGCGCGCGCTCTCCATGTGGTGAATGTCGGCTCTCCCGATGAAGCCGAAGGAAGCACGCATGGGATGCCGACTGGTCGGCGCGGTGGCGGCAGCGTCCCGATGCCAAGCTTCTTGCGCTTGGTCTTGGCTCTCGCAGCACTCTTGGTCATGGCGACTGGGTGTGGAGAGGGTCGGGGGTGATGGCCCGTCTAGCTCAGTCGGTAGAGCGCTGGCCTTTTAAGCCAGTGGTCGTGGGTTCGAGCCCCACGGGGGGCGCTCCTCTTTGTGCAGGATGCGTTCCCTTCCGTGTGCTGCTACCCGGCGGACCTTGCTTACCAACGGCCCTCTTTGCTCCACTCCACGTCCATGCTTTTATCCTTTTCTTTTCTTTTCCCTATTCGATAACCATCTCCCACACACCCGGGCGTACTACAGCACGCACACGCTCCATCAATCAATCTCTCGTGCATCCTCGTGGAGCCTTCGCGGCGAATGAAACTCAACACACCAGTCACTGCAAGATCTCACCCTGCACCGGAAAGGAGGAAAGAACATACTCGCGCACACGCACCACAATGACTGGCATGATTACATGCACGCGCACACACACACCAGAATGAGCGACACGAACTATGCTGCACAGGTTCTCGTACTTGATACACGCAACTCGGACGCACCATACTACCCCTTGCTTCTCCAACACCTCGTGGTGATTGGTTGCGGCCGTCGAGTCGACGTGCTTGCAAATGGGTTTGTCAGTTGCGTTCATCCACATCGAGGACTGGGTCAAGAGGGGGCAATAGGGGACAAGAGGGGGCAAGAGGGGGCAAGAGGGGGCAAGAGGCGGCAAGAGGCGGCAAGAGGGGGGCTTGTGGCGTGGAAGTGTGTGAAGTCACGTGGCGATGCGCTCGTGCGTGGCTGGCTGAGTCGATGCGTGGAAGAGCCTTGTCGATCTTGTGCGTTGGTTGAGGTCGATCTCGGCGCGATGGTTTTCCGTGTGACTGGCAGAGGAAAGGCGTCTTCGAGTTGGAGACGATATTCAGAGCCCGGACGTGTGGATTGTTGTGGCGAAGGCGGAGATCTAGCCGAAAGTGTATATGAAAGTGTGGGCGAAAGCTAGGAGTCGTGAGAACAGCAGAGGCAGGGAGGAAAGAATGGGAGAAAGGTGAGTACTCAGAGTATTCAGAGTATTCAGAGTATTTTCAGTCGTGGCGCTGGTCGTCAAAGCAGATGTGTGTGGATGATGTGTTTGTTGTGTTGAAGTAGGTTGGTTTAGTGGTGCGGAAGAAGAACTGGCAGCTGCCATTTCGGTCAAGTCGAACCGGGTACCGAGGCTCAGGGGCGCCCTGGGTGGCGCCTGGAGCTGCCTGGCGACCAGAAGCAGCTCCTTGGGGGGCAGATCGTGATGGAATAGGAGTAGGAGGAGAAGAACAGAGAGCTGCATGACGTGGCGTTGCTTTCTGGTGGTGGTCCAGAAGTTGTTCCTCCCAACCACCAAAATCTAAACTTCTTTTGGCCAATTACCTTTGACTAACCTAACCCTGACGAACCCATTCTACAAGTTGTACAAACGGACGGTTCTAAACCTGCCTCTTGAGCAGATTGCAGTTTGTGACGTCGGTCGGCCACTTCTCAATCGCAATAAAGTCGAATGTACCCCCAGACATGATTGAGCTGCGTAGCTAGGGTAGGGTCTGAAGTTCAAAGAATGATTCGTTGTCGGAAAACACTTCAACTTTCCGATCACACGTACCGGTATATTGGATTTCCTAACCGGTTCACAGACAAGCTTTTCTATTAGAGAGCGCATAAAAACAGGCAACCTTGTAGAGATGCGCATAGCGGGTTTCAGTAGCTTGGGTGTACAAGCGCTTTTGGGCACCACGGATACCGAAACGCTGCACTCTGTGTTGAATGTAACCTAGAGACAACAGAGAGTGTTGCGTTTCTGTATCGCATTTGCAAGCAAACTGGGTAATGAGCACGACGGATAGCGAAACGCCGCACTCTATGTTGTCTCGAGGCTACACACAGAGTGCAGCGTTTCTGTATCCATCGTGCTCATAACCTAGCTTGCTTGCTGGTAAACTACGAACAAACTGGGTTATGGGTGCCTACAGTACCCATAATCCGCTGATCAGTCACGCGTAAACTGGGCCATGGATACATATGAAGGTATAGACAAGGACTACACAATTCCATGGTATCTACTCGTAGGTGTTTGGGCCCCTGGACCAACTTTTTTTTTTCCTTACAAAGGGTTTGAATCAGATGCTTGATCTCTGCAACCACGACAGGCATACTATGGTACCTTCAACACTTTTTCAGAGTCATACCATTGGACTCCTGGTTCAACCTATTGCACAACCCTAGACCTCTGACGCTAACTGTTTGTGATAAAAGTTTGATCACAAAGAGTCAGAATCAGACGTCTGATTTCTGCAGCAAAGATAGGCACGGTAAATGGCACGGTGCCCTCGACAAGTTATTGGGTTCGTAAAGCGACACAGTTAGAGGCATAGGACCAGGTCATGGAAACCGGATTGATGGTGATCAGAAACGCAGCAGACATGTCACAGCAAAGGTACATAGTTGCAACCTGAGAGTCTGTGTTGTTTGAGATCGGTGTCATTTCCTCCTGGCGTTCCGCATCACATTTGGCAACTTGCAACAATGGCATCCTTGCTCCAGCTTGTTCTTACGGAACGCGCGGCTCAAGCAGAGGAAGAGAACCAGCCACCGTTCTCCAGTGTATGGACGTTCTCCAGTTTATATGAGATAGTTACGCCAACGTGACATTGGAGATGTGTGCTCTGTTCAAGAGAACGATACGTTTTTTGAGTTGGCATCAGCATTCGAGAACCTGGATGCGCATAGGCGGAATCGCTTTGGGTTCCAGCTAACGTTGTGGAAGAATTGGAACCGTATATTGAATCACGTCCGGTTTCGAGAGGGATTTGTTTATCACTTCAATAATGTGCATGGCTTGACTCTTCGTTATGGCTGTCCATGCGGCAGCATTCAAATACGGTAGATGGGTGGAGTGAGCCTATTCTATCTGATGAAGGAAGGTCAAGACGACCAGCAGAAATGTAAGTTGAAAACGCCGTTTCACACGCTCAGGATATATCAAATGTTCCTTTTTGTCGTCATTAGTCGACGCATCCAACCTTGTTTCGACGAGAACCAGTGCAACTGCTGAATCGTTCGTTACCGAAACATGGCAGGCAGCTCCACCAAGTTGTCTTTAGGCATTGACAGGCCCAGAATTCTTGCTTGATAGAAAGTATAATTGTCTATCATTGTTTTGCTATGATAGCCTCCGCTCCAATGAATCAGATCCTACTGCATAGAAATCGATATCAATGCTAAAGTTGACTGACGCTCTGCACATTGTACGTAATGCGGGCCAGTAAAAAGGGCGCGGCCTCCTCTGTACCAAACTTGAACGTTGTAGCAAATGCGTCGTCGTCTGTCTGTAAGACCCGACATGAACATACCTCTCTTTATCAAGGCGTAGTACGATGCATCGTACATCGATATGCGCTTGAAGGGACTGTTGTTGTTCCCGTCAGGTTAGTGTGATGCCATCCATGCATGCTGCCACCCGCGATCACTAACGAACATCATCCACGTCTATTGTTCCAGCCATATACCAGTTCCACGATTCGTCTGCTTCAAGTATGCCAAGATTGTGCCGATCAGCTTCTCAAAGACAAAAGCGACCTGCCCCCATTGTTGTCAATTGCGAACGGTAATTACATTGTGTGTATGTCCAAAACCTCCCACTTGTCTCGGACAAACGAACAAGCCATTGCTCTCGTCTCCCCGTGTGTCTCTTTGTCTACAGTTACAGGAGGTGTATGCCGAACGATAAAGTCGCATCACTATGTCGTTCGGAACACGGAAGGTCCACATATTTCGATGCTTCCAGTTGACTTGAGTTCGCGGGTGCGAAGTCGCTGTAGTTGGGAGATAACCCAAGCTCAAGTTGCAGCATACAGAAAGAGATATGAGGTGGACCTCCCTCTATGTCAAGGTGCACTTTTGTTCTTGTCCAAGAACAATCGGGATTACATTGAATACGTCGGAGAACGTGGAGAGAGCGTGAATTTGCCAGTGAGTCAGGAGGTAATTGTCCATCAAACCACGGCAGCTACTGGTGAAACTCCAGATGTTGTGGATGAAGTTCGAGACGATAGTACCTACGCCCGTGGACCGCTCGATGAAGCACCTAAAGATACGCTTGAACATCTATGGGAAGACCGATCAAGTGTCATATTACCAAGTGAACCTGGAAAAAGTGGGTTCACCGATTTCCTATTTCGCAAGTCTAATAGCTTCGTCTCCTTGCGACAGAGGGCTGTCGGTACGAAGTGTTCCCGCAACTGTTCGCTGGAGGAAGCGGTGGTCCAACAGAACCAAGGTGGCGTCATTGTGGTGAAGCCGCTCAGCGAGGGAGGGACAGGTGCCGCTCACGAGTCCACACAGACTCTTTGGGCTGGTCGGTCGCTGTTGACATTAAAACCCCCGCTGTCACAGTCGCTGACGGGGTGAACCGCAGGTACTTAGGCTTGAGATCGGGGTCTTGGCCAAGGGGGTCGTGAAGCCCGCTGGTTTGTCGCCTTGGCACAGCACGTGGATCGCTGGTCACGTGCTGCGTGCGACAGAGAAGCGCAGAGCCGATCTTCATCAGAAGCTGGCTGGAGGCCCGGATGCGCTGGCATCGGGTAATCACCCAACAACGCAGTCAGGTGCTGATCACCCACCTACTGAGTGGCATGGGAACCCACTTTATGGTTATTGATGACGGGTGAGAAAATCTCTACGATTTGATGGTAGTGATCTGCAATCATGTATGTTCTTATTCATGGATAATCGACAGGAAAGCATGAGTATCGTGGAAGAAAACGTTTCATGATGCACTCGCGAGAGTCATTTACCCGCGGAACCAGATAATTTTTGACGTTGCGGCGTCACGGGTCCCACTTGTGGCTCTTGGGGACATAGCCGTCTCACTCCCCCTCAGCGCGTCGCCCATAGCCAAGGTTACAACTTTATCTATCTGCTCGGAAAACCTCCCCGGTGCGTATGCACTCGGTGAGGGTAAAACCCAGCCTACCTACTTCTCCGGTACTCGAGTCGGAGCTCGATCATTCCGATCCCACGCGCCAAGTCACAGTGCTTGTTACTCCCCAAGGACTTCGTGAAGAGGTCAGCTAGGTTCTTCTCAGAAGCGACTTGAGTGATCTCGAGTTGTTTTCCATTCAGGTCATGCATGAAAACGAACTTCGGGTGGATGTGTTTGGTGCGATCACTCTTGATGTAGCCTTGTCGTACTTGCGCAACGCATGTCGCGTTGTCCTCGAAGATCCTGATAGGTCCTAGCTTCGTCTTGACTCCACGGACGAACATGAGGAATCGGCGCAACCAGATGCACTCACGACTTGCTTCGTAAAGAGCGATATGCTCTGGCTGGTTGGTTGACGTGGCAGTTAGCGTCTGCTTCGTCGACTTCCACGAAATCGCAGCGTGCGAAGTCATGAACACGTAGCCAGTCTGCGAGCGTGCCTTGTGCGGGTCGGAGAGGTAGCCTGCATCTGCGTATCCACAGATTTCGTCGGTGACTAGATCACTGACGTGTACGCTCGTACCCTTGCGGTACAGTAAGCCGTACTTACGAGTCCGTGCCAGATATTTCAACAATTGCTTTACACCAGACCAATGTCTTCTGGTCGGTTCCGATGTGTACCGTGCAAGTGCACTAACGGCGAAAGCTATATCTGGGCGTGAGCAGTTTGCCAAATAAAGGAGAGCTCCAATGGCTTCCTTGTAGGGATACTTCTCGTCGAGCACCCTTTCACTGCCACGTCTTGGTCCAAAGACATCGCTATCTGGTCTCAGGTTCCGCACAACCATGGGGGTCTTGGCAGTCCGAGTGACATCCCTCATGTTGAAGCGTGTCAGCACTATGCTGATGTAGGTTGCCTGGTGGAACACAATCCCCGTCGGGATCTGAGTTACCTGAAGACCCAGACAGAACGATATAGTTCCAAGGTCTTTCACCTTGAACTCGGACTTCAGCGCTGCCATTGCAGCTTCGATTGTCGCGTCCGTTCCGACAATGATAATGTCGTCGACGTAGATCCCAATGATGGTGATCTCGGCACCGCTTCGCTTGACAAACAACCATGGGGAGCATTCATGAGTCTGAAAACCACGTTTAATCAAGTACTGCGAAAAACGCAAGTACCAACGCCGGCCGGCATGCTTCAACCCATAAAGCAACTTGTGCAATTGCACACACGGGAGGTACATTGACTTCTCCCCCTCGGCACGTAACCCCTCAGGGACTCACACATATAGTTCCACATCGATTAGACCATATAGGTACGCAGTTTTATGTCTGCCTGTCTGACTTGCATGTTATTCGCTGCACCGAACGCAAGTAACCAACGAAGGGTTGTCATGGTCTGACCGACGACTACGTATTGGAATAGTCGATACCTAAACCTTGCGTGAAACCTTGTGCCACAAGTCGCGCCTTGAAGCGCACGACTCTACCCTGTTGATCACGCATACGCGCAAACACCCACCGACATCCAATAGGTTGGTGCTGTGGGGGGGGGGGGGGGGGGGGGGCACTCTTGCACGTTTCCAAATACTTCACGATCGAGAAGTGACTGCAGCTCCGATTTGATGGCCTCCTTCCATTTAGGCCAATCGGGTGATGCCCTACAGTCCGAGACTGTCTGGGGCTCTGCATCTTCATCGATTGCTGCCAGGAACGAGCTGACGTTCGTGTCAGCAAGAACTTTGCTAATGGTATCGACATCATGCTCAACATCAACGACCTCTTGTAACGAGGCTGACCTCGTTACGTCACGTACACTGTGGAGCAGTGTAGGAAGCGCGCAACACAGGGACTTGTGTTGAATCGGGCAAATGGGAAACTGAAATTATGGATTAGGAAGCCTAGAAAAACCTACTCTTCCTATATAAAACCTCGCAGATCCGCCCTCGGATTTCTGCCATCCACTCAATCACAAGACCCTAGCGTGATTGGTGGGAAATCGGGATAATATCGTAGGATATTATCCAATCGGGAGACATTGCAACCAGATGGGTTCACGACGTTCCTATTGGACACCATTGACATGGGTCCGTACCCTGTAACGGGCACACCTCGTTATATCACCCTCCCCTCAAGACGAAAGTCGCATTGAATGACTTGCGACAGGGAGCACTTGTTGGTCAGTTGGTCCAACGGTGAGTCGCGAGCCGCGGCGTTGATCGTCACCGATCAACGCCTTCATTGTCGCGGTCCATTCGGAGAATGGACTCGAGCAAGAAGACCATCAGCGCCACCGACTACCGCGCTGCAATGGCAGTGCGCGCCATGAGCGCGGCTCAGGCGAGCGAGGATACCGCTGCGCGCGCCAGCGCAGCGGTCGAAGACAACTCGACGGCCGGCGAGGGCGCCACCTCCAACGAGCCACTTGAAGACACTGCGAATAACGATGGTGGTCATCCACCGTCGTCCAAGACGACTGAAGACCCGTCGGCCGACGCCGAGATGCGCTGCGCCGTCGAGGCCGACGGCGACGAAGAAATGAAGGCGCCGGCAAGCGCTGCGACGTTGATCGTCGCAGCGCGCAAAGCCACGCCTGCAGAGCGATCGCCGACGCTGTCGGAGCTCGTCGACTACGACGAGAGCAACGGCGAAGAAGAGACCAAGTCGGAGGACCGTGCCGCGCGCGGTCCTTTCGAACGATCGCCGTCGTTCGACTGCTCGTCGTCCGAGCGGTCGGCGAACAGCTACTCGGCGCCGTAGAGCGAGGCCGACGAGCAGATGAAGGAGGAATGAGAGGTCGCGGAAGATCCCAGCCCTCACGATCGACGTGATCGTGAGGTGATCATCACCAACGCGACTCACAAGAGTCCGAGGATCGAGCCTTGAGATCCTCGGTGCCAGAAGTCACACCCTGGCTCCCATCGGCTTACGACATCAGCCGATGGAGTGGTGCGCACGATCCCTTGCGGACGTACGATCTCTTCGACTGCGGTTGGCTCGAAGACCATCCGTACGTCGCGCGCCAATATCGCGACCGCGATCTGCGCCGTCGATTTCTAATCGAATGCTTTTTCGAACGGCGCTTCTATCGTCACAACGATAGACCGACTGATCGCGACCTCCCTGCGTTGATCCAAGGGTGGAATCAATTCCTTGACAACGTCAAGGTTAAGGGAGGTGTGATGAAGTGCGCTGCCTTTTCGCTAGCTCCTGGAGCTGGAAAAGGGTATAGACCTAGCGTGTATATGGGGAATACACGCAGGCGAACTTGGGCCCGTTGTGAAAACCCAAGTTCTGGCTTCGTACCTCACGTTATGTATCCCTTGACCGGTTCTTTTGAGCTTTGAAATATGGGGAAATACGTCCACTTGGAGTATTCCACCAACCCAAGACGGCTCAACCAGCTCTGGGTAACGACGAGGACCAGTCCTTTGATACACAAATACAAACGACACACTTAGACCCAGGACGGAAGACTAACTTCGATCCGCTGGGTCTCGCCTGGGACGGAGGACAACCTCGATCCGCCAGGACACTGGAAATCCCCTCTGGGATCTGGGAAACTCTCTCTCAACCAAATGGAGTGTATTACTTTAACTGGGGAACTACGAGCAGTTCCCAGCTATCGCAACACAAGAATACACAAGAATATGGAGTGCTCCAGGTCTCTAGTACAAACTAGTACCCTTTGCAGGTGCCTCAAGGGCTGGAAAGGGGGTTGGCTCCTCTCCTCACTCGCAAACACACCAATACCCACGCACCAGCAGCCAGACACACGCGCACACAGTCCACTAGGGCAAATCCAACACACGCAGGCTTACCTTGTGGCGTAGACGCTGGGTCCTCCCGCGGTTCGACGGAGGAGACTTGGGGAGTTGAGAGCAAAAAGCGAAGTCTTTTGAATACAGGGTAAAACCCTAAGGGGAGCTAGGAACTGGCTCCCTGAACCCTACCTACTTAACTACCAGATCTGATAATAACCCTACTCTGTGTGGTCTAACTGGAAATTGCACAATCCGAACTGGGAAACCCGGTAAAAACCAGTTTCCGGAATGGATGAATCTGGTCAACATCCGGAGAAAGCCAGCTCAAACCAGACAGAAAATCACCCACTGGGAAGGTCCAGTGGATGAACCCAGTTCCTGGCACACTGTGCCAGACTGGAAAGGTGGGTGAGTAGCTGGTACAGTGTACCAGGCTACTGCCACCTACTAACTCTTGTCATTTAATTTCCTAGCTACGATTCCAGCTCTGTGCCAGCTCCCACAACCTGGGACCAGGCAGCGAGAGACGCGGGCACTTCGTCTCAGAGGCATGAAGACCTGGCTCGTTGCGCTCAAGTCGCAACGAGAGAAGTTCGAAGGGTTCTCCGAAACTGGTGGACGAATGCGCGTCCACCGGCGCTCGCGCCGTAATGGCTTGCCTTGTTTCGTGTGGGGAGGAGCCTACCCACACTGTCCACCTGACGCTGACCGCGTCACTCGCGAGGAATACCTCAGCGAAGGGTGGAGAGGTAGGATCCCTGCCGACCTCCTCAAGGCCATTACAGGCCTCGAGCAAATCTGCGAGCGCCGCCGCGCGAGTGAGGAGCGTGCTGCTTCCTCGCTGCCTTACGCAGCGGGTGGATCTCGTCGTACTGAGCGACGAGACCCGGAACATCTTCGACGAGAGCCTCGCGCGGCTCCCAGCTATCTGTAGATGGCGGATAGCCGCGCCATCGAACGAGATACTTCATTCGACTACCGCCCTGCTGATCCCTATGATTCAGCAGGCGCTCAACGACCCAGCGCTTAGCACCACTGGAGTCAACCAGTGGGGACGGCGGCGGTGGGAAGACATTATCCACCGGCCGCGCCGACGTATCTTCAACGCGACGAGTCGTACTCGGCTCGTCGCGACGACTCGGATGATCTTCGGCTCCAGCTTGCGCAGGAGCGTCTCCGCTCAGACCTTGCGGAGGGGCGGTCGCAGCGAGTGCGGCTGGAGGCGCAGCTGGCGACGCTGCGGGGCTCGCACGACCGTGTTCAAGCGGAGTTGAACACGCTTGCCCGGGAGTACAAGCTTCTCCTCGGGACTCTTGAGCGCTCGGGGATTCCGATTGCGCGGAAGCGCCGTCGTACTGATTGTACGGACGAAGGCGATCAACGTAGAACGTAGGATGCGTCCGCATCCTACGAGGAAGCTCAAGCGTATACGCGTGCCCCGTGCGGCGGAGCACGCGGAACGGACCGATGAACTTCGGTAGCAACAAGTTGCTACCGAGGTTGGTAACTGCATGTGTAGGTAGTGTAGTCGTTGATAACAATACTAAGCCACCTTCATTAAATGAAAGAGTGTTTCCTCTTCCATTCTTGTCTGCGTTCATCTTCTGTCGATCGACCGCATGGGCGATCGTGTCCTGTACAAAGCGGACAACCGCTTGGCGCTTCAGCAAGAAGTCCTCTGCTGATTCCGTTTGCTTGGCAGCAGCGCGCGACGTGCGCACTGCTGAGATGTCCATCTCTTCTTCGACGAGAGCGCCATCGCTCTCGTCGCCGTCGTCGTCGTTCTCGCGAGTGCGACCAATGACTGGAGCGTCGTCGGTGGGAGGATCGACCATTACGTCGATCTCCGAGGAGCGAGAGCGGTCCGGGAGCTCGCTCGAGCGAGTCCCTCCCTCCCCTGAAGGAGGCTCACTCTCCAAAAGGGTTGGAATACGTGGATGGCGGAGGCCATTCACGTAGAACGGTGTATGCGTCGTCGACGCATGGACAGAGTTGTTGATGGCGAATTCGACCATCGGCAAAAACTCACCCCAACTCGAGCACGAGTGGACGTAGCCTCGAAGAATCTCTTCGATCACGCGGTTCGCGCGCTCTGTCTGACCATCGGTCTCAGGATGGTCAGAGGTCGACATCTTGATTCGTGTTCCGAGGGAACGGAACACGGCGCGCCAGAACTCCGCGGTGAACCGTGGATCTCGATCTGACACGAGCTATCATGGCAGTCCATGGTGTCGAAACACCGTGTCGACGAAGACGCGAGCGCAGCCTTCGGCTGTGATCGTCTCTGGAACTGCAGCAAGATGCACCATCTTGCTGAAACGATCCACGAACACGAGGATCCCGTTGTTCTTGTGTTCATCTTCGGGAAAGCCGAAGATGAAGTCCATGGAGACGGACTCCCAGCACTCTGTCGGTACCGGCAGAGACTGTAGCGGTGCGCGAAGTGAAGGTCCCGACTTCACTCGCTGGCAAACCTCTCAAGCACGGACGTACTTGCGCACGAACTTGAATTGGCGAGGCCAATAGAAGTCGCGACTCAACGTGAGATATGTCTTCTCACGTCCACGATGTCCGCTCACTGGAGCATCGTGGTACTCGTACATGATCCGCAGGCGCAGATCATGATCTCCTGGCACGATGACACGCGGAGTGTCGTCGGCAACGGCGCTGTAGAACAGCAGGCCGTTCCGCTGCGTGTACTGATGAGCCTTCGATCGATACAAAGCCGGCAAGCTCTTCAACGCTTGCGGCGATGGCTCTGCAAGGTAGGCCATCAAGCGCACGACCTCAGGGTCGTGTGCATTCGCAGCACGAATGTCGTCGAGCAAGGTCGACGACGGAACACTGGAGCTGAACGCAGCGAGTGCGTTCAGAGAATCTTGGGCTACGACCGTCGGCTCAAAGTCTGGCCGAGGGGACAGAGCATCCGCGACGACGTTGAGTCGTCCGGGCTTGTACTCGACGGAGAAGTTATACTCCGCGAAGAAAGGCAGCCACCTCGCCATGCGCTGCGAGAGGTATGGGCTGTTCACAGCCGTGCGCAAAGACGCATGGTCTGTGAAGACCTTGAAGGGTCTATCTCCGAGCAGATAGACGCGGAACTTGGCCAGTGCATACTTCATGGCAAGGAGCTCCTTGTCATGCACCAGATAATCACGCTCAGCTGGTTGCAGCTGACGCGACTGGTAACAGACGACGCGCTCAGCGCCGTCGTCGTCGAACTGCATCAGCGCTGCGCCGATGGCAAAGTCGCTTGCGTCACAAACCACGTGGAATGGTTTGTCCTGGTCCGCGATCGCCAGAACTGGCGATTCAATCAAGCTTTGCTTGATGCCTTCGAAGGAACGCTGAGTGTCAGCGTTCCAAGTCCACTTGGTGTCTTTCTTGAGTAATCGAGAAAGAGGAACAGTCATCTCGGCGTAGTTGCGCGAGTACTTGTGCAAGTATGCCGCGAGGCCAAGGAACTTGCGCAGTCCCTTGACGTCGAGTGGCGTCGGCCACTCCTTGATCGCTCTGATCTTCTCGGGATCAGGGCGCACGCCGTTCTTGCCGACTATACACCCAAGAACAGGTATCTCGCTGGCCGCGAAGATACACTTCTTCAGGTTCGCGTCCAGCTTATGCTCTCGCACAAGTGTGATAACCTCTCTGATGTGGAGTCTATGGACCTCCAGATCAGTCTTCCCGTCCATAGCTCGGCTATGAACGAAGACATCGTCGAAGTAGCTCGGTGCGAAGGATCGCACTGGGCGCAATAGATGCGATACGCATCTATTGAATGTGGCTGGTGCGTTGCTGAGGCCCTGAGGCATCACCAACCACTCCCAGAGCATTCCGCTTGGGGTGCTGACGGCCGTGAACGGAATATCCCGTTTACGCATCAAGATCTGATAGAATCCGTCCATCAGATCCATCGACGAGAAGATGGTGCTCTTCGCCATCCCGTCGATGATGACGTCCTTCCTCGGTATCGGCGTCTGCACCGGTATCGTCGCCGCGTTCAACTTGTTGAACGCGTGTACAATCCGCCACCCTCCTGTTGCCTTGCGCACACAGAAGGTCGGAGAGCTGTGAGGGGAGGTAGACTCCCTCACATGGCCAGCAGCGAGACGTTCTGCGAAGAACTTGTCGATCGCTTCGACCTGTTCACGAGGCAGTAGCCACTGCTTCATGACACAGTACTTCGAACCTGGCTTCAGGTCGATCTCGTGCCGCCGAATGCCTTTGTCCTTCGGCAATTCGCACGGCACGGATTCGGGGAACACATCCGCGAATTCGAACAAATCCTCGTAGAGAGGATTTCCCTTGAGCGACTCCCAGGATTGAGCCGAGTACCGCTCAATCCGTGTCTTCTCATCGAGGATGCTCTCGTCCATCGATGAACTGCTGAGAAGCCGTTCCTTCTCAGCAAACACCACTGCCGACCGGATATCGCTCACACATTCGTCCTCCGCGACGAGAATACAGATCTGCGTGATCTTTCCTTGACGCAGATCTCGCAAGAACCGCATGGGTTCGAGCGTAGGCAGTGCGGTGATCTCCGAAGTTGACTTCGGAGGCGCAACGACCTCGAGTGTGGATGCACCCACTCTCGTGCCGTCATTGACTAAGACGTTGATCGTCTCAGTTTCTTCCTGCGGCCTTATGCGCGCAGACTCCTCGAGCTGCAGTTGCGCACCTGCAGCGAGATCTCCATCGCTCGACGTTCTAGTCGAGGCGGAGAGTCGACGTTGCCTCCTTGCCGCAGACGTCGATACCTTCCTCTCATAGTGCTGCCCCTGTGGCAAGCTCTGTCTTCTTGATTCGCACGAGGATCTTCCTCACTCGACTCGTGCGACTCGCTCGCACGAGAAGTCTTCGGCGCTGTCTGCGACTCTACGCAGACCCCGGCAGCTGGCTCGACGACAAAGGTCGACTCTTTGTCGTAGTCTTGGGCAGTCGTACTAACGACCGAGTGACTGATGAGGCCATCACACTCATCTTTCACGCGTCCACGTGCATCTGGACGCTCCAGAACCGACATCAGGTGGCCACCTGATGACCAAGCGGGGGGGGGGGGGGGGGGGGGGGGGCATCGTAACGGATCGATGCCGCCAGCTGATCCATGGCTCGTGTGAACGAAGCCATGGTAGGCCTAGAATGACGTCGAACTTGTCATCTAGGTCGAGTACGACAAAGTCGTCGTCGTACTCATTGCCCTCAAGCGTGTAGTGGAGGCCCACTACGCGTTTCGTAACCTTCACCGTTGCGCCAGTTGCAAGGCGCACCGTCATCCTCGTCGGAGGAATGTCTCGCTCGACAACGTCGAGCCTCAAAGACTCGATAGACTGTCGTCGAACGAAGTTGTTCGACGCCCCACAGTCTACGAGGGCGCGAAGCGAAGACGAAGCTCCTTCGACTTCGAGCTCCAAGGTGATGAGGGCCTCATCATCACCAGGTGTGGTGAGCACAGAGACTGTGCTTTGGGAGCAGCCTTCGTCAAGAGTCCCACAAACTCTCCTGACGTGACTGGATCAGTAGGGCGCTCCACCCCTACTGACCCTGACCGTTTTTTGTTGATCATCACGCTGCTGTTTCTTCGCAGCGTGTTGATCCGACCACTGGACCTTCTTGTCCACGTGGCGACCGCGCCCATTGCCGCGAGGCACTGGACGCGCAGCATTACACTCATAAGCGTAATGCCCGGTCTTCTGGCATCGATTGCATTTCTGGAATCGTTTGTCCACGCGAGGGCGCTGCTCGCTCTCGGCGTAGGAAAGATCCATGGCCTCTGGATCACTTGAGTCTGTCGTCTGGACGGACGATAAGCAGCGGAATAGACATAAGCCTGTCGCAGGCTGAAGTCCTCTTGGCGAGCAGCCGAGATCGCGTCCTCGAGTTTATCAAACTCGAGATGGAACATCTAGGTCTTGATCGGCCCATCCTCGAGCCCCTTGATAAACGCAGCGACCTGCGTTTGATCATCTATGGGATTCTCCACGATGCAACTCACGAGATATCGTGCGTGCTGGGCGTAAGCGTGAATACCACGCTTACCTTGCCTGAGATCCAGGAACTCAGCACGAGCCCTGAACTCGGCTCGAGGCGGCTCAAACGCTTGTTTGATCTTGACCTTGAACTCTTCATACGATTGGAAGCAATACGGATCGTGCAACTCGAGACCGAGCGCCCACACCTTGGCACGACCTGCCAAGTTGGAGATGGCGTAGGTCACTCGCATCGCATCGTCATCGATGCGACAGGCTTCAATGGAATCGTCGAGTTCGACGAACCAAAAACGCAACAGGCTGTCACCGTCAGCCTTGTACTTGGAGATCTCGATCTTCAACGGCTCGACGCGTCGAGGCCGCTCTGCCGCCACAGCAGCAGACTGCTGTTGTCTCAACAACGCTGCTTGTTGAGTGTTCTGTCGCGCAGAGCTACAACACTTCCTCTCGCCTCGTTCAGCTCATGCTGGATGAACTTGGCGATACTCGCGTGCTGTTCATCACGCGAGAGCGAGAGGAGCATGGCGCCGACGGCGGCTTCGCCCACCGTCGCGGCCATGAGCTGAACAGCCTGCCACTCGAGCTCACTCAAGTGGAGGAAGCTCTCACGCGAGGCGTGGCGACCCTGCGCGCCAGGGGTTTCCGGCGCAGGGGGATTCATAGTCGCTGGGCGGACTACGAAGTGCTACCAGGTGTAACGAGGCTGACCTCGTTACGTCACGTACACTGTGGAGCAGCGTAGGAAGCGCGCAACAAAGGGACTTGTGTTGAATCGGGCAAATGGGAAACTGAAATTATGGATTAGGAAGCCTAGAAAAACCTACTCTTCCTATATAAAACCTCGCAGATCCGCCCTCGGATTTCTGCCATCCACTCAATCACAAGACCCTAGCGTGATTGGTGGGAAATCGGGATAATATCGTAGGATATTATCCAATCGGGAGACATTGCAACCAGATGGGTTCACGACGTTCCTATTGGACACCATTGACATGGGTCCGTACCATGTAACGGGCACACCCCGTTACACCTCTGGTTCGATGGAACCTCCAGCGAGTTCGTCGTTCGTGCGCCTCTTCCTCGGATTTCTATCCTTTGCTCCTTTTGGTCATCTACGCTTCTTTGGTTGAGTTGTCGTTGTGGACGAGGCAGGAACGGGGTCAACTGCTATCGTGGCAGGATAGTTGAATGCTTCATTGAGGGTTGACCGTGTCATCCGTAACGGATCGATGCCGCCAGCTGATCCATGGCTCGTGTGAACGAAGCCATGGTAGGCCTAGAATGACGTCGAACTTGTCATCTAGGTCGAGTACGACAAAGTCGTCGTCGTACTCATTGCCCTCAAGCGTGTAGTGGAGGCCCACTACGCGTTTCGTAACCTTCACCGTTGCGCCAGTTGCAAGGCGCACCGTCATCCTCGTCGGAGGAATGTCTCGCTCGACAACGTCGAGCCTCAAAGACTCGATAGACTGTCGTCGAACGAAGTTGTTCGACGCCCCACAGTCTACGAGGGCGCGAAGCGAAGACGAAGCTCCTTCGACTTCGAGCTCCAAGGTGATGAGGGCCTCATCATCACCAGGTGTGGTGAGCACAGAGACTGTGCTTTGGGAGCAGCCTTCGTCAAGAGTCCCACAAACTCTCCTGACGTGACTGGATCAGTAGGGCGCTCCACCCCTACTGACCCTGACCGTTTTTTGTTGATCATCACGCTGCTGTTTCTTCGCAGCGTGTTGATCCGACCACTGGACCTTCTTGTCCACGTGGCGACCGCGCCCATTGCCGCGAGGCACTGGACGCGCAGCATTACACTCATAAGCGTAATGCCCGGTCTTCTGGCATCGATTGCATTTCTGGAATCGTTTGTCCACGCGAGGGCGCTGCTCGCTCTCGGCGTAGGAAAGATCCATGGCCTCTGGATCACTTGAGTCTGTCGTCTGGACGGACGATAAGCAGCGGAATAGACATAAGCCTGTCGCAGGCTGAAGTCCTCTTGGCGAGCAGCCGAGATCGCGTCCTCGAGTTTATCAAACTCGAGATGGAACATCTAGGTCTTGATCGGCCCATCCTCGAGCCCCTTGATAAACGCAGCGACCTGCGTTTGATCATCTATGGGATTCTCCACGATGCAACTCACGAGATATCGTGCGTGCTGGGCGTAAGCGTGAATACCACGCTTACCTTGCCTGAGATCCAGGAACTCAGCACGAGCCCTGAACTCGGCTCGAGGCGGCTCAAACGCTTGTTTGATCTTGACCTTGAACTCTTCATACGATTGGAAGCAATACGGATCGTGCAACTCGAGACCGAGCGCCCACACCTTGGCACGACCTGCCAAGTTGGAGATGGCGTAGGTCACTCGCATCGCATCGTCATCGATGCGACAGGCTTCAATGGAATCGTCGAGTTCGACGAACCAAAAACGCAACAGGCTGTCACCGTCAGCCTTGTACTTGGAGATCTCGATCTTCAACGGCTCGACGCGTCGAGGCCGCTCTGCCGCCACAGCAGCAGACTGCTGTTGTCTCAACAACGCTGCTTGTTGAGTGTTCTGTCGCGCAGAGCTACAACACTTCCTCTCGCCTCGTTCAGCTCATGCTGGATGAACTTGGCGATACTCGCGTGCTGTTCATCACGCGAGAGCGAGAGGAGCATGGCGCCGACGGCGGCTTCGCCCACCGTCGCGGCCATGAGCTGAACAGCCTGCCACTCGAGCTCACTCAAGTGGAGGAAGCTCTCACGCGAGGCGTGGCGACCCTGCGCGCCAGGGGTTTCCGGCGCAGGGGGATTCATAGTCGCTGGGCGGACTACGAAGTGCTACCAGGTGTAACGAGGCTGACCTCGTTACGTCACGTACACTGTGGAGCAGCGTAGGAAGCGCGCAACAAAGGGACTTGTGTTGAATCGGGCAAATGGGAAACTGAAATTATGGATTAGGAAGCCTAGAAAAACCTACTCTTCCTATATAAAACCTCGCAGATCCGCCCTCGGATTTCTGCCATCCACTCAATCACAAGACCCTAGCGTGATTGGTGGGAAATCGGGATAATATCGTAGGATATTATCCAATCGGGAGACATTGCAACCAGATGGGTTCACGACGTTCCTATTGGACACCATTGACATGGGTCCGTACCATGTAACGGGCACACCCCGTTACACCTCTGGTTCGATGGAACCTCCAGCGAGTTCGTCGTTCGTGCGCCTCTTCCTCGGATTTCTATCCTTTGCTCCTTTTGGTCATCTACGCTTCTTTGGTTGAGTTGTCGTTGTGGACGAGGCAGGAACGGGGTCAACTGCTATCGTGGCAGGATAGTTGAATGCTTCATTGAGGGTTGACCGTGTCATCCGTAACGGATCGATGCCGCCAGCTGATCCATGGCTCGTGTGAACGAAGCCATGGTAGGCCTAGAATGACGTCGAACTTGTCATCTAGGTCGAGTACGACAAAGTCGTCGTCGTACTCATTGCCCTCAAGCGTGTAGTGGAGGCCCACTACGCGTTTCGTAACCTTCACCGTTGCGCCAGTTGCAAGGCGCACCGTCATCCTCGTCGGAGGAATGTCTCGCTCGACAACGTCGAGCCTCAAAGACTCGATAGACTGTCGTCGAACGAAGTTGTTCGACGCCCCACAGTCTACGAGGGCGCGAAGCGAAGACGAAGCTCCTTCGACTTCGAGCTCCAAGGTGATGAGGGCCTCATCATCACCAGGTGTGGTGAGCACAGAGACTGTGCTTTGGGAGCAGCCTTCGTCAAGAGTCCCACAAACTCTCCTGACGTGACTGGATCAGTAGGGCGCTCCACCCCTACTGACCCTGACCGTTTTTTGTTGATCATCACGCTGCTGTTTCTTCGCAGCGTGTTGATCCGACCACTGGACCTTCTTGTCCACGTGGCGACCGCGCCCATTGCCGCGAGGCACTGGACGCGCAGCATTACACTCATAAGCGTAATGCCCGGTCTTCTGGCATCGATTGCATTTCTGGAATCGTTTGTCCACGCGAGGGCGCTGCTCGCTCTCGGCGTAGGAAAGATCCATGGCCTCTGGATCACTTGAGTCTGTCGTCTGGACGGACGATAAGCAGCGGAATAGACATAAGCCTGTCGCAGGCTGAAGTCCTCTTGGCGAGCAGCCGAGATCGCGTCCTCGAGTTTATCAAACTCGAGATGGAACATCTAGGTCTTGATCGGCCCATCCTCGAGCCCCTTGATAAACGCAGCGACCTGCGTTTGATCATCTATGGGATTCTCCACGATGCAACTCACGAGATATCGTGCGTGCTGGGCGTAAGCGTGAATACCACGCTTACCTTGCCTGAGATCCAGGAACTCAGCACGAGCCCTGAACTCGGCTCGAGGCGGCTCAAACGCTTGTTTGATCTTGACCTTGAACTCTTCATACGATTGGAAGCAATACGGATCGTGCAACTCGAGACCGAGCGCCCACACCTTGGCACGACCTGCCAAGTTGGAGATGGCGTAGGTCACTCGCATCGCATCGTCATCGATGCGACAGGCTTCAATGGAATCGTCGAGTTCGACGAACCAAAAACGCAACAGGCTGTCACCGTCAGCCTTGTACTTGGAGATCTCGATCTTCAACGGCTCGACGCGTCGAGGCCGCTCTGCCGCCACAGCAGCAGACTGCTGTTGTCTCAACAACGCTGCTTGTTGAGTGTTCTGTCGCGCAGAGCTACAACACTTCCTCTCGCCTCGTTCAGCTCATGCTGGATGAACTTGGCGATACTCGCGTGCTGTTCATCACGCGAGAGCGAGAGGAGCATGGCGCCGACGGCGGCTTCGCCCACCGTCGCGGCCATGAGCTGAACAGCCTGCCACTCGAGCTCACTCAAGTGGAGGAAGCTCTCACGCGAGGCGTGGCGACCCTGCGCGCCAGGGGTTTCCGGCGCAGGGGGATTCATAGTCGCTGGGCGGACTACGAAGTGCTACCAGGTGTAACGAGGCTGACCTCGTTACGTCACGTACACTGTGGAGCAGCGTAGGAAGCGCGCAACAAAGGGACTTGTGTTGAATCGGGCAAATGGGAAACTGAAATTATGGATTAGGAAGCCTAGAAAAACCTACTCTTCCTATATAAAACCTCGCAGATCCGCCCTCGGATTTCTGCCATCCACTCAATCACAAGACCCTAGCGTGATTGGTGGGAAATCGGGATAATATCGTAGGATATTATCCAATCGGGAGACATTGCAACCAGATGGGTTCACGACGTTCCTATTGGACACCATTGACATGGGTCCGTACCATGTAACGGGCACACCCCGTTACACCTCTGGTTCGATGGAACCTCCAGCGAGTTCGTCGTTCGTGCGCCTCTTCCTCGGATTTCTATCCTTTGCTCCTTTTGGTCATCTACGCTTCTTTGGTTGAGTTGTCGTTGTGGACGAGGCAGGAACGGGGTCAACTGCTATCGTGGCAGGATAGTTGAATGCTTCATTGAGGGTTGACCGTGTCATCCGTAACGGATCGATGCCGCCAGCTGATCCATGGCTCGTGTGAACGAAGCCATGGTAGGCCTAGAATGACGTCGAACTTGTCATCTAGGTCGAGTACGACAAAGTCGTCGTCGTACTCATTGCCCTCAAGCGTGTAGTGGAGGCCCACTACGCGTTTCGTAACCTTCACCGTTGCGCCAGTTGCAAGGCGCACCGTCATCCTCGTCGGAGGAATGTCTCGCTCGACAACGTCGAGCCTCAAAGACTCGATAGACTGTCGTCGAACGAAGTTGTTCGACGCCCCACAGTCTACGAGGGCGCGAAGCGAAGACGAAGCTCCTTCGACTTCGAGCTCCAAGGTGATGAGGGCCTCATCATCACCAGGTGTGGTGAGCACAGAGACTGTGCTTTGGGAGCAGCCTTCGTCAAGAGTCCCACAAACTCTCCTGACGTGACTGGATCAGTAGGGCGCTCCACCCCTACTGACCCTGACCGTTTTTTGTTGATCATCACGCTGCTGTTTCTTCGCAGCGTGTTGATCCGACCACTGGACCTTCTTGTCCACGTGGCGACCGCGCCCATTGCCGCGAGGCACTGGACGCGCAGCATTACACTCATAAGCGTAATGCCCGGTCTTCTGGCATCGATTGCATTTCTGGAATCGTTTGTCCACGCGAGGGCGCTGCTCGCTCTCGGCGTAGGAAAGATCCATGGCCTCTGGATCACTTGAGTCTGTCGTCTGGACGGACGATAAGCAGCGGAATAGACATAAGCCTGTCGCAGGCTGAAGTCCTCTTGGCGAGCAGCCGAGATCGCGTCCTCGAGTTTATCAAACTCGAGATGGAACATCTAGGTCTTGATCGGCCCATCCTCGAGCCCCTTGATAAACGCAGCGACCTGCGTTTGATCATCTATGGGATTCTCCACGATGCAACTCACGAGATATCGTGCGTGCTGGGCGTAAGCGTGAATACCACGCTTACCTTGCCTGAGATCCAGGAACTCAGCACGAGCCCTGAACTCGGCTCGAGGCGGCTCAAACGCTTGTTTGATCTTGACCTTGAACTCTTCATACGATTGGAAGCAATACGGATCGTGCAACTCGAGACCGAGCGCCCACACCTTGGCACGACCTGCCAAGTTGGAGATGGCGTAGGTCACTCGCATCGCATCGTCATCGATGCGACAGGCTTCAATGGAATCGTCGAGTTCGACGAACCAAAAACGCAACAGGCTGTCACCGTCAGCCTTGTACTTGGAGATCTCGATCTTCAACGGCTCGACGCGTCGAGGCCGCTCTGCCGCCACAGCAGCAGACTGCTGTTGTCTCAACAACGCTGCTTGTTGAGTGTTCTGTCGCGCAGAGCTACAACACTTCCTCTCGCCTCGTTCAGCTCATGCTGGATGAACTTGGCGATACTCGCGTGCTGTTCATCACGCGAGAGCGAGAGGAGCATGGCGCCGACGGCGGCTTCGCCCACCGTCGCGGCCATGAGCTGAACAGCCTGCCACTCGAGCTCACTCAAGTGGAGGAAGCTCTCACGCGAGGCGTGGGCGACCCCTGCGCGCCAGGGGTTTCCGGCGCAGGGGGATTCATAGTCGCTGGGCGGACTACGAAGTGCTACCAGGTGTAACGAGGCTGACCTCGTTACGTCACGTACACTGTGGAGCAGCGTAGGAAGCGCGCAACAAAGGGACTTGTGTTGAATCGGGCAAATGGGGAAACTGAAATTATGGATTAGGAAGCCTAGAAAAACCTACTCTTCCTATATAAAACCTCGCAGATCCGCCCTCGGATTTCTGCCATCCACTCAATCACAAGACCCTAGCGTGATTGGTGGGAAATCGGGATAATATCGTAGGATATTATCCAATCGGAGACATTGCAACCAGATGGGTTCACGACGTTCCTATTGGACACCATTGACATGGGTCCGTACCATGTAACGGGCACACCCCGTTACACCTCTGTTCGATGGAACCTCCAGGCGAGTTCGTCGTTCGTGCGCCTCTTCCTCGGATTTCTATCCTTTGCTCCTTTTGGTCATACGCTTCTTTGGTTGAGTTGTCGTTGTGGACGAGGCAGGAACGGGGTCAACTGCTATCGTGGCAGGATAGTTGAATGCTTCATTGAGGGTTGACCGTGTCATCCGTTCAGTTGGAGTGAATACGTCAGGCGCATTCTGTACAATGCTGTGCAGATGAAGGATGCGTCATACGTCCTTCTCACCTTGACCGTTGTATGGATCCTTGTGAATCTCCTTCGTCGACGGCTGTTCGAATGTGAAAGCCGATCTAGAGGCGTCATCGTCGTCACCAAGTTTCGGGAAGGTTTGTTCATCGAATTCACACATGGTGATGTGTGCCGTAAATAGGTCTCCTGTTTGAGGACTTAGGTAACGGATAATCGATGGTGATTGGAAACCTACGTATACCCCAAGCTGACGCCTGGGTCCGAGCTTGCTTCGTTGGTGTAGGGGTATAGGGATGTATACCGCACAACCAAAGATCCTCAGATGCTTTACTGATGGTGGAAACCCATGAACAAGTTCATATGGCGAAGGCCCAACATCAGGAGCAGGCCTGTACTGGATAAGAGCTGCCGCATGAAGAACTGCATGACCCGAAGCGGCAGGTTCGATCGCAGTAGCAAAGACCGAGCGATCATCTGGATCTGATTCACAAGGTTCTCTGCATTCGTGTTGTGGGCGTATGGTACGGAAGTCTCCAGGTTTATCCCGCTGGACGTGCAGAACTCCTGAAATGACTTCGAGACGTACTCGGATGGGTTGCCGACACGAAGATTCGTGATGGTGTGCTCCGGGAACTGCGTCTTGAAGTGAATGATGCTAGCTAGCAGCTTTGACATCACTTCGTTTCGAGACGTGAGCAGTTGAACCTTCAAGAACCGAGCCGATGTGTCTTTCACAACCATGAAATAGTTGAAGGGACCCGATGGTGGAGATATCGGGCCGCACACATCGCTCACCAGAGTGTCGAGGACACCGCGTGGTTTGATCTTCTCGCCGTGGAGCTTGACCTTCGGGCGGTTCTGAAGCTTTCCCATCGCACACGGTCTGCACAGTCGTTTGCTATGAGTGGCAAAGTTACTCTGCTTCAGTGGCATGCCAACCACCGCTCTCGACATTCTCTTCATCATGTCCCTGCCTGGATGACCTGACCGACCGTGCCACTGCTCATACACGCTCGTCTCGGTAGAACGAGGAGCAGATGTGCCAATTATGTCGTGGATGACACTAGCCGGACATTCTGGCGACGGGGTGATGGAAGTGACATAGAGTCCGTTGCCATTTTCCTCACATTCCTCCACGATCTGACCTTTCGCATTGGTCAAACGCAAGCACTCCCTGCCATCGGGGAGAGCAGCTGTGTTGACGTGCAATCCATTCTTTCGGATGTCGGCAAAGCCGATCAAGTTCCGAGAAGCGGATGGTGCGAAGATTGCCTTGGTGATGTTGATCGTAGTTCCGTTAGGAAATGGATTTGTGCTTGTCCAGCACCCTTGGCGATCGACGCAGCACCGCCAATTGTCTTGACTTTGGCGGGCGTTTGCGATGCCTCGAGTGACGTAAAGAAGTTCCGATCCCTTAGGATAGCGTTGGGTTGTTCCTGGGTCGATGAGGCAGGAGTCATATTCGCTCTCATGACTACTGTAGCACTAAACGCAGTTCGCTTCAGCCTCGTCACTGTCATCGGACAAGTTCGTCATGAACGTGGCCTTATTCTTCGAAGACGATGGTCCTCTGTTCTTCCCCTTCATCGTCTGAGACGACTTCGCGTTTCGCAGTGAGTCTTGGTAAAGCTTTACGTAGAACGCAGGTGTGGGGCACTTCGCAGCCCAGTGACCTCTTAGAGCACACTTCCTGCATGCGTTGTTCGAATCCGAATTGTAGAATGCCTTGTGTGCCCCAGGCTTCCTGTTCCCTGATGAGAACTTCCGTCCCTTTCCATTGCCCTTCCACTGCTTCGTTCCATGACGGCGCTGATGAGGCTTATCCTGTTGACGTGGAACTTCCCCATAGTTGACTTCAGCCTTCAACGGCTTTTCAGGCGCCTCCGGGACGCTTCACTCATCGTGGTTACGCTGAAACAACAAGCCGTGCTTCTCATCGAGCAGTAGGGTAGCCACGAGCTTGTCGAAAGTCGTATGGTTCATGCGGCGATACTGTGTAGCCAGTATGCGTTCCGCCGGACTGAACGTCGTGAGAGTCTTGTCGATCTTGTCCAACTCCGTCAACTTCTTACCACACCACGAGAGCTCGCTTGCGATGCTGTACAGCTTTGTCGTGTACTCGGTGACTGTCTTGAAGTTGTAGAAACAGAGTTTGTTCCATTCATTGTTCAGGAGTGGCAACATTGCTTGCTTTCGATCGGTGTCGAAGCGAAGACGCAGACTTGTCCAAATTACAGCGGGGTTGCGTTCCTCAAGGTAATTGAACTTTAAGTCTTTGTGCACGTGCCGAGGATCAGGCACACTGCGCGGGCAGCGTCTTTGCGAGTGGCAACTTCCCTCGTCGTAGTGCCGCTTGGTATGACGAAGTTTTCATCGATCGTGTCGCTAAGGCCTTCGGCGCATATGTTGTTGTAGCACTCGAGTGACCACACGATGTAGTTCTCGCCACCGATGTCCAGCGCTGGGAACTTCAACTTCTCTAGGTTCGACATGGTAGGTGCGGACGAGACGGCACTAAGTACTTCTCTGCTAGGTACGACTCCCTAAGTACACGTTGAGCAAAATGCCAGAGTACTAGGTACGAACTGCGCGGGACTAAGTTCGATAACGAGCTTACTAGAAGAAGAACTAAATGCACTTAGTTAAAGATATTACACGAACACCACTCGTCGTCGCAGTGCTTCTGCTTCTTGCGCTGGCGCTCTTCTTCCTCGGCTTCCTGTTGTCCGCGCTTCTCGTTCACGACCTTGGACTCGAGAATGGACGTGATCGTCTTGCCCACGATCTTGCGCTGAAGGTCGCAGTGAAACGGCACTTCACCAATCGCGGAGACGATGTGCTTGATCCGGTTGGACTGGACAGCGTATTCGTTGAGCTTCTTCGTGAACGCGCCGTGGACTCTGACGACGCGCTCGATCGCCTCTTGAAGATCGTCGCGCATTTGGTCGAGGGACTCGGCGCGGTCGCGTTCGAGGTAGCCGATGGACTTGGCGAAGTCCGATCGGCGAAGCTGTACTTCTTCTTCCTCGACCGTGGCCTTGAGCTGAGCTGCGACTCGACCTTGGCGGCGACGGGGCGGACAACAGGCTCTTTTCCGCTGAGGTCGAGGGTGGCAACGATCTTCGGTGACTTAGGCAGCTTGGTTACCTTGACCACGCGGGCGTCAAACAGGGGTAGGCAACGAACTAACGAGTCCACCACGAGTCAACGCACGAGCACGGGAACCTTGCTTTTACGTGCGGGGCACGGCAAACGCGGGTCTTCCAGCGCTCGAAGCGGGTCGCAGACGATGGGTTGATGCACGAACCCCGGGTCGGTCCGACAGGTCACGGGTCGTGTGTTACAGGTGGCACTATTTGGAGGTAATGTAGGAGACCTACTATTGGATAAAATTAAAAATTAGCCAGATCCTAATCCTACAGGGTGGCTCTCAGCCACAGGTTTGCCGAAGGATGTGGAGGAGTGGGCACCTAGCGTGCGCTCGGCCATTTCAGGCACGAGTCGCACACGGCCACTCCCGAAACTGACGGCCACACAACATTTCAAGTACTCGACCCGACCGTCCACAAGTAACTGACGAAGATGGCCTTCTCCGCCTCGTTCGACACCAAGCTCGAGCGGTTCTCCGGTAACCGCAGCGACTACGCCGTGTGGAAGGACCGGCTCCTCACACATGTCCACATGCGCGACGAGAAGCACCAGAGGAGCCAGCTTGAGAAGGGCAAGCCAGAGGCGAAGGTTCCGGAAGCTTCCCTACCGGTTCCGATGGGTACAAGTCAAGAGTCGGCTACGTCACAGGTGACCTCTCCGGCATGTGACGGGATCCTGTTTGAGGATAGAAGCCCACCTGTTAACTCGGAGATCAGTTACTACGTTGGCTCAGTCCAGCATGAAACCGTGGGAGGAAACGTCGACGACGTCGAGATGACGGTAAGAAGAAGATACGCTACGTACTTGACTAAGCTGAGGACGTTGAAACTGACACGGTCACTATGGGTTGTGGATACAAGAGCAGGTCGAGCCATAACTGGTGATAGGGGCTGGTTCGCGGAACTAGAGAGAGCAAAGGCAGAGACATTTGTCTACGGTAATTGAGGGACATCAACTAGCGGGATGAAAGGGGTAGCTAGGTTGTGTGTCTACAATACAAAAGGAAATTTCCATTACATGCACTTGTCTGATGTCTATTATAACCCACAGTGTGGGAATAATCTCATTAGTACCTACCATCTAGCTAAGCATGGCTTTCGGTTTCTTCAGTCAAGTTGTGGTGAATTCCACTTCTTTCTGAACCGAACAAACGAGTTACTGTTCGCTGCAGTGGCCATAGGACAAGTTTATTACCTACGTAGGTGCGCCAGAATCTGAAGATTCAGGTGGTAAGGTCTGACCTGAGGACAAATGTGACAAGACAGGATAAGATACGCCTCCTCAAGGAATGGCATCTGAGACTAAGCCATGCCGGAAAAGAGCGGCTACTACAAGTACTATGTGGCCAGATAATGGAAAATGTCCCGCAACTCCCTTATCAAGAGTTAAAGGACATTCCTCTGTTCTGTCGAACGTGTGAGCTGGCGAACTCTAGGCGCATGTCATACAAGGGCATGATGGGAAGTCGACCAACGGAGCCACTTCACACTTTACATACGGATACAACCGGAAAGATCAGGGTACAAGGCCTGTGTCTATCGTCTGGATACCGGTATGCACTGGTGTGGTTGATGATACAACCAGCTTTAAATGCTACTTTGCGCTGAAAAGCATGACAGAAGTCAGAGATATGATCCGGGACTTATTGGTGCAACTGGAAGCCCAGTTCCCATACAAAGTTCGGAGAATCAGGACTGATGGAGGTTCAGAATTTGTCAATGGAGTTCTGGAAACTATCTGTAAAGAGAGGGGAATGCTCTTTCAAAGGTCAAATGTTGAGTCACCCGAAGAGAATGGGAGCGCAGAATGTGCACACCAAACCCTCTTCAGAGAGGTTAGAAGTGAATTACTTGGTGCTCAGATGGGAGCAAGGTGGTGGTCTGAGGCACTTCTTTATGCTGTAGCGGTTGAAAACCGACTAACTACCGCTCGTCTGGGTAATAAGAGCCCATTTGAGGCACTATATCAGATGAAACCGGATGGTAGTATGCTGCAACCATGGAGGATAATATGTTACGCACATATCCCAAAATCTAAAAGATCATTCCAAAACTGGGAAATCGCGGTCTAGAATGTAGGCTATTGGGTCTCTCAGATGATCAGAAAGGATATAGGTTATATGATGTCAAGAATAAGAAGATTCTGGTTGCTAGAGATGCCAAGTTTGGACAACCTGACACAGATAAGCTCATAGAAAAGTCTTTTCCCTCAGATTCTCCTGCTCTAAGTATTGAGGAAATCGAGGAGATCTCATGTCTGGGTAGTTACAAAAGACAGCTCTCAAATGAGGAGACATATGTCCCTACCCAAAAGAGGCATAAGGCGGGTGAATAGTCAAACGAAGAAGTGGGAGACACAGAAAGTGCTCAAAATGTGGGAGACACTGAAAGTGCTCAGAATGTGGGAGAATTCGCGGAGGAGGATTTGGAGCCAGGCGACATTGTGACTCGTTGTTCCGGGCACGTCGTTGATGAAGATCCATCCGACCCTACATATGCGATCAAACTGCAAAGTCGCGGCGAGATCAAGTATTTGATGTGCATAAGAAAACCAGTGAGGGGCCTGGGCCTGGGACGCTTCGTGAATCGTGAAGAGCGAGCACGGGGATACCCAAGGAAGAACTGTGCTATCACCAAACTTGGTAAGCACATCTATATCCAGATCATCAAGCTAGTCCCCAAGCATGGAGAGCTCTACACCACGTACAGCCGCGGCTATCGAATCAAGAAGTAGGTGTACGTGCATGATCGTTGTTTGCGTTCAGGGAATTGAATGGATTATTAGCAACGAAAGATTGTGAGTGCGCAGCAGTGGCATTGTAGCAAGCAAAAGGGTGGCGTGATATTCCAAACTTAAGCTTTCCTCTTGCTGTGTTTCACTTGGTCTCGCTCACTCGCCCATCAAGTTCATCCACGGAAGCCAAAGTCGACCGGCTCGACCCAGGCGCTATTGAGCCGCATAACCCCTTGATGCTTATGCCCGAAGGCGAGACCAGGGTGGAGGTGGTTTGCTGGAAATCGTTAAATCGGTGTGCGATCACTTCTGGTGGAACGATGTGCTCGCCTCTCTCGCTCATTCACATCGCTTCGTTCAAATCACTGCACCTGAAATTCACGATGCCAGAGGTGGTTCGCGGCTTCAGCAGCGCTCGCGTAACGATCAAACTCTGGCACACGAATATTGGTGTTGATCACATCGACGTGACGGCGAAGCGCGCTCGCAAACTTCTGGAAGCACTCAGCATGCGCATGACTAATGCCTTCTCAATACCAGCGATATCCGTCGTCGGTCTCGAAGAAGTCATCAGCTCGACAAATGACCACGCGCAGACCCCTCGCTCTCGCGTACAGGCGGACGCAGTCAGCGAAGATCGACTTATCGCAGCCTATCCCGCGCATGATGATCACGTGGTTGAAGTGGACCGCGTAGGTCTCCCTCAGCCCGATATAGTAATCGATCATTTCCACGCACTCATCGTGGGCGATCTGGCGCATGGCTGGCGGCTCGTTCATTCCGGAAGAACAACTTGGAGACTGGTGCTGACCTCTTGAATGGCGAATCCGATTCCGATGCAGCCGTTGATCCAACGGCGAGCTGGCATACAATTTCGGAGTATAATACGAGATGAGATGAGAGCCAAGTCACTCAGCCTTTTTGTCCAATCCAGTTGGTGTAAACCCAGGGCGTTCCAAGCGCCAACCCATCTTGGACCCAACACATAGTGAATCAAAGACATTTGCCCGGTTTGCCCAAGTGCTGCAATATCTTGATTGGCTATAATTAATGCTTTTGTCAAGTGCATACATTTTTCAAGATCTATGATAGGGGTTTTGGACCAATGACGGTGAGTCCTCTTCTACCTTGCATTTGCTTTGACGACTGCACTGAAGGCTGACCCCGTGGCATGGAGTCTTGGTACGATGTTGGAATTCTCTGACCGTAAAGACCGAGATTTGGTCCAGCGTGTAAAAGCCATCGAGGATAGAGGAGGGGCTGTCTCGTGGGTTACCCTCGCCGGCGCGATGGCGTACTCTAAGAAGACGAACGAGCAGTAAGAGGATGAATGAAGACTCTCAGAACTACACACGGAAAGCATCTCAGTGCGTTTCCAAAGCACTTCTTTATGAAGTCAACTGCAATGAAGAGCAAGAACAAAAGCAATCGCCCTCCATTCTCAAACCATCGCTTGGTTAGTAGCGGCGGAGCACGTCAGATTAGCGGCTTGATCGCCAGCGATCCTCACGTCGGAGCGTAAACGAGTGATATCCAGGACCAAGAGAGCAAACAATCGCCACAATCGAAAACCAGTTCCAGCCCCAGCGCGATCGAACACATTTGTGTGCGGGCCACCGGCAGCAATCTTGCGATTTTGGCGCTCACATCCGAGCCATGTTTTGCAAACGTAAGTTGTCTCGGCTCAAGTCGTCGTTCGTCTACTTCAGAGAGCGCACAAGCATTATCAACACGCCTCTTTGCGACGATTCCTGCCGGCGTAGTTTGTCAGAAGGCTGGCCGGATGGCAACAAACGTGGGAGGGCTCTCGGTGACAGGTATAAGTGAGCTCGTTCGTGCCTGTGAGTTGACGAGCGACGATGTTTTTCTCGACATTGGCAGTGGTGTGGGCAATGTGATCGCCCAGGTGGCTTTAGAAGCTGGTGTACGACAAGCCATTGGTGTGGAAATGCAAGCTGCTGTTGCAGAGGCAGGCAAAGCGCGCATACAAGAAGCGAAAGCAGAGTTTGAAGCTTTACAGAACGTCCAAGTTATCGTGGGAGACATCCGAACGCTAGATCTTCGGATCGTACATCGTAGCACCGTGATCTTCTCGCACAATAATTTCTTCGATGCGAGCTCCAACCTTGCGTTACGTTGTGTCTGTTGCGAGCTCGCAGCACTCAGGCTTCTCATTCTCGGGGCCAAGATGTGTCCTCGTCATCGTCAGCACTGTGCAGATGTGTTGCGCTATGTGGGAGATCGCAGGAGCAATCAAGGTTCAGGTGAGGTACACGAACTCGACATCTACGCTGTACATGTACAAGAGAACTCAACAGTATAACGACGCGTTTCGTGCGTAAGCATCACATGTATAATGTATTATGCCGCGCACATTGGTTTGCCGAGACTTCCGTCATGGTTTGATCGATCTCGAACGCACCAGTGCGTCGGCACCGAACAGATCACCAAACATTGACACGCTTGCATTGCGTTACGACGTCGGCGTGGCGTGTGCGGATGCGCTACTGGACGCACTTGCCATCTTCACCTGGGAACGTCATCACCAGCTCAAATTATGAGCCATTATCTTCTCATCACTTCATTAGATAATGGCTCAAAACTTGCTGAGCGCTCGAGGAAGCAGCCCACAGACGTGTGGGACTCTTTGGGATGCTCACCCGCAGCACTTCAAGAAAATGGCATCGTTGCCGAAGCAAACCGTTGCTTTCATGAACTTTACTTGAATACTTCGAGAGGCGCCGGAAATGTATCTGTGTTATGACCAATGATCAATTTCCCTGGCGAAGTTCTGTTTTCGTAGAAGAACTGCTACAGAAGGGTACAAATTGTTCCCTTCTGGCGCGGGCGAGATTTGAAACCGTCAGTTTTGGCACTCTCCCTCTGGTGAGATCAGATATCTCCGCAAGTTGAACAAACCCAGAGGGAACAAATTGCTCCCTTCTGGAGAGAATATACTTGACTTCATTATACTGATACTATTCCTATTGCAGAAATTCCAACCACGAAAGGGTTAAATAACAATAACCTCGAAACTTATTTGCAATTTTGCGAGGTTTTATTACAAAAGGCGGTAAGTTTGCGGTTAACTTCACCTGTCGCAATTCCAGAACGTGTAAAATTTACACGATCTGGAAAATTTGACTTGATTAAAGTATCCATACAATCCCTGTTTGCACGGAGTTGATTGCGAAAGTGTTAACTAGTGGTTGGCCAAGGGCCGTTGGACAGCTTCCCAGAGACCAAGGAAACAACACAAATACATTCTCATTCGGCAATTTGCCTCCTACCCGACAACACTCGGTCACGTTATCAGCACTGCTGGCTCCCGCCTGAGCCCCGACGGTCAAGACATCCTCCCCTCGCTCGCCTCCCGACCCGTAGACCCGACCCGACCCGTCGACCCGTCGACCCGAACCGAGGCCCACGATGTTGTGTGGCCGTCAGTTTCGGGAGTGGCAGTGTGCGACTCGTGCCTGAAACGGCCGAGCGCACGCCAGGTGGCCACTCCTCCACATCCTTCGGCAAACCTGTGGCTGAGAGCCACCCTGTAGGATTAGGATCTGGCTAATTTTTAATTTTAACCAATAGTAGGTCTCCTATATTACCTCCAAGTAGTGCCACCTGTAACACTCCCACTAAAAGTAGTCAGATCACTGAACTCACAGCTGAAATGTCTGATTTCTGTTCAGACTTTTTCCTTCATTCACATATTCTGATCTGCCGGATCTTTCCATAGACGAAAAATCTGGCGTCCTTTTAGAAGAAAACCAACCTCTCGCGGTTCCTTCTTGATTTGGTTCTGACCTTTCGCTCTACTTCTTCTAGATTTACTAGAAACTTCCTGAAACTTAGAAAGATTGCAGGTCCAATCCTGATTTATTCCCTGAATCCTTCCAAAAAAAAACTGAATCCTTAGAACCTTTTTCGGGAAGTTTCCAAATTTTGAGAATAAAAGAAAGAATCCTATGTATTTCCTCCTTTCTCTTCCTATGCAGTCACTGCCTGGATCACCCGAGCCGGATAGCTCAGTCGCCAACTTCCTCCCATCGGGAAAAACCCCTTTGGAATTCGCCACCTCGACGTGCGGGCCGGATGGCTCGGGTCAGCCTAAGCTGCGGGACACCCCATAGAACAATCCCGGGGGATTGGGCCATAGTGCCATTCGCTCGCCAACCCCGGGGAGCGCCCAACTTGGTGGTTCAACAGTTCCGTAATGGACACGAACAGATGTATCGTGTCGGGCTGGCTGTCTTATGGAAAGGTACCCCCGGGATCATTTTTCTGGTGGGGAAGTTGCGCAACCCTTACTATTAAATATCACGTACTTCAACACCTCTCTTGTATCATATCGTATTTAACCTTGTTAAGTCCTTTTACGTACTTAGGTTAGGTTCGCAATAACTCGTACTTAATATAGATTAAGTTTTACCGAACTTTGCAGCTCTTACGTTCCCTTACTCCCTGTGTTCGCACTTATCTAGGGTTTTGAACTAGCCAAGCTAACTCCAAGTCCCTACTACATCCTGTGCTAGTCACCTCAATCAAAGACGTAGGTTTCTAACCCCCATTAGTTCCCTTAATTTTTCGAACTGATTTTGCGGTAACGCTTTTGTCAGTGCGTCCGCCACCATGTCTTTTGTATTACAGTACCTAACCTCAATGCGTCCCTTCTCATATATCTCTCTTGAGTACATACTCCGAGTCTCAATATGTTTGGTCGAAGAGTGATTGGCAGGATCTTTGACAATACTGATTGCAGCAGTATTATCACACCAGCATAAAATAGGCGCATTTTGCCTAAACCCTAGTTCCTCAAGTAGTTGCCACATCCGCTCACTCTCCTTTATGCCCTCGCTAATGGCAATTTCTTAGCTCAGACTGAACAGTGTGGAGGCTAACAGTGTCCTGTCTCGCACTTTTCCATGACACACATGCATCAGCGAGGATGGTTATGTAACCAGTAACTGATCGCCTTTCCTCATTAGCGTTCACGAAGCTCGCATCTGTGTATAACTCGTATGTAACCCCCCTATTGGTTCCATCATAGACGAGTCCATACGTCGATGTTCCTTTCAAGTACTTCAGCACTCGCTGTGCTGCCCGCCAATGGGACCTATTGTAGCAGGACAGAAACTTGCTGAGCTCCCTCACTGCATTTGCAATATCTGGGCGTGTACCCCTAACAAGGTACATTAGCGAACCCACAAGACCTCTGTAATCAAACGGCTGAGCCGCAATCTGATCTTTTGACATTTTCTCTTCTTTTACTAATTCCACACTCTTTGCCTGTGGGGTCAGCACAGTATTACAGTCTTCCATATTGAATTTCTTCAAAAGTTCCTGTACATACTGATGTTGGGAAAGACTCAATAACGGAAATGACCGATTACAATCCGGTCTTCTAAATATTAGTACCAGGAAATTTCCAGAAAACGGACTCTATTCGGGAATCGGTCTTTTATTCCTCCTCATGAAGAATGCTGATTTCATCTAGGCAGTCATCAAGCTCCTCCATGTTGAACACGTCGGTGTCATCGACGACTGCATCTGCCTCCCACGCGGCCACGAACTCATGGCCATAGACATCGTGGCGTGCAATGTGCCAGTCGTAAATGTTGTCGGAGAATCCTGCAGCAGCAATAGAGTTAGCAACCGTGGTTGAAACCACTCGTCGGTGAGAATCGTGAGATTTGTTCGGCGACGGAGAGAGAGCTCAAACCGGGCCATAAAGTTCGCAAGCCAATGCGTGGATGCGGAAAATGGCTTGGGGCTTTCGTCGTTCACGTGCAGCGAGACGTAGATGGCTTGGGCCATGTCCATGATCCATGCGCGTGTCACCTTCTCCTTCCGGAGTCTCTTCGAAATTATTTCGTCATAGAGGATGGCCTCCATATCAAGAGAGATGGGCTTGCGCCCCCCACCAGAAAGACGTTTCTGGTGCGGCTTTGCAGCCAAGATCTCATCCCGGTTACGCCACCACTTTCGGATTGCCGCGCCGTCCACGTCGAGACCGAGCTTGCGAAAATGTGCCTCTGCTCGCGAGGGCTTGTTGTCGCCTTCCTCCTGGATCCACACGATGACTTCTTGCTTGCGCCATGTTGGGATGGCTTGGCGTCGCTCCGTCGGCATGTTCGAGAATGCGCCAGCATAGATTCTGTAGTTGCCGCACTAAATAATAGCCGGTCTTGTATTTTTGAATAGTGACTGGCGAAAACGCTGTCCGGACTCTAATAGGGACGGGTCTTTTAATCGGTCATTTCCGTTAATTTCCTCTGCCGTCCATCTTTAAAAGATAATGGACCTCTCCTAAATCTCTCGTTTTGAGCCTTGATGAGAGTCGGGCCTTTACCTCCTGAATCAGAACCAGACTGGTCCCGGCGATTGTGAGATCATCCACATACACGCAGATGATTACGTGATGAGTGACTCCATTTACCTCCCACTTTTTACGGTGGGGCAGTGGGAGATGAGTCGGTGGGTGAGATACCCCGGCTACGACCACGTTCCCAGCGGATTAGGAAACCGAACCCTCAGTATTAGAGGTTTATCCGGTTCGTAAACAGCGTGATGACCAATAGGCCAGGTATCCCAATCCCTAGGTCCATAAAAGAGGCTCTGTCAGGCACACATTCTAAGCAGTGGGAGGCAGCTGTATCTGAAGAGTATCAGGCACTCAGAGCAAATCAGACATGGGAACTGGTCACCCTACCCCCGGGTAGAAAAGCGCTTGGATGTCACTGGGTGTTCGATGTAAAGTATAAGGCAGATGGGGCAGTTGAGCGTTTCAAGGCTCGACTGGTTGTCACAGGGGAACACCCAATAGTATGGAGTGGATTATCAGGAAATCTTTTCTCCCGTAGCTCGATATGAGAGTCTACGAATACTGTTGGCTGTCTCGACAATCCTGGACTTCCACATCCACCAAATGGATGTGTTCACTGCATTTCTAAATGGGCGACTGGACACTAAAATTTTCATGCGCCAACCACCTGGATTTAGTGACGGCATTACGGACCGTGTATGCTTGCTGTGGAAAAGTTTGTATGGGTTGAGGCAGGCACCTCGGATTTGGTATGGAGTGTTGAATGAGTTCCTATCCAATATTGGTTTTTTCCGGTGCAAAAAGGAGTACTGTTTGTCGACCAGCGACCGATCATAAAAGACGATCGGATTTTCGGCACCGTCCACGCCCCGTGTATCCGCATCACGCGCTGTAAACAGTGGTAGAGACTCAACTACAACCGTCTTGGTGCTTGATCGCGTTCGCTCGGTTTCGCTGGTGCCGTCTGCAGAAGCACTTGGGGACTTGGCTTGAATCCTCTCTCGATGTTCTCACTCATATCTTTGCTGTCGAGCTCGCCGCTCGTCCTCTGTGAGTGCTTTCTTCACGGTCACGTGCTGAGAATGAGTCCTCATCGCATGCTTCCGAACCGTTTGTAAGTTCGGCGATGTGAATTCGCACACCGGGCAGTGAAAGTGTCCTGCTTTGTCTCGGTCGACGATGAGCTTCGATGCCATCTTGATGCCGTCCTGCAGTTATCACTTGGCCATGCAAGGAAAAGGAATACATCGATTTAATTGGTCGAAAAGATCTCTCTATGCCCAGTTTTGGTCAATGAGCAACGCGATATATGCTATCGTATTCGTCAATACTCAAATCATATATAACGGGAGCATGACTTCGTCAACTAATGCATTACGTCTCGAATCCATGTCACCATATCTACTGAAATTAAACTACCATTTGCAAAGCGGGCGTTCTACTTCGATTGAGTATGAAAATAGTCATGCGCAAGGCGAGCATTTTACATGTATTGAGTACATAGAGAGTGAACAAACGAACGCTACGTGGAATATCAGGACATGAACTTGTCGAATGCTGCCTGGATACGGAGATAGCTGCTGCTTCGGAGGCTTTGTAGTTGCTCGCAGAGTCTGTAGCACGCGGGGATGATCTGGGAATCATTCTTGAGCCTCGCGATGACTTCACGCTCGTGACAGAACAAGTTGCGCCGTTCTCGTCATCTCGTCATGTCGTTCACGAACTCCTCCGAGTCACAAAGATACCCGGCAATTTCAATGTGTTGCTCGACGGTGAAACTCGCATTCACATCGCGATTTACCACAGAGGAGACTTTTCGCATCAGCGCGACCAGTTTCTCATCAACAATGGTAAATGCATCTCGCAGCGCAGCAACATGTTTACAATCGCGCAGCTCAGCGTCAATGTCTGCAAGTTTGGCACGTAGATTTTGCATTGCTTCGGCGCCTTGTATCTTTGCCCGTTCTAGAGCCGCTTGATGTCGCCTTTCTTGCTCCTCCAACTGGGTGGCAAGCGTCCTCTCGAACTGCGCTCTCATCATCTCGGCTTGCGCCTGCTTCTCGGACGCCACTACTGTAGCCAGGTTCGCATTTTGCTTCTTCACGAGGATGCTCTTGTGATTCACCTTCTCCTGGAGCTGTTGATTCGCGTGGCGAAGTGACTCCTGTGCCTTCACCATCTCATCGAGGTTTTGCCGAAGTCCCATACACTCTTGGAGGCGTGTATCTAGCATCTGTGTAGTCTCCAGAAGCTTGCCCTCCAGAGCACTCTTCGCTCGCAAAGCGCCATCCAGCTGCTGCTCCAGAGCACGATGTTGTTGAATCTGCTCCTCTAACGTGGTCTTGAGCTGGGTTGTCTGCAACACTGACGAGTTGTGCTCTTCGTTCGCCCACCGAAGTTGATCCAGCTCCATTTTTTGCGTCTGTACCACGACCGTCTCCTTCTGTAACTGGGTCTTCAATTGGCTTATGTTCTGATCCATTTCGCTCGAAGAGCGCGCAAAAGCTTGCATCTCGACCTTCAGCTGGGCGTTCTCGACCTTCAGCTTGGCGTTCTCGTCCAGGAGCTCCGCGTTGTCGGCACTAACGGCGGTCATGCTGCGCTCTGTGCCTTCCGATTCGTCTTCGAGCAGTGAGATTTCATCGACGGCTTTTTGCGAGTTCTACATCCATCCTTGACTTTTCAGGTATTGGAGCAGACTGTGGTTGATTTACTCTCGGATCCACAAGTTCAGTCGAGGTCATATTTGCGACTGGAGCGGTTTGGTCAGTTAGCGAGCTGTCGATGATGCTTGGTGGTGAAGACTGTGCGACGCCGAGAAGAAGCGAGGCGGCGAGGTCAGTGTCGGCCAGCTGCACAAAACCTTGGACTGCAGCTCTCTTCAACATCTTCGCTTCGTGGACTCGTCGAGCTGATCGAAGCCGCTTCTTCATTCGTTCAACCATGGGGTTAAGCGCGGTCTTTGTGATGCCCGGAACCTACTTCAATAGCTCCTTTTGGTTCACATTATGTCCTTTTGCCAGAGCTTCCGCAACAGCTTTCATAACCAGATCATGCGTGAGATCATGCGCCGCATGACGCGGGGGCTTCATCTCTCTCTCTCTCTTGTTCACCCCGCAAGTGACCAACTGGTAGTTGGGGGCATATCTGCCAATAAACATACCGAACTGCCCCTATCACATGGGATATAAAAATCAAGTATCATGAGAGATCATTTGACCCAATGATAACACTTACATCGTGTATCAACCAATGGAGTGCCTTGGCGATCCCATCGAGGGACTTGACCTTCCGCGCACATTTGTTCGTGTTGGAGGATTAGGCCGCTCTGAAGTCGCCCCGCCAACATCGTCGTAGAGCATGAACTCGCTGCTTGGAGCGTGCTGCCAGTCACCGCTGATGAGATCCTTGATGAGACTGACCAAGAATACCCGGTGCGCGTCCCGTTGGGAGTTGTGTTGCACGAGTTATCTTGTCAGGATGCATTCACACGTGCGATGTCGATCAACGCAAGCGCCAGTTTCTTGAACCACTTCTTGTAGGAATGGCCGTCTGCAAGAGAAAATCGAGCACGGAGTTGGTCATGTCTGTCGACGCCTTGCATGCACTTATTGTACTTCTTGATGGCTTTTGGTGCGGGGAATGTTTGCGTCTCGAGTGAGTGAGACGGGATTACGAAAACAGAACACCTTCCGCGGCTTCTTGAATCTGTTGAATCTCATAACCTTGTCGAGACTGGAGTCACCCGTCTAGAAGATACTGCTCTCAGGCTGCTCTCCCCAGTAGTTCGCCATCTCGCCTTTTTTTTACCAACATGTAAAAGAGAATATCGAGGAAGCGCATGAGCTCAGACAATGAGAACTCGGGGATGTTGAGCTCGTGCGCATGATCATTCGTCTCGCCCAGCACTATCTTCCAATAGTACATTGGAATGTACACGAAGAAGCTCGAGCAGGCAGAGTGCTCGAAGAGGTGCCGATAATCTGGCTTCAAGTACGTTTTGGTCGATCCATCGGGATGTTCGTAGCGATCACTTGGCGCTTCCATCGACACCTCGGGTAGGAAACGCATGCTCTCAATCTTCTCAACCTCCTTGACACTGACAGGCAAGTCGCTCCGGGGCTCAAAGATGGAAGCTTCTTGTAAGGCGGTGAGATCGACATCCTCGCTGATCGCTGCCGATGGATCGGTCCGGCACAGTTGCATCCATTTCGGGTTGCTTCTGTTCTTCTGTAGCTCCTCGTAGTAGCTTCGACCCCGCCGTACAGTACTGAGGTCGATGTGCGCGTTCGCATTGTTGAAGAGCGTATCGAGCCATCGAATATCAAACAAAGCGCTGCGAGCACTGAATCCGCAGACTCTAGCCACCACGAACGCTGATCCAACGCTCTTGAACACCTTCTTTGGTTTCTTGGTTTTCTTGTCTTGCAACCACTTTTCTGATTGAGGACAAAACGCCACCAGAAGGTTCAGGTAGTCTTCGTAGGCACTGCTACTCGTGGCATTGAGAGCTTGAGAGGATTGAAGCTCACTGGGAGATTGCTGGATCGGCGGTGTTGGACGAGTTTGGGGCGTTGGATGAGTCAGAGGTGCTGCCTTGGGAGTACATGGCTGGCGTTGCGCGCGTGGTTTTGTTGGTGGTTCGGGCTCGTAGTCCGACTCGTCGGGCGAGGTTGGTGGCTCAAAGGCGATGCCCCCCCCTCATCGCGTGGTGTTGGTGACTCATCGTCCGAGTCGTCGCGCGGTTCTGTTGTCTCTGCTTGAATCACAGCTGCCGGGTGCTTGCGAGAAGATCGCGACGGTGGAGGCGCCGGTAGTGTCGGGGGCTGTTGTGTCGGAGCCGTCGGCGGCAGCTGCGTCGAGGCAATTTCTACAGCAGGGAAATGGTCAGCATGAATCGATATACTCGTGTTCTCACCCCACATGTCCCACCTCCATCACTCAAAAGCCATTGGTGTGCTGATTGGATTGGTGTATCATCGAGCAAGGCTTGTGAGGCTTGCGAGGCTTGCTCCCAAGCAGATGGAGGTGCGTCAGCGGCTGGGCTCGCGATACTGGGATTCTTCGAACGACGCGGCTTCTTTGGTGGTGGCTCTGTGACTGCGTGCGTTGCCTCGTACGCACGCATCAAATCTGGGCAGTGCAGGTTAGATGCAGCTTCCCACGTCGGCTTCAGCCAGCCCTTCCACTTGACTCTGTATTGCAGTTCGCCAGACGTTGTTATCTTCTTGGCAAGAATAGCTTCTACCTCATACTCTTCGTCATCTGCCTCACTCTCTTCATGCTTGGTCTTCTCCACGTCTGTCCGCCGCTTCCGTCGTTTCCCCATGCTTCGCGCGGCGCGGCGTACGGTCTGTTCCTGAGCTCGTGCGCGCTGTTTTGCGTTCTTCCCTCAATTCCGCGCGCGCCATTTCGAACGGAAGCTTCGAACGTGAAACCCTCTCAAAGTCGCTGAAATATTGGATAGCTTCCGACGAAGATTCCATGCTTCAAGAAATAAACGTGCGAAGATACTACTCTTATCTGCCCATCATTGATAGCTCCCGAAGAAACGGGTCCAGAACAAAAGTGGATTACGAAAAGAGTGGACGCACCCCAGAAGGTAACAATTTGTTCCCTTCTGGGGCACTTTGAGACACCCACTTTTGAAAACACCCCAGAAGGGCAAAAAAGTGTACCATTTACCACGAAAGGGTTAACATTGAGAGGTTTTGAGGTTATGTTGAGGTTTTTTGCGAAACTTCAAGGACGGGCTTTGTAAAACGTGTAAAATTTACACGTTCTGAGGGGTTCAACCACACCGGCTTATGAGAAACCCTCGGAACGTGTAAATTTTACATGGTTGATTGCGAACGGGTTAAGCTAGAAACTTCGAATTGATTTGGCCAATCAGGATCCGCTCTGATCGATTCTAACCAATCAGAACAGTCCTTCTATCAATACGATGTCGCAAACGTGGCGACTGGGACAAGTGGGTTTTTGGTTGATGGAGGTTGAAGGTGCACCTTCAACCTCCCAGCCAATCACAGTGGGCTGGCAGCAGCGGGTGCCGACGCTGCGGCGTCACGGGCCCCACTTGTGGCTCTTGGGGACATAACCGTCTCAATAACTACGCTGAACCAATTACGACCGTGGATGCGAACCTCATCACGGACTCCAAGCAGAGCCCAAATTGTAGATGTCGTGAACTAACTCAATGAACATGCGTTTCCGTTATGCATCAAATGAAGACATAAAACTCTCGAGAAAGACTACGCTTTCTTTCATCCTAATCCTGATGTGATCATCAAAGATCGGCGTTTAAAAAACCCTCCAAGACTACCATTACAATCGTCGTCGAGCATACAGGTAACAGGTTGGCGACATGCACATCGTATGTATATAGAGACTGTGACAATCACATACGAATATTTGGATCACTTATTGATCATTTTCAACTCTCCTGCTGGGTTTCCCAGCCACAAGCTCGTCGCAGGTGGTTGCACCACGAATCTGATACTACTCAGGCTCATCAGATCTGTTCCTGCTGTATCAGACCGCTCAGGGCCTCGACGACGATCCACGAGCGTCTCGCGCTTGGAGATCAGCTCGTAGTCGCTGTCGGCGACGTCGATCTCCGAGAGCGGCGCACTTGCATATTCCGCGCTGCTCACGGTCGTCGCGTCGTCGTCATGGTCGCCCAGTAGGCGCGCGCGGAGGTCGCCATCTTCGCCGAGTGTCATCATGTGTTTCTTGTGAGAAGCTCACCGGAGAATGCCCCAGATCCAAACCCACCTTCAACTGCCTACCTCTATTGTACGATGCTGTATGTCATCTTATAGCAGAGGTTACGCTACAGCATAAATTAGACGTGTGCTTACGTCTCGCGCGACGCAAGCCCCTCCTGCAGCTTGGAGATGCGATCTTGGAGCTGCTCTTTCGCCTTCTTCGACTGCCTCGCTAAGAGCTTAGACGCTGTTAACTGGCGGTCGAGTTTCTTGGCCAGCTCGTCTTTCTCCGCGAGAGTCTTTTCCATCTCAAGGAGGCGCTCGGCCATCGACTTGACCTGAGACTCGCGCTCCTCACGACTGAGACTCTCGTGGAGAGCGATCGCTCTCTCTAGGTCCTGCGGCACCATGAGATAGCATGCTCCGAATAAATTCATACTTGCAAAACGTACCTGGACCCTGACTTCCAAGGAACGGTTCTGTCCGTCTGCTTGGTTTAGTTTCTCCCTTGAGCTCTCGCAATCTGCGTACAGTCGGTCTTCTCAATCGTAGCAGGTTATTATAACAGGCAGAAAACTCGAAGAAAGAGAAGACTCACCGCACTTCTTCTGCAAGGCAATTAAATCAGCCCCGTAGCGCTAGTTTTGTTCCAAAGAGAGATCTCTCTCCTTCTCAAGCAGGCGGAGTTGTTGGCTGACCGTCGTTCTGTCGATAGCCCATTTCTTTCTTTGCTCCTCCAACTCGTTTTCTAGTTCCAACTCACGTCAGGTGCTGGGACGTGGCCGTCACGTCCGTCTCATGGACACGCATCTGGGGATGTCGTGGAGATGACGAATTCGACGTGTAGAGCTTGCCATCCTCCATCTTGCCATTGCAGACTGATGGATGGCCTTGATGTCGACTGCATGTTGAGGGAGGTGTATCAAGTCTAGATACACCTCAAAACTCAGGACACTTCACCACAAAACAATTGTGGTGAAGTGGCCTGAGGTTTTGGGGTGTATTCAGACTTGATGCACCTCCCTCAACATTCCGTCGACATCAAGGCCATCCATCCTTCGGCAACGGCAAGATGGACGGTAGCGAGCCCCGCACGCCGAGTTCGTCACATCTACAACGTCCCCAGATGCGTACGCATGAGACGGACGTGACGGTTATATCCCAGCACCTGAGACGTGGCCCAGAGGCTGGATCGTCGTTGAGGCCCTGAGCGGTCTGATACAGTAGGAACAGATCTGAGGAGCCTGAGTAGCATCAGACTCAGTAGGTGGGTGATCAGCACCTGATTACGTAGCTGGGTGATTACCCGATGCCAGTGCAGAGACAGGGCAGGTGCGGTATAGGGTAGACAGTCACGTAGGCATCTGACTCTCTGGGTCAGGTATTCGGTTGTTGGAAAATAAAACTCTGGAATTTGCTGCCAAGCACTCAAGCCCCTCAAGTAAGGACTTCGAGTCCAGAAGTCACAAGACCCGTCGCTGCAGGAGGCGACGCTAAAACCTCCGGGTGCGTCTCGACAAGGCGCACCTGACGACCGTATTCCGACCGAAGCGCGTGTGGCTGCTGCTGCCCACGCGTATCGAGAGACCGAAGAGCAGGGGAAGACCAGCACCAGGTGCTGTGACCGCCGGACGAGGAGCGTCCCGTCCCCCCCGCGCATCCGGGCCACCAGCCAGCTTCTGGTGACGATCGGCTCTGCGCTTCCCCGTCGCACGCGGCACGTGACCAGCGATCCACGTGCTGTGTCAAGGCGACAAACCAGCGGGCTTCACGACCCCGTTGGCCAAGACCCCCCGGACTTCAAGCCTAAGTGCCTGCGGTTCACCCCGTCAGCGACTGTGACAGCGGGGTGTTAACGTCAGCAGCGACCGACCAGCCCAAAGAGTCTGTGTGGACCCGTGTGCGGCACCTGCTCCGCCCTCGCTGAGCGGCAGGATTTGCCCCCACGCCTTCACCACACAATGCATGTAATCAAAAGCTTGAACGTCGCATCTGCATGAAACATTGCTGGCCGAACATATAATTCGCACAGTTTTCGAGCAATTCGACTGTCGTGAGGCCGAGATGCAGCGGATCATCATCTTCTCCCGTCCCAACATGAAAGCCGTCGTCGTCCAAAAACGAACCAATCACAAACACCTTCTTTGGGTCAATGCCGCGGGAGTAAAACCAGTAACGAACGATCTTTTCCACAGTTACAATAGAGATTGGCCACCCTCGATGGAGTTTGGGGTAAGCCGACCTCAGCTTCGTGCGTGTGTTTTGTGGAGCAGTTCCGAGCTTGTCTTCCTTTGCAATGAACGCACGCATTTCGACCAAGAGCTGAGGCCCCTGGCGGACACTACATTTGTCGGAACTTCGAACGTGCAGCATCACGTTGTGCTCCGTGCGGTAGCAGTCGTAGGCAGTGCAGTATAACACCTTCCAAACAACGAGACAGCACGATCTTCTTCCGCCAGTTTGGGGACGGTAAACGCTTCTTTTCTCTGCATCTGCTGTCCATAACGGCGCTATTGTCGGTGTTGGCGCTGCTGTCCGTAAGGACGCTGCTCTTCGTGAGCTTGACCTTCTCTAGCTCGACCGCAGCATTGTAGCAGTCAGCACTCCCACATTTAAAGCGCCGCCAAATCATCCCGTGAAAGATCTCCACAGAGAGCGCATTTTGGTTACGTCTTCGAGTAGTAGGTATTGAAGCAACACATCTCTTCATCTATCAGCTCGTCAAACTCATCTTCGGTCAGCCGAGCGGCATGCACAGTCCAACTCATGGTTCTGAGCAGATGATACGGCACAAGCACCAGGCGCGTCTGCCTGACTCCCCTGACTCGTGCTCGCCATTCATCGAGTCCGATTTGTATGTGCACACCTCGTTCTAGACTGTCTTTTATGGCGTGGAGAACATTTATAACGGTGGTTGTCTCTTTTACAAGCTGGTTTGTGTGCACCACACCACTGGTATGCTGGGTAGCCGTTTCGTGTATGCTGGCACCTGAAACAAGCCAGCTGTGTATGCTCCAGATCCCCGTTTTATGCTCGCACCCCAATTCTGTATGCTTCGCCCCTTCTTATGTGAATGCTACTACACTGCCCTCATCAAGCATAAGCAGGAAACGGGCCCAAAACCAAGCAACCCCCCAAAACAAAATGACATCAGCGTTTTCTTCAATTTTGACCCCCCACCCCCACCCTGTTTTGAAGTTTCAAAACCGCATCAGATACTGATAATATTTGTCCCTGTTCAATTCGATTCTTCACCCCCCCCCCCCCCCTTTTCCCCTACCCCCGACCTGTCACCAAGGTCGTTCTCTCGGTTTCAGTATGGGTCTCTCTCCCACCTACCCCTTTTTATGGCCCACCCCGGCCCCTTGGGGTCTGCGTGTGTAATTTCACTGCCCATGGACTGAGACAAGAGAGGGAGCTCTTCGCGAGCGCCATTTCCGGCCGCCACGATGCGCGAGACGCAGCAGCCCCCGCGCGCCAAGCCCTCGCAGCGAGCGAACACCAAAAGCCCGGCGCCCGAGAGCCAGCGGCGAACGGACGCCGCCGAGAGCGAGATGCTCGCGCCCGTCGTGCCGCGCGTGCCGGGCGTCATGAGCGAGCCGCGCCGCGGCCGAGAGCGCGAACTGGGCGAGCCGCCAAGCTCGCAGCCGCTGCGCCGCGCCGTGAGCAGCGTCTCGACCGACACGGAGGAAGTGCGGCGGCTGCGCACGCAGCTGCAGGCGATGAAAGAGCAAGTGCACTTCATGCACCGAGTGATGCAGGGGCTCTCGCCCCCCGAGAAGGACCTGCTCAAGGGCAAGCACTTGCCGAACAAGCGGCTCTCGTTCGATGGCATCTCGCCGGTGAAAAAGACCCGCGGTAGCAGCGAAGTGCTGGTGATGCCGGAGGAGGCGATCCCGTTCCTGGAGAAATGGCGCCGCGCCGTGGCCCATGACCAGTCGTCGTCGTTCCTCGACGAGCCCGAGGCGTCGATCTCGACATACGACGAGCCCGAGCTGGCATCGCCCCGAGAACGAGAGCTGCAGAGCAAAGTGGATGCGTTGCAGGCGCAAAATGACGCTCTGAAGGCGCAACTCCACCGCCACAAGCAGGCGACAATTGCATCCGAGGCTGATCTGCTCGCTCAGGTGGAGGATTTGTCGGCGAAGTTATCGGTCATCGACGCCGAGAACATTCAGCTGCGATCTCACATTGAAGAATTTGAGGAAGAGAACATTCGGCTACACGGAGAGCTGGCCCAAATAAACAAAGTCCAAGAAATCAGTCTTGAATCGAATAACCAGGGCGACACGACCAGAGATTCACCTCACGATCCGGAGGAAGAGCTTCATGATGAACTTGGCATCGACGGCCTTGGCGAACAGCCAGATGACGTCCATGAGCGGTGTGAAGCAAAGATTCACGAACTGTGGCAGACTATCAAGACCCTCAAGGCCTACGTTGAGACGTTCCGCGTCGAGAACGAAGACCTGCGAGTGCAGCGTGACAACGCTATTGAATCGGCCGAGCGTGCGTGGGAAGAGAACGTCAAGCTTGCGGGCAACAACAACCCGCAGCAGAAGATCAAGTATGTCGAGGTGCTCAAGCAGGAGAACGCATCGTTGATCGAACAAGTACGCGTGCTCCAGTCAAAGCTCACGAAGAAGAAGTTCAAGAACAAAGGTGAGAAGGGCGGCAAAGGCAGCTCGGATTCCGGATCGGAGCCCCTGGAAGAGTATCCGTCACTCGACAGTGGGGATGAGCACAGCGACGATGGGTCCTACGAGGAGCGAACGAAGCTTCTCAAGAAAATGTGGGCCCGCAACAAGAAACTGGAAGAAGAGATCGACCGACTCCAGAAGGAGAAGCAAGCGCTGGTCATGCGGCAGCCGCGCACGCCGTCGGTCGACTCACGCCAGTCCAAGCCGTCGTCAAAGCGATCCACGACCGTCTCCAACTCCAGCACCCGGTGGAGAAAGTGATCTCTCCGCGACTCTTCCACTCTCCACATCTTGTCCTGCGTCTCTCCCCGTACACTGCGTCCTGTTGGCTCCTACCGATAGCTCACCTTCTCGAAACGCAGCCAAGTTGCACTCCCTAATTATCATTGATTTTTTTTTTTTGGTTTTTCCCTCTTCACATCAATCCGATCATGCCGCGCAGATCATCATTTGATTGGTTAAAACCTCTGTTTCAAGCTCAACGATTGGTTGAAAATGGCACCTCCCGGCACAAAGACACCAACCTCGCCAAGGCTCGTCGGCAAAAACGCGCACCCGTCCGCATGAACCTCCAGGCGGAGATCCAAGAGCTGCGCGCCATGCGAGCCGATGGTGAGCCGCCCGCGCCGCCGCCGCGCGCCGCTCCGGACGCGGGACTAATCCAATTGAGTGCCGCCGCAGAAGCCGCGCAGCCCATGCCGCTGCGGCGTGGCGACGCGGCCACGGAGCCACCAGAGCCCGACGACGCCCACGAGGCCTCCGCGCAGGACGACGAGAGCCAGGAGCCGCGGCGCGTGGTGCAGCTCATCACGACGACCGAGACGGCGAGCGACGACAAGCCCAAGATGCAGGCGAGCGCCCAGGACGCCGACTTGCCGCCCGGCTGGCTGCGCGTCCTCCACGACTCGGGACTGCCGTGCTTTGTGAACGAGGAACTGCACGTCGTGACCTGGACCAAGCCGTACACGCTCGACGCGATCGGCGCCGACTTTGTCGCGCTGGCCTCGACCCACGTGCCCCCGCTGAGCATCTTCAGTCGACGGGTGGCCGGGTCTCGACAAGCGCTGCAACTCGTGGGGCGGCGTCGACCATCGTCAGAGGAGCTGCAGCGACCAAAGGTACGCGGCATCGCGACGGGTGGCGTGAGTTGGCAGCGTTCTCATCGAAATGGTTATGTTGTGTGGACAGCTCCCGCAGCCAAGCAACGCACGGCTCGAAGCCGCGATCGCCCAGAAAAAGCGCAAGGCTGAAGTGCTTGCAGCAGCTTCGAAGTCGGTGGTCCAAGTTCGACGGAACGGAGCTTCGATCCCACTTCTCGAGGTTAACGGAAAATGCTTGGACAGCCCGGAGGGTCGGACGGTGCATGACTTTCTGAGAGTAAGGATGGTTGGTTCTTCACGGGTTCTGAGAGTGGGCTGACGTGTTCGTCTTTAATTAACAGGAGTTTGCTATGGCGATGTGGAAGGGAGTCCCACAATATACGTTCACAAAGCCTGAAGGTAACGACTCCCACTGTGCGGAATCGATCTCGTACCTCGTACCTGATGGATAACGGTGTATGCAGGGAGCGAACTGCCGATGGCGTGCTATGTCTCGATTGGCGGCAAGCAATATCCCACCATTGCCGGCCCCAACAAACCTTTGGCGAAAGAAGGCGCGGCGGAAGCAGTGTTTGAACAGCTGTAAGTTTGTAGCTTGTCCAGGGGTTCTCGATGAAGACTTACCTTAGCTTCTCGCTAGTGTCCCCGACTACTGGATGGACTTGAAGAAACAAGGGAAAGTCGGGAAGTTTTCGCTATTACCCCAGCAATCCCAAACACCACAAGGCCCTTTGATCAAGGAAGAGCCTAAGAAACCCGAGGATAGAGAACCTTCGCTGGTAAGTGTACTTTTATGATCGGTGCCTCTCATCTGTAACTGATAGTGACCGTGAGTGAACAGACCAGGGAAGAGTTCAAGACACTTCAAATTGGCGACCCTAGAGTGCTTCAGGTGTGCTCTGAGGTTTGTTTCCTTGGCCGTGGCTTTTGAACTCACGTAGCAACGGCAGGCGTGTATGGATTTGTCGATCAAGACTCCCGCGCAAGTCGTACAAGAGTATCAGAATCGTCACCGTGGAATCTCAGTCAACTACAACACAATCCCCCATGAAGTTGACGGCCAAAAGCTCTTCAAAACGATCGTCTCAGCTGGAAGCACTGTCGCGGAGGTTCGAATCCTGCCTCTCATGGCATTGTATCAACTGGAAATTGACTCATGTCTCGCGTTCTAAAGGGTATTGCCCCGACTAAGAAGGTGTCTAAACAGTACGCGGCGCAGTCGTTGCTCGTGCTGCTCAACCAGCGATCTGCCAAGCTTTATCATGAAGTCGCCGATTTGTACTGCAGAGGTAACCACTCTGAACTGGCGAATCAAGTGCCGCCCCCCATTCAGACCGATCTTTCTTCTTCGAGGGCTTCGCCGTCGAAGAAATTGCGACGGTCTCCGCCACTCCATAATCAAGGCTCCGCTGGCGGATATGGCCAGAGCGGCTCTTCTTACGATCGCAACGGTGCTGCTCATGGATGGGAGGGTTACGGTGGAGGATATGGCGGTGGGGTGACGGGATGGGCACCCAGGGCCGATGGAGGTTACGGGAAGAAGAACGAGCGGATCGTCGAGTACTACAGTCCCAACTCTGGTGGATATGGAGGTGGTTACTATGGGGGGGAAGACTGGAGCTATGCAGCCCGTCCTCCACCACCGCCTTCACAGTATAGTATGTACGGCCCCAATCCTTATTCAGCAGTTCCCCCCCCTGTTGTGTACGCGCCGAGACCCCCCCTAACCAGTGCACAGCCTGGATATCCGTACCCCGATCCGAGAGAGCCACCATACAACCGACCAAAGGTAAGCCGAACAAATAGCAAGGACCAGTACGATAGTTATCTAGGACTGACACCGGTAACTTTAGTACTAATGCTCTCTAGTCTCCATTGATGAAGCGCAATTAGTGGCCAAGGTCGCGTACCATCGTATTTATTCGACTTCCCCTGGAAACAGGAGTCGAGAAGAGGCTTCGGTGGTGTAAAAGCCCAATAAACACGACTTCTGAACACTGTTGCCCAGGTTGGAGTTGTGACCCTCTTTTGTGATCACTTTCAATTGTTCCGACAAGTCGCTCGCAAGATGTCCCAGTCCAGCCACAAGTGATGAAACTTTCACCTCGACCGTTCAACAGCATGCTACATGAGACCAATTTTGTTCCAGACAATAAATACGTTGGCAACGTATTTATATTCACAATATTTCAATAACTATACTTTTTTGGAGAGCCCTGATACGTTGCCTCACACGTCTTCACTCTTACAAGGGGGATTCTTCTAGACGCTCCACAATCTCCCTGATGAGGACCAGTTCCCTACTATCAACTTGCTCTCACGCAGCCAACTCCACAACCTGCACATTCAACAACATTTCCGCACTACCCGAGACCCAGATTCCCAGACGATTTTTTTTTTCGAGTGTGTGCTCTCACATTACATTTGTTGGCTCAGACAAACAAACACGCGATCTTTGCAACGATACTGCGTATTGTCGAGCGATGAAGTTGTTCGCTACGGCATTGCCAGACTGCGAAGCTGATGAAAAGAAGATAAACAAGTTCTACTTCAAGCAGCTCCGCTTCTGGGAGGTCGCGGGAGACGAGGTCGGCGCGGGTTGGACAATGTGGCCAGCGAGATCTTTGTCGACTGACAGATCTTTTTGAGTGAAGTGGCTGTCGTTGGTGTCTTCTTCGTTGTGACTTTGAACTTGGATCAGTCCAGTGCTGGTATTTATTCGGCGCATGACGTGCTGACTAATTAGCCACGACAAGTGAATCGACGATTATCAAGATGCCTAGCATCGACGGTCCAGACAACTTGAATGCCGTGGAGTTCGTCTGTCGACTTGACAAGAACCCATGGCTATGACAGACACAGTGGTCTATAATCGCCGCTGATGGCAGCACGGTGAGAGGTTACGTATTGTGCCGACAGTCGTGAATCTGGACGTACGTGCAGATCATCCGAGTATTCTGGCCTGCAACTCCACTGCAACTCATTGAATGGTGATCTGTCGCATCATAGTTCCGCTCGCAAGCACGAGCGATCACCAGCGCATTCATCGGTGAGTAGAGGGAGACAATGCAGTAATGACGAGAGTTCGAAACAATCGCACGACACCGAGCCCACTCGTCGACTGTCTGTAGTGAGAGGGACGCTGGATGTTTCTGTGCTCTCGCCATTTATCCACTCAGAGCCAGACCCCACGGAATCTCTTTCCATGTCCAGGTCTCTATATCAAAAGAATCCAGTGTGCGCATAGCCAGCACCTCACCCAATGGGTGAGGTGGCAATCTGAGATCTCTCACCAAATCTCCCAAAAGCTCTAGTGCGCTGATGCTCACGGCGGCGCCTCGGCGGACCCGTCGAAACGCATTCGATGGCCCACTCCACTTCTTGAATCACCACGAACGCCACAGTCCTCACTCTCGCGAGGCCGGATCTTCCCGTCGTCCCCCCCCCCCCCCCCCGTGTTGCCTCAATGAAGCCAACTTCGCTCTTGGCCGCTGGCCTCGGCGCGCTCCTCGCGCTCTCCGCCGCCGACGCGGCCAACTGCACCGCCAGTGACATCAGCAGCCTCTCGTCGCTGCCCGAGGCCGAGGCACTCAAGACAGCGTGCGTCCCGACCACGACCGCCAGCTCGAATGGACAGGCGCGCTATCCGTGCAGCGACGCCGCGTGTCGTCGAGCGGTTGAGAAGTTTTCGACGGCCATGCCCGACTGCGAGGTCAACGGCACCAAGTTCAACACTTTCTACTTCACGCAGTTCGACTTTTGCGAGAACGAGGCGCTCGGCGTCAGCGTGCGCAGCGCGTCGCTCGCGAGCTCGCCGTCGGCCGCGGCGACCACGGCGACGGTCGTCGGCGCTCTCGCGGTCGTGGTCGTCGTGGCCAATTCCTAAAGAATTTCCCCTCTTTCTCTTTCTCTGACCATAAGCGCCGTAAATGCAACCAGCCGTTTCGTCTCATGAAGAGGCAGTCACTCGCCCGCTGCACTTCGAAGAGAAAGAATGGGCGAGAAACTCTCATCCATCTTCGTAGGAGCGAGCACCATCTGAGCTGTCCTGACATGGGTACAGGGTTATGTTGCGGGAAGCACTGTGTTGAGCACCTTCCGCGCAACATACGCGCACCATGCTTGCGTTGTCGCATCGTTCGCTCTCCGATCCCAGCCGGAATCCCGGTCACTCACGTGCGCCTCCTGAGCAGCTCGCGACTCGCCATGGACCACCACTCGCCAACTCGATCTCGCCTCTAGAAGACTTTTACACCGAGATGGAGGGCTACCTGCTCGCGCTGCGCAAGGACCGCGAGGCGCAGCTCTGGTTCTGCGTGCTCGAGCACGGCGTGCTGCGCTGCTTCGCCAAGCCCGGCGGCGCGCCCGTCGCGAGCGTGCAGCTCACGCGCCACAGCGTGCGCGTCGTCGTCCACTGCGACGGCGTCTGCCCCAACGAGTTCGCGGTCGGCACGACCGAGGTCCACTTTGACGAGGCGCGCGCCAAGCTGCGGCTCAATCCGGCCAAGGAAAAGACCCACCGCTTCGCGGCGCCGACGCCCGAGAAGATGCGGCGGTGGGGCCGCGCGATCCAGAACTGGAAGCGCTACGCGTTCTCCGAGCCCGTGCAGACCGTCGCCGACAAAGAGACCACGAGCGCACGGAAAGCGGCGCTTCGAGAAGAGGCGCAGCAACTTATTAGCTTTGTGACGTCGTTTGACCTACGGCTCAAGCTCGCCGTGCCCAAGGACAGTGGGGATACCGCAAAGCGGAAAAAAGGACTACGCTCGTCGCTCGTGTCAGCGAAATCCGCGAGCGACGCCAAGAGCAACCGCATGTCGCTCCCGACGGCCCGCGTGGCCCAACTCCCGAGCCTGACATCGTGGATACCGCCCGTTCGAGTGCCGTCGCTACGACGGATGTGGTCCAGTCCGACGACTGACTCGTGAATGGATGATTTCTTGGTGGGAAAACTGTACTTATGTTCAAAAGTAAGAATCGGAATGTGGACTCGACGTAAAACTATTTTGTTTCATCCAAAGAAGAGCGATCCAGTCCACATTCTCCAGTTGGTATTTCCGTGCAGATGGCCACCGTACAGACGAAGCACCATCGATGGTAGAAATCTAGAGGTAGAGGCCTTCGGGGATGTTCGCCTTCTTGCGGTACAGGGCCTTCTCCTTGGCTTTGCGGAAGTCCGACTGGGTCACACGCATGCGGCGTTCGCGCAGCGCGAGCAGACCGGCTTCCGTGCAGACAGCCTTGATATCGGCACCTGACAGCTCGTCCTTGGACATGACGAACTCCTCGAGATCGACGTCCTCAGCGAGGCTCATGCGGCCAGTGTGAATGTTGAAAATACGGCGCTTGGTCTTGACGTCGGGCAGGGGGAACTCGATCTATAGACACGCAACAGGAACACCCCACCAGTAAGATCCCTAAATCACCCATTCCCAGGAAATCGGAAAATGCAGACTTACCTTTCGGTCGATACGGCCAGGACGAATGAGTGCCGGATCCAGACTCTCGATCGCGTTCGTGGCCATGATGACCTTGACATCACCTCGCTCGTCGAAACCATCGAGCTGGTTCAGCAGCTCTAACATCGTTCGCTGGATCTCCCGGGTGCCGCCACTGTTCGAGTCGTAACGCTTGCTACCGACTGCATCAATTTCATCGATGAACACGATCGACGGTGCGTGGTCGTCCGCGACGCGGAACATCTCACGCACGAGCTTCGGTCCGTCACCGAGGTACTTCTGGATCAGTTCCGAGCCGACGACGCGCAAGAACGTCGCCGAGGTCTGGTTAGCGACGGCCTTGGCGAGCAGCGTCTTGCCCGTACCCGGCTCGCCGTAGAGAATGACTCCCTTTGGCGGTCGAATACCAATACCTTCGTATAGTTCCGGGTGTGTCAGTGGCAGCTCGACGGCTTCCTTGATTTCTTGGATCTGCGACTCGAGACCACCGATATCGGCGTACGACTCGAGCGGCGCCTTGTCGACCTTCATGACCGAGACCATCGGGTCTGTGTCATCCGACAGAATGCCGACGACCGACATGACTTTGTTGTGGAGCAGCACCGAGCAGCCGGGCTCGAGCATGTCCTGGTTCACAAACGACATGACGCCAACGTAGTACTCGGGTCCGACCGAGGACGACACAATAGCGTGGTTGTCATCAATCATCTCCTCGAGCGTGCCGACGCCCATGGGCGTGCCGCGCAGGTCGTCGACCTTGGAGCGCTCTTCTTCGTCCTTCTCCTGCTTGGGCTTGAGCACCTCCTGGTTCTGGATGAACTCCTGCTCCATGACCAAGAAGTCCTTGATGCGCTCCATCTTGAGCAGACGCAGCTTGCACTTGGCCGTGGGGTAGACCGTCGGGATCTTGACGGCGGCGGCCGGGCCCTTCTTCTTGCGGCGCTTGCGCGTCATGGCGCCGCCGCGCGGCTCGAACTTCTTCTTCTTCTTCGCGTCTTCCTTCTTCTTCTGCGCGTCCTCGCGCGACTGGCGCGGCAGGCCGCTCTGTCCCTGGCCCATGCCTTCTTCCGCTTTCTCTCGGCTCTCGCTCTCGCTCTCCCCGAGGATGCCCAAGATCTCGCTCGAGCTCCTCAGCCGGCATAAAAACCTAGGTAATAAACCTACTCCCAGAACCTAGAAGGCATTTACACCAATCACATGACGAATACGATGTCGAAACGATGTAGATTGGATAAAACGCGAAAAGATACTGATGTTGAAGCCATGTTTGGTGGCTCTTGAGGAGCTCAACGGCCTTGGCGGACGTTGTCACTGAGAGCAGCGGAGGCGCGCTTCGCCTGCACACCAACGACTCACGCTTGGCATCTCAGACGCACAAAGCCATCTCCGCGGTGTCACGACCGTGCGGCGCGGCGTTCTCGCACTTTCCACAGTGGCCGGTGGGCTCGGCTGTGGGCTCGCGAAGTTTCTGTTGCGAGGACGTTTCTTCTCCGTCGCTCACCACCCAACGACCCTCGCGCCGCTTCCCGTTGCTGGCCGTTTGCGGCGTTTCCTCCTATTTATACGGATCCTGCCCTGTGCCCGTGGCAAAAGCGTGACTCGCGGTCGAAAGGGTGAAAGGTCCTGGCCGCTCGCACAGCGATTGCAAATAGAAGAACACAGAAGCGCGGTCCGATTGTTCCAGCAGGAAGGTTTGCGCGGGCAGAAACCTCCTCGTGTACATTTTGGGAGGCGTTGGCTCACGTTCTTTTGGCGACTCCGTCCCTGTGACGGCCAGTGCAGTTATTCACTTTTTCGGCACGGCTCGAAAGTGAAGCCACTGTACCGTAGTGGATCTCGTGGGGCGACTCACTCTAACCTCAGCTTTTATCTATCGTGCTCGAGCGACTTTCACCTCACAGGCGTCTCTGAGACGACTTGCGCCAGCGCCAAAGTAGCCGTACAGTCATGGCCAGCATCAATCCCTCGGCGCAGTTCCCAGTGCATGCCACTCCTGGAGGCAAATCGGTAGCATCGGGTGCGGGTGAGACTCCCATCGCTGAGGACTCCCCGCGTACGGCCACCCTGCCTTCTGCTGGGACAACTTCGACTTCTCTGAACGCTGCTCCCGCCGAGACTTCGGCACCAATGCCGCCGGCTGTTCCTGCCGCAGTCTCGACACCGCCGTCAGTTCCGTCGCGTCCTGGCACGCACTCGTTTGCTGTGTCGGGGACGTCGTTCGAAATCGACCTCAAGTACAAATTCCTCAAGCCCATTGGACACGGTGCCTATGGAGTTGTCATGTAGGTTGTACCATGGGCTCTTGATAGAATGTTTCAATAATCGATGATGTCGTGTGTGTTTATAGCTCTGCAGAGAATACTGAGACAGGCGAAAAAGTGGCGATCAAGAAGATATCCAAGGCCTTCGAAGACATTGTGGATGCCAAGCGAATCCTGCGTGAAATCAAGCTACTCCAGCATTTCGACCACGAGAACGTGATCACGATCGTGGATCTCCTGCCGCCAGTGTCGCTCACGCACTTTGACGATGTCTATATCATCTCGGACCTGATGGAGACCGACCTTCACCGCATTATCTACTCACGGCAACCGCTTACAGACGACCATGTCCAGTACTTCCTCTACCAGGTTTGCCTTCTGATCACATCTCAACCACGCCATAGTCTCACTGGCTCGCCGCGATACCAATGTAGATTCTACGAGCACTCAAGTATATCCACTCGGCGAACGTTCTCCACCGCGACCTGAAGCCATCAAACTTGCTGCTCAACTCCAACTGCGATCTCAAGATTTGCGACTTTGGGCTGGCACGCGGTGTCGAGCCGGACGAGGAGAACATGGATCTTACGGAGTACGTCGTTACTCGGTGGTACCGCGCGCCAGAGATCATGCTCTCGACCAAAGAATACACAAAAGCCATCGACATTTGGTCGACGGGATGCATATTTGCTGAGCTTCTCGGCCGCAAGCCGCTGTTCCCAGGAGACGACTACATTAACCAACTCCAGATCATTTGCGAAAAACTAGGCACACCGACTGAGGATGAACTGCACTTCGTGACGAGCGAGAAAGCCCGTCGCTTTATGAAGAACCAGCCACTCAAGCCCGGAATCCCCTTCGCTCGGCTTTTTGCGACGGCCAAGCCGGCGGCGATCGACCTGCTCGAGAAAATGCTCGTGTTCGATCCGGCCAAACGAATTTCCGTGGAAGACGCACTCGAGCACCCGTTCTTCGACTCGCTTCACAACGCCGAGGACGAGCCGGTGGCGGATGCGCACTTTAGCTTCGACTTCGAGAAGGAAGACCTCACTAAAGTGCGTCTACAGGAACTCATCTACGAGTGAGTCTTTTCACAGCGTATTAGTACTTCTGTTTACGGAACTGACTGATGACGCTGTTGACAGAGAGATTTGCAAGTTCCATCCGTCTCTCCCGCCGTGTCCGAACCGAGAAGTTGCATCTTCATCGGTCTAAGGGACATAGCGAAGCGACATGCCATGCCACGAACCGAGACTCGGTACGGTACGATCAAACAAACTCATAAAGCAAGAAAAAATATGGCACACCATGAGTCAAATCCTATTCTTTTACTGGCTGATGGTAGTTTGTCCACGGTCCACTTCCCTTGGCGTAAAAATCCATGGGGTAGGACCCGTCTCTCCATGCAGTCTCTCCGAGGCACACCTCAGCCTCATAGGGTGAGAGCAGTGGCTTCGGGAAAGCGTAGCCCCAGTCAATTGACAACCTGGGACATGCGACCTGAATCCAAGCATCGACGTCACCAAAGACTCCGAGCTGTCGTGACGTTGACGACATAAAGTCAGTCCGTAAGCAATCAACTTCAACTGCGACAATTTGGTTTGCGTACCTTGTCGGGAAAGATCTCGGAGAGTAATAAAATGAAATACTCTTTGCCTTGGGCTTCGAGCATTTGCTTGAGATGGTCCAAAATCAATGGGTTGCCCTGGCGTCCGAGTGTGCCGAGAATGATACCAAAGCGCTGAGCAGACTTGGCCTTGGTGATTGCTTCGTGACGGATGCCCATCATCTGTGGCAGATCATAGTTCTCGATGGACAGAACTTTAGGATAAGGATCATAGCGGTAGGCCTGGATGTGCGGGTTCTGGATCATCGCGGACTAGAAGAGCATTAAAAATATGACGTGAGCCTGAATCGCCACGAGAACTAACCAGCTTGCAGTACGCACCTCCAAATGGAATCGACCGTCAGCGATGAAAACGAGGGCGTCGACGTCGTCGAGCGTGGGCGAGGTGCATCCCAATACCTCGCCAGGAGAGAGCGGCTTGATCTGCGGCACGTAGAGCTTGGCAAAATAGTCCTTGAGCTTGGTGGAGACGAGATGCATAGAGCTACCGAACTGAATCGTGCCCATCAACGCGATCTAACACCCAATAGCCACCAAGTCAGTCAGACGTATTTGCACAGACACAGAAGTTCGCTCGCACCTTTTTGTCCTGCGTGAAGGTGAGCTTCATACACTCGACCAACTGCACAATCAAAGGCAATGAGAACACCGTATAAAATACCCAAGCAGACCATTGGAATGAGCATACATGGTCGACATCAATGGAGATATCCACGAACACGTAAAGCATCTTGATCGTCGTCACGTCGATCGGAACGAGACACGAGTGGCCGTAGTGGACCATGAAGTCGGCGCCCAGTGCGAGCGCCGTGAGGTCGTCCACGCAGCACGCGCCGTAGGTCACGTCGCCCAGGATGATCGTGTCGGCGCCCGTGAAGCGCTCAATGATGTCGGAGATCACGCACGAGTAGAGCAAGAGTCCTTCCGGGAACTGGAGTGCGACGCGCTTGGCGCCGGCCTGCTGGATGCGCCACACGGTCTTGCGGATCTCGAAGTTGTAGTTCCACGGGAGCTGCTCGATGGCGCGCGTGAGCTCGGGGTCGTTCTGGATGGAGTCTGGGATCTGGTTGGCCATGCGGCGCTTGAGCGCGGCCTCGGACGCCTTCTTGCGCGGCTTGCGCACGACCGCGGAGCTGCTTGCGGCGCTTCCACCGCACGACGCGCCGCATGCCGACGCGCCCGCTTCACAGCAACTGCTCTCTGTAATCGTATTGGCCTTTCCGGAGAACCGCGGCGGCTCGCGCGGTGCCGGCGGCGCAAGTGGCTCCATGTTCGATCGGTATGTAGCTGCCGTGTGGATCCGAACCACTCGCTGTCACGTGTCACAGACGCTTAATTTTCGGGTCTTTTCCATTTCGGTCAACTCATTTACGTTATATTGGTCCATTCGTATTTAATCGGAGACGCATAATCATGTCATCATCTGGCAAACCAGCTGGTGAAGAAAGGGCTGGTCCGTAATCTTTCGCGTCGCTGATTGGCCAATCGGAAATGATTGGCTCATACGCCACTGCGACACGTCCGCCAATCGCGGGCACGCGACATGTGGTGCGCCTCTCCTCATTGGCGGATCCTCCACCCACCCACCAATCGCAGCTGGCCTCCCCCGCTCTCTCTGACCATCACTCTTGTTTTTTTCTTCCCCCCCCTCCTCCTCCCCCTCCCCCATTCCCTCCGCTCCGCTCCCCTTCCTCGAGGGGCCGTGAGTCAAAAGTCTAACCGCGGGCTTGCGTAAACGGCGCCAGAGTCACATTGTCCACGCTCTTGCGTAATCACCATTCCGTGATCCTGCCCCAAGAGCCCAAGGAAAGCAAGCGCCCGTGAGCAGCTACGTCTCCCTCCACGTCAACATGGATGCCTTCCACAACCTCCTGCGCGAGGCCAACTCGCGCTCGACCGGCCAGCCCAACGGCGCCTCCCCCAACGGCCTCGGCGCCGCCGCCGGCTTCGCCATGAACGGCGCCTCGCCCAACGGCATGGGCCTGCCCATGGGCATGAACCTCATGAACAATTTGCCCGGCGCCGGCACACTCGCGCCCATCCACCGCATGAACCCGCTCATGGCCGCCAACTCGCAGATGTTCCCCAACCTCAACGGCTCGCTGCCGGGCTTGGGCGCGCCCACGAGCGCCGCGCCCGCCGCGCCGGCCTCGGCCTCGACCACGCCGCAGGCCGCCAGCAAGGGCAAGACGGCCGCCAAGGCCCCCGCCGCGTCCAAGAAACGCAAGGCTCCCGCGAGCGCGACGCCCTCGGCGGCCGGCGACGATGACGACTCGGACGACGGCAAGCAGCCCGAGGAGTACGAGGACCCCAAGGCCAAGCGTCGTGCGCAGATCGCCAAGGCCGCGCGAAAGCATCGCCAGCGCCAGAAGGTAAGCTGTCGCACGCAAGTACCCGTGGGGAGGATGAGTAGTTGGGCTAACGTGGTGGCTGTAATTGTATTGTGATCTAGGACGAACTTATCGCTCTGCGTGCCAAGGTCAAGGATCTCAAGGAGCAGATCGAAGTGCTCCAGTCCTCGGAGCCTTCCGAGCACAACACGGAACTGGGATGGAAGCAGGAGGCCGAGCAGCACGCGGAGATCCGTGCGCGTGTCGACCAGGAGAACGAGTTCCTCCGCAAGACCCTCATGGAGCAGATGAAGTTCATCCAGCGTCTCCAGGACTACTTCACCAAGCAGCCGCTGCTCAACGTACGTGCAGCCGTGGTTGTAGTCCATTGACGACGCTGTTGTATGGAATCGCTGACTTTGTTGCTCCCTTCCCAGATGCCATCGCTGGATCTCATCTTGAACGCGGGCGGCACTGGCACGACTCCGGCTGCGCTCACCAACACCATCACTGCCTCGGCCTCTTCCTCGGCCTCGTCGACGCCAGCTCCTTCGTCGCAGCTCCAGCTCCAGTCGAGCTCGTTCCAGGACCAGCTCCGTCGCCTGGCTAACGACGCCATGTCCGGCGCGGACAAGGCCCTCCTGGACTGTGAGAATGCATTTCGTAACCCCAAGAACCCAACCATGACCTACTTCGGTCTGGAAGTGCAGTACGAAATGAGCAAGACCGAGATGGGCATCTTCTTCCGGCATCACATCTACAACTGCGATGCCTCAGCGGTCGTTGATGACCTTTGGGACTGCGTGGGCAATGCCACTTTTGAGAAGAAGTTCCCGTTCATGGAGGCCGTGGACATGCTGGAAGAGCTTGACGCCACGACCAAGTACGTCCGACGTCTTGTGAACCTTACGATGGGCAGTGAAGGCGGCCAGCCGAACGGCACCATCAAGGAGGAGAGCTTGCTGGTCGCGCAGAAGCGTGAGAACCCGGACGGCAGCATCTACTTCATCACGCGTTCGGTGAAAAACGACCCGAACTACTCAAAGGCCCCGGACACGATCCGACGCAACCAGACCACAACGTACGTTACTCCTCATATCTGGTTTATCTGGTTGTTTAAATCAGATCCTGACATCTTTTTCCCTCTGCAGTGTCTCGCTCCGCAACTTCAGCGACGCCAACGGCAGTGGTTGCCTCATGCTCTGGTCTGTGAAGGTCTTGGTCGACAAGGACGGCGATAGCAGCTCCAAGGCTGCCAACATTCCGGACATTATCTTGAAGAACCTTTTCGAGATCACGCCGGTGTATGTCAAGGCAATTGTCGATCGCGCGCGTGGCATCATGCAGCACACCTAAGCTCGCTTGATCCTCGCCTTGAAGCCGTGCGTACAGTACTCACATCATTAGCAATTGCCTCGACACTCGGTCTGGGCCGTATCGTTGGATCGTGGCTGGAAGGCCTCATCAAGAGTTTGAAATGCCGCGTGTGGTCCCTATATAAAGTTATTTGTTGGACACAACAACCCCGCCCGTGTGATTTACGTTGTTCACATCCTTCCTTCTCGTAAGTCTAATGCCTGTCGCGACGATTGCGAGATCTATCTCGACCCCGATCCCGACTGCGTGAGCGACTCCGCGGACGTTGACGAGACTGGTCCCGATGAGGACTTCGCTCACGTGTGCGTTCACGACTGCGGCTTCGTCGTCTCTCTCGACTGCGACTGTGGCGTCGGCTCGAGTCCGAATCCTTTCGACGCACTGGAGACCGACTGCGTCGACTCTCACCAGCCCGTTCAGCTTGGGAGGTGGAAGCAGTGGGTGGGAGTGGATGAGGAGTTGGCTGGATAGGAACGTCGCCTGAAACAATGATCGCACTACAAGTAGGGATTGTAGTGTTGGCAACGTTTTCCGAAGACCCTCCGCTCAAGTAGTACTGACCTGTAGGATTGCTTCAAGCGAGCGAGCGCGGCAGCCTCACGCTCGGCTTTGCTAGCACGGACACTCTGCAAAAACGTAGCGGGTAACGACCCAACAAACAACCACTCAAGAGACTTCACGTCCAACCTTTCTCTTCACGCCAAAGTCGTCGTAGCCATCCTGATCGACCTCTTTCTTCGCTGAAGCAACGCTACAGAGGATATCCCACCGTAAGCACGATAGACGTCCCAAGAAAAAGAACTCAGCGAGCCAAACGTACCGATCCTGCCGTTCATTGAACCCGCCACCAGCGCCATCACGTTTCTCATCCTGCTCGAGACTTGAGTTAACAATCGCCCTGAGAAACCCACTGCTCAGACACGCCACCCACCGCTCCGGCGAGGCCTGGCTTGGGGCTCTTGCACATGTTACACTCGGACCGACGCTCCCAGTTCATGTTGCCGCATCTGCCCAGCGTGCCTCAGTTAAGAGTGTCCCCCCACAAAGTCATAGCAAGAAACATCCACGCACACGGTGCAGGCCCAGTCCCCGGCCTTGAAAAGACCGGGAGGACCGCGAGCATCAAGGGGAACACTTGGCGGTGCACTGGCCCCACCAGCTCCTTCCGGGCGCGCAGTGTGGCACCGATTGCACTCGGCTCGGCGAGCAAAGTTGACGTTTGTGCAGCTGCCAGAACAGCCACCAGGTCGATTAGCACGGCAGACAGACAAACAAACAAACGGCGCGGTGGTGGCTCTCTTCTCCTACTTTGGATTGGGGCACTTCCAATCTCCGTCCGCGACGCTGGGGCCGCCACGACCGCCGCCTCCGCGGCCTCGTCCTGCCATCATCGTTCCTGACAACGACACGGGACTCCGAGCAGGCGGATCTGAGCTCGAGCATCTGATCCGTATCAGCTCAAACATCTGATTCGTGGTATCAAACGCAGAACGCAAGTTTTGTTTGCTAGGATACCCTCTGCGTTAATTTGAAAAAGCTCGACCAGCTAAACCTCTTCCGGGTAAGGTGACAATATCGGATACTGCTCGAACGGTTTGTGGCGTCTTCTTCGTAATCGAATCGTAGAAAAGTGGTGGAAGCAAAAAGTGGAGCTTATTACCATTCGCACCCAGTTTCCTCAGATCATCTGCCGCGCCTGCCTCGATTTCGTGCTTCCTTCCCACCGTCCATTGAAAGCCACCGAAGTGCGGCATCCATGCGTTAATGGCAGTATAGTGGAATGGGGATTGTACTGTATCTTCATCTTCACTATCTGGTGCGCCTCGTGTGCGTTTCATCGTGTCGAGCTCTCGAATTTCAGCACCAGACACTAGCTTTCGACACACGAAAGTCCCACCTTCCTCCAACAGATCTATCACATGAGATTCGAAAACGTATCCGCACAAAGCTTGCGCGAGCGGGTTTCCATCACACGAACCCAAAAGATTTTGCATCTTCGAGCAATCTGATCGCCACTTCGTTCGAGTAATCACTTGCATCGCCAGTTTGGATGAATACGCAACTTTGTACTCGCGATACGGTTCTTGACTGTGCATGTGAATCAAAGTCTGAATGATCGGATTGATCTCAGAGTAGATGGAAACCAGCATAATGCAATCATCGAGAGAAAAGCTGCTGCATGCGGACATCACCAAAGCTTGTGGGTTTCGTTGAATGTCTTGCATTACCAGACGAGGTACACTACCCGACCACTCAAACCTACTCTCCCACACAGCTACTGCAGTTGGATACAGTGGAGCAATTGCCACCAGCTCTTCCTTCATCAAAAGTGGCATGTGAAACACATCTGGAGTCGGTACGAGCTTCTTGAATTCATACAATCCCGTCGCGGTGTACTCACGAGCAGAGTCGAGCAATAAAGAATTGGAAACCCAGAATCGTTGTTGGGTCGACCGAATCAACGACGCACCACAAATCGGTCGACCAGAAACAGCGATTTCCAGCAAAAGGCAGCTCTTTGCAGATCAACATCGACCTGCTATCGAAGTAGGTTGGTGTTTATGCAGTGAGAAACAGTATCCGCTTATTGTCCTTGATCAATCTCCACATCACATAATAGACGAACACTGATTTTCCAATGCCAGGCGTGCCAGTGATGACTGCATACTTGACCATACTTGGGTTTTCAACAACAAAACTTGAGCAGCGATCGACTTACACGAAGAGCGAATGCAGGGCATTTTACGTTTCGTTAGCGGCAGCAATGACGGAAACTCAAGCTAACTGTCGACCTCGTCCACGGTGGTGAAATGTGAGAAGAATTAATCACTGCAGCGATCGAAAGCGCCATCTTGAGACAGATTGGACGGCTTCCTCTTCCGGAACCACCAACACGTGGACTTCCTCGGTTTTCGGTTCTGGCATCCCCTCGAGAACCTCCTCGAGGCCAAACTCTCCACCAAGTCCATTGTCTTCGTGTGTGAGCGCTTCGATTAGAGCAGTCTTATCCCCTTTCTTGAGCTTCTTCACATCATCCGTGCTTGATTCGAGCCATGTGTTGTCGCCCTTCTTGGCGAGAAAAAGCTGCAGCTTCTCCGCATCGATCGCCTTCAGATCGTTCTCCTTCTTGATGGCCTTCTTCAAGTCCCTCACCAACTCGCTCGCATCAATCGTCACGGGAAGGCGTTTCCCTTCATGCCAACCAACGCGCACACCAACTTCACCATGCTCCCAATTGCTTTCTGTAAGTGAGAACGTCCCTCACTCGAATACTGAGTCAGTATTCGTATTTCAGTCAATCAACGGTGCAATTTAGAAATTGGTCTACTGCAGATACACAATAAAAGCCAAGGGCATTATCGTGCAGCTTCTTTTCCTGTCTCTGCGTCATTATCTAGTGAGTCGTCTCCGCTGTCGGATCCAGCTTCGTTTGTTGCACTGAAGGCAGCGAGGTCTTCTTCGTCCTCGGCTTGTTCTTCTGCGAGCTGGAAGAGAAAGATCACTGCCTCATAGGCAAGTTGGCGTTCGTGCTGATTCTTGGCGATGATTAGTCGCTCAAATGTGCGCTGCACCTCGATCAGGCGGTGGTTCTCAAAACGCTGGCGCATGGCCGTAAAGGCGGCTTCGTCCATGTGCTTGAAATCGTACAATTCGTAGTCTTTGAGTTGCTTGAGCTCCTCGACGGAGTTGCGCAGTCCTTGTGAGATCTCCAAGGACATGTCTTCGAGATTCGTCTCCCAACTTCTGAGAACCTCATCATATGCAAGTTCGAAAAAATCCTGCAAATAATAGAAGTTCAGTCCGAGCCCACAAAGCCACTTTGTGTCACCACCGCGAGTGCGCACCTTGAGTTCTTTGCCGTCCATTGTCTCCAACAGTTCGTACGTGTCTCCTTCGCTGGAGAATGCAAACGAGCCGATCACAGGACTCTCCTTCCCATCTTCCTCGAGTTCAGCTAGTAGTGCCGCGGTCTCGTCAAGCAGCTCGCTCAGTTCTTCCAACAGTCGATCTTCCTCTGACACAGTTGGTTGCTTCGCTGCTTCCAGTTCGTATTCTTTGAGCACGCTCTCGATCTTGAGCCGCTTGTTTAGCTCATCTTCACGAATTTGCTACAGAAAACGAACAGAGTATGAAACGTCAAATGTAGACATAGAAGACCGAGCCGCAAGTTGTCAATACCTGCTCGTCTTTGTCTAGACTCGCGGTCGCGTGCGCCGGCGGCGTCGCGAAATCGCTGGACACGCCAGTGCAAAACGGGCCGCTCAAGCTGCTGCAGACCGACGCCGATACGACGCACGTCTCTAGCACGCACGCGGTCGCGACGCACGCCGCCGCGAAAAGCCTCATCGCCGTCGAGGGATCAAGTGACGCTGTCCCATGTTGACACGCAAGATGCCCCGGAAAACTTGCGTCCCTGTCATAATCGATACGTAGCTCCTCGTTCGTATCAGTTGAGCTCTTCGATGGATACGAACCTAAACGAGGGACCGTTGTGTCCCGAATCTACGGCGGCCAGTGTGTGTGGTGGACCCAGGCCATCCGACGCCGAGACGAAAATGCTGGCGGCTGTGCGCAAGCAATCCGAGCTCAAGAACGCGCTGCTGCGCGGCCTCGTGCGCGCCGCCTCCAGCGCGGCGCCGGCCGTCGCGACTGTCGAGACTGCGCGCCACCCGGCGGCGCTCGGGCTCAAGCCGCGCAACACGCGTGCGCCCAAGGTGCGCCATTGCGAGCGGAGCTGCTCACGGGTTCCGCGCAGCTGATTATTTGTTGTCTGTGGACGCTGTCTGTAGCCCGAGGTCGATGTCAAGACGGCTGTGATCGGCGCCAAGTCCGAGTCGCGACGAAAGTTCGACGAGGTGCGAGAGTGCTTGAGGAAATGGAGTACGGAGAGGAGCACGCGTTTTTGACACGAGGGCGGTTTTGTTCGGTAGACGGTCGACATTGCGGTCCAGCTCGGCGTGGATCCTAGAAAACCAAACCAGAGTGTGCGTGGTGTCGTGAGCCTGCCGAACGGCACGGGCAAGGTCGTCCGCGTCGCTGTGTTCGCGCGCGGCGTCAAGGCCGAGGAGGCCAAGGCCGCTGGTGCGGCGATCGTCGGCGCCGAGGACCTCGTCGAGCTCGTTCAGAAGGGACAGATCGAGTTCGACCGCTGCATTGCAACCCCAGATGTGATGGCACTCGTTGGTCGTGTCGCCCGTGTGCTCGGTCCGCGTGGCTTGATGCCCAACCCCAAGCTCGGCACTGTGACGATGGAAGTCGCCGACGCCATCGCGGCTGCCAAGGCCGGCCAGGTCGAGTTCCGTGCCGAGAAGAAGGGCATCGTCCACGCTGGTATCGGAAAGGTCAGTTTCTCGGAGGAGGCGCTGCTCGAGAACATTCGCGCGTTCATGGTCGCGCTCAGCGATGCCAAGCCGGAAGGCGCGAAGGGCAAGTACATCAAGGTAAGCTCGTTGATTCCTGTGGTCGCACATCTTTGCACATGATCTGATCCTGTGAATCATTTACAGGCCGCCCACTTGAGCACGACGATGGGAGCTGGAATCCCTCTCGACATCAAGTTCTTGGACCCGTCGTCTGCAACCTTCATGCGCTTTGATTAGAGAATAAAAAAGAATGAGATGTAGGTCTCATACCCCCCAAATTATTTTACGTGTCGCTACTGCAGATCCCCACTTCACTCTCAGCTTCAAGCACGCTCCTACTTCCGAAGGCTCCCCCCACTGCATTTGGGGCGTGTGCACGTGCGTTGTTCCCATTCACAAGCACCAAAGTGCCTCTTCCTCATTCCAACTTGAATTTCTACTAAATTAACTTCACGACAGTGACTTTGACACAGAAGCGATCATTTCTCGAGCCATTCGGCCATCAAAGAACATGGCAGCAGCGACCAAGCAACTCGCCGAGGAGCTACGCGGCTACGCGCGCTCGGAGCGGCACCTGCGGCTCTTCCAGGAGTGGGCGGACGCGCTGAGCAGCTCGCTGCCCATCCAGATCTGCGAGCCGGCCACGGCGGACGTCGACGCGGCCGTGCGCGACGGGCTCTTCCCGCGGCTCACGACCAAGCGGCTCGGCGGCGTCGTGCTCTACAGCCCGGCGCTGCCGTCCACGCAGACACTGCTTCACGACACGATCAAGCCACCAGCACCCGCGGGCGTGGTTTGCTACACGGCCCATCAGACAAGCGGCAAGGGCCGCGGCACCAACACCTGGGTCTCACCTGAAGGCTGCCTCACGTTCTCGTTCCGCAGCGCGTTCACGGACGGCAACAGCCTGCCCTTCGTGCAGTATTTGTGCTCGCTGGCGATCGTCAAGGCCGCTCGCGTAGTCCACAAGATGCCCGAGGGCGTCGAGAACCCCGTGCGCATCAAGTGGCCCAACGACATATACGCCAACAACGTCAAGATCGGCGGCATGATCTGCCAGTCCGAGTTCCGCGACAGCAAGTTCTCCGTGACCACAGGCATTGGCGTCAACATCTCGAACCAACACCCGACACTCTGCCTGCGCGACGTGCTCAGCACGGAGGGACACCCGTGCAACGTCACCAAGTGGGTTCTACTCACCAAGTCATGTGTTGAGTATTCGCACTAACGCAATGGTTCTGTGTGCGTGTTGTTTCCTTGTAGGGAGGAATTCCTTGCTGCCTTTCTGAACATCTACGAGGAGATGGAGATCGAGTTCTTGGAGAAAGGATTCACGCCGTTCTTGCAGTCCTATTTGGACCACTGGCTCCACTCGGGGCAGGTTGTCCAGGTCTCGTCCGACGCCAACGGTGAGGACAAAGTGCCAGCTGTGATCAAGGGTCTCACGGCCACGGGCTGCCTGCTCGCTGAGGGAGAGCAAGGAGAAAAGCTCGAGTTGTATCCGGACGGCAACTCGTTTGATTTCCTTTCGGGACTGCTCAAGCGCAAGATTTGAAACATCTCTCTATTTGGAACCAAACTCTTCCTCCCACTTGGAGAACCGCTCGAGCTGATCGGCGCCGACAGACTTCGACACATTCTCAAGTGCCGTCTTGAAGTCATCCTGCGTTGGGAGTTCGAGATGTGAGGATCCAGTGTGAGTAGCACAAATGTACGCACTTGAGTGGAACGTACCCATGTGATCACGAGCGCGTTCTTCTCGTGTGCTTTGAGCTCTTCTTCAGAGGCCCCTTCTTGCTTCTTGCGATGCAGTTCCTTGAGCACTTCTGGCGTGTAAAGTCGCTTGACAGGCATCATCTTGGCGGTCTCACAAAGCCCGCAAATGTCGTCACCGCTGTAGCCCTCGGTCTCGGCCACAAGCTTGTCAAAGTCGATGCCCGGAGCGACGTCAACCTTTCCCAGGTTGAGCTTGAAGAGCTGGTGGCGACCTTCGACGCCGGGTAATGGAATATCTATGGATTGCAACGTTCTCAGCACTATCCTGCATACAAATTCTGGTTGAACACGCACACACGCGTTTCACGAGGCGTCGACGCATAGCCTCGTCGAGCTCCCACGGCAGGTTCGTCGCCGCGAGCACCATGACTCGGTTGCTCGGGTCCCCTGGATCACCCGATGAAACTCCGTTCATCTGCACGAGCAGCTCTGTCTTCACCCTGGTGATACCAAGACACCGATGAGTACGTGTAACTGCATAGCAAGCCTATAGGATGCTAGCCCACCGTCGAGATGATTCGTGTTCCTGAGCGCCGCCACGCGCGCCAGCGATGGCGTCGATCTCATCCATGAAAATGATGGACGGCGAGTAGTATCGCGCCATGTCGAATAGTACGCGCACCATTTTCTCCGACTCGCCGCGGTATTTGGACGCAAGCGTCGAGGCCGAGACGTTGAAAAACGTCGAATTGCACACGTTTGCGACAGCCTTTGCGAGCAACGTCTTGCCTGTTCCAGGCGGACCGAACATGAGCACGCCACTACACGGCTTGAGCCTGCCGTCCTATGCGTTGCAGTAGCATGTGCGTCAGGATACCTCGTAAAGCGATCCAAGCAAGAATCTCACCTTGAAGAGATGCGGGGCAATCTGCGGTAGCATCACAGCCTCCTGCAGCAGTTGCTTCGTGTGCTCCAAGCCAGCGATGTTGTCGAACGTGATCTTGGGCGCCGAGTCGACGATGTCGCGCTCGATCATCTCGATGAGATCGAGGTCCACCATGCCTTCTTCCCGCGCGAACTCCGAGTACCGCTTCTTGCCTCCGATGAGGTCGCCTCCGCTTGCATTGGTGGGGCCTTTCGGCGCTGTGGCCGGCTTGCCTTCTGCCTTGGAGCCTTTCCCGGCGTTCGCGTTCTTGGCAGCTGGCACATTGCGGCGGTTGTTGTCCAACGCCGGTCTCGCCTTGCGCTGGTCGTCGCTCGGCGTGCGGCGACCCGACGGAGCTGCACCTCGAGCCTGCACGGGGCTTTGCCTGGGCACGCGACTACAGAAACAGCAACATGTCAGCTGGATTGTCCACCAGCTCACCACGAAGCGAGACAGAGAAAGGTCGCACTTGTTCGCTCGGTCGGCGTTGTTCGCCCATGGCGGAGGCGCGCGGCTCGGCGCGGGCGCTCGTGCTCGCCCCGCTTGCTGCTCGGGTGACGGTGGAGCCCAGACATCCGGGTCCCGATCGTCGTGGGCTTTCCTTGACTCGGGTGTGAAGACCTCCCACGCGGGACTCGCCGCGACGTCGGCCGGCTCGTCTACCGGTCCAGGAGCTCGCTGCAAATGGTGCTTGCCGCCTTTCCTCGCGGCGCCTGACGGCGGCCTGAACGCCTGGAGCAGCTCGGCGTAATCCGTGTACACAATGAGCTCATTCTCCAGCTCGATCTGCATCTACGTAGTTGTTGTGCACGGAGAGATCGAATCAGTTGGTCTGGACCTCTTCATGGGCTCCACGACATGGACGGTCCAGGGGGGGGATCTCGCCTATGCAATCATCACTGGATCATCCCACCTGCAGCCACGGCTGACGTTCCGACATCTTGCTCATGCGCCGAATGAACTGGCGCAGCCGCGTGAGCGTGCCGCTGAACAACGCCAGCGCCGCCTCGTACTGGGCCTCGTGGCAGAGCTCGCGCGCGCGCGTGAGCGCCTCGCCCATGTCTCGGATGTCGGCGAGCTGCATGGTCGCCATGGGTCTCTCGACTTGTTTCGATGCGAACTCTCGCGGGAGGCTCGGGACCATGTAAAGAGCTGCCAGGGCGCGGCGGGCAGAGGCAGTTGCACCGAGAAAGAAGCCGACGCGAAAGGTCGCGTCTCGTCGGGTGGGTAAATAGGCGCGGCATTTCGGAACGTCGGGACGCGCCGGCAGTGGGACGGACGAACGGCCGACCGGCCCCAAAATTCGAACTGCGACGGAGCGCGTCTGTGGAAGCCGCGGAAGTGCGGAAACCGTCGCGGAAGCTAGTCAGTCGCCCGTCCCACGGAGTCGCATGGCCAGTTTGCCCGCGCCACGAGAAGCAGCAGACCAGCCACGCCACGCCCACTTAGCATTCACGTGATACCGGAATGCGATGCGCATTGTTGAACAGACCATCCATTTTGCCTTGCCGGATTCTTATTCGGATGGAAGATATTTACTACTTGTGATTTAGGAGGAATTTCTTTCCTTTTTCGAATGAGTCAAGAAAGAGGGAATGAGAGAGAGAAAACGCCGACACCCACGCACATCCACGCCACACTCAACCGACGCGCTGCCTCTACCTACGGCTCGGGCCGCCGGCTCGGGAGCGCTGTTCTCGGCGGCGACACGGACGCGATGCGGTCTCGCAACGCCGTGGTCTGGACAAAGTAGTGCTCTTTGGACGTGGTGTGGAGGTGCAGCAGCTCTTCCTCCATGGCTGTGACGAGCTCGAGCAGCGTGTCGAGGTCGCCCTGGCTCTGCCGGTGGAGGCCGCGCAGGATGCGCTCGCGGGTCTTCTCGCGGTCCTGCGCGGCCATGGTTTGCCGCCACGGCGCCGACGACTTGCGCACGAGCGTGGGCTTCGTGGACGCGCTGAGTGAGAGCGGCGGCATTGGCATTTGACGGCACGAAGTCATCGGTCTGAACGACGTCAAGTCGCAGGGGAGGTCAGCATCCACCAAGTAGGGAAATTCGTCCATAGAAACAAATACGTACGGCAGCGGCGAGCACTGCAGCTGCGGCGAGCCGTGGAGAAGCACCGGCACGCGCCACGGCGGGATCGCAGGCACGCGCAGTGAAGTCGTCGAGGTCCGGTCTGTTCCACGCACGATGAGTTAGAGAGAAGTTCTGGCCCCACGGAGAGAGGCCTTTCCAACGGCCCGAGAAACACGCACCAGGCCGCGGAGATTCGAGTGGGGAGAGCATGTCGTCGTCGCTGTCGGAGTCGCTCGGCGCGTCCTGCCGCCGGCGGTCGTCGCCCAGCACGACCTGGTTGTGCTGGCTGATGAAGGCCATGAACGTCGTCGGCGCGGCCTTGGCTTGGCTCTTGTCGTCCTGCGGGCTGGGCACGGCGACGCCCTCGACGCCGAGCGGGCTGCGCGTCGGCGGCGGGCGGTGCGCGCTCACGAGCGCCGCGAGCGGCGAGTCGACGAAGACGCCCGGCGGCGTCGGCAGGCGCACGCGCATGGGCTCGCTCTCGCGCGGGCTGCGCGGGTCGGCGCGCAGACGCTTGGTAACCGCCGCCGCTGCGTCGCGCTCGTGCTGTGCGGACTCGCCGGCGCGCTTGCCTGTGCGCCGCTTGAGCCCGAGCATGAGGTCGGCGGCGTGGGTCGCGAGCGACGGCGCCACGTGCGGCATATGTGAAGTGATGGACGGTATCCGCCTGTTGTCGCGCGGCGCTGGGGTGTTCGACGGCGGCAGCGCGAGCGCGGGCAGCACGATGCGGGGCATGGCGACGGCGACGGCGTCGGCGGCGTCGGCTGTTGTGGCGGCTGCCGCGGAAGGCGAAGTGGCGCGGCGCTTGTCGCCCTCGACGACGCGGCAGGCCACGCGCAGGAGCAGGAGGTCGCTGTGCATGTGTCGGCGGCGCAGCTGTGCGGGTCGCGTGAAGAGTCGAATTGGCCACGCGGGGACTAGGGATGAGGCGGCGACCGCGAGCGGGAGGAGCGCCACGCGCCAGCGGCGAAACGCCGGGCCAGCGCGCGGCTTCCGTGGAAGAAAGCCAGGCGCGGGCGCGGAACCGCCGGCGCGGTTTCTTTCTTTTCTTTTCCGGGCGGTGCGAAGCGGTCCTTTCTCTTCCGTCGAAGTGACTGACTTGGGACGACGACGTCTCATTCACCACCATCATGGCTGCACACAACCAGAGAGGTCACGACGCAGCAACGGCTGGCGGCAGATTCCCAGCGCGCGCCGTTTCCATCTTGAGTGGGAAAGGCGCCAGTGAAGATCTTTAGAGTGGACCACCTGAGACTCGGAGTCCCACTCTGATAGCGTGCTTGCTCGAACACACCACTGCGACTGATGGCACTCGGACGAGGGGAAAGGCACAGGGAATCGAATCTATTGAGGAGACATGGGAACTCACTGGGCTTTCTTGGGCGTGGCGGCGCGCAGCATCTTCTGGACGATCATGACGAACCAAATGTACTGGAGCAGGAAGAAGGGCGAGGTGCCGAGCAAGTATCGTCGGTCGCAGTGCTCGTAGAGGCGCGGGATAAGGTAGAGCGTGTTGAAGACGATCCGCGAGAGGAAGAAGAACGAAGCGAAGAGCACGCCCGCGAGCTTGTTGTTGGTGAGCCGGAACCAGTTGTAGAACGGCGTGCTGACTTCATTCGTCTGGATCCACACGTACGCGTTGCCGATGGAAGGATGGCAGACAGTCGCTTCGTGCGCAAAGAGGATTGTTCCCCAGAAAATGCCGAGCACGTGGTGGCCGTAGTCCAGCTGCCGCGAGCGGTTCAGCGCCGGCAGCCTCGCGAGCCCGTCGCTGCGAACCATCGCCACGAGGTCCACGAGGAAGTAGGCGAGCGAGATGGCGACGGCGTTGGTCGAGTCCCAGCCGAGCGCGACGGTCGCGGCCGCCACGCCCGTGCACACGACGCCGTGCGCGGCGTTGAGCGACACGATGTGGTTGCGGCCGCTCGCGCCCGCCGGCACCGCGAGCAGCACGGCCGCCCACACGCCCATCCACGCGGCCGTGTACGTCGCGAGCGCCTGCAGACGCGCGTCCTCCAGGAGCACCGCCGCCATGTCGTCGTGGCTTCCTCCCTCGCCCTTTTCCGTCGATCACAACCGACGAGCATCCATCATCTCACTTCGTGTGAAGTAAACTGAAAACCGGTACCAATACCGGTATGGACCCAGAGCCCGGCCCTCTCTTTTGGCGCCAAGAAGCAACCTTTTGAGCAGCTCCGTATCATACACTGTATCATTTTTGGTCGATCCGAACGGAATGCGCCGCGCGACGACCGTGGACCACGCGCGCGAGCTCGCGCAGCAGCAAGTGCGCGTGCGCCAGCTCGAGGCCACGCTCGCGATCACGGAGCACCGCCGCGACGAGCTCGAGAGAAAGTACACCAAGCTCAAGCGGCGGTACGCGCAGCTCAAGCAGTCGTTTGCGGAGCTGCAGCAAGTCAGTGGGGTACGAGCCATGCAAATGGATCGCACATTCAAAAAAAGAAAACACGGAGCGAATGCTGATGGCGGTCGCTGTAGATCGCGCGAGATGGGAATGGCGGTCGACTCGGATCGAGACAGAGCTCGCCCGTGTCCAGCACGGCGAGCAGCTCCAACTCGCCCACAGCGCGCTCGCCGCAGCGTGAGGAGGCACGGGATGGCGTGATTGATCTCACGAGCCCCGTGGCAAGTCGACGCACGAGCCTCGCGTCCCCGGTCACGACAGGAACGAGACGTCCCCTGGAGGTACGAAGCGTGAAGAAGCATTGCGTACAGTGATGCAGCCCGGTGGACTGAGTCAGGATTCTCTAGGCTTCTGAAGACATCATCGCCGAGAGTCCATCGACTCCTCTTGATGGAGTGACTGCGCGGCGAGCAGCGACCGCGTCTGGTTCCGCGACCCGCCGCAGTGCTCGCGTTGCTGCGAGGGCATCACCAAACTCTCTGCCGCCTCCTGCACCACCCGCCTCGACGCTTCCACTTCGTGCTGCTGGTAGACGCCGCCACTTGGACTTCGCTATACCGGATCCGATCTCGCGTCCTCGACCGCGGCTTGGACCGAATGCCTCCGAAGAATCGCCACAACTCACACGGGCCAACGTTCGACGCCACAATCTGGACGAGGAAGACAGTGAGCAAGCCCTGGGGAGACGGGTGGCTGCGCGGCGGTCTCCGGTAGTTCACGAAGAGTCGAAATCGGACTCAGACTCGATTCCTGCAATTCCTGCCGTATTGACAGAGGCAACCGACTCGGACGAGGCTGCTTCGATCGCACTCGCCCAGTACCTACAGCACCAAGAGGTACGATGAGTTGTCAAGAGTTGGAATAGCCCGGATACTGACCTCGTAGGATCAGAATATGGCCGCGCTCCAGGAATACCGAGATCAACTCGCCGCCATGAGCGACGAGCCTCCTCGTCGCCACCACGACCGCGAGATTAGTCAAGCTGTGGGAACAAATCGTGGACGTGGCCAGCACCTGCACGATGCAGCAGTTGACCCAGACAACATGACGTACGAAGAGCTGCTGCGTCTTGGAGAGGAGGTCGGCGATGTGAAGAAGGAGAGGTGGAGACAAGTGGCCGTCCAAGTACTCTCTAGTTTGCCGACCCATCGCTGGACTACACGAAGTAGCGACGATATTTCGTACGTGTGTGAGAGTTATCACTGGGTATGGTATGATGCACTGACGCAGCTAGTTCGCTCGCAATTAGATGCATTATTTGCCAGTATGGATTCTCAGAGGGCGACGTAGCGCTCACGCTTCCATGCGCTCATGTCTTCCACGAAGAGTGCGTGAGTGGGTGGGTACGCGAAAACAACAGTTGCCCGTTGTGCAAACTCGAGATCGCCGATGTGTGATGATTTACTGGGAGCTCGAATGGATAGCTATGTACTACTTATGAAGTATTATAAGTGACGTTGGAAATGAGCGAGACTCCATGTCGTTTTGAGCTTGTGTGAGAGCACCACTTCTTGTCGCATTGGAAGCACAAGTTCAGTAGACGCGTTCTAATTACAGCCGGGATTGGCTGATTTTCTAGAGGACGATCCGAAAGATATGGGGGGGGGGGGGGGGGGAGTAACACCTCATGCTGAGGTCTGGAGTCTTAAACATGGCGCGAAGAGCCCACATCAGCGAGGCCGTTCGACAAAGTCGTGGGGATGATCGCCCTCCTCCACCTGCTCCAGTCGGACTGGGCTTGGACGTCTACGAGGCTGCATCCCTAGCGTTGGCCCACGAACTTCAGCACCAGGCGGTAAGTTTCATCGCCTCGTGATTCGGCTAACTCGATTTCCTTACCGTCACGCACTTCAGAACATGGCAGCGATGCGAGAGTATGAAGACCATCGCCTAGCCCTGGAGTACGCGCGCGAATGCAGCGCCGCAGTTTCTCCTCGACAGGTGGCGTTGCCACAGGGCACACTACTGCAAGAGCTTCAGGCAATGCAGGCACATCAGGATCGACAGTTCGCTCTCGAGTACGGCCGAGAGCACCACATCGATAGCTCAAGTTTTCCACGTGCACAGCCTACAGACCTACCTACTGCCTTTCATCTCGGAGACCAAGACTACGACATGGACCAAGATTACGCATATGACCAGGCTCACGAGGTTTATGCCTCGCCCCCACCTGAACCACGTGCACGAACTCCAGATCACACCCTGAACGACGTCGACCCCGACAACATGACATATGAACAGCTCTTACAACTAGGAGAACAAGTGGGCGATGTGAAGAAAGAGAGATGGCGAGAGGTTTCGGCAGCTATCATTACGTCCCTGCCTACGAATCGTTGGACGGCACCAAGTCGCACCGATGTCTCGTACGTTTCCTATGATGGGGGGCTCTCCGATGTATGGACCTGGGTCTGAGATGTTGTTTGTTCAGGTGCGTCATCTGCCAGGGTGGATACGCCATTGGCGACATCTCGGTGACACTGCCTTGCGCTCATGTCTTCCACGGCGAGTGTCTGTCGGGATGGGCGCTCGATAACAACAGTTGTCCGATCTGCAAGCTCGAGATTGCGAAGATTTAATCCATTTCACTGTACATGAGGGTTCTAGATGTGTGTTAGTATCATCTATTTGGTCGAGAAGCGGAAACGTGCAAAGGCGTCCATTGGACTCGTCGGCGCTGATTTTTGCGTTGTGCTGTCTTGATGTATAGCGCTCTCCTTCGAGGCCAGTCGTTCGCTGAGAATAGCGTTACGGGTGATGCAGGGCTGTGAGGCGTCTTGATCCTGAGACTCACTGCTCGAGGGCTCGGCTTCTGGCTCCGGCTCAGGAGTCGATGGCACCAGTGAGGAAGTGTCTGATACTGAGGGAACCTCTCTGTCTAGGATAGTTTGTTGAGAGAAGGCAAGCTGTTTGAAACGGTCCACGGGCTTCTGATGATTGACGACACCACCACGAAGTCGAGCTGACTTGTTGAATGAGCTGCTCAGAGGCACCTTTCGCTTGAGAGACGTTTGCTGCGTAGAGCCGGCCCGCATCATGCGCGCGAATGCATTTTCGTTGGAGGGCTCCTTGGTTGAATTTGGAGCTGCGTTTTCTTTCTCCACACCAATGCTTGAATGCTTCGACTCGTCATCCTTCGGAGTGAATGAAATGCTTCTTGCGACGTCGACATCGTTTGGGTCCTGGCTTTCATACGTCGACTCCGTGGACTGTTGGCGACTGAGCGACGTTGTAGAAGAAGAAGCTGTCTTTGAAGTTCCATCTGAAGGGGACAGCTTCTGGGCACGGGCGGCAAAGAAGTGGCTGATCGTCTTGGGTGTCGAAGTGACAGACGGTGGTGGCGGTGCACTCGTCACTGGAGGTGGAGTCGTTTTACCTGCCAGTTGCGAAGCCTTCCGAGACATCCATGCTGGAAGTGTCCGGTTCGGAGTGCGCGCAGTTGGAGTCGCTTTCGGCGGCGATTTCGTGACAGCCGGTTTGCGGTGAATAAACCCGCTATGGTCTTTTCTCGGAGTCGGTACAGGCAAACTTGCCGAGGGTCTCATGCTGTGTGGACGTTGCACTGGATTGTCAGCGAAAAGTGTGCAGGTGATGGGATCCATGTCACCTTCTGCGATTAATCGAGCCGTCTCTTGAGGAATCACTGGTCCTAGAAAGTCCATCGCCGAGTCTTCGTCGAGCAAATCCTGCGGAATTGGCGTCAACGGGACGAGTTCCTTCATCAACTGAGTTGTCAGCATGCAATCTCTTCGCAAAGGCGATCGGCAAAGTGTTTACCTGGGAGCGAGGATCGTAGACCCGCTGGTGGTGGAATGTAAGAAGAGCCCGCTCGAACTCAGCTTCGTACGAATGTGGTACCCGCACTTTGCCTTCCATGCGCAGCGCTCGAAGGATCTGTCGTCAGCATAGCAGAAGTAAGATGCGAGTCATAACACACAACAAAAGCTCCCAGCATACTCGTACCTTTGTGTACGTGCCGTGCTGCTTCATCAAAGCATACGCCTTCTTAAGGCCAAAGCCTGGGAGGCTCGGCAGGTAGTCACAACCAGAGAAGATACACATCTCTAAGAACTATCCAACAGTACGACGCGTAAGCTAGAAGCACTATGAGATGTGCAAATGATGAGGACCGGTTACCATTTCGTCCGTGAACATGTGGAAGCTGAGTCCGTCATTTCGCTTAAGGTTGGCTGTCTGCACCTCCTGCGCGATGCCGTCGCGGTCCATCTTGAAGAGCACTTTCGAGCACCCGAATGGTAGACAGTCCGAGTCCTCGGTGATCACGCCGTCGACGAGACCTTGCTTCATGAGGAACGCGAGCTGCGCATCGGCCTCGTACGGTGCGACGACGTACTGCACGCCCATGGCGCGCAGGCGGCGGATCACGCAGTGAGCCATGTAGGGAGACACGTCGGCTGCGCGCACAAAGTACTTGCGCGCCTCGCTGTAGTTCTTCTGGCGGTAGCACTGGATCCCCAGCTCGCGGTTCTTCTCGCGCGCTCTGACAGCAATCACCTCTTAGGATATGAATGCAGGAACCAAAACCCACTATCCCAACGTACTTGCGCCGCTCCTCTTCCGTGCCCTTCTTCATGGGCAGTGGACCGCCGTCGAAGACGACGTACGGCGTCACGCCATTCTGCAGCAGCGCGTTCACGCGGTCGATAAAGTAGATGATATATCTAGACACCACCGGTACCAGACTCCCCGTGAGCCCCACTGCATGGAAAAACCACTTCCTCCGCTAGTACCCACTTGTCCGTGTCCTCGCCAAGGCAGATCTCCTGGCTGCACGAGTAGATCGCCCGGTGAAGCCTGCAAAACGTCAGCGTCTCACTTTGTGAGCTCATTGCGCGGTCGATTCCGGGCCGATTTCGACGCGAATCGCACGCACCAGCAGTATCCGTCGATGGCGAGCGTCTGTCCCTTGTACTCGTCGATGGTCTTGCGCTCCGTGATGCTGCGCAGCGCCGGAAGCAGCCCCGAGATGCCCATGGCGATCGACGAGTATTACTATTGTGAGGGGCCTGGTTCGAAAAGCGCGGGAAGATGGGCGGCGCGTCCGTTTGAATCCATCAGTTTCCGTATCTAACGAGCGTTGTTTACGTACAGCGTAAGATCCAACTGCGTCTGATTGAAGCGACACGCTGGACAAGACCGAGATGGCTCGTTCAATGGAGACTGTGCTCACGACCGAGGCCTCAGTGAAGCGAACCGAGCAGCCGAACCCGTTCTTCGTGTACCATTGTGTGGTGCTGGGCGCCATCTGCGTGGTCGATGTCGTGCTCAACTCGTCGGTCGAGTTCGGCGACCTGCCCGGCCAGGAACGCACTACGACCAACAGCGCCACGATCCTCATCATGTACGATAACTCAACTCTTTGAACCGGGGCATGGTGCCGTAAATACTTGAATGATTCAAGGGTACAGGTGCTGCAGCAGCTTTTCGGGCTAATCAACTTCTTCGCGCTCTTCGGGGCGACGTTCCTCTTCCGCAGCGGGCTCTTCACGCTCCTGTACAGGCAGTTCCGCCCGCTACTGTGGATCCACCCTGTATATATCGTTGCGACCATTGCATTGGGGTCCATCCGCGTGGTTGGTTACCATGTCGGTGAATAAAACTCGGCCATTCTAACGGGTTTTTTTCATTGAGAGGATAGAGGAAGATCAAAGATGGCGCCACACTGATGGATGCCTGGGACGACGATGCTTATGCTGTGCTATCATGCCTTCACAAACTCTGTAGGTGGTGGAGAAACATCCCCGATCCAATCAATCGAAAACAGTGACAATGATCCCAACGGATGTAGGCGCCGTCGCGTATTACTTCAGCAGTATCGATGCGATCGAGAAGCTTCGTGACCCTAGATTCTACAGCCAGGACTATTGGCTGCACAGGTAGACCATTAACGGCGAAGCTTGGTCTCGTCCCATTGCATTTTTGGTTCGTTCTCCCTTGCAGTCAAGATCTCGTACCCCGTCTCTGTCACAAGAATGGTGTGTTCAAATTGTGCAGAGCGCAAGCCATCGGCAGTCGCTGCAGTCCAATCGTCCGGCCACATCTTTTCTCGCCATGTGCCGACGTTGATCATCGGCTCAATCGCGAAGATGTTGCCGGCTTTCATGACCCCGACGGCTTTGTTCTTAGCGTAGTGTGGGATGAACGGAGCGCCGTGGAAGAGCGTACCGATGCCATGGCCTCCCCACGTCTTCACAACCGAGAAGTTCTGGGCTGCTGCAGCTGACGAGATGTACTTTCCGATCTCCCGGTACATTGTACCTGGTTTGACCTGCTCGATGGCAACTTGAAGGCACTCGAATGCCGTCTTGACGAGCCGCGCACCATCTGCATCGACGTTCCCAACCAAAAAAGTCTCATTGAGGTCGGCGTGGTAACCATCTTTATAGACTGATACGTCGAGGTTCACGATGTCGCCGTCCTCGAACGCACGCGTGTCAGGGATCCCATGGCAAATGATCTCGTTGACGGAAATACAGCATGACTTTGGGAAGTTGTAGTAGTTCAGAGGCGACGGGTAGCAGCCTCTTTCAAGGCATGCGTCGTGGAGAATTCGATCAATCTCGTCTCCAGTCACGCCGACGCGAATTGCCTTGCCGGCAAGGTCGAGTACCTCTCGCCCCAGGCGGCACGCCTCACGGATGCCCGCGATCTCTTCCTTGGTGTGCACGCGGATACGGCGATCATCCCTCTGCTCCGACACAGGGATCCCAGTCTGCCAGTAGTCAGGTCTGGTGATGTGGAGTGGCACTGACAGCCGCGGCGTCACATTCGCCGGACGCAATTTGCCGGTGAAGGCGAAGCTGTCAAAGGCTGCATTGATTCCTGGCATGTCGGCTCGTAGTTTCTCGCTCGCGAGCATGTCGGTAAACATTTTGTGCAGTGGCTTATGGGACGACCAGGAGCTCTTGAAGCAGTCCTGTGAGCAGAACGAGCTCATGGCTGCCGGAACACCGAGCTTCTTGCACGTGGGGCATACAAGCGAGCCCTTCTTACCGCACGACGGCACCAAGCACTGACTGATCATCGTAGAGCTGGTTGCTTCAAACCTGGAGATAAGGAAATGAGGTGAGCTCTTGGTGGGCTTTTGTAAGACCAACATTCCGGATTACAGTGTTGTCGTCGGCGACATCAGGTCCCCCAGACCTCGGTGGCCTCAAATCAATCCAAACTGTACCGAGCGGTAATGGTTCTTCTGTGATCTCCCCGACTATTTGTCGAGACATATTTGTCGAGACATATTTGTCGAGACAGAGGTGTAGAGTCGAGGAGCGGCGGTTTAGACGTTGAAGCGGAGCTCAGGTTTATCTGTGCCTCTGGATCGACTTGAATTCGATGGTTTGTCTCCGAAGCATTACGATCCCTATCGATGGCCCCACGCTATGCTAAAGTGAAGTCACATGACGGTTGGGCCTTCATCGTTGACAAAATTGGTCTAGAGAGCATTATTTTGCTTGATCAGCATATCTCTGACTGTATTTCATGACAGCACCATTCGTTCCACATCATCTTTCTATCTACGGACGACGCAGCTTAGCCTCATCCCATACCATCACAGGCTCGTTCTCGCGAGCTGTCAGGATTTCATATCCGGTCTCTGTCACCAGAATAGTGTGCTCGAACTGAGCGGAGCGCGAGCCGTCCGTAGTCACGGCCGTCCACTCGTCAGGCCATGTCTTATCACGCCACGTGCCGGCGTTGATCATCGGCTCGATGGTGAAGATATGGCCGGGCTTCATGACACCAACAGCCTTGTTTTTCGCGTAATGAGGAACATTCGGCGCGCAGTGGAAGAGCGTGCCGATACCGTGACCACAGTAAGTTTTAACAACTGAAAAGTCCTGTGCCGTCGCGACTGCAGAGATGTGCTTGCCCAGCTCGCGGTACATCGTACCAGGCTTCACGAGGTTAACGGCCGTCTGCAAACATTCGAACGCTGTCTTAACGAGGCGAACACCATCGGCGTCGACGTTTCCAACCAAGAAAGTCTCGTTCAAGTCGGCGTGGTAGCCGTTCTTGTACACCGAGACGTCGAGGTTCACGATATCGCCATCCTCAAACGGGCGCGAATCCGGGATGCCGTGGCAGATCACCTCGTTGACGGAGATGCAGTGCGACTTGGGAAAGTTGTAGTAGTTGAGCGGCGAAGGGTAGCACTCGCGCTCGATACAGGCCTCGTGCAGGATGCGATCGATCTCCTCGCCCGTGACGCCCACTTTCACGGCCTTGCCTGCGATATCCAGCACCTCTCGACCAAGCCGGCAGGCCTCGCGGATCCCTTCGATCTGCTCCTTTGTGTACACGGGGATGCGTCCATCGTTCTTCTGCTCCGACACAGGGATGCCTGTCTTCCAGTAGTCGGGACGCGCGATGTGGTCCGGCACCGTGCGCATCGGCGAGACCGTTCCCGGACGCAGCTTTCCCGTGAACTCGAAGCCGTCGAACGAGACGTTCTTGCCGCGAACCTTTTCGTCTGAGACCATGTCGGTGAACATCTTGTGGAGCGCCTTGTGGGACGACCAGTAACCCTTGAAGCAGTCCTGCGAGCAGAAGGTGCTCATGGCCGGAGGGATGCCGAGCTTCTTGCACGTGGGGCACACGAGCGAGCCCTTCTTGCCGCACGACGGCGTCACGCACGTGCCGTCCATCACTTCTGGATTTTGTCTGATGGGGATGTCAGGGCTCTGTCCACCAGGTCCCTACATGCACCACACCATTCATACACCAAAACAGCCCCTTATCCCTAATCTAGGATACTTGTCCTAGTTGATCCATTTCGGAGTGATGGTCCCTTCAACTTCCTCTCCTCTCCGAGCAGTTTCACATTTGCACGGCAACATGGAACACTAGTGCGAGTATTTACGCGCTCTAAGCTGCGACACGTGCGCGCGTTAACTGCACACGCGCATATCCGAGGCCGAGCAGCGCCGCGACACGCGGCAAAGGAGCAGAGCAACCCGCGAGGGATGGACCGCGAGCTGTACGCGTCGATGGTGACGCCTTTGGGGGCGCAGCGAGTTGAAGACATGGAGGAATCACACGTGGAGGAGGTGGAGACGGTGAGTTTGAGGATGAGCTAGGTTGAGACAGGAGCTCAGGGTTGGGATGACGCAACAGGCGAGTCAGATTGGCCGCGCGTTCCGGGTCGAGAGCACCAGTACGTCTGCTCTTGATCGCGAGAAGCAGCAGCATTTGCGGGGTGCTAATAGTCGTTCATTTCAGACGGTGGTGTTGATCGGCCGCGAGTCCAGTTCAATGGCGTTGCGATGAGTGACCGCAGTAGCCATGTTTCGAGGAGCGAGATGGGGCGGTCAGTCGCACGTGTCTACGACCCAACGCTCCAAGAACGCGCCCAACACTTTCTCGAAGGTCCTTCTGGACTGCATCTTGAACTGGTCAACTTGACCTTTAGTTGCCTCATTTTCGCGCTGTACATTGTCGAGGTAGAGCTCCTCCTGTGCCACGGTTGTCTCTCCGTCCTCTGATTTGCTGCATGTCGCAACACGAAGCTATACCATCCCAATTTGGCAGGCGTGGCAGTGAAACGAGTGATTGAAGTCGGGCTAACGAGTTTCTTTATCTTTGATCTGGTATGATTGTTTGAGTTGATTGACTGTTCATATTGATGATGGGATTCGATAGGGCCTCCACTTGTTTGTTTCACTCCACCCACTCGATTACTTGCTCTCCGTCTACGGATTGATTGATGTGATCACGATCGTCCCGTCGTTTCTAATGGTCAGTCGTATTCGCTCCGTCGATATGTGCAGCTACTCACGTTGCCAAAACAGTTTTTTGCAAGATCATCCAAATCGAGCACCTTCTTCGTTCTTCGAGTGCTTAGAATATTTAGGGCTCTCCGTGTGCTTCGCTTGAAACGCTTCATAAGGTTTAAGCAGCATGGCTTTAACTACGAGGTGGGTGTCACGTTTAAGCTTTATCAAGCGTTCATATTCCTAACATTCGCTGTAGCTTAGCGTGTTCCTGCTATCTTCGGTGGCTGTTATCTTATGCGCAGCCGGGTTGTATCATGCTATGGAGGAAGCTTGGTACCTTGATCATGGCGAATCCCTTTTCTTCCATCAAGCGCTATATTTCATTCTTGTCACTATTTCTACTGTCGGTGCGTGTATCCACTCGCGCTTGAGGAAATGGTTGCCTAATTATGGTGAGTAGGCTACGGGGATATCTCACCTCAAACGTCACTGGGACAAGTATTCGTCATGCTTCTTATAGTTGCTGTCTTCACGATTATTCCGCAGAAAGCCGCCAAGCTGAACGCACTCGCGAAGCAAAATCACGCATACGACAAAGACTACACCCAAAAAAACAGAAAGTCTGGTCACGTGATAGTATCGGGACAGGATATCAGTGTGGACACAATTTGGGACTTTCTAGATGAATTTTATCATGCTAGCCGAGGGAACATCCAAATGGATGTCGTGTTCTTGTGCGAGAAGCCTCCGTCTCCACTCATACTACGTCTGTTGTCTCAAGATCGGTACGCCCAGAGAACACGGTACCTTCGAGGAAGCCTCTCAAACGGTAATGACCAAAACCGAGCACGATTAGGCGAAGCAAGTGCAGTATTCTTCTTGGCAAACAAGCTTATTCGACGAGAGTCGGCTCAACAGGATGCGCGTAACGTTCTGCACACGCTCGCCGTACGGAATTTTGTGGACAGCTACGGTATTCACATTGACATCCACACGCAACTACGTTCACGTGATCAAGAGCTTGAAGTGACTGCTCAACTTTTGGGCAGCAACACCACGAATACGTCTGATCTTCAGACAATGATTCTGTCTCGGTCAGCAATTTGTCCAGGAGCAAGTACATTTATTTTGAATCTTTTGCACTCGGTCACCGTGACAGAATATGCAAGGTGTCACAAGAACTTGAAAGGTTGGATCGAAGAGGTGAGACCACCCTCTACGATTTTGCTTAGCGGGTGGACTGATATACCTCTCGCCTAGTACGTCGATGGTTTGAGCTATCAAGCATATCCAATTATTTTTACAAAGCGCTTCCAGTACGAGAAGTATGATGATGTCGTACAAAATATCTATGAGCATTATCAAGCTTTGGTTGTGATGGTCCGTCGGAGACAGAAAAGATCGGCAAACAGTTCGCATATCGACACATCGTTCCGTATCTCACCTTTCCAGACAGTCATTCGTGAAGGGTAAGCTCGCTTTGCACATTGCTCCTGATAGCAGCGCTTACATTGTCGACTGCAACAGAGACATAGGAATTGTGTTGGCAAAAACAGCAGCCGAAGTACTCCATATTGTCAGTTCCTACGGATTTTGGAATCAAGCAGATACGGGTCACAGCATTTCATCTCCACGGAGTGCTAGGCCAGTTCGCGTCTCGACTGAAAGTCTCATGAAACGGCAATCCCATCCCTCGCGACTGTACGGCGGCAAAAGTGCTCTATCGCTGCTTGAGCAAAGTCGTAGTTATAAGACTTCAGAGTTTGACCACGCTCAAGATGACGCGAAATCGATGAGACGTTTCTCTAGTCCCCAAGCTCGGAAACCAGTTCGGCCACCACTCCCAAAAACAGGGTCTTTTGCTGTCTTTTCCAGCCCCGGAAAAATAAATGAGATGCGCTCCGCTCAAGCAGCACCAATCGAGGATCAAACTGATCCTATCATCCAAGCTGTGAGAACAAAGAACTTCCAGGAGCTGGAGTTATTGTTGTGGCGAGATCATCTCAAGCATGATGCGAGGGACTTCGACAGCCACTTCGTCGTCTGTGGTGGTCGACTTCGAGATTCACTCTCCATTGTCGCCTTCATCAGACGATTCGCCAACGAAGGGGTTAATCTCGCGTTAACTCCATCTTCTCCACTTCCGCGATCACCTAAGTTCGTTCTAATGGCCGAACAATATCCTTCTGCGAGTGACTTCGTCAAAGTTCTAAGCGCAAAAGAGGACTACGGTGAAGACATAGGCACAATGTTGAACAACGTCATCTTCATTACTGGTATCCCCTCCCGAGCTGGGGACCTGAAGAAAGCGGGCATCGAGCGAGCTACACGACTCCTTTTGCTTCCAGCTCCTTCGTCGATGTCAAAGTTCAAATTGAAGCCCACCAATCCACATAAATCCTCCTCAACTGTGGATGCTCAAAATCTCACCCACGAGAATCTGACTGATTTTGGCGTGATCAACTCGTTGCTCATTGCTGAAGTAGTTCGAGAAGAGATAGGAATGGGGGATACCGGCCATTTCTCCCCGCGACGAAGACACAGCAGTCGATTACAATCACATCATCATGGGGCAGACGGAGCGGATTGTTCACTAGCTTATTTCCGTCGTGAGGTGGAGCAAGGACTTCCGATAGAATGTATCAAGGTCCGCATGCTAGAAAGATTCCCGGATCTCGATCCGACAATGTTTAATCAGATCCCAGAAGTCATCTCAACATCTTTGCAGCAATACGACAGCGACAGCTCACTAGTCGACAGTGTTCAAACTCCTGAGATTACCGACGCGGATCATCATTACCAAGCAAAACTCGACGATGTCACTACTATCGCGTTGCTCTATCACGCGAGTAGCGCAAAGTTTTGCCGACCACGAGATCCTGCAATTAGTCATGACGAGTTCCCTTGTCTCGCTCCATCATTCGCCAGTGGAGAAGTTGTGTTATCCAGCGTTCTCGACCGCATTTTGTGCCAGGCATTCTACAATCCGTACATCACAGACGTAGTTCGAGCTCTTGCTTGTGGGGACCCTGACACAATATTCATGAGCAACGTATCACATGATAAAAGGACGACAAACTCGACTCACTCAAGACGACTATTCCAAGTTTCGATCGACAGCTCACACATAGGGGTCGATTTTGCAACTGTTTTTCGAGATTACTTGGAGCAGAAAATGCTCGTTGTCGCCATGTTGCGGGCTCCAACGCCAGGGCTCGAGAATCTCCGACCATTCGTGCTGACGTGTCCGCCACCCCATACAACGGTTCACCTCCATGATCGCTTGTTTGTGCTGGGCTAGCAATATGCTGGTGAGTGAATAGATTGATGTGTCCAAACAGTGGGTTTGATGTGGTGTATGGAAGCAATGTGGTATGTGACTAGTGGTTCGGTACCAAGCGTCTATCGTTTGCGTGGCGGTGGTGCTCTCGAGGCTGTCGGCTTTGTCGTGCCTGCCGTCGGCTTCTTCTGAGGGCCCCCTCCACTCCGTTGTGCCTTATCTTTACAGAACGCAATGTGGCGTTCCGCTGCTTTGTCGTTGAATCGACGACCACAGTAGTCGCACAGGATGAGGCTCGGATCAGGCGCGGAAGGAGCCATCGGCGGAAGCGGCTTGCCTTCTTTTAGGGCTTGTCCAATTTCGCGGTTAGCACGCATGGCCTCGCGGAAGGCGTTACTCTGTTGCTTCCAGTCGGCTGCCTTGGCTTTGATGGGTTTTTCATCGTTGGCTAATGCGCTGTTTTTCTTGCCGCCTTTACGCTTGCTCTCCTTCAGGAGCTTCTCAGCCTCGGTCCCTTCAAGACGCTTGGCAGCCATGTCGAAGACCTTGCGTGGGCCCGAGAAGACCTTCTCGCAGATCTTGCGGTGCTTGGCAAACGACATGACGTTGAAGCGGCGATGGCAATTGTCGCACTCTTCCATCTCGCCAGCATCGTCCGCGTATTCGTCCTAGAACATCCGCGAGAGTCAGCACACAAAATTGAAGGTAATCGCGGATTCGAATTGACGGCAAAACGCACAGGTAGGTCGGCCCCTCTAGAGATCGGCTGTGGACGGCGATAGTCGTCTTCCTCCTCTTCTTCCTGGTGCCGAGGGAGCGTCTTGCGGCTGTTTGCTGTCGGTCTGTCATCATCGTTCCGCGACGGCTTCCGCGTTGGAGCTTGCGTCATAGACGCACGGGCGGCTGCTGGAGGGGGCTGCTGTTGTGGCGTCCGACGAGTACTCGATGACGACGACTCTGCGTAGTTGCTGGGCGGCTGTCTTGCTGACTTGGAGGTGGGCTCAGGAGTCGGAGCGTCGTCGTAGAGTGATGCCTGGTTGCTCGGTGCCGTGCGGGCTTTCCGTCGCGACATCTTGGATTTCAAGAGTGTCAGCGAGTTCTGACGTGACAAGCGTTCAGAGGAATTCTCGCGGTCAGCATGACAAATTCCACTGTGCTTACCTCCATCTCGCTCTGTGATCCATACGCGGACCGGGATGTGTTGGTCTGAGGGGAGCGCGAGTCATGCTCAACGTGTCTCGCCACGGACTCACGACGACGCACAGGAGGATCAGTTCGCACGCTTGCGGTGCTTCCACCTCCTCCGCACTGAGGACATCCGCAGCTCGAGTTTCGCAGGCATGGTCCCGTGTGTTTGCCGATCTTTGCAGCGCCTCCGCCGTTCAGCTTGGCGATCGGAATGTCCTCCAAGTCTCGCCCTGTCGTCCGCTTCACCTCTCGATACAGCGAGTCGTGCTCTATTGATTCCCAGAGACCCAGCGTCAAGGCAAGGCTAACCCGCGACAGACGCTGATGAGCACCATGTACCTGGCTGTACCCGCGCTGGCGGCGAGTACTCGCCTGTATCTTCGGGCTCGCGGGGCGCGGCCTTCTTCGGGAACTTGCGCGAGAGCGTATCTAAGGAATCGCTCACTTGGTCTCTCCCGTTCCCGTGGTGGTCATCATTGTTGTTGGGGCGACTACTATTACCGATGGGCTTGCGCGTCGCCGCATTGCGCACGGGGGCTTCTTCCGGCGCGAGGATCTCCTTCCGCGTCGCCTGCAGCGTCTTGCTGGGCCGGATCGGGATGTCGTCGTACTGGCTACTGCGTTGCATCGCGGGTGACGGACGCTCGTCTTCCTCGCGGGATGACGGTGCACCCTTGGCACGAGGATTTACCCTGTCGCACACCACGCGAGTCAACCTCGCGTTCAACAGAAGCAGCTACAAGTGAACGAGATGGCTCACTTGGGTGTGAACGTGTGCTCCTCCTCGAAGACGCCTCGCGTGCGCTGCTCCTTGAGTTCCTTCGCGCGCTCTTTCTTCTCCTGCTGCTTACGCGCATAATCCGTCGGGTCGCACCGCAGCCGCGTCGCCTGCATCCAGAACAAAGGGAGGGGAACAGCGACGAGGAGGCTACGGCCGCGAAGCAAAGTGCTGCAAGGTCTCAGCTGAGGAGAGGGTACCTTGCAAAGATAGAAACCTCTGTGCTGTCCCGTAAAATTGGAAGCTCACGAATAGCTCCTTCCGACAATATATCGAACCTTTTTGGGTTGGAAATCGCAGCTCGCGAGAAGAGAAGAGCGGATGATGGCAAGTTTCATTGGGTTTACAGGGGCTTGAGAACTAGTTGGTTGGCGGCGGGATCAGCAGTTCGGACACAATCTCACGGACCCAGGGCTGCGAGAACTGGTGAGGGTGCGGTACGTTGATCTCGTCGGTCTCGGCCTCGGCCGTGAGAATCAGCTGATCGGCTTGCTGAGACTTGGCGACGTCCGCGATGAACCCTGCCGGGTCGTTTGCGAACTGCTGCATCCACTCGTATTTACGGTGGTAAGCCTGAAGCTGCGAGAGCAAGTGGGCCTCTTGCCGTTGGAGCAGCTCGAGCTCTTTCTGTTGTTCGTGCTGTAGCTCCTCCCACTCTTGCAGAGCCAGCTCGCGCACGCGCTCGACTTCGTCCACGTGGCCGACGTCGACGCTGACGACTTTTTCGTCAAGTGGCTTGGTTGGGTCGTCTCCGGCGAGACTGAGGTGGTACTCAAAGTCGAGCGCCGGGGCTGTCGTCAAGTGAGGCTTGAGCGCCACGAGGATCGACGTGAAGGGCAACGAGTCGCAGTTGAAGAGCTGGCGCAGCGTATGATCGCAGAGCGCAACACGGCAGTCGTCCTCTTTGATGAGATTGCGGCGCTTGATATACTCCCACGTGGCCATGATCACATCCTGCTTGGTGTAGGACTGCGCGCGCGGGTCGAGGTACTGCGCGAGAGCCGGCCGCAGCTCGTCGCTGAGCACGTAACGGTCGATCGGGTGCGACGGCTGCAGCTTGATCCGGACACTGTGCGGTGAATGGCCCGTGCGCGCGATCTCGAGCGCGTTCACTTCGTGGTTGCCCTTCTGGAAGCACGTCCACTCGACCATCGAGTCCGAGTAGAGCCGCGGGTCCAGTTCAATCGAGACCTTGCGGAAGTAGTGCACAAGGTTCTACCACGGAACAACGCATCATGCACACACACCGGTCAGACTTCGTTTCACACTAGCGCCGTGCAATTGCACAGAGACCTACCACTGCAGCTGGGGATCCGCCTACTGCATCGACAGCTTTGATGTGGAGCGTCCACCGGCCCGGCGACCCGGGCGTCGGCGCGTCGCCTTCTTCAGACGCGGGCACCGGCGGCGCGAACGTGTGGTGCACGTGCAGCTGCAGCGAGCGCATCTCGCAGCGCCGCGGGTAGAAGCGGTGCGCGCGGAAGTCGCGGGTGAGCGCGCGCAGCTTGGCGTCGGCGGCTTCGTGCATGGCCTGCGCGCGTCGCAGGAGCTCAATCTCTTTGGAGCATGGCCACTCGGTCTGGAAGAAGCTCTGTGTGGAGAGACAGGCGCTCAGACGACTCCGTGAGGCGGTGGCGGCGGCCAGCATCGCATACCTGTGGGAACTCCATTTTGGTCGGGCGCCTTTCGACTTGAGAGCTCATGAGCTCAGGGCCGCTGTCGCCAGTATACCGGTATCACTACCAGTTTTTAAATGTACGTGGTCCACCTCAAAACCGAGAGTACTACCGGTTATCTTCTGGTTCTTCCCTTGCGTCACAAAATTGCGTTGCTGTTACGCTGATCCGTTGTACATAGCCGCTGCGCGCGACACAAACTCCCGATCAACTTTCAGAGGTTTCGAACCACCAGCTGGATCCATAGCCACATCCCCATTCCGTCTGTTCAAATCCTAGGGGTAGGGGTGGAGCTCCTCGTCATGATGGGCGCGATTCATTCTCAGAGGTCCGTTCCGTGCGCCTCCAAGCAAGTCGGCGGCTCTGAACACCCCCAAGACGAGTCAGCACTACTAGCCAACTCGCGCGGCTCGTTACGACTTGCTGCCGCGAGCGATCTCGGCGCGTCGTCCCCAACTCTCATCGTCCCAATCGATCTCGCTCGCTTGCTTGCGTTCGATTCCGTCCCATTCGAGTCGATTCCGTGACCGCCTTTCTCACCCACCACCACCGCCATGGGCCAGTACGAGAATGACGGCTCGGTGACCGTCAACATCGCCAAGGTCATGCTCATGCTCATCAACATGGCGTTCCTCGTGGGCGGCGGGCTGCTCGTCTTCTTCTCGCAGCGCGTCAAAAAGTCCGGCTGGCTCGACGCCTTCGAAGGCGACTACGCCTGGGTCGGCTCCACCACGATCCTCTTCATCCTCGTGCTCGGCGCCGTCGTCATGGCGCTCGCGGCGCTCGGCTGCTTCGGCGCCTGGTTCCGCAACCGCATCGTGCTCACCATCTACGCCGTCGTGCTCATCATCGCCGCCGGTCTCTTCATCGTCGTCGCCGTCGGCGGCAGCTCGGTCAAGTCCAAGGCCAAAGACTGGGAGGCCGCCACGTTCCCGGCCGACTCGGACGAGTCCGCAGTCGGCAACAACTTTAATCAGCTCTACTGCCTCGCGCAGGTGCCCGACTACTGCCAGACCAAGACCGCGAGCGAGATCGCGTCGCTCTTTAGCTTGAATGTGCCCGAGGTCGTCACTTCAGTCGCCGGCACGTACACGCTCACGCAGCTCTGCACCATGTCGTCCAAGCCTGCGCAGTTCGAGCAGCTCTGCGAGGTGTGCAGCCTCGTCGTCAAGTACGCGAGCTACACGCCCGTGGTCGAGTGGGCCAAGGACTCGTGTAAGCAGACGCCCTCGAACCAGATCTGGTGCGGCAAGTTCCTCATCGAGAAGGGCTCAGGTAGTGGCAACTTTTCGTCCGCCAACGTGTTCTCGAACGGCGCGCCGTACTCCGAGTGCCGCACGTCGTTCCTCGATCTCGTCATCAAGTGGAGCAACTTCCTCTTCGCGAGCGCGCTCATCGTCTCGATCTCGACCATCGCGGTCTTCGGCTTTGCGTGCCTCGTACGGCAAGGCACCAACCGGCCGTACCTGGACGATTCGTTCGTTGTTGATAGCCCCGACCGCAATTAAAATTGTTATCTATGCACGAGGGAAGGAGACAAAGAGGACCTAGGTAGGACGTTTAGAGGGCAGGGTTTGCCTTTTGGTTGTATCTATCTATCTTCGAAACTCGAGCTTCGCGTCCGTTGCAGTGGTCTTGTCCACTTGAAAGCAGAGCTGCAGGAACTGCGACGCACGGCGCGTGTGCTCGTCGACCGGGTCGCTCACGAAGAACTTGCGCTCGCGCTGGCGCTTCTTGTTCTTCTCGCGCTTCTGCTGCTGTGCCATCTTGGCGTAGAGCGGGTTCCGAGGCGGCACGGGCACCTTCGGCAAGAACGCGCCGCTCGTCGACGTGTTGTACGTGTCGAGCAAGGCCTTGGGCGTCTCGTTCGGTAGCGACGGACCAAGCTCGGCCGTGCCTTGCGCGAAGCCTGCGACCATCGGGTTGTAGTGGCGTTGCAGCAGCGACAGCTCCCAGCACGCAGTCGAGTACGGGTTCGTGAAGTCCGGGTCGTCCACATCGGCGCGGTACTCGCCCGAGGACACGCGGTCGATATCGCTCTCGAGCAGCTGCTGCAGCTTGGCGTACCGGTGGACGAGGCTGCGCACGAGTGCGAGCACCGCGAGGATCTGGTGTGGCTGCAGACTCATGGCCGTGAGGAGGAGTCGCTTGATGAACGCCGCGACACGATCCACGACGATCTCCTTGCGACGCAAGAAGACTTGTTCGACACACTGCAACGCCACATCGAAGCAGTTGACATCCTCGCCTTCCGAGAAGCGACGCAGAAGCTTGTAGAGAATGTCGACAAAGTCCTTGTCGTCAACCATGAGCTCCTGGCCGGGTCCTTGCAGCGTGCGTAGACCCGTGAGCACGGCCTGGAACGCCGACGGCAGTGGCAGAATGTCTTCCTTGAGCACGGCCTTGAGCACCTTCAGCAGGTCCACCATGATCTCGAGGTTGATCAAGAAGGCGAACTTGGAGAGCCCCTCGAGTACCGCTGGGAGTGCTTTGGAGTAGGTGGCCTGCTTGAGGATTCGGAAGTAGATCAGCACGAGCTCGTGGAGAATGTCGGCCTGGGTCTTCTCTCGCTCGCTGCGATCAACGACGGCCTCAGCCTCCTTCAGGCCGGCAGCGATCGTGTCGCCTTCGCTCTGCAGCTTTCGGCGCTTCTTGCGGTCGGCCTTGGCCTTCTTGCGCGAGGCTTCGCCTTGCTCCATGGTCACTTCGAGCGGCATGCGGATAAAGGTCTTGATGATGTCGGGCTTGACGCGGTGCTCTTTCTGCTTGACGTAGGACGAGATTTGCTTGACAATATCAAGTGTCGAGACGCACGTCTTGTCCGCCTGGTACACAGCCTCAAAGGCCTCGCATGCGAGGATCCGGATGTCCGCAAAGTGGCAGTCAGCGATCGGCACAAGCGCGACGATGAGGTTGAGGTGGAAGTTGAACGCGTACTTGGCCTTGAGCAGTTCCGAGAGACAGCGAGCGCCGACCTCGGCCAGCCCGAGGTCTCGTCGGTCGCGCGCCGAGAGCTCCTGGTCAGGTCCTTTACCGCGGAGACCGTCTTTGACGACCTGCGAGCACTTTTTGAGGTAGATCTGGTAGTTGTTGAGCATCGAGCCTTCAAACTCCTGCATCTGCTGCACTTTCTTCTTCTGCGGGCGTCCGTTCGTAAGCTTCTCACTCTCCTGTGCGAGGCGGATGCGGTAGTCTGGCAAGATGTCCAGGAAGACCGAGAGTTCCGAGAGCATCGCGAGCTTTTGCACGGTCACATCGGCGTCCGACGTAAGCGCATGGAGCTGCTGGACCTTGCTGAGCCCGTCCGGGTGCTCCTTATTCTTCTTGAGCGCCTCTTCTGGGCTTTCGAGGATACTCTCGCAGAGCTGTGCGATCTCAATCTTCTTTTGCGCGAGGCGGCGCTGGCGCTGAAGCTGCAGATCCACTTCGCTCACAGGCTCGTCGCCTTTACTTTGCTCCTCGACGACGGCGGCATCCTCCTCTTCACCCTTGACCTCTTCAAACTCCATATCCGACACATCCGAACCGAGATCTTCCACGACGTCCTCCATGTGGTCCGGGTCGATCTCCTCGTCCACGTCCTCCTTCTCCTCTGTCGCCTTCTTCTTCTTCTCAGCCTTGTCCGTCTCGGCCAGCAGCTTGTTGGGCCGCACGCTGCCGTCCATGAACTTGACCGGCAGCTTGCTCGCGAGATCCACCTTGTTCGCGCTGTTCCAACCGGGGCGACGCGGTCGCGCCTCCATCTTCTCGAGCGGCTCGTCCTTCTCGTTCGCTGGAGTCTCCTTCTCGTGCGTGTTTTCCTCCGCGGGGAGCTTCTTCACGCGCGGCGGCTGCTTGGGCTTGCCGAGCGCGCTCTTGGCGAGCCGCGTGGCGTCCAAGTTGACCAAAAACGACGAGAACTGCGCGTTCTGCTCGAAAAACTCGACGTCGTCGTCATCGACCTCGACGTCTTCGTGGCTCTCGGGCCGTTGCGGCTTCGTCGCCTTCGTAGGCTTTTTCGCGTTCGTGGGCTTTTTCGCCGCGGGCTTCTTGGTTCCTTTTTTATTACCAGGCGCGCTCGTGGGCTTCTTGCTCGTGGCCGCCGCGGCCGCCGGCGCCTTGCGCTTGCGGTTGGCCGTCGCCATTGCTTTGATGGGCTCGCTTCTTCCAAGCGACGCTGGGCAGCCAATGGACGCCTTACCAACATGTAACGGATAGGTTACGACGTCACTGGATGTGTTACGAACCAAATGTAGCCATCTGCCACAAAGCTGGTGAGGAGCTACGAGACCATTGACACGATGTGCGTGCGTCGTTCTCAACCAGACGACTTCTTTAGTCAGAAGGCTTCGCTGTCACGAAGCTGCTGTACCAAGCATCGTGAGAAAACGAGCCAAAGAAGCTCGCTCGTTCGCGGACCTTCAGGGCATTGTGGCTGGTTCTGTCGAGGAGTCGCGGTCATGCTTGCGGTCGCTTGCTGCTGCTGCTGCCACATCGCGAAAGGCTGGTGATGTCTCAGCGAAGAGCAGCAGCTCTGTCATCCCTGAGCGGCGACGCAAGCGAGATGTTTCTCTTCAAGAAGTTGCCCGCGACCAGCTGCGGAATGCCAAATCCCTTCGAGTTCGAACGGCAGCGCCGCCACTGTTTGCGTCTTCCCATCCGAGCCACCGATCGTTTCGGAGTCGCGTGAACGACGCAAATGATCGGGGACGCCGCGAGGAAAAATTTCAGTTTAACTCGAAATTTTTCGACTTCAAGCCGATCTGTTCTGCTTGGAAATCCAGCGAAGAGTGGAAACGATCGGCAAGCGGTGTTTGTGGTGCATTGAGAGCGTCCATGGTGCCCCCGGAAGGGCAGTCATGGGTGCTTGAATAGTCACGTTTCGTCACCACTGATGCAATTCAGTATGCGAAAGCCGTCAATCTGCAAAATCCAGCGACAACGTGCGGGAGCGTAGGGCTGCCCGTTCCGTCGGATATGCGATACCCACGCGGCGATTTTCATCCACTTGGCCGACGGTGTGGTGTTGTGATGATAGATAGATACCGCGCACGAAATCCGACCCGAGACGTCCTGGGAGCACCTTTTGTCACGCGGCTGTCTGCCTCACCTCTCCATTGCTGACACTGCATAATCAGGGCAGCAAGTGCACTGACAGGCCAGTGTCTCCTTGGATCACGCCTTCCGGGGCTGATCTTTGACGCGACGAGACTTCCAGTCAGCCATGCGGTTTCGGACGACGCCTCGCTCCTCTGGATACCTCGATTCGGGCCTCTTCGCTTCCACGGTCTCACTTTGAGCCACCACGGTCTCACTTAAGCCGCCACGGTCTCACTTACGAAATTGCTACGATGGGCCTCAAGACGTTCCTGGCCGCTGCGAGCGTCGCGCTCGTCGCATCACTGCGATCCGTCGAGGCCTTCGTCACAGGCCACGATCTCTCGTCCGTGGGCTACATGGAGAAGGACAAGGGCGTCACCTGGTACAACGCCGCCGGCCAGGCCCAGCCCGTCGAGACGATCCTCGCTGCTGGCGGGATGCAGAGCGTGCGCCTCCGGTGCGTTATCCCCTCTCACTATGGTTCGATCGCATGAATGTGAGACTGAACGAGCTTGCGGTGTCTGTAGCTTGTGGACGGGTCAGGAGTACGGACTCGACTACACGCTGAACCTGGCCAAGCGCTTCTCCAAGGCCGGCCACAGCATCTTCCTCGACTTCCACTTCTCGGACACGTGGGCTGACCCGATGAAGCAGGCCATCCCAAACGCCTGGAACAAAGGATCCGTCTCGGCACTCGCCAAGGACGTGCGCAACCACGTCGCGTCCACGCTCAAGGCCTTCACGTCAGCTGGTGTCAAGCTCTCGATCGTCTCGCTCGGCAACGAGATCCTCAATGGCTTTCTCTTCCCGCTCGGCAAGATCGAGAACAACAACTTCAAAAACTTTGCTCAGCTCTGGGCTGCAGCACGCGCTGGTGTTGAGGACGCCGTCGCACAGGGCACCACGCGACCCAAGATCATGATCCACGTCAACGACGGCTGGAAGAGCGACACCATGGCCTGGTACTTCAAGGGCGTCTTCGCCACCGGACTCATCAAGACCAGCGACGTGGACGCGTTCGGCGTGTCGTTCTACCCGTTCTTCGACCCGGCCGCCACGACTTCGGCGCTTGCGACGTCGCTCGGGAACCTCGCGAGAACGTACAACAAGCCCATCTACGTCGCTGAGACCGACTACCCGAACCAGTGCACCAAGGTCAAGCTGAGCGCCAACTACCCAGCGAGTGCCCAGGGCCAGATCCAGTGGACCCAAGCGGTCATGAACGTGGTCAAGGGCCTGCCCAACAACCTCGGCGCTGGCGTGTACTACTGGGAGCCGGCCTACGTCTCCACAGCTGGGCTGGGCAGTGCGTGTGAGTCTGCTCTGCTGTTCTCAGTCGACTGGTCTCAGTACCCAAAGACCAAGGCCACGGCACTTTCATCGGTCGCGCTTTTCAAGAACGGAGGTCAGTCCCGCTCGATGAGAAGCGAGTCGCGCAGTCGCTGCGTGCGTCGTCGCGAGTAAGTTCTCGCTGTTCGACTAATAATTGGCGTGCAATGCTGTCTGAGACCGAGTGAGTATACTTGTTATCCACACGCCCGTCTTCACTCTTGTGTTACTTGGACCTTTTTCACTAGCTACTTGTACTACTGTAACTCGCACAGATAAAGAATGAGATTTCGTCTACCAGAAGGGGCACCAGCCGTAGTAGAGCTGGCAGAGGTTCTCGTGGGATGTGGCCTGCGCCACGAGCCGCTCGACCTGCTCGTCGACGCTCAGCACTTTCTCGCCGTCGTCAAAGTCACGGCCTGCGAGCTTCTTCTTGACACGGTCGACGACTGAGAGCGCCTTCTCGTTGAGCTGCGGCAGCTCGGTCTCGACCACCGAGGTGCCAATGTTCTTCGAGTCGTAGTCGCGCTGCGCGTCCTGGATCGAGTTACGCGCGAGACTCGCCGAGTCGATCGGGTCCATGGTGAAGCCGAACATGGCCTCGCCCGACGAGTTGCGGCGCCGCGGCGGCGTCGAGACGGAGCTCTTGACGCTGCTGACGCGATCGTCGTCGCCCACAGTTGAGCCGTTCATCTCGCTGCTCGACTCTTGCACGCTCGCAGCGCCTCCATCGGCACCAGTGGCCACAGCCGCGGCCGTGCGTTGACTACCTTGGCGTGTGTCGCCGTCTTCGCCTTCGGGCTGGGCGTGCGACGGCACAGCGTCCTTCTTAAGCAGACGCCAGTTGATGAGCGGATCGTACACGAACGCTTCGAGCACGGCCATAAGACTGTCGCGGTTGTCGCGTGCAACGCGCATCGAGGCCTCGCACGTGTAGCGGAAGTTGCCTTCGATACCGCTCACCTCCATGGCCTGCGTGAGCATTCGCGTGAGTCGGAACGGGATTTTCTCCGGGTACTTGTCACGCTCCATGGCCACCTCGAAACAATCACCGAAATCGATGTGCACGATCTTGCCTGAGACGCGGTCCAGCATCAAGTTGCTCGGGTGCCGATCGCCGAGGCCGAGAATGTAGCCGGCCATCGACATGACCGCGAGCGAGCGCGTGTAATTGCGACGGCGGTCGAGCCAGACCTCCGAGTCCTGGCTCTTGAGCCAGAGCACACGGTACAGATCCTGGCCCGTGGTCTCACCGAGTGCGTACTTGAACGCCTCAACCTTTTGCATGAGCGGCAGCTTGTCGTAGTCCGGTGCCATCTGCACCATGAGTCGGTGCTCCACGTTGAGCTGGATCTTACGGGCCTCGCGGTAATCGCGGATGAGCTGATGGAGGGTATCACAGTTGGGCACCCAGCCGATAAGTCCGCTCGTGTGCGAGAGCGGCAGCACCGAGTAGCGCTCGATCGCGAGGTTGCGCTTGCTGGTGTCGCTGTCGTTGGCCAGCAACGTGTTGAACACACCGAAGAGCTGCATCACACGCTCGTCCTGGCGCAGATCCTCGTGGCCCTTAAGTAGGAACGGGTACGCCTTCCCATCACTGCCGTCGATCGTGACCCTACGCGGCCGCTGCTTGGACGTGAGCACCGTCACCTTCGAGTCGAAAGATTTAATACGCACGATCGGTGCACCAGCCTTGTACGTGCCAGGAACGGCGAGACTGAGATCGTGGACTGAGAGAAGCTTCGGTCCAACGTTCGCGAGCTCGAGTGTTGACAGGTTTGTGAGCTGCTTACGAATCTTGGAAAAGACGTTGTAGTAGATATCCCACGCCTGGTTCAGGTCGTCGACATTCTGAGTCTTCTCGAAGCGGTTCGTCCACTCCTTGGCGAACTTGAGGTCGCGAGCGAAGGCCTGATAGAACGCGACTTCACGCAGCGTTGGTGTTTCTTCCTTGCCGATGTTCTCCACCTGCTCGTGCAGCGGTGCGAGCTCGGCGATCATGGCCTTGACGTCGCGGTTGTTAAAGTAGTGCTTAGACGCCTCCTCGAGCCCGCCGTGCCAGAGCTCGTTCCACAGAATCGCCACGCGGATGAGTTCTCGCGAGACCATGGCAGCCTCGTTCACAAGCTTAGGAGAGTGGCGGCGCACGGCTGCAAGGATACCTTCAGCTGCAGTCTTGCGGTTCGGGTTGATTGCCTTGGAGGCCACGGTAATGGGGTAGATGAGCGCCTGCGGATGAGCAAAGCCGATGCGCGAGAGAAGCTCATGCAGCAGCTCGTTCATCTTGGCATTCGGTGAGTCAATACGCGCGATAAGCTGCGGAATGACCTCTAGCCAGGTGTCAATCGAGACGTCCTGGAACCCAGCCATCATAGCTGCGTGGACCTCAGGGCGGTGACCATTTGCGAACCAAAGGGTGAGCAGCCGCAGCACGTCCTTCGTCACATCGTAGCGCATGTGACCGAACGAGATCGACTTGAAGAAACCCTGGATTGCGGCGGCCGCGTACTTCTTCGGATCGTCGGTACCTGTCTCGTCCACGGGGGATTCCATGGCGCGGAAGTTCATCAGTGCCCACTCGTGCCACGCGCGGTGGTTAGTTGGGTCAAGCTTAGTCGCCGTCTCTAGGTACCCGATGACCTCGTCCACGGTCGAGATGCCGTCACCCTGTTTGTGCGGATCGGACAGCGACATCTGCCACTCGCCGAGCTGAATGTACACTTGCACACGCAGGCGCAGCAGGTCTTCACTCGTTGACTCGTCGCCGTTGTAGCGCTCGAGCGCCTGGATGAAATAGTTGATCTGTCGTAACGCTACATCCTCGCGGTTCTCGGCCCAAAGATGCTGCAAGAAGCTCAACGCTACACGCGGGTCGGGGCCTGAGCTGTCTGAGAAGCTCGCGGCATTCATATTGGCGCCAGTGCTGAGCTGGCCAGGTGAGTTGTTGCCACCTAAGTTGATAGGCAGCGGCGCATATGGGTCACGCTGGATACTGCGGATGAGCGGTTGTGCACCTACGCGCCAGAGAGCACTGGCCGCGAGATTCAGGTGACCAGACTTGCGACACAGGCGGGCGTACTTGAGCCAAATGTCGACGTCTTCCTTGGGATCGAAGACGAGCGAGCGCACGAGCATAAGGTTCTGCCACACCTCGATGTTGCGCTCGACGCCGAGCATACGCTTGGTCCAGATCGATTGCACTTTGGTCAGAGCGATCTCCTTGTCGTGTTCGTACGTGCTAGATGGCGCGGTAGAGACAAAGTTGAGGCTACTAATGCTCTGCTTGCGGCGTGAGGCCGGCGTGGACAATAGCGTGAGCTCGCCATTGTTGTTGGAAGCAAACGTCTTCAGGTACGCGACCACTTCCTCCAGCTCTGTCAGCATCTGCAGGTTGACGATTGAGGGCATGTACGCGCGGCCGTAGCTTTCACTCACGAGCGAGCGCAGCGTTGGGTCCATGACCTTACGGCACTGGCGAATCGAACTCATGGCGTCATCGAGCTCCATACGCCGGATCGCGACGACGGCTTGGAACATGTGCGACTCGGTCTCGTCCATATCGGCATTGATGAATCGGGGGATCGCGTCCCAGTTTTGCAGCATGAATGCAACGCGCGCACCGTTACTGCATAGTTCTTTCTTAAGTGCCGGTGGCACGTCCAGTAGGCCACCGCCTTCACCATCCTCGCCGTTCTCGCTTTCGTCTCCATTCGCACCATCGTAGCCGCGATGACGGTGGTGTCGATCCTCCGAATAAATCTTGGACCATGTCTCCTGAACGTGGTCATTCAGCTTGCGCCACTCACCAACGGCATAAAGACACCGCATTTTGCCGAAAATGGCCTCTACGTTGTCTGGATCGCTCTGCAGCACACGGTCGTGCGTCGCGAGCGCGTCGTCCCAGCGAAGAATCTTCTCGTGCCACGAGGCCTTCACCTCTACGCCTGGCAAACGACCTAGCGCGTGCTTCAGGAGACCGCGCGCTGCCTCCGGCTGATTGAGCTTCGAGTTGATGGTGATCAGAGCCTGGATACCGTCAGCAGTAGGATTGGTGTTGAACTCGAGCTCCTTGTAGTGCAGCGCCTTGGCGAACGAATGGCACTTCTCAGCGAGTGAGCCAAAGAGACGAATATCGATCGGCAGCGACTGGTCGTCATGCTCCATGAACTCGGCGAGGTTGAGCAGCGTCTGTAGGATCTCAGCCGGCAGATGTGGCGACTGGAACGCAGTCTCCAGAGAACGGATCAAATTGTCCTGCGTAGGCGGACTCAGATGTGGCCACACACTCACGAACGAGGCGTTGAAGAGCTCACGAGCTAGCGGCTGGTACACGGACGCGAGCTCCTTACAAGCACGAAGCACTGGCGACGGTGACTCACGCAGCAACTCGACCGAGAAGCCTCGCATCCACTCGGTCCAGTCTTCCTTCGTACCTCGCTGGGATGCCTCCCAAGCCTTCATTAGGTTCTTTTGGTCGCACGGTAAGCTTTTAGCCTCGTCACCCCCAGCATCATTGCGATCGCTCGGAGTCTCGGACATTAGTGCCCTTGCCTTCAGCTGGTCTGTCGCCCAAGCAGCCACAGGCAGAGGCTGGTGCTTCAAAATCTTGGAGACCAGGAGGTCATACCTATCGAAAATATCATGCGATCGGGAAGCCTGGCGACCAAGCACCTGGCTCACGACGGGGACGAAGATCGCATAGTCATTGCCCATGGTGTAGACCATGCAGCAGAGGCAATCCATTGCCAAGTACACAAGCTCCGGTTGTGACGCAATCACACGAGCAAGCATGTGGATAATCTTCGAAGCGAAGACGCTGACGTTCAGCTTCTTCACGAGTGATCCCAGCGAACCGAGGCCTTGCTTTCGCGCGTTCAGGTCGGCGTCACTCTCGATCAATGCTACCAGTGCAGGAATAATGAGGTGGAGGTATCCATCGAGCAAACGACCAAGCGAGACAGCGGTCTTCAGCACGAGCAGCGTGCGAGGACGGCTACCATTGTCTCGCTCGCTTCGAATGACGCGGAGCAATTCTGGCACCAAATCAGGGAGGTATACACGGAATCGCTCACCGAGAGATGTCGCTAGCTTCTTGACAAGGTTGAGCACTTCTTCGATGTGCTCGTCCCAGTAGCTGTTGACGATGGAGACCATCGCAACATGGTCTAAGTGCGGCTGAATCTGCTCTTCCACAATCTGAACCAAGTCGCAGAGCTGCTCAAAGAGGAACTTGCGGAGCGACTTGTTGACGCGCTCCATCGTATACAAGAAGGCTGGGATGATCGTCTCCAGATGCGGTGCGATCTTCTTGCGCTGGCTCTTACAGATGTACATAATTGCGACGAACGTGCCTTGGTAGTGCGCCGAGTTCCGCGGCTCGAGCAGGATGCGGATCAGCGCATTGGTTGCGACTGCTGGGAAGTACAGAGAAGCATCGCCAATCATTGAAGGCAATACATCTTCTGGTGGCGGCTCGAGCTTGACGGTGAGTTTGTTACTAGTCTGCTTGACCTTTTCTGTATCGCTGCGCGTGCGGCTCGTTAGCTGCGCCACCTCCTGGATCATTCGCGAGTCTTCATCACCCCAAGATGTTTGGTTCCCGAAGCCGATGCTAACACCTGTCCCGCTCTTGCTGGATGACCCTCTCCTACCGTCCGAGTGGAACGCACTGCCCAATGGCCCACCGCCCAGGCCTCCAGCGAGAGCCACAGCAGGAGGAACCCCATTCACTTGGCCAGGCAAACTCGTGCGGAACTCGCGAGAAGGTGGGATGTTGGTAAGCTTTCCTAGTTTCTGCAGGTGAAATAACCGCAAGTTGTACGGATCCAGCGCGCCCAGAATGCCGAGCGTGCGGCCAGCTTCGATGCGAAGTGGCTCGAAGGCATCACCCGACTTTTGCAGTGTGTTGCACAGCAAGTCCAACAGTTCCGTATACTCGTAGTACGGACGGATGACGTCGCCGGTTGAGGACACCAACTGACCGAGACTCTTGATCGCAACCTGAAGGATCTGAGGGTTGCTCGAGTCCCGCAGCCGGTCGATGATCTCCGGCAAAAGCTGGTTCAGGTACGGAATAAGTTCCTCCGCTCCCACTTCGGCGAGATCACCGAGCGTTGCAAGGATCGCGCGGCTCACGCTGACTGTACTGCGGTTGCGAGCGTTCTCCGAGTCTTCGCGGAGGTTCTTCATCAGCGCCTTCAAGATGGGCAGAACGTACGGCTTGGCCAACTGCGACGCCGATCGCAACAGACATCCGATCAGCAGCGCACCTTCTTCCTTGCCTCGTGAATCGCCACTGAACTCGAGCTCCGTGAGTAGCTGCACCAACGTCTGGCGGAGCGATGGCAGCACCATCGCAGGGTTGTGGTGCGTGAGACGACCCAACGTGCTCATGGCGGTCTGTCGGATCTCGAAGACCTCGTCGTTAAGGGCGATGAAGAGACACCGCAAGTTGTCATTCTGTGCGAGCAGTGGGTCAAAGCGGGCATCCAACGACCGCAACACCTGGAGCCGAATGCTGGTCTCCGTATCAGCGATACCGACGGTCAGCAATCGCTCCAGAACTGCCGTCACAGGTCTCGCGAAGTCCTCGGACGTCATAAGGCTGCGTTCTTCACCTGGCGGCAGCAAGAGTTTACAACACGTGATCGCAGCACTTCGACGGATCTGAGCAACGTCGTGATCGAGGAACTTGACTACCGTCTCGTGGACAAACTGCATGAGCGGGATGTGGCGGCTGCCCTGGAAGTCGAAGTTTGCTAGCGTCTCGAGCGCGAGCGACTGCATCATGACTGCAGAAGCATAGTCCATTTGAGCGGTTGAGAGCGCGTTCGCGTCTGACGATGACGACATTGCACTGTTCTTGGAACGCTCAATCGCGGCCGAAAGCTTAGAGAGAAACGTAGCTGAAGTCGCTGACACCGTCGAGGTCTTGGTGCGCGTGCGACTCGTCGGCGTGTTGGCAGCACCCATGCCGTCACCCTGGCGAGCGGCACTCAGGATCGCGCTCAATCGTTCAAAGAGCTTCATCTGGACGAGCGACTTCTGCGCCGGGATTTTCTTGACGATCGTCGTGAGCGTCTCGACAAGCGACGAATCGAGGTCGTTCTGGAAGAGCTGCGAGATCATCGACTCGATGTCGACGCGGATCAGCGCCGGGCCGACAGCCTCGGCTAGCATGCGCAGACACGCGAGCGCTTCTTTGTGAGTATCGAAATCCTTCTTCTTGACCTGCAGGCCAATCTTGATGCCGCTCATAATCGCTGGCAGCGCCTGTTCGTCACGCGCGAGTGCCGGGCCGATCGCGAGCGACAGCTTGCCGATAGAGAGCAGCGCGTCCGACCGCGTGGTCGTCGTGGCCGAGTGAAGCACCTCGAGCAAATGGAGCATGCACCTTCTGTAGCAGCGGTCGAGGAAAGCCGAGGTGTTGAATTTGGCGAGTCGCGGGAAGAGGTTGATCACGGCTGATCGCACGGCCGTGTTCTTGTGGTCTTGCAGCTGGAAGACGAGCTGGCAGACCTTGGCGTAGTGCGGGTGCATAAAGTCGCCCGTGTTGCGCAGCAGCTCGTTGATGATGAGCAGCGCGCCGTGGGTCGCATCGGCGTTGCCGCGGCGGAAGGCGTTCTCGGCCTCCTCCAGCGCGCGGCTGTACCAGGCGCTCTTGCGGTTGGACTCGCGCTGCTGGATGAGCGAGAAGCACGTCTGCAGCGACTCGCTGGCGCTCACGCGCACGACGACCTTGCCGTCCCAGAAGGCGCTCCAGATAAAGTCAAAGTAGCGGTCCATGTAGCGGAAGGACGTCGACGGCGCGTTGGTCGAGAGCTCTTTGAGGATCATGACGGCGGCGTGGCGGCGCACGTGGAAGGTCTCGTTCTTGAGCCACTCGAGCGCCGGCTTGACGTGGTAGTCCTCGACGAACTCGATGAGACTCGTGCCGCCCGTGGAGACGATGTGGCCAAGGGCCTTGGCGGCGAGCCGCAGCGTGGCGGCGTCGGCGGCCGGGATCTTCTCAAAGACCTTGGTGAGCGAGTGCGCGAACTCGATGATGGTCTGGTCGTTGCGCTCGGCGATGAAGAGCTCGACGAGCTCGTCCATGGCGGCGATGCCGCCCATGCGCTCGGGCGAGTCGTTGTTGCACATGTCCATGAGCTTGGCGGCGATGTCGCCGACCCATTTCATGTACACGGCGTGCGCGAGGTCGCGCGACTCGGACTCGATGTACTGGCGCAGCTCGCGGGCCGCGCGGTGGCGCGCCGAGCTGCTCTGCGAGCGCAGCGCCGGCAGGTACCGCGCCAAGGTGTCCATGGGGGTTCGGCCTTCCCTTCGCTGGGGTGTCAGGGGGAAGGAAGCCACTTTGGTACCGGGAATCGGGTACACTTGCGCGTCGAAAATCACGCGTCTAGACTGTACCCAGAGGGGTTATTTACAGTAAATAGACCGAATCATGCGAAATAATTACAGGGTTAGAGCGCCTTGGTGATCTTCTGCTGCGTCTGCGACGTGAGCTCCTGGCGCACGCGCTTCATGGAGCAGCTCCCGCTGAAGTGGCCGTGCTGCTGGCAGTAGCGGCAAGGGTTCGGGCACTGCTTGGCCTCGTGGCCGGGCTCCTTGCAGTTGAAGCACCGGTCGTTCGAGCGCGGCGGCGCCGCGAGCTCGCCCGCGGCCAGCGCCGCCGAGATCTTTTGCCAGTTCTCGCGCTTGGTCTCGAGCTTGCGCTTGCGCCCGAGCTCTTTCTGGCTGCGCAGCACGCGCTGGCGCTCTTTCTCGGCCTCGTCCATGGGCGGCTTGCGGTGCATGTTGGGGTCTTTCTCGTACCGCTCGGCGATCTGCGAGTAGAGCATGCGGAAGAAGAAGAGCAGGTCGGCCAGGTTGGTCGACGCCGCGCCGTCGCGGAGCGCCACGCCCGCGGCGGCTGCGGCGTCCACGTAGTCTTGCAGCATGAGCTGGATCGCTACAGATGAACACAGTGGTGTTGTGAGTAATCGGAGAGATAGAATGGATGGGAGCGATGCAAACACACCTTCGATCGTCGAGACGCAGCCGGGGCCGGCCTGGTGGTAGCGCCAGAACTTGCTCTCGGACGGCGGGTTCGCGAGCTTGACGCACCGCAGCGGTGCGAGCTTGTCGTCCTGGAGGATCACGGGCGCCTTCTGCCACGGGCAGTCGATGAACACGAGCGTGCGGACTTTCTCGAGGTCCTCCTTGGTGAGCTCGGGCATGGTCTCGGACGTGATCGATGGGTACACGACGACCGTCGACTCGCGGTCGTACTGGAGCTCGGCCGAGTGCTGCGCGCTCAGCGGGTACGGCACGATCTCGACGTCGCTCGGCGCGAGCACCTTGGCGTGCGGCGCCGTGCTCTTCTTGATCTTGTCCTGGAACCAGATGTGGACCTGCAGCGGCAGCACGAGCGACGGCGCGCGCTCGCCCTCGGGCTCGCCCACGGGCGTGCAGCACACGGGGCAGTAGAACTTGTAGCTGCGGTCGCACGACGGGCAGCTGGTGCGCGTCCAGCGCGCCGCGGCGGCCTGTACGCTCGCGTCCTGGTCGGCCATGCTGTCTCGGCTTGTTTGGATGGCGCGAAGGCTTTGATCGAGTTATTGTGCGACCTTCCGACAACATTTCGCCGGCACCCTGTAGACAAGCCAGCCAGCATCAGGAGAGAAAGCGAGCATGGAGAAGCAGCTCTACTGCATCCGCCACGGCGAGTCCCAGTTCAACGAGTGGCGCACGCGCAGCCTCTACAACTTCTCGTGGATCTGGACGCGCGACCCGATGATCGTGGACCCGCGGCTGAGCGCCAAGGGCGAGCAGCAGGTCGAGTTGGAGCGCGCGTAGCTCTTGGAGGAGACGGCGCTGAGACTTGGATTCTTGCAGGTGGCCGAGCTGCACGGCCGCATCCGAGTCGACGGACTGCAGGAGAAGATCCAGGCGGTGCGTTTTGACCTGCTGAGAAGGTCGGAGAGGGCCAAAGCTCACCATTCGTTTCGGCAGATCGTCGTGAGTCCGTTGAGTCGTGCGATTCAGACGGCCGCGGGCGGCTTTCGCGGCGCCGAGATCCCGTACATTGGTGAGCGGCTACGAGCCCAGGGGAGTAAAACAGTAGGAGCTGATCTGGGTTTGTCTGCAGTGGATCCGTGGTGCCGTGAGATGCTGGATACGTCGAGCGACATCGGTCGCGACGCCGCAGGTTCCGTGTTGCATCCTCTTTGATCCCGCTTGATTGTTCTGACTCGAGTGGCCGATCCGCCAGAACTCGCGAGAGACTTTGAGGTATTGAAACTCGACGTCAGCGCGCTTGAGCCGCACTGGTGGGTGCCCCAGACCCTTCGGTCAGACCCGAAGGTCGTAAAGACCCCTTCAAACTACGACGAGGTTGTCGTGATGAAGGAGACGAAGGCGCAGGTCGACGAGCGGATCCGCCAGTTTCTTCTCAATGTGTCCAAGCTCCCATACGAACACATTGCGGTCGTGGGCCACAGCTACTTCTTCAAACGGATGCTGGGCATGAACCGGAAGCTTGCCAACTGCGAACTCGCCGTCGTGTCGCTACAAGACCTCGCGCTGAAACACAACGTTTCTCTCCCGAGGTAACTAGAAGATTCGAAGTTTGTTGATTCTATAAGGGAGCAATAACACATCTATGTACGTCTTGACCACACAAGTACGAGAAGTGCTGCCCAGAAGAAAGATCATCCGGTGAACAGCGCGACGGACAGAAGTGCTGTGGCTTTAATTTTGGGGTATTGCGACCTATCTACCGAGAACAGTAGGGCAGACTCACACGCGCTGCTCAGTCCAGGGTTGGATACGAATGCCGGCTCCCAGTAGAACACGCCGGCACCAAGGCCGTTGGGTAGGCCCTTGACCACGTTCATGACCGCTTGGGTCCACTGGATCTGGCCCTGGGCACTCGCTGGGTAGTTGGCGCTCAGCTTGACCTTGGTGCACTGGTTCGGGTAGTCGGTCTCAGCGACGTAGATGGGCTTGTTGTACGTTCTCGCGAGGTTCCCGAGCGACGTCGCAAGCGCCGAAGTCGTGGCGGCCGGGTCGAAGAACGGGTAGAACGACACGCCGAACGCGTCCACGTCGCTGGTCTTGATGAGTCCGGTGGCGAAGACGCCCTTGAAGTACCAGGCCATGGTGTCGCTCTTCCAGCCGTCGTTGACGTGGATCATGATCTTGGGTCGCGTGGTGCCCTGTGCGACGGCGTCCTCAACACCAGCGCGTGCTGCAGCCCAGAGCTGAGCAAAGTTTTTGAAGTTGTTGTTCTCGATCTTGCCGAGCGGGAAGAGAAAGCCATTGAGGATCTCGTTGCCGAGCGAGACGATCGAGAGCTTGACACCAGCTGACGTGAAGGCCTTGAGCGTGGACGCGACGTGGTTGCGCACGTCCTTGGCGAGTGCCGAGACGGATCCTTTGTTCCAGGCGTTTGGGATGGCCTGCTTCATCGGGTCAGCCCACGTGTCCGAGAAGTGGAAGTCGAGGAAGATGCTGTGGCCGGCCTTGGAGAAGCGCTTGGCCAGGTTCAGCGTGTAGTCGAGTCCGTACTCCTGACCCGTCCACAAGCTACAGACACCGCAAGCTCGTTCAGTCTCACATTCATGCGATCGAACCATAGTGAGAGGGGATAACGCACCGGAGGCGCACGCTCTGCATCCCGCCAGCAGCGAGGATCGTCTCGACGGGCTGGGCCTGGCCGGCGGCGTTGTACCAGGTGACGCCCTTGTCCTTCTCCATGTAGCCCACAGACGAGAGATCATGGCCTGTGACGAAGGCCTCGACGGATCGCAGTGACGCGACGAGCGCGACGCTCGCAGCGGCCAGGAACGTCTTGAGGCTCATGGCCGTAGAGAGTGAGAATATGCGAGTTGGATCTGTTGGATTGAGACATCTTGCAGAACGCTCCATTCCCCTTGCGTGGGCTATCATGGATGCATGATTGGAAGCCATGGATTCCATCATGTCCGAGCATTACCACCGGGTTTGATGGATGCCTCGACACTATCGAAGATTATCTTTCGAATTATTCGGAGACTGCGGACAGATTGGAGTAGATGTTGGTTTCTTCCATGCGGACCAAGACGACTGGTTGCTGGAAGGCAAACGCAGACAACCCCATCAAATAGACAAACAAAGCTTCGTTTGTTTGCGAGTGTTGTGGACAATTGGAAGAGCAGCTCAAAGCGAAGGAGACGAGTTGTTCGAGTATCAAAGGTGGCCAGTGGAGAGTGGAATAAAAGTGCTGTATTATTTGTGTAAAGAGTGCGACAGCTCACACGGTTTTGGTCTTTCTGCTGCGCTCCATGAAGACTGAGGAAGCCGCGATGCCGAGCAGCCCGGCCATCATCATGGGCATCATGATGTTCATGAAAATGGGCTCTCCACCGTGGTACTCGCGGCAGTAGAGCACGGCCTGCAACGGAAGCCCGAGGATCATGCCGCACCAGAAAATGTAGTTGCCTAAGCGCGTGTTCTTAAGCCCTCGGCCGTAGATAATGTACACGACCTGGATCATCTGTAGCGAGAAGAAGTACATCTTGACCGTTCGGAAGACGATCGTGAAGAGGCACTCGTGGACGAGTGCCGAGACGAAGAACGTGAGCGTCGTGGCGTTGCGGCGCGAGAGCTTGTACGACTCGAGGCTCTCAAGATAGACGTGGCGCAGCAGGAACTCATGGACCGGCTTGTTCCACTTGCGTGCGAACTCGTCCCAGGTCGTCGAGTTCCACCAGTCGCCGTAGAAGTCGCGGTCGGCCATGCACGTGAGCTCGGCGATGCCGTTGCAGATGCACTCGAAGATGATGAACCAGATCATGAGATAGACCCCGAGAAAGGGCAGCAGCAGGTGGAGCACGACGAAGACCGGGTTCGAGACGCCCGAGTCCTCGAGGCTCGGCATGACGTGGTCCGTGACGATAATATAGAGCGTGCCCATGGCCAGCGTGTTGGCCATGATCTTCTCGACGACGTACCCCCAGCGGATGCGCTCGGTGCGTGGGAAGTTGGGCTCGTAGACGAGCGTCGGGTAAAGCAAGTACATGGTGTAGTCCTTAAGCGACTGCGTCGGCGCGACCTGGTCACGGCGCGAGAGCTCGAGCTTGGTGCGGATGTACGAGTGCATCTTCATGAGCAGCACGAGGCACTCGACAAACGACGAGACGGCGTGGATCGTGTTCCAGTCGCGATAGACAATGAAGACAGATGTGAAGACAAAGAGCACGCTCTGCAGCGTGTGGTGGACAATATTAATCGCGCGGCGCGAGGCCTGGCGCGCGGCCATGGCCACGGGCACCATCGCCGTGTACGAGAAGACGACCTGGCAAACGAACGTCGCACAGACCTCCAGGAAGCCCCACGAGTAGAAGACCGAGAGCAGCAGCCGCGCGTCCGAGAGGATGCCGCCACGGGCGACGTAGTTGTTGAGGTACGTGGAGAACGTGTAGATGCCCGCCGTGATCATCGCGAGGTTGTACATGCCACGGAACTCGGACGTGTGCACGCCGCTGCGGTGGTCGGCCGGGTCAAGTGGCGACACAGTGTGCGCAAACTGCTTGACGACCGCGCGTCGCGTTGGTGAGACCTTGTGGTCCGAGGAGCTCTCGGGGGTCTTGACGGCCTTGGGCTCGCGCACGACCGAGTGGGGCGGCATGGCGAGCGAGAGAGTCGGAGGAAGAGCGAAAGTGAACGAGTGCGGGATGGGGGCGGCCGTTGCGACGCCGTTTCTCGCTCGAAGGGGCGGTGGTGGCTTCCTCTTTTTCTGACTCGTACGCCGTCAGCGGCAAGTCTCACATAACGCAAGTAATCCGAACGGCGTTGTGATAGTTGTGGGAGAGACCCAGAAGGGGGACACAGAGCGAGGTGTGGGACATGGCTAACTTTAGACAGGACAGCCACCTGATAAGAAGCCTTTGTCTGTTTGAAGAAGAGCCGAAGGTATTCTGGTGCTGGGGGAGCGTGAGGAGTGCACGTGTGGCGCCAAGAAGAACGACGCCGTCGTATCTTGGGGCGTCACGCGATCCCTTTTGCCCTTATTCGCACCACGAAAAGCGAGAGCGAGCGAGAGGAAAAACAAGTTCCCGCCACCCGGCTCACCTCACACTGCAACGTGCTTGTTCACAGCGAGAGAGCCCCCGAGAACAACCATGGCGACCAACATGAAGCTTGACGTACGAGCGCTCGCACCCGAGCACGGCAAGGAAACAAAGAAAGGTGAGCGGCTGGTAGCTACTTCAACTGCAGCTGGAGCGCGAGTTGCTGATCCCGTGCACACATGGCAGAGGCGACGAGCCCGCAGACATCGCCGACCAAGTCCTGGCGCTCAGCCGCGGCGTCCTGCGTCGTGCAGCACGCAGCGCTCGCCAAGATGTGGTCCGAGCCCGATTGGCGTAACTTTACGGTCCGATCCAAGACCTACCTCGCTGATAAGATTAAAGTCACGACTGAGGAGCCGAGTACGTTTGGATCTTGCTCCGCTAGCAGCGGTTGCAAGGCAGCTAACCTCGGTGTGTTTTGCAGTGTTTGAACTCGTGTGGTTTGATCTCTTCAGCGGTGACCACGACGACCTGCTCCACATTTCCCAGAGCCCCAAGAGCTTTGCTCAGAAGGCGATCGCCAAGTACGGCAACGACGTGCCACAGCTCTTCGTGGTCACGCTGCTGATCCCGGGGACGCCCGTCGTGGCCTGCGTGCAGTACTTTGCACTCAAGAAAGAGACCCTGGCGACCACGTCCGAGGCCACGGCCCTGTGGACCAAGTTCTTCGAAGGTGACAACGCCTACCGCGGCGACCGGTTCAAGCTGATCCCGTCGATCGCCGACGGTCCCTGGATCATCAAGAAGAGCGTCGGCACCAAGCCTGTGATCTTGGCCCACGCACTGCAGCTGCCGTTCTTCCAGAGCGAGCACTACCTCGAGGCCTGCGTCGACATTTGCTCGGACCGCGTGGCCAAGCACGTGACCGGACTCGTGCGTTCGCACAGCACGTGCGTCAAAGTGGACATGGGCTTCGTGGTCGAAGGCCAGAGCGAGAGCGAGCTGCCCGAGCGCCTGCTGGGCTGCGTGCAGTACGATCGCATCGATCTCAAGTTCGCCACGCCCATCAAGGACGTCTGAGGCTTTTAGATACGGATAGAATTACCCTCCACTATGGAATATAACGTATTTAGCCGTATTGGAAGGACACTCAAGCGAGGTTGTCATCGCGGTGGGAGCTCGTGAAGAGCTCAACAGCAATCAATCCATTGAGACCAGAGGATCAGCGTCATGTAGGTTCATCCTTAGCGGCGTCCCCATGCGATCGACGAGCCTGACTAGCACGGCGTTTGCGTCTCTTCTATGTGCTGTGAATTGACGCAGGTCGAGTCGCCAGGCCAAGCGATTGGGGAAGCTCGCGGGGAAGACCGCCGAGCAGGTCGAGGAAGTGGACGAGGAAGAGGAAGAGCTCGAGGAGAAGCGGCCGGCGAACGTCGGCTTCGCGTTCCTCGCAGACTCGGACGAGAGCGACAGTGAGAGCGAGGCGTCTGAGAAAGAAGAGGAGGAAGACGAAGAGGAAGACGAAGAGGTGGTGGTGGTGGCGCCGCCGCCGCCGGTCGCCACGTCCAAGAACAAGTCCGTCACTTGAGAAGACAGCGGCGTGTTGCAGACGACTGATTGGCGATGCTCTCTAGGACCAACAAGAAGAAAAAGAAGGGCAAGCAAGATGCGAGTGCCGACAGTGACGACGTGGACCAACTGCTTGAGGCGCTGGCGACGGAGACGGGCGATCTCAGCGTGGGCCAGGGCTCGTCAGGTCGCGGAAACGCAGACAAGGGCCTCTTTAGTGTCCAGCTGAGCATGATCAATGCAGACAAGGAGATGAAGCGTATCTTCGGTGTATGTAACATGAACCATCTGGAGAAGATTGATGAGAACGCTGACGTCATGATCAATCACGACAGGTCAAGGAAGTGCGGGAATCCTCGGCCGGCTCGCGTCGCGTTGATCCTCGTAATGCGGCACGGAAGACCACGAAGAAGGTCTCTATGATCACGCCGCATGACGAGTGGCCGCGCCCGCCGACCTTCGTGGGCGGAGGCATCCGCTGGACCAAAGCCAACAAACCGCAGGGGCCGGCGTGGAGCAGCTTGAGTAACTACTTCGAGATTACGTGGTCGATGGCCTACAAGAAGGTAAGCTCTTGGAAGCAGAGGCACCTGATTACTATCTTGGTAATCTCATGGATGTTTGGGCATCTAGACCCAAGAGGAATTCGAGGTTCTGCAGCAAACCCACGACCCGAACCTCATTGCGCACTTTCTTCAGCGGTACCCATTCCACATCGACGCGCTACTCCAGATGAGTGAGGTTTTCCAGCACCACGGCCAGAATGATCACTCAGCCGATTGCATTAAGCGATGCATGTACATTCTTGAGCTTGCCTGGGCGGATCAATTTGACGTCACGAAGGGAGACTGTCGTATGGATATCCACACGGAGCACAACGAAGGCTTCTACAAGGCACTCTTCTTGCTGATGAAGCAAGTCGGGCGCCGTGGATGTATGCGTAGCGCGTTCGAGACGGCCAAGCTTATCATGGGACTGGACCCTCACGGCGATCCGATGAGCGTGCTGCTTGCAATCGACTATTACGCTTTGTCAGCTCGCCAGTACCAGTTTGTGATCGACTTGTACGACGCCAAGCTCGAGGCTGTAGATCGCTACAGCGCGGATCCACCCGCGAAGAAGAGTTCGAAGCAAGCGGTGGCTCCGGATGACAATGTGTCAGCGTTGCCGAACGTTCAGTTCTCTCTTGCTCTTGCGCAGTAAGTCTCCAGCAGAGTCGCGAATGAGGCGTGCAACTAACGAACTATTCGCATTATGTCGCAGCCACTACTTAGGCAACCAAGATGAAGCTAAGGAGGCGCTCGCGAGAGCTCTGCTTCGATTCCCGACGTTGTTGAAACCTCTACTCGAGAAAGTCGCAGTGAACACCTCCTCATGTAAGTTTGACGTATGCTGCACCCGTGGGCATTCGCCCAAAGGCCCTAACAATGCACCTGTGTTCCTGCAGCATCGTGGCAGTCCGTGCTGGGGAGCCGCATTTTCGCGAATGCCAAGTCGCTTGATGAGAACGGCCCATTGCAGCACGTTCTGGATATCTACGTGAAGCGCAACCACACGCTCTGGAAGGTGAACGAAGTGCAGAGCTTTCTTCTCAAGGGAGCACAGTACGCCATCTCGTCAGGGCTCGCTGCGGCGTACACGCAAGTCCTCGAGTTGCCCTCATCTCTGGCCAAGTACAAGCGCTCGTACCCTGGAGGTGAGATGACCAAAACGTTGGACGACAAATCGCGGGCCAGCGTCATTCAGAGTTGATTGCTTCCCATAGATTACTCGGACGAGATTACCACGCTTCCACCAGACCATCCGATGCTTCAACCACCACAGCTACCGCAGGAGTTTGACATCAACAACCTCAACCCTGAGCAACTCGCGCAGCTCGCGCACTTGCAGCAGCAGGTCGACGAGGGCAACCTGCCAGCGGACGCCAATCCTCTCTTGCTCTTCCTGCAGACACTGCTCCCGTGGAACCGCGTGCAAGGAGCGGGTGCCGAGCCGCCAGCACCACCGCAATAGACTCGCACAGCGTGGCCATTTGACTGCAGCACTTTCCTTCCCTTTTTCTCGGCTTGCACTTTTGAGAAAACTCACCTCGTCCCAAAGTGTAGCCATGTCAGGTTCAACCTTATGAAAACTAAAACCCTTCTGAAACCGTTTCCACGATCTAACCCACGTCATACAACTTTCCTATCACAAATCCCTCTTCCCCTTGCAATATCTCATCGCGAAGAGGTCTTTTTGGGTTTTTCCTCGCTTTGACAGTCTTGCGTGAATTTTGAACGGTGGGTGCAGGGCCTCTATTGAGAGCACGTGGATCAGGCGCCTCGCAATGGGGCGGGCTGGGAACTTCGCCATCTCCCCTCTTCCTCCTCTCTCCATGGGCAACAGCAGCAGCAGCAGCGGCCACGGGCGCAGCGGCAAGCGCGGCGCCGGCGCCAGGCGTCCGCACCAGCCGCACCAAGCGCCGTACACGGCGCCCACGGCCGTCGCCGCGCCGCCGCCGGCCCCGCAGGAGAACCGCGCGCCCAACTCGCACAACCCGGCCGTGCGTGAGCGCCGCGGCCACAAAGAGCTGGTGAGGAGCTATGGGGAAAAGAGAGCTGAGTGGAGTGGAGGACGCGCGACTAACGGTGCTGTGGTAGATCACGGGCGAGCTGCGCGACGTGAACGAGTTTTACGACATTGAGCAGAAGGAGCTCGGCCACGGCCACTACGGCACGGTGCGCGTGGGCATCAGCAAGCTCACGGGCAAGAAGGTGGCCATCAAGACCATCCCCAAGGCCAAGGTCAGCCGTCCGGAGACCATGCGCCGCGAGATCAACATCCTTCGCGTACGGTGGTGCATTGTGTGTGTTGGTCCGGGAACGAGGCGTTCACTCATGGATCCTCTTGCCTTGTTTTTTTTTTTTTTTTCTCTAGACGCTCGATCACCCCAACATCATCAAGCTATACGACGTGTTCGAAGGCCAGCGCCACCTGCATCTCGTGACCGAGCTGTGCACGGGCGGCGAGCTCTTCGATCGCATCATCGCCCGTGGCCACTACAGTGAAGCCGACGCCGCCATCCTCGTGCGCAAGATCACGGACGCTGTCAAGCACTGCCACGAGCGCGACATTTGCCACCGTGATCTCAAGCCCGAGAACTTTTTGTTCGAGACACCCGCCGAGGACTCGGAACTCAAGGTCATCGACTTTGGTCTCTCGCGCATGGACGATGGACTCTCGGCCGGCGTCATGACCACGCGCGTGGGCACGCCGTACTACATCGCACCGGAGGTGCTGGGCCGTCACTACGACAAGTCGTGCGATCTCTGGAGCATTGGTGTGATCACGTACATCCTGCTCTGTGGCTACCCGCCGTTCTACGGCGACACGGACCCGGAGATTTTTGCCAGCGTGCGTGCCGGACGCTACGACTTTGACTCGCCCGAGTGGGCGACCGTCAGCAAGGACGCCAAGGACTTGATCAGCAACTTGCTCTTGATCGACGCCTCCAAGCGACTCACGGCCGCCGAGGTGCTCCAGCACCCGTGGCTCTCCGGCTCGGCGCCGAAGACCGCGATCACGCTCAACTCGAACATCTTCTCGAGCCTCAAGCGATTCACGGGCCACAACAAGCTCAAGAAGGCTGCGCTTGGCGTTATTGCCGATCTCATGACCGAGAGCGAGATCGTCGAGCTCAAGAAGCAGTTCATGGCGATCGACGCGGACGGCAACGGTGTCATCACGGTCGCCGAGCTCGCCGATGCGCTTCGCACAAGCGGTCACGGTATGATCGAGGAAGAGGTCATGGAGCTTGTCAAGGGCATCGACATTGACGGTGACGGCCTCGTTGACTACCCGGAGTTCCTTGCCGCGACTATGAAGCGAAACCTCGCCAACAAGCAGGAGTACCTGATCAACGCGTTCAACTACTTTGACACCAAAAAGCAGGGCGTGATCACTAAGGCCGACCTCGTCCAGTTCATGGGCAGTGAAGAGCAGGCCCAGGAGGTCATCAACGAGGTTGACACGAACGGCGATGGGCTTATCAGCTTCGACGAGTTTGTCGAGATGATGGACAGGAAAGGGTTTGGCGAAGAGTCCGAGTCTAACGTCGACGACCTCACGAACAGCTTCCTTTCTGCCAACTACATCAACCCTGGTGGCCCCACGGCCCCTTCGCAGCATGTGATCAAGGAGACCGAACTGTAAAAAGCCCGCCACCAGACTCTGGTCCGCCTCACGCGAGAGAAGCTTCGGCGATTCTTCATACTTTTTTTTTCCTCTTCATTGCAGTGTGGGGACTTCCTTTAACCAAAGTTTATCCACACGCGACTATTTTGCAGTGACGAAAGGAAACACCACTAAGTCTTAGCAGCTATAACTAATGACCTGCTTTCCTGCGTGAGTTGATGCGGTCATGGCGTTTCTCGGACATGAGCTTCTCAGTCCGCGTCATAGCCTCGCGCTCCATTCTCTTGAGCTCCTCGGCAGAGCCAATACCGGAGCCACTTGCGTACCGCTGGATGTTCAGCGATTCTTCAACTTCTTCTGACCGCTGACCTATGTAACTGGCAAGCTTCTGTTGATAATGCATCGTAGTAGGTGGTTCGTAGTCCCCAAACACCAGTCGACCAGGACCCCTTTTCTTGACCGTGGCTGAGTCAGTTTTGTTCTTGTTGTTATTCTTCGTCTCAGGTCTAGTGAGCAACATCTTCGGTGGAGAGATGGTCTTGATATCCGACATCAAAAGGTCGTACATGGTCTTGCCCTGCGAGGTTCCACTCGTGGCATTGCGCGTCCGTGGACTCGCCTCACGAGCCGCGGCCTCGGCAGCGCTACGTTTCTGGACGATGCGTTGAAGTTCTGGTATCGAACTCTCGCTCTTCGTAGCCTTGGATGGAGTCATGGTCATCGTTAGCTCCCGGTGAAGCGGCTTCTTGGGGGTCTTGACACGACCCACGAGTTGCAACTGCAGCTGCGGCACTCGGGCATTCGATCCCGAGAGATCACAAGAGATCTGAACTTCGATTTCGTCGAGAATCTTAAACAAACAAGATCCTTGCGGTGCCACAACTTCGAGGGTCTCGTTTTCCGTATCGTACTCAATCCGAGCCTGTGGGATGAGGCGGATACAGTCTGCAGAGGCGAACGCGCCTGTCGCCGGACGGGTATCGACAATACGAACGCCACAGAGTAGCGGGTCGATCTGAACGTTCATTTCACGGTCACGGATATACACAGGAGCACGCAGGTCATACGTCGGTACGTATACAAGGAAACCGTTTTGCTTCAGCGCCGTGATGATCGCGTGCGTGCGCACGGTGTGCGTGCTGAAGTAGAGTGCCAGGAAGAGCTCTTCGCAGGATCGAGAGGCTTGTTTGGCGTTACGATTCTTGCGGTTGAGATGCTGTGACAAAGGAACCAAGACATCCGGCGGGAAAATCAGGGGTTTTTCGCTTTCTTCATCGACTTTGCTCCGTATCGTCGTGTCCTCAACCTGCAGTTTGCTGTCCACATCGGCGATCAGCGAGTCCAAAAAGTCTTCATCATCTTCCAACACGGACGGGACGAGGGACGAAGGGAGCGCGACGCCTTCTGTCTGGACATTGGCGTCGCGCGGAGTCTTGCCGAGAATCTTGCGAGACAGACCTTTAGCATCCAGAGCCAGCGCTGCGAGAAGCTGACGGTGGACAACAATATCCGCGTAGCGGCGAATTGGAGAAGTGAAGTGTGTGTAGTACTGGAGGCCAAGACCGTAATGAGCAAAGCTCGTGACATCCTCGTTCTGTGCCTGCTCCTGGGTCGACTGAGCCGCGTTCGCACAGATATATTCGGCCTCGGACATGACGCGCACGGCCAGAGACTTGAGCAGTGCCATCGTCTTGGAGTCAGCACGACCTGATCGTTCGGCATTCACAAGTGATTGCTGCAGCGTGTAGTTGTTGGTTGCATCAATCTTAATCTGCTTCGCCTCCGCGATGTGTATGAGCTGTTCAAATCGCGGGCCGGAAGGTGGCGGGTGGCGACGCAGCAATGCGTTTGATGGGAACGCCTGGACAATCTTCTTGGCCACGTAACCATTCGCGAGAATCATGAGCTCGGCAATCGTGCTGTGGATCTCCAAACTTTCTTTCATAACGATCTCAACACCGGTTGGTCCACCACCTTCACCAAGCTCGGACACATTTAGTGAGAACGTCTCCGATCGCGACAGATCAAGACCACCTTCCTCCCCACGAGCCTTGGCGAGCTTGCGAGAGATCATCGTGAGCAGTTTCAAATCACCCTCGAGCTCTTTCTGCAGCGGCAAGGGTACAGGTCCACCAGCAACACCACGTCGATGCTCACTTTTACCAGCCTTGTGACCTGTATCAGCATTCATACCTTGGAGGATGCGGTGTGCCTGCTCGTACGTCATCGATGCGCACGAGTTAATCAGGGTACGCCCGTACCAAGTGCGGTCTTCGATCACATCGAATGTCTTCCCATCGAGCTCCCACATAACACTCATTGCGACACGGTCGACGTGCTCGTGTAGCGAGCACAAATCGGCACTCAGCACCGCTGGAAGCATATCTAAACGCTGCCCAACGAGATATACGGTTGTGCCGCGGTTGCGGCCTTCAAAATCAAGTGGTGAGTCGTGCTGAACGAAGTACGAGACATCTGCGATGTGAACGCCAAGTTCGATATTTCCGTTGGGCAATTGACGGACAGACAGGGTATCATCGATGTCCTGGCAGCCAGGAGGGTCCACACTAAAGACACGATGGGTCTTGCGCAAGTCGCGGCGACGAGTCGCTTCCTCCTCTGGTACTTTCCAATCCATCAACGGTACCTTTTCAGGTCGTTTGGCGGTCGAGCATTCTTGGATCTTGTATTTTTCAATCTCGCATTGGTCTGGCAGACACGCTAAGGCCGACTCGCAAAACGGCGCTTCTTCAATCTCGTTCGTCACTAGAATGGCACTGAGCTCCGCCGGCAAGCTGCCGAACTCACCGAGCACAGCGGTGTAGTGACCATTCGGGTACATCGAATCTATAGCCCAGTGGTCGACAACGATCTTTAGACGCTTGTCCAGCAAAGTATCCATTCGCTGTGAACGGATGCGAATCTTTGGGATGCGCATATCCATAGGAATTGCTAGTGCATAGTCGTCGCCAGGTGAGACAGTTGACGATAGTACGGTGGCAACAACGAACTGGGACGAACGGCGCGCGACTCCCACAACCACGGCAGTTGGAATCAACGTACGTTCTCTATCGCCTCCCTTCTCACCAGCCTTATCCTTTGACCCAGCTTTGTCAGTTTCTTCAACGCTATAGTGAACTAGTACTCGTTCACTCTGCGGGGCCATCCACTCAGTCTCCGGCAGCAGCTCAACGACAACGTCGTCACCGTGGATACCTCGGTTCATAGCTTCACGACCACAGACGAACACCTTGGAAATGCCCGAGCGGCCACTAACTGACTTATCCACGATCACGTACGCTTCCATCGGGTTGTGGGCACTCACTTCGAGTTTTCCCTTGATTAGCGATCCCTTCTTGACCCCATCCTCGAGTTGCGCGTGAGTTAGATGGGGCGAGAACTCCCCCTTGGACAGTAACTCGCCGTTCTCAGCTTCCTGCAATTGGTCCATCCACCAACGCACAGCTTCGGCGGTGTTCACTGCAAGTTCCAGCAAAAACCCGTGGTTCTTGAAGCGCTTCTTAACGAAATCCTCACACGTCGTGACTTCGATCTGGAGGCGACCTCGCAACTCTTCACTCAGTGATGAATCGACGTCGGGTGTCATAAACACCAGTCGCGACGAGCCGCCAATGTGTTGTGTCGCGTACCACGTGAGCGTCTTCATCAACCCCCGACGATCCCTCGACACTTGCGTCTCGAGTGGCACTTTCGTCACAGCATCGCTAGACGTCGGCAGTACCGTCCTCTCTACGAACGTGGCGACGTGGTGCTGGTTCGGGAACAAGACCACACAGCACGGCTCGACCATGCGGCGATTCTCGTCCTTGAAAAAGTTCTTCAGGCGCGTCGCGTCTCGGGATGGCGCGATGCGCAGCGCTTCCTGGAGCACCGTCTCCAGCACGAGTACGTGCTTGGTCTGCGCGCTGAACTGCTCGTCCTCGATGAGCTCCATCACCTGCAGCAGCGCAAACGCGTCGGGCACGACGTACTCGGCATGGTCGCGCTGGAAGCGTCTAGCCGGGCGGAAGATGCGCACGTGCGGCTGCGCCTCGCAGCGCGGACACTTGTCGATGCCGCAGTGGATGTCGTCGCGCAAATACTGCTCCAGCGTCTTGACGGCGCCGGGCTTTTGGCGCCGGCTGCGCTCCATGAAGCTCATCTCCGTGCGCACGTCGTGCCACCGCGAGGACCTCTTGGCGCGACGCAGAGCCTCCTGATCCTCCTCATGGAGCCGCTGCTGCTCTCGCCGCGACTCGGCCTGCGAGAGATCCCACGTCGTCGCCGCAGAACTCATCCGTCCCGAAAATGGTCGATGGGCAAGGGGGAGGAACGAGGAGCTACAGTCCACGATGATTGGCTATATTCTCTGCGTATAAATAATTTCAGCCAATCTGGCATCGACTTCGACATGGGTACACTTTGGACCCAAGAGAAGATCACCACTGGATATGATGGTCGTGCAGCTTCTGAAGAAGCTTGTCCGTGATACCCGGCACCTGCAGCAGGTCCGAAAGCTGTGCGAACGGACGCGACTCGATGATCTTTTCGGCACGCTTGTCTCCGATCGAATGGAGCTTCGTGAGCTCGTCCTGGGAGCCATTGTTCAGCACCTCGAGCAGGTTCATCTCGAGCACGAGCTATACAAGAGAGGAGATGTCAGGTCACGAGCGATTTCAAAATCTGACAAATGGATGCATACCTGCATGTAGACGGCAGTAGACATTTCTTGGGACGGCACGGCAGCTGGTGCCGACGGACACTCTGCCTCGAGGGCGTGGAGACGTTCCACCAGCTTGGGGTTCTCCTCAGGGAGGACGTGGTACGCGCGCTTGAAGACGCAGTAGGCGGCCGTGAAGTGCTTCATTTTCTCTAAATCGATCGCGACACCGATGAGCTTTTTGGCAAGGTCCACAGGCGACAGGTCTTTGACCCTACAGAGAGATTAAGTTAGCGCCACGATTCGAACCCCACTCTCTAAGCATTACGATGGGAACATACAAGGTGACTGGGGACACGACGGGTTTCTTGACATTGCTGGACATATTTTCTTTGTCCGCAGAGGGGCTACCAGCTCGGCGGCTGGTTGGATTAGGGCATACTGACATTCTGGAAGCAGCATTCTGAGTCGACGTCGTCGGCATCATTGACATCCGAGGTTTCTTCACAGTAACACGCGAGACTCCCGGGTCGCTGGATAACACCCGCAGAGGAGGGTTTGCTATTGACATTCTGGACACTGGTCTTGGAGCAGCGGAAGACGGAGCAGTAGAGGTGGGTGCAGGGCGCTTGAAGCCGATCGATGGCGTCGTCCCGTCCGCAGAGTTCCGCTTCTCGAGACTGGTGCGGCCCTCCTGTTTCGTCTGTTTCCACGCTGACAGCCTGCTCTCCATCGGATCAGGTGACAATGATTTCGCGGATCTGGCTGAGACTGGCTTCTTCGAAACACCGGTAGCAGGTTGCTGGAGCCTAGAGACTGGCTGCTGTGGCTTGATGGCCTTCGTTACCACGGACGGCTTGGTTACGACAGGAGTCTTTGTCGTGACAGTCTTCACCACACCACTCGGCGCAGTCTTAGCGGCAGTTTTAACTGTCTTCTTAGCTGATGGAGCCGGTGTATTGATGACGACCTGGTTCACGATGCCCTTGGCCTTAGCTGCGTAATTGAGCGTGGCTAGACACTCCTGGTACAATCCTGCTGTCTGGGCGACGTTGCAAATCATGACGGCGTGGCTGCTTCCTCCGAGGCTGTCCTGCAGTAGCCGCGTGAGCTTACTGTCGCGGAATGGGATGCGTTGGATGTCTCCCGAGTTGAGCGCCGTGATGACCTTGCCCAGCACGAACAGGCTCATGTTAATCTTGCCCGACTCGGTGAGGCGTGCGCCGCTGTTGCCCGTGCGCCTGTTGTCTTCACTCCCAGCCAGATCGATCAGGTGCAGCTTGCCGAACTTGATCTCACCGCCGCGCGCGTCGTTGGTGCGCGTCTGGATCATCAGAATGCTGTGACTGCGGCTCGACTCCGGGTTCAGATCCGTGGCTGCGCGTGCACGGTTGGCACTGCCTTTCTCGTAGAGCTCTTCAAACTCCTTCACCGACGCGATCCGCTTCTTAGAGAGCCCTTGCACGGCGATCGTGCCGTCGGGCTGCTGGCGGATGGGCAGATCAGTCTGCTGCGACTTGGGCACGAGCAGGTCCAAGACGCGGTCGTTGTAGATCTCCAGGTACGAGAGCTCGATCGTGAAGCTGCGCTTGGTCTCGTCCGCGACCTCGAAGAGCCGCTTGACCGCGCGCGGGATCATGCCGAGGTTGCGCTTGTTGCCTTCCATCGTGAACGTCTTGCCCGTGCCCGTGGCGCCGTAGGCGAAGACGGTTGTGTTGATGCCCTCGAGCACCTTGGCGATGGCCGGCTGGATCTCGCGCTGGAAGAGCAGCCGCTGCGGCGTCGCCTCGTCGTAGCACTTGTCGAAGAGGAACTCGCTCGCGTCGGCCGCGTCGCCCGTGGGCGGCGCCATCGTGAGCAGCGCGCCCTTGCCGCGCGCGTGCTGTCCGGCCTTGGCCACGCGCAGCGCCACGGGGAGCTGCTTCTCGTGGGGTAGAGACGGGCGCACGCGCACCACGACGTTGACTTGCATCGCGCGCTTGGCCGGCGGCGCCATGCTTCTTTCCCCCTCTATTGCCTATTGCTTTAACGACCGGAAATAGAGGCGGTCAAGCTCCCGCCACGCAATTCGAAATTTGAAACCAGTTGGCACCATTTAACGATTATGATTTCACGAAAGGGTTCGTATCATGAGTAACCTGGGGTACACATTGGCGTTATGTTGCGGCCGTGTTGCAGGAAGAAGGATCGGGACCGGTTTTTGACCGGTAGTTGCTTGCTTGAAGTTTCCTTTGGACGACATTGGCGGACCGACGCGCGATGGCCAGCATGGCGAGGTTGTTGTGGAGGCGGCGGTGGTGTGCGGCGTCGAATCTCACTCCGAGCGCGAGCGCGAGACGCAGCGACTGTTGGAAGAGATGCTCCGAGTCCTGCGCAAGCGAATGAGCCCGCTCCGGCGTCAGGAGGACCCGTCGAAGCTGAGTTACCAACCAAGGGAAACCACGCACCTCGAACTCGCCGAGAAGAAAGCCACAGCGGCCAAGCTGCTCGATGCAGGCGATCGTGTGGACGTGGCTCTCGCCGTACAACGTGTGGGCGCGAGAGAGACACTCCTGGAAGATGGCTTGCGCCTCGGCGACGCGTGTCTTGGAAGGGGAAAACGCGTTAGCTTTTTCTCTAGTTACTATAGCTCGCCACATCGTCACACCTGTCCAAAGACAGCGACACCAAGCTGCATTGTCAACTCGAAGACTCGGTCGTTCCAGCCACCGTCGTAGACCGACCGTAACCGCTGTAGCAGTTCGCGAAGATGCGCTTCAGCCTCTGGGAGTCGCTGTCGCGTCACGAGAACGACCGCCAAGTTCTCAAGCACCAAGAGAGTCGCGGTGTCGCATGGTCCATTGGCTGTTTCGAAAGCTGCGTAGGTCTCTTCAAGAAACTGCTCACTCTCATCCGTGCGATCCAACGCGAGCAGAAGCTCGCTCGTGTTGTTGAGCCAGGCCAGTGTCATCGCGTGTTCCCTTCCGTAGAGCTCCTCGGCCAGTGTCACAGCTCTCTCAGCAACCGCCAACGCTTTTTCGAGACAATTTGTAGACTGATACGCCGAGCAAAGCCGCGCGAGGGTTTCAAGCACGCTTGCGTGGTGGTCGCCGTGTTCCTGGGTCTTAGCGTGAAGTGCGTGGAGCTCTTGACGAATGAAAGGGTCGTCTTCTTCTTGCAGCTCTAATTCGAGCGACTGGAGACCAGCTACGCGAGCTTCAAGAGGATCGAGGGGTAGCTGAAAAGATCTACTGGCTCGCACAGCCTGGAGTTCTAGACGCGCGGCTAATGTCAACAAGATGACTCTCATGAATTTTTCAGGCCAGAACGAACCTTCGGGAGTGAGCCCTAATGGCTGCCAAGATGTCAGCACGCGCAATTGTTCCTGCCGTCCCAACGCTCCTGCAATATCGAGTGGAGTCTGACCGCGGTGATTCTGCAGAGCAGCTTGAGCGCCAGCCTCGAGAAGCAACACAGTGCATCTCAAGTTTCCCCATCCAGCACTGAGGTGGAGCGGAGAGTTCCCAGCCTATAATGGGCAGGATTACAAAATTGAATTCTCCGGCTCGTGCAATCACCTCGAGAAAGACTCACGAGGTCTCGTAGATCAGGATCGGCACCTCGTTCCAGTAGTAACTGGACTATTTGCACCTGACCAAACCGAGCTGAGAAGTGGAGCGCTGTCCACTTGGTACGCTAGATAATAGCCTAACGGTTAGGCAAAGTTTGTGGATGCTCACAAAATTCGGTTACTCACGTATTCCTGAACGTCGATCGAAGGCACAATCTTGCGGTCGAGAATCGATCGTATTCGATCGATCTTCCCGTACTGTGCGGCATACCAGATCGTCCAAATACTCGACTTGACTTGCGAGTGGGCAATCGCTTTTTGGATCGCTGTCGGACTTCGAGGCGGTGAAGACCTGGAGAGAGGGTCAACCAACCCGTTTTTGGACGGTGAGCCATTTAGTTTCCTTTTCTGAGGCGATCGGCTACGTGATCGGCTACGCGATTGACATTGCTTTGATGATGGGCTCCTACTGAGCTCGCGTTTATTCATGAGGAGGGGTTCATGCGAACCGAAGAATGCGTGTTGATCACCAAGGCGCATTGATATCTCTCACATCTCCGCTATTTTTACGGTCGCATCGGGCGATGAGTGGTTTCGATCTATTGTGACCGGCGGCACGCTTTGCTCAAGTCTGACTCGCGTCACAGCCGAGTGCAAGCCAGGGTTTGCCGGTTCCTTTCTATCTTCGTGCCAAACTATCCACCAACTCAGCATGCCCAGCGCCAATCTGTAATCTCACAGCATCGGGATGGACTTCACAGACCTGGCCTCGCTTGGCTCAAGTAGTCCTCACAGGCATACCGACTCACTCAAGTCGAGTTCGAAGAAGCGCGGCATCAATTCCAGCGGCCGATTACGCCTTATGCCCATTGACCCCAGTGGAGGCTATGAGGTTGGCAGCAATAACCAGAGTAACAACAACAACAATATCGCGTCAGGGAGCTCTTCATCATCACCAATGATTCCTGGGTTTGGTAAACTGAAGAAAATTACACAGAAGAAAGAGCTACTGGAGGCCGTACGGAAAGCAAACGCTCCCATCGTTTTGCCCATGCGAGAACTACTTGGCGGAGCAAGTAGCCACGGGAGTCTTCGCCACGAAGGTTCAGCGACATCGCTTGGCGGTAATGGTGAACAAGAGGGGGCTACATCCGCAGCCAAAGACATCGAAACGCTTGAAGACGGAGTGCGAGCAAACGCCCGAAAGTACAACGAACACAAGATGCTGGCAGATCGAAGACAGCGTGAGCTAAGCGTGTTGATGGTTCGCAGATTCTGTGGCTGTAGATGTTGGTTATGGAATTGCTAACATTGCTCTTATTGCCAAGGATGAACTGCGAACTCTCCAACTTGAAACGCAGGAGCTCAGCCGCCTACAGAATCAGGATACTCCGATTGCCAAGCAGAGCCAGAGAATTAGGAATGAGATCCAAGATTGTACTGCGTCAATGGAAGAGCAAATGCACACACGGAGGCAACTTGAGCACATGATGCGTCGCCTACAGACAGGCCAGCTCAAGATTGACTCGCACTTGGAAGCCATGGCTAAGGCTGTAGAAGCTAGCCAGCGAGAAGCTGATGAAGTCAAGTTGTTATGCCGTCAATTAGAGGCAGGAAAAAGTCGAGCCGTCCAGTTTCTACAAGACGTGCAGCTTCAAATCCAGTTGGACCGAAAGACAAGAGCCAGAGAGCTCACCGATACTGAGATTCGAGCGAAGAATGCACAGAAGATGGAGATTTGGCGTCTTCAACGGATGCAAGAGCGCGCAGAAATGGCAGCAGAGCTGCGAGGCGATATGTCCGCCGAGGAAGAGCAGAGGTTACTGCGGTGTATAGAGAATCGTGAACGGGCAAATGAGGCACTTCATCTTGCAAACCAAACGAAGTCGCAAAAGGCTGCTGACTATGAAGAAGTGTTAGGCCAGCTCAAGGTGGCTATGGGTGCCACTTCTCTCCAAGAAGTCGTCGAGAAGATCCATGCTCAATCCATGACGGGCGTTTCCCTAGACAAAGAGAAGTCGCAGGCGGAATCGAAGCTTATTGCTGTGCGACAGGAGAAAGAGCACGCGGTCCAGACCCTCAACGAACTAAAAGCCTCTGGCATTGGAGGTATCGAGCTGAACAGAGAAGTGTACAACACTCTCGAAAACGAGATTCAACATGCCAAGGCCACACTCAAGGTGAACAAGGCGGCGTACGAGCGACTTGATGGCGTAATTCAGGCTGTACGGCAAGGCTCTTTCGGCCTCACACAACGGCTTCAGGCTTTTGACGATGTTTTGGACCTTTCAAACCCTGACTCAGCACTATCGTCGGTAACTGGTCCAGTGTCTCCTGGGATGCCACCCATGCTCTCAACTCAGCGGATGGATAACGCTGATTGTCTAGCTTTGGCGGAGCTGAAGCTCACCAAAATGCTTGAACTCATCGGCCAGCAAAGCAATTCAGGCAATAGTTTTGGAGGAAGTGGGTTTGGGTCTGCGGGTAGTGGGAGCGCCGATGATATTAGTGAGCAAGGCTTCGATGATGGTGGTACATCGCGAGGAGCAGACTACCAGGATGAGCGGAACGCTGTCTGGTCGCCTACATCTAATACCGATCCTGTGCTCCATAAGAACAACATTCGTGTATCGGCAGCTCGACGAACATTCTTCGGCAACCATGTCATTGACAAAGATGATCTCGAAGACCTTGCACGCCGTGGCGAGGCGTCCCTCGATAGCGCACGATCGGATACTTCAGAATCTTCCGAGCAAGCGGAGTTCATGGACGTCCACGTTCCTTCACGAGATATCCTCAAAATAAGCAGCTCGCGGCACTTTGCCGAGGTCATCCGGAAGCGGGAGGTGAGATTACACTTCGAGTCGAGTGAGGAATGTGAGGCTGACAAAAATCGTGCTTTTCTTGAAGATGGCGGAGAAGCAAAAGGCTGCCGCCGAGAGAGGCATCTCGGACGAGGAGATGCTGTCAAAGCTCCGCAAGAAGAACCAACTAGAAGCGGACACAAGGCTTGCGACATCGCCAAAGAAGGCTCGGCAGAATCCTCTCGTGCCGGCAGGGGCATCAATCAAAGACGACGCGCTGACCTCCTACGCATTCGTGACGCAACTCCACTTCAACGACTTGTAATGAACTCTCATCTCATATGGTACGAACTGATCTCTATATACGTTATATTCTTTTGCCCAGACGCCACTTGTACACACAAACGAAAGCTAAACCTAACTGACGTTGCCCGTACCGCCGACTTGGTCTGGACAGCGGTACTCCTCCGGCAGGAGCGACCGCTGAAGCTTATTGAACGCAAACATTCGTTTGCCCGTGTTCTTGAGCGCGTTCTCGATACGCACGCCGTGGCTTCGCATGACCGAGACGGTGGCTGGGATTCTGTGCTGTGGCAAGTCATGGTGGCGATGCAGGATCCGTACCTGCTCGAGAGTCACCGACATCGCCGTGCGGTCTTTGGCACTCTTACAGATTGTCACACGACCACCACCAAGCTCACGACACAGATCTGATGATCGTTGCAGAATCTCGGGCCGCTTTGTCTTGACTAAACTCTGGGCTGCATCCAGGATCGCCGCCTCAAGCGCACGGAATTCTTGCGTTACTTGCTCCTCCGTCAACAGCATCGGTGCATGGTTGACCGGTCGATACCGGTTGCCGCTTCGGTAGCCTGAATTCATGGCCGGCATGGCGGTCGCGAGGCGGCAGTACTTCTCACAGAACTGCTTCAGCGGTCGCAGGTTGTTGATATTGATCATGTCTTGCAGCTCTGTCTTGGCGCGCTCCGTGTTGTTGGCGATCGTCTGCATCTCGTTAATGCCGTGCGTGAAGAGCAGTGGTGTGACTGTGATCTCGCCACCGGACGCGAGTCGATCGGGGAGCTCGACGTCGCCTGTCGTGACCTGCACCGTGATGATGTATTTGATCGGAGAACGCTTGGCCTCGCCACGGTTGTTGCGCTGCGAAACCGAGACCTTGACAACCGACGCCTCCTCAACCATATCCTTCTTGCGCGACACACGGAACGAGAAGCGGTTGCTCGGCTTGTCGCGGATGTCCTGGATCACGAAGGCCACACACGAGAGCTGCGCGATTGCCCCAGCCATATCCTCGATCATGCCGATCTCCTTGCCGTGCGTCGAAAGCAGCGACTCCACCTGGAATAGAAAGCCCAGCGTCGACAGCTGCCGCAGCATGTCCTCGCCCTTGCCAACGTCTGCGTTCTGGATCGCGATCTCCACCTTGCGCACAAAGCTGCACGTGAGCGCAGCCATGGCTTGCGCCAGACAACAGTCCATACGCAGCTGCAGGTCCCACTCAAGGTCGTCGTACTCGCGGATCTCCTCAGGCCACTTGGACACGTCAAGTTCGAGCTCGGTGATCTTTGTCTGCATCTTCTTAAGCTTAGCCTGATACGAGAGAATGCCGCCCTTGCTGAACTTATAACAGTGCGCGGCTGGTGCACCGAACGTGGTGAAGTCATAGATCGACACGTCCTTGGACGCGCGCCGCCTCTCCTCGTTAATGAACGACTTGGTCGGGCCAATGAGCAGGTCTTGGATGTGCAGGTTGATAGGCACGAACCGCAGATCCTCTGACTTCTTCTCGACACTCGCCTTGAAATACTGTTTGTGCTTGTCTCGGTTCACGAGATACTGGATGTTCTTGCGGATCATCGACACGTACTCCCGACGCTTCTTGAGACGCGCCTCAAGCCACTCTTTCGTCAGCGCTGTGTCGCTCTCATCCTGGATCTGACCGATCAGTGTGCCGTAAAAGCCGCGGTTCTGCTTATCCTTCTTCTGGTTCAAGAAGTTGTGCAGGTCTTCCTTGGCCTTCTCGACCTGCTCCTGGCGTTCGACAGCGATGAGCTCGATGAGCTGGCGTGGGATCAGGTTCGCGTGGACGCCCTCCTGCAGATCCTCAACCACAAGACCACCACCGCCGTCCTCAGAGTCGTACTGGAAGAAGCGGATGATGTTGCCAATGTTCTTGTGGGAGAGGTCATCCTTCGTCGGGTCCTCACCGGGCATCATCACGGTTTGAACACTCAGCTCCGCATTGCGTGGGTTACCCTGGAGAAGCGTGTTGATCTCGGCCTGCAATGCCGGCGCGTCCTGTAGCACCGTGTGGGTCTGCTCGTCGATCGGGTACACGTTGAGCGGCTGGCCGCTCGCCGCTGCATCCAACACGGCCTGCGACGTCGTGATGAACTCGAGCATGGGCTGAAACATAGTCATCTGGTAAGAGAGCTGTGGGTGGCCGTTCGAGTCCATCGACTCGGTCGAGGCGCTGGTCTGGTGGCTGTCGTACATATGCGCATGGTGCTGGTCGCGCTTGCCGATCGTGCTTGCGTGTACGAGGAACCGCAGCAGTGTGTTGGACGCCGGGCCGATTACGGGCACCTCGAGCACGGCGACGAACGGGAAGATGGCCTGTGACGTACCGTTCGTGATCACAGCTTCGGTCTCGCCGCCTACGCCCACGGGCTCGGTCGACCCGATACTCTTCCAGTGGGCCGAGTGCGTGATCTGCCGCAATGAAATGTCGTGCGCGAGCGATTCTTTCGACGACGTGAAGTCGAGCGACACGAAGCACGCGCGATCGAAGCTCGCTGGCAGCTTGAGCCGCACAATGAGCCGCAGCTTGTTGCCCGGCTCGTCGTTGTTCAGGATCGAATCGGCCATACTCGTGCGGAAGAGCTTCGAGTAGTGCATGTTGGGTGAAGACCCAGACGAGCGTGGCGTCATGTTGAAGACGTCTTCCTTAGACGAGTGTGCGATCGACTCGGCAGCTTCCTCATCGTGGAGGTTGTTCTCTGTGCTCGGGTTCCACTGCAAGAAAAGCAGCAGCAACGGGGGCAGCGTCTGCGGCAGCCACACGATGAAAATGTACCAGACAATGTCCGACAGCTCGTTGCTGTCGTTGCCCTTGGACAGGTACTGCGCGATGTAGATGACCTGCGCCGAGATGTAGAGCACGATCGTGGTCGAGATGATGATGTAGAAGATCGTGAGCGACTTGCGCATGCGCGAGTCGGACGGATCCTCGTTCAGCATCAGCGAGCGGCCACGGCGCATGACCATGCAGCCCAGCACCATGAGCATGAGCGTGTAGATGAGGAAACCTGTACCAAAGGCCAAAAAGAAGTTTTGCATGTGGCACTCACGCACCGAGTCGCGCACCTGGCGACCAAAGGCAGCGAGCGGCGCGTCACAGTCCTCCTTGGACGTGCAGCCGAGCGCCTGCTGGTCGAAGACACAGATGAGCTTATGGTCGGCGCGGATACAGCAGATCACAATGAAGATCACGACCGCGATGATGGTCGTAAAGTAGGCCACGACGACCGGCGACTTGAGCTTGAGCTTCTTGAACGGCTTGAACGAGAGCACGGCCGACCAGTGGAAGCAGAGCGAGAGCACCATCATGGCGTTGAAAAAGTACTGCGCCGCGTACCAGTAGACATAGGCCTTGGACGGCTGGATGACCCACACGAGGTAGCCGCCGCAGCCCGTCGCGAACGAGAAGAGCGACGCGATCGCGACCATGTCGGTCCAGAGCGTCGTCATCGTCAGCGGGAGCCCGTGCCATCGAATGATCACGAGCGAGACGAGAAAGCCGGCGCCAAAGACGATGGCCGAGGCGATGTCGAGCGCCGCGGCCTTGAGCGTGCGCAGCGCGTCCGAGACCGTGTAAAACTTGACGGGCGAGTTGTCGACGGCGAGGAACTCGCCCTGCAGCGCCGCGAGGTAGAGCTTTTCGATCTTGACCGAGTCGTTGGGCGGGTTGAGAAAGTTGTCAAAGGCGATCGAGAGCGCGTCGCCGTTGTTGATGGTCTTGTCGAAGCCCGTGGGGATCGCGAACGAGAGCGTGGCGTTGCGCACGCTCGTGCTGAGCGCCGTGAGCTCGCCCTGCGCGTTCGCGAGCCGCGCGTTCGAGACGTTCGGGATCATCTCTTTGAAAAGCGGCTCGAGCGGCTGCGCGACGCGGAGCACAAAGTAGGACCCAGCGCGCAGCACGCCGCCGCTGCGGAAGTCGAGCTCGACGCTCGTGGCCGTGAGCAGCCGCGTGGACGTGGCGCTCAGTTTCAGGTCCGAGAACTCGCCCTTGAGCTCGTACGAGTTGGAGAGCAGGTCGACCTGGAGCGCCTGCTGCCCGGGCGTCGCCGTCACGCAGCCCGTGCTGTCGAGGCGGAAGCGCAGCGTCGTCTGGTCGCTGTAGCGTCCGGGACTCAGCCGCGTCGTGACCTGGTCAATCTCCAATAAGAATTTCTGCTTGGGCGGCGCGAGCAGCGAGCCGAGCGCCGCGGCGTCAAGCGCCACGAGCGTCGCGTTGTCCTGGTGCGTGCAGGCGACGGCGACGCCGTTGAGTTGGCAGTTGGAAGCGGAAGCCGCGAACGTCCAGAGCGGCGGCAGCGAGACCACGAGCTGCGACTTGAAGACGCAGTTGGACGCCGAGAGCTGCGAGGCCGCGACGCCGAAGGCCGCGAGCAGGCGCGGGAAGTCGAACGCCGTCTCCACGACCATCGAGCAGTTGATGCACGTGCCGTTCGGCGACGGATACATGTCGATCTCGCGCTTCTCCGAGAGCGCGAAGCCGCCGTTTAGACTCGGTGTTAGACTCGTTGCACACTTGGCCATGCAGCTCGCGGCGTCGAGATACGGCGCCGTCGGACTCGAGGAATACACGCAGGTGCCGCCCTCGCACGTGTACGCATACTGGGTCGGGTACGCGTCCTGCGCCGCCGCCGTGGCCGAGAACAGCGTCAAGGTGATGGCCATGTACGAGGCGAAGCGACGCGGCGATAGACGCCGCCGGCGAGGCGCCATGCGCGTCGTCGTCGTGGTCGATACCCGCGTCGTGGTGGCTGCACTGAGGGGGGTGGGTGGGGGTCTAAACGCACAGGTTAGACGCGCCGTTAGTCTCGAGTCGCGCGCCGCCAAGCAGTCTCCATACCTCCCGCGCGAAAGACGTCTCCGTCGATCGCTCTCCTCTCGCCCAGGAAAAGCGCCGACCGTTTAGACGCGGTCTAAAAAGCCCACGGGCCGCCGGGCGGTCGTGGCGTTGTCGGGCAGAGGCGAGACTCGCAGCTGGCGAGAAACCCCACACAAAGGGAAGAGCCAGTCGAGGGAAAAGGGGTCCGCGACACAACCCTTCCCCTTGGAGACGACCACAGCCCTAACCCGAACGGGTACACAATCTGTAGCCATCCCCGGGTCGAACAGCGTGGGGCTTGGGTGGAGGAGATGGGGGGTACAGTACCCAACATGGGTTGGTTACCCTCTGTTTGAGGTCGATGGGCTCTGCACATATCACATCGATATCCAATATCACATTTCGCCCCCATCTCTCGCCATCACCGAGCCACGGTCAGAGACCAGCGCGGCTCTGTGTCTTGTGGCGTTGTGGCGGAGAAGCCTCAATCATGCGAGTGCGAGCCCCTTCAAACAACCATCGCAGCACCAAATCAAGCCGAGGGATCGCAAGCGCTCGCCGTCGTTGAGGTGTAGTGGCCTCGTCGCGCACAGTGGCACTGGTCGTGCCCGCGGTTTGTGGTGGAACCAACAATCACCCATGTACCGTAAGTGGAGGTCCAACTCTTGGATGGTTACGGCTCGAGGCCGCGTAACCATCCCACGGTCCGTCATCGCCTCATCAGACTCAGAACTCTCGGATCTGAGACGATGCTTAAGTTCGCAGGCCGAATTTGCAGCTGGTGGGTCATTTCGGTGGCTGGGCCCGACCCGCCGGGTTGTTTGGCCATGCCCAATTGAGCAGCTCATTGGAGACACCACCGGCAACTTCGAGATGGTGCGTCGCCGTGCGCTGCATGCCGCAGCCCACAGAGGCCCCGAGCGATGACTAATGCCGCGCGCTGCTTGTTTTTTTGTGTGTGTCTCCTTGTAGGCGTCCGTGTTCCTGGGAGATCTGGACGACTACATCGCGCCGAGCCAGGCGTGCGTCAATCCGCTCTTCACCAGCGCCAGTAACGCGCCGGGCGCCAGCAGCAGCAGCAGTGGCGTCGCCAAGATCACGCTCGAGACCGAGCTGAGCGCGGATGACTGGGGCGTGCAGCCGAGCGTCAAGCCTGACATCATCCGGACGAACGCGAAAGAAAAAGCCACCATCTCGCTCGATGACTGTCTCGCCTGCAGCGGCTGCGTGACGTCGGCCGAGACCGTGCTCATCTCACAGCAGAGCTACAAGGAAATGCTCGACGTGCTCGCGTCAAAGAAGTACAAGCGGGTCGTCGTGACGATCTCGCCGCAGTCGCGTGCGTCGCTCGCGGCTCAGTTTGACCTGCCTGTCATCGTCGTGCACCGCAAGCTGGTCGCGTTCTTCCGCAATCTTGGCGTCCACATGGTCATTGACTCGACCGCGAGCGGCGACTTTGCACTTCTTGAATCCCGAGCCGAGTTTTTGCATCGATTCCGCAACCAACAAAAGACGATTTGGGCGCGCCCTCCATCGTCTGTCGCGATTTCGTCGGCCAAGACCGAGTACGTCGAGCCGAGCACAGCCGCGAACCCTCTCCAAGACCCGCTTCGAGCAATTCCGATGCTCGCGTCTTCGTGCCCTGGCTGGATCTGCTATGCTGAGAAGACCCAGCCCAATGCGATTCCATTTATTGACACTACCAAGTCGCCCCAACAGATCGCCGGTGCACTAGTGAAGCACGTCGTGAGCCGTGAGCATGGATTCAACCCAAACGATGTCTATCACGTGACAGTCATGCCTTGCTTTGACAAAAAGCTTGAGGCATCCCGCAAAGACTTCCTGGATGAAGCTACGGAGGCAAAGGATGTTGATTGTGTGCTGGCAACCACCGAGATCGTTGAGATGATGCAGTCATTAAATGTCGACTTCGCCTCGCTCCCGCTTGCTGATCTTACATCTGACGAGCTGATGCTGAGCGGTATTGCTCCAGATGGCTCGACTGTCCTTGGAAGCAACCTCAACGCGAGCTCAGGTGGCCACTTAGAACACATTTTCCGGTACGCCGCGAAGGAGCTCTTCAACGTGGACGTTGAAGGCCCGCTTCAGTACGTGGCAGGACGAAACCCGGACTTTCAGGAAGTCACGCTCGTCATAGAAGGCCAGGAGGTACTGAAGTTTGCGATCGCGTATGGATTTCGCAACATTCAGTCGATCATGACCAAGATTCGCCGCAACAAGTGCCCCTACCACTACGTGGAGATCATGGCTTGTCCGAGTGGGTGTCTGAACGGCGGCGGTCAGATCAAGCCCAAGAGCACACTCGAAGCCTCGAGCTTGCTGGCTAATGTTACAACACGCTTCCAGGAACTGCAAGTTCGTGCTCCAACGGAAAACCCCGCTTGTCGATACGTGTACGAGAAGTACTTGGATAATGAGCCCTTCTCCGAATCGGCTCGCCGAGCACTCCACACCCAGTACCATGCTGTGCCAAAGTTGGAGCAGTCGAACCCGCTTGGTATCAAGTGGTGAGGGCGATCGCATACACTGAGTATGATCATATAGACACTGTCACTGGAACAAGCTACTAATAGTTGCACAGTACATATATTGCACATTGGATTTGGGTGAAAGAGAGCGCTTCTCTGAATTTCCCTATTTGACATTTTAAAGTTCCTCGCGGGACGCCTGGCTAGTGATCGCGGCAGTCTCCTTTGCGGTGGTGCCAACGTGGACAGGGCACAGGATACTCGTCTCATCGGCGTTGTGCTTGCCATCCTTCACACCCCAGAGGTTCTCATGGAGGCAGATCTCCTTGAGGCAGTGACGAAGTGTGCGCACCTTATCGACAACGTACGCGGACAGCGAGCTCTCCTCGCCTTGGACCACCGATGGATCCTGGGACTTGAAGTTCTCGACCTCACCGAGGAATGCCTCACGCCACACGTTCTTTGCCTTCTTCTCCTCCTTCTCCTCCTCAGTGAGCCAGTTCTGGCTGTGGAGCACCATAGCGCCCATCATGACGGGCAAGTACCAGAGCGAGCACAAGAAGACCTTCTGCGCACTGGCGTTCGACGGCTTCTTGTAGAACTTGTACGCCAAGTACGTGGCGTAGGCGTTGACAACCGAACCTTCAACAGCGTACATGTAACTGGTGACATCACAGAGAGAGGCAGCGATCGGGATGGCGATCATGTACACTGAGTAGCGCAGCGAGAGAGCCGCCGAGCGCGCGCCCGTCGGGTCGTTGCAGGCGACCATCTGGTACCCTCCGCGCATGTAATCGTTGCGCGAACGCCAGCTCAACGAGAAGAAGTGAGGCATTTGCCACAGGAATAGCAGCGAGGCCTGCAGCATCGCCTCCGGATCCATCGCTGTCCCAGTCGCAGCTGCCCATCCCATCACAGGAGGAATCGCACCGACAAGCGCACCGGCCCACGTGTTCGCCTCGCTGCGTGTCTTCATAGGCGTGTACACGAGCGAATACAAGCCGATGTTGAACAGTCCGAGCGACGCGACGAGCGGGTTGCAGCCGGCAGCGAGAATCGCCGTGCTCACGGCCGCCGTGGTCGCACCGAAGGCGACAGCATGTCCGCGCGTGATCTTGCCCGACGGAAGAGGCCGCTTGCTGGTGCGATGCATCTTGCTGTCGAGCTCGATTTCCCACGCCTGGTTGAACGTGTTCGCAGCCGCTGCGGCGAGCGACGTGCCGACCGTCGCCGCCGTGAACGAGCCCCACGAGATCGGACCGCCGGCCATGAGGAAGCCGGCGCCCGTGGTCATGACCACGAGCGAGCTCAGGCGCACCTTGGAGAGCTGCGAGTAGACGGCGATGCGCTCGTTGAGCGAGAGCGCCGAGTCGCTCGCCGCGAGCGCCTTGGTCGCCGTCGTGAGCGCCGCGGCCTCGGCGTCCGTTTGCGTCGAGAGCACGCGCACGATGCCGGCGTGGCGCTGCGAGGTCTGCATGGCCAAGCGCAGGCCGGGCGGCGGCGCGCGTCGCATCACGACGGTCAGCATGGTTCCTCTTCCTCCGCCACGGCGACGACCCCGCGTGGTGAGATGTGGAGTGGCTGGCCTGGGGGGAGCAGGACCGCTGGAATGAATACCAACGTGAAGGGTGACTTGGCGTCCACACAGTCACAACGAAGTGGCGCGTTTCTATACAGTAAGCGTTTCTATAGATTCTGGCGGTGGGCCCCATGGGCCAGGCAAATCTTTCGTGTGGGCTACATGAATTTGAGGTTTTGAGGTGAAACACAGAGGTTGAAGTTGGGAGTGATGGTCATTTCCTCGAGGGGAAATTTGAAGAAGGGGGGAAACCGAGAGATGGAGATGATGGAGGGTAACGAGATGTGAGGCGGCGGCAGGCGGAAGAGAAGGGGAGGGACGTGGAGTATGCGTGATCTTGATGGAGGGAGACGGAGACGGTGAGTGCGCGCGTGTGTGTGTGTGTGGGGGGGGGGGGGGGGGGGAGGGGTTATTACCGTCGCCGACTGCTCGTGTGCACCATCCGGTCGGCGCTCTATCAAGTCAAGCTCGCAAGTATGGTCGGAAAAGCCACGTGAGATGGGGGATAGAACGCGCATCGCAGTGCAGTGTGGACGGTGAGGTCGATTACTCGGTCTGGAATTAGATGCCGAACATTCTAAATCCGTTTTAGCACTTGCAGTGGGTCGACTGGGTGTCGCTGGTCACTGCGAAGACTCAGCATGGCCGCGGGTTGGAGAAAGTGGCACCAAGACAACTCGCTCCGACTCGAAGGACTGCTCAAGGCGTGCGATGTCGGAGAATGTCCAGGTCGCAGTGCGTGTCCGCCCTTTCAACGAGCGCGAAAAGGGCATGGACAGCTCGTGCTGTATTCGTACGTGGCGGCGGGTATCATGAACCGTGCTCCACATCAATTCTAATAACCACGCTCCAGGAATGGTGAAGGAAACCCAGCAAACAATCATAACAGACCCCGAAACTGGCATCGACAAAGCTTTCACCTTCGATTACAGGTCTGAACGACGTGGAAGGGGGTTTGACTCGCCTTAATTCTCACCGCAAACACTGTTGCATCTAGCTACAACAGCTTCGTGCCTCCCAATGATCCGGAGTATGCATCTCAAGACACGGTCTGGGATGACATCGGCATCAAAGTTCTTGAGCATGCATGGAACGGGTTCAACGTAAGCCTGTTTGCTTACGGCCAAACTGGATCGGGAAAATCATTCTCAATGGTTGGATACGGAAGTGACAAAGGAATCATTCCTCGCGCCTCCGAGGTCATCTTCCAGCGAATCGATTCAGCCACATCGGGTATTGTGTTCAAAGTTGAAGCCAGCATGATGGAAATTTATAACGAGCGTGTAAAAGGTGCCCTCCGGAGTGCTGGGTTGGCGATGAGCAGTCTGTAGCTCACCGAGCTGTTAATGCTGCAGATCTATTCAACCCTACGTCTGATAACCTCAAAATCCGTGATCACCCCCACCAGGGTCCGTATCCAGAAGGGCTTACTCGCCATGCTGTATCTTCATACGAAGAGATCAATCGCGTGCGATGCTTGCCGAATGGTTTGAGAGGCTATGACTGATCGGAATTATTGGTGCAGCTCATGGATTCCGGAATACTCGCTCGTACCACTGCTTCGACCAACATGAACGCAACGAGTTCACGAGCCCATACTATTTTTCAGATCGTTGTCACACAATCGGAGCTGAATCCGACCACGAACAAAGTTATGGATAAAGTCAGTCGTATCAACCTGATCGATCTCGCTGGTAGCGAGAGGGCAGCGAGCACGGGTGCAACTGGTGCCCGACTGAAGGAGGGCGCCGCCATTAATCAGGTCCGATTTGGCACCCTGCAGTTGCTTCATTGTTTGATACTAACCCCACCGTAGTCGCTATCAGCACTTGGGAACTGCATATCAGCTCTAGCAGATATTGCGAACGGGAAGAAAAAAGTTCTTGTTCCTTACCGAAATTCAAAGCTGGTAAGCGCGGCGAGCGAAGTGTTCCTTTTGGATGCTATCTTACAAATACATAATGTATTAGACACACCTCTTGAAGGACTCTCTCGGAGGGAACTCTAAGACGATCATGATTGCTGCTCTCAGCCCAGCCAGCGTCAATTATTCTGTACGCTAAGCCTAATGCTGGCTGCGCTGCTCCCTCTCTGATGGCGGATTTACTGAATAGGAAACACTCAGTACTTTGCGGTACGCCGACAGAGCAAAGCAAATCAAGAATCAAGCAATCGTCAACGAGGACCCAAATCAAATGCTTATCCGCCAGGTACAGGATAACTGTATGTTGACCACAACAACAGCACCATCTAAGCCGATGCAACTATCATAACAGCTGAAGGAAGAGCTTGAAGCCTTGCGAAAAGCCATGACGGAGAATATCATGGACCCGAGTCGACCACAATCACGTGGCAGTCTCGCAGAGCATGGTGACGGAGAAAGTAACCCAACAATCCACGAGAGAGATCCCGAGAAAGAACAAGAGATTGCAATGATTCGCGAGCAACTTGAAGAGCATCAGCGACTGTTGCGAGAAAGCGAGGTGAGTCTTGAGTTCTCGTTCAGATTCTACTCCTTCTTACCTGTGCGTTCTCAGAAATCCTGGCAGGATCGTCTGAAGGAAACAGAAGAACTTGCGCGAAAGCGTGAAGAACAACTCAAGAGTTTAGGTTTGGTGACTACTGCGTCGGAACTTCATACACAAGCAATGACGGTGTGTTCAGGCATAAAGATAACATATAGGGGTAACCATTGGCTTACTTCTTGACATGCAGGAGCCACATTTACTCAACCTCCACGAAGATAAGCTAATGTCCGAGAAGCTGTTATATGTCATCCACCCGGGAACCAATCGTATTGGGCGAGCTGATGCACCTGAAACTCAAACAATTGTCATTGGAGGCCTCGGTATTCTTCGAGAGCACTGTGTAATCACTCGACAATCCGAGAGCGTAGAATCTGAGTCTGTTCAAGAGGGAAGGCAAGGGACATACTCTACAGTGCACGAAACTATCACTGTTAGAGGAATCGAGGCCGCAAAAGTGTGTGTGAACGGGGTCCCAATCAAAGGAGACGAGGAAATCGCACTATCGCATTGCGACCGTCTCATTTTGGGCAACTCTAACGTTTTTCGTATTGTGATACCGTCAGCAAGGTCTCAAAATTTGCACCCAGAGGATATTGCGAAGGAGTCACACGTTGATTGGCAAATGGCCGTGACAGAACTCAGCACTAACCAAATTCGAGCAAACCTTGAAATCGAAGCTCAAGTAGAGCGAGAGAAACAGGCGATGGATGCAAGAGTGCGAGAGATGGAACAGATGTATGAAGACGCTCGTAGCTTGACAAGAATACTTTGGCTGACGAATCTAATGTTCGCAGGATGCAAGCAGAGCAGCAAGCAGCAGACGAGAAGTTGAAAAAGCAGAAGGAAGAATGGGAGATGCATGTACAACAGCTCACTGAGGCAATGAAACTCAAAGAGCTAGAAATTCAACATCAAATGCTGAGTGAGGGTGAGCAAGACAAAAAGCGCCTGGCTGAGCAGCTTGCAGAGCAAGAAACCAAGCTGGCAGAAGAACTTGTCAAAGCTGAAATGTCTTTCGAGAAGAAGCAAGAAGAGCTCGTCCGAAAGCAACGTGAGCTTGAGGAATCTTTACAGAAGCAAATGCGCGAAGCGAAGTTGTTGGGCCAACAGAAAGAGCGGGAGCGTCTGGAAAGGTCGAAGTTTGATGACCAACTGCTCCATTCTATTCCCCTGGTCGACGAGGCGAACACGATCGCGGACGAGCTGCAGAATCAAACTACATTTGCAATCAAGTTGGTAACGTGCGGACCACCACCTTCTTCACTTAGTAATCGAAGTTTGTGCCCGGAAGACGATGAAGTGATTATCAGTTGTGGCATCGGTGCTGAGCTGAAAGTTCAAGTGACTTTCCAAGAAGCTGGAACTTACAGGAGCGTCATGTGGGACATTGAGCAATTCAACGCGAATATCTACACAATGCGTGAGGTCTACCAGGTTTTTATCGAGAATAGTCGGGTCGTGGATCCATCATTGTGGCAGCACATCGAGCCCAATCCATTTTATGACCCTCCCCAGCCTCAGCTGATTGGAAAATCATTCGTGTATATTCAAAACCTTTACTTTGGATGCAAGATCGCCGACCAAACTCCAATTTTCGACCACCGCGGGACACCGAGCGGCTCAATGAAATGCGAGATAACACCAAGCATTCTCTCCCTTGACTGGCAAACTGTGCAGCATCGTCTCGTTGAGACGTGTCCAGACGACTTGAAGAGTCTCGCGCTCCCGACGTTGGATTCGTTTCTCGACTCCAACTTGCGGATAAAGTTTCTCGTTGAGAGTCTTCGTGGCATACCAGGAAAGCTATGCAAAAATTGTTTTGTCAAAATCAAGTGGACGTATAACGGTGAGAGCGAGTATTGTTCTCCTCCTGCAACGTCACCCTCAGTGGATCCGCGAATCGATTATGCCGCGGTCATAGAATGCCAAATCACCGCCGATCTTCTCGCCCATATCCAGAGCCACCCAGTCGAAGTAGAAGTGTACGGTATAGTCCCTAGTAGCAATCTGAACAAAGTCGACTCTCGTGCCCTCAACCGGACCCCTATGGAAGAAGACGATGCCCCGAGCTCAATTGCCTTCATCGACGTCGATGGAGCTCGGCGCGAAGGGCTGAATAAGAAGAAATCAATGCGGCGGAGGAACGGGCAGCTTATCAACGGAGAGGACGATGCTGCTGCATTGTTGCAGAAGTACAAGGAGCAGCTTTCTGTTCAAGAGAAGACCCTTGCCGATAATACGCAAGAGCTTGAGAACAAAGTGCATGAAGTAGAGCTGCTCCAAAATCAATTGGCTTCGACAAACCAAGAGAGAGACCGACTGCGTGAAGCACTAGAAGGAATGGCACGTACAAACAAACGCCTCCAGGCCAAGCTTGAGCAACAAATACTGAAGGAAAACGTGAACAAGCTTCTGATTGATCGACGCCGAACTGCCGTAATGAAACCCGCAGCCATACTACCAGCTGACGACGTATGCAAGTCTGTTGAGTCACTACCAACAACCACGGCCTCGAAACCTCCACCGGCTGCGCACACACTAGTCGAGGCTGCATTTATTGAAGACGACGCCAAAACTTCGAACGTTCCCAGCACGCTAGAGAACCAGGAAGTGAGTTCAATTACCCACTTGGCTCCACATACGCCGTCAACTCTCGTAACAGTTGAACCAGAGGGAAATCCTCACCCACCAGCCTCTATGGACCCTGTATCAGCTTCTCCTTCTCCGGCAGATATAGAACCCTCGGTCAGCCAAAATACAACCAGTGTTGACCAAAATCCTGCGAAGGCAAAGAAAATGGGTTGCGAATTGATGTGACGAAGTTCGGCTTGATTTATTTTACAGGCGGCGACGTTCCACTGCGCGCATGCACGTCGCTCAATAAATAAGGGTGGATGGATTCATGGCTAAGGGAATTTAGATCGATACCTCACGCATAACGACTGACGATGAGTGGCGTCGAAAGCTCTTGAGTCGCGTCATCTTGTGCTTCAAACTTTGGCGGAAGCTCGGTCGTTGCAAATGCAAATCATGGAGCGAGCCTCGATACATGCTACTGCGCGAGAGTTCTTCGACCTTGACGTCAAACGAGCTGAAGTGAGACTCCGTGAGCTCGACTGCCTGTTCGAACGCTTCTTCCCAGCGATCAAGCGCAGCCACGTCATGGCGGTCGTACAAGTAAAGCTCCATATCGTCGCCATATGGATCTTCGACGAGAAACGAGCCCGAGGTCAGTAGTGTTGCTCTCGCAACCGCGATCTGCACAAGCGGGGTCTCGGCGGCGGCTGAGAAGATAGCCGAGCTGTGGTCACTCTTGTAGAGGAGTAGAAACTCGTTGCGTAGCACGGCGAACACTTTCGTGAAGCACTCGCCGTTGGTCGGGTCGCTCCGGCGGCGGCGCACACCACTCGCGAGAAGCGCCGCGTCGGGTCGCGCCCAGTACATCCACCCTTGAACGCGTAAATTCTGCGGCAGCGGTGTTGAGACAACCGAGCTCGAGGTGGACAAGCGCGGCGAATCCAGAGAGGCGGAGCTCGTTCGAGTCGATGCTGATGATGTCGAGTCGATCGTCCTCGACTCGGTCCGCGGAAGCTCCGGTGTACAACAGATCGTCCTGCTCAGCTCTCTCTCCGGCGAGAGCGCTCCATCGCGCGCCGAGGCGGACCCACCAAAGGTTGCATTCTCGCGCTGGCGCACACGCCGCGGCAGCGCCTTGCTGATCACGCTCGAGAGCCTGGACGAGCGCCCGCACGAGGTCGTCGCGAGTCGCTCCATTGTCTGTGGGATCTTCTCGTATCTGTGCAATCGCGAGAATTGCCGAGTGAGCTCGTGAGCGGTGCGACACCGAGTGGAGGCAGAGACGCAGCCTGGCGGGTCTCTTCGAAGAGGATGACACCCACGTCCTCGCCCGCAAGCACCATCTGGCAAAGTGAAAGTTCGAGACCATCACTCCCGTGGACCTCCTGGTCAGGTTTTCTGTTTCGCCCTCTGTCGCAGGATCGTCACTCTACTTTTCAAGAGCTCAACGTTCCAGAGACGCAGCTGGAGCTCTCTGTCAACGGTCTCCACAATTTCGACGCAGCATCCAAATCGTTACAGCGTCCAGGTGGCGTTTGTCCTCTGTTTGCTTGGCAGCCTGATGGACCAGTCGAGTCCGAGTGTACTGTACGAGATCGACAAGACGCAGAGGATTTACAGTACCTCATGGCCAGTCTGAGATGGAGAAGTGCGACTCGGCTAATGACTCGCCGCACGGCTGCAAGTGCAGTATGCAGTGGGGACAACTGAACCCAATCTACGAAAAGGGGTTGCTTCTTAATGGCTTCAATTCCAGACAGATCCGGGGAGAGAGACAAAGAGAACCAGAGAGAGAGAGAGAGAGACAAGGGATATTTCTTCATATCAAAAAGGAAACAAATGGAAACTGCCTCTACCGCTTCGTCCAGCTAAAAAGTCTCCGCTGGAGCGATGCGCGTCATGTCCATCCGATTGGTCGACGGTCCCCGCCATCCTCCACCGATATCTACCGCATGGACAGCGTCGACTTTGCACTCTCAAGGCCACGTCTATCGCCCACCACCAGCCAAACTCAGACGCGTGATCTGGCCAAGGTACTCGGAGTATGAGTACGAGCCACCGGGGAAGCTCGCGCGGTCCTCAACCAGCTTCCAGAAGAATCGGCCTTCAGACGGATCGCCCTCTCGCATGATCACGACGTTGGCATACGGCAGCCGCTCCTCCCGGATTGACGAAACAATGTTGCCAATGCGGCGGCTGAAGTCGTCGTGGGGCTCCCGTACAGATAACTGGACACACAACAGACAAGGCACTTAGCGACATACTTGCACGAAGGAAGGGCCAGCAACCATAGCTTACCTGTCTGCAATCGACGCCATCCATGGTTTGCACGCCGAAGAGACTGTCCAAGAGAGCTGGTGGTGCCGAACGGCCCACCCAAATGTACAGTGCGAGCGAGTCTTCCAACAAGAAAATGCCGTCGCTCGCGAGGCGCTCGATCGAGAGGTTGATTACTGGTGGCAACACGATGCGCTGCGATCCGGCGACAGGCTTGCCGCTTGGGGCGAGCTCATTCTCGGTGGACGGCTGACCGGCCTCTGGTGGAAGGTTGTGGAGCGAGAAGAGACGCGGGTAGATGAACACTCGCGAGTGTACCACTGGCATGTTGTACAGCTACACGAAAAATCCAAACTTGTCAGAAATCTCTCAACTGGTCCCAAACTTCTCATGAGCTCACCTCGTATTGCAGGAAAGTACGCTCGTCAGGGTTGAGGTCCGTGCCTCCGCGGAAGGCAGAGTTCTTGAGCAGTGACATCTGTGGAGGGCAGAATCATTAGCACTGGATTCACGAAAGCCGTGGAGGGGGCGCTAAGGCACTTACCACGTAGAGCGGCAAGAGCTGCAGCGACTCGGGCAGTGTCAGCTGGTAACCACCGCCCTGGTGGTTTCCGTGAGCTCCCGAGTTCCGGTATGCGCGCACAATCTCGGCGCACTGGTTTTGCAGGCGAGAGCGAGCGCTATCGAGACCCGTCTTGAGCGCAGTCTCGAGGGCGTTCTTGGCCATGATATTACACAATGCATCGACGTCGGCCGTTCGGAACATATCAGCATACACTGCGACGCAAATGCGCATGTTAGAATGTGAGTGGTCCTTAATGGGAGCTCCCAGTACGTACATTTGGTGACAGGGATGCAAACCGTGTGGACACGGATGCGTCGCTCTCCGCCGGAGTTGGTGTAAAGCACTGCTGCCTGGATAGAGATGGTTGAGGAGCTGAGCAACGCGTCGCTGTGGGTGATCTCAATGGCGAACGTCGAGTCGGCATTCACGGTCGGCAGCGACAGAAGATCAGGGCCTCGCAGGAAGTGGTTTCCGTGGAAGTTCGTGAGGCGCATGCCCTTCGTGCAACGCACACGCATAACGGCTTCCCATCCTGTCTCACGCGTCAAGCAGTGCGCAAGTTCTCGCTTGAACTTCTCACCGTCGCGGTCGGCTGCGAACGACGGGTAGTAGTACAGCTGACCGGCCGAAAACTTGGAGAGCGAACCTGACCGAAGCAAGATACACGTTGAGTCAGAACCTGTCAAGAAGTCGCTTCAACGACACAGAGAGGGCTATCCCACTCACCCAATGTGGCCACGTCTGTGTACTGCGATGAGAAAAGGAACGTGTCGACGCTGACTTGCTGCCGGCAGAAGTCGATCGCATTCGAGCGGTAGAACGTGTCGGCTGCGTTGAGCAGAGTGTGTTCCTTGTCTGTGCCAAGAAGGCGCGGGTTGTCGCGGTTCTTGAGCGCACCCTGTCCGGTCGTTGGCAGCGACGACTGGAACACCATCATCTTACCACCAATGGAGGCCATCAACTTGAACGCCACGCGAATCGCTGGACCCAATGCTGTCTCCGCCGAGCGTGCGTTCTGGTGCAACGTAGGCAGCGAGTCCAAGAGGGCATCAATAACCTCACGCGAGTCGCTCAGGTTCACCAACAGCTCGTCTGGGATTGGGATGAACAGATCCTCGAGATCCGCAATGACCATCATCTGGGGAGCCTTCAGCGTCGACTTGAGGTTGTAGAAGTGGATCGAGCTGTCATATGTGAGGAAACCGATACGAGTGCGAGGTGCGCCGGGCAAGTTGTCGAGTTGTTCCTTGATGGTCTGAGCCGCGATGTGGACGGCGCCAGAGGCGACAGCAGGAGCCGAGACGTCGATGACAAACATGTAGCACGGCGGCTGTGGAGGACGCATCATGTACTCAGATGGAGCCACGATTTCAATGGTGCCAGAGTTCAGTTCCGGGCGCTATAAAGACAAGATAGGATTGAGTCTCGCAGAAAAGAAGCCTTCCAGCCCGTGAAAAGACATACCTCATCGCGATCCTGACGCTGCTGGTTGGCTCCCAGGTGGCAAAAGTACGAGCTCGGGACGTCGTTCGAGACACCACAGAGGTTGCATCGCCAGCGACGACCGTTGTCGACCCACTGCACGAACGGGTTCACGTACGTGCGACAGTGCCGGCATCGGACCACACCCGTTGGGCCGAAGTTGACAACGTCGATCTCTTCACCGTTCTCAGGCGGCGCAAGCGGACGGATCACGACACCGATCGTGAGGTTTGACTTCGTCGCGTGGTCTTGCGAGTGCGGAATAGCGCCGACTGTCATGCGCATGAAGCGAGGGTCGCACTGGGACGAGGCAAACTCCTCGGGCATCGCTCCCTGCTGCAGCGGTGCGCCGGGACCACCTTGGTTGTATCCATTGTCTGCACATCAAATCTCTGTAAGCCATCCGGTCCCACTCTCAGCATCGCCACAACGTCAGAGGACGTACCCATCATATCATTCGACTGCTGGAAGTTGCCGCTCGGCAGCGCATTGGCGTATCCACGCGGAGGCTGGTTCTGTGCAGGCGCACCCATCGGAGGCGGAGCACCGTTCATCGGAGGAGCACCAGCCATCGGCGGAGCGCCCATCTGAGGAGGTCCGCCCATCGGGGGAGGCGCACCGCCCATAGGTGGCGGACGCATCGGCTGCGCACCAAACGGAGGACCACGCGGCGCTGGAGCACCGCCCTGTGGCGGCGGACCGCCCATGCTCATCTGAGAGAACTGGTTGGCGAGGTTGGCAGGCGCGCCCGGCGGCGGTGGAGCGCCAGACGGTGGGCCAGTCGGAGGTCCTGTCGGAGGTCCAGTCGGTGGTCCCGTTGGGGCACCAGTAGTGGGACCCATTGGAGGTCCACGCGGCTGGAAGCCTCCAGGGCCTTGGGAGCCGTGGCGCACGAATCCTGGAGCGCTTCCTGGAGGTCCTCCGGCGCCTGGAGGGCCCTGACCGAATGGCGGACCACGCGGCTGGAAGTTACCCGGACCACCCGACATTGGCGGCTGCTGTCCGCCCGGTCCTGGGGGAGCAAATCGCTGCGGCGGTATTCCGCCGGTGCTGTGCGGCGCACCTGGCGGCCCTCCGAGCTGCTGCGGCGGTCCCTGGCCGCCAGGAGGTCCATTCGGTGGTCCTCGCGGTTGGAAGCCGCCTTGCCCCGGAGGTCCTCCTGCGCCCGGCTGGCCCGGAGCTAACGTAGGGCGCAGAGCGCTGCCCATTTGCGGCGGTCCGCGCGGCTGGAAGCCTCCCGGTTGGCCAGCTACGGGGGGTCCACCGAAAGATCCTTGCGGTGCAATGGGTCCACGGCCTCCGCTGGACGACGGCGGGCCTTGCGGCTGCGCGGGGTTGAACGGGCGGAATGAGCCAGGCGCGCCCGGTGGCTGCTGACCCGGCTGTGGCTGCTGGAAGGCCGGGCGTACGGGCGGCTGCCCGAACGGAGGCTGCTGCTGCTGCTGCTGCTGGTTGTACATCGCGCGAGGATCTTGTGTCAATTGCAATCAGAGGGAGCGACGGCCCGCAGGACGCAGACGCGGAAGCGACGAGCGCGGGAGATCGGGAGACGCGGCCGCGTTGACGTGGCGCGCGGCAAAGGGATGCTGCCTCAGCTTTCGCGACTGCGGTCACGCCACGTGCAGAGTCGGCGGGCGTGCCCTCCCCAAAGGGAGGTGCCCAAAACCTCGGCGCGACGAGCAGACAACGAGGTTTTATGCGCCCATACGCTGTCCAAACCGACATGTCGCGGATCAACCTGGTTTAGTCGGTCGGGACGTCGGTATCACCTGATTTTGCAAATGAGCTCCTCGGGAGATGAGTTGGGCGAGGAGTGATGGTGGATCGCTCCGACTAAGTACGGATCCGCCCGGTCAACAAGGCGCAGGTGTGTTTGGGGTTCGAACGCGCCTCATTGAACAACCGTCAGTTGGCGTTCCTGCGGCCTGGAGACGGAAGGAGAGAGCGAGTACTGTGCTGTGCTGGGAACCATGACGCTCGCGGACGAACGCGTGCCCATGCTGGGCAACACGGTCGCGGCGCGCCACATCGAATCCTCGCGGCTGCTCAAGCGACTGCCCGTGGTGTTCGCGGTGGCCGGCGCGTTGGTGGCGTCGCTGCTGCTCTTCACGGGCTCCCCGACGATGCGCGAGGTGCCGCAGGAGTTGCTGCTCGCGTCGACGGACGCCGCGCCGTACGAACTCAACCCGGACGGCTCGTACAACCTGCTCAAGGAGTGCAAGGAGCTCTACTTCACGCAGTCGCTGGACCACTTCGTGGCCAAGAGCGACACCTATGAAGAACGTTACTTTGTGTGCGATAAGCACTCGCGCAAGGATGGTGCCATCTTCTTCTACGTCGGCAACGAGGCCGACGTTGAGCTCTACCTCAATAACACGGGGCTCATGTGGGAGAACGCCGAGGAGTTCGGCGCCATGCTCGTGTTCGCCGAGCACCGCTACTTTGGCAAGTCGGTGCCGTTCGGAGACGAAGTCACCAAACACATGCAGTACCTCTCGACCGAGCAAGCGCTCGCCGACTACGCAGTCCTCATTGAGAAAATCAAAAAGGACTACGAGCTCGATGTACCGGTCATCGGCTTTGGCGGTTCCTACGGTGGTATGCTCGGGTCGTGGTTCCGCATGAAGTATCCGCACATTCTCGACGGCGTCATTGCGGCTTCCGCCCCGATCCTAGCATTCGTCGGCGACGAGAAGCCCGTTGACACTGAGTCCTTCGCGCGCGTGACGACCTTCGATGCCTCGCCCGGTGCCGGCTCATCCCAGCAGTGCATCCCTAACATCCGCCGCACCTGGGCAGCCATTCGTAACCTCGGCAAGACTGAAAGCGGTCGCAAGGAACTGCTCAGTGCCTTCTCACTTTGCGAGGGGCAGAAGATTGACACCGAGGACGACGTTAACGGGCTCATTGACTGGGCTAAGAGTGCCTTCGACTACATGGCCATGGGCAACTACCCGTACCCGTCTCCGTACATCATGAACGGCAAGAGCGTGCTCCCTGCATTCCCCGTGCGTGTGGCATGCGAGCACCTGAAGGACACGTACGCGGACGACGACGCCACCGGTCTACTCCACGCATTCCGTGACGCTATCGGCGTTTACTACAACAGCACGTTCGACCAGCAGTGCTACCAGCTCGCGGCGCCATCGAACGAGTCAGCGCGCGACAGCGACTTCTGGCAGTACCTCTTCTGCACGGAGCTCTACATGCCGCAGAGCCTCAACGGCGTCGACGACATGTTCTGGCCTGTGCCAACCAACGAGACGGCCGATGATGAATCCTGCGTCAAGCAGTGGGGGCTCCACCTGCGCCCGCAGTGGGCCGTCACGCAGTACGGCGGCCGCAAGGCGCTTGCTGCGGCCAGCAACATGGTGCTGAGCAATGGCAACTACGACCCGTGGTCGGGCACCGGCGTGCTCGAGAGCATTTCGGACTCGGTCGTGTACGTGCCAGTTGAAGGCGGCGCCCATCACCTCGACCTCTTCTTCAGCAACGAGCTCGACCCGCCGGCCATCAAGCAGGCGCGCGCGACTGAGAAGGAGCACATGTGGAAGTGGGTCAAACAGTACTACGCCGACCTAAAGTCACGCCCGGCCGCCACGGCGTAAAGGAAAAAGAAAACAGAACACAGAATCCTCCACATTGTGAGATACTGCCGACTCTGCAGCAGAGAGGCGAGATCTCTGATGTTCAAGCGAAATCAAAAAGATCGCAATTGGTTTGTTGAAGTTGAAGTCGTGGGAGATCTCATCTTATTGTAGTAGATCAACCTGTGCATGGGAACACGCCCCCCTCCCTCTCTCTCTCCTTACCCGGCGCATTTGGTGTTGGATTCATCATTGGTGTCGAGACAAAGTCTGGCACAATGGACGCCAGTACTTGGTGCCAATTCGTGGAGGAAACCTTGGAACGGCTGGCGTTCCTAGCTTGTCCCCATCTGCAAATGCTCACCTGTTTAGCTCGGTTTCGCGTCCGCACTGAACTTGGTGCTTGCCATGAAGCAATAACGTCTTCTGGTCAGCGGTGTCCAGTGGACTTGCATTCACGGACGCTCGACGCGCAGTCGCGAACGAAGAAACTTAGCAATTCTACTTGAGACCTTCGGGCACGAAACAATCACAAGAGAGTTGGAGTCTCCGACTTTTTGATTACGTTCAGAGTGAACACTCAGGCTAGTGTTCGGACAAACTAGGTGTTCTCTGCAATAGCAAATTCTTGGTAATAGTGGTGATAGCAATGTACAGGACGTGATCTTCCCGTGGCGCTCCTTGTATTCACGCGAAGCAACGAATAGGCGGGGCAAGAATAGGGAAAGGCGGAGATCGGATTGGTCCGCGGCTCGTCGTGGGCGCCCCCCTGGATCTTCGTAGAAGCCTTTCAGGAGCGTGCAATTGGCGACGAGACGCAACGAGCGACTTGGCGATGTCTGGTGTGCAAGTGCTGCAGGACGGGAACCCTCGCCGTGGAGGCATGGACGAGGACGAGCGTGACCAGTGTATCCACGGTGAGAAGGCAGCAAGCATCTCGTGGATTGGGAACGCGTCGTTACATTTTATGAGAGTAGACATCATCGACTGGTTCGAGCGCAAGGCCGACCTCACCACACGCGGCGCCAAGGCTGCTGGTAAGAGAATCTCAACAACGTCGTCTTGTGGATGAAGCAAACTCACGTGTGGTGATCTAGATATCGAGGCGCTCGAGCACGAGATGGGCTGCGAGATTCCGGATGTGAGACCGTGGATAGTTATTGTGGTTGAATTCGTCCACTGACGTGTTTTGCAGTCGCTGCGAGTCCTGCTCAAGAAACAAAGTGGTGGGATCTGGTTTAACGAGTACAAGTCGCTCAAGCCTGACGTGAGTGTCAAAATATCCCCATTGTTTATAGTGAGTGGCCGTGCGAGTTCTGAAAGTATCATGACACAAGGAAATCGTGCGTACGGCCGAGAAGCTCGCAGCTCAGTGCGGCTGGAAGGAAACGTTCATTCCCTTTGCCGCTGACCCGGACGGCAACGCGCTGGTCACGGACGTCGGTGCGAAGAACGCTGTGATCGAGTTCGGTGAGGATGGCCGCGGCGATACACTCTCGCCCTCGCTCTCGGCCTACCTCGAGGCCTACCGTAACCGCCTGCTCTCGGGCCAGTTCGACTTTGTCGAGGACATTGGGCTCGTCGAGCGTTCGAGAAAGTGAGAGATATACCTTGGTTTCTCGCTGTGGACAACACGCTGAGATGAACCGTTCAAATCTTCTCATTTCAAACAATCACAAAACTGAACTCGAATAAGAAACGATTGCTTCTACGCCATTGTGCGAATGCCCATGGGTTTGAGCTCGGATCTCTTGGCGTGGAGAACGTTCCTACCGGGCGACGCGAGCTCGATCGCCTTGCCTTGCTCGATTCGTTCGTGGCGCCGGCGTAGGAAGAGCCCAAAGAGTGCGACGAATGCGCAGAGCACAGCCACTGTGCCGATGAGACCGATAATCGAGATGTCCTCGGCGCCGCCAGCGACCGTCTGGTCGGCGATTGAAAAGCTGAGCTTGACCCCCGTAGTCTCAACACGACGAGCGAACGTGCCTTGCGATCGCAGCGTGCTCGTGGCGTTCGCGAGCTCGGTCTGCAGTAACTCGACAATGTCGTTGAGCGACCGCTCACCGACGCGCGAAGCTGGTAGGATCTGGAAGAAGACGAGGATGCTGCCGCGACGGATGGCTGTAATCTCGAGCCGCGTGCGCGGGATGCGCAGCGCCGCAGCGACTTCTGTCGTGAACGCGAGCTCGAATGCATCCCAGGCCTCGGGCGAGAACAGCACCTCGTCGAAGCTCGTCTCAACCTGGTACCGTACCGAGACGAGCTTGGAGCCACACTCCATGCCGTTGCAGATGCGCGTGAGCGACGGCTTCTTCTCCGGACACAGCGAGTCGCTTGCAGCCTTCTTGTCCTGTTTAACATCCCAGCAGATCGCCGCGCGTGACCTCTGGCCGCCTCCACAGCCGCTGTCGCACTCGCCCCACTCGGTCACAGTCCACACGAATGCTGTGTCTTCGTTCTTGACGCTGCAGTCCGGAGGATTGAACCCAGGGCGACAGATACACTGGCCGTCGAGACTCGATGCCGACAACTCGGTGAGCATGCGCAGGTCGCTAGAGCGTTCCGATTGCTGGTAGTTGGGGAAGCACGTGCCGTGGCCGGAGCATGCCACACGACCGCAGAGATCCGGCGGATGGAGAGGACTCACGGCTAGCGACTTGGCCGACCACGTCGAGTAGCCGTTGACGTTCTTGGCGCGCACTTTGAACGCGTACGAGCGGCCGTTGACGAGCGACGTGATCGTCGCAGTCGTTGGCACCTGCTCGTTCTCGTTCAGCGAGGTCTTGTTGGACGCGTCGAGGATGATCACGGTTCCTTGGGCTGGAGCCACGACCTTGGTGCCAGCTACTTTGCCTTCGATCTCGTCGATCCATGCGACTTCGTACTCTAGAATTGGGTCTAGTCCGTCGTCATCAGGAACATGCCAGGACACTTCAGCGCGGCTGTCGAATGCGGCGGCGACTACAAGGGTCGGAGGAGACGGGACGCCGTGGGGCTCGACGACTGGTGACGAGCTCGAAACCGCGGCTACGTCAGCGAGTAACGTCTCGCCACTTGAAGACGACGAGGAGAATGGAGAAAAGGCCACTGGAGTATGAGTAGTGGACGCGGGTTTTTCCGAAGGCGGAGGTGACGTCGTCATGTTTGGCGCGGAGGAAGACGTAACCTGGGCACTGGGCACATTCAGCTCCACCGACTTGTGCTGATCGATTCGAATCTCGCCGATTTCTCCATCTCTCGAGCCGCTGCTTGCCTCGGCAATCGGTATCCTCTCCACGAGAGCCGCGGTCGAGTTGCTCTCGTCGTGGATAAGAGCGCCTGTCTCAGCCGCCAAGAGCGATTCGAACGTGATCGTGTCGTTCTCGACCGTCTGCACTCCCGAGCCCGAGCCGCCGGTTCCGTTCACGAAAGCGGCGTCGCTGGCCGCGATCGGCACGCGCGCGACGCCCGCGTCGTCGAGAAGAGACGGAAACTGAGGCTCCTCAACGCCGGACCCGGAGCCCGAGGAACTCGTCGCGTGAGCGACGGACGCGCCTCGAGCACCCATAAAGGCGGCAAACACGAGCGCATAGAAAGTGCATCTCTCTAGACGTCGCCAGCGAGCGCTGCGTGGCGCAGGGCGCGGCGCACGAGCGCATCGAGAAAGCGGCGTCTTCGCGGCCATTTCTCCTCTGGAGCTCCTCGCCGTGATTGGTGACGGTCTGAACACGGTATACACATTTTTAACCAATGGTAAACGCTTCGACATATATATCAATACAGATTGGGTATAAATAGACGAGTACTGGAGGCGATGACATATAAGTCCAGAATGAAGAAAGTGTAGCCATGTGAAGAGCTCGTCAATGGGAATGGAGGGGGACACTTTCTCTGGGATTGTTTATTCACAGGTGAGTCAAGCAACACGCGACACATCAGCAAGGACAAGCGCGACGACGAGCGCCACGTGGACGCAGACGCGCGCGCTAGTTGTCGTTGTCGGCGATGGCGAGCACGGCCTCCGGGTTCTCGAGGTCCTTGCGCAGCGCGGCCGGCGTCTTGCGGCGGTCCTCGTCGGGCACGTAGTAGAGGCACTTGCCGACAAGGAACTCCTGGCGACGCCTCTGCGCACGCACGCCCTCTGGGTTCGAGTCGATCGAGGCCTCGAGCGCGATCTTGATCGTGAACATGGCGCTGATGAAGAGCGTGAAGAACCAGACGCGCATGACCGTCGACACGCCCGTGAAGTAGGCACCCGTGAAGATCACAACACCGCCGTTGGTGCAGATGGCGATGCTCGCAAAGATGTGCATGATCTTGTACCAGTGGCCAATGTTCTTGACCTTTTGCGGGCGCGGGCGGCGCGACTCGTAAAGGATGCGGTAAGCGTCCAAGCGGATCTCAAAGTAGCTCGTCACGTACGAGAACAAGCCCGAGAGCGGGAACGCCACAGCAAACATGGTCGTGAAGCCGAACTGGAGGACGAGCTCGAGGTAGTCGTAGAACGTGCCGATCCAGTCGTACTGCGAGAGGAAGAGCTCGCGCTCGGCCGCCGACATCTCGACTGCCGCCTCGTCTGTGCGCTCGTAGAACCAGCCCGTGAGGCGGAAACGGTTGATGTAAGTCCAGATGCGAGGAATCGCGACCTCCGTGACGTTGCTCGTGATCAAGCGCGAGAGGTACACGATCAGGAACGAGTAGCGCAGCTCCCACATGCAGCTGTACTGGCAGCCTTCGAGGTCATCCTTGAGGAACGCAACGTAGAAGAGCGCGGCAAAGTTGTTCACGAACTGGAACATGATGGTCTTGACGATGAGACTGTTCTCGTAGTCCGTGTCCGTGCGGTGGTTCTCGTTGTCGTTCAGGTAGATCGACACGTAGTAGAAGATCTTGCCCATGATTGTGATCTGCGCCACATTAGCCAGCGATGAGAGCATCGGGCCGAGCTGCACTTCATGGTTCATGACGTGGATCGTCAGATCCCTCGCGTCCGCTCCATTCGTGAGATCGTATCGCAGGTAGAAGATGGCAATCACAATAGCAATAACGACCAGCATGAAGAAGAACGTGACGACCCAGCTGAGCGCAACGCGGCGAATCTTCTCACGAGGGTCAAACCAGCGCGTCGGCCTGCCGTCGATCGGCGACGGGATGGTCTCGCCAATGAACTGCGGGTGCAGCTGCTCCACCTCCTCGAAGTCGGTCGTTCCCCAACGCAGACACGCGCGAGCGTTGTGGCGCTTCCAGTTGGTGAGGTACACGGTCATCCACACAGTGAAGAGCGCGCCGAAGATCGGCGACACGTAGGAGAACACGCGTCGGTGCAGTTCTTCGTCCTTGATCGCATAGTTGAGGATGCTCGGAATGATGCCAACAACCGCGGGCCACGTGAGCCACTTGGTGCTGTGGCCCAGGAACAAGAAGTAGAGCGCGACCTTGACGCCAAAGTAGTCCCACACATCCTCGAAGGGTTGGTTCATGGGCGCGTTGGTCCAGCGGATCCACTTCTTGGCCAGTCGTTCCTTGACGTCGTTTTCGTGGAGCGGGAAGCAGTCGGCGATGACGCCTTCGTAGAGCAGGCGCTCGAGGTCGCACCCGGCGCCGTACGTGCGGTCGGTGATGATGTGCTCGATGAGCACCATGCGCTCGGTCTTGTTAAAGAGCGAGCCGTTCGGGCCTTTGACCTCAAAGTACTTTTGAGCCTCGGCCTTGCGCGTGTACGGCGCGTAGATGTGCTCGTACGGGTTGTACGGCAGCGAGTTTTTGACGTCGCGCAGACGGAAGGGCTTGATGTCGTGCTCGGGGATGCCGCGCTTGGCCGTGTTCTCGAGGTCCTTGGCGTCCAGCAGCATGCGCAGCTTGATCTTCTCGGCCACGCTCTTGAGGCGCTCCTCGGGCGCGCGCAGCTTGCAGAAGACGAGCTCCTTGCCGATCGAGTAGAAGAGCTTGGTCTCGAGCCCGGCCGCGCGCAGCTTGAGGATGATGTTGTCGCGCTGGTCCTCCGGATCCGGGTCGTCGTGCGGCGGGTTCGGGAAGACCATGACAAAGTCCCAGTCGTCCTCAGGCGCCGTGGGGTTCACGGCGCCGTAGCCATTCTTGCCGCCCACGTCGATGGCCACGTCGCGCGTGCTGCCCTGCTTGGAGCCGCTGCGCTTGACCGACATGGTCTCTCGCTGATCTCTCTCTCTCTCTCTCTCCGTCTCCTCAACTGACTGAGTGGGAGGGCGAAGTCGTGGCGGGATCCTTTTGCGCCAAAGGAGCTGCTCGCCTGTGCTGGACGTGAGCCGGCGAGGAGCTCCCGAAAATCATTTCGTTGTTGCACGAAGGTACGAATCAGAGGGACTTCAAGTAGGTTGCACGAAGGTTGACCGAAGTCCCGAAACAGATCCACTGTCAATCGCGCGAGGTTCCCTGTACTAAATCTGAACCCATGTCGAGAGGATGAGTCTCGAAATGAGTTTTTCTGAACCCACAATAGTGCCATGTACGGCACTCTTTCGAGGGAAAAAGGTTGAGCAGCTTTAAATTGACTGGTGTGACTGAGACAAGCCCGAAATGGAAATGGGAAATGGAGTCTAGAACTCACGAAGTAAGTGGGAGCGAGTTGTCGTCCTTGCTGCCTTTTCCCCCCTCTCTCCTTTCCATCCACGGGCTCAGTATTCACAGCGACGGTGATTCATCACCGCACGCCTGGATACGTTTGCACCCACGACTTCTCAACCCGGCGAACAAGATTCGCGCGAACATTAAGACGCTTTTTTTTATTTTTCAAGTGGGATCCACCTACGCGGGGATGCGACGCTACAGTGGTAAGCAGTCGTACCTACGTGCGTATAGAGAAACTGCTCGGTGTCGCCTCGTCGCAGCATGTCGGCGGTGAGGGGGTCGGTGAGCATAGAGCCAAGTGGAAACCGTCGCCAGACGTCAGCAGGTTCGTCGTCACGCTCTGTGCCCTCGCCAACTGCTGCCCCGCGAAGGCTGAAGTTCGCAGCCGAAGGTATGAACAATCGGAGAGATTTGTTTTATGGCCGTCTGGTCAGTCCAGTTAAATGGGTAGATGGCTTGGTTACTCGTGGCGTCTGTCATGTCTGGATAGATCTGTCTCCTCGTCTTCGCTGTTCGCTTCCGAGCCACACGGTTTCCCGTCAGCCCTGGACCCAAAAAGCTGAGTTCTGTTCATTATCAGCCAGTCAGCGGCAGACGCCACTGGCCTTCAAGGCTGAGTTGCCGGGGTCAACGCGATCTCGTGCTCCTCCACCTCTCCTCTGAATTTCCGGATATGGCCAGCAGCAGGAGAGAACGCGGTGCGAATCTTCTCGACGATTGGCTCGCCGAAGTTTGTCATCGCCAGATTTTCAGGAGAGTTTGATCCACGCGAGAATGAGTCCCTGGTGACGCTCGAGCCGTCGACTCACAAGCCAGGAACCCAATGGCGTCTGTTGGGAGCCGTCACTGGCGACGAAGAGTTGCGAGTCGCTGGGACGCTTTCCGTCGCTGGCCATCGACCAGAAGAGCTGTCTCTGTGGAGCTTTCGGTCTTTGTGGTCGCACGGTCTTTGCGAGCCCTTTGCGGCGTCCGTCCGTTCACAAACGAGACTGACGCACCACTCATCACCCGTGGCATGGCTCATCGCCGATCATGGACTCGGAACGTCGCCCAAGCACCGAGGTCCCTCCCAAAATCCACTATCACAGGTATCATAATCCTACAAAACATCTTGCCTTTCATATATTCATATCAAACCACTCCAACAACCATATCCATTGCAACAGGTTGTCGCGGTCTCCTGAACCCATTCTTGGGTGCTTGAGTCCAGCACCAGCTGCCCGACCCGTCTTATCGACGGGGCGTAGTGACGCTGCCGCTGCTGGTTGGCCAATGGAGAGGAAGGCGCGCGCCGCCCATTGGATCGCGAATCTCCTAATCGCCGCGAAGGATTTATTTGGACACTGGTGAGACATCGCCTCCCCTTCCTCCCCCCTCCGTCTGGCCAGACCTTCTCCACGAGCAGCTCATTACCCAATTGACAGGCTACAGGACGGACGCCATCCGCCACCATTCACTCGCCACCCAACGACGCGACGCCCTTGCTCTCCGCCGCCTCGCCGGCTTCAGAACTCAATCCGCCATGATCAAGAAGTCGCGCACGAGCCTCTCGCTCTCGTTCCTCTCGTCGTCGACGGCCTCGACGGCCTCGACGGCCTCGGCCTCGTCTTGCCGCTCGACGTTCCTGGCTTCCTCGGCCTTCGGCGGCTGCGAGCCGATCGAAGAGTGGATCTACTGGCAGCGGGACGAGGCCCAGAAGCACTGCTGGACCAAGGTCTACGCCGTGCTCCAGGACGAGTTCCTGCTCTTCTTCCAGCAGGGCTCCAAGATGCCCCGCGCGCTGCTGCTCCAGATCGCCGTGTCCACGGTCGAGGTCTCGGGCGACCGCAAGCTCCGCATCGTGGACCCCAACGGTGAGGGCCTCGAGATCTACCTCATGGACGACGTGAGCTTCGAGTCGTGGAAGCAGCGTCTCCAGGACGCCGCGACGCTCACAGCTCACTACTTCCAGTTTTACGCCCTTGACCTCAAGAGCCTCCCACGCAACAGTGCCTACCGCGGCAGCCTCGTCGCCGCGCGGCGTGTCTCCAAGCGATCCAGATGCAAACAAGCCATCCTGCGTCTTGCGCACAAGTGGCGCCAGTCGCTCGTGCCAGACGAACGCCACACCGTCTGACCGTCCCTCGTCGTTCCTGTCCGTTCCGTTCTACCCGTCCAAGCATTCCACCCAACCCATTCCCCCCTATTTATCAGCGTACGATAATACCAATCATCCGCCTCGAGGCGGCATCTTCCCCCCCCCCCCCCCCCCCCCCCCCCCACTCCGTTCATCCCCTCGTGCTCTTGCATGTTGCGACGGCAGCGTTCTGCGATCTTAGGTGTGGACACGCAAGGCGTGCGACTTGTGGATCAGACCGCGAGACAACCCTCCCATATTGAGCCATGTTGCCCGTCGGTTTCGGTCTCTGCGAAAAAAAAGATCGATCGAAGGATTCCACGACGCGGCCTCTCGGCAGCTTCAACATGGCCGAGTGCTCCAACATAGACGTGGGGGGTAACCAAACCGACAGGAGGAGTCCCGCATCGTCCGTCATCGCGAGTGGGACTCGGAGGTCGAGTGTGCCATCAACACATCTTGGCCCTCCTGAGTAACTCAATATTTGTTATGGCAGTTCTTTGTGGATATAAAAACGAGTCTCTGAATTGAGCGTTGCACAGGGTATGCAATTGGACAGTTCTCCCGGTCCTTTCCGAGAGCAGCGCCGGTTCGGAGGACAACTGATGACGGTGCTTCTCTGGACATCACAGAGCCTTGCTCGGTGCGTTCTCTGTCGGCCCCATGGAGAGTCCCTAGAAAAGGAGTGGGAGGATGGGGAGTGGACACGGCGCTCCGTCGCTCCGTGTCTCGCCCTCCACCCTTCACGAGTCACGGGTATGGAGGCTCCCCAGCCTCTCTTTCCTTTCATCCATTCTCTCATTCGCCTCTGGCTTTTCGTGTTGATCACGCGCCGAGTGTCCCACCTAATAGTTGGGCGCGCGGACCCCACCGAGCGTCACGTCGTCAGAAGCGAAAACAGCCTGCGCGCTCCTGACTTCCCCACTCTAAAATCTAGCCATGACCCGGAAGCGCTCGCTGCACACCACGGGCAGCATCCTCTCGAGCGCCTCGACCGAGTCCCTCGTGTCGGCCGAGAACTCGTCGCTGGACGCCTTCGCGAGCTCAGTCGAAGGATGGATGTACTGGAAGCGCGACGCGCAGACGTGGACCAAGGTCTTTGTCGTCTTGCGCAAGCATTTCCTCTGGCTGCTGCGCTCGCCCTCGAGCGCCTCGCTGGCCTCGCCGCTCATCCACATGGCCGTCGTCGGCGTCGAGCGCACGACGCTGCGCAGCTTTCTCGTCACAGGCCCCAGCAATGAGACCATGGAGCTCCATCTCTACGACGAGAACGAGGTCTGGACGTGGTTCGACGCGCTCGTCGAGGCCGCCGACTGGACGCGCATGTCGCTCGACGAGCGCGAGCGGCTCCAGCGTGAAGAGCAAGAGTCTCGGCGAAGCCACCTCCCGATCGTGCGCCAGTCGTCGGCATCCGCGCGACGGCCCTCGGTTGACCGTGCGTACCGCGGCACACTTGTCGTATACAATGAAGAACGCAAGAGCAGTCGCTGGCGCCAGTTCTGGCGCTCGCGGAAGGAGTCGTTCCGCAAGACGATCGAGAACGTCGTGGACCGCTTCGAGACGGCCCAGGGCCGCGCGACACTTTGTTAGGACTAATAGTCGAGTAGCGTCCGCAAGGACGAGCGAGTCATGGTATTTAAAATCAATCTCTAAGTGTTTGCTGTTGGATCTCTCTTCCTGCGCATGAAGGTCTCTGCTCGGTCGTCATTACCAGCATACTACCACTACGTAAAGCGTCCCTCGAAAACGAGTGGCGAGTCTCCATTGACGTGGAAAGACCCGCTTTTTTGTTTGGTTCAGTACGAATGCTTCGGGCCTCCCCCCCCCCCCCTCCCCCCTTCCTCCTTCGTCCCCGTTCGAATTCCCTCAAGAAAAAATTCCGAACGAAGTCACTGTGTCTGGTTGGCACCTGTCACGCTTCGCCTCGTTTCGCTCTGTTCGATCATCGAATCTCTCGACTTCGGTGATCAAGAATGCCGGGCCAAAGTGGCTTCGAAGGGATGCGCTACAGTAGACAAAGATCACGCAGGCTTCAATGTCCGCCGTGCTCGACGCCTTCAACGACTGATCAGTCGTTGAACCACTGTGGAAGGGTCTCTGAAATGGGTGAGAATCAGCACCACCACCGTCACCCTCTGCTGCACCTACGTACGTGAGCTTTGTTTTCGTACGTTCGTCGCCAGGCTGGCAATTGGGAAGCCCGAGAGCTTCTCGACGCCCACGCATTTTCCGACCCAGAAACGAACGCCAACGACATGTTCGTCAATCGCAATAAATCAATCAATAAAAAACTAGTCGCAATTGTGGGCTCGCCACGGTCGCCACGACGCTGCATGGTGTGGTGGTCTCTCGAGCCACGGGGGCTCTGTCCAACTGCTCTCTGGTTCGTACGAGAGACGCCACGACGTGAGTCATGCGCGTGATCTCGACGGGGCTTTCTCCGATCACCGCACGGTCGTCAGGATTGCCTCCACGCAGAAAAACGCACGCCAATAATATACTTCCATAAGTTATCTCCAATAAACTAGGATACTTCCTAGTCTAAGGTTCCAGCATCCATTCATTTTAGGTACCGCAAGGAGGGCTTCGATAACTGGCACGACACCTCTGGATATGCCGAGCGAGCCCATGTCGCTCGCCGAGATGCGCGAGCAGTTGCGCTCGCTGGAGCGCGAGCGCGACGCGTGGCACGCGCAGCGCCAGCAGCTGCAGCAGCGCTCCGAGCTGCTCGAGCGCGCGCGGCGAGCGCGGCGAGCGGAGGCGCCCGCGTCGCCGCGCAATCGCCCCGAGACGGTCGAGGCCTCGCCGTCGCCCTCTGCCGCCGCCTCGAGCACCAGCAAGAACGAGAAAGCGTGCGTCTGGTCGGTTGGATAGTTGGTGATGGTTCTGAGGCTGAACGGCTGTCGATTTCGTAGCGTGGAGGCGCGAAACAAGCGCGAGGAGATCCAGCAGCTGCGCGAGAAGACGCTGCAGCTTCTCAAAGTGGGTCCTGGCGGGTTTATAGGGACGAGACTGTGTGTCTGTATGCTAATGCGTGTGGTGGGTTTCGATAGACGCAGCAGCAAGTCGCGAGCAAGATCACGAGCCAGCTGCGCTCGATCAACGGCAAGAAGAGCGAGTCGGCGACGTCCTCGCTCGCCGGCTCGCGGTCGCCGTCGCCGCCGCCGGAAAAGCCCGCGACCACGCCGACGCGCAAGCACAACAAGCTCGTGCTCGTGCCTGCGGCCACGAACGCGCTCGGGAAACGAGTGCCGGGCAACGCGGCGGCGCTGGCTCCGCCTGTCAACTATCCGCAGTGTAAGCATCATGCAAATTTCATCATTTTGCTGCATGAGAGAAACTGAGCAGTTGGTCTTGGTGGTCAGTAGTTGGCGAGAGTAAAGAACTCGCAGGTGACACACTTGAGGAGCGAGAAGCGGCCGCGTTGCGTGTCGCGGCGCGGCATTTCCTGCGCACGGGCGAGGTGAGAATATTCTCTTGTGAAGTGAGACAAACTGCTCTCACTCAGCGAATGCGAGACGATGGTAGAGAATCTCTATTCCCGCACTCCATCAATCGACCCGAGCATACCTTGGCCGGTCGCTCGCAATGGAAGATATCGAGTGTATGCTAGAGCGCCCCGAGACGGTGCTGGACCTGCTCGTCCTCGTTGACTCGCGAAATGATGGACAAGCTCAAGATGATCGACCGCAGCGTGTCGCTAAGCCGTTGCAAAGCACTGAGACGATTGGTACACTGGCGGAGCAGGTGCAAGCGTGGATCGAAGTCGAGAAATCTGCACTTGAAGAGCTCGCGGCATCGTGGACGGCTGGATCCCAGTCCGACTCTCGTATTGCTCGGCTCACAGGCTCACTAAACGCTCACTCGTTCGCCAAGCGGTTCGTTGATACTCGATTGAACATGCCAGCTACAATTGATGCGGCGTTAGGAAGCCTCCTCGGCTCATCCGCAGATCCACCAACTCCACTTGAGACGGCGTATCCTCACATTTCGCCCGTTCTTCGGCAAGCTCAGCATTGGCTAAAGAGCGTCGTCCATCGCAAGGACTCCCAGCTTGCGCGAGCACCAACGAGCTCTTCCTTGCACGATCTTAGCTTTGACCGCCCATTCAATCTGAACGAGTCGGTAATGAAGCAATTGGGCAAGTCCCGAAGCGGAGGGAGTGCGAGAGGAATCAAGCGGAGACGACACCACCGAGCTGATCCAATGAAGTACGTGTCTCCCACATATTACACTTTGTCACCTGCACTGACGTCGAAATTTCCAGGGTCCTGTGTATGTACGAGCTAAGTGGAGTCTGTAATGATCCTAGCTGCAGCTTCCAGCACCAAAGAGACTTTGACGAGACCAGTGGGGGCGCTGATGAAGAAATGGACGGCCCAAAATCGAAGGAAGACAACGACCAGCTCGTAGGCTCCACAACCACAACGCTAATGAATCAGTTTATTCAACTGCGAGAAGAACTACGGTCAAGGTGGCCGTCGTTTGTCGAGATTATCAACAGCGTACGTGGTACTTTCGGTCATACTCTACTTCACTCGCTAACCGGGGATTTCGGTTTCTTGAAGAAAGAGAATCCGAATACTCCCAGGAAGTCTGCGAAACAGACTAATCGTTCCTCCAGCGCTGCTCCCATACTTCCGTCAGGTGGCGAGATCTCCACGGACAGCATAGTGTCTGATATTATCGAACTTGGCAGTCCGTTATCTCCAACAGCTGAGGACGCCTTCAGCTCATCCTCTAGATATTGCCGAGATGACGAGATGGATAGTGAAGAACTTTCATCGCCGCACACGATGGAGGCGATGGAAGATCATCTTCGAGAGAACCCGGAAGACGTGGATGCGTGGTTCTTACTAGCGCTTCGATCCTTGGAGCTGGAGATTTCATGCAGGTGAGTCTACGAACCTTACCATGAAGTCCACGCAGAGTTTTTACCCTTGCAAATCGGTTGTGGTAGCGACGAGAACGTACGATTGTCGCAGTCTAGCCGTTTGCAGAGTGAGCTGGAAGAGCTTCACGCTATTCTCCAGTCCTCACCATCTACATCCCACGTCCCTGTCAGCGAAGGCAACATTGCTCGCAGTCTTCACGTGTTGTCGCGAGCACTTGAAGTGGAATCCAACGCCTACTGCGAGGAGCTCTGGCTTTTTCACTTGCGTCTCAGTCAACTGTTGACGAGCAGCCGCGATATCGATGCCGAGATTCAGATGACAGAACAAGCGTTAGGCTTCGTGCCCACGTCGGTCTCACTTTGGCGGCATTTTCTCGTGCTTAGATGTTCATGTCTGAATAGTCTCGACGAGGCTGTGACAATGCACTCGTCTTTGCTACAGGCAATTACGGCAGCCTCCCAACAAGCCAAGCCTCGCCACGTCAAGGACGCATTCTCTGTGCTGCTATGTGACGTTACACTCCAGTTTTGCGCCACATATTGTGACGCTAATCGACCACAAGACGCTTCTTCGTTCTTGTGGTCTTTGCTCGAAGGTCGTGTCACGGATAAAAACAGCAACGATAGTAGTCCATCGACGAAATCAAGCTTATGGCAGCATGCTGTGCGCGAACGGATGCTTGGTGATGATATCCTCGTTCTATATGCTCTGCACGTTCACATTTCGCTCTTCGGCTCGGTGCCGCTGTGGCTTCGGGGGAGATCCTACAGCATGGGTGACGCTGTTAACGTCTATCGCATGCTACTACCTGTCGACTCGAACGCAGTTCAGATACACGATTCTAAAGAAGCACTGGAAATATGTCGCGCAGCATGTGACGCGTTCGCAGATTCGGAGTTGGTCACTCCGGGAATCGAGGTGCTGCGCCACAACTGGATTGTAATTGTGGCGTGCTCTACAGACATTTCCTATCCTGAACGACTTGAGCTGATCACCAAAATTTCGGAAGAAGAGCTTAATCGACCGACGTTGCTACCACGTGTGGTCACAGCACTCGCGACGGTGTTTCGAGATCGACTCTCGAAGTCAGACGTCGCGATGCAGCTTATTGAGGAACTTATGTCTCGCTACAAAACCGTCTCGTCAACGCTTCCGGTGACCCATGTGTACCAGCGCTTTGGCGAGGCTCTCCATCACTATCTCCTCCATCGTCAGGACCATTTTGCCGCTGATCCGTTCCACTCAAATTTTCCGACGCTTAAGTTTTTGATCGTTCGTCTAGCAGCTATACTACCAACGAAAGACCCTGTTTACTCGAAGCGAGGGATCAAGAGCGTTCTACAAGAACTCAACGAGAAGACTCGACGCGTAACGCTAGGCGTGCTATTTAGTACTCTTATACGCGACACATTCGAGCACATTGTCAAGTGCCAGCTCGGCGAGAATGGCCATGAAACCCATGACGGCGAGGAGAATGCACCAAGCGTTTTGTATGACTCAGACGAACAGGATATCACCCAGGACACGTACTACCTCGTCGCGCAAGCGCAACTACTCAGCCAAATCTGTGGAGCTCGGGTAGCTGTGGATACGTTGGAGATGATTGTGATGCAAGGTGGTGCCTCCAAGTGGTCGGTGCTGCCGCGTGAGTGCCGGCGCGTCGTGTGGTCTGTGCGATTCTTGCTGCAGCTCGAGCTGCTTAGGCAAGAGGATGAGCTCATTCCACCTCAAGAACTGTTTCAGTTGCTCGACCGATACCTTGCTGATGTTGGGCCACTTGCAGAAGCTTCACAGGCGATTAGACGGCGGATAGCGAGGACGCTAGAGGCGGTTGAGGGCCAAACACTACCGAGAATTGGCGGTGCTGTTGGCTTATGTGTCGAATATGGCGGGTTCAACGCAGTCATCACTTCGGCTTTAGATGTCGAGCTGTTCCGACTGTGCCTCGCTGCAACGTCCATTCATGAGCGCTTGATCCAGTTTGCCGCATTTCAGCATCGTCTCGAGATGTACCCGCGTTTTCTTCTCGACTATGCAGGTGCGATTTCAGTTCTCTGTTGCATTGTAATGGTTATTTGAATGTCTGACCCGTGAATTTACCTCTTCAGATGCAGCAATGCAGGAGAGTGATTGGCGACGAGTGCGCAGTGGCCTGAGACGGATGATCTTCAACGACGGACCTGTCGACACGACCGCTCTACGTGCACTTGTGCTGCTCGAGCTCAAGAACAGAAACGTGCACGGACTCGCTTATCTCTTTGGGCATCTGCTCAAAGCCAATCCGCTGCACGGGGTGACTTGGCAGATGATCGGTATCCTCGAGATTTTATTTGGCTCGAGCAACACAGCTCGAGTTGATGGCTTCGCGTCCGAGCTTGCTAACACGCATGGCGTGGTGATCCCGCTCCAGCCAAGTTTTGGAAGGCAGCATACCGACTTCGTCGTCGACACAATGCGCGCTCAGTACTCCGGTTCTCTGCTCACACGCGTGCCGACGATGGCACTCGTGAATCTGAGCTACTCACTGAAAATTCTCGACCTCTCCAACAATTTGCTGGTCTCGCTACCGCCAACGATCTGCCGACTTACCAAGCTACGAGTGCTCAAGCTTTCAGGCAATGCGCTTGCAATACTACCTCCATCAATCGGTCAGCTAACTCAGCTGCAAGTGGTGGAGCTCAGCCACAACAATTTGTCGGCGATCCCGAACGCATTCTGGGACGGACTCGTAGAATTGCGTGAGCTCGATCTCCACGCGAACGCGCTCAGCCTCATCTCTCCGCGCGTCGTTCGGATCCAACACCTCAAATCGCTGCACGTGCGTGGGAACAATTTTACGTGGAAAGAGCTGGAGCCTATTGCCGCCAAGCTTCCGGCAGGCTGTCATGTTGATATCGACACTAGAGGCCAAGGTAAATCTTCAGGAACCAAGGAGAGTGAAGGCCAAAAAGTTCACGAAGAAACAATGGAGGAAACAAAGGAAGAAAGCGACTCAACTTCACGTTGCGACGACGAACGCCCGGCGGCCGAGGCAAAGGAGAAAGCTGACCAAGATGTAGAAATGGAAGATGTGAAAGAAGATGGTCCGAAGAAGAACGGCACACCAGAGCAGCCAGCTGTCGAGGAGGCCAAGCCTTCTGAAGTCTCAAGCGAGTCAAGCCCGGGAGTCCAGCAGACTCTCGACAAACCCGAGACGGAGTCACCCCCAGCTCATGCTGAATCGACCCCTTCGTCGACATCTGCCCAGTCGAAAGAAACGACGGAGGAAGTGATTAGTGTGGATGACGATGACGCTGATACTGGCAAGGAGACGGCGTCTGACGAGACATCCACGAGCGTCCGTACCGAACACGCAGCCACAGACGCTACGTCGCTCGGTTACGCTCCATCGCCGGGAAGTATCGAGATGAACGACCCTGGCGTGCCGCTGACTTCACGCTCGCCGTCGCCTCTCTCTCACAGTCCCTCCCCAACCGACCAAGCGCGAGAATCGAGTGCCGACTTTGACGACGATGACGACGACGACGAAGTCCAGTTTCTCGGCTCGTGTACCTACCTCCCGTCCGTCGCAACCGAATCGCCACCGCCACACCGTCCATCACGGTTGCCGTCGCCGTCGAGCCGGTCAAACTTCACGCCAAGCCAGTGGATCGCGTACGTGGGGGCCCACGTCCCAGAGAACACCGACTTCCCGAGCTGTTCGCTGTGCCACTCGCCGAACGAAAGCGGCACCCACCAACGCTTTGGCTGTCTCAATCTGTGCATCGCGTGCCTGGAGATCGCGCTGGGCGTGCTCAAGCAACGCAGTGCGGCCCGGCGCGACCCACGTTGAAGCTGAACGTCTAGTATTGTAATTACAGCAAATATCGTCACTGTGAATTGAAAATAAAATGCTTGCAACTCTGGTGTGGACCACATTGAGTGTTCTCTTCCCAGACCACCATCACTCTCGACTGCAACCACAATCTGCTGAGGAGCTCCCGAGAGAGAAGAATGCCGACGCCTCGCCGGTGCGTGGGCTTTGTTTGATGGCCGCATGGAGCAGGAGGCGGAGGGGACGTGGAGGATCGCTAACTCAGTACATGGCTCTGCAGCAGCGCGGCGCGAGCGTTCTTCACGGCGGCGCGGTAGGTGGCTTTCTGGCGAGAAGGGAAGCGTCGCGATGGAGATGGGGCTCACGCGCGCGTGGCGACTGGACTGTAGCGACGAGGATTCCGACGACGCCATGAGCGGGGCGGACCCGTACTGGGACGAGGAAGACGGGGCGTACGACGACTGGCCGAGCCACGAAGAGGAGGACGAGGACTACGAGGACTACGACGACTATGAGAGCGAGGAGCAAGAGGAGGAGCAAGACGAGGAGCAAGACGAGGAAGACGAGTACGTGCCGCGGCGTCGCGATCCTCCGCCAGCGCCACTCGCGCCGCCGCCGCCCACGCTCTGCCGGTTCTTCGTGCTGGGCAAGTGCCGCTACGGCAGTCGGTGTACATTCTCGCACGCATTGCCGACGGCCGGGAATGGTGACACGCCTGACGAAGTTACGATGGCCACCGTGGCTGCGACCATGGTCGACTGCCCGTTCTTCCAACGAGGCAACTGCAAGTACGGCCAGTTCTGTCGACTGCGCCACGCCCCGTCGGTAGTTGACAACCAGTGCGGCCACAGTGCGGGATCGACTCGCGTTGCAGCTTCTTCTACGACGTGCACACCAGTCGACTCCAACCAGCAAGAGTTCACGTGCGGCATCTGCTTTGAAGATATCGTCGAGGCCGGCAAGCATTTTGGACTGCTCAGTTGTGACCACTGCTTCTGTCTCGACTGTCTGCGCTCGTGGCGTCAGTCCAAAGACATGGAGGTCGAGGTGACACGAGCGTGTCCTGCTTGCCGCGTGCCCAGCAACTACATTGTGCCGTCGCTCAAATTCTGCACCGGCGACGAGAAGCTGGCGGTCGTGGACGCGTACAAGCGACACCTGGCGATCCGCGAGTGCAAATACTTCGACGGCTCGTTCGGTTCGTGTCCGTTTGGGCCAAATTGCTTCTATGCCCATCGCAATTCGGCCGGAGTGGACGTCAAGCACCTCGATCGCGCACGACGAAGTCGGCGCCGCAGCGACTCGGATGACAGCTTTTTGTCTGCTCTCAGTCGCGGGAGCCGCCGCGGAGGCGGTCGTCGGCCATATCCAGACGCGTTGTCGAGCATTCTCGATCGCTACAACGAGTTTTTCAGATTCCTCGAGTCCTTCGAGTGGGACGAGCACGACTTGTTACCCGACGGCCGCTGACAAAGAACCCAATCCGATACAAACCAAGCGCGCAGCGTCGCTGAGGATGGTGCTGAGGTAATCGTTCGACCTCAATCTAGACTCGGGGTGCCACCGACGCCGTCGATACAGTAATATGATAAAAATGGTATTATTTCTTGAGCCGAAGGCGGCGGGTCGGAAGTGGCGCGATCGCGTCTCCTCCCTTGCCGCTTCGCGCGAGATTGCACTTGCGTGAGTAGACTTTCTCGTTTGTGATACGATGGTGGTGACCACGAGCTCTCCAACGAAGAAGAAGAAAAAGCTCAAGACCTCGGCCACAAACCAAGTGGAGTCTATTCATCACGGCAGTCTCGAAGCCTCCAGTGATCCAGCCAGCCTTCTCGAGAGACGCCTCTACTCTGCTCGTAAGACTCGGCGACTAGACTTTAGTGTATCTTTATCGCATAACACCAGTCTCGGCTCTCTGGTGGTACCATCGCAAGTGTTCCCTCGCCAGATCTTTGTCCACGAGCACTCGAGCGGCCACCACCTGCGTGAAATTTGGCTCACGAACCATCACATTTCCGTCATCCCAGCCGAGATCGCCCACTTCCCGCAGCTCCGCGTTCTCGGACTCGCAGGCAACGCGCTCTCCTCGTTGCCACCAGAGATCGAACTTCTCACAAACCTTGAGGCACTTTACCTAGAGCGAAATAATCTCCGATTGATTCCAGAGGACGTAGTCTTTCCCCGGCAGCTTCGCGACTTGCGGCTCGACCACAATGCGCTCATGTCATTTCCGCTCCAGATAACACGTCTGCGGCTTCTGAATCGCCTTGGACTGAGCCACAATCGACTCACGCAGTTGCCCCGCGAGATGCGGCGGCTACTGAACCTCGTCGAGTTGGATCTCGATCACAACGACCTCTCGTTGGAAGGAATCCCAAACGAGTCGTTGATGCGTCTTCAGCATCTCGAACGGCTCGGACTCGACGGCAATCGCCTGTCGGAACTACCGCCGTGCTTGCTGCGAATGCCCAACGTTACGTACGTTCGCTTGAATGGTAATCGCAAGATGAGCGTCTCAGAAAGTTCTGAAGATGCGTCGAGATCTCACAGCGTGCCTCGCCGCCACGACGGATACTATCAAGTCGTGGAAGGCTACCAGCCGCACAAGCCACCACCCATTGGCGCCGACGAGCTAACGTCGCACTTCGCAAAGCCAACGCCTGTTCCGCTCGAAGGAATCGTACCGACTCGCGTCCAGAATCTCGTGAACGCGTTGTCGTACCGCGAGCCGGTGGCACTTCTGTGACACGCTGGAGGCGACTGACTCAATGCAACGAGTTGAAGGCGGAGATTAAAAGGACGACTCGGGGGTTCGCGTGTCCCACGCCGAAGAAGGCTTGCACTTGACTCATCAAGACGCCATCTGCCAGAGCCATGTCCACTTTAAAGAACGCCATCGAATGGCAGAGCGTCGCGCCGATGCGAGACACGTCGGCTTTGAAACCAGAGATACGGCAGAGCTTCCTAACCAGGAAGCAACGCAGTGCAAGAAGAAGATCGTGAGCGAGGAAAAATGTATTGATGGGAGTTAGTGGATCCCCTATTCGTCACAGACGGTTCGGGAGACCAAACAGTCGCAAACTATTTATATATCTAGCCATATATCAGCGCAACTTCTTCCAGTTTTGGACCCATCTCTCGCCCAATATCACAGAAAGAGTCGGTGTAAATTCAGAACACTCGGAACGAAGCCATCTGGGTCTTGGCTCGGTGGCTCCACTGTGCCCCTGCGAGCCTCCAATCACAGAGGGTGCTCCATGCACTGCCTCTCTCGTGAGGCGACTCCCACTACGCAGAGAAAGCCTCCACGCCATTGTCTCTCTGTGCAGAGCCCGTGATGCTGTATGGATGAGTGGGCCAGGTGATCACACAACAGAGGCTGCACATCTGTGCCGGCTCCAGCTGGGAGATTAATCATGAACCTCTCCAAAGCCATCCCCTACCTATTTTTACCGCTCCGTTTCGGAACCTTTGTATAGATGTATCGACTCGTTGCACCTTGCTCAACTAATATGTACACCAATTACAGCTCTCTCCGTGCATATCCTGGGGGTGGGGGGGGGGGGGGAGTCTGCTCCAACGAGCCGACGACGCGCGAGGTCCTCCACGCGACGGAACAGCAGGCCTCCCGTCCCCTGCCTGCTCTCCTCGGCATCTCCATCTCTCGGCGCCATTCTCCCGTCGCCCCCGCCCCCTCTCCGCGTGTCCCAGCTTCCAGCGGCTCGATCGTGCCCCGAGTCCGGTGGGTACGCTACACGCGAATCCACCGGCGCAGCTGCACGCGAATCAGCTCTCCGCCGCGTCGAGGCGTCTCGGCTAAATACGACGATCCTCTCGACCCCTCGACCGGCCTCTCGCCGAGTCGCAGCGCCGCAGTCATATCGTCGTTTGATCTCCCCGAGACGCGCGACCGCCGCGCCAGCTCGGCCATCGTCCTGCTCGAGCGCCACAACTCGTCCATCGTGCCCTACCTCGGCGACCTCGCGGACGACGAGGACGACGAGCGCGCCACGCCCGTCGCGTCCGCCTCGCCGCACAAGAAGAAGACAAAGCTCAGCAGCGACGGACAGGACCCGCTGCTGCCGCGCCGCCACGACAACGACACGGTCAACACCTCGGAGAACGACTACTCCATCATGATGGCCTCGCCCAATGCGCCGCTCGGCGATGGCGCCGCGGCGTCGGGCTCTGGCTCGCGCAACCGCCCGTGGTATGTGCGCTTCCGGGTGTTCGAGTTCCTCGTGTCGCTGATCATGTGCGGCATGGCCGGCGCCTTCGCGCTCATGAAGACCCACATGCGTACGTGGCTGCTTTGGGATTGTGCAGACAGGACCTCCCCCCGCGCGAGAGAGCTGACTCTATTGCTTTGCGACAACAGGTGTGATCCCGCGTGTTGAAGTCGTCATCAGCGCCAACCTCACCGTGTACGCGCGAGACCCGACCATCGACCAGAAGAAGCTGGCCGAGCAAGTGCCCATGTCGGCTCTGCTCGCGGCCGCCACGGGCATCCCGATCGTCGTCAATCTCTTCATGAACTTCGTGCTGCCAAAGTTTAAACGTATCCGGATCATCCCTCACGACACGCGTGACTTTCTGCTGAGTCTCTGCCAGGCCGTCGGCATCTCGCAGGTCATCACGCACTTCATCAAGAACATGGCCGGCCGCTTTCGCCCGAGCTTCTACGACATGTGCAAATGGGACTACTCCAAGGTCTGGGACGGTGTGACAAATCTCTGCCAGGACGAAAAGACAGAGCTCGAGGGCCGCCGCAGTTTCCCGTCTGGCCACGCCTCCTACGCCTTCGCGACGCTCTTCCTGCTCACATTGTACCTGCTCGGCCGGTCACGCATCAACTGTGAGAACCGCGACGAGACATTGCTGCGTGGCAGCCGCAAGACCTTCAAGCTCTTCCTCTGCTTCGCACCGACGCTCCTGGCTGCGTGGGTCGCCGTCACACGGTCGGTCGACAACTGGCACCACTACAGCGATATCCTGGTACGCTTTCATGAGTTGGAAGTCTGAAAAGTGGGGGAGGGAAAATTAATTCTGACGCTCGGATTGTCTGATCTCGTAGGCTGGCAGTATCATCGGCGTGCTCGCAGCGAGCATCGGCTACAGCTACAACTACGGCTCGATCTTCAACTGGGAGGCCGCCGGCGTGCCCTACGAGGAGGCCCACATCCGTCGCAAGGTAAGAAGGGTCTGGCTCAAAAGCCTCAGTCTCAAGGCGGTGTAAGATTAATTGACGTGGTCCAATTATTTTTTTTTGCTGTGTAGAAGCGAGACCGCGACCTCGCCGAAGCCAGCCTCACGCTTCTGCACAGCTCCGCGGACATGCACGGCGAGCCGACGAGCCACAGCGGCGCTTCGTACACGACAGCCAAGACAGCGCCGGCGAGCCGGAAGAACGACATCTCCATCCACATCCAATAGAGGCAGTAGTAGTATCAGGAAAGAGGGGCTGGATTTCTCAGATGATTTTGTGTGTGTGAATGTGAATATTTGTGTGGACCACTCTTGGCGCCAACGTTGGCGATGAGCTGCTCACGAGTGGAGCCAAAATGGAGAAGTTGCCAATTGGTGAGCAATGACGACCGTGGTGGACGACGCGCTGCCGCGCTGGCTCGGCTATGAAAAGGACATCGTCGAGGAGCTCTACGCGCAGCAGGACGGGCTGCTGGTCATGGCGCGAGGGCTCGGCGTGCAGCGACTGCTGGCGTATTTCATTCGGCTCTACTCGTCGCCCAAGTCGCTCGTGCTCTGCCTGAACGTGAGCGAGGAAGTGCCGCTCTTCACGCAGCTCGTGCTCTCGCTCGGACTCGACCGCAAGTTTCTACCAAAAGTACTGGACGCCAAGAGCTCGACGGCCGAGCGCGAGCAGCTCTACAGACATGGTGGGTGCTTTTTCGTGACTTCGCGCGTGCTCGTGGTCGACTTGCTCAACAAGAAGCTGGATGCCAAGCGCGTCACGGGCTTGCTCGTGCACGACGCACACCGAGTGACCGAGACATCGATCGAGGCGTTCATCATCCGGCTCTACCGTGAAGAAAACCGCGATGGGTTCATCAAGGCCTTCTCGGACGACACGACTGCGCTCGCTGGTGGGTTCAACAAGATGGAGCAAGTGCTCAAGCACTTGTATGTGCGGCATGTGATGCTCTTCCCACGCTTCCAAGTCTCGATCCACGCGTGCCTCGAGAAGACGCAGCCGGACGTGTACGAGATCGAGGTGGCGTTCTCATCCAAGATGAAGCAGATGCAAGAGGCAATCCTCGTGGCCATGGAAGCTACAATGAAGGAGCTCCAGCGAAGCTCTAAGGCCATCGAGGCCGCGGAGCTCACGATGGACAAGGCGCTGTCCAAGTCGTTCGGCACGAGCATCCGCCGGCAGCTTGACCCTGTCTGGCATAAACTGCCGCCCAAAACGAAGCAGCTTGTTGGTGACCTCACGACGCTCAAGCAGCTGCTCTCATACCTACCGAGGTACGACGCCATCTCCTACTACTCCTTTCTCCTCAACCACCAGACTATGAACGGACAGCAGCGATTTCCGTCTGCGTGGCTCTTCACGGAGGCTGCAGACCGTCTCCTCACTGCTGCGAAAGACCGGATCTACCAGATTGTCGACAAGAAAAGCCGCGCGCCGGTGAACACGAGACGACTCGGTGCCGCAAGCGACGCTCCGAGTGTGCTCAAATCTGCCGAACTTCAGTTCGCGCTCGAAGGCAACCCCAAGTGGGACGCGTTGGTTCAAATTCTGGATGAGGCGCGCACGGAACAGCAGCAAGACGAAGAAAATCAACGCGGTGGCGGCGCGAGTGTACTGATCATGGTGAAGGACGAGCGAACGTGTGCGCAGCTACGAGAGTTCCTTGCACTCGGAGAGCGGGAGATGATGCGACGGCGGTTCGGCCACTACCTCTTGCAGCGTGAAGCTGCTATCCGCAAGAAAGGCGGACCAAAGTCAGGTCTCGGAGCCGAGCAGCAAATGCTTTTGGATGCAGCGGCCGAGTTCCGCGCAAAAGAAGCGGCCTTCCAGGTCGAAGCAGGCCACACTGTCAACGCAACAGCGGGAAATGGCTCGAAAAAGCCCGCTGGCAAAGGCAAGAAGCGTATGATCGAGAACGCGACCGGCGAGGCAGTGATGACGGGAGCTCCAGAGATGGCGAGCTTTGGTATGTCACTGGAGGAGCTGCAAGCGCTCACGGCCGTGGACGACGCGCGGGCTCGCAATAAGAGGCAGCTACTGACAAGCACGGGCAATGGGAGCAAGGCGTCCACTTCATCCTCGAGTGGGCTGAGCATTGAACTAGTAAACCGAGCCGACCAAGTCGTGTTGTGCACGTATGACCAGGCCAAGCAACACGGCCACGGTGCAAGCGCGCTGTTACAGGACGTGCAGCCGTCGTGCGTCGTTCTGTACGACCCCGACATGGCGTTCATCCGAGAGCTCGAGGTCTTCCACGCTATGCAGTCAGGATCTCACCAGAAACTAGAGATTTACTTCATGATGTACGACGAAAGCGCTGAGCAGCAGGCGTATTTGAGCGAGATTCAACGCGAAAAGCGGTCGTTCGAGACTCTCATCCACCAAAAGGCCCACCTCATGATGCCGGCAAATGTCTACGACGTACCATACCACGTCAAGGCTGCCCAGCAACAGGTGCCACAGTATAGCATGGATACACGTACCAACTCACAGGGCCGCACCACGCGACTTCAGCGTCCAGGCGTCAAAGTCGTGGTCGACGTGCGAGAATTCCGAAGTGCGCTCCCGTCCATGCTCCACAAGGACGGCTTACTCGTGCAGCCCGTAACCCTCGAGATCGGCGACTACATCCTCTCACCACAGATTTGCGTTGAGCGTAAGAGCATCAGCGATCTCTTCGGCTCGCTCAATTCTGGTCGGCTCTTCAACCAGGCAGAGAACATGGGCCGCTACTACGAACTTCCCGTGCTGCTGATCGAGTTTAGCCAGGGAAAGGCCTTCTCCCTGCAGGACGCGTCCGAGATCGGCACTGAGATTAGCGCGTCGAATATCGTCTCCAAGCTCACGCTGCTCATTCTCCATTTCCCCAACCTGCGCATTCTTTGGTCGCGATCGCCCCATGCAACGGTAGACTTGTTCAAGGCCATTAAGAAGAACCAACCCGAGCCTGACCTCGAGACGGCACAGTCTATTGGCACTGGCGGCGAAACCACGGCGAGAGACGGAGAGGAAGGACTCGCAAGCTCGTATTATAACACGAACTCGATGGACGTGCTGCGCAAACTCCCCGGGATCAACGACCATAACTATAGAAAAGTGCTCAGCCGCGTCAAGAATCTCGCCGAGCTTGCGAGTCTCTCGCTCGAAGACCTGAACGAGATTCTGGGTAAAGTGTGCGCCAAGAAGCTTTATACATTTTTCCACTCGGGCCTGTAAGAACTGACGTGCTGATTATAAACACGAAGTGAAAGGGTACGCAGTGGGTTGATTTCAATTTTCTGCATTTATTTTTTCGTTCAGGTGGGAGAATCTAGCCCAACTAGGACGACTCGGAGGTCGCGTTCGCGGGCGAGAGAACGGCACGCACTCGGAGCATCCGATTTAGAACTTGAAGACCTGCTTGGATGTGTACTGAAGGTCCTTGAGCAGACCTTGGAGCTCGCCCTGGGTCTTGTCCTTAGCCTTGTCGCCCGAGATGTGGTACATCATCGGCGGCGGACCGCACACACAGATGAGGTGCTCGTCGGACGGCTCCGGCATGTACTCCTCGATGATCTCCTTGGACACGAAGCCCGTGAGTCCCGTCCAGGCCTCGCTCGGGTTGTTGAGCACATGGACGACCTTGAACTGCGGGTACAGGTACTGGAGCGCGTCGAGCTCGTCACGCAAGAGGATGTCTTCTTCGGTCTGGTTGGCGAAGATGAGCGTGACCTCCGTGTGGTCGGCCGGGTTGCGGCAGATCGTCTTGATGAGCTGGAGCATGGGCGTGATGCCCGAGCCGCCGGCGATGAGGCCGAGCTTCTTGTACGAGTTGGGCTCGTACTTGAACTTGAGGAACGGTCCCTTCATCTCTAGCTCGTCGCCTTCCTTGAGCTCGACAATGTGCTTGCTCATGAGGCCCGTGGGGTAGCCCTTGACCACGAGCTCGAGGAAGCCGAGCTCGTCGTTGAGGTTGGTCGGCGTGTAGGGGCGGATCACGGTCTTGCCGTCGATCTGGGCCTTGGTGACGAGCACGCCGGCGGTCGTGACGCCCATGGCGTAGTCGTCGCCCGGCAGCGCGAACGTGATGCGCTTGGTGTTGGGCGAGAGCGTCTCAACCTTGCGCACTTTGAACGCGCGGAACTCTTTGGGCGAGAGCGCGACCTTGGGCTCGTCGCCCTCAGCGCGCGCGGCGAGCCCGAAGCTCGCGGCGCCGAGCGCGGCCGAGACGAAGGCGGCCTGGGAGCGAGGGAAGCGCAGGATCGTCCACATGGCGAGAGAGAAGCGCGGCGATTTCGGCGGTGTGGGGTGAATATGCCCGGCGCTCGTGAGCAGCTCCGATGGGCGGACGACGACGCAGGACGAGAAGACGTGTGGACCACATCAAACCCCGCACTTGAGTGACGCACGAAGGTGACGTGACGACGATGACGACGGCGGCAAGATGAGACGGCGAGTGCGATCATTTCGACGGAGGATTCAATGGCGGGCCGTCGCAGCCGTTTCAGATGCGACAGCATGTCCGGCGTGAGCTGTTGGAGGTGTTGTTGTCTGTGTGGATATTGGACGAGAAAGGACGGAGAAATACGACGAGAGAGGAACGAGAGGATGGTTGACAGCCCAAAGAGAACCGATCGCATTATGTTTCCGCTGGCCCACGCAGAGCAGCCTCGTCACGAGCGCGCGTTGGCGTTCTACCAAAAATCGACAGGATTGGCCGTTCGTTGGTCGCGAGTTTCCAGCCGCACTGCGCTGTTGCCGAGTGGCGCGTGTGAATTTACGCCGAGTCGGCGATGGTCACCTCGACCTCGACTCCCGGCTCAATCGAGATGGACGTGATCTGCTTGACGATGTCCGAGGGCGCGTGGAGGTCGATGATGCGCTTGTGGATGCGCATCTCGAAGCGGTCCCAGGTGTTGGTACCCTCACCACACGGCGACTTGCGGGTCGTGAGGCGCAGGATCTTGGTCGGCAGACGCACGGGGCCCGAGACCTTGAGGTTCTTGTCCACGGCGCCGCGCTTGAGGTCCGCGCAGACCTTCTCGAGGTTCTTCACGTTGCGGCTCGTGAGCGTGATGCGGATGCGGTGGATGCGGGTCTCCTCCGCTTCGACGGCCTTTGGCTTGACAAGAGACATCTTGGATCGAGGGCTGCGACAGCGAGCGCGACGCCGTCAGCACCAACGCACACACAGAGGAAGAGAGAACGCGCGCGACACATACCAGTAAGAAAGTTTGGTCTCAGACTGTCGGTAACCTGAATCCAAAATATGCCATCGCCATTGCCCATCGGAGCTGCTCACGAGCGCCGCCACTTGGTTGGCCAGGCGCGGCTCGGCCTGTAAAACCTCCGATTTAAGGTTATACTGCTTTCGACGTATTCTCCACCCGACACGAAAAAACCTCACGAAGAGAAAAACGCTCTTAGTTTGGGCATTCTCAAAATACTACAATTGGGATTCAACTTGTCCATAGAAAGGCCTGTTCTCCGATTTTCGGTCTAATGGGCGAATTGGGCGTTGACGCGACACGAAGGCAGCATTACGAGTTGCGCAACGCCCTTGGCCATGGCGCCTCCGAGCAGCTCCGCGGCGCCCGGCTCAGCGCTCCGTCCGCTGACCGTCTGTCTCGGCATGAGCGCCGCGATGCTCGCGAGCCTGCAGCTCTCGCGGCGCCAGCAGCAGTTCTGGCAGCGCGTGCGCGGCCACGCGACGCGCGCCGCTGGCCCGCGCGCGTCTTCGCTGCCGCGACGGCGCATCGGCGGCAGCGGCGACGCGCGCAACGCCGTGGCGGCCGGCGACGCGACGCCCGAGGCGCTCGAGCTCGACGCGCGCCCGCGGTTCCTCGAGTGCGTGCAGCAGCTGCGACGAGTCGACTCGGCGCGCGTCTCCAAGGAGACCATCACGGTCGTGCAGGTGCGTGGAGAGCTACTTTGCCTCTTTCTGCCAATGGCGATGGATATGTGTGTGGATCGTGACGGTCGTGGCGGTGACGCTAGTTCAATATCTTGGCGAGTAATCTCGCGACGCGGAACCATTTCCCGTACGTCGTGGACTCGAGTCTGAACTGGGACAACCGCAAGATGACGCTGCTGCGGCAGCTCGAAGAGCTCGACGCCGACGTCGTCTGTCTCGAAGAGCTGAGCGATTACTGGACGTAGGTGCAACGCAACGATCTTGCGATTGACGGTGCGTGTTCGCGAGTCTTGATTGTGCGAATTCGTTAGGTTCTTCAAGCCGGAGCTCCACGATCTGGGCTACGACAGCGTCTTCGTCAAGCGCCCATCGATCCACGTGTCGACGTGGTCTGGCGAGAAGAAGCAAGACGGATGCGGCATCTTCTACAAGAAGGACAAGTTCGAGCTGAAAGAGTGCGAGAGCATCAACTTCCACGACCCGCACGACCGCGTCGCGATGCTCGCGTTGTTGAAGATGCGCCACTTTGCACAGTACGTGCTGGTGGGCTGCACGCATCTCTGGTGGAACCCAAAGTGAGTATTAGTCTCTCGATGGTGTTCCGAAAAGTTGCGATTGAAGGAGCTGACTGATCTGGTTGCGCAATAGGAAAGTGGACCACCAGATGGCTGAGATCTTTGAACTCGAGGAAGAAATCATTCGAATGAGCAGTGACGTCAAAGACAAGTACGAAGACGATCTAGCGGAGACCATCACGGGTCGAGACAGCGTGCCAGTGCGTATTGGTGCCTTTATGCTGTCCTTTGCCGTGTTCTTGTGGACTGACTCAACTTGCGGTTGGCCAGATCATTATTTGCGGAGACTTCAACAATTCACCCGAGTCTCCTCTCTACGAGTACATGGAGAATTCTTTCATGCAGAAGCCCAACGTCGAAGGCACGCTCGAGGCGTTCCGCAGCGCCTACGCCGACTACAGCGAGAACATCCGACTCAACCGACCAAACGATCCGCCGCCCCCAGAGCTCCCCGAGGGCAAGCGAGACGAGCCGCCACACACGACCGTCAACTTCCGTCGGTGCTGGACGATCGATTACATTTGGCACTCGACGAGCGGGCTCGTTCCGACGCGCGTGCTCGAGATCCCGTCCGAGGCCGTGCTGCGAAGCGAGGAAGGACCCCCGGACTGGTTCAACCGGCTCGCGATGCTCGACAGCTACAGCAAACTGGGTCGACTCCCGAGCGGTTTCCAAGGCAACCACAACGGCATCCCGAACTCGCGGTTCGGCAGCGACCACGTGCCGATCATGGCCGAGTTTGCGTTTGTCGGGCCGGCGACGAGTTCCTACGCGGCGTTCGAAGGCGAAGACGAAGAGAAGTCGAGCCACGCGTGGGGAGACGACGACGAGACCAACGTGTAGAGGAAAGCCAGAGGTATGATACGGTTGTGCGTCGAACCAGAGCCGTGGTCGTCGTTGCTGTTCGTCAACGCGGTGGTCGATCGAATTACCGTAAATAAATACGGTATTTACTGTCCCGTTTGCCCATTCCGGCACTTGCCGATTCGCTCTGAGTGACGTCGGCAGAGAAACAAGCCACGAAAATGCGGAGAGCCCCTCAGCAGGTCCGTGGAGCTCCTCAGGCCGGCGTGCGCGGCGCCTGAGACGAGCCATTGTCATCGCTTGCTAATATGAATCTTCGTCAGCCTCGCCAGGTCTCGACGTGGGAGCTCGCGGCCGGCGGCCTGCAGCGCAAGTGGAAGGGCATCAAGCAGCGCACGGCGTGGCGCTTCAAGACGCTCAAGGACCGCGACGCGGCCGTGGTCTTCAGCGCCGAGGCCCAGAAAGAGAAAGAGATCCACCTCAAGCCGCGCACCAACCGCTTCGCCGACGACCCGCTCGCGTGCCACAACGTGCTCGCGCGCGTGTCGCCCGAGAGCCTCAACGGCATTCTCGGCGCCACGTCGCCGCAGGACTCGAGCCAGTTCTGCAAGACCATGACGGGCTTCATGCTCCACTCGTGCCCGCCGCTCATGCGCGCGCGCATCCTCGAGGTCATCGCGTACAAGCGCCTCGAGGATATTAGCGTCACGAACCGCGCCGTCATCATCCGCGCAATCCAGCGATGCCTGCTCTCGCCGCTGCATACCGAGAAGGCCGTGCTCCACGCCGCGGCGTGTAACATCCTCAAGTCGACGTACGGGAAAGATCTGTCGCTGCTCAAGGAGCAGATCCACTCGGACGACGATCTACTCGTGGACGAAGCACAGTCACCCGACGAGCTGGAGACTGAGCCGAGAGAAGCGAGTGAAGCTCTCGCGGGGCAGAGCGAAGAAGCCGACCTGCCGCACTCGGGGGATTTGAGCCAGTTGCTGTATGGCAATAAGAACGTCACCGAAGTGGTTCAGGTCATGCAGCACATCGCGATCGAGTCGCTCAAAGTCAAGGAGGAGGCGCCGAACCTCGTCAAAGTCATCAGCGATATCGACGATACGCTGTACCCAGGGTGGTTGGACAGGCGATACCCGCTCCATGTGCCTTATCCGGGAGTGTCCGAGCTGTATGCGAGAATCTCGAAAGGGATCCGGGATGATTCCAAACCGTACGACCCGAGCAAAAGCCTGCCTCCTCCGATCACGTTCCTCACAGCTCGTCCACGTGGATGGTTGAGTATGGGGCGCTATCTCACAGTGCAGCACTTGCGATCCCTCGGCGTACCCAATGCCACAGTTCTCCACGGCTCCGTCAAAGGCCTTGTCAGCAGCAGGAAGATTGCAGAGTGAGTCATATCCTACAAAAAAATCCGTCTCGCATTGGGCGACTAACGATTTTGTCCGTACGCAGAGTCAAGCTCGAGAACTTCACACGTTTCGCGTCACTATTCCCCGAGTTTAACTTCGTGTTCTTCGGTGATTCGGGACAAGGCGATGCGCTGCTGGCTTCGAGGCTTCTAGCCTCGTTCCCACACCAAGTGCTGGCCACATTTATCCACGATGTGAATCCTGGCATCGAGAAAACTGGCGATGGTGGCCTGAAACAAGCTTATCAGTCGTAAGTAGCATGTTGCTTGAGAGGATGTCGTTCCGAATGACTAAGGTGTACTCTCCCGTAGACAAGGCGTCGACTTCTTCTCGACCTATCCCGGCGCCGGCCTTGTCGCCCATGAGAAAGGATTGATCTCTCGCGACGATCTCCTCGCTGTCACACAGAGCGCTCAAGAAGAACTCTCGAGTCTGCCGTTTGTTGGCGCTGACGCCGTCACGAAGAAGAGTGAACGCGTGCGCGAGCTCGAGCTCGACACTGCTCGCATTCTCCAGACAGCGAGCGAGCAGCGATGAGAGTCGCCGTTCCTGTAGACATAGAACGCCGATACACCGTATCGTAGCCAACTCACATTGAATACATTGCAGCGGCGTGCAACAGACGATCGCTGCGGTGCACCGCCATCTTTCCGCAAAGGTCTCACCATCAAGTTTAAAGTTGAAATTCCGTTTGTCTCCATCGTATATCCGCCCCACGAGATGGCACCACGAGCTCCGACGGGCGGTCGATCGCAGGGCTTCCGACGGCGTCGACAGCGCTTACGAACACGGTCGCGCACACTGAGAGGCGTGGGACGATCAGCGCGAGGCATTCGCCCGAATTCCGGTTGTCGGACCTGGAGTCCGACTTGGCGGTGCACATAATTCGGCCAATCATATCTCATTGATTGACAAAGACAAGCCAATCATCGACCTCGTGGCTTTTGAAGAGCTCACGAGATCGACCCCGATGACGCCCGAGGAGGTCGCGGCCAAGCAGCGCATGCTGCGGCTCTGGACCACGCTCAGCGACACGCGCCGTGGCCCGACGCCCGTGACGATTGTCACGACCGACGCGTACGTGGGCGGCTGCGTCTCTCTCTCTCTCACGATGGCAAACGGAACTGATCGCGAGGAAATGACTGGCGCAGAACGGTCGTGCGCGCGGCGTCGCTCGTCGCGAACGGCTCGCAGTCGCTCTTCGCGACGACGCAGCTGCAGACGCCGCTCGGCACGTACCCGAGCGCCGTGCTGCGCGCGAGCGACGTCGTCGAGATCAACGCGACGCTCTCGCACCACCAACTGCGCGAGCTGCTCGCCGAGGAAGACGAAGAATCGCAAGCGTGAGAATAGGGGAGGCTAACGAATTCGACAATCTCTCTTGATCAAGCGTCCGAAAGACGCAGAATAAATACGACGAGGTGTGTGTGTGTGTGACTAACATGCTAGAACTAGTAGAGGCACGATGAGCGTCAGAGGCGCAAGATGGCCGTGCGCTGCTCGATCTCCCCGGGCGAGTGCTTGCCGTCGCTGGGATAGAACGACCGGTTGTAGCCGTCTCGCTGCGCCGTCGGCGAGTGCATTTGGTGGCCGTTGAGAGGCATCGACGGCTGAATGGGGCGGCTGCCGAACGCCGACGGCGACTGCAACTGGCGGCCGTTGAACGCTGACGGCGAGTGCATTTGGTGGCCGTTGAACCCCATGGGCGAGTCGAGGTTGCGGGTGACGAGCGACGGCAGATGCGGAGGTAACGGCGACGTCATCTTCTCTTCGCCACCGGGCGAGGCCCCGCCGTAGCGGTAGAGCGAGTCGAGTCGCGGCAGTGGCCAGTCCTTGATGAGATGGCGAATCGACTGCTCGACACGCGACTGGAAGCGACGCACGATCGAGCGCGAGAGCTCGGGCGTGACCATCGTGTACTTGGATGCCGTGCGGTTGAGCAAGTCCACGAGCTCGTCGAAGCCCATGAGAATGCCCAGGTCGGCTCGCGCGTGGATCACTCTCACGATACCGGCCTCGTCTTCGAACGGGATGTAGTTCTCCAGCGGCGGCGCCTGCTCTTTCTTGAGCGCGCGCTTCTTGACGCGGCGGTGGAGCGCGGCAAAGTGGACGCCAAAGGCCTTGGCGGCGTTGCGCAGACTCATGCCGTGCACTTCGACCGCGTCCATGGCCTTCTCCCAGGTCTCGGGCGAGACCGTGTTGCTCTGGCGACAGCGCTTTTCCTCGGCCGCTCTCGAGGCCAAGCGCTTTTCTCGCTCGTGGCTTTCGCGGTGGTGCTCGCTCTCGCTCTCGGACGTGCTGTCGACCTGGTCCTGTTCGTTGCTGGCCTGCCGCGGGTAGTAGTCGTACGGCGACGACGACGCGGTCGACGAGTGCGAGGACGAGGCGCCGTGGCCGTTGGCTTTCCCGTTGCTGCTGATGGTATACGGGTCGTTGATCTTGAGAGCGCTGGGCTTGGCAAACTCGAGTGGCGGCGCCGAGCGTGGCGGCGGCGGCGTGGGCTGCGTGATCGGCGGCAGCGGCGGCCGTGGCGACGGCGGGCCGACGAGTCCGTGGACGCGCTTGAAGTTGGAGATCCATCGATTGAGCGGGAAGTCGCTCGGGATGTCGCGGCGGCCGTCCTGGCTGGCGATGGTGCGCACGACGTAGCGCACGTCGTCGGGCGAGACGTCGCCCTCGTGGAGGAACTGCTCGCGCAGCACGAGCAGCGCCTCTTCTTCTTCGAGCGGCGAGAGCTGGAAGTCTTCTTCGAAGCGCGACGGCTGGTTGGTCATGTAGCGCCCGCGCACGCGGCGGTGCAGCGACATGTGGTGCACGCCGTAGAGCTGCGCGGCGCGCCGCAGACTCATCTTCTGCACGGTCACGGCGTGGATGGCCTGCGCCCAGACCTTCTCGCTCACGGAGCTCGAGCGCGGCATGTCGGATCCGACAGTGGTTAGGCCCGCGCGGCGAACGTTGGAATGGTTAGGCCCGCGGTGAAAGACGTTGTATCGTTGGGGCGTGTTGCGATCCGTGTCGCGGAATGGCTTGTGACCCAACGAGCGTGGTTAGACCAGCGAACGTTGGCATGCCCACGTTGGCGGGGAGGAGAGGGCGACAGGGGGCTCAGCTGAGGAGGAGCCGTCGACGGCGGCTAGGGTAGGAGGAGGAGGAGAAAGAAACAACCGCAAAGGAACGCGACAGAACATCAGCAGAACACGGGCGGGGCGACATCTGTCTCCATCGATCCGATTGGTGGAAGATGTAAAATGAGACTGCCTCATTGGATGAATTGTACACTCAAGCGACAGAGTCGTCCCTCTCGCTTTCGGCGTCGACGGGCGTGCAAAGATCCGGAAAGCTAACCGAGTCCGACTGTTGGCGCTGATGAACGAAAATATATACGATGGCTGCTCTCCCCGACGAAATCGAACAGAATAAACGACACGCCTGCTCCCCGTGGACGCCACTATGTGCTTTCCTCACATGTGCTCTTGGTGCTTTCCACGCTCTCGGTTGATTGGTAGGGGCTACGCGAGAGACGCATCATTTGTCAACGCGCGAGAGTTGGTCGCTGAAATCCTTTTCTGCGTGTTTCCTATCGTGACTTGTTCCACGCAAAAACGTGGAACAACACGTAAACTACATTGACCACGTGCTCGTGCGCCTGCCTCCAAGCGCCAAACGCGAAAGCTTCCGATTTTTCACCAGCTCCACGAGAGCGAAGCTTGAAGAAGGACGCGGCGAATGGTACGTAGGCGCGAGAGTGGCGTGCCGTCTATGGGCGGAAGGAACGGCGTCGCGCGAGACAGCAAGCGCGCGTGCGAGAACCACGCGCGGCTCCGAACTGGTGGCGCGGTTTTCTATGGGTCCAATCTTCGCGCCAACAGATGCGAACGAACGCGTTTCAAACGAAACACTCGCCGAAGTCGGCGGTGTTCGTTGGCGCTCCGACCGGCCAACTGCAGAAAGAGTAGGCTTTGGAAGGGGTAGGGTAGGATCCTCCAGCCACACTCATCCAAAATCGGGCATGCTTCCGACTTGAAGTCACGATGCACCCATGTATCCATTGATAGAGGTTTCAGCCGACTACATTGCACGATTTCATTACCGAAATGAAACGTCCTATGCATTCTGATAGGTCTTGGAGCGAGGACCTCAACATAGAAACGATCGTGATCCGATCGGACCATGGTCGGCGGGTGCCGTTGACGCCGCGAGACGAGAACCGACGCCAAGGAAAACAGAGCGCGCCAAAGAACCCACGCGCGCGCTCTGCTCCATGGTCATAGCATTGGGCGCGTGGACCGGACCGCCTGAGCAGCTCCTTTCCGGGCTTCGGCTCGCTTCTTCGTCCGACCTCCTCGACTTCCTTCTGCAGTCGGACCTCGCGCTCTGTGTTAAACGCCTCTCGAGGCTTTTCTCCCGCGGCAACTGCTCGGCCGTCGAAACAGCGCGAAACGAACGGCGTTCGCAGTTGCGTGGAGCCCACGGGAGCTTCTCAGCGGACCACGCGCACGCCCGTGGCTCGACAATGCGCGAAGGCGACTGGGGAACCTCACTGCCGAGGACGTCTGCGTGCGGATAGTGCTTGCTGTCTAATCGCACGCTCGCAAAGACGCCGGTAGGAGCGAACGCTGGCAGAGAGATCCGGGTTGTAGACCCCGGAGCTCGCCGGTGCTGGACCCACGGGCTCAGCAGGTGGTCAGAGACTTCGTCCTTGGCTTTGTTGCCTTCCATGTCGTCTGTTGTGTGCGTGCACTTGACGCGGCGGGAGATGCAACGAGAACAGACCGTCGTTCTCCTTGCAGAATCGCGCGATTGCGGCCTTTGAGCAGCTCGAACGAGAGCCTCCGAGTCTATGTACTTGTGGTCGAGTATGCAGACCAGCCGTGCGGGGTGTGGCTCGGACAGAGCCGAAGCCTAAGCGTCTGCATGCCATCGCTTCCTCCTCTTGGTGATCTTCTCCTTGCGCTAGAGAGCGTTCGAGAGAGAGAAAGAGAGCGCAGTTTGGCAACTGAGTGTAGAGCGCGCAGTTACCGCCGACTCGTGGCACTCGTGCGATGGCGGGTTTCACGCCAACCGTAGCCGCTCTTGAAGGGGGATTTCGGTGGAGCTCAATCCTCGTAGGCGTCGCATACTTGATATCGAACAGGCTTCGACTCGCTGGATTCCACGTCACCGCCGTTTGTGATACCGGCGCATGACTCGACGGAAGCACAAACGAGCTCGCTGCCATCGAAATTGCAACAGTGGCAAAAACCACGAGCGTGCCGAACATTCCGAGCTCTTTCCCGTTGTCGTGGCGCCTTGTCCACGACTCGCCCGTCTCGTACATCAGTGCAAATTGTGCAGCTTGGCCTCGTACTCGTTGTGCTCGCCGATTTCTAATTTCCAAGGGCAGGCGCAGCGACTCCACGATCTTCGCGCATCCAGCAGCTTGAGCTCTCATGACGTCGAGCTCCCACATGTGACTCTACGAGCCGTCTGCTCGCGTCGGCCAAATTTCTCAAGCCCCCACTCGCCAACGAGGTTCGTTGCGGTCGATTCAGTCAGTAGCAATGGGATCTCATCGCGTGAGAGAGAGAGAGAGAGAGCGTCGTTCTTGGTCAGCGTCTTCTCGTTGCTTCTTCATCACTTGCGGTTTGTCAAAGATGATATATCCAGGCTTTATATGAATTATTGGAGAATATCCCAAATCTCAGGAGTCGCTTCGTGCGACATCCGCCCAACTCAGGTGCTTCGTGCAACCTTCCATCGACAGGTTCAACCTCACGCTCTCATGGGACACGATTTCCCAGCCGTCATCCCCACAACGTGAGTAAACACCCACAATAACTACTCTCTTTCTGGCGAGATCTCATCCTACATTTACCCACTTATTGCGCAAATGGTCCACCCGGTGGGTTCACGGAGCTCCCCATTAGTCGAGCAGCTCTCTTTTCCTCCCCCCCCCCATTCTCCTTCTCTCGCTCTCGCTCGCATGTTCGGCTACGCAGCCCCCGCGCCGGCGCCGACGCGCACGCCGCAGCGCACAGCGGCCATCGAGCTCTCGCTCTCGGCCAAGAACCTCAAGGACCGCGACATCATCTCCAAGTCGGACCCCTTCGCCGTGCTCTACATCCAGTGTACGCAAAGCACTTGCGGCGGCTTGGTCCGTCCTTCCTTCTCTTGTCTTTGCTGAGAGTATTCGTCACTATGGATAGATGGCACGTCGTGGAACTCGCTCGGCCAGACCGAGGTGATCAAGGACAACCTGAACCCGCAGTGGACCACGCTCTTCAAGGTCGACTACTACTTTGAGACGACGCAGCGCCTCAAGGTCGAGGTCTACGACCAGGACTCGCAGTCCAAGGCGCTCTCGGCGCATGACCTCGTGGGCGTCGCCGAGTTCACGCTCGGTCAGCTCATGGGTGCGCCGGGGCAGAGCGGCTCGTTCCTGCTCACGCGCGGCAAGCACGGCAACTCGAAGCACCAGGGCTCGCTGCTCGTCAAGGCCGAGGAAGTGGCCAACACGGCCGACGTCGTGCGCATGCGCTTCTCGGGCTCGAGCCTGGCCAACATGGACGGCATGTTCAGCAAGAGCGATCCGTTCCTGGTCATCCAGCGCCAGCGGGAGGACCAGAGCTGGATCGTGGTCCACAAGACCGAGGTCATCGACAACAACCTCAATCCGAATTGGAAGCCCTTCGAGGTGCCCGTGCAAAAGATCTGCAACGGCGACTACAAGCGCACGCTGCTGCTGCAGGTCATGGACGAAGACACGGGCGGACGCTCGGAGCTCATCGGCCAGGTCACGACGACGCTCGAGGAGCTGCTCGCTAAGCGCGGCAGCAACTACGTGCTCCACAACGACAAGCTGCGCGCCAAGAAGGGCAAGAAGTACACGAATGCTGGGCTGCTTGTCCCCCACGAGTTGACGGTTTACCGACAGCACACGTTTGTGGACTACTGTGCGTATACGCTCGCTGCGAATGGGCTGTTTCTTGGAAACTAACCACTGTATTTTTTTTGTGGTTTAGTGAAGGGCGGTTTGGAGATGAACCTGATCATCGGTCTCGACTACACGGCGTCTAACGGCCCGGCCAACGACCCGCGTAGTCTTCACTTCATCAACCCGCAAGGCTGGAACCAGTATCAGTACGCAGTGCATGCGACCGGCTCGATTCTCGAGCCGTACGACTCGGACAAGATGATCCCGGTGTACGGCTTCGGTGGTATCCCACCGAACGCCCACTCGGTGGACCACTGCTTCCCGCTGAACCTGAACCCGTCGAACCCTGAGGTCCATGGCGTGCAGGGCGTGATGCAGGTGCGAATGCGATCTCGAGTTAGAGGTTTGGCTTGCTATTTTGCTGACGTCCGTTCTTGGTATAGTTGTACGCCTCGTCGATCATGCACATTCGTCTTCACGGCCCGACATGTTTTGCTCCGTACGCTTTACACCTGAATGTTGTCTGCAAGACTGACAAGTTGACTGACATGGACGCTTGAATTTGGTCAGGTTGATCCACCAGACGATCGCTATCGCGGCCTCGCTTAACGACCCTCGCAAGCAAAAGTATTTCGTGCTTATGATCGTGACGGACGGCGCGATAATGGACATGCCGGCGACGCTCGACGCGATTGTCCAGGCATCGCATACGGTTCCACTCTCGGTGCGTTTTGCTGAATATTCCAGTTTTCATTACCAGGGTCTCACTTGATGTCTCTTATTAGATCGTGATCATCGGCGTTGGCCCGGCCGATTTCTCGTCCATGAACGCGCTGGACGGCGATGGCCGCCAGCTCCGCGCGACCAACGGCCAGCCGGCGGCGCGAGACATCGTTCAGTTCGTCCCCTACAACCGATTTGCCCACGATCCGAGCGCGCTCGCTCGCGAGACGCTGGCCGAGATCCCGAACCAGCTCACGCAGTACATGCGCGTACGTGGCATCAACCCAAACCCACCGGTGGCCCCGACGTACCAGACGTTCGCCGAGCCGAGTGCCCCAACTGCTGAGCCAGGAGCAGCACCGCTAGCTACGGCTGAACCTGGAGCTCCAGGTGCTCAGCCAGCAGCTCCAGGTGCCCCTGCTGCCCCAGGTGCTCCCGGTGCACCAGGTCATCCAGCTGCTCTCGGTGCTCCAGGCGCTCCAGGTGCTCCAGGATATCCTGGAGGCCCAGGTCACCCGGCTGCCCCGGGAGCACCAGGAGCTCAGCCTGCGGCTCCCGGCTACGCGGCTGCTCCGGGCTACCCAGGAGCCCCGGGTGCTCCGCCAGGCCACGCTGCCCCAGGCTACCCAGGCGCTGCGGCACCTCACGGCGCTCCTGGATACGCCCCGGCGCCTGGATACGCTCCAGCGCCTGGATACCCGGGCGCCCCTGGCTACCCTCAGCAGGGTCAAGGCTACGGCTACCCACCGCAACAAGGCTATGCTCCACAGGGCTATCCACCTCAGCAGCAGTACGGCCAGCCTCCCCCGCAGCAGTACGGCGTACCAGGCCAGGTGCCGCCGCAACAGCACGGAGCACAGCCTGGCTATCCAGGCTACCGTGGCTAAGTTTGCTGTAGACGGCCGAGTAGGCTAGGATGGTCTCGTAGGTCTCCTCGTTCTCGATAATAAGTGCGTCTTCATTTTACGGAACTCTACGACGTGGTCGGTCGCAAGAACTGCTTGAGAAGCTGGCGCTTGTACCGCCACGCCTCGGACTTGGACGATGCTAGTTGCTCATGCAGCTTGCGGATTTCCTCCTGTAGCTCTACACCGACAATTGGCGGCGTTGACTCTGCTGGGACCTCTGGCCCAGGACGTGCAGTTGCCGTCTCTGCGTCTCCACTGGGATTTACTGACGTGTCGGTACCATTGGGAAACTTTTCTCGACCAGTCGAACTCGTCTGAAGCCGCCACCGCGAGAAGCTTCTCGCCGTTTGCTTGACCTGCAACACCACGCAAGTCAGTACTAAAGCACATCCACACTCTTCGACGACGACCACGACGTACGCTTCGCTGGTGCAACACGTAAGCCAGTCGCTCGACAGCAAGCAGGCGGTTCCAGCACGCGGCAGCCTGGTGGCGCTGCGCTTCGGCACGTAGCTGCAGCGTCTGCAGCTTCCAGCTCTGGAACCGCTCGCGCACGTCTTGCTTCTCAAACTGCCGTACGATGCGGTGCATGTGGAGCACGGCGTGGAGCCGCAGCGTGCGCGTCTGCATGGCCAGCGCCTTCCACTTGACGATCGCTCGCCTCACCGCGCGGTCTACGACGGTCTGCCGGATCAGCGCGAGCTTCTTGATCGCAGCGAACCGCCGCGTACGCAGCAACTCGAGCTGCATGCGCACGAGCACTTCGTCCATGGCACTGAACGAGACCTCGGACTCGGTAGTCGACGAAGCCGGGGGCGTCGATGCGATCGCGGCCTGTGCTTGAAGGTAGTACACGCGCTGCTCGACCTGCGCGCGCTGCATACCATGGCGCATCTCGAGGCGGATGCTGTAGCGGTCCTCGTCCATCGCGGCCTCGATCTCTTTCGCACGCACAGCCTCGTCGTGACGCCACTCGCTCAGCTTGATCTCGCACTCGAGCCGCACTTTCTCAAGCGCTGCAGCGTGCTCGAGGTGAGCACTGCGCAGCGCGAGCTCGACCGCGAGTTTCTGCTTCTCCTGGGCCTGAGCCTCTCGCAGCTCGAGCTTCTGTCGCAGCAGCTCGACCTCGCGCTTGAGCTTCTCGATGCGCTCGTTCGAACCCGAAGTCGGGTCCACAGCGTCGCTGCCAGCCGTCGACGGACGGCTCCCTGGTCGCACGTGGCCGAGCGGAGGTGTGAGCAGGCGGTTCGTCGTGGCCTCGGCGATGGTCGTCTGCAGCTCGCTGAGCTTGAACACGGCGTGCTGTCGAGCGCGCTCGGCGTCTTCGAACTTGCGCTGCGCGGTCTCGAGCCGCGTGGCCATCGCTGCTGTCTTTTCTCTCTCGACAGCGATCGCCGCTTCGATCTGAAGCTGCGTTTGCTGCTGCGCGTCGGCCGAGTTACCTGCCGATTGGAGCTGCTTCTCGAGTCGCTCGATGCGCGAGGCCGCAGCCGTGAGCTGCACTTTGTAGGTCGCATCGCGGTCGCGCAGGAACTGGATCTGGTCGACGAGGTCGTGCTTCTCGGCCTCGAGCTTCTGGATGTACTGGCACAGCTCGGCCACGCCGCCCGAGCCGGAGGCCGTCGCGCGCGTGACCATCTTGGCCACGCTGGTCTGCTCACTTCGTTCTTGCCCGTCTGCTCGAACCAACGAGTCTTCATCGCCTTCGTCAATGTCGTCGGCGATGAACTTGGCGCGGTACGAGCGATCCAGGTCGAGATCGCTTCGCAGCGGCCTCGAGAGCGAGGCCCCTCGAGTCGCCTCGGCCTTGGTGGCTCGCTTGGCGTCGAACATGCCTCTCACCATAGAGTTCCCCCCGCGAATAGCAGCGACATAGGAAGAGCCTCGCTGCCCAAACTTAGCCCACGAGCTGAGGAGGGAAAGAGATCCGTCCTTTCTCGGCAAAAAAGCATCGAACACTTGATCAAATGGGTACGAAAAGGCACTCGAGCGAGGGTTGACGCGTGGTTTGGAGCTCTTCGACAAAAATAGCGACGGGCTCACCTTTTTTCCTTGAGCTGCTCCTCTCCATGTTGCCCCTTCACGCGGGTATCTGATCTTGTCTGTGTGGAGGGGAGCGCGCGAGTTCTTATTAGCGCCGCGTCGATACGTTCTTTCTTTCTTTTTCCGTGGGTTCGTGATGCCGTCGTGAAGAAGAAGAAGAAGAAGAAGAAAATAGAGGCTGAGCTTTTCGACAGATCCTCGGGGCTCGCGCTCTTTTCTCTTTTCGCTCTGATCAGACGGCGAGGCCCGGTGGCGGCGACGAGATCTCGTGCGAGCTCGCATGCGTGGCTCTTGCTAGCTGATCATTTCCGAGATCGCCGTTGAGACCATGGGGTGCATCAACTCGGTCCCGTCCAAGCCCGGCAAGGAGTTTGACGGCGTCGTCACGGCGCCGGGAGCCACCACCACTGGCGGCGCCGGTGGCGGTGACGCCGAGAGCGCACTCTCGGCCGACACCAAAGTGGCGGTGATGATGCGTGAGAAGCGCGCAGCCACAGCGAGGCGCCACGACATCTTTGCCGAGAGCGTGCAGTTCGACGCGCCGCTCGAGCTCGTGGCCGTGGCCAAGCCGCCCGAGTCGGCGGCGCTCATCAAGCAGGCGCTCGCGAGCAACTTTCTCTTCTACACGATCGAAGACGCCGAGATCGACGTGATCGTCTCGCTCATGACCGAGAAGACCATGCAGCTCGGCGACGTCGTGATCAAAGAAGGCGACTCGGGCGACTTTTTCTACGTGGTCGAGAGCGGCGCGTTCGCGATCTCGGTCAAGGACGCCAACCTCAGCGTGGCCCAGCGCGGCGCGACCTTCGGCGAGCTCGCGCTCGTGTACAACTGCCCTCGCACGGCCACGATCACGTGCAAGGAGCCCGGGCGGCTCTGGGCGCTGGACCGCGTCACGTTCCGGCGCATGGTCGCACGCAACCAGGCCGACCAGATCGGCGAGTGCAAGAACGCGCTGCGCAACGTCTCGCTGCTCAAGCCGCTCACAGACGCGCAGCTCGGGCAGCTGGCCGAGGCCGCGCAGATCGTCTCGTTCGCCAAGGGCGAGCGCATCATCAAGAAGGGCGAGCGCGGCAACGTGCTCTACATCATCAAGAGCGGCACGGTCGTCTGCTCGGACGCCGGCGGCGCCACGCGCATGGAGGCGCTGCGGCTCTCGGACGGCGACTACTTTGGCGAGCGCGCTCTGATGACCCACGAGCCGCGAGCTGCCAACGTCACGGCCGAGACTGATGTCTCGCTCATCGCACTCGACCGCCAGGCCTTTGACGACTTGCTGGGCTCGCTGCGTGAGGTCATCGACCGCAACATGAGCATGCGCGTGCTGCAGTCGATCCCGATGCTCAAGAACCTCTCGCCGTACGAAAAGGAAAAGCTCTTCACGGCACTCGAGCCGGTCTCGTTCAAGGACGGCGAGTACGTGATCCGCGAGGGCGAGAAAGGCACGACTTTCTACGTGATCAAGAGCGGCTCGGCCACTGTGGCCAAGGCCACCGAGACAGGTGAGAAGAAGCAGGTCGCGACGCTCTCGTCGGGCAACTTCTTCGGCGAGATGTCGTTGCTGCGTGATGAGCCGCGACAGGCCGACGTGGTCGCCAACGGCGCGCTCGAGTGCCTCTCGCTGGACCAGGCCAAGTTCGTCGAGCTGCTCGGGCCGTTGCAGGCCGTGCTCAACCGCGAGGCCGAGGAACGCAAGCAGGCGCTCGCGCAGGCCGACGCGATCCCCATGGGCGATTTGGAGGTGGTGCGAACGCTCGGCATGGGCACGTTCGGACGCGTCAAGCTCGTGCGCCACAAGTCCACGGGCAAGCCGTACGCGATGAAAGTGCTCAACAAGGCCAACATCGTGGCCTACAAACAGCAGGTCAACGTGGTCAACGAGAAGACCATCATGGCGCTCTGCAATCACCCGTTCATTCTCAAGCTCCACCAGACCTACAAGGACAAGAACAACCTCTACCTGCTCGTCGAGTTTGTGCAGGGCGGCGAGCTATTCACGTACCTTCACTGCTCGCCTCACTCGGCTGGGCGCCTCAAAGACGACCACGCTCGCTTCTACGCGAGCCACGTGCTCATGGCCATCGAGTATCTCCATGACCGCGGTATCGTCTACCGCGACCTCAAACCCGAGAACCTGCTCATCGACCCGCAAGGATACCTCAAAGTCGTCGATTTCGGCTTTGCCAAGGTCGTCGAGGACCGCACGTACACGCTCTGCGGCACGCCCGAGTACCTCGCGCCTGAGCTCGTGCTGGGCAAGGGCCACAACAAGGGTGTCGACTACTGGGCGCTTGGCGTGCTCATCTACGAAATGCTCGTGGGCCACTCGCCGTTCGCCGGCTCGAACCAGGCCGACCAGATGCAGATCTGTCGGAATATCGTCAAGGAGCAAGTCGCGTACCCGGCGTGGATCGCAGAGCCGGCGAGGGATCTGCTGAGTAAGCTGCTCGAACGCGATCAGACCAAGCGGCTTGGGCTCACGCACGGCGGAGCACGAGCGATCCGAGCACACCCGTGGTTCGCGGCCATCAACTGGGACAACATGTACAAGAAGAAAGACTTGGCGCCCTACCGTCCCAAGCTTGCCGATCCGTTTGACACGTCCAAGTTCGACGCCGTGAGCGAAGGCAACGAGATGAACCAGCCATACCACGACGACGGCTCGGGCTGGGACAAAGACTTCTAGCCACTTTCGTAGCCCGCCATCCCTAGAACACGATAGAGTATTTAGCAAACGCCAGCTTCCCACTTGTGCGACGCGTCGGAACGTGCATGCTGTATGCCAAACAAAAATCACAAATATTTATTTAGGAAGACGCGATCTTGGGCTTCTTCGCGCGCACTTTTTTCTTGCTGGGCTTCTTCATGGACAGTGGGTTCGGGCCTTTAGCCTTGTGGCGTTTGCGGACTTGGACTTCCGGCTGTTTGTCCGCCGAATCGCTTTCGTAGACGCTCTCGAGCTTGCGCTTTTCGTTCACGTCGAGCTTGCTCATCTTGGCTTTATCTTCTTGCCGCACGATCGCGAGCGTGGCCTTGGAGATGTCCTCGAAGACGAGCACCGACCGGTTCAAGTAGATCAACGGCACACCGGGCACATTACGCAGATGCTTGCGGAGCTCGACCTCTTGCGTCGCGACGACGTACTTGCGCTCGTTCCGGTCGCCAATGAGCGACTGGATCACAGTCGTCACGTCCACCGGCGCCTCCTGCGTCGCCTGCTTCGCCGTGGCCGCGTCGCCGTACTCGCGCTGCTCGATGACGCGGAACGACTTGGCAATATCCACGGCCGCTTTCATGGGCTCGCCCAGCAGCTCCAACTCCTTCACGGCCGCGCGCGGGATGTAGTACTCGACCTGGTGGTCCTTGACCTGCAGGAACTTGGGCACGCGTTCGCGGATGTCCACTTTCATCTGCAGACACATGGCCAGGAAGTTGCCATCGATGAGCACGCGGTACGGCGGCTTGATGCCGCAGAGGAAATGGAATTGGCGCAGCGCCTTGCGGATGCCCTTGGCTCGCAGATACCGCATCGCTTCGAGGCGGCTTCTTTCGTGACTGCTTGCAGCTTTTCGAGAAGGTTTTGATTGGCGCTGGAAGTTGTCGCGTGGTCCACACTTCGAGAGTCTCACACGTCGCATACAGATCAGCTTGTTGATTCGCTGAAATGCGACAAAAATGGGTTTGGTTGGATGAAAAGAGAGCTGAATCGTGGCGAGCATGAAGCGTTGTGGTCATCTTGGAGCAATGAGCACACGGCGTGAACTCTTTGCCATCAGGGGCCGAGAGGGCGTGAGGCTGGCCGAATTGGTACCTTCAGCACTTCGAATCTCGAGTCGTGGATCCAGCGAGTCTTTCATCGTGTTGGAGCGACTCAACCCGATCGATGATGGTTGCGACGGTGAGTTGGTTCGCTTCATAGCTGTTCGGAACGAGCCGATCGAGCTCAAGCGACTGCGTCCTTCCCCAGTGAAGGAAGGGGGCATAACATTCCGCGATATGAGTTGTCGGCGCATTGCGGCGATACCAAAGACTTCGTCACCCGTTTTTTGCTGGATTGGTCGAAGTGGCACAAATGGACCAGAAGCCACTGCTCCAGCGTTTATAGACAACGATATCGCAGAACTGCTAGCAAACGGGCCAGTTGCGGCTGCTGTCAATGGGCTCGATCGCGAGTGTTCAGTCCACTGGCGACCCATCTCTTCGATGATTTCATGCTCAGGAACGCTGTCATCGCTGTCATAATTGCAATCGCCACCTACGTAGTCCTCGGGGTCCTCAATATCCAGTGTCGGATCCATTGCTTGCGAGGCCCCACTGATTCGCTTGGGTGACGAAGCTTTGACAATGTCTTTGGCCTGCCAGTCTCGGAATAGCTGCTCCACTTGCTGCATGGCCTCGTTATTGGCGGCAATTCGCTGCTGAGCGTCGATCGCAGCCTCAGGGTGTGAGGTAATGACACCGTCAACACCGGAAAACTGCAGCAACATGAACTCGACGACACGCATGTCGTACTCGGTGCCACCTTGGTTTGTCTTGTCGGTAATCTCTTGAGATAGCCTCCCGAAAGTTCGGGTGTTCGAACTCGGTTTCTTCTGTAAAACCGTAGCTCGTTTTCTCGGTGATGATTTGTCTGTTGGCTTCGTTGTCGCCAGAGGTGATTCCTCTCTCAGGGCCACGTAGACTTGAATTCCAAGTGATTTTGCCTTCTTGAGCAATGCTTCATTTTCGTTTGCAGAGTTTCCAAGTAAGAAATCTTGGTCAAACAGCACAACATCCGTGTACGGAGCATACTGGACGAGCTTTTTCAGTCGCTTGCGGTGGGTTGTTTCGGATCGGCGGCAGTCTTTGACGAAAGTCCACGTCGGTCTTTTCCGCTTGATATAGTCGAGCACAACCGAGTGTCTTGACACAACTGCTACTTGGTCGTTCTGTATCTCCGCAACACGAATAGCAGCGATCAGACGGAGCCACATGGACCTTAGATCGGCTTTTGTGACTGGCAGGAGATCATGGGTCTGTTTGCACTCCTCGTCAAGGAGCCGAATAAGAACCCGCTTCACTTTTGATTTTTGGCTCGTACTCTTGGGGTCGACAACCGAGAGTGTGGTGAGAGCTTGAGAGAGCGTGAGTACGCTCACCCCATCCTCAAGTGCTTGAGCGAGGCGCGATGTTGCCAAAGTTGACGCCCGACGAACCAAGCTTCTCTGATTAGTTACATCTGTCGCGGCAACCTCAATCAGCGAGCGAGTCGAACCATCATGGAGAATCGATGGCAGTCTGATCGAGGCTCGTGGACTAAGTCGGTCCACCGAGCCAGCTACCAGAGCAATCTTGGATTGGATTTCGTGGTCCCGGAGCATAGCGAGAGTTAGAAGTGTGGATTTGTGAAAGCTGCCTCGGCGAGTTGTCGAGGATACGGCAGTCGGTAAAGCAGATACGCGCTTAATTGGCGACGGGTCCCTACTTCGCTTGTCGTGTTCAACGACTACAGCAAAGGCTCTAGGATTTGTAACCATTAAGTGGTCGTCAGAAGAAGATGTCGCGTTTAAGAATACTCCTCCACTGAGATTCAACCCTCTCAAATGTCGAAGTGACTCGTCAATACTGAGAACATTGCTTGAGCACACTACACCAACTATTGCCATGGAGCCATGCTTCAAATTGGACGATTTTGCAGATAGGATTTGACGATGGAAGTGGTCGAAAAATAGGTGCGCAATGAGTACTGAAGCATCGGTCAGACCCATTCGTTTTCTCTTCTCTTCCAGACCGATTGCAGTGTCAAGTGATATAGGCAAAAAGTCATCATCTTCGTCATCATCGTCATCATCGTCATCAAGACTCAGATTTGTCGACCTAATGGTGTTCCCCACTACTACAGCATGTTGCCGCATTCGAATCGCTTTGTCTCGCTCATAGAATTCGCCGAGCGTCTCAAAGACGAAAGCTCCACATTCGGGCGAACCATCTATCGAAAGAGTCAGCTTGTCGCGAAAGCACGACACGAAGTTATACTCTCCAGGACTTCGCCACGACTTGATCCCTGTACGGTAACTTCCAATTGACTTCACAAATTCGCCGTGCAAGTACTTGACGCCAAGCACCCCTTGTCCAGGCCGGTGATCTCGGGCTTGATAGTTTGAGTATGCATCATCACTTAAGATCGTTGGATCGAGTATGCACCACCCATCCTCCCACTCGTTCATGCCCACTCTACCCCCAAGGGCTTCAGCTAGAATAACGTGGCCCAAGCCAAGCCCACCGAGAATCGTCTGCTTCCGTGCGTGAAGCTCTCGCAACAGGATGAGTATTCTTTGACGCCAGTGGCCGAAGTGGCGACTCTTACGACCTCCGATACCGTTGCTTCCTCTTCTATGCAAGCCAACTTCATCGCCATGCGCACTGGTTGACGTCGCGGATGCCTCGCCAATGGCGCCAATATTTGGACCCCCAGCGACCAAGAATCCATTGAGAACGCGGATGTGAGCTTTGGTTGGTAGTTGAGCCTTGAGACAGTTGAATACGTGCCACTCTATCCGAACGCTTCGCTCTCGCGCGACCCGATCGAAGAATCGCTGGTACAGCCCTGCATACTTCACGCCGAAGTGCAAGTCGCAGAGCAGAAGTCCGAGGCGCAATATTTTGTTAGTACTTGCAGTTGTTTCCGTGGCGTCAACCAGAGGGAGGAACGAATAATCAAGCTTATTCCCCATGTTATAGGCGCAAAGCACGCGACTCACTCCTCTTGCGATAACCTTTGCAACGAACCGACGGACGAAGACACGCTGAGCTGGGTTTTTGAACACGCGTAGCATGGACTGCGATCGATCAGCGTTCTTCTTCGAATCCTGAGGGCTAGTCACAACTAGAACTGGTGATGCAACTCGTTTTTCGCTCTCACTTTGCTGGCGCACAATCCGAAGCAGTCTCGTAGTGAAGTAATTCCATCGCCGACAGGCATTCTCATGGCGCTTTTTCTTCTGCAGAATCTATATATCATCACGAATGCACTCCTGTATCAATTCCCATCCGAAGCATCACGACACCTCAACGGGCTCCTCACCATCCTCTTCCGCCGTTCTTCCTGAACGCGCTGGTCCCTCAGCTGTTTGCGTTCCAATTCATCAGCGTCGCGACGCCGTGCATCCACGCGTTTCTTCAGCTCTGCTGCGTAGCTCACCACCTGCTTTTCCAAATCCTTTTCATCCACGCGAACAGGCACGTTCGCAATGTTCTCAACCGAGTCTTGCGGCTGCAATTGCTTCCTCGCCATCAGTTCAGCCACTTCCGGCTGCAAGAAGTCGCTCGTCTTGAGGTCCAGCGTCGGCAAACGGTTCGCGTGGAACCTCTGCGAGCGCCACGTTCGCCGAATGGCTTCGCTCTTCTGAGTCCATCGCTCGCGCCGCAGCATTCGCTCGTTGCTCGCTGCTTGAAGCCGCGACAGACTTCGGCTCGGGTCGTGATGGTCCTGCAAGTACGCTGCACCGTACGTGAGCAGGATCACAGCGTCGTCCAGCAGCTTGGCGCTCGCGAGAGGCGCTTCCGTGAGCTTGCAGACGTGCTGTAGCAGTTCCACGGGGCCGTGGTCCATCGGAAACGGGAGCGGCCCACCGGCATCGCGAGTGTACTGATCCACCAACGGCGCCAGCGCAGCCTTGGCTTGCAGCAGCTGCCGCCCCCCGGGGCGCGTCATCCCCGAGACCACGGCAGCGGCTTCCGCCGCCGCTGCATGGAGCTCAAGGTCGTTCATGGTGATGTAACTGCAAAGGGAAACCGGCGTCGAGTTTCAGCGTGTAGCGGCGCCGTTTCGCAGGCTGAGCGAGTGAGCGAGGGGTCTCCCGACGCAGCGGCGAACGGAGAACGCGATGGACGTGGCTGGAGATGCGGGAGGATCGCCCATGGCGCGTAGCGGCGCCTAGAAAGCTGGCGCGTCGTATAGTGTCCCCATTTCCATTCGTGGTTCAATGAATATGGATATCGACCGGCCAATATGGACCAAATGTCGACTTGTTTCACCCCTCCTTGAATCCAGCCACTTTCCGACTGATTATAACGGTAAGAAGGACGGATGGCATGGGAGTTTCAGCCACCTGTCGACTTCAAAACGAGGATTTTTTTTGGGTTACGCTGCATTTTTTCAGTTTAGCCGTCTGTGGAAGACCCGATGGCGACGCCGACGACGACGACCGAGGCCAAGGCGCCGCTCGCGCGCTTCGCCGAGACCGTGGAGAAGAACCCGCTGGACTTCGACGCCTGGGTGCAGCTGCTCGCGCTCGTGGAGACCGAGCCGGGCGTCTCGCGCGCCACCGTCGAGTCCACGTTCGACAAGTTCCTCGTCGAGTTCCCGCTCTGCTTTGGCTACTGGAACAAGGTACGATCCGTGCGCGTTCTCGACGACTAAATAGTTTGGTGAGAGACTCAATGTGTGTGTGTGTGCGTGCTCTGTAGTACGCGCAGTATGAGCTGAATCTGGCCAAGCCTGTGACCGGCGCGGACGGCGTCGTGGCTGCCGCGACCGTGGACCTGTCGGAGGCCATGCTCAAGGCTCGGGATGTCTACGAACGCGGCGTCGCGGCCGCGCGCCACAGCGTGCACATGTGGCAGAAGTACATCGAGTTCCTTGTCGATACGGCACGAGCACCCGTGGACGAAGTGCGAGAGTACGTGGCCAAAGTGTGGATTTCGAAATGGAGCTCTTTACTCAGATCTGATGAATATGGCCTTGCTCGCTGCAGAGCTCTGGAGGCTGCGGTAGCAGCGTGCGCGAACGACCCGTCGGCTGGTCCGCTTTGGGACGCGTATATTCAGCTCGAGACGATCCATGTGAGTGGTGGTTTTGGTCGGTGAAATCGGGGATGGTGGAGACTGAATCTGTGGTGGGGTTTTGTAGAATGACATGCTCCGTCTCAATCAAGTGTTCAAGCGCGTCCTTCGCCACCCGCTGAGCAACTTGGATGAATTCTGGGAAAAGTACAATCAGTTTGTGCTCGCACAGCAGCTCCACGTGCTCGCGACGCCCGAGGAGCTGGCCGCGATTGGTGCCGAGGAAGAGATGGACGAAGGGTTGATTCGTGTCAAGGTTGTCAATAGCGTTGAGGCCCTCAAAAACAAGACGCTGGAAGGAATCCAAAAGCGCCAGACCTTTGAGGCCGGTATTGACCGGAATTACTTCCACGTCACGCCGGTTAGCGCTGCTGCTCTCAAAAACTGGCATGCGTATTTGGACTACGAAGAAATCGCTGGTGATGCCGCCCGCTGCGAGTTGCTATATGAACGCTGTCTGATCTCATGTGCCAACTACGAACAGATGTGGGTGCGCTACGCCTTGTGGAAGGAACGCACCCAGGGCTTTCACGCTGCGAGCGCTGTCTTCGAGCGCGCAGTTAGTGTCTTCCTCAAGTATCGTGCGTCGATCTACTTGGAGTATGCAGTATTCCTTGAGGCTCACGGCAAGACCCAAAATGCACGCGATACTTATGCTAAAGTGTTCACGGATGTTGCTCCACAGCTCGTTGAGGCGTATGTTCGCCTGGCAAACTTCGAGCGACGTCATGGGCAGCTGGAGGCAGCCAAGTCTACGTTTGAGCAAGGCTTTGAGAAGTTAGATGAAAAGCAGCCGGAAGCGTTTGGTTTCCTCGCTGTGTCGTACGCAAACTTTGCTCTGCGAATTTTGTCCGACGTGTCATTCGCGCGTAGCATCTACGAGCGGGCAACGAAGAAAGTGACCAACTCGCTCGTGCTCTGGCTCCAGTACATCCAGTTTGAAATCGCTGATACCAACGATCCAAAGCAGCGACTAGATCGAGTAAGCTCGATTTTTTCAAATGCTCTTGCTGAGATTACGACTCTCACCAACGACGAAAAGAACGATCTTTGGCTGCAATATGCCGACTTCATGGAGACTTATTCGGACGACATTGCAACTGTTCGAGCCATCCACGAGAAAGAAGTGATGTGGCGGCGGAAAAACTCGGTCCCTCGGGACCGAACGGCAAAGGTGCTTGTGCTGGACAGAGGCAATGGTGCTGAGGGTGATTACGACAATTCGGGCGACGTGGGATCGAAGCGACCTCGATATGATTCTACGGCAACCGCCAATGGGTCTAGCACCACAACCACGGCGACGACTCCAGCTGCTCAAGCTGCTCAAGCGACCGATCCTGCTACGGCAGCGGCCTACGCACAATACTACCAGCAATACCAGGTAACTTTCGTCTTGCATGCGAGGTTAGAGTCACAGTTGAGAACCAAACGCATGGTCCCTGCTCTCACAGTGACCATGGGAGCGTGAGCTTGCTGAGCTGCGCTCCTTGCCAACCCTGGACGGGTTTGCAGCATATTGGGTGCTTGAGTGTGACCGCGAGAGATGATGATACGGAGTGTATCCTCTTATTCTGTTCAACTGGCTCGAGTTGTACTAACCAACTGGTGTTTGTCATGGTGCTATCTGTAGGCATACGGAGGCTACGGTCAAGGAGCTGATGCCACCCAGGCTGCCGCTACAGCAGCCGCTAACCCTGCTGCATACGCGCAGTATCAGCAATACGCCGCTTACTACCAGCAGCAAGCCCAGCATTAGAGAAGCATGAACCGGAGGAAGCGCTAGTGTGTGGACACACTGCGTATCTTCTAGAAAGGGTGTTGGAGTGGTGCGATCAAAGCACCTTCGGGGAAACAAAAGAATTAATACAAAAACAATCGTGTTGAGTCTACTTCCCGATAAGATCGAGTGCCTGCTTACTCTTGAGCGTTTGGACCTGCGATAAATGTACGAGTCGAAGCTTTGACAGTTCTTTCTGAATGCCGGGTAAAGCGGCAGGATTTACCAGACGACACTCAGCATACTGTTGTTGCAGTACTTGGATCTCTCGGTACTGTTGCTGCATGAGTCGATGCAACTGGTAAGAGTGCTCCAGCTTGATATCCTCAATCGATGGAGTTGGACGCATCGCATGGGCACCGGGTACGGTGGTCGAGGGGGCAGGCATGACATTTGACACGGCCGGCACTGTCACTGGTACTTGAGGCTGAGGCTGACTCATCATACCACTCGAAGTCAGTTGATGCATCGATCGAGGCGGCTGGTGTTGCATGTTGATAGGCATTGGGGTTGGCGCCGGTGGACTGATAAGCACGAGGGCGTTGAAAGGCACTTGGAACATGGCTTCGTGCTCATCAATGTACACCGAGTAGACTTCCTGGCCGTACACTTGCGGAACCGCGACAATTCGTCCCTGCACCGGTAACAATCAGCCACCAACTCAAACGATATCAGACCCAAAACATCACTCTCATACCGTCTTCCCCACAAGTGATCGCGCACCGCATGCGACGAGGTCGGCTGTGTGCTGTAAACCAACGATGCTGAGTGAGCAAATCGAGACCAACTCGGCGGTTAACGAATCAGTTACGTACGCGGATCATTACTCGAGTTCCGATGACGAAATCTTGGCGGCGTGTGACGTTTTGAGCCGTCACGACAGCTTGCGGTTGGATTGGTTGAGTCGTCTGGGCAACACTTGTGGGCATTGCGATGGGCTGAGGGGTGGGCGGCGCGACCGTGGTTTGCACTTGGACTTGCGTGGGTTTCGCTGGCGCTAGCGACGCCGGGACGAGAGGCACGGGCGCTGTAGTGGCCGGCGCAGGTTGCATGGTCACCGGCGCTGTCCTCGGGGCGGTCTGGATCGGCGGTGGTTTGGGCGTAGGCTTCTGCACTGGCGCCTGCGCGATCATCGTTGGTTTCGCTGGTGCCACAGCAACTGGCACGGGCCGAGCGGCGGGGGCCTTCGCCGCCGCGTTTCGAGCCGCAGCCGCTGCGGCCGCTGCTGCTGCTGCCGCCGCCACTGCTGCAGGGTTCGGGTGTGTTTTATCAGTTGGTACGGTCGTTGGCGCCACGGTGGCCGCCGGCGCAACGGGAACCGGCGTGGGCGCTGGCGCGATGTTCGTAGTGGACGCCACCGACGGCGTGGTCGCCACCGGCGCGGCTCGTGTCAGGTACGCCGGTCCAGTGACCGAGGCGCGGCCGATGGTCACGACCGAGCGTTTCTTGCGGTTGAGCACGGCCTCGTAGCCCTCGGTCGCGACGCGCCAGCGGCGCTTGAGCGTGTTCTGGCGCAGCGCCGTGAGCTCGTCGTTGAGGTGCACGGCGTCGGCGACATGGTTGAAGTACTGCGCGAGGCTCTTGGGCTCGGCCGTGGCGGTCTTGCGCACGAGCAGCCCCTGGAGATGCTGCGTCGTGGACGTCGGCACGCCCACGGTCTTGGGCGGCGCGACGCCGGCCATTATTGTTGATTGTGTTTGTTGCTTTGTCGGTGGGTCTGATCTCGTCAGCAGCTCCGTAACCTCCACTAAGTACGCACGAGGAGCTCCATGGAGCTACGGCGTACTTAGTAGCGGAACACAGGATTCCTTTTTGGCGTCGAGATCAAGTCGAAGAAGAAGCTCGACCGTCGTTGCCTCGACAGACTGTTGGCGTCCGTGGAGACCAGACCGAGAGCCGTTCCGTGTAACTTCCAATCTCCATTATCGCCATGAGCGCAGACGGATCCAAGTTGGTGGGCGTCATCGGCGACGAAGACACCGTCACGGGCTTTATTCTCGCGGGCGTCGGCCACCGGACAGCCGAAGGCACCAACTTCCTCGTCGTCAAGCCTTGTGAGTAGTGCTTTGTTCGGATACGACGGTACTAGCGCCGTGTGTTTGATGGAGCGCCGTGTGCATGGGTTGCTGTAGCGACGCCGATCTCGGTGATTGAGGACAGTTTCCGTAAACTCACGAGCCGGGACGACATCGCGATCATCCTCATCAACCAGCATGTATGGTTGACTCTTGGGTTGCGCGATGTGGTGGGTGGTGGTGGTAATGTTGCTCGCCGTGTAGGTCGCAGAGGAGATCCGCCACTTGCTCAACACGTACGACAAGACCATTCCGACCGTGCTGGAGATCCCGAGCAAAGAGATGCCCTACGATCCGTCGAAGGACTACATCATGAAGCGCGTCAACCTCATGCTCGGCGAGTAGTCGATATGCTCGTTCGTGTTCTTCGAAACCAGCGCGTGTAATACAGAGAGGAAAAGGATATGGACGCGGGTGTGCGAGTTGGGGATTTTTTGTTTTTCGCAAGAGGGGCGCTGTATTCTCGCCGTGCGCACGCATTATGTAGGCTTGAGCATTATAAACACGAATTGGCGTCGATCTACCGAGAACGCGGCAGGTCACGCGCACGTAGCCAGCACGAGAAAATCCACGATAATTTACTTCTCCAATGCTGGACAAGCGGCTACGAGGGGTGGATGGGGTAGACATTTACTTTCTCTTCTGGAGCGTGGCCGACAGCCAGTCCAAGCCTTCGTACAGACCGTCGCCCGTCGTCGCGCAACAAGCCTGGATGAACCACTGGCGGTGGCGGAGACCGTGGAGACCGAGCTTGTCCGTCATCTCCGCCGCGCTCATCGCGTTCGGCAGATCCTGCTTGTTGGCGAACACCAACAAGATCGAGTCACGCAGCTCATCTTCGTTCAGCATGCGGTGGAGCTCATCGCGAGCAGCGTCCACACGGTCGCGATCGTTCGAGTCGACCACGAAGATGAGACCTTGCGTGTTCTGGTAGTAGTGGCGCCAGAGCGGACGGATCTGTGCAAACACAATTCCATCATGTGAGTCACCCAGCTATCCACGACCCAAGACTGGAGCCTGGCAATCGCTAATCGCACCTTGTCCTGTCCTCCGACATCCCAGACCGTGAAGCTGATGTTCTTGTACTCGACCGTCTCGACGTTGAAGCCGATGGTGGGGATGGTCGTCACGACCTCGCCGAGCTTGAGCTTGTAGAGGATCGTGGTCTTACCGGCGGCGTCGAGTCCGACCATGAGGATCCGCATCTCCTTCTTGCCGAAGAGGCGTTCAAAGACGCGCGAAAAGGCCATGCCCATGGTTGCCGCGTGAGTTGGTGTCGAAGAGCTCTTGGTCGAGAATGGCGAAGAAAAGAGCCGACCACGAGAAGATCTGACACAAAAAAATAACGAAAGAGAGAGGGCGACCAAAAAGATGGAAAAGGTCGGCACGGAAACGCCCCCAAGTTGCAAGTTGAGGGGGACCACGCAGCTGGTGGAGACGAAGCGACGCAGTCGGACCTACCCTGATGGTGCAACAAACACCTGAAACTCAGTTTATGCGCCAATCACGACTCGCCATGTCAGGCCGAATCGATTCCAGATCGGGAATGTAATGCAGTTTAGGAGGACGTTGGGAACAGAGGGGAGCTTAGGCGACGTCCATTTGGCGCCACCGCTCGCCGACCAGAAAGCAGCCGACGAGGGATCAACCCACGAGTCAGGCGGCCGTGGCTTCATCTCTCCACTTCGCGCCACTTGGCCTTCCCTGATTGGTGACCGCGCAGCCCTGATTTTCAGGTTCGTGTAATTTTTCGATAAATGCTTTAAAATGGTCTAAAACAGTTTTTGTTGTTGAAAAAACTCAGATGACGGGGAGATCTCATCGGACGTTCGCGTCGACCGCCGATGTTGAATGAGTTGCGGCGGCCTCTCCAACATTGAACAGCGACCGCGGGCTTGCCAACAAAAGGCCATCTCTCTATCAAAACGATCATTCTCTGGAATGGCTTTTCATGAGACGAACTGTGCAATCCAGGACATCCAAGGATCTAAAAATGTACTTTGATGTTTAGCCGGTCTGTGTGGAGAATCGCGACGGTCTGAGCAATCTTGCCTTTCCATTGACTGTCCGAGTGCCCCAAGCAGACTGAGGGTTGCGGTCCTTGTCTTCAGTTCACGCGTGGGTCCTCGTCGGGCCCCCTCTTGCAAAATGTCCCATTCTGAAGTCATCGCTTTTCCCGGACATTCGGTTTATGCGAATTTCTGAGCAGAGACTGGAATAAGTGTAACCTACTGAAACAAGAAATTCTTGAAACGGCCCATTTTCGTCCACTCACGTGGATCCTTGTGGCGGCCCAGGATCGCAAGCCCATGCAACGCTGGCCGTCTCATTTTGGCCTGGGCTCGCATCTCTTCAGCTCCGAACACCTCGCTTTGCAGCCTGGTTGACACTCTCCCAAATGGCTTCATTTGGGCCAGCCCCCTCCCCCCTCCCCATTGACTAACAGACGGACGTCAACGTGAACGGAATCGTGATACATTCTTTATAGGAAGAAATGCAAAACCGCCGCCTGTATATCGGGAGGAAAAACAAGAGCCAGCCTGCATACAAATCTACTTTCTCTTCTGGAGCGTGGCCGACAGCCAGTCCAAGCCTTCGTACAGACCGTCGCCCGTCGTCGCGCAACAAGCCTGGATGAACCACTGGCGGTGGCGGAGACCGTGGAGACCAAGCTTGTCCGTCATCTCCGCCGCGCTCATCGCGTTCGGCAGATCCTGCTTGTTGGCGAACACCAACAAGATCGAGTCACGCAGCTCGTCCTCGTTCAGCATGCGGTGGAGCTCATCGCGAGCGGCATCCACACGGTCGCGATCGTTCGAGTCGACCACGAAGATGAGGCCCTGTGTGTTCTGGTAGTAGTGGCGCCAGAGCGGACGGATCTGTGTACAAGCAAGATACCACAACCACCCGCGTGTGAATAACCCTTGTGACGACCGCGATCTGGTTCAGGCCGACGACGCACCTTGTCCTGTCCTCCGACATCCCAGACCGTGAAGCTGATGTTCTTGTACTCGACCGTCTCGACGTTGAAGCCTACGCGGGAGGGCGTCGCGTGAGCGTTCGACTGGCTCGATTCCCCCCCCTCGTTCTTTAAACCGCGCGCCACGTACCGATCGTCGGGATGGTCGTCACGACCTCGCCGAGCTTGAGCTTGTAGAGGATCGTGGTCTTACCGGCGGCATCGAGACCGACCATGAGGATTCGCATCTCCTGCTTGCCGAAGAGGCGTTCAAACACGCGCGAAAAGGCCATGCCCATGGTTGCCGAGTGTCGTTGCTTTCTCTCTCTTGGAAGAGGCACCCAAAATTGCGAAGTGAGGGGAGCTCCAACGCCGCCGTGGGTTATTTGCGGCGTTTTCTTTCCCTCTCGCTCTCCCTCCCTCTCCTCTGTCGACTGGGATGCGCTTGCCTCAAAAGACACAAACGACGACACCGCTGCTTTTCGCCACGGCAGCGACCTCTGATACTAAATGAAATAAATTACTTCCGCACGGACGAAAGAGACCACGCACCGGATCGTGACCTGCGAAACTATATTTGTTTACTGTCAGCTTTGCGCACGTGAGGGGGTTTTAACCCTTCAGGGAAGAAACAGGACGCGAATAAAAACCAATCAGCGCGTGCCACCAGGCCCTCCCCTCCGCAAAAGAGAAGCTCGCTATCTTTGGCCTATGCTTGGCGCGTTTCGCATTCGGAGAGCGTGGCCTCGCCCCGCACTGTCGTCGAATAAAATAGAGCGAACAGGTTTTCTTTTCTCCCCCTCCTCCCTCGCGAACAGGATCAGAGGGCATCGGACGACGAACGTGGGGCAGTTTTGTGTGCGTTGGCTGGTGTCGTCCGATCGTAGTGTCGGCGTTTGATTCGCTGAAAGTCATCTCTCGCTTTCCATTGGTCGAAACGTTTTGAAAGGTCGTATATCTCTTTCGCACCTAGTACCCCATCCTTTGGGTAGGTCGGGATCTTCTGTGGTTGGCGCCGAAATTTCGAGACGACGGAAACCAAGCGACGCCAGCGAGCGGTGAGTTGCCTTCTGTGTGCGTTGCGAGGGAGAGAGCGGCGTCAGGACGGTCCGTAAATGCAAGGCTGAGAGAGAGAGAGAGACATGGCTCTTCTATGTGTGTGCTTCTCCTTCCTGTCGTCCACGTCCCTAAGTCTCCTTCCATCCCGACCTGCCTGCCTGGATCCTGCGACTCATGTTCACGTTGTGCGCTCTCTTGTCTCTGTGTCTCCACGTAGCCTCTTGCCGCCCCTCTGTCTCTGTCGCTCGCTCTCTCTTTGTTTGGTCCTTGCCGCGGCCCATGTCGACCGGCATCAAGCGATCGGTCGCGGACAATGGCGCCGCCGACGACGCGTCCTTGAAGCGCCAGCGCACGGGCCACCAGTCTCGGGTACGCGTCGCCGCGCTTCCTTCGTGCTGCTCTGCTCGCTCTTAATCACTGTCCATCTGTCCCAGGTCGTCTTCGTGCGCGGCTTGCCGTCCGACTGCCTCGAGAGCGAGCTGCTCGCGCTCTGTTGCCCCTTTGCCGTGGTCGAGAAGAGCCTCATGATCCCGCCAAAGAACCAGGCGTTCGTGCAGCTCCCGGACGTCGCCTCGGCGACCAACCTGATCACGTTCTACCAGTCGCGGGACGCCATGATCCGCGGCAAGAAGATCTTCTTCGAGTACAGCACGCGCGACGAGATCACGAGTCGCCAGGAACAGGAGGACGCCCACAAAACTGCCTATGAGGTCGCCTACGCGCAGGCCCAGCCCGTGCAGCAGCAAACGCAGTACGCGTACTCGCAGCCGGCGGTCGCCGCGGCACCGCAGGCCGTGGCGGCACCGGTCGTGGACCAATTCCGGCGAGGCAACCCTGGCACTCCGCACACGATTTTGCTGGCGACCGTCACCAAGATTGAGTACGACGTGACGGCCGACGTGCTGCAGCAAGTGTTCCAGAAGTTTGGCAATGTGCAGAAGATCGTGTCCTTCTGGAAAAATAACGAGTACAAGGCGCTCATCCAAATGGAGTCGGTGGATCAGGCCCAGGCGGCCCAGGCCGCGCTTGACGGCCGGGATATTTACACGGGATGCAACACGCTCCATGTTGTCTTCTCGCGCCACGCGGAACTCAACGTGCGATTCAACAGCGAGCGCTCGAGAGATTACACGAACCCGAACCTCCCGAACGGGCCGCCAGGATCCGAGCCGGCTGGACTCGATGTCGGATACGACCTCGAGCCGCCAGAAGCCTACGGCCAGGTGCAGCCAGTGTCCGCTCAAGGAGGATACCAGCAGCCTCCTGCTGGTTACTCTCAGCCCGAGCCATACCGACCTGATCCTCGTGGACCTCCACCGACGAGCAGATCGGAATATGAGTCGCGGGCACCTCCGACTGGACGTGACTATGCTCCTCCACCTGGTAGTCGCGAGTACGATTCTCGGGGCCCACCACCAGGACGTGACTACGATCCTCGAGGACCGCCGCCGTCAGGGCGATCGGACTACGACTACCCTCCGCCAGGCTATGGTAGGGACAGCAGAGACCGAGACAGCCGAGATAGCCGAGACAGCCGAGATAGCCGAGATAGCCGAGACAGCCGAAGCAACGGGCCTCCACCCATTACGCGACAGCTTCCACCGCACTCCACGGGGCGCGCGATCCGCACCGACGACCACCGCTCGTGCGTACTCATTTGCAGCAACATGGACAGCCGTCTTGTGGTTCGTGGCAATTATTTTTTTTTGCGCGGGGCATTGAACTGTTGTTGATCCTGACCATTTGTACTTATTTGCAGAATCCCAAGGCGTTGTTCACGTTCTTCGGCTGCTTTGGCGATGTGCTGCGCGTCAAGGTCATGTTCCGCAAGCAAGACACAGCGCTCATCCAATTTGTCGACGATGTTCACGTACGTTTTGAGCACCTTTCACACTGGAGCTCGATCCCAGCTGACTCTGTCTCTTGATACTGTCTCCAATAGTCTACGTCAGCGTTGGATCACCTCGATGGAGTTGTCGTCTACGGACGGAAACTGCGCATCGATTTCTCAAAGCACACGACCGTGTCGATGCCGCGCGGCGAGAACGTCGACCGCTTCGAGCTCGAGAACACGCAGGATTTTTCTGCCTCGCCTCTTCATCGATACCGTCGTCGCAGTCCGGCGACAGAAGCAGTGCCGCCTAGCTCGATGCTCCACATCGCTGGCATTCCGGCTCAGTTCCAGCGTGACCAGAACGCGCTGATTGATCTCTTTTCTCGCTTCGGCTACGTCAAGAACTTCCATTACACGCAGAAGAACAACAAGGCTGCCGTCATCGAGATGGGCTCGCTCGACGAGGCCGTCACAGCGCTGCTTGAGCTCGACAACCTCACGTACCCAGACTCGTTCATCCGGATCTCGTTCTCCAAGGCCGCACAAGGCCCTCCTCCCACACAAGGAGGCGGCGGTCCTCCGCCGTATTTGCCGCCTCCATCAGGTGGATACAACGGGTACCCGGGTGGCGGAGGTGGTGGAGGCGGAGGACCGTACGGCCCTCCTCCACGAGGTCGTGACCGAAGCAGGAGCCGTAGTCGCGACCGCGGACCGCCACCGGGTCGTGGGCGAAGCCGTGATCGCAGCCGAGACCGTAGCCGAGACCGAGGGCGTGGCGGCTTCCGCGATCGCGGCGGACCGTACGGCCGCCCGCCACCTCGACGATACTAACAGATGACGCCCACATACACACACACCAATACACATTGATCACTTCATTCCCCCACTTAGACCGGTAGATGTGTTGGTGGGTCTGGTAAGGACGGTGGTGACTCTGAGTCAGTCGCAGACGCTGAGACGGCGACCGTGGCCGCTGTTGTCGCTATTGGCGTCGAATCTTTTTCTGGGTCGAACTTCTTCGGATCGCCTTCGTCGTTGCCTCTGGATCCGGCCAGCTGCGGCGCCTCGTCCTCGTCGCTATCGCCTGCCTTGTCTGTGACGAGCGCGGCTGCGTGGAGCTTTCTCGCCCGCCGCTTGTCGACGCGTTGAATCATATCCTTGTCCACATGGAGAACGTTCCAGCAGATCTTGGGGTGCTCTTCGCCCGGGTACGTTCGCGGACGCACGCACACGGGGCGCTGGCAGCACGCGCAGTAGTGGGCCGTGTTGCATCGCACGCCGCGAAAGTAGCAGACCGAACACCGCGCGTACTTCTTGTCGCGCCCACAGCTGCCGTAGAGGATTGGAAAGCCGTCGGCATCGACGCCCGAGTCACCAGTGGGCGAGTTGCTCGATGAGTCCGGCGCGTCGGCGCCGGGCAAGCTCCGCTTCTTGCTCGTGTGGCCAGCTCGCAGCTCGCGCAACGTGTGGCCTGGGAACGTCCACAACGCGGCGGTGCGATCGACAGTCGCGACTGGCGTGGCGACGATGTCGAGTTGTGTCGAGCTGCCACTGCCACTGCCACTGGCACTACCACTGCCACTGGCACTGGCACTCGCCGGTGGCGTCACGGCGCTGGACTTTGCAGAGAGCGCAGCGTCCGTGGTCGCGCCACGACTCGCGTCGGCTTGCGCGACTGCACCGACCGACGACGCGAGCGCGCCGCCGCCTTCGTTGAAGAAGCCGCCCGCGACCGACACGACCCCATGTCAGAGGAATGATCCACGCCTACCCTTCCGCACCACGCACCGACCTTGAAGATGTCGCATCTTGGCGACCGTGAGCACGCGCTCCATTCTCGCCGGGTCGTGCGCGTACGCCTGCGTCGCCCGTCCGCACTGGTCAGTCGCGCGACTGGCCCGCCGCAGCTGCGCGCCCACACGCACCTCCTGCACCACGCGCGTGAGCTGCTCGTCGTCCATCGCCTCCAGCGCGCCCCCCAGCGACGCCCCGACGCCCATCTCGATCTCTCTCTCTCTTGCCCAATATCCCCGATGAGCTCCTCAACCCCAATATCCTCCTTCATACCCCAACTATACCGTATTTAGACCCTGTTTACCGTATCCCTAAACAGATCCGGAGCTCCCCACGTGTAGCCATTACACGCAGCCAGGCCGTGGGGTGGGCCGAAGCTTCCTCGCTGTGAGTCACGGCGATCGCACGCGCGCGAGAGGTGGGACGCGCAGCAGCCAGTCTAGCAAAACAGAACGGAGCCCGCCAGCAGTTGCGCCGGTCACACGGCTGCCGACTCCGACAGTTATCCGCCTCCTGCTCCCTCCGAGGCTCGAGCCAAAAAGGGCCGGCGGCGCGTCAGTAGTCGGAACGTCGGAACGCCGCGACGAGCGCCAGGCTCTCTCTCTCTCTCTTCGACTACGACTCTCTTCACGACTCTCTGTTGACGACGACGTGGGTCTTTTCTCGGTCAGTTGCGAACAAGAATAGTCGAGGCGACATGCGGCGCCGCGTGTGGGTCGTCGGGAGCGCCGGCAGCGGCAAGAAGAGCCTGGCGACGGCGCTGGGCGCCAAGCGCGGCGCGGCGCAGCAGCTCGAGTGGCCCGCCGCGCAGGCCACGATCGCGCTCTGTAGCGACCCCGAGCGCTGGCGCGGCGAGTGCGCGCGCGGCGACGTGGTCGTGCTCGTCTACGACCTCACCAACCGCGCGACGTTCGACGCGATCGCCAACGACTGGGCCAAGCTCGTGAGTGCGCAGACGCGCACGCTGCTCGTGGGCACGCGGCTCGACTGCGCCGGCTCGCAGCGCCGAGTCGCGACCGCTGAGTCCATGGAGCTCGCGCTCGTCGAGTGCGACGACTGCGTCGAGGTCTGCGCGACGCGGCCGCCCTTCGACGGCGTCGTCTACGCGAGACAGCTGCTCACGTCGTGGCTGCTCGCGCAGGACAACCAGAGCCCGCACTCGCCGTCGACGCCCAAGCACGGCGCGCGCTCGAGCGTCTGGCTCTACGACCCGACCGAGGAAGCCGCGCTCGCGGCCCACGACGACGTCAAGCTGCGTCCGATCTCACGCGCGCTTTTCGAGATGCGCGAAGCAGGCAGCGACCGCGTCAAGATGCAAGAGCGGCGCCGCGAACAGGCCGTGACCAAGCTCGTGACGCGAAGCCGCTACCACGGGCCGACCGAGAGCAGCCGGTCTATGCGCTGGCAGGCACACCAGCTTCAGCTCCAGCAACAGAACTCGCGACTCGCGGGCCGGCGGAAGACCGTGGCCGACATCGACCTCTCGCTCGAGCACGCCAAGCTCGAGACCAAGTCGTTCCTGCAGCCGACCATGCTCATGAAGCAGCGCGTCGAGGAGATCCGACACAAGCTCATGGAGTCGAGCAAGCCGCCTCCGTCGCGGTCCTCGCTCTGCGAAGAGAGCAAGCCCAAGCTACGCAAATCGCGGCAGCGCGCCATGTCGTCGGCGCCGTCGGTGCTTCCGCCGGCGCCAGTGCTCATGGCCCATACGCGACCACGCGCGCCGTCGCTCTCGCCGCCCCGGACGTCGCGGTCTCGCCACTCGTTGACGCAGCTCTCGGAGATCGAATCGGACGAGTTTAAGCTGGACCTCGTGTCGCCGCCGCTCGCGCCGCTCGTGTTGCCCGCCTCTCCCGTGAGCCAGCGCAAACCTGCGGTAAGCACCGAGGCTGTCCCTCCTGCGACAACAGGGAACCCGCCATCGGCACCTAAAGAACCGTTGTCACCTGTAAATGACACGGTGAAGCAAGACCAAGCAACTATGGCAAAAGACGAGGATGCATTTCAATCGACCGAGATCGACGACATGCTCGACTACTTTGACGGCGTGACCTTGCCGATCTAGATGGGCAATTCGATCTAGAACGAGATCGACATGCCAGTCATGACTTCGGTCCACATGAGGAAGTCGCAGACGAGCGAGTATGTCGGGTAGACAAAGGTCGCCGGCTTGTTCATCTCGAAGAAAAAATGGCCCACCCAGGCAAACGCATACCCGATAAAGAGCACGAGCAGCGCCTTCTTGGTGCTGCCGCCCAAAAACTTGTTGGCAAGGAAAAACACGACGAGCACGGACGCGGCCTCGGCGAGTCCGTGGTCCAAATGGCGGAACGCCGCGAACGCGAGCTGGCCGAACTTGATGGCCAAGACGCCGGCGCCCAGCAGCTCCGGATTGGCCAGCACGAGCAGCAGGATGATCGACGTGCCGGTCGCGTGCAGACTCACGGACGTCTCGTTCTGGTGCTCGCGCATACTGTACCATAGAGAAGTGACTAAGTTAACCCACAAATACACTAACGCATGCGTATCGATCGGACGTGACGCACTACTGCGGCCAGAACGAGCCGATGTCTGCGAACGGCTTGCGCGGCGACGGCGTTCGCTTGGGCATCGCGTCGAGAATGGCCGGCGCGCCGAGCGAGAGCAGCGCGAGCGCCGCGCCCAGCACGGCCCACTGCGGGCGCAGGAACTGCGTCGTGTGGCCCACGTGCTTGCCCATTCGGGTGAGCTCTTCTCGTGAGAATGCGGGGAGCAAGTGAGACCGATCGGCGGACCCTTTCCCATCAAACATGGAGGAGCTCCTCAGAAGTTCAACGAGCAATCCGCCGAATGATGACGCACAGACGCTTTTGATTGGCTGAAAATAGATACGCAACAGATCGGCAACATATCCGTGTGCTGGTGGTCCCTCCATCTTCGTCTTTGACGACAGTTGGCCTTAAGGATCTTCTCCGCTGAGTACAGTATCTATGACCACAGGAGGTGGAGTGTGTACAGGACGTGAGGTCGCAGTTCGCTTGCTCGCTTCAGAAACACTGAAGCACGGCGACGAGTCCGATGAAGAGCTTTTGTTAACCGAAGTTTGACCCAGGTCAGCTCAAGAGATTTTTAAAAAGGCCTTCTTCAGCCTCTTGGTGAGAGCCTGTGCATTTTGTTTGGTTCTTCGACGCGATGATCTCGCAACCGAAACTCGCCAGACTCATCTCGGGAAGGTCGTGTTAATCGGCCCCGAGCACCTCACGCCACCTTTGTGCGCGGGTCGAGGCAAAAAAACTCCGGGTCGACGCACAAGCGCGAGTGCGTTGAGCTTGTCGATAGCCGTGAATTCGGTCGCGACACGGCTTCCAGGCCTTCCTGTCTTCTCCATTTACTGACAAGAGTGTAGGAGTTGGAGTCGATGAACCGAAAGACTATCTTACACCCTCGGAAACATCCATCAATACGGAAAACGTTGATGGAGTGACGCAGGTGACCCAAGCAATGCCAAGGCTCGCCACGATAGGCAGACTACAGTAAGTAGCTTGTTTGAGCTGTCAGTCTCCGAATGCCTCGATGCTGGGTCACATTCAACAGAAGACGCTCGTGTGAACCCACCAGCCGAGTCGATGTCCGGGATGCTGCCCACCCAACCTCGGTCAGATGGCTGACCGCCTTTCTCAACAGCTCACCTGAGTGATTATCCCGTTCGTTATCTACTCGGATTGGCTAAAATAAGAATATCGGCATTTTCTTTGGATATTATCCTCTTACGTCGCCCCAACTCCAGCAACTTGGTCTCGTGAGCAGCTCCAACACCAATGCTGCGAGTGGCTCGTGCTGTGCGTCGCGTGGCCTCAGCGCGTGCGCTCGCGACGCGCACATTCGAGAGCGAAACGATCTTCGCGCTCTCGAGCGCTGAGGGCAAAGCCGGCGTGGCGGTCGTGCGCGTGTCGGGCGACCAAGCGCCCACGTGTCTGCGCGAGCTCACGCGGCAGCAGCGACTGCCAGCACCACGACGGTACGGCGACTGCTGCTGCAGAGAAGATGACAATTGTTACGGATAGGTATGCTCATGGATGTGGTTGTGGTTATGGGGACGAGCAGCGCAGCGTTCCGCAGTCTGTACCACCCGGCGAGCGGCGAGAAGCTGGACGAAGCACTGGCGCTGTACTTTCCGCAGCCAAACAGGTACGCTTTCGAGATGGCTTTCTTCGAGCAATGGCAGTCAAAGATGTGTGTGCTAAACGAGGGTGCGTGGTCTGTTGTGGGTGGGAGACAGCTTTACGGGTGAAGATGTGGTCGAGTTCCACGTCCATGGCAGCGTCGCCGTGGTCTCTGGCGTGCTCGAGGCGCTGAGCCAGATTCCTGTGAGTTTCAGTTGGCGGACTGTTCTTTCGCTTTTCTTGGACTGACAATACTGTTGACATGTAGCACTGTCGAGCTGCGGAGGCTGGCGAGTTCACGGAGCGCGCGTTCGAGAACAACAAGATCGATCTGATGCAGGTTGAAGGCCTCGCGGATTTGCTGAGCGCTGAAACAGAAGCTCAGCGTTCCCAGGCTCTACGGCAGCTGTCAGGAGATATCGGCGAGGTTTATGAGCAATGGAGGGACGAGCTTGTGCGCTGCCTTGCACATGCGGAAGCCATGATCGACTTTGGCGACGACGAAGACGACGTGTCGGATGACGCGTACCTCGCGGCCGTCACGAGGTGGGTCTTGCCATATCTCCTTCAAGTTGGTTTTGTTTAAATTGTTGTTGGATATAGAGTCAAGGCCCTGGCGGAGTCAATTCGCACGCACTTAGCTGATGGTCGCCGTGGCGAGATCCTCCGCAATGGCGTCCAAGTGGCGATCGTTGGTCCTCCGAACGCCGGCAAGAGCAGTCTGCTCAACATCCTAGCGCGAAGGCCAGCCGCTATCGTCTCGTCGATTGCCGGTACGACGCGCGATATCGTCCGAGTGCCACTCAACATCGCTGGGTACCCCGTGCTTGTGAGCGACACTGCCGGCTTGCGAGAGACCGAAGACGTCGTGGAAAAAGAAGGTGTGCTGAGAGCACAACAGTGCGCTGCCGAAGCCGACATCCGCGTGGTCATGATGGACGTTCAGGTAGTGTTGTGTCCATGCTTGCGTGTTCGGCGTTTTGATCCCATGATCCTGACGGTGGTTGCTATGGTGCCAGGACGCGGATGATCTTTTCACGGAGGAGTATCTGCAGTACTTGAACAATGACAATACTTTGCTCGTTCTCAACAAAGTGGATCAAGCAACCGCCCGAGAAGCGTCAGTACAGCCTCTAGTGGCCGCCCTCGAACGGCGAGAGATTCGTTGCCGCGTGCTCGTCATCTCTTGCGTAGCCAACGAGGGCATTGATACGCTCGTGGACGAGCTCGCTTCTTCTGTAAAGAAACGGCTCCAGAATGAGTCTTCTACTGGTACAAGCGGCGCGATCATCACGCGTGAACGCCACCGCCAGCATCTCACCGAGTGTTTGAAATGCCTGGAGCAGTTCCTCGAGTATCCAGAACAGAGCGAGATCGCCGCCGAGGATCTTCGACGAGCTGTTACCTCGATCGGTCGCATTTTGGGTCGCGTCGACGTTGAAGATGTGTTGGACGTGTTGTTTTCAGATTTCTGCATCGGCAAGTAATAGAGATCGGCTGCAAGTAACATTTCCGTGGTACTGGTCGTTTTCTCGTGAACGATATCCCGTGATTTGGCTGATGAACAGACGTACTTGAAGCGTTCTGATCGCAAGGCTGGGGTATTGGCCAGTCTTGGTGTTTTACATGATGCGCTTGAGGCCAGCATTTCAACTCTTAAGAACCCAGCATACTCAACGCATAGTGCTTGTGATGCCGCAGATTGCCGAGGATATAGAACTGTGAATGATCAATTGACGAGAGCAAGTGATCATTTCACTGTTACCCTCGGACGGCTTGTCGACTCACAACGGTCGCAATACTAGCCATTTTTGGATAACAGCGCTGATGGAGTTTGTGCCCGTGGAAGTTTATGCGGCTGCGGATGCTGCTGCCGAGGAGAATCACGTTGCCACGGTTAGCGAAGACGGTGCACTCAGTAGTCGCACGCTGCGAGGAAGCGCAGGAAGTCGGATTTCAAGGGTGCTGGAGCCCGAATATCTGCCGCCGGTTAGCTGTTACCGTGGTTCCATGACGTCGAAGGATTTAACAAGAAGGGTGCTGACCGCAGACAGCAGATGCAGGCGCAACATTCGAAAGCTTCCGAGTAGTTCCTGAAAAAGGCATCTTTGGTGGTCGTGTACGTGTGGCTGGCATGCTTTGCTAACCAATGGTACTCACGAATATGAGATTTACATTAGCACGACGGCACGATTCTCCACTGGAAGATCCAGCAATCCTCGAGCATAACTCCACTCAATGTATTCCAGTGGGTCTCTGCTTTCACTCGGCTCCTTTACTGACAATGTATCACACATAGTACGTGAATCTTCGAGGGCACTCTGGTGCAGTACTGGCGCTGGAGTTTAGTGCAGCGCTGGCCAAAGATGGGCTTCTTGTGTCTGGCTCAGCTGACCGATCCATTAAGATATGGGATCCGTGGCGTGGCACTGAAGCCGAGCAGCAACTCCACGGAGATCGCCACGACCACTTTTGTGTGCAAACTATCCCGGCCCACGAGGCGAGCGTCACGGGGATACGGCTTGTCACGCAGCAGCAGCGTCAAGGACTCGTGAGCTGCAGCTTAGACTACTCGATCAAGATCTGGTTCCCAGCAGAAGGACGGGGACTGCTGCTGTATCCATGGTTCGTCGTGGCGCAGACCATCTCAATGACGACGACCAACTGCTGGCCTACTAGTCTCTGCATTCGTGACGCCGCGATGTCGTGCTCATTGTTTGTGGGTGACTCGTGCGGGAATCTCTCGCACTATACCAGCGGGCTATCGGTAGATGATGAAGGCGCAACACCAGAAACTTCGACGACGCTGACCAAGGTGGGAACCGCAGTCACGAGACCTCAGTTCAAGCTCAAGCGCAAGCACTCGCATTTCCACTCGCTCGGCGTCGTCCATTTACAACTCATTTGCGAAAACAATTTAGTGGTCTCACTAGGCTTTGACCAAAAGGCTCACGTGCTCGACGCGATGAGTGGGACCTTGTCGACCACGATCGCCAACTGCAACAACACTCGTTTTACGAGCTGTGCATGGGATTCACGAGGCGGTCAATGGCTCTTCTTATCGGATGCCGTGGGCTTTGTCCACGTGTGGGACGTTCTCCACGACAAGTGGGTCACGAAGGAGAAGATGGCGCCGCGTGGCACGCCGTTGCTCTCGATCTACTTGCACGCAGCAAGCGACTGGCTCTTTGTAGGTATTCCGAACGGAATGAAGCAGTGGCGAGTAAACCGCGACGTTGGGTACGGTGAATGCACTGGTCACTCGGACGCGATCGTCGGCTTCGCGGTGTTACGAGACGAGATTTTGATGGACCGAAATCAGGAGCAAGACGGCAGCACTGCGATCTCGAGCCGGTACTTCAGTGTGTCTCTGGATAATACGCTGCGCTGCTGGGATGCATACGATATGAAGGCCGCGTTTGGATTTGAAGAGCGGCAGTCCGAGATCACATGTGTGGCGACATCCAAAAGGTTTGCAAAAATCATAACTGGCCACGAGCGTGGGCTCATCAAAGCCTGGAGCATCCATTCAGGACAGTTTGTCTCAGCATCGCTGCCGTCCAAGAGTGCTGTCACGTGCCTCGCGACGGGTTTGGTACGAGATCAGGAGTTTGTGTTCGCTGGAGACATTGATGGCAATCTTAGCATGTGGGAACTGGGTCTCGACTCGCTCACGTTCACGCATTCGATGCCAATCGCACTTTCGACTGACCTCACGCGACGCGATGAGCTTTCGGCGATTCTCTTTTCTAAAGGTGATTTTATCAGCTTGAACGGAGGCTGCGAGTTTCTCGTGGTCGGCTCGCAGACTGGTCGACTGGGGATTTGGACCATCGCCAAGAAGGCTGTTACGAAAGCCTGGAAGGCCCACGACGACATGATCTCGAGCATCGCTCGCCACGGCTGCTTTGTCATCACAGGCTCAGACGACACGACTGTCAAGATGTGGAACTGCATCAATCTCCCGGATCCGTACGAACTTGCAGTGCTGCGGTCGCCTGGCTCGAGTTCCTCGTCTGGCACGGGCTCGGCGATCATCGCCGTGGACGTTGTCCAAGACACCGGAGCCGTGCTATGTGCCGCGGCTGACGGCACCATCACCGCCTGGGATTACACAGACTACGACGACAAGGACTGCAGCGACTACGGCGCGTACGGCAAGCTGATCTACCGGACTCAGTGAGTAGCTAGCTCCCTGATGCTGTGTCTGATACGAATCTTCGAGGTACTCACTTGCCTCCGTGCCTGCAGCCACTGCCACCACCTGCGATGCATGCAGTACTGGCCTTCTCGACACGCCGTGCTCTGCGGCACCAACGAAGGCCGCATCCTCGTGCTCTCGCTGCCGTCGCAAGTCGTCACGCCCAGACCGTAGCTGAGACCTTTCTCACACGTCGCAGAGAAAAAAGTCCGGTGGTGGCAGTTAAGAACCTAATCTTGTCAGTTATCCACGCCGTTTCCTCGCGTAGCTCCTCGCGAGCTCCATGATCTCATCGGACCCCATGTCTCGCCTCACGATCGCCGTCGTGGGCGACGCGTTCGTGGACGTCGTGGCCGGCACGCTCGCGCCCGAGCAGCTGCCCAAGTGGGGCGGCGACGTCGAGGTCTCGCACCCCATCGCGCTGCAGCCGGGCGGCTCGGCGCTCAACACGGCGACTCATCTCGCGACGCTCGCGCGCGACCAGGACGTCGGCGTCGCGCTGCACACGGTCGTGGGCTCGGACGCCTTCGGCGAGGTGCTCAAGACCCACCTGCAGTCTAGAAACGTGACGCTGTCGTCGCCTGCGCTCGATGGCGTGCCCACGGGCGTGTGCATTGTGCTCAGCGGAACGGTGCGTGGAGTTTTTGAGCGTATGTGAGACTGGCGATGAGATACTGAAAGGAGATGAGATGCGCTCGAGTATAGCAAGACCGCAGCTTTATCACGCACTACGGCGCCGCTCGCAAGTTCAGTGTCGAGGTTCGGTGGTGTGGTGGTGGTGATGGCTGGGTTGAACTGTGACGTTGAGGTTGTGTGTTTGCGACCAGCACATCGACGAGGACAGAGTTCTAGAAGCGGATCATCTTCATATTGGCGGTGAGCACCTGCATTGCTGTGGTTGTTGTGGTGGTGAAGATACTAATTGGTGGTGGAGTAAAGGTTTCTACAGCTGCTCGAACCTGCAGGGGAAGCTCAAGCCTCTCATCGAGAAAGCTCGTGCCAAGGGCCTCACCATCTCTTTGGATACTAACTACGACAGCACTGAGCAGTGGCAAGAACTGGACGACCTCTTGCCGCTGCTGGATGTCTTCATGCCAAATGAGGTCGAGGCTATGGCGGTTTCCAAAACTGACAGTGTCGAGGCCGCGATGGCCTACTTGAGCGAGCGAGTTGGTGGTATCACGCTGATTAAAATCGGTGCCGGAGGCGCCAGAGCGTATTGTGCCAAGACAAAGAATACGTACCAGCAATCTAGCTTCCGCACAGAAGTTGTGGACGTCACGGGTGCCGGCGATTCATTCAACTCAGGATTCCTATTGGCGTGGAAGACGAGCAAGGGCGACGTCCAGGAAGGTTTGCGCTGGGGTTGTGCAACAGCGTCTCGCTGCGTTGCATCACTTGGCGCCTGTGCCACGCCTATTACGCACAGTGAAGTGCAGAGTGTCATCACACGCGGAGAACTCAACTGAGCGAGTAAATTGGTTGAGCTGACAGTCGAGAAACGAAAGTGCAAACAAGTTAATGTTATCCCACGATTACTTTTGTTTGTGCTTACATGGATGAAAAAGCAAAATAGAGCCTTTGCGGTGAGATAATCGCTACATATGCCACCCAAAATGGGGGAGGGTCTTGAATCGGGATGACCGAAGATCTTGAGAACTCTTCAGTCGAACACCTAGCCAGAAAGGGAGCTGAATTCTACCGCCACTATACTACCCTATGATAGTCTGATCGCATGTGAGGGACCGGCAGCCACCAAGTAGACGCTAGAACGCAAACTCAATCGTTCTTCTTGGATACCACAGCAGTCGTCTCATCTTCGGTTAGGAGAGTCTCCTTTGTTTCCTCAAGTGCGACGTTGTCTGCACTCAACTCACTTCGAATAATGTCCTACAGCAGACCATCACAGCCACGGTCAACACTGTAATCTTTCGCTCTCGACCCAAAAACTGTATTCGCTTACCTCGATGGTTTTGTTAGTCGGACTACCATACCAGGCCACACTCTGGTCCTTGCCAATTACAAAAAGCTGTGGGATATGGAACAAGTCAAAGCGCACGAGGTACTCCTTGCTCATGAGTCCGTCCTCGATCGCAACGCTGAATGAAAACTCCTTAATCTCCTTGAAATGGCTCGCATTCCGTCCTTTGACCTCGTACGCCGCGAGCTCTTCGCGCTTTTCCTGCGTCAGCCCAATCATCTGAACGGCTACGTTTGCCCAAGATCGATACGATCAAAATCTACGACCCTAATCAACAACTCAACAATCAAAACAACCGCATACCTCCGTGCGTGAACGTCTTTCTCAGCCGTTCGAGCTCTTGCAGTGCCGCGCGCGAATCCTTGCACCACGTGCCCTGTGCAATTGAACCAGTCGATCCGTTACGTCAAGTCGCCCGCCCAAGGCACACTCGGCATCCACTCACAAAAAAGAGCAGCACCGTCACTTTATTCGGCTCGATCTGCAGCGGCGGTCCGTGGAGCCACTCAATGCGCTGCAGCGTGTGCACCTCGCGGCGCCTCTTGCCGTGCTCGGCCTGCATGAGCGTCTCATACTTCATGGTCGTGAGCCGGTTGTAAAAGACCGCGAGGATCACGGCCGCCACGAAGAGGTAGTCCTTGAGCGACCAGCGCTCGCCCGCGTGGCTCGTGAACGAGAACGTGAGGTACGCGCCGAGCCCGCCGAGCAGCAGCGCGTGGGTCGCCGCCGTCTTGACGCCCATTGTCCGTCACCCCGAGCTCACTTGACCCAGGGAGCAGCTGTCAGCAAAGGGTCACCTGTTCGTGCGACCTTCGTGCGACGTTCCGATAACATCACCACGTTGAAGTCCGAAGCGAACTTAACATTCGGAGGTTATGTGTACTTATGAGGAGCTCAATCCTTGTCCATGGTCTCACTTCAAGTCTTGCTGGACGAGTACTCTTTGGTGAGTCTCCACGCCTCGTTGGCTCCGTGGGTTGAGACGATGGGGTTTGAGGGGCATTTCCTGGACGGATCTGGACTCGTGCGGAAGCATCGCGAAGAGGGCAGTGCACGGGACGCTTTTTTCCATGTTTGTGTGTCCAGTGAGCACAAGTCTATGGGAACATGGATTTCCCAAGCAACTGTGAGCCCAGCTGCGCAGTTCAGTCTGCCTTTGACGCTTTGATAATTAATCAACAGGCACACGTCCACTGGACTGACGCCACGCGCATCGTTGGGGCCGGTATAATGGACGACGCCCACTGTCGATGAGGTGAGCCACTCGACAACTTCCCCAAAACTCCCCATTCTGCTTTTATCCCGGTTTCCGTCAGCGTATTCAGTCGCGGGCTGACTCCACGATGGCAGGCGCAGACGGACACAGTGTCGCCGTCGCCTTTGCGCTCTGCTTTGGCGCCGGCTTCGCGACCGTTCTCGGGGGCATGGTCGTCTTCAGTAAGCGGCTCATCCATCTCGCGAGTCCTGCGAGCCTCGCACTGGCCCTCAGCGTCTCGGCTGGTGTCATGATTTTTATTTCGCTGGTTGAGATCTTTGGCAAGTCGGTCAGCGCACTGACCGAGGGGATCCAGACCGAAGAAATGACGAAAGCGACAGCGACAGGCCACGCTTGGCTTGGCGCCACCGCCTGCTTCGGCGTTGGCATCACGCTGATCTACGTCATCGACAACGCGATCCGCCAGCTCTCTCCCGGAACGATCGAGACTACCGAAGTCCAGAACCTGGGGCAACTTCGTGATTCGTTCGTGGATGACGAGCCAACGACACCCGACCTGCTCCAGGGACACGCACCCGACACTGCCGCGCTGAAGCTCGCTATCGATGCCAAGTTGCAACTCGTGCGCATGGGTCTACTGAGTGCTCTCGCGCTTGGTCTCCACAACATGCCAGAGGGTATTGCGACCTACGTCGGCGCGATCGAGGACTCGTCGGTCGGTATCTCACTCGCTGTCGGTATCGGAATCCACAACATCCCAGAGGGCATCGCCGTCGCAGCTCCCATCTACTTCGCCACCGGATCCAGAGCCAAAGGTATCATGTGGTGCGCTATCTCCGCTATGGCCGAACCTCTCGGTGGGTTCCTTGCGTGGCTCGCGGTTGGCGATGGCATGGATCCGATCTCGGAAGGGATTCTGTTCGGTCTCGTGTGTGGGATCATGGTGTGCATTTGCGTGAAGGAGTTGTGGCCGACGGCGTACAAGTTTGCGAAGGGTGAGACGCATTTGGTGGCGGTGGGCACGTTCGTGGGGATGTTCATCATGGTCTCAAGCCTCATCCTCTTTGGCTATGCCGGCGTGTAGATGTTCAGATTAATCAGCTCTCTGTTCAAGAGATTACTAACCAATCGCGTTTCGTTCCTCGACTTGCTTTTGATCGAGTCCATCCCCGTGTCGCACAATTCCATCACGTGAGACTCGTTTCAAATGACAGCCGGCGGCCACGACGTCGCGGTCGCCTTCGCGCTCTGCATCGGTGCGGGCCTCGCGACGGTGCTCGGAGGTCTCGTTGTCTTCAGTAAGCGACTCGTCCAGCTCGCCAACCCTGTCAGCTTAGCCGTGGCGCTCAGCGTCTCGGCCGGCGTCATGGTCTTCATTTCGCTTGTCGAGATCTTCCACAAGTCTGTTGATGCTCTGCTCGAAGGGATCAAGACTCCGGAGATGACGGAGGCGACAGCAACAGGCCACGCCTGGCTGTCGGCCACGGCCTGCTTCGGCGCTGGGATCCTCCTCATCTACGGCGTCGACCACGTTATCCACCGACTCTCTCCAGGCGTTCTCGAAGCCACCGAAATCGACAACCTCGAACATCTTCGTGAGTCGATTGAAATCTATGAACACCGAGAAGGGGTCGAGTCTTCCGAGTACCTGGAGGCCCAGACGCCTGACCCAGTGGCCTTGAAACTAGCAGCGGACGCCAAACAGCAGCTCATTCGAACCGGACTCTTGACGGCACTGGTACTCGGTCTCCACAACATGCCAGAGGGAATCGCAACCTACATCAGTGCCGCCAACGATTCGTCAGTTGGCATCTCGCTTGCTGTAGGCATCGCCATTCACAACATCCCAGAGGGCATCGCCGTCGCAGCTCCCATCTACTTCGCCACCGGATCCAGAGCCAAAGGTATCATGTGGTGCGCTATCTCCGCTATGGCCGAACCTCTCGGTGGGTTCCTTGCGTGGCTCGCGGTTGGCGATGGCATGGATCCGATCTCGGAAGGGATTCTGTTCGGTCTCGTGTGTGGGATCATGGTGTGCATTTGTGTGAAAGAGTTGTGGCCGACGGCGTACAAGTTTGCGAAGGGCGAGACGCATTTGGTGGCGGTGGGCACGTTCGCGGGGATGTTCATAATGGTCTCGAGTCCGATTCTATTCGGCTATGCAGGCGTCTAAGGTCTCATCACTAGATGTGCCTAGTCGAGATATCAAAAGTATATAAACAAAAAGTCGGCTTTGATCTAACACGTCGCTGTCTTTCGTGGCGTGAAGTGGAGTGGCAAGCCGCCCTTCATCGCCATCGCCAGAGAGATCTCGTACGGACGGTTCTCCACCTGCTCGCCCTCCTGGATACGCACGCTGAACCGAGACAACATGATCGCGATGAACACCTTGGTCTCCAATAGCGCCATGTTCTTGCCCGGACACATGCGCAGACCAGCCTGGAAGACCGGATACTCGTACACAGTCGGTCGCTTCTCCATCTCGAGCCATCGCTCCGGGCGGAAGGCCAGCACGTCGTCGCCCCATAGCTTCTTGTTGTGGCGACCTATGTAGTACGCCGACCAGAAGACCTCGGTGCCCGCCGGGATGAACGTGCCGTCGGGCAAAAAGTCGTCCTCGGCTGCGGCACGGTTGCTGATAGGCGTGACCGGGTGCAGACGCAGCACCTCCCACACGAACGCATCCAAATACGTGAGCTTGTTGACGTCTTCGTAGGTGAGGCGGTCGACGTCGATGAGCTTGAGCTCGTCGAGGATCTTGTCCTGCTGCTCCGGGTACTGCGCGAGGCTGTAGAAGGCGTAGGTGAGCGATGCGGAGATGGTGTCGCGTCCGCCGAAGAGCAGTCCTGTAACACATGAGAGGAGCGTGTGCGGGTCCATGAGGTTGTTGCCTTGCTCCTCCATCTCTCGGGCCTTTCGGATGACCATGGACAAGATGTCTTTGCGCTTCTCGAACTGCTCGGGCGACTCCGCGAGGCGGTCGTTTATGATCCCGCCCATGAGGTCGAGCAGCACCTTGCATTCGCGCTTGAGCCGGTACTCGCTGGGCATGATCCAGCCGAAGTACCGCCAGTAGGGCTTGTGGATGAGTCGACCGGCGACGTCGAGGAAGATGGCGTTCATCGAGCCCATGAACTTGAGGCCGAGGTCCTTGTCGTAGTCCTCGAGCGAGAGGCCGAGTCCGATGTCGAAGATGGTTTGCAGCGTGAACATGCTGGCGACCGTGTGCATCTCGCAGGAGCCGCCCTGAGCGAGCACGACGTCGATGGTGCGGAGCGCGTGTTTGTGGAACACGTCGCGCGTGAACTCTCTGAAGTGGTTGGCCGTGAACACGCGCGCGATGAGCTTGCGCTGCAGACGGAAGCGCGCGCCCCCGTCCTCGGCGCGGGCGTGGTTGAGACCGAGCAGCGTGGGTGTGAAGATGTCGCCGAGCGCCGTCGTGAAGTGGCGTGGCTTGATGTAGTTGTCGACGTTGCTCGACGTCACGTGTTCGATGTCCTCCGAACTGGAGATCTACAGAGAAGACAACACGAAGATGATGAGGACCGTGTGGCGCACAGAATTCTTGATGCGGAGGCACTCACCCAGACGACGTTGTCGGAGAAGAGTCCCCATGGCTCTCGGAATCGCCCGCCGTACTTTGCGAGCAAGTCGGCCTGCCACGTTTCACGATTGGATATCAGCACATGTGTCTCTGGATGGCAGTATGGAAGGGGATACGTACCTGGAAGTCGTAGAGTCGGTGGAGGTTCTTGTAGAAGTCTGGGATGAGACCGAGGAGGAAGTTGCCCTTGGGTCCGTCGATGGCCTTGAGCTGCTTCGCCGTGCGAGCCTTGCGCTGAACGGATTTGCCCACTTTGACAACTACGGCCGTTAGCGCGACGGCGAGCGTCGCTGCCAGCACGTGGTTCAGTCGAGCTTCCCGAAGGCGCGTGAGGGCGAGCATTGCAGTGAAGGGAGCATGATACGCCGGAAGTGAGTCGCAGAATGAGATCGGCGCCGACATGAGGCGGTCGCGACGTTTAGTCACGCGCTCCCATGACACATCGTGTCTTCACGACTACGCGATAGCAGCGTTGCCCGGAGTTGATGGATGAAGAGGTTCTTGTCAGGATTATTGTCTTGCAGAGCCGCGACAGATGCCTGATCGTAACCACAAATGTGAGGCTGAAGGAATACAGCCTATAGAGTTGTTTACAGGCAGGACTGGCAGTTCTGGTGTATGGGGGAATGACGGAGAGTGATTTGAGACCTGCTAGACATAGAGGGTGCGGGTGGCGTGACAGTGGAACGTGCACAGCTTCAAGCCTTGACTCCATTGAGGGTGACAGACAGCACACACAAGTCACGCCTAATTACTGCCCACTAATGGATGACAAATCGCTCCCAGCGACCTGGCTCATGATAAACCCAGCGAGCCTCACGAGGCGTTAGCTACAGACTCTCTCTTGCAGTAACATATCTCTCCCTTCGACAGGCTCGCAGCAACATGCGACAAGAGATCGGAGACCATGACAAGAGTGAGAGCCAGATTAGCGTAAACACTCCACTATAAACTCTGCGTCTTACTGAAGATCAGAAGGCGTCACAGTTGTAACACGCGCAATCAAAGCATGTACATTACTTCATAGTCTCTGAGCTAGTATACTTCGGTGAGGATGAAAGTAGCGACACGCGCGTCGTCAAATTCCAGTCCGCGGAGGCGAAACTGGCCCGGTTTCAGCTGAAGATCATCGCCAGCCTTGAGCTCGCTCTGGTGTTCCGGCACGTCGCGCGTGTGGTCGGCGCGCAGGAGCTCGTCCGGTGTCGGGTTCCAAAGCGCGATAGTCGCATCGTCGATAGAGACAAGTACAGCGTTCGACGGTAGCACGAGCGAGACCTCGTCGGCTCCGCGCGTGAGCGTGAGTCGATACACTCTGCATCGCTTATCCTCGTGGACGAGCACAACGGAGCGATGCACGTGCAGCGGCAGTTCGTCAACGAGTCGACGCTCGTCGCGCACGAGCTCGACCTCGATGATGCGCATGGGTTCGTCCTCGGTGGTGACGACGTGGGTCAGCCGGTCCTTGGTGTGGTCGCGACAGAACACGTCCCCACGATGCTTGGTCAGCGCCTTGGGCTGCGTGTCGAGCGTCGACTGCTCGACGGCGTGGATGGGCGTGAGCGCGATGTAGACGCCGTAGTGCACGTGCTGGTGCCACAGCGAAGTCGTGCGTGGCGGGAACTGGACGTCGACGAGTCGCACGTCGTTGCTCTTCCAGCGCTGGCGATGCAGCGGCTCGTCGTCGACGGGCACAGCGGGCGGAGAGAGCGTCATGGTGAGGCGAGAGGAAAAAAGGCAAGTGAGCTCCATGACCAAGCAGAAAAAAACCGTCGCATGTCACAGAGATACGTCTCACCCTGTCAAAAGCGATGTCTAGTTTTGAAAGCAGAGCTATCTGTGACGTGTGATCATCGTCACACGTCGCAGATGCCTTGGGATTCCACGGTGGGGCTCGCAGTGCTGCCTCATATGGTGTGCTTGGCCTACCACTCGAGCTCCTCCAGTTGGGTGCTAGCCGCGAGCATAGAACGTGACGATCAACACGCCTGAGCACGGGGAAACAAAGAGAGACGTCGCGGTGTACGTCTGCGTTGTCCTGTTCCCGGCGATCAGAAACCGCAGCCGTCACATATTTGGACATGCTCTGGTCTGGTTGCGAACGACTTTCTTATTGGTGGGTTGCTGTTGAAGTAGGAAGGCTGAGGCCAGGGCACACGCCCCTATTTTTAGCTTGGGGGTCGGCCTTAATACGGCGGAATGATGAGTCCTCGCACCGACCTCTGGTTCTGACCCCGCTTCAAAGACATCATTCATTATGCGCGCGGTAACCCCCCCCAAGCTGTTCGCTGTTGAAGACTTTGTTCGTGAACACTCACCAACGTCCTTACAGAATGAACGGTGCCGAACGCCACTTTGGCACGCACAACGGGCTGCCAAGCAAGCCAAACGACCACACACACTCCCAAGATGACCACTCCAACCACATCGGTCTCGACGCTATCGGGCGGTTCTTGTGTCCCTGGCGGTTCAAAGGCGCGAAGTATGAGAAGCGCCACGCTGGTAAAGCGAAAAAAGTCACCGTGTGGCAGGTCGTCACGCTGCTGCGCCGCCTCGCAATCTTTGCTGCTGCGCTTGTCTACATCGCGACGTCGATTGAGGCCGGCATCGCAACGGTTCGCTTGCTGCATATGCTTCCAAGCCCTGCGATGGAAATGGGCACATATTCGTCACCACTCATACCAATTTGGGCTGGTGCCTCGACGATCCGCCAGAGCCCGCTTATCAAAGTCGCTCTCCAAGACTCAACTAAACCCATAAACGGTACGATCTATCTGAACAGGGCTACGGACATGTCGCTCTCTGGCTGTGCGGCTGTGGCAAATTTCAATCCTGGTATCTACGGTAACACCTTCCTACGTGGTCTCGCGACGGCGCTGATCGCGCAGGCGACGTACAACCTCACGTTCTTAGCCCCGCTGGAGCTCATCGCGCCGGTCGTGGACTGTTATTTTGACGGACTCTTGCTCGGCATGCAGACGATCGTACGAGTCCATTATCTTGTGCGCGAAAAGACCAACACGGATACCGTATCGTTGCTCACGTTCTCCATGGCGATACAAGACTACTCCATTCCAAAGCAAAACCAAAAGGGCCCCGCAGGCATTGCGACGCTCCAGATGATCACCGACATGGCGACGACTCAACCTGTGGCAACCTCCTACATCGTCGCGCAGAGCTACCCGTACACGACACTCAAGTTCCAGGTGTATTCTCTGATCGGGCTCACGGCGGACCACGAGTGGCGTCTACTCAGCATCCCGGCGATCGTGATACTGGAGACGCCGAAAGAGGTCGTGACTTCAAGCCGCACGGGCGTCTACATCAATGTTGAGAACGAGCAATCCAACATCAAGAATGCCAACTCAGTACCCGACACGACGCCAATGCTCGTGCTTTCGCGTTGGCGCTGGCGTGGCGGGCCTGTACTTCGCGACTCGTGGGGGTGGGTGCATTGCGTTCATTTTCTTTTCGCGCTTGATGCACTCGTGAGTATCGCCGTGCTCTTTCTCGTCGCCTACCGCAACTTGGTACTGGGCAAGATTTGGGTCGGCGACGCGTTCGTCTCGGTGTCCAACACGTTGCTTCTTCGTGGCGCCGTCGTGATCCTCACATGGGTCATTAACGACGGCTGGACGCTCATAGAGTTTTGCATCGACAGCGCCAATGAAATCTCGCAGACCCAGGAGTTTTACAGCGAACCGGCGATCATTCGTGCTGATTTACTGACGCTCTTCCTGAGCCTCGCGAGCATCGTTGGCTACATCTTTAGCGAGCGTGTGGACCCCGCACTTGCGGTCGTGCTCTTTGAAATCGGCTTTGGCTGCCGCACAGCTATCGGGCGCGCGTACCCGGCGGTCAAATCTGCCGTATCCGAGTACGCGCTTAACGACTTGAAACGCGGTACGCTCGAGATGAGCTCGATCGTCGCAAAGACAACGCCCATGAGACTTTGGACCGCGCATGAACTCCAGAGCAAAAGCGTCGGCTTCATCCTGGACTCACTGCTGCCGACGTTCAGCTTGCTCAGCTTCGTCGTGCTGTATGTCGTGCTGCGGAAGATATACCGCCACTATTATCCAGAAAAGCTCCACATCGTCAAGGTCACAGACTTTTCCGACAAGCTCGACGATCTCCGGGGCCTGAAACGTAACCTTACGCTGTTCGAGGTTGCAACTGGCGCAGCCCTGCAACGGCGAGTCGGCGTCGTGTCTGACTACGAGAACTGCATTTTCATCAAGGGTATGAAGTATGCGAGCGCTGACGGTATCTACTGCAACGGCTACGTGATTGCTAACGGCAAATTCCTCATCGCAACGAGTGATCTGGTCGTCCTGTTCGCGATGAAAATCCTGCGCCTACGTTTTAAAAACGTCTACGTCTACGAGGTCGAAGGGAGCACAGTACAGCAGACCGCGCGACTCGTATATCCGCAGACGATCGCTTGGCACGACTTACTCCGCCTGAACATCAGCGTGCTATCGTGAAGGCTGTGTGGGCTTTCAAAATGTAAATATAGACCTCCTCTGTTCTCAAATTCGCCACTTTTTCTCACTTTCGGTCTGTTGACTCCACCAACAGCTCCTATTAGTATACTTAGCACACCAGGCACGCTCTTTCCCCTCCTTGTACATCTCAGAGAAGCAACGGAACGAGAAAGCTGGCAGGATCAAAGGAATGGGCGAAGGCCCGGCCACACCAACGCCACCACACATCGCGCCGGCTCACCACCACGTGCAGTCCACGGGCCCGGTGGACGACAAACGCGACGCGGCACTGGGCGAGGCGCTTAAAGCTCTCTTTTGCGGCGGCCAGAATGGCACACGACAGCCTGGCAAGGGCAAACGCGTAACGGCAACCCAACTTATCCACTTGGTGCGACGCCTGCTAATCGTCGTGACAGCCGTTTGGTATCTCGTGACGTCAATTGATAGCTCGGTGGCGTCGCTGAAGGTACTTCGCGGCGCGCGAAATTCACCATGGCCTTCGAGGCCTACGACACCAATTACATTCTCAAGTGGATGGGTACGGGCCGAGTACGGGACTCGCCCATGGTCATGCAAGTACTCAAGAACGACACTACGCCACGTAACTACACGGTATACCTCGAAGCGAAAGACCAGGTCTCGCTCGTGGGGTGTTCCACGGAGAAATTCAACAAGCGACTCTACAGCAATGCGTTCCTACGGCTCGCGATCATGGGGCTCCAGCGCGACTGCACCTACAACATCTCGGAGCTCATCACATACGAACTGGTGTTACCCATTGTCGACTGCTCGTTCACGCCACTCGTGCGGGGTGCCGATACAAACGTGCGCATGTTCTTCCTGCTGCGACGCCGCGCCGACCACAATGACATGATCGTCTCGGCCACGCGTTTCAACATGCAGGACTACAAAGTGCTCGAGATGAACGAGTTCGGGCCCTTTGGGCTCGCCAACCACCAGTTTATCAAGGACATGAGCGAGCCCGCGCTCTTCAAGACGCTCTTTACGGGGGCTCTTGGGTACCCGTTTGAGCCTGCGAGATCTTTTGTGTTCACATTCCCTGAGCTCAATGATCAAGGCTGGTGGGTCATGACGGCGCTGCCTCCCAACACGCTTACAGCACCCAAGCGAGTGATCACCTCAAGCCGCACGGGCTTTTACATCTCGAGCGACAGTGAGCAGACCAACATCAAGAACCAGTACTGGAGCGTGGACCAGGACCCGACAACGGCGCTAACCAAGTGGAACTGGAAGGGCGAGCCGATGCTCAAGGACTCGTGGGGCTGGGTCCACTTCCTGCACGTCTTCTTCGCGCTTGACAGTCTCTTCAATCTCGCTGTGCTGATCTTGCTCGTCGTGCGAAACTTCCAGAAGGGCCGCATCTGGATCGGGGACGCGTTCGTCTCGGTCTCGTCCACGCTCATGGTGCGCGGGGCCATGATCCTCGTGTCATTGGTAATCAACGGCTTCTGGTCACTCACAGAGTTCTGTCTCCACGACGCGCACACATTGGCCGTGACGCAAGAGATTTTCATCCAGCCAGCCATTATGCGTGCTGACCTACTCACTCTTTTCTTGGGTCTTGCAAGCGTCCTAGGCTACGTCTTCCGCGAGCGCTTCGATCCATTCTTTGCCATCGTCGTCTTTGAGATCGCGTTTGCTGCACGCCTGAGCATTGTCCGGGCCTTCCCAAAGGTTCTCGAGACCATCACAGCGTTTGCCGTTGCCTACCATAACAAGGCGATCCTGGGAGTGAGTCAGGTCGTAGCACTCTCGTCACCGCTGCGTCTTTGGACAACGCACAAGCTGCCGAAGCGCGAGATCAAGTTCATTTTCTCGTGCCTGTTGCCAATCTTCTTTTCGCTCTTCGCCGTCGTGCTCTACGTGGTCATTCGCAAGATCCATCGCCATTTTTATCACGACAAGATCTACAAACAAGACTCCAAGAACACCACGGCCACGGCCGTATCTGAGGGAGACGAGGCGACGATGGTGCTTTACAAACGGAACCTCACGCTCTTCGAGATCGCCACGGGCGCCGAGCTGCAGACGCGGTTCGGCGTCGTAGCCGACTACGAGAGCTGCCTCTTCATCAAAGGCATGAAGTACGCGAGTGCAGACGGCATCTACAGCAACGGCTTCGTGATCGCCAACGCCAAGTTCCTTGTCGCGGTCGAAGACCTGCCGTTCATCGCGCTGCAAAAGGTGCTCCACATGCGGCTGCGCAACATCTACGCTTTCCAGGTCGAGGGTAACACGGTCCGGCAGCGCGCAAGGCTCGTATACCCGGAGACGCTCACCTGGATGGACCTCTCCCACCTCAACGTGACTGTGCTGTCGTAAAGAGTGGATATGTACAACACAGTTGTGTCGAATAGAGGGGTCCACTCAAATCCCAAGAGTTGGTTGCCAGGCGAAGGGACTTGGACTCATCATTCCAGAATGGGTGGCTCTTGCCGAGTAGAAAGGCTGACTGGAAGCCGTTGATTTTGAACATCGTGGAGTTCGTGTGGAGGGACCACACAGGGGCGCCAATCAGTCGACAGGTCCAAACACACAGTTTGCATACGGTCAATGCGTACTGTTCTGCAGGCAGTACTGTACATGCGCCCCGCTCGCCACAGTGCAGTGCATTCGCCCTACAGTACCAGTCCATGTAAACGGCTCGGGAGTTTGCTGATTTCGATCGATCCCTAGTAGGGATCAATCGAAATCAGCAAACTCCCGAGCCATGCGCAGCTATGTGGTACGTAGGGATTCCCTACGTACCACATAGCTGCCGAATCCTCTCACGCACCGGAAGACAGTGGGTGAACTTTTGTACAGTACACGCATGTACAGTATTTCGAAGTACAGTACCCTAGGTTGTTAAACTCGGCGTGAATCCCCAATCACTCACAGTCTGTACAGTACACGATGTCACGACTGGACGATCTGTACACGTCGAGCCTCGATTGTGAAGCTTGTGCTCTGGCTCTTGCATCATCAGGTTGGTCGTGCAGCTTACTTTGCGTGAGGATTGTGAAGCGTGTCTTTCCCTGATGGGCGGATTGCGGGAAACGGAAGGGTGGCTGAGACCACGTCAGACGCGCGTCAGGTCCCGTGTGTTCCGATTGTGTAATCTCGGTCGATTGGTGTTTTCAAAGCGAATCCGACAAACCAAAGTGCTCGTCTGGGAACGAACACTGCGTGGAGACGGATGCGCTTGGGCGACGGGCCTCGTGAGCAACTCCCGTTCTGGAGCTCCCTGTCTCCAAAGTAATTTCCCATGGCGTGTGGCTGACTCTCCTTCTAAAACCTTGCATAATGTATATATGGATGACAGTCAAGTCAACACAACCTCTACAAACTAATTCCAGTTGGAGCCCGACTAGAAACGTTTGCACTGGTTATGCACAGAGAGTCACACCGATAGTCTGTACATGGGACGAGCCATTTGATTTTCCGCTCGTTGCCGCGAATGAGTCACGCAGTCTCGTGACTAATCCAGGAACACTGGCAGGCAACGGGCTGGACGTACTGGTCGTATCGTGTCTCCCAAAGACTCGGCATGAGGACCTTCAACGGCCGTTGTCATTTTCAAACTTGCTGGGATCCGCCACACGACCGTCTCCCCACCAAAGTATGCTCGCGCTCGCTCGCATCCGAGAGGCTCGCCTGAGCCATGTGCTGGCGGCGACGCTCGCCGTCGCGCTCACGACTGTGGCCTACAAAGTCGGTAAATCCGTTCGACGCAAGATTCGCATTGGTCGCCAGCTCAAGGGCATCCCGGGACCCAAGGGCCACTTCATTCTCGGCTTGGGACCGGAGCTGCACAAGAATCTCCACCGCCTTTACGACTTCCAGGTACGATACGATGCACACGCTGGGAGGTTCCCGATCTATTGAGCTCATGCGATTTGTTTTTGACAGACGGATTTGCTGAAGAAGTACGGCGGTCGGCTGTACGAGCCGTGGGGGCTCTTCACCAACAATATCGTCTACGTAAGCTGCCTATGCTTTTCTGAATCTTGCGACACTCTGGACTAAACGTTTCGTCGGTGACCAGATCTCGAGTCCAGAGGATTTGGAGCATGTGCTCAACCACAACGTCGACAACTATGTTAAGCCGACGTACCTCACGTCGTCGCTGGGAAAGATCTTCACGCCAACGTTGTTGGGACTCCAGCACGCCCACACCGAAGATGGCGGCGCGCGGTTCCGTCTTCAGCGCAAGCTCGTCGCTCGCGTGTTCACGACCAACCACTTTCGCGAGTTCACACGTGATGTATTCCACAAACACGCGCTGCGCACGATCGAGGCGATCAACGCTCAAGGTGGCAAGGTCAACATGCACGCCGTTGCCAACATGTTCACGCTGCAAACGATCTTCGACATCGGCCTTGGACTCTCCCTCGAAGACTACGACGAAGAGCTCGGGTTGCAGTTCATGGTCATCATGGACGAGATCTTCGAGGGTATCGCCGCGCGCTTGATCTACAAGCCGTACTGGAAATACTTCTGGTGGTGCATGCCTGGCGAGTACCGTCTCGAACGCGAGAGCACTGCACTGCTCACTCTCGTTGACGGGATCCTCACGGAGCGTATGGATCAGAGTGATGAGGAATTGAGCAAGGGCAAGGATATCCTCTCCATGGTCATTGGCAAGGCAAGGGAGCTCGAGGCGAAGGGCAACAACTCTCTCGACAAGAAGACCTTGCTGGGCTGTGTGACGGGTTTGCTCTTTGGTGGACGTGACACGATCTCAGCGACGATCTTGTTCTCGTTCTACTATTTTGCGCAGTCCCCCGAGCTCCAAGAAAAGGTGCTTGCGGAACTCTCCACGATCAACGTGGACAAGCTCACGTACGAGGACATCAGCAAACTCGAGTACTTGGATGCGTTTGTGTGGGAAGTGCTTCGCTTGAACCCGACGACACCAATCAGCAATCGCCAGGCGGCTGAGGACGATTTCCTCCCGGATGGTACGTTCATCCCGGCGGGCACAGAGATCTTCTGGTCTTCATACGCCATTGGACGCAACGCGACCAACCTGTGGGGCGAGGATACCTATACGTTCCGCCCAGAGCGATGGCTTGAGATGGAGAAGCGACCGACCATGTACGAGTACCCGGTGTTCCAAGGAGGCCTGCGGTTCTGCCCGGGCAAGAATATGGCGCTGTTGGAGACCAAGGTGTTCATTGCGATTATGCTGCCCAAGTTCTTCGTCAAGATTCAGGAGGGAGAGCAGCTCCACGATCGACCGTACGGCATCTCGCTCGCGTTGTCGATGAAGGACGGTCTGCCACTGCAGCTCACGCCGCGTGTGTAAGCAACCGCCAACCGGCGGAGAAATCGTAGTACCGAATACGGATGTGTCAAATATACTAATTCTTGATCGTTGGAGGTGTAAATTTCTCTTCAAACTGGACGGCTATATAAGGTGTTCCGACTGACACTCGTTGGCACCACTCGAGACTGCGTATGTCCTCTAGGACCAAACCCTGAAGGACGTCTGTATGTATGTGTAAGTCCGAAGGAGGTATTCAGTAGCACATATCCCACGGTGAAACATTTCTCAACGATTGCCAATGGAAAATCACCCGCATTCGAGGACAAACATGAGACGAGCGCATGGACAACAGTCGCACTCTCGCATCTCACCGAGGTGGTAGAATCGCCCTGTCACTCGATCCAGTACATCTCCCACTCTTGAGAAGGAACATCCAGGGAATGGCTGGTCTTTGAGATACGAATCAAGACGAATATAATAGATCCAATGGATCGGACGAATAAACCAGCTCCCTCGAGTCGGTACTCTTCGTGAGGATAGGCGTTCATTCTTGAACCACAAGCGGACAATGGGGTGCGACGAAATCGTGGACAAGGACAACTGTCACGTCTGGTTTCATTCCCGTCCCAGCGATGTGACTATCGGTATCACAAAATGACTGAATCGACTTGCATCTGATTCAATTTGCCTCGCGAAGAGTCCTTGTTGGCCCGATTCCTCCATCTATTGGAAATCCGCAATGTTTTATTGACTGTTAACATCAGTCACACTCATGGCGGGCAATGTTACGGCCCTGTGGGCCACCTGGTGAAAACCAGCGATGTCCAGTCCACGGTAATCGATACCCACCGGTAAATGTCGTCTTCCCTTTGGTGGGCTTGATCTGGCTTTCAAACAATGTACAGAACTCATGGCAAACGGAGGAGTAATCCATGAATGCAGAAAATGGCTGACTAGGGAAAGTGGCTTGAAGAGACGTATAACGACAGGTCCCGTGGGTACCCACAGGTCCGGACCAACCAAGTGAGCAGAAGGCACAACATCTAGTGGGTGTACTTTTCGTAGAAATTGCTCGGGCTGATGTCTGGAAGAAACGACTTCCCGTACATCCGGAGCAAAACTATCTATTTGAGCATCGCATCCATTACCCTGATGTACCTATTGATGAACCTCGATCAAATGAAGGTTAGCATGTTCTGTTTCCGCAACCGTCGTCGTTAATTGTTGAGAGAAGTGTTCTGTAACTATTTAATAGCCTGTCTTGACGCTAACTCGGAGGAAAGACTACGAGAATTGTCTTTCTCCCGTCGAGAAGAGTCTTCTGATGGAATGATCACAGGAAACCGGCTCTGCATGTAGTCTTCAAGGTGTGGGGTGCCAGCGTGTCCGGTATGCTACCAGTCTGATTGTCTCTCAGTAACACTTCGAGGTATTCTCTATTGCGGCAATGAGGTCGGTAGCCAATCTGCAATGCACTTCTCGGTTCCATGCATCCACAGAGTCCTCCTGACTCGCACTAGACTCCAACTTGCATGAACCATGAGTGTCGATGCAAACATTCGAAAACCCTCAAGAATGTATCAATGGGTGATGTTTAGCCTTCGAAAGCCTTTATAATTTGATCCTGGACGAACAAGTTGTCCAGGTGGCTGTGGACAACTTGTTTGTCAGGTTCGCCCTGTCCTGTTGTCCAGCAGTTGCACCAACTCTGGCTAAGGACAAAACGTGACTAATCTCTGAGCATGGACAAACAAATCGTCGCTGAATTTTTTTAAAGCAGCGATTTGTTTGTTTGTCCATGCTCTGAGAATCTTAATTCACGCCGCGAAAAGTCCAGGCATACTGATTTGATTTTGCGTTGGGGTGGATGTGGGTCGAAAGCAGAACTAGTCAGATGGAGTGGTCGCTGAAGCGAGTTTGGACGTGACACCTAAGAAGACATGAGTTTGTAAATCATGATGATGATGGTAAGTTGAAGTCGCCTGCACGGAACTCGCGGGTATCTCGGACGACGATGAATTTGATGAGTGGCTGGAGTTTGTGTTTGATCAGTGGCGCAACGTACGGCAGCGAAAACGAACACCGGTGTCAGCCATCTTGATTGCCGAAGAGATATGCTCACCCAAATCTCACAGCCACACAGTCTATACTCCGAAGCGGCATGACGTGTCGTTCTATCGAGCGCAGTAAATGTACCCTAATAACTGGAGCTCTATGCATTCCTGAGCTCACCGTGGGTCAACCTGACTTGAGAGCCAGGGCTGTCAATTGTAAGCGGCGAGCTGGGGCAGGTCTGCATGGCAGGGCCTGTCGATGGGGTGACGGACTTGGCTCGAGAGGGCTGGGTCCGTCGCATGGGTGACTAGCGTCGTGGCCATAGCGTTGTGAGCCCTCACTTGGTGGTGCGAGTGAGAGATGCCGACCACGTCGGCGAGGCGTCGTGCTTGATGTTAGAGCAGCCTGAACCGCTCGTTCTGTGGCGCTCGATACTCCGGGATCTGACGGAGAATGATTCCGCTGGTGCCGATGACCGCGAGAGTTTGTAAATCATGATCGATGTTTGCGATGTTGATGTGTTTCTGGGACTTTTGGTTTCAATAGTTAGCAGCGCCCTATATTGTATCGATTGTGCACCCTTCACTCACACGTGAGGTCTATCGATTCACAATTAATGAATCCTTTAGCCGGGTAATGCCTTATTGACTATTGCGTAGAAGTGCAGCTCAGGTGGTGAGATTGCATTCGAACAAGTCTGAAGGCAGGTGATCCTCCAAACGGGCGTGTCGTTTGCGACGATCATGCACGGAGAGTCGCCCATGGCGCATGAAGATCGCCGAGCTCGAGTTCCGAGGCCGCGCGCGGAGAAGCCTGGAGCTGCAGGATGCGCCGGAGGGAGTGGGCTATGTGGGTGTCGGAAGGCGTACGCTGGGCGTGCGCTGCCTTGGAGTGAAGAAAGAACGAAGCTGTCGTCAGCTCCAACGACTCAAGGCTTCGAAATGTGCGTGCGCAAAGCACGTGCCACAGCAGAACGACGCGGTCGCTACTCCGGTGGTGGCGAGCGAAGGAGAAGACCCGCAAGGGGAAGAGAAGGCGTGCAAGACGCGCTTGGTGACGACGCAGCCGCTGCTCCGGTGGTGGCGAGCGAAGGAAGAGGACGAGTGTGCATGTAGGCTACCTTGACTTGGCAGTTCTGCAGAGGACGGAGCGAAGAACGTTTGGTGATCGACTGCTCCATCGATTAAAAGCCAGGCGACAGTGCCTGGAGAGGTACGAGGGAGTTCACCCGTGTGTGGTCGTCGCTAAGGCTCCGCGACGGCAGCAAGCCACAAGCAACCATGATACGCCCGGTTGAACAGAAGAACTGATTAGACCGGTTTGACAAAAGGCCGTCGGAACATTCCCGACGATGTCAGGAAAAGAGTGTGCTCGCCGTCGACGGTGGACCCTCTTGTCCTGAAGAAAAGATAAAAAGGTGCAGCCCGAACAGCTGCGGCTATTGGATTCTTTAAACGTAGCGATCTAATAGACCTCAACTTCAAAGTCAAAGTCAAAGTCCAAACGGGCGTGATGATCCCGAGGGTGGGTGTGGAGTCACTGGACATCTCGTCTCGTGTCCAATACAAGATCGGCCGCCAAGGGATTGTTCTTGTTGAACTCACGGAGGCGTTGATCCCAGACGTTGGGCTGGATCAGTCAGACATCGGGCTTCGGCGCAGAGTGGACGGAGGTTCGGACGACGGGGCGGGCGATAGTTTGTCATCTGACTGAGAATGAAGTCGCTGTCAGCGGTCAACTCAATCTTCCATCGGCGCGTCTCAATAGTGGTCAGGCCTGCGATGAGGCACAGATATTCATCTTCGTTATCAGCGCATGGGCATGACTGTCTCCTCGACAAAAGACGAATTACCAGGTTAGGAATGGAGGTTGGCGATGGCCTAGAGTCCGTCGCCCGAAGGTGGTGACCCGAGTCTCGCACGTCGAGTGGTCGGTGAGTGCTCACCTGACTGGACGAATACGGTCCAGGCAGCGATATTTCTACTCACACTCTCCTGTGCTCGTCCAGCCCACGCGAACGGGTACTTCTGAGAGCCAAAGGTGCAAGGAAGTGATTGAGTGCCGTAGTGAGAGATGCCTAGTCCTGTTCGGCGATTCCGAATGCCTCTGGGCCAAGGGCGACCATGCGCATCAAAAGCTGCTCAGCAATCTGCCATTAGAACTTACTCACACATACGTAATCTAGTTTGCTGTCACCCGAGCTTCAAATTCTGATCGATGGATAGACGATGTAAGTAGCTTGTTGACGTTTCTTTTCAACGTGTATGTATTTTTGATGGATGATGCTTCTTTTTGATCTCTATGATGACGATTCATGCACCCCAAGGCCAAGATTACTACCTTATGCACAAGCGCAAGCTTATCGTTTACTCACACACCCAGTACATCACCACATAAATGGTGCTGGTCGGGGGTGTGACTGTCTTCAACGCCGAGGACAGATCGACCACATCTTCGAAGACATTCAAAGAGCTTTTGTGTTTCAAAGGAAGACAAGACAATAACAACACTATGGTATTCGCGATTTCGGAGGGCTTTCAGCAAGGGGCTGCCAAAGGCATTTTAGGCCACTCTGCGTCTGTTTTGTTGTTCCGTGTCGTATGTATTCAGGACAGCCTCGCCAGTTCCCGAGTGCGCGCGAGTTTTCGTCTCGTCGTTCTTGAAAATCAGGTAATCCCTTGTCACTCAACTGGCATGTGCGTGGTTTGATGTGTCATGCCGTTCCAGAGGAGACGCGCTTGTCAGTGGGATAGCCTACTTGCCGCAACCGCGATTTGTCACGCGTTCGGATGACAAAACACCGGACCATCGTCCTCACACTCGCGTCGTCCGCGATCCCAGTCTTCGATTTCCCGCCAGCGTGCTACATACACCCTTCGGTCTCCATGCTCGCCCTTGCTCAACTCCGCGAAGCCCGGCTGGGCCACGTGCTGGCAGCGACGCTCGCCGTCGCGCTAACGGCCGTAGTTGTCAAAGTGGGCAAATCCGTTCAGCGCAAGGCTCGCACGGCGAAGCAGCTCAAGGCCATCGACGGACCCAAGGGCAACTTCCTCCTCGGTCTCATCCCGGACTTCTACAAGAACCTCCACCGACTCTACGACTTCCAGGTACATAACCTCTTGCGTACTACTATCCAGAGACCATGCGCTGATATCCAATCGTGAAACGTGGCAGGCCGACTTGCTCGCAAAGTACGGCGGGCGATTCCGAGAGCCATGGGGACTCTTCTCCGACAACGTCGTCTGGGTGAGTGCCTCCGCATCAAGAATTCTGTGCGCCACACGGTCCTCATCATCTTCGTGTTGTCTTCTCTGTAGATCTCCAGTTCGGAGGACATCGAACACGTGACGTCGAGCAACGTCGACAACTACATCAAGCCACGCCACTTCACGACGGCGCTCGGCGACATCTTCACACCCACGCTGCTCGGTCTCAACCACGCCCGCGCCGAGGACGGGGGCGCGCGCTTCCGTCTGCAGCGCAAGCTCATCGCGCGCGTGTTCACGGCCAACCACTTCAGAGAGTTCACGCGCGACGTGTTCCACAAACACGCGCTCCGCACCATCGACGTCGTGCTCGCTCAGGGCGGCTCCTGCGAGATGCACACGGTCGCCAGCATGTTCACGCTGCAAACCATCTTCGACATCGGACTCGGCCTCTCGCTCGAGGACTACGACAAGGACCTCGGCCTCAAGTTCATGGGCTCGATGAACGCCATCTTCCTCGACGTCGCCGGTCGACTCATCCACAAGCCCTACTGGCGGTACTTCGGCTGGATCATGCCCAGCGAGTACCGGCTCAAGCGCGAATGCAAGGTGCTGCTCGACCTCATGGGCGGGATCATAAACGACCGCCTCGCGGAGTCGCCCGAGCAGTTCGAGAAGCGCAAAGACATCTTGTCCATGGTCATCCGAAAGGCCCGAGAGATGGAGGAGCAAGGCAACAACCTCATGGACCCGCACACGCTCCTCTCATGTGTTACAGGACTGCTCTTCGGCGGACGCGACACCATCTCCGCATCGCTCACCTACGCCTTCTACAGCCTCGCGCAGTACCCGGAGCAGCAGGACAAGATCCTCGACGAGCTCAAGCTCATCGACGTCGACCGCCTCACCTACGAAGACGTCAACAAGCTCACGTATTTGGATGCGTTCGTGTGGGAGGTGCTGCGTCTGCACCCGGTCACGCCTATCAGCAACCGTGCCGCTGCCGAGGACGACTTTTTGCCCGACGGCACGTTCATCCCGGCGGGCACCGAGGTCTTCTGGTCGGCGTACTACATCGGTCGCCACAACAAGAAGCTATGGGGCGACGACGTGCTGGCGTTCCGTCCGGAGCGATGGCTCGAGATGGAAAAGCGACCGACTGTGTACGAGTATCCGGTCTTCCAGGCTGGTCTGCGCATGTGTCCGGGCAAGAACATGGCGCTGTTGGAAACCAAGGTGTTCATCGCAATCATGTTGTCTCGGTTCAGCGTGCGTATCCAGGAGGGCGAGCAGGTGGAGAACCGTCCGTACGAGATCTCACTGGCCATGGCGATGAAGGGTGGCTTGCCACTCCAGTTCACGCCACGAAAGGAACGGGCGTGCTAGGCTTGTGTTGGGATTTTCTCTATTCTTGTATCACATCTATTCACCTCTTCGGCTTACATGTTTCGAATGAATGTCAGTGATACGTTGTCGAGCTCGAGATGCCAGCAGCACCCATTCGTATTTGACTTTTTACATCCAACGGCTCCTGATCCATTCTAGGCCATATGTTTCATCTTCAAACGGCTCCCATTCTTAGCACGAGTGTGAAACGGCGTACCTATGAGGCACGCTTTCTCCAGGATTGATTCCTCGCGTTTGATAAGTGTTGGGTGACTTGCTATGGTTGAAAGTCTCCGACAAACTTGACTCAATTTCCTTCGTGTGCGAGGCGTTCCACTGCGCAAGGTGGAAGCTTGAAGGACGGAGCGCAACACTTCTTCTAGGAAAGGACGCCGTTCTTGATTTGGTTTTGTGTCGTGTATGTTTTATTGGTATTTCTTCGTGTGTTTGTCGCTCGCTTAAAGCTTCTCGCCTAAGGAATCGTGGTAGACCCTTCTCCTTACAGTACTCTAGACCAAATCCTTGTTCAGCAACTCAGTTTGGCGAAGCAGAGTTCTCCGTGTAAATTTCACTTGAAGTGAGACGAGGGGAGACGGAGACGAGCCCAGGGATTCGAATTCTTATGAGCTCACGGCTCTCCAAAAATAACAACCACCACGATGTACAGCAGCCCAGAATCCAAATCGCTTCGATGGCCGAAGCAGCAAGCAGCAAGGTTGGAGTGACACGCAACCGCGTGACGGTCAGCGTGCTGGCAGCGAAACCAAGCGGGAGGATCTCTCCACCCAAGCCTCAAGGTTCGCGCACAGACAGTCTCCTCAATTCGAACCGCTCGCTGGGCAAGAAGAAAAAACCGTTGTCAATTGGGCGAGCGTACTTGCTCACTCGGCGTTTGCTCGGCTTGCTCGCCGCATGTTACTGCGTCTTCACATCGATCAACTCGGGTTGGTGGTCGATCTACACTCTCTACGGTGTCACCGATTCGTCCAGCACCTACGAACCTTACAGAGCGACACTCATTGCAAATTATCTCGGGAATGCGACTATCAAAGAGAGCCGTCTCGCCAGCGAGCTTCTCGCGGCGGACACTTCGCCGCGTTCGTACACGGCTTACCTTGAGTCAGATGCTTCTGTCTCTCGAACCGGATGCAGTAGCGTTGAGACTTTCAACGACGATCTCTATGGCGACACATTCGTGCGCTCCAACTTCGCCGACTTTGTCGCCAAAACCTCGTACAACCTCACGTTCCTTGACGACTATGAGCTCGTTCTACCGGTTGTCGATTGTTCATTCTCGGGGATTCAGGTCGGCGACCTGACGTCGGCACGAGTTTTCTACGTCGTTCGAGCTCGCAAACAGCCCAGTAGGCTCGTTGTCTTAATGCTTTCGATGTCAACACAGGACTACCGTCTCCCTGACCACCACCAACTCGGATCCACAATCTTCGTGATCCTCTCCGTGCTGGATGACATGCAGGCGACAGAGGTATCCCACTACTCTGTGTTGGGGCTTGGGTACCCGTTCGAAGGTCCACTCTACCAAGTGTACAACTTCATCGAGGTGACGAACGAGGGTTTCGTGGTGCTCGACTCGATCCCAAAAGACCCGAAAACAGAACGAACCAAGCGCGTGCTCACCGCAAATCGCAGCGGCTTCTACATTACTTCAGAAGAGAACCAGTCAAACGTCAAAAACCTTTGCTGGAAGCTTTCACAGAACCCAGTCAAAGTGGCGACACTGTGGGAGTGGGTCGGCACGAGTGTGTTGAGGAATGGCTGGGGCTGGATGCGCTACGCCGATTTCTTCTTTGCCTTCGATACGACGTTCAACATCCTCGTGTTGCTGATCGTCATGTTTCGAAACTACCAAAAAGGCAAAATCTGGATCGGCGACGCATTCATCTCGTTCTCGCGGTCGCTTTTATTGCGAGGCGCGACGGTCGTTGTGATTTGGTTGATGGAGAACTTCTGGACAGTGCTGACTTTTACTCTCGACGACGGCAATACCCTTGGCAACGGCATCGGTGTCTTCTCGTTTGGGCAGATCGTGCATGGTGACCTGCTCACGCTGTATATTAGTCTCGCAGGGCTGTTTGGGTTCGTTCTCCGCGAGCGGATTAATCCAGCACTGGTGGTTGCGCTGTTTGAGCTCGGATATCGGACCCGACTCGACGTGATCACTTGGTTCCCGTCAGCCGTTGACTCGATCGTTCAGTATTCGCAGATCGACTACTTAGCAGGCATGGCCCCGCTGCCTCCACAACTCACCGGTTTCTCGCCTTTCCTGTTCTGGTCGATCCACCCACTCAAAGGCAACACGAACGCGACGATCGCCGAGTTGGCACCGGTTTTCTCGACGTTTCTGATTCTGCTCGTATACGCGCCAATGCGGAAGCTGCTTCGCTGGGTGAAACGCAAGTACCCCGGATTGATTCGGACGAACAGCCGATCGGCAGCAGGCCATCAGGAAAAGTGGAAGCTGCATTCAAGTCGTCATTCACGATGTTTGAGCTCGCGACTGGAGCTGCGTTACAAGACCGCGTCGGTCTCGTGAGCGATTATGACAGCTGCGTCTACATCAAAGGCATGAAATATGCCAGCGCCGACGGGATCTACTGCAACGGATACGTGATCGCGAACGGCAAGTGGCTCATTCGCACAGACGACTTGCTGTGGGTCATCTTGATGGTGATTACTCGAGTAAGGCTTCGTGATATTTACGTGTACGAGGTGGATGAGTTCACCGTAAAGCAAACGGCACGCCTCGTGTACCCAAATATGCTCAGTCTTCGCGAGCTAACGCAATTGAATACATCACTTCTGTCGTAGCAACAGCTCGAAGTCTACCCGACAAGGCACTTGGCAAAAAGTGAAACCCACCAGCGGTGGAGACTCGTACATCTGACCTTCTTTCGGCTTCAAGTTGTGGCTTCAACGTACGGTCTCCGTTATCTGGCAGTTGGTCGCTTCCAGGGTTAAATCACCGCGAAAGGGATGCCGCACTGCAACAGCAACAACACTTTGCGGTGGAGTACCAGGACAAAGTATCTCTTTATCCTCCGCAGAGTTCTTTATTGCCGAGGATGAATACACGAATACTCGGAGTCGTCCAGAGCAGTGGCTAGTCGAGGGTACTGGTTTATTTAATCTCTCGCTCAGTGAGAAGCCCTAGAACTTGAGTAGCCGAGAGATTCTGCCGTATCACAAACATGCAAGACGTTTGGACACACAAAACGAGTCGTCATCCTCGTTCGCTTGGTCGTGAATCCCAGCATGGATCTGCCTCTCTTCTCCCAAATGGAAGACAGATTCTCACATCATCGCGTCCTACAGTTGCTGTCGGGCTTGTGGATGAGTATCAATTGTCAGCTGGCCATTCGTTGTGGCGACGCGGCGGAAACAGGAGCTTTCGTGGAACAGGCGAGCCAACTCGACTGCGTCGTTCTCCAGCGGGAGGCTTCGCATTGTCCCCTCAAGCATGTGTGAAGAGCCCATCTCCTTTACTGATTTCAAGTAGAATTATCACTCGCGCGAGCGGACCGTAGATTCGACGGTCTCGACCCAGGCTCGATGGTAACGGAGCCCTTCACCTTGGTTGCCGAGTCTTTGTAGTGGGATTCTTCCAGGGCTCGCTAGCTTTATCGTCCCCGGCGTCAGATCAAGGACCTCTGTCCTCAGAGCTCAATCTGTCTTCCTCATGGGATGGGACTCGCGTAAAGGCTCGATGACCAGCTTCCCAGCTGGTCCAATGGAAGAGCATGCTTGCAAAAAGTCTGTGTCCTGCATTTATGTGAAGTGAACCAAGCAAGACAGAGACGGTCCTCCTATTGTCTGCCGATCGGGGCCCTTCAGCCCGCCTCTCTTCACGGTCTCACTTCACAACCGCGATCACTTTGCATTTTCCCCCCACCGAAGCACCAGTCACCCAAGTATGGTCGCCACGTCCTCGCCTCTTCTGCTCGCGCTCGCCACGCTGCTCGTCGTGCCTCAGCATGTCGACGCCCACGGTGTGATCGCCAAGCCAGCACCAAAGTTCAAGGGTACCGAGTACGCCGGTGGCTTCTCGGCTGACATCCCCATGTCGGCCATGCCGGCAGTGCCGCCGGATGTGTACGCGCAGAACTCGTGGGCCGACATCTTCGGACGCGCGTTCAAGTTGTCCAAGTACAAGTCGCTGCGTGAGTTCATGATGAAGAACCAGGTGACAGCTCACCGAGTCAAGAACAGCAACCCAATGACGCCCGAGTGCGGCTTCACGGACCCGGACAACCAGTCGCCGCAGCCGCTGCCCGACAAGATCGAGTGGTACGGCGGCGGCATGAACCACCCGGGCCCATGCGAAGCCTGGTGCGACAACGAGATCGTCATGCCGTACACGGTCAACTGCCAGAAGTCGTACCCGGATGGAAAGTTCCCGTACGACAAGTCCAAGTGCGTCGGCAAGAACCGCTTCTCGTTCTACTGGATGGCCACGCTCAACCAGTGGCAGGTGTACATCGACTGCGTCAAGATCGGCGACGGCCCCGTGCCGGCTTTCGACGCCAGCGTCGGCCCGAGCATCGCCAGCAACAGCTCGACCGTGGCTGGCGAGGCCTCCTCGGGTGCCTCCACCAACTCGGGAAACTCCGGAAGCTCGGGCACTTCGACCAGCTCGGGCAAGTCCAGCTGCAAGCGTCGTCGCGACTAGAGTCCATGTGTGTCTCTCTCTATTAGTGTCCCCCATGTATGCCCAATCTATTTTCCTGTCGTTGTGACACGTACTACTTGCACGAGTCAGTCACGTGCGACTCGACCATGGACGCGGATGACGACCGCGTGGTGCTCGTCGAGCACGAGCCCATGCACCACGAGCTCTGGCGCTCGTCCACAGTGCGAGCACTGCGCGCTGTCTTCCCGGCGCGGTCTTCGTGTCTCTGGCATGAGCACCGTCGGTACACGGTCTACGTGTGCATCACGGCGGTCGACGTCTCCGAGCACAAGCGCGGCTTTGAGCCCGTGCCGCTGCAGCTGCCGCGGGGCTTCGTGCTCTGCCGCGACCACTCGATCGAGCCGCTCGTGCACCGCGCGACGACCAAGGACGAGCTCGTCGTGTTGGTCGGCGTCGAGATCCAGCACCCGCGGCCGGTAACTGAGACCGTGGTCGTCGTGCCCGACACACTCGCGAGTGTCGGCGAGCGCGTGCACGAGGATGACCGCACGCGCGTGCAGCGCATCACGCTGCAGGGAGAGAGCGAAGCGATACAGTTCGCCGCCGAGACTGAGCTCGTGCTCGTGTCTCTGGACGGCGGCGAGCTCGTGCTCGAAGAGAACAAAGACGAGAAGAGCAAAGAGACCAAGGAACTCAAGCTCGAGGCCGGCTCGGCCGTGCCGTTGGCTGCAGGGGCTTACGTGGTTTCGCTACAGACGCCGTCGACAGCGACGTTCTACCTCGTCCAGATCCTGCAGTAAATCCCTAAGAAAAAACTTCGAATCTGTGCCTCGTTCTACTCGATCATCCAGTAGTTCTTGGGCTTGTCGTGCTTGAACAGGTACGACTCGACAAAGCCCGGGTCCGTGACCGTGGACGTGTGGTAGTTGTAGATGAGCGCCTTCTTCTGGGTCTTGATGTCGGCGAAATGGAGGTCGTTCTTACGGGCCTCGTTGATGAAGAAATTGGCAAAGTACTGGCTCGCGAAGATGGCCTCGTACGAGTGGTCGATCACTTCGTACGGCGTGCCGTCGGCGTACTCGCCGACCTCGAAGCTGTTCTTCTCCGGGTGGAACTGCACGGCGTAGATCGGGTACTTTTTGGCTTCAAAGGCCGAGATGAACTCGACGCCCTGGCGGTCCACGTTCGTCGCGAGCACGTCGTAGAACGCCGGCAGCTTGTCAAACTTGGCGAACCGCGCGGGCGTGATGCCCTGGTGGTGGTTGTTCATCGTGATGGGCTTCTCGGCGAGCCACTGGTACGTCTGCTTGTCCATCGCGCGGAAGAGCTTGCTCTGCGGCGCGAGCTCGGTGAAGTTGAGCGGCAGCGTGATGTTCTCTGAGTCGAGTCCGCTGTCGAGCGCGTCGACGTCTTGAGCCGTGATCTGCACGAGCCACTCGAAGCCGAGACACGTGCCCCAGACCGGGTAGTAGACGCCCTGGTCGTTGAGCTCGAGCGCGAGCTCGTAGATGTAGCGGTGCGCGTCGTTGACGTCGGCGGCGCCGCCCATGAAGAGGATGCCGTTGAGCTGCGGCACGAGCGACTTGAGGAACGGCTTGGGCGCGTCGTACGGGATCGGCACGACGCGGCCGCCGCCCATCTCGACCCACTTGACGTACGAGGCCGAGATGTACTCGCCGTGCTTGGCGATCGGATGCGACACGATGCCGATGATCGGGCTGCGCGCGGCGGCCGACGCGAGCGCCGCCAGCGCCAGCGCCAGCAGCAGCAGCAACGCGCGCGCCATGGGCCGTCGAGTAGGAGGCTTCGGCGGCGATCTTCTTCTGCGTTGACGCGAGCGTCGACGAGGAGCTCTTTGGGAGGATTGGTGGGATTATTTCTAGCCAATTATAATTTGGATCAGACAGTTGACCACGAAAGTATTTGTACGTCGTCAAACATCAACATGGAGTCGAAAATGTTTACCAGGTCAATAGTGGAGTGTAGAAAAAAGGGGGGTACACTGTGGGGTAATTTACGGAAAGAGTAACCTTTCATGGAAAGATTCCACATCGACGTTTTTTGTGATTAGGCTAGGCTGTGAAGCGCGCGAAAAGAAAAAACTTCAAGGTAGACTAATTCCGATATGCTCTCGTGAGCAGCTCCGCTCGTTGTACGACTTTAGACCCCGGCGTAGCCGAAGAGGATGAGGCTCGAGACCATGATGAACATCCCCGCGAACGTGCCGAAGGCCACGAGGTGCGTGCGGCCGTCGGCGAACTTGTAGGCCGTGGGCCAGAGCTCCTTGACGCAAATGCAGACCATGATGCCACACACGAGACCGAAGAGAACGCCCTCGGAGATCGGATCCATGCCGTCGCCCACGGCCAGGTACGCGAGGAAGCCGCCGAATGGCTCAGCGGCAGCCGAGATAGCACACCACATGAGCCCCTTCCAGCGCGAGCCCGTGGCGAAGTAGATGGGCGTGGCCACGGCGATGCCCTCGGGGATGTTGTGGATACCGATGCCCACGGCGAGCGAGAGCCCGACCGACGAGTCCTTGATAGCGCCGACATAGGTTGCAATGCCCTCGGGCATGTTGTGGATGCCCAGTGCGAGTGCACTGAGTAGACCCATGCGCACGAGCTGCTGGCGGGTCTGCTCCTCCATCTTGGTGGCCGCGGACTCGGGCGTCTGTGCCTCGACGAAGAGCGGATTCTTGCTCGCCCGATCGGTGGCCTCGTGGTTCTGGATCGACTCACGGAGGTTCTGGATGTTCTCGATCTCGGTGGCTTCCATTGTGGCCGGTGAGATCTTGTGCACGATGACGTCGATGCCGTAGATGAGCACGATGCCTGCGCCGAAGCACGCCGTCGCGGCGAGCCACGCGTGGCCCGTGGCCGTCGCCTCGGTCATGTCTTCCGTCATGATGCCCGACGTGAACGCCTCGACCGACTTGCCGAAGATCTCGACGAGCGAGATGAAGATCATGACGCCGCCCGAGAGACTGAGCGCGATCGCGAGGCTCACCGGGTTGGCCAAGTGCACGAGCCGGTTGCTGAAGACGACCATGCCGCCGAAGACCGTGGCGAGACCTGCACCGATGCAGAGCGCAAAGGCCACGGCCACACTGTGGTTATCCACTTCCGACATGCTGGTGTTCTGAGTTGCTGGTAGAGAATGAGGATGCGGGTCGGACTGGGCTGCGGGGTTCGCAGGAGATTGAGGAATGAGCAGCAGGCTCGTGGGCTTTCCTCCAGCGCGAGCCGCTTGTGGGACGAGTTCAGCGGGGGTGAGAAAACGCGTCTCGGGAACTGCTCGGGGTCTGATCGTGTCAATGTCGCGTTGGGTCCAGTGGAGCGTGGACATGGTCACGTCAGTCCGGTGCTGCCTGGAACGGTCTGCGTGCGTCAAACTCCCCTTCTCTGCCAATCGCAGATGCTCGTTCGTGTGGCCGTCCATTAATCGATCCAGACCTGGGATCGCCTAATCGACTACTTGATGTTTAGTTTGTTCCGGTCGGCTGAACCCATCACGGCAAGTTCCGTGGAAGATCTGAACTGTGACGCGTGGTGCAGTCCAGCGTTGCCTTTCAGTAGTCAGAACATAGATTTTCGTGAGGGCATCGAACCTCGCGGAAGTCGCAGCAGTCCATGGAAAGAACAAGTTGCTATTTGACTGGCGATTTTAAACCAGAGCCAAGAGAGGCATTATGCAAGAATCGAAGTGTTCAGCTGGGCGAGATCACGTAGACTGATCGTTTCCGGGTACACGAGTCTTGCAGTTTGCTTCACGGTGAACTCGTTCACTTCGTACACGTAAATGTCTCGCAGCCGTGTGCGAGTTACTACCATCAGGATAACCCACAGCAAGTCGTCCGTGCGGATGAGCCACTTCCCGTTTGCGATCACGTATCCGTTGCAGTAGATCCCGTCGGCGCTGGCGTACTTCATGCCCTTGATGTAGACGCAGCTGCTGTAGTCGCTCACGAGACCGACGCGGTCCTGCAACGCAGCGCCCGTCGCAAGCTCGAACACGGTGAACGAGGACTTGAATGCTCCCACATCGCTACCGGACGGACGCCTTCCCGATCGGCTGTTTGTTCTCAAGAGTCCAGGATACTTGCGCTTGACCCAGCGAAGTAGCTTGCGCATTGGCGCGTACACGAGCAGAATCAAAAACGTTGAGAAGATCGGAGCCAACTCGGCTATCGTCGCGCTTGTGTTACCCTTGAGTTGGTGGCTTGACCAGAACAGAAAAGGCGAGAAGCCTGCGAGTTGTGGAGGCAGCGGAGCCATGCCTGCCAGGTAATCGTTTTGTGAATACTGAACTACGGAGTCCACGGCCGACGGAAACCAAGTAATCACGTCGAGTCGGGTCCGATACCCGAGCTCAAACAGCACGACCACTAGTGTCGGGTTGATCCGCTCGCGGAGAACGTAACCAAACAATCCCGCGAGACTGATGTAGAGTGTGAGCAGGTCTCCATGTACAATCTGGCCAAAAGAGAAGACACCGATGCCGTTGCCGAGCGTATTGCCATCGTCAAGAGTAAAAGTCAGCACTGTCCAGAAGTTCTCCATCAACCAAATCACAACGACCGTCGCGCCTCGCAATAAAAGCGACCGCGAGAACGAGATGAATGCGTCGCCGATCCAGATTTTGCCTTTTTGGTAGTTTCGAAACATGACGACCAGCAACACGAGGATGTTGAACGTCGTATCGAAGGCAAAGAAGAAATCGGCGTAGCGCATCCAGCCCCAGCCATTCCTCAACACACTCGTGCCGACCCACTCCCACAGTGTCGCCACTTTGACTGGGTTCTGTGAAAGCTTCCAGCAAAGGTTTTTGACGTTTGACTGGTTCTCTTCTGAAGTAATGTAGAAGCCGCTGCGATTCGCAGTGAGCACGCGCTTGGTTCGTTCTTTTGTGGGGGTCTTTTGGGATCGAGTCGAGCACCACGAAACCCTCGTTCGTCACCTCGATGAAGCTGTACACTTGGTAGAGTGGACCTTCGAATGGATACCCGAGCCCCAACACAGAGTAGTGGGATACCTCTGTCGCCTGCATGTCATCTAGCACAGAGAGGATAACGAAGATGGTGGAGCCGAGTTGGTGGTGGTCAGGGAGTCGATAGTCCTGCGTCGACATCGAAAACATCAAGACGATAAGCTTACTGGGTTGCTTGCGAGCACGAACGACGTAAAAAACTCGAGCTGAGGTCTGGTCGCCAACCTGAATCCCCGAGAATGAGCAATCGACAACCGGTAGAACAAGTTCATAGTCGTTGAGGAATGTGAGGTTGTACGAGGTTTTGGCGACAAAGTCGGCGAAGTTAGAGCGCACGAATGTGTCGCCATAGAGGCCGTCGTTGAAAGCCGCAACGCTACTGCACCCATTTCGGGAGACAGATACATTTGATTCAATGTAGGCTGTGTACGAACGCGGCGAAGTGTCGCCAGAGAGAATCTCTCTGGCGAGACGGCTCTTTTCGATAGTCGCACTCCCGAGATAATTCGCAATGAGCGCTGCTCTGTAGGGCTCGTAGGTGCTAGACGAATCGGTGACGCCGTAGAGCGTATAGAGCGACCACCAGCCAGAGTTTATCGATGTCAAGACGCAGTAACACGCGGCGAGCAGGCCTAACAAACGCCGCAAAAGAACGAAGAGCCGCATACCGGTCGAGCCGAAGCCTCTTTTAGCTATGTCACGATACGAGTTCAGGAGACTATCCCGGCGGGGGTCCCCGAGCTTTGGCGGTGAACTCTTGCTGCTTGGCTTGGCCGACAAGACGGTGACCGTCACACGGTTGCGAGCCGGACCTGCCTTTTCATTCGGCTTATCGGTCATGGCGTCTAGAAAGGTTTAGCGTGAGTCTGTCGCTGTGCTTGTGTTTCCGATCGAGTCTCTTTGTGGGGCATGACTGCACAGGCTGGCAAGAACGAACGCACGTGGATGTTCTCAGGAATCTTGTCACAAGTCTGAGCCATGGCGCGGCGGTGAAAATCCGACGGAACCGATCATGCACCTATATCGTGAGACGGAATGACCGAAAATAAACCATGCACTTTTGGTAGCGCGGGCAAGGATACTCTGATGATATGCCGCCGTTTTTTCTTGTCTTGTGGGGATGAATCAACCTTTCGCTGCCAGTGCATGAGAACGAACGGTATTATTGGGGGGTTATTTTGAATTTGCATCTCACCCAGAGAAGTGATGTTGAACTTCAAAGCTACCTTTCATAGTCGGATACCATCGCGAAAGCACGTGAGAAACTCATGATGTGTGAATCCTCATCAGCTTCTTGTGACCAAATCAGCTAAGTCGAGGAGGAGCTTGTCAGCTCAAACGAGTTGATTTGGACGTGTTTGCTGTAGAATGGTGAACCCAGCGTATCTGCATTACGTTCAACAAGGGAACTAAGAAGGTTATGTCCATTGCGATATGCGTTCACTACGCGAGCAAGGTTGTATTCAGTTGCAAAAGATCGCTTAGACTCATCATATCAGGGTACACTAGTCGCGCGGTCTGGTTTACCGTGTGCTCTTCAACCTCGTACACGTACAGGTCGCGCAGTCGTACGCGAGTGAGCACCATCAGAATAACCCAGAGCAGATCGCCTGTGCGGATGAGCCACTTGCCGTTCGCGATAACGAATCCATTGCAGTAAATTCCGTCGGCGCTCGCGAACTTGAGTCCTTTGATGAATACACAACTATCGTAGTCGCTCACAAGTCCAACTCGATTTTGAAGAGCGGCGCCAGTCGCCAGCTCGAACACAGTGAGTGATGACTTGTGCACAGTTTCCCTTTCGGAGAGTCTGTATGGTCGGCTTCGTTGACTACGGGGTCGTTGATACCATCGAATCACTTTTCTCATCGGTGCGTAAATCAATAGTAAGAGGAACGTTGAAAACACAGGTAGTAGCGCTGCAAATGACGCGGCTGTGTTACCCTCCAAAGGATGGATTGACCAGTACAAGAAGGGAGAAAACCCTGTTAACTCGGGCGGAAGCGCGGCCATGCCACGCAAGTAGTCAGTCTGCGAGTACGCAATTATTTTGTTCGCAACCGTGGACGGGAACCAGGCTACAAGACCAAGTCGACATTGATAGCCAAGCTCGAATAATACAACGACAAGCGCCGGATTGATGCGCTCGTTCAAGATGTACCCCAGAAGCCCAGCCAGACTTATGTACAGAGTCAACAAGTCTCCATGAATGATCTCCTCGAACGAGAAGACACCAATCCCATCGCCAAGAGAGTTGCCATCCGCGAGTGCAAACGTGAGCAACGTCCAGAATCCTTCCATCAACCAAATCAAAACAATTGCTGCGCCTCGCAGCAACAAAGTTCGCGAGAACGAGATGAATGCATCGCCGATCCAGATCTTGCCTCTTTGGTAGTTCCTGTAAATCACGAGCAATAGCACGAGGATATTGAAAGTCGTATCGAAGGCGAAAACGAAGTCTACGAAACGCATCCAGCCCCAGCCGTTCTGTAGCACGGTTGTTCCAACCCACTCTAACACAGTGACTGCCATGATTGGGTCCTGCAAAAGTTTCCAGTGGAGATTCTTGACATTTGATTGACTCTGTTCCGAGCCAATGAAGAAACCACTGCGATTCGCCGTCAGCACGCGCTTCGTACGTTCTGTTGTCGGGTCAATCGGCACAGATTCAAGTACAACAAAGCCCTCCTTTGTCACTTGGACGAAATTATATACCTGGTAGCGCGGGCCTTCAAAGGGATAGCCGAGTCCCAGCGCAGCGTAGTGAGGAACAACTGTCGCCTGCATATCATCGATCACTGTAAGAACAACAAATATTGTCGATCCCAACTGATGGTGGCTAGGAAGTTGAAAGTCTTGCGTCGACATCGACAACATGAAAACCGCGATCTCACTCGGTGCCATTCGTTGGCGCACGATATAGTAGACACGCGCGACAGTCGAGTCACCAACTTGAATTGACGAGAATGAGCAGTCAACAACCGGCAACACTAACTCATAATCATCCAAGAACGTAAGATTATACGCCGTCAAGGTCACGAAATCGTTGAAGTTGGATCGCACGAATGCATCTCCATACAGGTCCTTGTTGAACTTAGTGACTTTGCTGCATCCTGTACGGGAAATGGAAGAGTTTGACTCAATGTACGCAGTGTACGAACGTGGAGAAGTGTCGCCCGAGAGCAAATCTCCAGCCAGTCGACTTTCTTTAATAGTCGCGCTTCCAAGAAAGTGCTGAATCAGCTTGGCACGATACGGCACATATGTGCTCGTCGAGTCGATGGTGCCGAAGAGCGTGCAGATAGACCACCAGCCCGAATTGGTCGACGTGAAGACACAGTAAATCGCAGCAATAAGGCCAAAGAAACGCCGAACAAGCAGGAATGCCTGAGCTCGTGTGGGGCGGTGGAGTCTCTTCTTAGTACCATGGTATGAATCTGCGCTAGTCAGGCGGGTCGGCGCACCATTCGCCGGCGGCGCGATTTTGTCGCCCGTCCTGGCGGCCATAATGCATTCAAGTTCTCAGACTTCTTGTTGTGAGTTGTCCCCGACCTGATCACGCTCTATGAGTTGTATTTTTGGAGTCGTCAATCTTCACTTTGGTGACCAAGAACACTCCTGAGGGAACTTCAGTCGTATGAGAATGTTACTCGGCTGCCATCGCCGCTAGCCACCATCACCATGCAAAAAATCTCCTTTTGCATGCATAAAAAAATATAAAAGACATTTTAGAGATCCGTTGGTACAGTTCTATGAAAGCACTGTAACATTCAGACGGAGAAGATCACTCCAAGTCAACGAGGTTGGATAAAGCAGCATCGCTGTTCGCTGCACTGTGTTGCCTTCCAACTGATACACGTAGATGTTTCGAAAGCGCATTCGGAGAAGTTTCATTGCAATCACGCCTGGTAAGTCAGCTGTAGCGATCAACACTCGTGCATTGGCGATCACGAAACCGCTGCTGTAGATCCCGTCCAGGCTCGCGAACTTCAAACCTTTGATGATGTGGTAGTTCTCGTAATCGCAAATTACTCCGTAACGAGACTGCAAGCCCACACCGGTAGATACTTCAAAAATCGTAAGATCTTGCTTGTAAATGCGGATATGCGCACCGCTGTCCAAACTCGAAGCAGTACTCGTGTTGCCTTCACGGATTACTCGCGTTTTGTCTGGTCGAAATATGCGATATATCTTTCGAGCCACAACCCATCCGAGCACCAACAAGGTTGTGCTGAGAATCGGAAACAAGCATGAAAAGACAAACCGAACGCTCTTGGGTGGGAGTGGATGGGTAGTCCACAGGCGAAGAGGAGAGTAAGCTGAGACAGTCTCGCTCACCGATACAACTGCAAGATTATTGTCATGCACCGCATACGCCTTGATAAAAGCCAAAATTGACGGAAACCACGTCGTTGCTAACCGTAACCGTGCATTCCAGCCGATCTCGAATGCGATGATAGCGATGACAGGGTCAATTCGCTCGTGGAACGCACTTCCCAGTAGTGACGAGACAGCCAGGTGGATCGTCAGGAGATCTGCGTGCATGATTGCCGGATGGAAAAAGACTTCCTGGGTACCAGCCAAGTAGTGTGCGTCATGAAGACAAAGCTCCATTAGAGCCCAGAAATCATTAATGATCCACGTAACCAGAATCACAAAACCACGCAGCACAAGAGAGGATGAGATCGATACAAAAGCATCGCCAACCCAAATTTTTCCCATCTGGAGGTTCCGTAGGATCACAAGAAATAGAACCATCATGTTGAAGATCCCGTCGATCGCGAAGTACGCGTGGATTAAGTGGACCCAAGCCCACGAGTCGCGAAGCACGGGCTCGCCTTTCCAGTTCCACTTGGTAATAGCAGATACCGGGTCGTCGTCATACCCCCAGTGGAGATTCTTGATGTTACTCTGCTCGTTGTCTGATTGCACATAGAATCCCGTACGGCTTGCGGTCACAATTTGGTGTGGGGCATTTGTCATTTGGTTGGCAGATATGCTTGAAAGCAACCACCACCCTTCGCTGTTCAACCCTAGGTTGATGTAGGGAGAGAACTTCGCAACTTCAAATGGATATCCCAAGGCCCCAGCGAACTTGTATGTCACCAAGGGCTCTTGCATATTGAGAATTCCCGCATACGTCACGAGACCAACTGGCCCGGCTTCGTTGTGGTCAACAATGCGGTAATTCTGCATGTTGAAACGCACAGCGAAGAGCCCGATGATGCTGGGATCGAGCCTCTTCCGCATTAAATAGTACATGCGCATAACAGTTGTACTCCCGCTTCTGAGTGGAGTAAAGGAGCAGTCAACGATAGGCAGTATGAGCTGAAATGCAAGTAATTCAGTGAGGTTGTAGTACGTATCACGGATGAGAGATCCCATGCCAAGACGCATGAAAAAGTTGCTGTACTGTGCCTTGTTGAACAGCGGCGCCTGGCAGCCCGACATGGAGACTGTGTCTTCTTCAAAGTAAAGTGAGTAGTTACGCGGTGTGGTATCATTCTTGAGAATTTGTACGACAAGTGGGCTCTCGTTTATCGGACCATTCCCCATGTGCTTGATCAGGTTGGTAGTTTCGTAGGCCTCAAACTTCATGGGTGCATTCTTGGCGCCGCGCAAGACGCTGATGGAAGCAATCGACGATTGGATGGAAGAGACAATGTATAAAACGGCGCAGCAGAGAGCTGCGAGTCTCCGAAAGAACGCAACCACTTTATCACGTGGGTACTTTGTGTGCTGCCGCTTTGAGTACCATCGAATTCGAGAGTCTGGCTTCACTTCGCTCATGTTCATCAAGACCTCTGCGATCGAGACAGATTCGAGTTCTCAGGTCTTCGAAGAGGACCTTCTTGTTCAGAATACTTGCTGAGTAACCACGCTGAATACTTGGCTTATGGCTACTATTTATGGAGTCTGGCTCTGAACCCTGGTGCAGAGTGTATCCTGTTTCTTTCTGCCTTGCTTCAACTTGCGGCATCTCACAAACCACAACGGCGTGCTTTAACTTTAAAAATTCTCAACAGACTTTCGAATAAGGTTATCCTAAAGCATGTTCATTAAGTCCGCTCCGAATCTCTCCCTTCTCTCCTTCACCGAGTCCAGGTTTCAAACTTGTGGGGCTGCAGTCGTTTTATACAGGTACACACGTCTGCATCTCCAGGTTGATCATGCTAGAATCATCGTGTTGAGCTGAAGCAATTCCCTGAAGCCCATCATCTCAGGATAAAACAAACGTGCGTTCTTCTGCACCGTATATGAAGCCACCTCGTACACGTACACGTCCGCGAATCGTACACGAGTCAACATCATGCACAAGATCAATGACAGATCGCTCGTTCGCATCAGCCACTTCCCGCTTGCCACAACAAACCCGTTGCAGAAAATCCCATCCGCTGAAGCAAACTTCATACCTTTAATGTACACACAGTTGTCGTAGTCGGACACAAGGCCCACGCGATTCTGGAGTGCAGCTCCCGTCGCCACTTCAAACATCGTCAGTGAGCACTTCCACGCTAAAATTGACTCGCTCTCAGTCGACAGGTTAGTACCGCGTGAGAGCTGGATCATACGGTCTGGGAAAAACCTGCGATAGATTTTTCGAACTGGTGCGTACACGAGAATGACGACAAATGTAATGGTGATCGGGAGTAAGGTCGCCAAAATGAAGTTGATCGGCTTCGCGTGAAGCTCATGCGTTGTTCGAAAGCGCATTGGTGTAATGCTGGCAAGCTTTGATGGCACAGGAATCATCCCCTTTGCTGTATCCTCGAGCGAAAACTTCACGACTGTCTTCACACCCTGTGGGAACCATTCAGCGATGGTCTGTCGATTGTTGAAGCCGATTTCGAAGAGAAAAACAGCTAGCGCTGGGTCAATGCGCTCTCGAAGCACAAATCCAAGAGCCGCTGCTAGACCAAGATAAATCACGAGAAGATCGGCATGGAGAATCTCTTCGTAGATAAACATTTTGGGCGACGCTGAGAGGATCTTACCATCTTGGATACAGAATTCCATTAACGTCCAGAACCCATTTAAAACCCATCCGCACAGGACGAGCAATCCACGAAACACGACTGAGCGAGACACCGATACAAATGCGTCCCCAATCCAGAACTTCCCCTTCATCATATTTCGGTAGATCACAAGCAACAAAACGATGAGGCTAAAGATCATGTCGGCAGCAAAAACAAAATGCATCACGTGGACCCATCCCCAAGCGTCGTGCAAAAGAGACAATCCAACCCACTCCCAGTCTCTCATGGCGCCAATGGGATCCTGACGGTACACCCAATTGATGTTCTTGATATTGCTCTGCTCGGACTCGGATTCAGTATTATGAACACCTGTGCGCCACGATGTATAGATTACGCGTGTCACCTCCGTCGCAGGATTCACTGGGATACTCTCGAACATGCGGAATCCATCATTTGTCTCAGTGCGAAACTCAAATACCGAGTAAGCCGGTTTGCGAAACGGGTATCCGAGCGCCATCACGTAGTAGTATCCATCCACTACTTGGAACCGCATGTCCGATACCACCGACAACACGAGCATCCCGAGCACACCTGTCTGGTACTGATCAGGAAAGCGATAATCTTGCATTGAAAACGAATACGTCATCAACGACACCATGTCTGGATTCGTCTTGTCGACTAACAAGTAGAACACTCGCATATACATCGACGTTCCGGAACGAAGCATGAAAGATGAGCAGTCAACGACCGGTGCGATCAAATCGCTGGTCTTGAAGAGCGAGATATTGTGCGATGTGTCACGAACGAGATCAGAGTACTGGCTACGCAGGAAGTCGTTTCCATACATCCACGAGTTGTACATCGGCGTCTTTTGACACGATGCGAAAGAGACAGAGGTCGCAGACAGGAGATACATTGTGTCATTTCGTTTGGCGGTTCCGCCCAGGTTGTCCACCAACTTGCTCTTTCGGATAGTTGAAGTGCCAGCATAGGGCGCGATCAAGTTGCAGGTCAACGATGGGTACTTGAGGGTGTCGTCAGAGACCCCATAAAGCACTCGCAACGATTTCACCCCGGCATCAAGCAAGATGAAGACGTACAATCCAGCCGCAGCGAGAACCATTACCCGTCGCAATAACAACCACACTTGGGCAGTTGTAACATGTTTTGGCTTCCCTTTTGAACTTGTGGCGGGTTTATGTGGAAGAACTTTCGTTGCTCCGGCTGGTGCTGCTTTCTGGGCCTGACGAATCGCCTCTTCCATGGCAGGATGGCTACTGTGCTATGTCCGGGGCTCGTGTTCAATGGTGGAGAAAAACAATCTGAAGCTTCTTGTTGGAACACGACACCGCAAGCCCTGAGAAGCTATCGGCGACGTGAAGTACTCTGACGACTGATTCGTACCTTTGCGCCAGATCTCCTAATGATAGTCGGTCGTTTAACTTCCGTGATATTGCGCGCCGAGAGGAAGAAGATACATCGCAAATACATCTATCTTCGTCATCGGATGATCTGTCCCATAAGTTCAACATCGGCTTAATTGCCAATCCCGAGTCAGCTCAGGATGACTCCACTGCACTCCAAACATAAGCACGGCGGAAAAGGTACAGCAGGTAGCACCGTTTCGAACATTCGCACCATGACCGTGCAATGTCGCGTTCGCGATCTCGCCTTCTTCCATGCTCCTTTTGGAGAAAACAGAGTCCCTTCCTATTGTTCCATGGAAGATACAACGGCCCCTCTGAGATCCAGGAACACGACCACAGGATGTCGATAGTGGGATTCGTTTTCACATCATCTCGTCCCGCATGCAGTCGCTTACCCGCGGCATGATTGCGTTGAACTGCAGTAACTCCCTGCAACTCACCAACTTCTGATAGAACAAGCCCGCGGTCTTTACCCCGTCAACGCTTTCACCGCAATTGCACGTGATTCAACATGTGCAAGATCAGTGACAAATCGCACATTCTTTCCACTGGATCCTATTCTCCACTTCAGAGAGCACGGATTCTGCATGGTGAGTGTTGGTGACAGAAAGCAGATATGTTGTGCCGTTGCACTTGGTGGGTCCACCAAGGTTCTCAACCAACGTGCTCGTTTAAATGATTGACGTGCTAGCGTTGGGTGGGATCAAGTTGCAGGCCGACGATGCGTGCTTGAAGGTGTCGTCAAAGACTCCATAAAGCGCTGTGCGTGCTTTGGCGCCACCTTCCAAAGATTCAAGGACCGGCTAGACCTTTGCTGCCAGTCCTCGATCACCCCTATCAGTACTCAGACCTTGCCAATCCCTCTTCAATCTTTTTTCTTCACAAACTCGGAGTCTCGGTCTAAAACATCTTGGTCACCCACGAATCAACAGTGCGAGAGCTATTCGAGTCTACTTTAGGAGTGGCGGGTGCATATTCAAAGCACTGGATACCTTACGCGGGTTTTCACAACAGAAAGTCTACACCGCACGCGACACTCAGATTTAAACCTGGATATGTCTTGCTTTGATCATACCTTTGATCATACCGATGCACATTGTGTGAGATCTCACGCATCCTGGAACGATTGGTTCACGAAACGACTTCAAAGCAAGCGTGGGGCACGATCCCAAACGAGATGCTGCTCTGAGCAATCTCAAGCCGCACGTCAGGACCGTTTCTCGGTACGAAGAAGGATTTTTCACGAACACATCAGGTGCGCCCATCGTAATCATTGGACTTGAAACCGTACAGCTCAGTGATGCACCAAATCACGCAAACGTCAGCTCACTTCGAAGATGTGATACTCAGATGCACTCTCTTTCGTTGATGTGACACGCCCAAAAAGCCATCACTGAATCAAGGGAGGGGGTGAGGTGATTCTCTCTGACTACGACAAAATGCTGACGTTCAGATGGAATAGATCGCGTAGAGTCATGGTCTCCGGGTACACGAGACGAGCTGTCTGCTGGACTGTGAATCCGTTGACTTCATAGACGTAGATGTTCTGGAATCGTACTCGAGTAAGAATCATTGCGATGATCAACGGCATATCGTCAGTGGAGACTAGCCACTTTCCTCTCACGATAACATAGCCGTTGCAGTAAACACCATCCGCACTTGCAAACTTCATGCCTTTGATGAAGATGCAGTTTTCATAGTCAGATACAAGTCCCACACGGTTCTGCAGCGGCGCCCCGGTTGCAACTTCGAAGATAGTTAGCGAGCTTTTCCAAGACAGCAACGCTTCTGCTCCAGTAGAAGCGCCTGTCAACCGGGAGAGAACAGTAGGCCGATCCGGATAATAGCGACGGTATAACTTTCTCAGAGGTACATGTGCGATGAGGAGGATGAATGATGCGAACGATGCAAAAAGGGTCGCGAAGATGAATGCACCATCTTTCTTCACAAGATTATGCGCTGTCCACAGCCGCATTGGAGACAGAACCTTGTACTTTGTCTCCATAGCGGATAAGCCCTGGAGGTAGTCGTATTTCGCGTATGCAACAGCTACTTTTTTGGTACTTGGGAACAGTTTGGCAACTGGAACACGATTAGCGAAACCGACCTCAAACAAAAACAGTGCCAACGCCGGGTCGATGCGTTCATGGAGTAAATGACCCAGTACTCCTGCCAGGCCCAAGTACAGTGCTAGAAGATCAGCGTGGATAACCGTTGGATACGCGAAGATGTGCTGCAGATCAGTTAGCTCGTTGCTCTCTTGCAAGCAGAACTCCATGAGAGTCCAAAAGTCATTCACATACCAGCTGAGTAGAACTAACCCAGCGCGAATCATAAGTGCTGAGGAAACAGATACAAAGGCATCCCCGACCCAGATCTTCTTTTGGCGAGCGTTCTGGTATACAACAATCACCAGCACCACTAAGTTGAACGAGGTTGAGATGGCGAAGAAGACATGAATACCATGGACCCAACCCCACGAATCGCGCACCGTTGTGTACCCCGACCACGCCCAAACACTCATCGCCTCGATTGGGTCTTGAGCTCGTATCCAATTTAGATTCTTCACATTCGACTGTTCGCTTTCCGCGTTTACGTAGAAGCCAGTGCGGCAAGCTGTCAAGACAGTCATAGTGGCTTCGTTTTGAGCGACGCGAGGAACACTCTCCAGTTCCCAGAAACCCTGTGAATTGAGTCGAATAAAGTGGTATGGTTGGTACTTGCCCTGCTTGAAAGGGAAGCCGAGCCGCATAACGTGATAGTAGGTTACTTGAGCGCTCTGCAAGTCATTGATATACGTCAATGTGATTGAGGCTGTTGCTCCTACTTGATGCTCTTCCGGAAGTCTGTAGTCTTGCGTCGACAAAGACCAAGTGAGAATCCCCACATTTGTGGGGTCGCGTTTGCTTCGCATTAAGTAGAACACTCGTGTTGCAGAATCATCGGCAAAAGTAATCGCGCCTGACGTACAGTCGACCACGGGTAGAATCAACTCAATCTCTGATAGAAATGTCAAGTTATACGACGTATCTTCAATCAGATCGGCGAGATTCTGGCGCATGTACCCGTTGTTGTACGTCCAACTGTTGGGCTGAGCACTGTTATTTCCACACCCATCAAAGCTTGCGATTGACTCGGATGCCAAGAAGAGTGATTCATTCCGGGGAGTCGTCACATTGCCGAGAACTTCCACTATAAGACGGCTTTGACGGAGCGTTGACTTGCCAACGTATCCAGGGATCAGCGACGACACGTACGGCACAAACGTCATGGAGCGGTCGACAGCGCCTCGCAGCACCATCACCGAGCGAGCGGCAGCCTGGATAGATGTGGAGATGTAGCAGATCGCGGCTCCGAGAACGAGAACTCGCCGCAAAAGGTGGATGGAATGGTGAAAGTTTTCTTTCGCCGAGATGCCCTTGACCGGCACACCCGACCTAGTCGCTGTCGAGATCGTCATACTTGAAGACTGCTGGTCAAATGACTCGTTTCCGGGATCGCATACCCACACTGATCGATACAAAAGTCTCTGGATCAGAACACGCAATCGGACTTGAACCTTGCACGCAGACCAAGAATAGGACGTTGGAATCGGACAAGGCGCAGACAGTCAAGACGAGGAAACGCGACACCGCCGACGCACAATCTACAAAGCTGACTGGTGGCTCTGACACACTCAGCGGTTGAAAGCTCTTGTCGCGGCATCAGACCAAAGAGCGAGAACACTTGGCCTCTCAAACTTGGATATCCCACGAACTCGAGTTCCAAAAGCGGCAGTGAGAGCATCTTATCTTGCACATCTCGGACCTATCCCGTTGAGCGAGCGCCGCCTCCGAATCCACCAGGCGTCGCGTCGTTGCTGCGTTGCGCGTACTCATTCTCGCCGGCGCTGCATCGCAACAAACCTTCTCTCTGGCCTTGGTCAGCAACCTGCCATTGCAGAGCCTGGACACCGCGAGCCATATCTTCGTCGACAGACCGATTCAGCGAGTCGCGAGCACACCGACAGACGGCGCGTCGCCGGCGCTTCCCGAAAAACCTGCGTCGGCCGCCGAACACCGCGACGGCGCCGCGCGCGCGCGCCATTTCCGCGCTCGGTTTCCCTCGTGGCGTCCCATTGAAGTGCGTCTTGGCGTCACGCCACTCGGCGCACCTCAGGCCAAGTTACGAACGTCGTCGACCACCCCATCGCCCTAACCGAGTTCGTTCATTTGATTGGTCCCCGCCAACTGACTGCCACATTGGTCGCGGGCCGATTGATGGGCAGAGTGATGGTCAACGAAAACTTCCGACGCAATCTGGTAAATTTCGAACCGCGCGGCGCGACGATTTCAATTTTCAAAGTGGCTTCACCAGCTGCGCCGCGGCTGTCGCTTCGCGGCGCCTGCCTCAAACGGCTCTCGGCGCCTTTTGTCCACCGCTCGCGGCGGCGTCTCTGCGCGGCCTCGACGGCCGTAGCGAGCGCCTCTGCGGCCCCTCGCGTCCCCGTCGTTATATTCCTTCTCTCCTTGCTCCCCCCCCCCCCTTCCCCTCCCCATCCATCGCCCAGGTTCAAACCACCAGCAGAGTGATGGTCAGCACTCCTGGGGCGCCCATCTCCCGCGGTTCCCGGTAATTTATGACGTAACTTTCGGGAAAGTCATGCCGGGGCCGCGGCCATGTGTTCGGACCGCGAGGCTCTCTCGCAGATCCCGGGACCCACAACTCAACCTGCCGAGAACCGTTCTCTCTCCACAGAACCGTTCTCTCTCTCGAAAGAAAGAAAACCCATCCACTCCAGCACTATGAGCAAGACGCAGCCCGAGGAAGAAGAAGTGCTGGCGGCGATCGCCGAGGTCGTGGACAAGAACCCGGACTTTGGCGTCAAGCGCGTCTCGAGTCTGCTCAAGGAGCGCAACCCGGAGTGGACGCTCGGCGAGAAGCGCGGTGCGTGGTGCTTGTGGTCTCTCTCTCTGTAGCTGCTGAGGAGCTCACGTGCGGTTTTTGGGGGGCGGGTGCTCTAGTGACCAAGCTGCTCAAGAAGGTGCGCTCGGACCGCGCGCTCTCGGACAGCCCCGCGGCGGCTGACGAGCCCGAGAGCAGCAACCAGGTCGAGCTCGGCCAGGACCACGTCAAGAACCCGTGGAACCTCGCGCCCGAGACCGAGACCGCGCTCGAGACCACGCAGGTGCTCGAGGAGGCCACGATCGCGGCCGCTACGGCGCAGGCGCCTGTCGCCGCTGCCCCGGCGCCGGTTGTCGAGGCCCCGGCTCCTGTCGCTGCTGCTCCGGAGCCGGTTGTCGAGACGGCGGCGCCTGTTGCTGCTGCTCCGGCGCCGGTTGTCGAGGCCCCAGCTCCTGTCGTCGCTGCTCCGGAGCCGGTTGTCGAGGCCGCTGCTCCTGTCGTCGCTGCCCCTGCCCCGGAGGCCCCGGCTCCAGTCGCTGCTGCTCCGGAGCCGGTCGTGGAGGCTGCTCCGGCCGTGCCGGCGACTGGCTTCGTCGCTGAGGTCGCTACCGAGGCGCCCGTGGTGAAGACGGAGGAGGTGGCGATTGAGACACCGGCTCCGGCCGCGCAGGAAGCCGCTCCTTCGCCGTGGAACGCCGCTCCTGAGGTCGCTGTGGCTCTCGAGGGCCACGCGCCTGCTCCGGTGGTCGTGGAGGAGAAGACGGAGACCGAGAAGGTCGAGGAGAAGGTCGAGGCTGTTGCGGAGAAGGTCGAAGAGAAGGTCGAGGCTGCCGCCGAGGTTGTCGCCGAGAAGGTCGAGGTCGCGGCCGAGCCTGTCGTCGAGAAGGTCGAGGCTGCGGTTGAGCCTGTCGTTGAGAAGGTCGAGGCCGCCGCCGAGCCTGTTGTTGAAAAGGCTGAGGCTGCCGCCGAGGTCGTTGCCGAGAAGGCCGAGGCCGTGGCGGAGAAGGTGGAGGCTGCCGCCGAGCCTGTCCTCGAGAAGGCCGAGGCTGCTGCTGAGGTTGTCGCCGAGAAGGCTGAGGTCGCTGCCGAGAAGGTGGAGGCTGCGGCTGAGCCTGTGGTGGAGAAGGTGGAGGCTGCGGCTGAGGTTGTCGTCGAGAAGGCCGAAGTCGTGGCTGAGAAGGTTGAGGAGAAGGTCGAGCCTGTCGTGGCCAAGGTCGAAGAGAAGGTCGAACCTGTGGTGGAGAAGGTCGAGGAGAAGGCTGAGCCTGTGGTGGAGAAGGTCGAAGAGAAGGCGGAGGCTGTTGCCGAGAAGGTTGAGGAGGTTGCATTGGAGGCCAAGCAGGAGGCCGTCGTCCCGGAGAAGGCCGTCGAGGAAGAGGTCAAGACCGTCGAGAACGGCAACAAGGCTGAGACCGAAGAAGTTGTCAAGCCGGCCGAGCCGACGTCGGATGCCGTCGAGGGATACAAGAACGCAAGCGTGGCACCGAAGAACTCGGGCGCGCGTACGACGATGGACCGCGAGGCCGAGGCTGGAGCCACGTGCGGTGCCAAGTGCACGATCATGTAAGGATGGCCGACGGAGACGTCGACCTGTTGATTTATCGAGCACGAAGTTTTGTGATTGTCCAGCGTCTACACTTTTTTTTTTGAATTTCCCCTCGCCTACCGAGCAATTCAGTACATAGACTTAGTGCCAGGAGGTGGTTCACTTGAACTTGCATGAAAAGCTTCTTCTTTGAAACTCATGTTAGTCGATCGTCATGTCGTAAACCATCATAGACGAGGTCGCAAGTCTCTCGTCTCGACAACACGGCGTCGAATGGACGAGTCGCGCGTTACATCAGCCGGTGCACATGTGCGAAGTCCAGACCTGCTGGCGTGCCTGGACGTCTCGTCGCCCTGTCGACGTTGATGTCGCCAGACATGTGGCGACACCACTGCGTCACTGCTGGTCCTGATCGTCAGTCGCATCAAGTTGCTCTTGATGGTTGGGAGTGGAACTCCATGGGCTCCAATGGAGGCAAATGCTCGCAAGGTGAGCCGGTCGCTCGCTGGGGAGAGGTCTCAAGAAGGTAACAAACTGGTGAAATTGCTTGAATACATTTAAATTGTTTCGTCTATTCATACAACTCATGTATTTTCAAAGTTTTCAGGATTGTATCCACTTCGTCGGGGCTCACTTCCCCACGGTCTCACTTGAAGAATCCATCAGAGGCGCGTCTTCTTCGCTCGCGCCCCCATTTTCCCGCATGCGGCTCCGCTTGTGTGCACTCGCAACGCTCGCCAGCGCGTTCTTCTCGCGCTCACTCGCGCGCCCCAACATCCTCGTCTTCTTCCCCGACGAATTCCGTTACGACTGGATCAACAATGGAACTGACTCGGATTTCCTGCACTCGCCCAACATCGACAAACTGCGTGAGCGGGGCGTCAAGTTTGACCGTGCGATCACGGCATCGCCTCTCTGTGGTCCATCGCGTTCGTGTTTTGCAGCAGCGAGCCACTACGAGGAAGTCGGCGTGTTGTCCAACCATTTTAACTTTCCGACCCGGAGGATGACGACGTTCTACAAGCTTCTACAGCAATCGGGGTATCACACAATGGCTGTTGGTAAGGTCGACCTCAACAAGAAAGACACACTCGAGAGTTTTGGTTGGGGTCACGCGGGGGATCTCCACGCGAACGAGTTTGGGTTTTCGAGAATGGTCAACACTGTCGGAGTCTACGAATCCGCGTTCCTGAAGAAGCCAGATGCGAGTGGATCGTACGTCGAGCCATACACTGATTTCCTGCTCAAGCACAACAAGACAAACGATTTTCTAGCGGATGTACGAAGGCGTGTGAACCTCTCACAGGCTTTTGATGGTGACTACGACTATCGTCAGACAGATCCCAACACCCTCGCTGACAAATATTACAATGACAATTGGGTCGCGCACGAGGCCGTGAAGCTGCTTAATGAGGCACAACACGATCCCAGTGTCAACGAATGGTTCCTCATCGTCAACTGGAACGGACCCCACTACCCCATGAGTGTCACCGACTCCATGTGGAAGTCCGTCCAGGGACGTAGCTTTCCTCAGCCTATTGACTACGTCGGAACTCTCGCTCCGGAGCAGCATACACGAACGCGAGCCAATTATGCAGCGATGATAGAGAACATTGACCGTCAAATTGGTCACATTCTTAACACCGTCAAGGATCTCGACAATACGATCGTTGTGCTCGCAAGTGACCATGGCGAGATGCTCGGGGACCGTGGGTACTGGAAGAAGAGTGTGCCCTATAAAGCCTCGGTGCAGGTACCGCTGGTTGTTGCTGGCGATGCGGTCGTGGGCGAGTCTCTACGTGGCAAGACCTCTCACGCTGGTGTGTCTCTCATCGACCTGGCAGTGACGTTCTTGGATATCGGCGAAGTTGGCTCGATCCCCGCGCAGATGTCAGAAGCCGTGTCGCTGAAGCCTCTGCTTGCGGGCCAGTCCCAGCCTCGTCGTGTGGTGCGATCGGCGTTGGACTCGTGGCACTTGTGGTTCGACGGTCGCTACAAGTATATCACGGGCTTCAACGACGAGGCTATTTTGTTTGATGTGGAGAAGGATCCATTCGAGCGCACAAATCTTTTGGACGAGCAGGATCCGAGTTTGTTGGGGCAGTATGAGGAGATTGTGCAGTGGTTGTTGGGTAAGGGCGGTGCGGTGGAGTATGACGATGAGCTTGTGGAGACACCCGTCACTCGTCGCTTTGATGGCTTTTGGTGATTTGATGTTTTGATGCTTGGTTTCGAGGATTGTTTTCCTCCATTGTCCGCCTTGATAGCCATGAGAGAAGTTCAATGAAAATGCAATCGCTTTGACAGTGTTTTGAAGCTGAAATGTCGCTAGGATGAAGGGCAAGCTTACAGATGACAAAGTGATAGATGGTATACATTGAGGACACTGATGCACGAACTTTCAACGCCTGTCGAGCTACGAAAAACGCGGCATCGAGTCTCTAATTACGACGACGCTTGCACTTGGCCTTGTCCGAGTTGCCGGACTTTCCGGAGCTCCCTGAGTTGGTGGAGATGTCCGAGGAGGCCTCGCCAGCCACGGTCGAGCTGTTGCTTGCACTGCTCGAGCCGATACTGCCATCAAAAGCTGGCACAGGGCCGTTGCCGATCTTGACGCAGTCGATGTACACCTGCCACTGGTTGAGCGTGGCCATCCAGTAGAACGAGAAGCGGTTCTTGCCGACGCACTTGGACTTGTCGTACGGGAACTTACCATCCGGGTACGACTGCTGGCAGTTGACCGTGTACGGCATGACTATCTCGTTGTCGCACCAGGCTTCGCACGGTCCCGGGTGGTTCATGCCGCCGCCGTACCACTCGATCTTGTCGGGCAGCGGCTGCGGCGACTGGTTGTCCGGGTCCGTGAAGCCGCACTCAGGCGTCATCGGGTTGCTGTTCTTGACGCGGTTGGCCGTCACCTGGTTCTTCATCATGAACTCACGCAACGACTTGTACTTGGACTGCTTGAACGCGCGACCGAAGATGTCGGCCCACGAGTTCTGCGCGTACACATCCGGCGGCACTGCCGGCATGGCCGACATGGGGATGTCAGCCGAGAAGCCACCGGCGTACTCGGTACCCTTGAACTTTGGTGCTGGCTTGGCGATCACACCGTGGGCGTCGACATGCTGAGGCACGACGAGCAGCGTGGCGAGCGCGAGCAGAAGAGGCGAGGACGTGGCGACCATACTGGGAGGTTTGGGTGACTGGTGCTTCGGTGGGGGGAAATTGCAAAGTGACCACAACTACGAAGTGAGACCGTGGAAAGAGGCGGACAAGAAGGACCGATCGACGGACAGTGAGAGTGCCGTCTCCTTCAGGGCCAATCTGGTCGGTCGACTTCTCGTGACTGCCTCATGGAGACAGCAGACATTCTGTTGGTCGTGCCCTTCTATCGGGGCAGCTGGAAAGCTGGTCACTGCTCGAGCCTTTACGTGAGTCTCACCCAATGGGAAGATAGGTCCAAGTCTGCTGTCTCCTCAGACCAGCTGATCGAACTCTTCAACCCGAAACGGATCTTTTCTCAGCCAGCGTCACGGCGGCCGACGGCCAATCCACCGCGTGCTGCAATTGATGACTGCAGCGAACTATCACCTCTCCTTGCTCTTATCCATGATTTGAGGGTTCACCCATTATCACTTGGAGTCACTGAGCGTTGGATGGGCTCACAAGTGAGACCAACATGGTGCCATATCATCTGGCGTGAGAAGAAGCTGATGAGCGGCAATCCCGCATGTTCTACGAAAACTTCTGCCTCCAGCTCGCCACAGGAAACAGTCGCTCACCTCTTAGCTGGCCTGGCACTCACCCACGATCGCGTTGGTGGAACAAGAGGTAATGGTCAGACAATCTGTCTTCCATTTGGAAGAAGAGAGACAGTTCGTTTCGTGATGATTGATTCGCAGCCTCTGCGGGACCGTTCTGGGTTTGTATTGTGGTCAGTGTTCTCTCATGGAAAAGCAGCAGGAGATCAACTTAATCTCCAAAGTAGAAACCACCAAATTTGTAAACGTCGGTGGGGCATCATCTAGTCAAAACTCACGAACGTTCCAAAGGTTGCTCAGCTCAATAGGTGAGAGGCGCGTTTCTGTCCGTCAAGTCGTGCACCTGGATATTTCGTCACCGCCGCATTCTCCGAGCGTGTCCATGAGAAAACCATGGTCTCCGTTTATAACGGAGGGGGGCCGTGGATCATGGGATTTCAGAGCGATCCACTGGGGACTGGGATGAAGCCCACCGCCACCGACTGTTTGAGGGTTCTACTTGTCCTCGCTAAACGTGCTTTCTCCGTGGTCGAGTCTGGAAAACACCATGAACACTTTCAACGACGTGCAGCCCAATTGCAGCTGACATAAAAGACCATTGTTGTCGTCCTTAGCAGCCTGCAATGCAAGACGCGAGCAATTTCCGCACTCTTGGCGTTGCTACACGTACTAGTTGATAATGTATTCCCATGCATGAGCAACACACATACAAACAGATTCATGTGAATCCACGAAATATATATTTGCGCAGTCACTCGGCGATCTTTTCACGGAAGGTCTCACTTCAAATCAGGATAACGTATCTTCATCTGTTCCCCTCAACTCCTGCATGAGGCTCCACGCGTGTGCCGTCGTGGCACTAGCCACTGCGCTCTTCGCGCACTCACTTGCACGCCCCAACATCCTCGTCTTCTTCCCCGACGAGTTCCGCTACGACTGGATCAACAATGGCACCGACTCGGACTTTCTCCACACGCCAAACATCGACGAGCTGCGTGAGCGAGGCGTCAAGTTTGACCGCGCGATCACGGCATCGCCTCTCTGTGGCCCCTCGCGTGCATGCTTCGCAGCAGGCAGCAACTACGAAGAGGTCGGCGTGCTCTCGAACAAATTCAACTTCCCAACGAACCGCTTGACGACGTACTATAAGCTGCTGCGAGAAGCGGGATACCACACGATGGCTGTGGGAAAAGTCGACCTCAATAAGAAGGACACGATGCAAAGCTTTGGCTGGGGCCACGCTGGAGACCTTCACGCGGACGAGTTTGGGTTCTCAAGAATGATCAACTCGGTCGGGGTGTTTGAATCCACGATGCTCAAGAATCCCGATGCGAACGGATCGTACGTTGAGCCATACACCGACTTTCTTTTGCAGTTCAACAAGACCGACGAGTTCCTCGCCGATGTACGTAAGCGTGTAAACCGTACGGCTGGTGCTATTGCTGAGAACGACTATCTTCAAACCAACCCCAACACACTGGCTGACGACATCTACAACGACAACTGGGTCGCCCGTGAGGCGGTGCGCGTCTTGCAAGAAGCCCAGAACGATCCAAACGTCAATGAGTGGTTCCTCATCGTCAACTGGAATAGCCCTCATTTTCCCATGAGCGTCACCGAATCCATGTGGCAGTCTGTGCAAGGACGTACCTTTCCTCAACCTATTGACTACGTCGGGGCACTGAGCCCGGAGCAACACACGAAAACGCGAGCCAACTACGCAGCGATGATTGAGAACCTCGATAGACAAGTTGGCCATATTCTCGACACAGTCAAAGACATTGACAATACCGTCATTGTCTTTGCCAGCGACCACGGCGACATGCTGGGAGACCGTGGGTACTGGAAGAAAAGTGTACCCTACAAGGCTTCTGTCCAGGTGCCCATAGTGATTGCCGGTGACATGGTCGTGAGTGAGTCACTACGTGGCAAGACCTCTCACGCTGGTGTGTCTCTCATCGACCTGGCAGTGACGTTCTTGGATATCGGCGAAGTTGGCTCGATCCCCGCGCAGATGTCAGAAGCCGTGTCGCTGAAGCCGTTGCTTGCGGGTCAGTCCCAGCCTCGTCGTGTGGTGCGATCGGCGTTGGACTCGTGGCACTTGTGGTTCGACGGTCGCTACAAGTATATCACGGGCTTCAACGACGAGGCTATTTTGTTTGATGTGGAGAAGGATCCATTTGAACGCACGAATCTGTTGGACGAGCAGGATCCGAGTTTGTTGGGGCAGTATGAGGAGATTGTGCAGTGGTTGTTGGGTAAGGGCGATGCAGTCGTGTATGAAGATGAGCTGGTGGAAACAGCAGTCGCTCGTCGATTCGACGGGTTTTGGTGATGTCACAAGAACGTGGAAAGTCGGGACGAATATGACCAGAAGAAATTATGAGGATTCTCTATCATTTTGACGCTTTGCATTGTTCTGGATCGAAGACGTAACTTGTGCAAATCAATGTAAGAAGTCGAACGGACAACAGGAAAGGCAGAGACACGAACATTTTACATTCGTTAGCTGTATCAAATGAGGAGTTGGGTTTATGCAAGTCCCACAAAATGGGAAACAGCTCGATGGCCAATTCTTCGAAGTACTTGAACACTCGACTTATCTGGTAGACCGCCAGCTCTGGCTATCTTGTAGCTTAATCGAGAATGAGCGGAGCAATCCAGGGAGATGAAGGCACAACAAGTAATGATCGAAACTACTTCAAGAATTTTTCGACGTCGCTCAATGTATTTGAAAATGAACTGGCGAGGAATGCCCAAAGCTGTGGTCACGTGAGCGTCATCAATAGCCATCAATTCGGCGTGCCACTGGAGCCTCGATTTGATCCCCGTCATACACGACTGCATCGCCCTTACCCAACAACCACTGCACAATCTCCTCATACTGCCCCAACAAACTCGGATCCTGCTCGTCCAACAGATTCGTGCGTTCAAATGGATCCTTCTCCACATCAAACAAAATAGCCTCGTCGTTGAAGCCCGTGATATACTTGTAGCGACCGTCGAACCACAAGTGCCACGAGTCCAACGCCGATCGCACCACACGACGAGGCTGGGACTGACCCGCAAGCAACGGCTTCAGCGACACGGCTTCTGACATCTGCGCGGGGATCGAGCCAACTTCGCCGATATCCAAGAACGTCACTGCCAGGTCGATGAGAGACACACCAGCGTGAGAGGTCTTGCCACGTAGTGACTCACCCACGACTGCATCGCCCGCAACAACAAGCGGTACCTGCACCGAGGCTTTGTAGGGCACACTTTTCTTCCAATACCCACGGTCCCCGAGCATCTCGCCATGGTCACTTGCGAGCACAACGATCGTATTGTCGAGATCCTTGACGGTGTTGAGAATGTGACCAATTTGACGGTCAATGTTCTCTATCATCGCTGCATAATTGGCTCGCGTTCGTGTATGCTGCTCCGGAGCGAGAGTTCCGACGTAGTCAATAGGCTGAGGAAAGCTACGTCCCTGGACGGACTTCCACATGGAGTCGGTGACACTCATGGGGTAGTGGGGTCCGTTCCAGTTGACGATGAGGAACCATTCGTTGACACTGGGATCGTGTTGTGCCTCATTAAGCAGCTTCACGGCCTCGTGCGCGACCCAGTTGTCATTATAGAAGTCGTCCGCCAGGGTGTTGGGGTCCGTTTGAGTGTAGTCTGAGTCCCCATTGTAGGATTGGGAGAGGTTCACACGCCTTCGAACATCCGCAAGAAATTCATTTGTCTTGTTGAACTGCAGCAAGAAGTCGGTGTATGGCTCGACGTACGATCCGTTTGCGTCTGGCGTCTTCAGGTAAGCCGATTCGTAAACGCCGACCGTGTTGACTAACCGTGAGAACCCAAACTCGTCCGCGTGGAGATCCCCGGCGTGACCCCAACCAAAACTCTCGAGTGTGTCTTTCTTGTTGAGGTCGACTTTACCGACGGCCATCGTGTGGTATCCCGCTTCTCGCAGCAGCTTATAGTACGTCGTCAAGCGATTCGTTGGGAAATTGAACCGGTTCGAGAGCACGCCGACTTCTTCGTAGTGGCTGGCCGCGGCAAAACAAGCGCGGGACGGTCCACAGATCGGCGACGCGGTGATCGCGCGGTCAAACCTGACGCCTCGTTCACGCAGTTTATCGATGTTGGGCGTGTGGAGAAAGTCCGAGTCGGTGCCATTGTTGATCCAGTCGTAGCGGAACTCGTCGGGGAAAAAGACGAGGATGTTGGGGCGCGCAAATGAGAAGCCGGAAAGCGCCGCGAACCCGGTTAGGATCGCAGCGGCGCGGAGAACCATTGAGTGTCGGTGAGTTGCTGGAGGAGGGGGGGGGGGGGGGGGGGGGGGGGTCGAGGTGAATCGGAGAATGAAACGGGTCCACCAAAGCTGCTTGTTGGTGCCTGTGACGGATGCTTGCCCCTTGCTCGCATTCTCAGATTCTCGAGATCATTGGCGTAATCGATGGAGACTGTTGACCTGTCCACCTCGGGGATTCAGAGGGGAGACTCACTCACTGGTGCAGAACTAGCTACAGTTTTGAGTAGGGACACCTGCGGTCCCAGGCTACCGAATGACGAGGGAAATGACAGGATTTTGTTTCCTCAACCGTGGGGTGATGCGCGCAAGGTAGAGTCACTGATGGTTGAAGGAGATCGAGGATTTGAAGCACAGAGGCGGAACACCAAAGTGGTCTGGTTTCTCGTCCTGCGTGACAACGTTGCTCCGATCGCTTCCATTGGCTCACACTCCGAATGACGTGGGTGTGAGTTTCTCCAGTCGTTGCATGTACCCATTTCTACGATTACGGTGATCATGGGAACCTGAACCCTCAGAGGCGGATGTTCCGCTTCTCACGAGAAAGAGGAGACCACGTATGTACGTACTGTATAATAAAGTGCCCATTTTACATTATCCACCTTCCTCTACCTGCGTGCGCCTCCCCTCCTCCCCCTTCTTCACACAATGGCCACGCCCTCTAAACGTCCGAATATCATCGTCTTCTTCCCGGACGAGCTCCGCTACGACTGGGTGAATGAAGGCGCCGAGACCGACTTCCTTCGCACGCCCAACATCGATAAACTGCGCGAACGTGGCGTCAAGTTCGACCGCGCAATCACGCCCTCGCCTATTTGCGGGCCGTCGCGTGCATGCTTTGCAGCTGCGAGCCACTACGAAGAAGTCGGCGTGCTCTCCAACCGGTTCAATTTCCCCACGAACCGCTTGACGACGTTCTACAAGCTGCTGCGCGAGGCTGGGTACCACACGATGGCAGCCGGAAAGCTAGATCTGAATAAGAAAGACACGCTCGAGAGCCACGGATGGGGCCATGCAGGCGATCTCCATGCGGACGAGTTTGGCTTCTCACGGTTGGTGAACACGGTCGGCGTCTACGAGTCGACTTTCCTGAAGGAACCCGACGAGAACGGCTCGTACGCGGAACCGTACACCGACTTCTTGCTCAAGCACAACAAGACGGACGAGTTCCTTGCAGACGTCAAGAAACGAGTCAACCTCGCGCAGGCCTTCAACGGCGACTTTGATTACACTCAAACGGACCCGAGCACACTCCCGGATGAGTTCTAAAACGACAATTGGGTCGGCGAGCAGGCGGCCAAGCTGCTCGAAGACGCCCAGAACGACCCAAATGTCAACGAGTGGTTCCTCATCGTCAACTGGAACGGACCCCACTACCCCATGAGTGTCACCGACTCCATGTGGAAGTCGGTCCAAGGACGTAGCTTTCCTCAGCCTATTGACTACGTCGGACCTCTCACTCCGGAGCAACACAACAACACTCGTGGTAACTATGCAGCGATGATCGAGAACATCGACCGACACATCGGGCGTATTCTCGATAGCGTCAAAGATCTCGACAACACCATTGTTGTACTCGCAAGTGATCATGGCGAGATGCTGGGCGACCGAGGGTACTGGAAGAAGAGCGTGCCTTACAAGGCCTCCGTGCAGGTGCCACTCGTAATCGCCGGCGACTCAGTCGTAAGCCCATCACTTCGTGGCAAGACGTCGCACGCGGGTGTGTCACTCATCGACCTTGCGGTGACGTTTCTGGACGTCGGCCAGGTGCCAAAGATTCCCGTGCAAATGTCGGAGGCTGTGTCCCTGAAGCCTCTGCTTGCGGGCCGATCCCACACGCGCCGTGTAGTGCGATCGGCGCTGGACTCATGGCACTTGTGGTTCGATGGCCGATTCAAGTACGTCACGGGTTTCAACGACGAGGCCATTTTGTTTGATGTGGAGAAGGACCCATTCGAGCGCACGAACTTGCTGGATGAAAAGGATCCGAAATTGCTAGCGCACTACACACGCATTGTGCAATGGCTTTTGGGCAAAGGAGAGCCTGTACCAGACGATCTCCAGGTGTAGGTTGTTCATTATGCTTCTTTAGCGCCGCTCAAAGTGTCGTTAGGATGTGAAGCCTCGGTTGTCTGGTTATTCCAAAAAGATTTACAGTGAGCGTTCCTAGTACTCTGCGCCGTGGTTATATACCTAGTACCTTATCATGCAAATGGCCTGACGTCATCCGATGGAGACCTACCGCAATGGCCGTCCCAGCTGTTTGCTCTACTGGCTTTGGTCCTCAGGCGATAAGAGCCGCCCGATGCGAGCTCGCCACCTTTGATCGTAATATTTAACAGAATCCTGAGCCGGCCTGGAGGTGCGCGCAGACACAGACGATAAACTGTCACGCACAATAGCTGTTTATCCTGAAGCACACTGAGTATGACGCTTCGCCGATCTTGTCAATCGCAATCTACATTATTGTGTAAACTCGCGCATTGGACCTTTTGCGGACACGCTTGGCAGGTTTTTGATTTTGCTCCTGTACTCTTCCATGCTCTTTTGTTCGAACTCACGTTTCAAGCGGAGCCACTGCCATACGCATTTCTCGATCACGCGAACTGCGCAATACTCGTGGGCATAGTAACTCATACTCAATCGACTTGGGTGCGCTTGCTCGGACATCGGCAGATCGTCGAGCGCATCTGTATCACTAGAAACTGTCTACTCCAATGCAATAAAGCGGTTAGATAGGTGTCATGATCCACAGCTCACACATATCACGTACTTCCTTGACCAGTTCACGCGCCATGGCCACGAGCGTATCGCGAAAGTGGATCGTATTGCCGTCGTACATCTGAAGCCCCAAGTTTCCTGTATGTTACTGTAGGTTAGGCATTGGTAGCCATTTTTCAACTCGTTGACTTACGCATGTAGACGATAAAAGCACTTTTCTCTGTCAAGACGTCCTTCCACCCAAGTGGCTCTTCGAGAAGTGTGATTAGCATGCGAAGCTTTCCAATATGAATATAACCTGTAGCGTTTACGTCGATTTCGGCCCACTTTAGCTGGAACTCGTCGAGGATCTCGGGTTCAATGAGTGGTTCGTCGGGTTCATCATCTTGCGACTGGGACTGAGAGAAACCTTCAAGGATGACAGCGATGGTGAGGTTCAGCATCACGTACGTGACAAGCAACGTGAAGGAGCAAAAGTAAAGAAACGCGATGGGGCTGCCGCAGCCGTTGATGGCACATGGACTCGTTGTACGGAGGATCGTCCACGCAGTCGGATGTGTTCGCGAGGTCATGCATACAATCGTGCCAGGCCTCACCAGTCGCTGCTCTCAATAGGAATAGAAACGCGTTCCAGAAGTTTTGAAAGTTGGCGTGGCTGTCAATGTTGTCGAAGTGTTTTGCCTTTGCGAAGAACTGGATGCCCATGGTCGCATAAATGAAGAGAATCAGAAAGAGAAGAGAAGAGATATTACTCAGTCCTGGAAGCGCAATGTAGAGGGTAAGAAGGATTTGTCTCACGCTTTTCGAGGCCTTGACTAGACGAACAACCCTCGTCACTCGTAAAACGCGAACAAGCATAGCTAGCGACCGAACTGACATCCCTGTCATAGCCTCAATGACAATGCTGAGCAGTGTTCCAAGCACGACAAGCCAGTCAAATTGATTCCAAACGTCATTAAAATAAGCACGGCCAAACGCCATGAGTTTGAGCACTGCCTCGAGCGTGAAGACGACAGCAAAGGCTTGATTTATCATGTCAATTATTTCGGTCATCTTTGTGGGCTGTCCGAAATACTGCGCGCCCATGAGCACAGTGTTGATGAGAATGCAAACGATGATGAACCACTCAAAACGTCGAGTTTTGACGAGATCAAAGAGACAGGCTCGCAATTTGTGCTTTGGTCGTTTTGTGGGACGCACAGGGACGACACGTGACACTTTCGAGATCGCCTCTATCCATCTCTTCTGCTCGGGCGAACGTAGAAAGTCGTCTCCTAGGACAGCCTTCATCTTGTTAAAGTTATCAATGATTACACCAACGAAGAGGTTAACAACGAAGAAACTCCCAACCATGATGAAGAGCACAAAGAACCAAGCCCACGCCTCGGTGTTGTCGCGAATAGGCTGCATGTCGATGTCTGTAGTGTCTATCGCCGCTATCATCACGGTGGACCAGCCCTCTGTCGTTGAGATATCTCAAAAAACGTGAGCATTGCATTCCCGACGTTATTGAAGTTGTCGTAGATGACGTCACTCCACTCGGCACCCCAGCACTCACAAATGTAGCGAGACGTGATTTTACCCGAAAGGGTTGAAAACCTGTCGCAAGTCGTATTCACAAACCAGCCCCTTTGTACATCATCCAACTGCGTCCAATTGCCAATTGGATTTGTCAAGAAATCCTGTTGGTCATTTGATAGCGCGCTGAAAACGTCTCCTTGACACGCGTATAAGAGCCCCTTGAGGTAGTTGACAGCAATGATGCTGAAAATCAAGTACAATAACATGCTCAGGAGCATAACGTTGAGCACTTCCGGGATCGCCTCGATTAGGGCGTTCACCACAAGACGGAGACCGGGGCGACGGCTAATCACTCGGAGAGGACGAAATGTACGCATCGCTCGAAGTGAGCGCAGAGATTTAAACTTTCCAGCATTGATGCGTGGCGATGCATTCGCGATCAGCGTAATCACAGAAAAGATGACAATCATCCCATCGAGGATATTCCAGCCGTTGCGCAGGTATGAGCCTTTGTGAGCAACGAGCCCAAGTGCGAGAATCTTGGCAGCCATTTCGATCATGAAGACACATGTGAACGCAATGTCCATTTTAGCGAGCACATTTTTGAGTGGGGAGTCTGGTCGAGTAAGCGGATTATCAAGCGCGAGCGAGATGGACGAGGCGACGATAAGCACGAGGATGAGGGAGTCAAACCATGTGTGGATGATCAGACGGTAAGCAAACTGCCTCAGCGGGTTGGACTCTGAAATGAAGAAAAACAGTTTCCCTTTCGGTGGCAAGATCTTGAATGGATCCAATGTTTCATCCTGTCGCGATTGGGGTTGGAGCTGAGTCTGGGCAGTAATCGATTCCTTCTTCAGTGAAAGATCACGAATACTCGGTGAACCACATTGTATGTGCGCGAGTTCGTGCTGTTCCTCTCTGCTGAAGTTGTCAAGGCCAGCCGCATTCAATGAGGTCTTGTCCATCACTCCTTTCTCGGCTGACGACTTTGTTCGCATGGCTGGAGTTGTGGATTGTAATTCCTCCTGCACACCCAGCACCCGAGCCGATTGTTGGATCGGCAGTACCTTAATAGTCGACATTCGTATCGCCAGGTTCTTGATTCGGTCAGTTCTAGTCTCAGCAGCGGTGCTATTGTTGCCACTCGTGTCAAAGTTATCGAGCAAGAGCGCGAGAAAAAGGTTCATTAGAATAAAGTTGCCGAGAACGATAAGGGTAATGAAGTAGAGGCTCGCCCCCCAGCCGTTCCCGCGCATCGTGTCGTACATAACGTTATTCCAGTTATCTCCGGAGATGATCTGGAAAACAGTGACAACTGACCAGAGCATTGAGTCAAAGTTGTTTCTCGGTAGCTACACAAACCAGACAACATTAGACTCAACTTGTAACGCATCAGGATCATCCTCGTCCACGTACGTCACCGTGCCAAAAATCAACTTCGTTCCCGATAATCAAGTAGCCATCACTATCGAATCGCATTGTGTTCGCAAAGAACTGCATCCCAACAAGCGCGTATATGTAGATGAACAGGAACAGCAGCACACCAAAGTTCCCTATACTCGCAAAAGCACGCACGATCATAGCCAGTAGCTCGCGAGCGACTGCCAGTCCCGCGCCAACTTGAAAATCCGAAACAAGCGAAAGGATCGTAGCGTAGACACAGCTCCTTTGCGTACTGCTTCTTGGGTCCCGAAGAATGACGGTGGTGTCACAATCGTCTCAACAACGCTCATGGTCACCACAAACGCGTCAAAGAGGTTAATTGTGTCCTTTGTGTAAAGACGAAAACCAAGACCAAGAAGCTTGAGGATCATTTCAAGAAGAAACACGCATGATAGCACAAAGTTTGCAATCTCGAGGTTGCTGTCAAGCCTGGATGGCATCGGGTAGTGATCGAGTGCAAGCACAGTCGTGTTCGCGAGAATAACAACCATGATGAAAGCACTGAAAGCCGGGTGGGAGACTATGCTGAAGAGTCGAGGGTACCGCGGCTTATCGCGTTGAATGTGGAGCTTTGCCTTTGCCATAGCTCTGATCTTGTCAACGCGTACTTCTACCTCTGTTTTATCTGGTACCGTATCGTCTTCAATATTGAATTCGTCCGTGATAACGGCCAACGTGAGATTCATCACAAAAAATGATGCAAATACAATCAAGGTTACGAAGAAAATTGCGCCAGCGAGAGGTGGTCCGCTGTCCATAGTCATATACATGAGAAGCGTCCACCCTTGCTGAGTGATTGACTGAAAGATTGTAAAGAAAGCGCGTCCGATATTGTCGAAGCTAGTGTAGCCCCAGTTGAAGTTCACATCATACAGCGCCGAGTTAGTCACCTTGGTGAGCGTAAACCGTGGATTGCCAAACGTATCAAAATCGGACCCACATGTCCTTCCTGTCCCACAAGGATGCTGCCCTGATACGCCTGGCACAACACAAACCTGCGAGTCATCTGCGTCGAAGGGCCAAAAACAATCCTGGGGCCGCTTCCACGGAGATGTTTCTTTGGTGAAATTGCCGTTTGCGAGATCACCATCGTCTAGCATTGGCGCATCCAGGCACCGGTAAGCTTGGGGATTTGCCAAAACCTGTGATAGATAGTCGTCAGGTACGGGCCACTGCGGCACCGAAGAGTTCATAGGCAGTTTGACAGGAAAATTTGTGAGCCGGCACCGACGATTCAAGTTGCCACCGAAGAGTTGGATACCGAGGATTCCGAAAATTAAAAAGACAAAGAATTGGAGAACAAGCACGTTTGCCAACGCTGGTAATGCCTTGAGTAGCGCGGAGATAAGTCGTCGCAATCCGGGGATCATCGACAAAGACCGCAGTGGCCTCAAGACTCGGATAGTACGAATAACTGATACGTTGGGGACGCTTGGTAACACACTGACCAAGCTTGAGAGAACGACAAAGAAATCAAGCTGGTTCCATGAGTCGCGGAGGTACGAACCACGGCTACCCACGAAACCGAGAGCAATGATCTTCATGATCGCTTCACAAGTGAACAGAATTGTGAACGGTGTCTCGGTGACCTCGAGAATGTAATTACGCATGGAGAACGCCTTTATAATCGCTCCATTCTCGAAGCTAACTCCATCACTGGCAGGATTGAGGTACTTGTCAACGACGCTGAAGTCAGACAAACCGAGTAGAATCGAGTTTGCAATGATCGCAAAGATAATCAGGCCCTCGAACGGCTTCGACTTAACAACACGAAGACACACACGCCGAATCACGTTCCTGTGGGTGAGCAAGAACAGAGACCTGTCTACTCCAGGTTCCTATGCTCACGAAGAGAATCAGTACTTGATCACGACCATAAACCAGCTCCCACGTACCAGGCTGACTTGTTTTTCGTAGTCTCTCTTCTTGTGGACGAGATCTTGTTGTACCTTCTTGCGATCTTGAATTCGCTTCTGCAAGTTCGACATGTGCACGATCGTTTCGGCTCGGGCAGCCATTGCGAGTGCTGCAGGGAGGTAAATCTCAACTCACTTGTGCAGTCGTTGGTTCTTTTAGCTCGTGACTGCGATCTTGACGTTGTGACATGATGTAATAGTCTGAGACAGGACCACGTGTGTGAGTTACCATACGGTTGATGGCTCCAGTTTCAGAACGAGAAGGATTCTTCGACCTCAGCCATGTTGTCTTCGCGATACTCTTCTGTAGAAGTCAAATTCCTTCGAACACTTCCAGCTCCACATATAGAGACCCCTCTTCCATATTGAAGCGTCCAAATACACTTTTAACGCATGTGGAGATTCTTTGAACGTCTTCTCTGTGAACTGGTGGGTACACCATGACCCGAGTAATATAACGCCTTCAATGTGCTTTCCAGATATTGTGCAGGCTTGAGGTACAGTACTCCTCCCAGACCGGTTCTGCCGAAGTTTTACGACTGTGATCTTCGTGGTTTTACAGACACAAAGCAGACACAAGAGGCTTCAAGTGCAATCTAGGCCGCCGATCGGATAAATGATCGTGTACCAAAAGGTAGAGCTAGCATACGTCTGGAACCATTGTATACCTCAGTAGTTGTGGACGAAAAGAAGAGCATGCGAATGGCCCAACGACACTTGGACCACTTTCTTTTGTCTCAACTGAATCTCGGTTGAAGAGGCTATTTCATCTTTCCACCGGCCCCAACAGAACAATTTTCCGCCCTTGCTCACTGCCATAGAAAACCTAGATCCGCAAGTGACTTGAATTGCTCTGTTGCTTTCATTTTCTTGGAGAAAGTAGTCATCTTCAGTGTCCACAACTCGAGGTAACCTCTCATGTTTGCGCTGACTTGGACCCTTCACGCATAAAACCCCTCGTTAACATTGCACATGAACCGGCAGTGTACAGTATCAACTTGCATACCAGTTGACCATCAGGGCCCCAGCCCCACGAGTAGATATCACCTTGACAAGATATGCCCATAGAGTGCCATGTACCACAAGCAACACTGAGCATGCCGCCATCAATACCATCGAAGGCGGCAATAAGCTGAGGCGAAGAAACATCATCGGTCGAGCCGTGACCGAGCTGGTGGTACAATCCCCACCCGAACGTGAATACCTCGCCGTCCGACGAGATCGAGGCACTGTGTGCGTAGCCTGCAGCGACGCTTCTCACACGGGCTCCTTTAGGGAAGTTCACTTGACGAGGGTCGAATGTGTACTCTTTGATGTTCGGCACGCCCAACTGACCATGGGAGTTATCCCCCCACGACCACAAGGATCCGGCCGTGTCGATGGCAAGTGAATGACTTCCACCCGCCGCAAGCTTGACGATGTGGGGCTGCTCCATTTGAGAGAAAACAACTTCTTTTGGCGGAAAAACGATCGATACTCCGTCTGGAGAAACCGATGCTTGGCCTCGATCGTTCCTCCCCCATGCGACCACACGACCTGCAGTCCAGCATCAGGATCCGTCTCTGTCCTCAGTATTACGCGACAACCCATTCACCGTCGACTGAGAGCGCCAAAACATGGTTTAATCCGCATGCAACCGAAGCGCATTTGAGAGGCACAGGGATTGACGCCGGTGGAGAGCGAACTCGCTCTGGACGACACTTGCCATCCGTTGATTCCACGCCCAGTTCCCCGTAGAAAGCGGATCCCCAGCCAATGACCTCGCCACTGCTCGTCACGCCGACAGAGAACGACTCACCGCCGTCCACGGCGACCAAGTCGCGCGGCAAATCGCCCCCGCATTCCCCGAAGATATCCTCGCCCAGGCCGATGCACTCCATATTTGCGCGCCAGCTTCGATCTCCTCAGATCCTTGGAGCTCTACGATCAGATCATAGAACCTGATTCAATCTGATTTGATTGATTGCCGTCCCAAGAAGAGTCTCGAAAAAATCTTGCTCGACGATGCAGTGCCAGCACGAGCACCACAGCCACGGCGGCCACGACCACAGCCACGACCACGGCCACGACCACGACCACGACATCGAAGACGCCGACGGCGATTCGCTGTATCCGTACATTGACACGAGCAAGCTGCGCGTGCTCAATGCGTTGGATCCTGCGCACGTCGCACATCCGTTCAAGCCGCACAGCGACCGCGACGACCGCTCGCGGTTCCTCAGTAGCAACGAAGACGATCCAGAGATGATCCTCTACATCCCGTACGCTGGGTTCACCGTGGTTTGTTACGAACTGGGCTGCTGACCTGGCTTTGGTACAGCTTCACGGAGGCGGTGAGCATCAAATCGATCTGCATTTCTGGCGGCGAGGATGGCGCACACCCGAAAAGCATCAAAATGTGTGGATGCTGTTTGCATGCTGTCGGGTGACGAGTGACCGTGTGGCTGATAGACTTGCTGTGGATATGATGCGATAGATTCACGAATCGAGAGGATATCGACTTCTCAAATGCGAACGAGTTGCCCGCGCAGCAAAAGCTCGAGCTCGTGGAAGACCACTCGGCTAGCGTGGACTACCCCTTGCAGTATGCGCGTCATATACCCACATGAGAAGCTGTGCCAATCTTGACGCGATCTTTGATTTAGGATCCGCAAGTTTCAGGGAGTTAGTAGCATCACGCTCTTTGTCGAGGATAGTTTCAACGGCGATGAGACGCGCATTTATTACATTGGGCTCAAGGGTGAGAGCAAGAAGGTATGCTGAGATGGAGTGGTCTTGCTCTACTGTACGTTGCTGACGCATCGTGTTGCTTGATTTTGATTAGTGGCGCCATGGCGTCGTGGAGGCAGTGTACGAGAGTCGACCTCAAGCGGCTGACCACAAAGTAGCTGATGCTGTTGGATCTCAAACACTTAGCTAGGTATTCACGCAACTGGTGCGAGCATATTCTGAAATTCATCTCGATCTTGGTGATAGTCAGCAAGTGCTTTTTCTGCATCTCGAGCTTTTTCCTCTTCTTCTATCCGTCGATCTTGGAATTGCTTCAGTATCGTATGCATATCCTCCAGAAGGTTGGCGTCATGCTCTTCACCAAGATCACTTTTGTTCTCCTCTTCATCTAACTCAGGCCCGAGGGATAATTCGAGTGACTTGCGCAAGCCATCAGATCTTGGTTTATCCTTTGCCGGGAGGGCTTCGTGTGGCTCATCTTGTCTTGTGGAAACTTCGCTCTGAGAATATGAGCTATTGCTGCTGTGGAGACCACCAATCTTCAGATCACGCGTAGAATGTACGGACAAGTCGAACGAATTCTTTCCAGCAAAGGCATCGCCATACCTATCAAGGTTATCGAAGTCATCGAATTGTGAAACACGACGACTATGTCTTCGATCGTGGCCTGTATCCCATTGAATCACCGACAGCTCATCATCTGAGTTGTGGGAGAAAGCCGAGTGGGATAACTGACTCCGAGACAATGACGACCCAACATGCTCTTCCTCTCGTTGAGATGGGGAGGCCGTTCCACGAAGCCATTCATCTCTTTGCCGCGACCACGAGTCATGGCTTTTATTCGGGGAGCTTTGGTTCGAGTGTGCCCCTTCCGCAGAATCAACGTGCACTGTAGCGCGCTGCAACAAGGCTTCGTTCTTTCGTAGCTCTTGTCTCAATAAGTCAACTTGAATCATGAGCTCGTGCTCGCGGCCAGACCACTCCTCTTGCAGCTTCTCAACCTTACCCTCGTACAAAGCTTTCAAGCTGGTTACATCCTCGGACTGCAGTACTTCTACTTCGCCTCTTAGGGCCTCAACATCCGCCTGCGCGCGACTGAGCTCTGATGATAGCTGGTCAACTTGATCAGCCAATTCGTCCTTGAGAACCATCACGTGTGTGAGTCGGTCCTGGAGATCGTCGCGTTCGGATTCCAAGTCACGTTGGTTCACTTGATAACGCTCGCATTGAGTCTCAAGCGAGCTCACTCGTGCAATCGCCTCTTCGAGCTTCCTCTCAATTTCCGAGATCTCACGTTGCTTGACTGAATCATACCTGGCCAAAGCACTCTCAACCTCGTACAGCTTGCGTTCCAGCGTCGACTGTAGCATCGCGCGCTGAACAAGTTGCTTCTCGAGCTGTTGTATGTGCTTGCGGTCTGAAGCAGTCTTGCTGTCATGCTCTCGGTGGGTTCGCTTGAGCATAAAGTTAACTTCCTGCCTCAGCCGTTCCTGGTTCCTCACTTCGTCTTGGAGTGATCTCATCAGCCCCATCGCTTCCTGCAACTTATCGCCTCGAAACGCAGCCATCGACGGCATCATATCCGCGACGTGCTCGCCGCTTTTCTTACAGCACGTATGCCACGTAAAGTGCGAGCTGCTGGCACTCTTGGCTTTCTTCGCGGACCGCGCGTGGAGCAGCTCGTTACGTTCCTTGACGATCTGAGCAGCGTATCTCTCGAGAAACTGTTTCTTCTCTCGCTCTGCAGCGACCTCCGAGCTGAGAATGCGCGAGTGGTTGCGCGCCTGCTCGAGATCCTGCTCGAGCGACGTCGCGTAGAGCCGCAGATGCGTCGCCATCATCTCCATCTCGGCGTACTTGGGCTGAATCTGGAGCACATAGCGCAGTAGTCTCTCCGGGTCTGAGGTCGGCGGCAACGGCGGTAGCTCAGTCGCGGCCACGCTGTCCTCGATCTCCGCCCAGCCCTCCGCGACCGTCTCCTTCCCTTGCTCCATTTTCCCCACAAGGTCTTTCCCGTCGTCATTCCCGCCAAAACCGTCTCGACCATCACTCTGCCTGTCCCCAATTCAAAAATGAATTGTGCGAGAAGAATGAATTGCATACAGGTTGAAGTGACCGTCATTCTGACGGGATGCAGTTGTGGAAGGCCTTGTTGACAGTCGAGAAGAAGAGCAAGGGAAAGCATGGACGACGACGGCCGCATGAGCGAGACCTCGAGCGTGCACAACCGCGGGAGAGGGCGTGGCATCGGCTCCCCACTGGGGGACATGGACGATGGAGGCGAGAGCCAGTCGCAGCAGGCGCAAGCGCGGCCGCAGCTGCGCTGCAATGCGTGTTGGGACGTGCTTCTTGCGAGCGCGCAGTCAGCGCAGACGTGCTACCGCACGAGATGCAGCCATCTCTTTTGCGTGCGTGGGCGGTTGCGGTGCACATGGGGTTTCTTTGCGCTGCTCACTGTGCTCTTCGTGTCCAGGAAAAATGCGCCTACAAGCATTTTGGGAACGGTCGTCTCGTTTGTCCGGCGTGCCATACAGGTACGTGACACTTCCTCGTGAAATTGGCAAACCAAGCGTAATAATTGCTGGATTTGGTAGACATCAATAGCACGTACGGCGTATCCAACCGGGAAGGTCGATATGTTTGGTTGATTTGACTTGATGCAGACGAGGTGGTGGCGTGTTTGAGACGTAAGTGGCCGATTTGGCCGCGCTTGCTGCTTGTCCTCTTCAAATTCTTCTCTAGGACAATCCACGGGCTCGCTGATCCAAAGGTACCGTCATGATCGTTTCTGCAACCCACGTGCTCTAATGAGCAGTCGTGTGTGTCACTTATCAGAGGATCGAGGTAGCATTTTCGACGCATGGTATCGGGGTGACTGATTGCTACTCACATCTCACAACAATGCCGAGAAGGCGATCTGGGAGGAAATGATTGCAAATCCGTCTTCGTGTTTCCGTAAGTATACAATACAGATTACTCGCGTGCTGCGGCAAAGCCTGACTTCAATATGCATCACCCAGAACATTTTCAGCAAGCTCTGGGTCAGTGAATTAGGCACCTTTTCCCAAGAGATCGACCCATATTTATTCTGTGTATGCCAGATTTCATAATGGTATGTCCTTTTAGCTCAAGTCGACGAGAGATCCTTGCGTTGATCGATCATGTTTGCGCAGTATCAGCTAGCTCAAGACTCTTACAGGTAAGCACACTTTCTGGAAGCACACTATGAGCGTATGCTCAACGGCGTATTGATTTCGTAGACAGGTGGAGTGATGTGATATGGCAGCTTAGTAGGCACTAGTACTTATCAATTCTACAGGAAGAACTCCGGCGCCAAATGGGTTTGTCGTTGGTTCCATAACGCTGAACTAAGTAGCTAACAGAAAAGCGGCGATTCGAAGTCGAAGAGCAGAAAGCATTTCAACTTCAACACGGTGAGAAGTACATCCAGTTGAAGAGTTATGCCGACCAGCTGGAGGCCGATCTTCGAGAAACGAAGACAAAGATGCAGGCACTGAATACCTCCAACGAGGAGCTCCGGGAGGTTCGTTAGCTGGACAAGATGACGAATTACCAAACTTCACAAGGTCTGCTTTAGGCATACAAAGAGAAATCACGAAAATGCCGAAACTGGGAAAAGATGGTACGACAAGACTGGGAGAACTCACCAACCAATCTCTCACGTGTCTCATCTAATGGACTAGTGCAAGGCATTGAAATCCCAAACACAGGGTCAAAACGGCCAGCGCCAGTATCCTTCTCCGTCAGGATCTACCGTCTCCGCTAATCCCCTCAACACTCAGCATATGACGCAAATGCCACGAGAAGGATCTATGGTGAGTGGTGGATCTCCATACGGTCGAATGATCGCAAGGCCCCTCGCTAGACCAACGTACCAGAACTCGGCCCATAACGTCCCGATGACTCGCCCAAACATGGGCGCCGTTATGCGACCGGAGACCCCCGGCCACATGCGACGTCCCTCTATGGCGAATTTCGACAGATTTCAAAGACCTCAACTTGGTGGTTCGTGTCGAAACCATTGAAGCGGTTCTTGTAGCACGGAGTATTCATTCACCCCCTGGATTTTGAGAAGGAAACATGCAACGTCCAGCAGTCCAAGCGGTACCTACGTCACGGCAGCGGATCGTACGACCAAAAACTCCACTTCAGCTCACGCAACGGACCAGCTTCATGCCAAAGAGGTGAGTTGTCTTAGAACCAAATTCCATTCCCGAACAGCTTCTGATTGAGGCATAAATGTCAGGCCAACATTCCAGATGTAGGGTTTCTGTGGTCGATAGATTTGTTTTTCAAGTCAAGTTTTCTCTTATGTGTTGCCAACAAATCCACGTCAGTCATCTATTTATGAAGACAAACTATGTCCCATGCCCAGCCTTTAAGATATTCAGCACATAGGCAATGGACTTCACAACCACAGGGATTCGATCGAGCGATAACGACCTGGCTGCTGCGTTTGCGATCATCGATCAAACTGCTCCTCTCTTCGACTTGTCTGATGCAGGTGGAGATGCAGTTTCGAAGACCGTAAAGTTCACTCGCGACAGACGAACTCAAAGTCAGCCTCGACTGACATTAACACCTCTTGAAGTAGGTGTTCCTTTCCCGATAGACGCCATCTTTCCCGAGTCAGTGGGGAATGAGACCACCACAGAGGCGAGTGAGCTGGCAACACTGGAAGAATTTGCGACAGATGTTGCGATTGTGAGTCAACGACCGAGGCTTCAGACGGCAGCGCTTATCTGCGGAAAACAACCCCGAGCATCTCGAAGCACTACGACTGATTTTCTGCAACCCAAGAGCATGATCTCTGACCGAACAAATCCAAACAATCCAAGCATTCCACTGCATCCTAGATCAGCTGTGTTTACAACCTCGAAGAAGAGCTCGCGCCTTCAAGCACTACCAGCAGTACAATCCAGAGCTAACTCGCCTGCTCAACAGTCAAGACCAAAGAAACACGAGCGAACCACAAGTCGACAACGCACATCATGAAGCAACGACTCATAAATATCATTCGTGGTGACGCCGCAAGACTACCTCGACAACCGTTGAGACCCCAAAGAGAAAATGATACCCTCTCGTTCAAGAAGGTTGCTAGCTGGAACTCTTACATCGCAAAACTCCAGCAGCAGACGAATGCGAACATGGCTAAGTAAAAGACCTCGGCATTGCGAGTCTCACTCAGCACATGGTTCGGATACGCTGGATCAGCATTTCGATGCGGTTTTGCAGCTGAGCTGCACGTGCGACGAGCTGGCGGCATGGACCCAGCATCTGCAACAACAAAAACCTAAGTCAGCAAACACGACTTTCGTGACTGTGGAACAGAAGTAGTGAGCATACCTGCGACTGCGAATGTCCGACCTCGGCAAGAATGAGCGTCGTCCCGTTCGTTCGAATCTGCTTGGTCGAGTCACGCAGGAGCTCAAGTTCACGAAGCGCGACCGACGCGAGCGATGAGAACGAAGAGGCAGCAAAGCAGTTTTCAAGTCCGTCCACGACTTGCTCGATCTGCTCCACGGACAGGATCAAAGCTCGGTACTGGTCGTCACGACGAGGCGGCTCCCGCGTGGTTGGTCGAGGCGCAGCTGCTTGATCCCGTCGAGTCGCGCGGAACGACGTCTGGGTTTGGTTAAATTGTTGGTCGCGGTAATCCACAGGAGCTGCCGGTGGCTGTGTGCGTCCACTCTGCCCTTGGAAATGGAAAGCAACCGGCAGACTCTTGCTGTTGTTGAGGATTTCGATCGTGGGGTCGAGCGGGCCGCGAATATTGGGGTTCGGCTGCACGGATGGCTGTTGCGGCGGCTGCTGCGGCTGTTGGTGGTACTGCTGGCTGCCAAATTGCTGGTAGTACGATCCCGCGTTGTTGACACGCTGCTCGTGGGTGACACCTGCGCGATCAAAGCGCGTATCGAGGTGGTTGTCCGAGTATCGCGTGTCCATCTTCCTTCCCGACTCGGCTGGGTACGTGCGGCGGTTCGTGTACACAACCGAAAGCTCGCTCGAGTCGGTGGGCGCCGCGCTGAGGCTGTCGGGGCGAGCCGAGAGATTCGATTTGTTCTGGTGAAGGCGCTCCGAGATGCGCGCTTCGAGGCGGTCCTTGCACGACTTTGGGACGCCATGGGTCAAGGTCGCGTTCTCGTCGTCCGACATGTAGACCGGATCCTGGCTCGGATCGTAGAGCGGGTCGGGCACGACGAGCCCGTCAATGTCGGCGCCCATCGAGTGGTTCGAGCCATCGCGCGGCTGCTCCGGGATCGTGCCTTGCTCGGCCTGCACGACTTCAAGCAAGACGCTGCCGCTGCGCTTGGTTCTCGCCGACGCCTGGCTCTTCTTCCTCTGCAGCGCCGAGAGCATGCGTGACGAGAGCGTCGACTTGGCGGGCGCCGCGCTCGCGCGCCGTGACGGCGGCGGCGGCTGCGCGCTGCGTTGCGACGACACGGACGCACTGCGGTACGGGTGCTGCACGGCCGGCGCGGCAGGCGGTGCGTCGGTGTCCGTGTCGCTGGTGGCGCGGATGCGGGCCTCGATCTCGAGGTCGACGTCGCGCTCGATGACTTGGTCGTCCGAGACGTTGCAGACAAAGCTGTCGCTGTTGGGCGCGCCGCTGCTCTGGCGGCTGAGCGCGCGCGGCTTGCTGCCCGGCGGCGACGGCGTGCGGTGCAGGAACATGGCCGATCGAGAAATCGCCGAGTGCTGTCTCGCGCTCCAGAGGCGCGTCGTTCTCCCGAGACGCGACAACCGAGCGATGCGCGAAGCTGATGGCGTGCCTTGGACATGGACCCCGGGTCATCAGTGTGTGTTGCGATGCGGCGAACTCGATTTCCACCAATGAGAAGTGTCCGTGAAGGATATTGCACCAATCATATGGGAAAGCAGGCGGAAACTGCCCCTCTCCAACACCGCGATCGGGTTTAGCAGAACTCTCTTGCGGTTTGTATACGTGGGAACGGCGGGACCGGATTTAAGAGAGCGTCCCACAAAGAGATGTGCGCGGCTGGTGCAAAGACCAGCCGCTTGCGAGCCCAGAAAGGACGTGCGGAGCTGTACAGCGACGAGCCACGTGCTAGTGCCCAGTCCGCCATTACCAACCGTGAAGAGAGACCCACTCTCCTTTTCCAGGCCACTCGGTCGGTCGTGCGTGTCAAAGGACCCTCCCTCCACCTCTTCGACTCGAGCAGCGTCCGGCCGTGCCTCTGGGGGAACTCTTTTCGCCGTGGGTCTCTTGCCCTCTGAGAAAGATGTTCAGCACGTGCAGTGTCCACTTCTTCTCGTCGCCGTCTGATCTCGCATGCAAGATCCCCTAACTCCTGTCGATCGTGCTCACTGACTCCATCCTCTGACTGCTGACTGGAAAGTTCCTCGCCGCTCTCCCTCCCGGTCTCCTCCCGATTTCAACACGTAACCGGCCCAGAGTGATCCCTGACGACTGCGCCCTCCCCCCTCAAATCGAGGCGACGCCGTCCTGAGATAAGCTGTCGTCGCCTCGACGCCTCGCCAAGCTCCACGGCGTTACGACCAAGTCTGAATGCCGTCCGAGAGCTCCCTGCCGCACAATCGAGCTCGCACCCACGCGTGGGAAGAGATCTTCTCGGGAAGACCCAGCTGGTTCTCGATAAATCGAACGTGTGGGTAGGGAGCCTCAGCAGCCACTTGGTGCGTCAAAACCACAGCTGAAATCTGTTTCGGTGACGACGATTCTTGTACAGCGACCATGTGATTGGCAATGAATCATTGCCCGACGGTCTCTGGTATCATATTCCTAGTAATATTTAGTGGTGGCACTACTGGGCGAACTGCGGGGCCGCTTCAAGCCTCGGCGACCAAGGTCGGAAGAACGCTTGGAAGGTGCCGACACGTCGTGGTCACTCGCCTCGTCTGCTTGGTCGAGTCGGAAAGGGAACGTCGCGGGTGATTTGCACGGGATGGACCAGTGTTGTACAATACCGTACGCACAAATGGCGGATTGAAGCAACCAGGGCCCACTATGCTACAGGCTGTTTGGGTGCTTCTTCTGCACACGAAAGCGATATGCCGGAGGGATCCACAGCACTGTCAACAGCACCATTCAGCTGTTGGCGACGTGATCTTGCCAAGTCGATAACAAGAACAAAGATCTTTTTCAGAAAGGTCTTGACAGCAAGCAATTGCGTCGAATCCAAAAAGCTGTCGATGGAGCCTCTACCATCCTCCCGGTGGTCTCGTCGACTGGGCTGCGTGCTTCACGATCCTCCTGGTTGCATTTTACCAGCAGGACAAACCAGACAATCTAGTCCGAGCCAACAACAATGCAGGTAACCTCGATCTACTGATATTGGATACTGCTAAAATCCGGGGAGATTTGCTCGCGTGGACCACACCATCCGGCTTCAACTATGTCACTATATGGGTAGTACGTCATTGTAATGCGGTTTATACTCGATAGAGTGACATGAACAGTGCCAATGTGCTCTGCGTCTTTTCAAGATCGCGAGGAATCTCAAGAGCTCACCATGAAAGGTGGGGAGGGGATTGCAGATACGTGAGAGGGCTTACCACAGGCCCTAATGGGATGTCCTTGTAGCACCTCCAGTGAGCGCCCTGTGTCGTGTGCATTCATCTTGAATAAGTCGAGTGGCCGTTGACCGGAGCTGTATGCGACGTGTGAGCACAGGTCGCATCGCTGCTGTTGCAGGCCATGCTGCAGCTGCACCAATTCTTCCTCTACGCATTCGTCGCGACCACGCTCGTGCTCTTTATCTACAAAGGTGACCATTACGATGCATAAGTGGTTCGTGGGGAGCTCATGGCGACCCTACTAGGAGTGATGCTTCCATACCCGCCGACTGGCGCGCTCGGATGGGAGGTGGTCTTTTTGTTTCTCTACTACGCTGTCAACTCGACGAGGCTCTTTCAGGCCTCCAAGGGCAACCAAACACAGCAACTCGCTGCACTCGTACTCGGGCTTGTGCTTGCTGTGCCCGTGATCACCTGCAATGTCTACTACCTCCAGCTCCAAACCTACGTGTACGTGTGAATTTTCGTCTCCTCTCACCAGCCCACTCACTTTTCTGCTCCATGTAGACTGCGCCTCGACGCGATCCTCAACGCCATTGCACTTAGCCTAGTCTGCAGCGAGACGGCACTCGCCCTGCTCACACTCTTAGCGCTAGTGCATCGCAACAGTGTATCCTAACGGGTTTTGAGTATATTGGGGGTTGTGTGTTTCACTAATACAAAGAGGAGGTGACTGTCTATGCGATCGTGCCGCGCAGGATGACCTGCTCGCCGTCCGCGGGCTTGGGTACAACGTGGCCCAAGTGGAAGACCTTCTCGCCGGTGGCCTCAACTTCCTGGACGACCTGCGCAACGTTCTCCTGCGGCACGATCAGCACCATACCAATACCACAGTTGAAGGTCCGCGCGATCTCGTGGTTCGAGATGTTGCCAATCTGCTGAAGCCACTTGAACACGGGCGGCAGAGACCAGGTCGAGCAGTCGATGTCAACAGCGAGATCCTTGGACAGCACGCGTGGGATGTTCTCCAGCAGACCACCGCCCGTGATGTGGGCGAGCGCGTGGATGAGACCCTTCTTGACGGTCGGCATGAGCTGCTTCACGTAAATCTTGGTGGGCGTGAGCAAGCTCTCGCCGAGCGTCTGGCCAGGCGCAAACGGACTCGGGTCGCTGTACTTGAGCCCCGAGACATCAACGAGCTTGCGCACGAGCGAGTAGCCGTTCGAGTGGACACCCGAAGACGCGAGACCCAGCACAACCTGGCCCGAGCTAACTGGCAGCGGCAGAATCGCGCTCTTGCGGACGGCGCCAACGCAGAAGCCAGCCATATCGTAGTCGCCATCGTGGTACATGGATGGCATCTCGGCCGTCTCACCGCCGATAAGGCCACACAACGACTGACGGCAACCTTCCGCAATACCCTTGACCACATCTGCGGCCTCATTCACCTCGAGCTTGCCGCAAGCATAGTAGTCAAGGAAGAAGAGCGGCTCGGCGCCCTGCACGATGAGGTCGTTCACGCACATCGCCACAAGGTCGATGCCGACCGTGTCGTGCTTCTTGGCAAGCTGCGCGACGCGGAGCTTCGTGCCAACGCCGTCCGTGCAGGCGACAAGCACCGTGTCCTTGTCGTAGCCTGCAGCCTGGAGATCGAAGAGACCACCAAAACCACCGAGGTCGGCATCGCAGCCCACGCGCACAGTCGACTTGCAGTACGGCTTGATCATGTCGACGAGCTTGTTGCCGGCATCGATGCTGACACCCGCGTCAGCGTACGTGATCTCCTTCTTGGGCTTGGTCTTGAGCAGGCGGCCCGTCTGGAACAAGCGAATCGCGTGGAGGAAAGCGGTGCCTTCGAGCGGCTGGACACGCGCCTTGAGCGACTCGGCCGAGTCGGTTGGAAGCACTGGACACTTGAGCTGCACGGCGATCGGGCCAGCGTCCACCTGCTCCGTGACAAAGTGGACAGTGCACCCGCTCTGGGTCTTCTTGGCGTCGATGACAGCCTGGTGAACTGCGAGGTCCATGCCACCGGCGAAGTCGGGCAGCAACGACGGGTGGACGTTGAGCACCTTGTTCTCCCACTGCTGGCAGAACTCGGCCGAGAGAATACGCATGTACCCGATCAGCAGCACCAGGTCGACGTTCTTGGTCTGCAGCACCTTGGAGACCTCGGCGTCGAACTCGGCGCGCGACTTGCCCTGCGATGCAAGCGCGACCGCTTCAATGTTGTGGTTCTTGGCGCGTTCGAGGATCCCGGCGTGGGCCTTGTTACTCACGACGACTTCGATGGTCGCGTTCAAGTGGCCAGCCGCGATGGCGTCGATGATCGGCTGCATGCTTGATCCACGAGTGGAGCCAAGCACGGCGAGCTTGACGGGCTTGGCGCTGTGGAGCAGTCCTTTGAGACCAATATCCGAGCGGAACTGCGCACCTTCAAACTTGATCTGCGCGACACCTTCGTAGGCACGGTCAATCGCAGCGTCGATGGTCGGGCGCACAGCCGTGACCGCGAGAACGCGACCGCCCGACGTCACGAGGTTCTTGGAGGCGTCGAACGCCGTACCGGCGTGGAAGACCGTCACGTCCTCGAGCGCATTCGCGGCGTCGATGCCCGTGATGGTCTTGCCCTTGGGGTAGCTGTCCGGGTAGCCCTGCGAGGCAAGGATCACGGTCGCAGCCGCTGCATCCTTCCACGACACGAGCTTCTTGTCAAGTCGGCCTTCCACACAGGCCACAAAGATCTCGAAGAGGTCGCTGTTGAGCAGTGGCAACAGCACCTGCGTCTCCGGATCGCCAAAGCGGCAGTTGAACTCGATGATCTTGGGGCCGTTGGGCGTGAGCATGAAGCCCGGGTAGAGCACGCCGACGTAGGGCGTGCCTTCGGCCTTCATGGCGGCGATGACCTTTTCGACAATCGCGATACACTCGCGCTCGAGCGCCGGCGTGAGGCACGGCGCCGGCGAGTACGCGCCCATGCCGCCGGTGTTGGGGCCTTGGTCGGCGTCGAAGACACGCTTGTGGTCCTGCGCTCCGGGCATGGTCACGACGCGCTCGCCATCGCTGAACGCGAGCAGCGAGACTTCTTCGCCCGTGAGGAACTCCTCGAGCACGACCTCGTCGCCGGCGGCGCCGAAGGCCTTCTCGAGCATGACTTCTTTCAGCGCGTCGTAGGCCTCTTCCTTGGTCGTCGGGATGAGCACGCCCTTGCCGGCGGCGATGCCCGAGGCCTTGACGACGATGTTGTGGTCGATCGAGTCGAGGTAGGCCTTGGCGTCCTCGTACTTGGTGAAGTTGCGGTAGGCGGCCGTGGGGATGCCGTTGCGCGCCATAAAGTCCTTGGAGAAGGCCTTGGAGGCCTCGAGCTGCGCGGCCTTGGCGCTCGGACCGAACGTCGGCACGCCGGCGGCGTTCATCTTGTCGGCGAGCCCTTCCACGAGCGGCTGCTCGGGGCCGACGACGCAGAGCGAGATCTTCTTGGCGCGCGCGAACGCGATGAGCTCGTCGTGCTTGTCGACGCCGATGGCCAGGTTCTCAAAGCCCGCGGCCGTGCCGGCGTTGCCTGGCGCGAGGAACACCGTGCGCACGCTCGGCGACTGCGCGAGCTTCCACGCGATCGTGTGCTCGCGGCCGCCGCCGCCGACGACCAGCACGTCGTGGAGCAGCGCGTTCTGCTCGTCGAGCGTCGAGGCGATCGCGCTGTCGAGCTGCGCAAAGCGCGAAAACGCCTTCTGCGCCAGCGCGCGGCGCTCGGCGAGCGAGAACGCGAGCGATCCGTCGCGCGAGACCTTGTCGGCGAGCGTCGCGAGCGCGTCTTCGTCGAGCACGACGGCGGTCTGCTGGTAGTTCCACGCGGCCGCGCGCACGACCGCGGCGGCGCCCGAGACCCACGCCGCGAGCCGCGCGTGCTGCGCCTTGAGCGGCTCGTCTGCGTGTGGCGCGGCCGGCGGCAGCGCGACCACGAGCTCGAGGCGGTCGGCGAGCAGCAGCGCGACGTCGCTGGGCGCCGCGACGGCCACGTGGGGCACGCGCGCGGCCGTGAGCGCGTCGCTGAGCGCCGCGGACGCGAGCGTCGCGAGTCGCAGGCCGCGCGACTGCAGCGCGCGCGCCGCGTCCAGCAGCGCAGAGGGCGCGCGGTCGCTCGCGAGCAGCGCGAGAGCAGTCGCCATGGAGAGAGAGAGCGAGAGAGAAGGAGGAGGATCGAGGAATGGATGAGATCGGGTGGATGCGATTGAGATGGCGGTGCCGAGGTAGAAACGGTAGAAACGCGGTTGGGAAATGGCAACCTGGTGGCACCGCACGAACAGGGATGAACTTGGGGTTTGTAAACGGGAGGGGATGGGAGGTTGCGGAATGAGGGGGGAAGATTGGAACCGGTGGTTGGTGGCACCGCACGGGGAGGGAGGATGGTGTGGTCGACATGAAATGAATGCGATCTTGAAAGGTCGCGAAAAGGGTGGGAGGGCACTACGAGATGGCACTCGAGAGGGGAACCCGGTATAAGGACTTGGCGTCCATAGTGACATTCGGACACACTTCAACTTGGAGCCCCAACTGCATTCATGCCAAGTGGTGCAAAGTGGTTGACGGTGCTGTTGGCTTGATCCTGAATAGCACCAGCCATCGCAATCGGAGAGCACTCAGTACATGGGAACATCACCAGTGGCTCGACCTTTCCAAGAGAGAGCGCCCAAATCCGAAAACTCTTTCCATGCGTCCGAGTCCACTCTATTAACATGGATGACGCGCAGGTCTTTGCCCTTCAGTGCCTCTTTCTGGACTCCAGCTGCAACCATTGCCGCGATCACTTTTCGTGGCAACTCATATGTAGATGCGATTGGCACGCATGTCGTCGCTTCCGTGTCCATGCTAATATTCGCTTGCTTCTTCTTGATACCAAGTCACCAAGTCATGTTGCACCGCGTGGCTCGACGCAGTTTCGCCGATTGAGCTTGACGGCCGGCGGACGCGAACGTACGACGCTGTTGAAAGCTCAAACTGCTGTTCCGTAGCCTTCCTCGCCGACGCATTTCTTCCGCGGGTCTACACTGCCGTTGGTCTGCGCTGCCGTTGGTGTGGCCGAGGGGGACCAAGTAGTCTGTGGGCCGATGCATGGCGGTGCAACGAGTGGTGCGCTCGATGGAGTCGATCGACGCGAGAGTCGCTTTGCTCTCTGGTTGGCTGCCATGTTCGTTCGTTCGTTGGTTTGGAGGATCCCAGAGAGCGAATGCCAAGTTTAGCGACGCGGCGACTGGGGAGAAACATAAGTCGGCGCTGTCGATGGACAGGTAGACGGGAAGGAAGCGGAGATGGAGCTTTACGGTCGGCCGCAAGTGGCGCGCCGCAACACGTCGCCCGGCGTGCTCTTCCTCAACGAGACCATGGCCAGGTACGCCAGGTCATGGCGGTATTCGTAGATTTTTAAGTCTCATAGATGATCGATAGAGCGACGGGAGGCGGCTTCACGCCTCCGACAAGTGCACGAGGCCATGAAAAAGACGCTGTGCTGGGAGAACTGCAGATCACAGGCGAGCGAGCGGCCTCGAACAACAACACGAGCGAGGCAGACGTGCTCTTCTTCCAGTCCAAGCCGCCACCGAGTGCATGGCCAATCGAACGGTGCGTTGGTGTTTTCCTTGCTAAAACACAGCGAGAAGAACCGATACGTTTGACACTGGTGCGTTCTACCAGGCCACAGAGCGGCGGCGTGCGACGACCTGGTGGGTGTTGTGGACTTCGTTTTACGTAAAATGGTGTCTCACCTCGTGTCATTAGCACCTGGCGCGCCTCCACCGTCGGTATTTGGGATTAAGCAGCGTCCAAGCACCGCGCGAGAAAGCTCACGAGCGTCGCGGCTTCATGTAGCACCTCCATCTGCAGCGAACCCAGTTTCTCAGCGCTGGGCTACCGTTGAGAACTCACCAGAGGTTGATGAATCCTCAGCGGAGACTGCGACACAAGGAGACAGCGGGCGTTCGCCCGATGAGGCCTATATGCAACAACTAAAGGCTGACGTGCTATTTTGCCACCAATTGCTCGACCACGAGCGGTCGAGGTCTCACACCCACATCAAGAACGTTCAGAGCATGCGTGAGACTGCGATCCACTCGCTTTTGGCTCGCTACAATTTCTCGTCCGACTCTCGGCAACTACTCAGCGCTAAGCGAAAGCTCGAAGAATTGCTAGGCGAGACTTTAACCCAGCTGATGAAGCAATTTGTGGAGATCAAAGACGTGCTCATCGACGGAGACACGACAGAAGAGAGACCCGAGCAGGAACCGTTCGATTCGATTAGGTTAGTGCGTCCACCAGGACCGGGTCCCCCCTTCGCCAATGGTTGTGGTCTGGATGGAGCGTCGATCTATACGGGTTGCATGGTCGGTGTCCTACAGAGAGTCGAGGTAGGTGCCTCAGACGATTATTTTCTCGTAGAAAGATGAATTACACGATGCATACGTGGACAGAAATTCCGCTCAGCGATACTCGGTCTCCACTCGGAGAAGGCGTTGCTCGTCAAGAACCTCAAGGACAAAGAGCGACATGTGGAACGACTGAATGAGCAGCTCGAGCTTTTCAAGGACGCGTTGGCCAAGGTGAAAGAATGAGCAGAGGGAATTGTAGCAAAGGGTTACACGGTCTAACTAGTTTTGGGTGACATAGGCAGTCGCTAAGAGATTCGGGCACGAGCAATGGGGCTCTGTTAGGAGGAAACTCGGTGTCGCAACGGCTGAAGAGACGGCAAAGATACTTCACGAAAGCGTCCAGGGCCCCGAGATAGATCTGGACAAGCAGCTGGAGACTGCGGCGAAAGTCAATGCGTTGGAGAAAGAGCGGATACGACTGGAAGAGCAGATTGCTAACCTTCAAACAGATTACAACGCCATGACTGAGAAGGTCTGTGTCAAGTCCCAGATTCATCCGCGGCTGGCTGAACTGATTTGGGATTGATGGCAGTGGAAAGCTGCTAAATTCGAGGCTGAACAGAATGTGCTAGGTGTGGCAGCAGCAAAAGCTGCTCTGAAAGACGCGGTGGAAAAAGCTGCCAAGGACGCTTACGAGAAGGTAGGCCCATGGATATGAATGAGGTTATGAGGTGTGTGGTGTGAGTTGCTGAAATCGACGCGAGGCAGGCTGTTATTCGAGACGAGAGAGAGCGAGATTTGGATCAAACGCTCACCGCCTTGAGAGAACGATATCGACACCTAGAGGAGTCTGCAAACCAAGAAAAGCAGGCTTTGCGAGACGACAACCGTCAATGCACGGCACGAATACGGAAACTCGAAGAAGAGCTCAGGAATAAGGCACAGCAGCAAAACGACGCGGTCAAACGAGAGCGAGAGCGATCGGATTTGCTAAATAACCAACTAAAGAATGCCGAGAAGAAGCTCGCATTGACTGAGAAAGACGTCGAGAATTTGCGTAAAGAGCGAAATCGAGAAATCGCGATCCAGACTCAACTTCGACAAGAGGCTAACAGTATGTTGGCGACAATTGAGCAACTCAAGGTCGCCTTGCAGCAGACGCAGACGTCTTTCTCGAGCCAAGAGGTAGCTCTACGTCAGGCGGAGCTGAGACTCACACAGGCTCAAGCCGATGCCGAACGCCAAGCCTCGGTTGTGCAGCATCAGGCCAATCAGCTCACTCTGCTTGAAACGAAGCTTAGCCGTTCGGTCTCACTAGACGAAGACGCGTTACGCCAACGCCAGAAAGAAGAAGAGACCGAGTGGCACCAGAAGATCGCCGCAGCGCAGCACGCGCTGGCGGTTGAACGCCAGACTATTGCGTCGTTAAGAGAACAACACGGGGTTTCGCTGACGAGGGAGCGAGAGCGAGCGGATCACACGGCAGCTCAAGCGAAAACTATCGCACTCGAACTCGAAACGGCAAATCTTTGCCTCGCTGAGCGGAAGAAGCAGCGCGAGCGCGAGTGTCAAGAGTTTGACGAACAGAAAAAGCAGCTACTCGCGCGAATCCACGCGTTGACCATAGAGATCGAGCTGGCAAAAGCCACGATCCAGCAGCACAACGCGCAGCCGAAGTTTGATGACGAGAAACAAGCGCTAGAAAAACGGGTTTGCGAGTTGGAGAGCCAATTGCGAGACGCAGCGACCCAAGAGGCTCGCTTTCGAGCCGAAATTCAGGCGAGTGAGTGTCGCTTCAACGAGATGTTTGCGTCGCTACGCCAGCGTATGAACGAGGAGATTCAGAGCTGCAAGTCGGCCGCCAAGAACGCGCTCGCCGCGGAACTCGAGATCCGCGAGCAGCTGAGCGTTGTCTTGGATGAACGCGACGTGCTGCTTCATAAACTTCAAGATGAGCGGGCGACACCACGGGGCTCCGCACTCTCGGAAGCCCGCGTCGACTTGCAAAAGGCCCGGCTCAAGATCGCTGCACTCGAAGAAAAGCTCGGAAAAGTTGACTCATCCCGAGGTAAAGATCCTGACAACAAGGCCGCGTTGCTCGCGGCACGAGAACGGAAATCACTCGATGATCAAAAGTGAGTCGGGCTTTGGTTTTTGGCTGTTCGTATCTCAGATCGAGAGTACTACTTTGTTGTGTGCATAGGTCGCTCAAGAAGCTCAAGCAGGAGCTCAATGCCGAGAAGAAGCAGCTGAAGGTAGAGCGAGAGGCCCTGGTTACGGAGAGGAGTCGAATCGACAGCGACAAGAGCAGGAACCAGGACGAGCACGCGCTTGTCCGGCAGACTGTTTCCCTCTTGGCGTCCAGACTCGCGTTGCAGCTGCAACTCCTCCAGATCCTCCCAAGCGACCAACGCGAACGCACGCCGCGTACGCTGGTCGAGTTTGCGCAAAGCCTGCAGCGTGACCAGAGCGAGTTGTGGCGAGAGATGCAGACCAAGTGGGAAACGCTCCAGCACGAGCTGGACGAGGCCGACTGGCAGCTCGTGCATTTGCGCAACCGCCTGGAAGGTCTGGATCTCGAGTCGTCAGCCAGGCCGCTCGCTCGCCCCAAGACCCCGAGCGCGAGCCCCTTCTCGGACGCCGTCGCCGCCGGGCGAGAGACCGTGCCCGTCGCCCAGCAACTGCTGTCTGCCAAGCCCGAGCCCCTCGACTCGCCCGACGAGGCCACTACTGCGAGTCGCTCACGAGGTAGGTCATCGTTGTGATCCCTTGCCTGTTCTCTAGCCATCCACCAACTTGGTTGCCCGTGTCGACCAGATGAGGACCAGGACACGTTCGCGGCAGCACTGGCCAAGGAGATGCGAGCGATGAAGGCGAGCTACGAGAACCAGCTCGAGCAGCTCACGCAAGAGCTCCGCACGGCTCAGCGGCGTCGCGCCGAGTCGAGCCAGCGGCTTCGCAGCGAGCTCGAGGCCGAGAAGCGCCGCAGCCAGCAAACCGTACGTAAAGGGTGATCTGAGATTTGGCGTGATTTCCTGACCGCCTTGAGCTCACGTGGCTGTCTCGACTGACCCAGATCGCGCAGTTGACCGACCGATGTACGGCGCTCGAGGCGCAGCTGCTGGCCTTGCAGACCGCGTGGAGAAGCCTCGAGGAGAGACAGCTCGCGCTCGTGCAGCAGCTCCAGGGCGTCGAGTCGCACGTGGCACGGTCTCCGTTATTGGAAAAGCTCTACGAGGCCGCCGAGCTCGCGTGGCGCGAGGAGCTCGCGAGGAGGCAGCAGAGCGAGGCGCAGCGCGTGCAGAAGCTGCTGGCGTACTGCGGGGCGTCGTCGGTGGCGGTGCAGCGAGACGACAAGGAGGCGGCGCGGCTCCAGTGATTCCTAAAATTTAGTTATCCATGTGCACTCGTGGCCTGTCCATGGAGCCGGATGACTGGCCTGGAACAGAAACTTTCGGCCGGAGACCATCACTCTGGCGTCATTTATTTTGTAACTTTTGGGTTTTTTTGTTCTCGGTCGAATGATGCATCATCACGGGGGGGGTTCCCAAAGGCGGAAACCGCCAGCACGCCCCCCTCTTTTGGCTTCAGCCAGAGACGAGCCAGCGAGAAAGAGTGGGAGCGAGGGAGGCTGCCGACCACTCTCTGTGACAGCTCGCTGAATCAGCTGGTGCGGGGGCGAAAACCTCTTTCTTTCGATACAGCTTGCATGCGAGACGGGAAGCCGCGAGCGTTTCGGATACGCTGAGAACCTGTGAGACATCATAAGATCGGACTGAAGCGCAGCAAAGATAGCCTGATACACGCGCCGGTCGTCGCATTGCACGGCGCGAGGTGGCTTCAGCGCCGTCGATCCATTTCCACTTCACCTCAGAATCGACGGCTGCTCATCTGCGGGTTCCCGTGAGCCGTCAGTCGGTTCAGTTGGAACCACGCGGCCAGAAGGAAAGAGCGGACGAGCGTGGTTGGTGTTTTTTTTTTTTTTTTTTGTCTAGACCGATTCTGAACAATCGCGCGATGCGCCGCCAACTGTGATTGTGCCATCGACGAGGCTTTGTGGACGGATGGCTCGGCGCGTAACACGGCCGGGGAGAACCAGATGCCAGCTGGTGGGCCCCTCGATCGGGCAACTTCAAACACGAGCTACTGTATGTCGACGGGCACCAACCAGGCGAAAAAGAAGACCGCGGATTCTTTTTGTCTTCCCGCCTATGGTCATTTTTTTCTAACTTTGTGCCGCGTCCCAGGCACGACACTCAGATTTTTTTTTCGAATTCAGAGGAAACGTGGATACGCTGCCGCTTCGCAGCCTGCGAAGAGGCGATTCTGCAGACGGTTTTTTTGGTGATTTAACAATCGATCCGAGGGTTTCTGGGTATTTTTTAGTTTTTTTTATTTATCTTTCGCCGAGTTGGCTCAAGCATGAGGCCGCCAACATCGCGAGCTCTCCGAAAGAAAGCCGGAGGGGACCGCGAGGTCAGATCCAGACCCAACATATCACTCTGAAAATGGAAACTGAGGCACCGGCAGTACATACCGTCGCGTGCATAGCAGCGTGCAAACACGCGATTTGCTGCAGTGCAATTGCGACTTTTGGTCCCGCTCTCCTCGACAAAATTCTGTTTTTTTTTTCTTTTCGCCAACAAAATAAACGCGCGGATCTTTCAGTCGCGACGCGACTCGCCGACGCCAAGCAGATGAGCCCTCGGCGCGGCGCATCTCCTGGATGGCCGCGCCCCTCTCGCCCGCCCGCTCGCTCGGCGCCGCCGCGTTTCGCGCGGTCGTCGGCGCCAACGTTGGCGCGATTGGCGTCCACGCTGGAGTCCACCATCCTCTCGGTCCCACTCTCCTCACTCTTTCACTTGATCGATCACGGTCGGTCCCCCTCATTGCGCAACCTGCACTCCGCCAGAGACGTGTCTCACCCGCTGCCGCGTCTTGGGAGCCCTACCCCGGATGCACTGTCTGCGTTACGTGGTGGGGCGGCGATATAGCCAATGAGCGTGCGTTGGCGCCGGGGAACGTCTCAGCAGACGTCACCTGGCGCGCCTGGGTTTTTGGGTCGTGGGGACCCATTGACTGAGTCACTGTGTGCGACGCGGCCGCGTTCCCATCCCAGGAAACCCAGTCATTCCCTGTTTGTTCTCTCCGGCCGAGCGCAGGTTTTTTTTTTTTTTGTTGGTGGGTTTGTTTTGTTGGTGCCTGGATGGACTGGATCCGCGCCGACGCCAACGTGGGCGCCGCGTTCGCCGACGCCAACAAAGGCCGCGCCAACGCCAACGGCAGCATGCTGCTGCCCATGCCCAGTAGCTCCTCGACGAGAAAGTACGACGGCGACGCCTCCATGCTCGACGACGAGGACGCGCAGCTCGCGCAGCAGCTGCAGTTCCAGCGCGAAGAGATGCAGTTCACGCGCCCGCTGCCGCGCATCACGCCGCCGCCCTCGCACCCGTTCCCGTCGCAGTCGGCGCAGCAGAGCCTCACGATCGCGCGGCCGCTCTACCACGCGCCGACGTCTACGGCGACGGCCACCGCGCACGCGTTCTCGTACTCGGACGCCGCCTCGCCGCTCCAGCGCCCGCTCTCGGCGCTCAAGACGCCGCCCACCGTGCCGCCCGTGTCGCCCTTCGCCGGGCTCGCGCTCTCGGCGCCCGCCAAGTCCACGATCGGCGCCAAGCCGCCCGTGAACCCCTTCAGCACGGCCGGCCTGCTCGGCGCGCCCTCGGTCGAGAGCAGCCCGCGGCTCCCGTCGCTCGACGCCTTCCGCGCCGGCTCGCCGCGCAACCTCAAGATGGGCATCGCCTCGCGCCCGCCGTCGCTCTCGCTGCGCGGAGGAGGCTACTCGGAGTCGCCGCATCTCGGCCCGGCGCCTTCGTCGTCGTTCGCCTCGACCGTCATGTCCACGCCGCTGCCGAGCCTCTCGAGCTCGGTGCCCTCGCCGCACCACACGATGGCCTCGCCCTTTTCGCAGTCGCTGCCCGGCATGTCGTTCCTGAAAGAGCGGCTCTCGAGACAGCAGTCGTTCGACGGCGACGAGAGCGTCAACAACGGCTCGTCGGACGACGAAGAGCGCGACTCGGCGCTTCTCATGATGCGGCTCAGCTCCAGCGTGCCCGCCGAAGGCATGGCCGACGCGCTGAACAACAGCCAGCGCAGCGGACGCGTCTGCCGCTACGCCGACTGCAACAACATTGCTCGCTCGCGCGGGCTCTGCCGAACCCACGGCGGCGGCAAGCGCTGCTCGCAGCCGGGCTGCGACAAGAGCGCCCAGGCCAACCGCAAGTGCATCGCCCACGGCGGCGGCACGCCGTGCTCGTTCGAAGACTGTGAGAAGACGGCCCAGTCGCGCGGGCTCTGCAAAGCCCACGGCGGCGGCGCGCGGTGTAAGCACCCGAACTGCCCCAAGAGCTCGCAGTCCAAGGGCCTCTGCCGCGGCCACGGCGGCGGCATCAAGTGCAAGGAAGACGGGTGCGAGAAGTGGGTCCAGAAGAACGGCTACTGCATCAAGCACGGCCGCGAGCGCGCCATGACCCAGTAAGTTAGTCGAGTATTGTAGTAAGTGTCGCCCGCGCCAAGCCCCCCCGTTCGCGTCGGCTCCTTCTGTGCAGTTTTATCAAGGTGGCGTCGCGGGGGCAGATCGCGTAGCGGGTCGAGAGCGCCGACCCAGTGGGGCCCTCAGCCGTGTCGGAGGTCTCCTCTTGTCGTGGAAGAGAAGGAAGACGCGTTGACGGTGAGCAAAGCTGCTCGGTCGCTGATTATAATAAGTCAATTGTAGTCCACGCCGTTGGGAAAAATGTATTCACGTTGGTTTATTTTGGCTCGCTCGCTGACCGAGAACGATGCGCATGCTCGTTCGAGTGCTCCGAGCGAGCGTCTGGGTCTCGTCGACCTCGCTGGAGCACGAGGACGAGTGCCTCGCCCTCGTTCGGATGCCTGAGACGAAGCCCTCGGTCGCGTTCGGACGACTGGAGAGCCTCTCTGGCTCGGCTGCAGCGACCCAGAAGCCCCGATGGCTTGTGGCGCCGGTGAAATGGAACGACGCTCAAGTCGCCGAGGCGTCATCCAGCGACGACCACGCGACTTTCGTCGAAATTGTTCTCTTCGTCTTGTCGCGAGCGACACGTCCACGCGACAAGAAGCCCGCGTCCATCGCCTTCGTCGCGAGCTGCAAGTTGCAGTTGTGCGAGAAGGAGCTCGAGGCCCTGAAGAACTGCCAGGAAGTCGTCTTTAAGGCTGAGCTAGAGGGAGGTTACGGTAGTGTCGAGGTCGCTGTGAAGCGAGCCGAGTCGAAAGAAGACGGACAGGAGCGAGTAGCGGACGCTGGAGGCGGCTCGTTCTCGGTGCAGTGGACGTCAAGCGAGGCTCTCGAGCGAGATCTGGCTCGTAAAGAAGCCTCGAGGCGAGAGGCCGAGGAGACGCTACTTGAACGCCTTAAGATCGTCGAGGCCATGGCCCTTCGACTAAGAGAACTACGGAGCCAGGGCGTGGAGTTGTTGAGACGAAAACGAGCAGCACGCGTGGTCCAACGAGCGTATCGTGGCTGTTGCGAGCGACGATGCGAGCTCCAACGACAGCAACAGCGTGAACAAGAGCAGAAGGAGCAGGCCAGGAAAGCCGCTCTACGAGCCAAAGTCGTCGAGCGAAACAAGAAACGCACGCAACGATTGATTGAAGAGTGGACAACGCGCCCACGCGAAAACGACGGGAGACGCGACATGGAGGAACCTGGTTCGAATGTGAACGAATGGGTAGAAAGAGAGAAGAAAGCCGCTGCGATCAAACTGCAAGAGACGCAGGCTCGGCTCAAGGCTGAGCGCGATCGCAAGCTCGAGGCTCTAGGATTCAATCTCTCGAGATCTCGAGATCTCGCGTGGGAGCCAGCGAGCCCGCTGCTCAGTGGAAGTCTCATCCATGCCGTCCAGCAATTGCACTTGCGTAAATAGTCCACTGAGTGGGGGGTTTGTCAGTTAAAAGAGTTAGTAGAAAGCTGGCTTCTTAGTCATCCATGGCGGCGTCGTCGTGGTCCTCGTCGTCGTCGTCATTGTCCCCGATTTCGTCGTCGACGTCGAGCGAATCCTCGTCGTGAGCGTACTTCTCATCCTTGAACTGACACAGAATCTGTCCACACACACACACACGTAACCAAAATGCCACCGTCAACACTTGCGCGGCATCCCAGAAACCAGAAACGGAAAAGCGACGGTCGACTCACTGGATACATGGCCGTGAAGGCCGCACGCAAGTCCCGGGTCTCCTTCGCCCCCGTGAACACGACTTTTCCGCTCACAAACACCAAGACCTTGACCTTGGGGCGCTCGAGGCGGTAGATGAGAGCAGGATACACCTCGGGCTCATACTGGAGTCGGAATCTGATTAGAAATCTCGCACGAGAAGAAAAAAAAGCAGAACGAGTATGAGACACCCACGAACCGTGCAGGCGTCGCTGTGCGCGAACGAGAGCTCTTCGAGCAGCACGCGGAAGCCCAAGTGGCAACTTCCGATGACGTTCTGGATCTTAAAGTCGATGAGATTGACGCCCGGGTAGTCCATCTTCTGGATGATCTGCGTAAACTTGCGCGCCGCGACCTTGATGCCGTCCTCCGAGCCGGCGCCCGTGCAGACGAGCTTGCCGTTCGCGAAGAGCATGGCGGTCGCGCGCGGCTGCGCGAGCTTCATGAGCACACAGTTCTTCTTGGGCCCGAACTCGGCCTTGCGGTGGGACTTGGCCACGACGTTGGCGAGGTCGAAGCGCAGACCGAGGTTGGCCGATGACACAAAGTTTCTACGCGACCACGGAGCCTGTGAGAACGCGAGAAACGGCCATGCAGGGAAGAGAGAAAGGCGCACTTGATCTGCAGCTCGGGCGGTCGCGACGCGGCGTCGGCGAGCGCTGCGGCCATCGAGGGCGAGCCCATGCTGTCCATCATCTATCTACCTTGCTGATAGGGACGTGGTCCTAATGCTGGGGTTGGGCACTACGAGCAGCTCCCCCGAAAGAGTGCCAGTGCGTACTTAACCAAAGAGTAATAAAGTTCAATGGGTACATTGGTGTGGACCACAAAAGTCTCATCTGAGCCACGCAAACTGGAAAGTGAAGTCGGCGCCTGCCGATAGACAAGCAAGTGAGAACAGATTCCTACAAGTAGAGACGCACAACGTACCTGTGTGGGCCATACCCGCGGCGGAGATGAGTACGACGCTCATAATGAAGTTGTTCTGCACGATCGCGAGATGGGAGTCGAGCGCGAACGCGAGCTGGCGCAGCGGCGAGAGCCCCACACAGCGGCGCATGACGAGATCTAGCGCTAGCAGCGATGCTAGTTGCAATGACCCGTAGATCACGATCATTTGGTTGGTTTCGGCGACCTGCGTCGCCGATGTGTCGCGTAATTGTGGAAAGTAGCGGATGTTGGGCACAGCGCGCAGCCAGTTGGCGGAGAGCAGGTAGACAAACGGGATCACGCACTCGACGTACTCGGTCAGCACGATGTGCTCGTACTGGAAAAGTATGCGCAATGACTCGTCCACAAGATCAGTCTTGGCGCGAGTGACGTCGTTCGCAGCTGGCGAGGACGGAACCACTTTGGACATGGAGAGAGATTGCCGTCGAGACCTCGACAGGGCTCGACTCGGAGGCCCAGCATACAAGTTGAGCGCCTCTAACCTCTTCAATGGGATCACAGAAGCTGATTTGACGAGGCCTATAAAATTCTGGGTGCCGCAGAGGCGGATGCGAGCAAGTGTCGCTTTTTCAAGTTGCTCTGGTGTCATGCAGAGCTCGCGCGTCATTGTGAGGAGCTCCGAACGGAGACGCATGTCCTTTGTGTGCTGTTGGTAGAACTGCTGGATCGTGCCCATACGACGCGCTGTCTTCCACACGCAAAAGGAGAGGTGAAGCACATCTGCAGTGAGAAGTAGCGCAGCCGTCAGCGCGGACCCAGTGCTTTGCATCGACGTCATGACGTAGAACGCGTTGAAGACCTCCACAGTAAATACAGCTGTGACCGGAGTGAGGTCTTCCCAGTAGAGACTAAAGTGAGCCGCCACATTTCGGAGCGCGATGCGTGTGATGGGGAGCAAGACTACGAACACAAGTCGCGCGGTCGGCTCCAGTCGTAGGTACAGCGCATTGTACGCGGGGTACACGAAGAGCGGTGTCATCTGAGTCATCACGAGTCCTACAAAGTCTTGCAGTCGGGGACGCGCCTCGGGAATCGTTGCGATCGCTTGTCGTCCGATCGCTGCCCCTGGGACCACGACAATGAATACTGCAAAGAAAACCGTCGCGATCGCGAGTGTGAAAGGCAGTGGGAATGTCCAGCAGGCAGACATCATAATGAGAGACCCATTGAGACCGACTGAAACGCACAAAGAAAGCACCAGGCGGAGCTGCTTCGTGATGGGAAGCTCAGGGATCATATGCTGGGCCTGCCGGAGAACACCCTCCGCGATGAGAAGAGCAGCGAGACTGGCATAGGCGAAGAAGCCCAAGTTGGACGCCCAGCCTCTCGCTGGCTCGGCGAGCGGAATCAGGTTCATGAGGTTGACGACTACGACGACGGGAAGAGGTGTAGTGACCAGCACGAGCGTGACCCGGAGCAGCGATGACGATCGACAGTAGTCGTCGAGAGCCACCATGCGCGCGACCGAGTAGCGGCCGCGCAGACTCACCTGCGACCGGATCCAGAGCCTCTCAATTCGTCGCCACAGCATTGGAACATCTGCCACGATATTTCTCTAAGCTAATCATAGCCACATCATAAGCAATGCAAAATGTGCCCCGAATTGAAGTGGCCACAATGAGCGAAGCGGTAAAACGCACCAGAGAGTGTGCAATTTAATGATGGTCTCACTTGATCCACGCGAAGTTAAACGTGAAGTCAAAGCCTGGGAGTATCGGATACCATCAGCAATACTTTCTTCGAGAGACTGACGAAAGACCCATTCACGCACCTGTGTGGACGATTCCGATCGCAGAGATGATCACAACGCTCATGAGTAGGTTGTTCTGCACGATTGCCATGTGGGATTCGAGCGCAAACGCAAGTTGGTGTAGCGGTGAGTACGCGAGGCGGCGAGCGAGGGCGACGTGGAGAGCCAATAGTGAGAACACTTGAGCTGACGCATATATGAGGATCGACCGTGCGGAGCTGTCCAGTAGCTCGGTCGGCAGGTCTCGAAGCGGTGTGAAGTATTGCAAGTTCGGGAGACGGCGCAGCCATGTGGTTCCAGCCACGTGGATGAATGGGATGATACACTCGACGTACTCGGTTAGCAAGACGTACTCGTACTGGAAAAGCGTTCTCAGCGTCTCGTCGACGAGTTTGCTGTTGACGCGTGAGGCCTCATCCTCAGGACTTTGCTCAGGCAGGATGTGGGCCAGCGAGTGACGCTGCCGGTCGCGTATACCCGTATAATATCGTGGCTGAGCGTAGACGTTAAGCGCGTCGATAGCCGCTAGTGAGGCTTGCGTCTCATCGCTGGTGGTTCGCAGGACATGGTTGACTCCGTAGAGTCGTATACGGGAGACCACTGGCTGGCATAGTTGTTCTGGTGTCAGGCACAGGCGCTTAGCCTCTTGGAGAAGACGTCGAGTCGCCGACCGCCTCCGGCTCTGAGTGACATGGTTGGGCTCCCTCCAAATCGCATCCATTCGACGCAGAGTTCCTCGCACACAGAGAACCAAGTGAAGAGCGTCGATCACCAGAAGCAGTCCAGCGGAGAGTCCGAAGCTGGCGGTCGGGAGAAAACTCACGATGTAGTACGAGTGGAAGACCTCGACCGTGAATACAGCCGTGATGGGCGTGAGCTCTTCCCAGAAGTGACTAAAGCGTGCCGCGAGGTTGGCGAGCGCCAAGCGCGCGAGTGGGAGAACCATCATGAAGACTAGCCCCCAAGCTGAGGGCATGGCCAGGTACATTGCGTTGAAGGCAGGGTAGATGAAGATCGGGATGAGTTGAGTGTTAATAATGCCAACGAGGTGAATGAAACGCGGACGAAGCTCGGGCACAGATCTTCGTGCTTCTCGGCCAATGATGACTACCGGGAGAAGAAGCAAGAGGCCGCAAAAGAGAAGAGCACCTGGAAAGAGCGTGAACGGGATCGGAAATGCCCATACCGATGCAATTACGATGAGCCCCACGATATCTCCGACGGCCACACCAATAGAGATCACGAAGCGAAGATATGCAGACAGCGGAAGTTCTGGGATCATGTGCTGAGCTTCGCGGAGGACACCCTCGGCGATTAGGAGTGTCGCGATCGCTGCGAACGCCCAGTAGCCGTAATTCGCTGCCCAACCGTCTCGAGGATCTGCGAGTGGGATGGAGAGCATGGCGCAGACGACGAACACGACAGGCAAAGCTGTAAAAACCAACACAACCGCGACACGAATCGCCGAAGCCGAGCGACAATATTCTTCGAGAGCGACCAACTGCGCGACCGAGTACTGGCCGCGGCGACTTACCTGTGCACGCAACCACGCGGCCTCGAGCGTCCGCAGTACCAGAGACATTAAGCGTGCCCAAATGATACTAAGAACGCCAGAACGACAATAACTAGACTTAGAGCCAAGTATGCCTATCAATAGGCTTGCGCCTTTGAAGGAATTGGGTCAATTCCTTCAAGGGAGATCCACCGACTTGTGGTCGCTCCATGAGCGCGATGGTGCCGTCCACTTAATTCGTGAAGTGGCTATCCGCGATCTACACGACCTCGGGCCTGTCTCCTCTCTACGTCACGCAGAATCGCTCGCTCGACGGGCTACAGGCAGAAAGAGACTACAGTTTGACCCACACCCGATGCTTTCTCCCATTCTCCCCCTCTGGGGTGATGCGGAACGGTTCTCCAAACGCAGCCTGAGACACATCATCTTCGCGCCACGACAACAGCAGTGTGAACGCGAACTTGAAGAACGCAGGTCCAAGGCGGAGTCCTGCTCCCTCGACTTCAGTCTTGCGCTTGACCAAGTTGACTGGTCGGAAATCCATTCCCTCGAACACAGCTCCAGTCGTCAGCGCCTCATCTTCCACAAAGTGAAAGGACAAAGACTCTCCGGATGGGACCGATCGTCGGGCCGGATCGGATGCCCTCATTGCCCCACAATAGGGTCCGAGGGAGGTTCCACCTACCATATCGTCTGGCAGTGCTCAGCCGCACAACGACTCTGGAATACTGTCCGGGCTTGGTGGCAACGCTTCGGCCTCTGGCACGATCGAGCAGCCTCCACAACCACGCAGTTTCTCTCAGACGTCTTCAGTCTACGTCTGTCTTCTACGCCGCCCAAGATCTGGGACCTAGCAACGCTTCACCGGAGCCGCAATCAAGAACTCGGCGCCGCGGCGGACCCGTTCCCAGTTCTACAAGCTGTGTGGCAGCAGCTCGTACTTGAGACGCTGGTGTTCCTTGCTACGTGGAGGTCTAAGCACTCATATGGGGATAACCCCTGGACTTTTGACAATGCTGCGGTTCTTCACAACGCCTCTTGTCATCGGGTCTTGAAGACGCTCAACTTCAGGTTCATGGCGGACCGCAACCGACCAGAGTGGCACGCGGCGCTAGTTGGCGACCTCAGAACTGTCTTCCGCAGTTCCCTCGAGTTTCCCCCGCCGGTACAGATTCAAGACCGCGTAATGCATCTCCTATTTTTCGACGGAGGCTCCCGTGGAAACCCAGGCCCAGGTGGGGCTGGGGCAGTACTGGTTCGAGCCGCTCCCCACTCAGGCGCGGCAGAGATCATCTGGAGTGCTGCGACCAGTCTCGCGTCATCACGAATGACAAACAATCAAGCTGAATATCAAGGCCTGCTTGTTGGGCTCCGCAAGGCTCATTCGCTTGGTTTTTCCTCTCTCCAAGTAATCGGTGACAGTGCCCTCGTTTTGCGTCAGATGCGAGAACACAGACCACCGCGCAACTCAAAACTTCTGGTCAGCTATAACCGCGCACGTCAGCTTGCAGATCGCCTTGGCATCCAGAGGTGGATCCATCAAGCTCGTGCACATAACCGGATGGCTGATGCAATGGCTAACCTGGCCATGGACTCACGACACAGTGCCCAAGTCAACCACCCTACGAACCGCGAAGGTCATACTGATCTTCCCGCCCTGCTAGCCAGCGACCTACGTCCGTGGTGGCCAATAACAGGCCTCCCCGTTGACCCCATCTAGGTCGATACCCGCTAAGCTCCCAGCTATTAGGATTCACAATTAGTTGAACTCAATAGACTCCACCTGCATCATCATCATCATCATCATCAATTCCTTCAAGGGTGCGAGACGTGAGACGTGTGCCTGGTACCACATGCCACGCGTCGCAGATTTGGACATGGCTACATTCAAGGATTTTGAGCAGTCGTCATACAGTAACGGCTCCCTCACTGCGTTGGTTGCGAGATCCACTTGAACTGGAATGTGAAGTCAAAACCTGTCCATAGGTCAGTGCGATATGAGGGTAGAACTGATTAAAGCGCTGAGGAGAGCCATTCGTACCCATGTGGACCATCGCGACGGTCGAAACGAGTGTGACACTCATTATGAGGTTGTTCTGGATGATTGCCACGTGCGACTCGATCGCAAACGCTAGCTGGTGCAGTAGCGAGAAGCCAAGACGACGTCGCAAGGCCACGTGCAGAGTGAGCAGTGTGAGCAGCTGAAGCAACGCGTACCGCATGATCATGCGATTCGTCGCCGCGATTTGAGCCAGCGGAGTGTCTCGCAGGCTCGGGTAGAACTCGATGTTCGGCAATGAGCGCAACAGTGTGGTGGACGCGATAAAGATCACAGGCACGACGCACTCGACGTACTCGACCAACACGATGTACTCGTATTCGAACAAAACGGCGCGGATGAGTCTTCCGTCGAGCTGACCATGATTTTGTCGTGCGGCATCAACTGGCACGACCCGTGTAAGCGAAGGTCCTGCCTTAGTCGAGGGCTGCAGCAGTTCAGCTGACGCCACACAGGAATTCTCTTGCAGTGCATCAGACGCTTCTCGCGTCTGCGAATTCACGAACACTTGAACATCGCGAGGAGGGGACCTGTTGAGTGGATCCGGCGTGAGGCAGAGTTTGCGGGCCGTCTCCATCAGCCCCCTAGTCGTACTCCTCCCGTGAGGACGGTGTTTCGGATGGAGCGAGAGGATGGCTTCAATATGGTGGATAGTTCTGCGCATTGTCCACGCCAAATGAGTTACATCAACCACCAAGAGCACGACTGCTGACATCGCCGAGCCGGTGTTCTGCATGAACATCACGACGTAGTAGGAACTGAAGACCTCGATCGTAAGCGCAGCAGTGACAGGCACAAGGTCCTGCCAGAATTCGCTCAGGTGAGCGACAACGTTTTGCAGCACGGCCCGGGTGAGTGGCAGCAAGAAGATGAACGAGAGTCGCGCGTGGGGAGACATGACAACGTAGAGCGAGTTGTACGCCGGGTAGATAATAATTGGAAGTATCTGTGTAGCCGCGAGACCAGCGAGCCGGAGTACGCGAGGCCACAGCATCGACACCGTGTGCAGCGTTTGAGGGCCGATCGCCAATGTGGAGAGTCCATTCAGCAGCAAAATGAAGACGCCACTGCCCGTGAAGAGAGTGAAAGGGATAGGGAATGCCCACAACGAAGCGAGGAGCATGAGCGCTAGCGCTTCGCCGACACCGACACCAAACGACACGACAACCAGGCGAGACGAAGAGAGAGGAAGCTCTGGGATCATGTGCCTGGCTTGCTGGAGGACCCCGTGCGTGATGAGGAATGTGGCGACAACGGTCTGAATCCAGAAACCCCAGTTGCTGGCCCACCCGGCCGCTGGGGAGGTGAGTGGGATGAGATTGACGCAACCGACGGCGACAACTGCCGGTAATACGCACAGCGAGAGCACACATACCACGCGAGGCCACGAGCTCGACTGGCAGTATGTATCCAGAGCCGCCAGTCGTACCAGTGAGTACTGGCCGTGGCGGCTGACCTGCAGTTGCACCCACGCTGCCCACAGCGAGCGCCAGAGTGACGCCATCGTAATCCTTGTTGAGTACACGAAGAAGTGGAGATGAAATCGCTGCATTCTAAATACAGAGGCCGTATTGAGGGGCGCTTTTTTTGTCATCCAACTACATCGTGAGTCGGGCGGTCTGCTTTCAAGCAGACGCTTGACCATCTTTCTCGAGAAGAATGCATGCTGATTTATCATACTGGACCTGCGCTCTTCTCATGCAAGATGCAGGAATGACCGCGTGTCGAGTCATGAAGATCATACCTCGTACAGTAGTATGATACAAGGTGTGATGTTCATGACTCGGTGCCTCCAAAACAGATCAGCGACATGTGTATACTTCACCACTCGTTGCTGATTTTATGGCCAGTGATGAGTCCTCGTGACCACTTCCAGTCGACCCAAGAGCAAGAAAACGGGGAACACACTCTGTTCTGTACTGCGTTGTCCAATCCGCGGGCAGCTCCGATCACGAGGCCGTTCAGATTAGTACTGTACAGACTGAAGAGGTCGTGGAAACCAGCTTCACTCCCTCAAGAGGTTGCAGAAGGGATTACTAGGGCTTGCTGAAATTTTGTTGACTTAGCTAACTTTCGATAGTGGAAGCAAGACATCTCGGATTGACGACAGCGAAGCACAGAGCACCAAAGAGGTCCCTCAGTAACAGCAATCGCACTTCTCAATTTGCTTGCTCTCAAGCCTCGTCCAGGACTGTTAGAGTTAGTGGCTAGCTCAGTACATTTACCGTTTAGACAGTACCACTACGATGGTACAGGTTACACCTCTACGACTCGATATCTGGGGTATGTGGAGTACAGTATCTCTCTCCAAAAGCTATTCACAGAAGATGTGTGGAATCGGGGAAGTTACACACATCTTTGTATGGAGATACATAACTCAAGTGATCTTCAAATCACTTGAGATCTCTATGAACTACACTTCCAACACTGCAGTCCCTGTGAAACCGACTGCTCCAAATCTAAATACAACACTAAGCTATTTGCTCTCATCTAGCGTCTCCTTCCTTCATCCGTCCGACCAACAAGTGCTACCCTCAACAGGTTATGAGCCCAAGCTCCACCTCGTCTGACTTCCCCCGCCTTACAGGCGCCGACAACTATGACGTCTGGAAGACTCGTGTCCGCGCCCACCTCGACGGCAAGAACCTTCTACGTTTCGTCGACAACCCGGACTACGAGGGACTGTCCGCGCTCGATGCAGGCGACACGGATGAAGAGATGGAGTCAGCCTCGTCAGGATCGTCTGACGATCTCGAATCGAAGTCCGAATCAGAAGCCGACTCGGCCACCGAGGAGTCGCAATCCGGTCTTTCGGCTGGCGATGTCGAGCCGGCAGTCCCTGCAGCTGACGTCCGGAACCTCTCGATTAGCGATGCTCCAGCCAATGACAGCGAGTCGAAGTCTGAAGAACCAACCCTTCCACCTGTGGCCCAAGTGCAAACCTTTACTGCTGCAGCCGAAGCCAAGAAAGCGCGCAAGGAAGCTAAACGTGCGCGCCAGAAGGCCAAGGCGCGGGTGAAGGCAGCCAAAGCCGCGGCTCGTGCGAAGGCTAAAGCTGCCAAGGCCAAGGCGAAGGCTAGAGCGAAAGCAAAGCTCTCGGCCTCGCAGATCCGTCGCCTCAATGCCCAAGTCAAGTGTTTCCTGATGAAGACACTCGATGACAAGCACATCCGTGTCGTGAAGGGACTCGACAAGGCGTACGATATCTACCAAGCCATCTGCGATCGTTACAATGGGACCAAGGCTTATGGGGACCCGTACACGATCATGAACTTCCTCTTCAACGCTCGATACAAGGAAGGCGATGACATTACGGAGTTCATCCTCAAATATGAAGACGCCATGGCCGGACTCAATACGGTACTCAACATTAGCCTCGATGACAACGTCGCCTCTGTCTTCCTTTTCAACGCGATGCCTCCCTCGTGGGAAGGAGAGATGCGAATCTGGCGTGGTAACCGTGACATCATCCCCTACCAAGAGCTGAAGAACAAGCTTGAGTCCTATGTGACCACCAAACTCGCGCACGAACGATTCGCGCTTGCTAAGGGAACTCCCGAAAGCACTGAGACCCAGAATGAACGAGCTCTGGTGTCGACTACCCCTGTGGAAACCCCACAGGCTCTCGCCAGCGTCACGAACAACGACGCTCCAGCCTGTACCTACTGCGGGCGCATGTACCACGCAATGGCAGTGTGCCGCGTGCTGATCAAGGACATCCAGAACGGTACAGTCAAGCCAAACACGGTGATCCCGACCGACTTCAAGATGCCCAACACCGGCAACCAGCGTGCAGCGACCAACGACCATGGAAACCGCCAGCACCCATACTCGCGTGCTCCGGGCCGAGGTGGTGGTCGCCGCAACAACAACACTCAGCGAGATTATGTTCCAAACAATCGCAACACGGGTCGCAACAGCAATCAAAGCAACGGCGGGTACCAACAGTCTCGACGTGACAATGCCATGATTGCGATTTCGGCTGCAACGGCCACAGCCTACGGCCTTACGGCGAAGCACGACAACCTCATTGACCCGGTGTGGACCATTGACTCTGGCTGCACCCGTCACGTGACTTACTGCAACTTATGGTTCACGTCAACGACGCCCTACACGGGCTGGATCACGGTTGGTGGGAAGAACCAGATACCTATCCTCGCCATCGGAACGGTAGCTCTCCGCGTGACAGACTCGAAAGGTCAGCCGAAGACCCTTTCGATGCGCAACGTTCTTTACGCGCCAGAACTCAAGTTTAACTTGCTCTCAGTTCCGGCCGCTGTCAAAGACGACTACCGCTTCTCGTTCAATCGATCACAATGCTCGATCAACACGAACCAAAACTTCACGGTCAAGGCTAAGATGGCTACTCACGCTGACTTATACCAGTTTAATGCCGACCCAACTATGGATGATCCGGGTGTGAACGAAGCCCACATCTCGATGCACGGTAAGAAGTCCATCGTGCTACTTCACAGACGGATGGGTCACCCTAACTTTCGTATTCTACAGACACTGCCTAAAACGCAAGCCGTGAACGATCACGAGCTCGAAGGCGTAGGATCCCTAACAGACTATACATGTCCTTCATGTGAGCTTGCTAAATCACATCGCCAACCTTTCTCGAAACGAGTATCCTTTGTTGAGCGTTCAAACTCTCCCTTAGAGAAAGTTCACAGCGATATTTGTGGACCAATGCCTACGCCAAGCCTCACAGGCTGTCGATATTTCCTCATCTTCATTGACGACTGCACACGATTCATGGTCGCATATGTTCTGAAGTCACGCTCGGAACTCTATGAGTGCTATGAAGACTTCAGGCGCAGGGCTCTGAACGTTTTTCGCGCAGACATACAGACTGTAGAGTACACAGCGATTGAATACGACCCTGAGATAAAAGCTCTACAGGCAGACAACGCTAAAGAATACGAAAAACTGGGAAAGATTCTGTGGGAAAAGTACGGAACACACACTCAATTCACGAATGCGTACACTCCACAACAGAATGGAGTGGCTGAACGTCGCATGCGCACCATCATGGAACGCGTTCGCGCTTTCCTCTTCGACGGTAATCTTCCACGTGTTCTCTGGGCCGAATGTGTCCGTCATGTGACTGACCTTATCAACATAATCCCGAGTGCTGCAACTGGTCACATCACACCATATGAGTTATGGCATGGCAAGGTACCATCGGTACTGAACCTTCGGGTATTTGGCTGCAAGGCGTACGTTCATGTCCCTGAAGAACGCCGGGATAAACTGGATCCCCGTGCCACTATTTGCATGTACCTTGGCCTCCCTAGCAACAAACGTGGTTTCCGCCTACTCAATGTACAAACGGGCAAGCTTGTTTACAGTCGTGACGTCACCTTTGACGAGTCAGTGTTCCCTACCTTAGCATTCCTTGACGCCCCTGATGTCCTTGCTCCACCAAACGCGGACACTCAGGCACGTCCAGTCACACTCAACCCACCTGATCGCATCACCCTGTCGGATTCAACAGATGGTACGATTGTTCCGGAAAGAAGTGATCCCACTACCCTGGCCCCATCTCCCTCACTCCCCTCCTTGACTGATCCACTTCACCAAACAGAAGAGATATACAGTTTCATTGCAACTCCGGGGTTATACGACAGAAAACGTCGACACTCTGAGATGCAACACTCGCATGGAGATGGTTTCACCACCACTGCATCCATAGGCACCTTACTCAACAGCTCAGAGGACATCTCTGATGAAACTGAAAGAATAACACTCATGTATACTCTACTTGCAGTGCGATACATCACGGAACCACGTACATTCCACGAAGCCATGTCCTCGCCAAATGCTGACCAGTGGCTTGAAGCTGCACACTCTGAAATCCAATCACACACTGACAATGGAACGTGGACTCTGGTATCTCCGCCTAAAGGACGAAAAGTCTTGAGGAACCGATGGGTCTGGGTTGTAAAGTACAACGGCAACGGAGAAGTGGACCGATTCAAAGCACGCCTTGTGATCAAAGGTTTCCTCCAAAGGCATGGCATTGACTACAATGAGATCTTTGCACCTGTCCTTCGAATGGAAGTCCTTCGCCTTCTTCTTGCGATTGCAGCGATACTTGACTTTGAAATTCACCAAATGGATGTAAAGACTGCTTTTCTCAACGGATTCCTGGATGAAGAAATTTACATGGAGCAACCTGAAGGTTTTGTTATCCCAGGGAAGGAGCATTTGGTATGCAAGCTCCAGAAGAGTTTATACGGCCTCAAACAGGCGCCCCGAGTATGGTATCAAACCCTCGCGGCCTTTCTGGAGAGCATCAAATTCCGACGTCTCATCAAAGATCGGTGTGTCTTTGTCGGTTCGCTCCACGACCACACATGCTACATCGCAGTGTACGTCGACGATCTTTTGATCATAGCTCCAAACCTTTCCCTCGTCAATGAAATCAAATCCGCCATGAAACAGCGTTTTCATATGACAGATTTAGGGGAGGTGAAGTACTTGCTCGGTTGGTCAATCGAACGCGACCGCCACGCCCGAACGATCTTCATTCACCAAGAGAAGTACGCTACCAAAGTCTTGGATCGCTTCAGTCAATTTGTGACGCACCCTGTAACTACACCGGTCGATCGTAGTGTCAAACTCTCCAACGATACTTGTCCGAAGACAGATGGAGAAAGAGATATGATGACGTCTATTCCATATCGAGAGGCTGTGGGAAGCTTCATGTACCTAATGATTGGGACCCGTCCTGACCTCGCCTACTACATGAGAGAAGTTAGTCAGTTCCTCTCGAACCCAGGTGAAGAACACTGGAAGGCAGTTGTTCGAGGACTCAAATATGTGTCTGGCACCAAAGGTTATGGTTTAAAATTAGGAGGGGCCATGCAGAATCCCACCGCTAAACTCGCGAACAGTCTAATCGCTTACTCGGACTCCGACTATGCGAGCTGTCCTGACACGCGACGCTCCATTGGCGGCTTCGTCACGATGCTAGGAAGAAGTCCTATTTCATGGCTTTCCCGAAAACACCACACCGTTGTCCTATCTACAACAGAAGCAGAATACATTGCTCTATGTCACTGCATGCAGGAAGTCATATTCCTTAAAACCCTGCTTGGCGAACTTGGATTCAACACAACAACAGCAACAACCATTTATGAAGACAATCAGAGTTGCATCAAACTCGCCAACAACCCAGAACTCCATGGTAGATCCAAACACATTGATATTCGATACCATTTTGTACAAGAAAAGGTTGAACGACAGCAATTCAATATTGTCTACTGTAACACAAAGGACATGATTGCGGATATATTTACAAAAGCACTGCCAAAACCGCAATTTCTCTCCTTGCGTGGTCAACTTGGAGTACAAATTCTCAAGGAATAAAAATAAACAAAAAAGAATAAGCAAATGGCAAATTGGTATTGAGCAGCAATTACTAAGCCTTGATGCTTCTTAGCCCGTGAAGATGTCGACCTTGCGAATGAAAGCCATCTGATCGATCCAGCGAGCGTAAACCTTGACCGGAATGAGCACCTCGCCGTCGATCGCGTAGTAGTTGTAGCGGAGCGCCAACATCGCGAAGCAATGCCCCACCTTGTTGCTGTTGTAGCCCGCCACGATGTACACGCCGTTGTTCAAGTGCTTCTGCAGGATGGCTTCGACAGTGCGATGTCCAGTATTGTGGACGTTGAAATCGATGGAAGAAAAATTGATACGCGACCCACGCTCGAACGTAATAAACTTGATGAACGCACGGAAGACTTTCCATGTTGCCTTCGTGCAAGGGTCGAATCCAAACAAAGTCTTGCCACGCTCCGAAAACTCTTTAACCCACGCGTCCTGAACTTCGTCTTCCTTGCCGAGAATGCTGAGGGCACGCTTCAAAGCGACGAACATACAGTTTCCGATATTGTTAGCTGCAATGATCCTCTGACCGAACGCACCGTCGGCTTGAGCGAACGCGATAAATCTCTCTGGCGTGCGCTCGGACTCATCGACCGCCTTTGCGTACCGGTCGACCAGCGCAAGATGCTCTTCAAATCCCTTGAGATCCGATTTCGGTTGCCATGTTACCTTGCATGGGCCGCCATCGTTCCACCAGACCACGCGATAGCTGTTCTTGGACTTGTTGTCGATCCGAAAGACCAGCCAAAGCTTAGTAAGGCGCCCCCTCTCCTTCTTGAGCGTGTAGTAGCAGCCATCTTCTTCGTAGAGCTCCTCTTCCTCCTCGAAAACCTCCATGGCGACGTTCCGGTTGCCAACAGAGAAGTACTCGATGATACGCTTACCTGCCCTCCCGGTAGACAGATTACGCATTAGGAGCATCGTGCTGGCAGCCTCTTCTTCAGTTGCAGTGCCAGCACTTGCCGCAGCAGCCCGTTGAGTCGCCGGCTCGCTTGGAACACTGTCAGGATCATAGACCTCATTTTTCGCAACCCGAGATGCTACTAGCTACCTTTGCCAACCCCTTTTTGGGGGCCTTTCCACCCGGACTGATTTTAGCGGTCTGCTTGGTAGGGGCCATGGTGGTCTGAGCTATCAGCAGTGTAACCGCCGCGTAACCAAGATCTGGAGTATGGCTCAATACTGTTGCCGCACATGTGATCTCCAATGGAGTGCTTATATTATACGGGTCAATATCCCGTACGGTCTTTTCCTGAAAATGTCACAGACGTACTGAACTAATCCAGAGGGGCTGTTAGAGTTAGTGGCTAGCTCAGTACATTTACCGTTTAGACAGTACCACTACGATGGTACAGGTTACACCTCTACGACTCGATATCTGGGGTATGTGGAGTACAGTATCTCTCTCCAAAAGCTATTCACAGAAGATGTGTGGAATCGGGGAAGTTACACACATCTTTGTATGGAGATACATAACTCAAGTGATCTTCAAATCACTTGAGATCTCTATGAACTTCACTTCCAACACTGCAGTCCCTGTGAAACCGACTGCTCCAAATCTAAATACAACACTAAGCTATTTGCTCTCATCTAGCGTCTCCTTCCTTCATCCGTCCGACCAACAAGTGCTACCCTCAACAATGACCAACTGACAAACCAAACACACGTGCTCCGTATACGTATCGCAGCCGTCCAAGACCATGATACCCACCGAAACCTCGCCACTGCGCGGTGGCCCAGCGCCTCGCAAGTCTCGCCTCGCTCTTCTGGCAGGCGCCGTCGTGGTTTCGGCTGTCGTACTGAGCCTCGTCACAATGAGCAGCCGCCGGAAGCCTGCCGCAGAGGTCTCCGTGTCAGCGAGAGCGCCCAATGCCCACGACGTGACGTGCGGCATCGCCAAGACCGAGGCGGGCTACATCCAGCTGACCAACAAGAAGGCCGACAACTACTTCTACTGGTTCTACGAATCGCGGTCGGACCCGTCCACGGACCCGCTCGTCGTGTGGCTCACGGGTGGCCCAGGCTGCTCCAGCCTCATGGCGCTGCTCACGGAGAACGGGCCGTGCACCGTGAACGAGGATCTCTCGACGACGATCAATCCGTTCGCGTGGAACGCCCACGCCAACGTGATCTGGCTCGACCAGCCGTCCAACGTCGGCTTCTCTTACGCGCTGGACGAGAGCGACGCCGACAAAGACGAGAACGACGTCGGCGACAACTTTTTCGTCTTTCTAAACGCGTTTTTGGACAAGCATCCCGAATTCGAAGGCCGCGAGTTCTTCGTCACGGGCGAGAGCTATGCGGGCCACTACGTTCCAGCGGTTGCGCATAAGATCTTGCTCGAGAACGAGGCGCTGAAGGCCGCGAACGCGACCGTGCGTATCAATCTTCAGGGCATTGCGATCGGCAACGGGATCATTAACCCAGAGATTCAGAGTAAGCACGTTTTTGACATACTCGACAACTCGTACAACATCACGCTCATGTCCCCGGAGGACTACGCACGCATGAAGGAGCTTGAGCCAAAGTGCAACAAGATCATCCAGGAAATCGTCGACAATGGGGACGACTTGTCAGTGCTCGACGACGACGACTTTGAGTGCGAGCTAGTGTACTCCCCGTTCAAAAAGGCTAAGCGCGATCAGTACGATATCCGCAAGATTTGCGACAACGACGACTGCGAAGACATGACTCTCGTGACGACTTTCCTCAACTCGGAGTCCGTGCGCAAGTTCTTGAACTTGACCGACGACCCCAAGAAAGAGTGGACCGAGTGCCAGATGAACATCTCGATGGACTTCGTTCGCAGCGGCGACACCGAACGCAACTACGCCGGCTACGTCGCCGAGCTGCTCAACGCCGGCGTGCGTGTGCTCATCTACGCGGGCGACGCCGACATGGCGTGCAACTGGTCGGGCAACAAGGCGTGGACGACGGCGCTCGAGTGGCAGCACAAGGCCGAGTTCAATGCTGCCGAGGATCGTGCGTTCGTGACGGGCAACGGCTCAGTTAATGCCGGGGCCGTGAAGGCCTACAAAAGTCTCTTTACGTTCCTGCGTCTCTACAACTCGGGTCACATGGTGCCGCGCGACCAGCCAACTGTGGCGCTCGAGATGACCGAAAAGTTTTTCCGCGGTGAGGCTTTTTAAGTAGTGACATGGCATGTATTGGAATATCTAGATACGGAGAAGCAGGCAGTTATTGCATGACTGGTTCCTGCTTCTGCAGCAATAGGCGTTGGCGTCGCGCGACGATGGTGCCGGCGACCGTCAGCCCCGCGGTCACTAACGTCGTGGTCACGGCGACGAGAATCCACGCCGTCGGCGAGAGTCCGAGCATCTCCACGGCGCCACCGCTGTCGATCGTGAGCTTGGCGGAGCCCTTGGAGGCGCCGGTGGGGATCACGGGGAAGATGTTGAGACCGCAGTTGAGCTTCTTGTCCATGCGCAGCCGCATGAACCCGCGCTCGCCCCAGGAGGAGCCGAACGAGTTCTTGATGATCCAGTAGTCGACGCCTTTCTCCGAACCGTAGCCCACGAGCACGAGCGCGTGGTCGATCCACGAGCTGTCCGTGAGGTCGCCGTTGTTTGGGCACTCGTAGATACCACCTTTGTATTCCTTGAACGTGCCTCGCGAAGTCGCCGCGACCGAGACAGGTTGTTTCTGCAGGGCGAGCTTGAGTAGTTGGGTCGGGTCTTTGGTCGTCGAGCAATCCTTACCCACGGCTTGCTCCCAGCCGGTGATGGACGCGACGGCCTTGTCCGGGTTCGTCACACAGCTTCGGTTGCGCTCGGCCTCGGATCGTGGCGCAGTGGTCGCGCGAGCCGCGAGCCCAGGCACGAGCGTGAGCTCGGTCTTGGTCTCAGCGTAGGGCAACTCGAGCTCGCTCAGCAGACTCATCTGCAGCTGCGCGGCGTCCATGAACGCCGCGTGGGTCATGCCGCCGTCGCAGCCGTTGTTCTTGGACGCCCACTTCATCTCGGTCTTGAGCCAGTCGACCTGGGAACCCGCGGTCGCCCAGCAGTACGAGAACGTCGCCTGCATTTGGCGGTGGCTGCAGTCCAGGAACTGCTGCGGCGATAGCGCGCGCGCCGTCGAGTCGGACTGGATGGCTACGGCTGTCTCGATAGCGTCGCTCGTCGCGAACGACCAGCACGAGCCGCACGTGCTCTGACTCTTGACGGGCGAGCAGACACTTTTCCCAAGAGGATTGTCCGTCGAGCACCAGTTGAGCGACGCCCGTAGGCTCTGCAACTGTCGTTGCGATGGATTCGGCTCAAGTCTTCGGCGTCGCTGGGACTCGATCTCTTGCTCGACAAATTCTTCCGGCGTCTGTAAGATCGCGTGGTCGAGATACAAGTGGCGATCCGTGACGCCGAGTCGATATGAGAGCTCCAGACCACGCGCCGTCGCGTCGCGAAGCACGCCCTCGACGTGCAGCGCATGGCGCTCGAGTCGCTTCAGTTCTGATGACGCCATGTCGACGTCGAGTCCTCGGGAGCTCAACATGCGCGCGAGCATCGCGTCTCGGCTCACGACAGCGCCGCGCCCATCGGCCCAGCCACACGCTGCTTCGCCTCGCGAACAGTGAAGCAATGTACCGAGCGAAGGTTCGTCGGTCGCAGAGACGGCGGCTAGCCAGCTCGCCGTGATGATTTACGCACGCGAGGCCATGGTCGCGTGAGTCAGCCGAGTCGAGAATGGCATTTTAGTCAGGCAGGTCGGACCTCTCGGAAGAAATGCGACAGCTCCATGCGGCACCGATTGCTCGTCGCGCCGACGGAGAGGCGACGCACGTGTGCGTGTCTTGTTTATTAAATTGGAGGGAGGCCTGCGACACGAGGAGCGACTGCCAAGCCAGCTGGACAGCGACCTCAACGGCGACACCCATCATGTCCTGCCCAGGGCCTGGCTACTAATCATCTACTGACTGCATTGGGAGCTTCTGGGGAGGGCTATTGAGATAACGGCCTACGTTGTCCCCTCGCACGCAAGGAGTGGGCGGGGGCACGCCAGAGTCATTCCTCCTCAACAAAGACTCGACGGACGGGCGACGAGGGAGATGAGCTCACGTTGGAAGGTCTCACCTAAGGGAGGCTGATGCTGAGGGAGGGGCGACGTCGGCGACTTGTACATTGACACAATAATGAGCAGGGCTTATGTGACCAGCGTCATTCCTCCCTCGTTGAGAGGGAAAAAACCTCACGAGCTCAAAACAGCTGGTATGAGGAGGCTGAGGAGTCGGGCGAGGCGACATCGTCGCCTCCAAGCCAAACACGTATGGCGAGGAGATTTGGTGCGTCGGCGACTCCAGAGTCACTCCTCCTTCTAGAAGAATTGGAAACAAAAAAAAAAGAGAGGGCCAGTTCCTCACGACGGGCCGGGCGTTCGCGAGGCTTCTGGAGAGGCGACGTCGAGTGGTTTCGTGGGCTCTTTCAAAGATCCCATCGTCGCTCGGGGAGACTCACTCCTCCTCGCCTCGCTGCTGTCCTGACGAGAGCAGAGCCAATCCGAGGCTCGTGGGATTGAAGTAGAGTCGACGGCAGGTGCGCGGCCACGCGTCTGGCTGAGGAGTCTTCGTCTTTGGGGAGGCTTCTCGCAGGAGGAGCCCTCCCCCACGACGGTCTCTGCTAAAACTCCCCGAGGTTTTTTTCAAATTGACTCGCCTCCTTCTTCTCGTCTTGAGGGGTCGAGCGAGTGAAGCGCTGTCTCGCTTTCGCCCCACAATCCGATCTTCTCCGACGGCGGCAGCCACACCGAAGCAAGGGCCTCTTTCTCCGAGCGTCGCGGTTTCGCGGACATCCACAAGGTCCACCAAGTGTCGTTCTCCGACGGCGGCAGAACGTAGAGGAGCCATTTATCCGACGGCGGCAGGCGACTAGCGTTCCCCGAGAGACAATCAAGATGACCACCCATACGGACGACGGACACCCGAAGACACCCCACGACGTCGTGGCAAGCCCTCGCGGCCACGACTTTGTGGCCGTCGTGGAAGACGAGCCCCAGGCGCCCGATGAGAGCCAGCGCGCCGTGCGCAAGCTCGTGCTCGTGACGGTGATCGCGCTCGTCTTCATGCTCATGGAGTTTATCGGCGGCTACATCGCCGGCTCGCTCGCTGTGATCTCCGATGCTGTCCACATGCTCACGGACGTGTTGGGCTTTGCGATCGCGCTGACTGCCATCTGGATCGGGCGCAAGCCGCCGTCTGAGGGGCTCAGCTTTGGCTTATATCGCGTCGAAGTCGTCGGCGCGCTCGTGAGTATCATGGTCATCTGGGTGCTCACAGGCGTGCTCTTTTACTCGGCTGTGCTACGCTTCCGTGATTTCCTTAAGGATGACGCCGAGCAGGTCGTGGACGGCGAGACCATGTTCATCATCGCGCTCATCGGTCTCATTATGAACATCGTCATGATGAAGGTGCTTGGTGGTCACGGCCACGGCCACAGCCATGGCATGGATGGACATGGACATGGACACTCCCATGGACATGGTCACTCTCACGGGCATAGCCATGAAGAGCATGGGCATGAAGAGCACAAGCACGATAACGACCACGAGGAGCATAAGCACGACCATGGCCACGACCACAAGCACGATCATGATCACGACGACCATAGCCATGACCATGACTCCGCCAGTGATCACGACCACGAGGATCTTGAGAATGGAGAGAACGCCAAGAAGAAGAAGAAGGGCAAATTCAGTCTTTGGGAAAGCAAGTTCGAAAACCTCAACATCCAGGCGGCCTACCTTCACGTGCTCGGTGACCTCCTGCAGTCCGTGGGCGTCACGATCGCCGGTGCCATCATTTGGTGGAAGCCATCGTGGCAGCTTGCCGACCCGATCATGACGTTCGTCTTCTCACTGCTCGTGGTTGGCACCACCGTGAGCACCGTGCGCGAGAGTCTCCACATTCTCATGGAGGGCACGCCACGCAAGTTCCAGCTCGCCAAGGTCGAAGGCGGTCTTAAGGCCTGTCAGGACGTGCTGGCTGTGCATGATCTCCATATCTGGTCGCTGAGCACCAACAAGCCGGCGCTCGCTGTGCACCTCGTGTCGAGCGACCCAGAGACGAGCTTGGCATCGGCGCAGCAGTACCTCATCGGCCAGGGTATCACGCACTCGACCATCCAAATCGAAAGCCCCACGACCCAGTACCCACAAAAGTGCTCAGACAAGAAGCGCTGCCTGTAGCGCACCGATCGATCGATTCATTTTCTCGATGTTCTCAATCCACTTGACCAATATTGGATGGTGTGGGGAGTAGTTGACATTTACTAAATCCAAGTATACACATGTCGCATAAATCTGCTGGATGGTCTCCTCTTCCATCTTACTCAAGCTGACTACTTGATGACGACGAGCCTTCCTCCGTCATGTGAAACACTGGGACCGGGAGCTTCTCCATGCAGTTCACGTCGACCTTGGTCACATCGGCATCGTTCATGATGAACTGTGCGATGATCGCATCGTGGCACGGTGCAGGCCCTGCGTCAATCGACTCACCACCGCAGTGGGTACCGTAGTCGAAGTTGACGTACATGACGCCCTGACCCGTACCGTTCAACTTCGAGTACAGCAGCTCACTAAACTCTTGCGGCGTCGCGAAGTCGAGACCACCAGAGATCACTAGCGCACCAGCGTGCGACGGCAGCTCGAGCGGAACGTTGTAGTACTTGTCACGCTGGTAGAAGAAGGTCTCGTTGCTTTGAGGCAGCTGGTCTTTCACCTCCTCGCACGCTGGCTCCGTGGACCCTGTGAAGACATAGTACGCGAGAGCGAAGTCCTCCAACGGCATCGAGAAGACACCGTCGTTGAAGAATTTGTCGCGCTCAGCTTTCATCGGTGCAGGCTGGTGGTAACGCTCCGAGTTGACGATGTCCAGCTTCAGCAAGAGACTGTCACCGCCGATTGGATCCAGGATCACCGGCTCGCTCGGTTTTTCGCCACTCTGGCTGGCCATGTATGCTTCCAAAAACTGGACATCCTCGTCTCCACATTTTTGCACAGCACCAAGAATCGCCAGTGCTGTCACGCGCTTCGTCGAATCTCCAGCGAGGCCTGCGATAACGCCTCGCAACGTTACCGACGGAGGCTCGCTGTCAGTGCCGTTGTAAAAGATCTTGGCACACGCGTTCGTGTCTTTCTCCTCGTCAAACTTCGCCAAGAATGCCAACACATCTTCCACCACTGTCTCGCGAGACTTGAACTTGATCGGACACTCAGGATCGTCAAAGCAGAACTCCAGTAGGCGACGACCGGACTTTTGGATGGCCTGGTTCCAGTGGGAGTTGTCACCGCTGAATGGATCGTCGTTAGTGGTGAGGATATCGACGCTGTCGAAAATATAGCCTTTGATCTGGGGAATGCTGAGCTGCAAGAGACGCTGAGTCAAGTACGTGCCATAACTATAACCAGCGACAAAGACGTTGTGCTCGGCCATGAAGGTTTCGATCATCGTGCGAACGTCCATGGCCGCACTGGTCGTCGAGAAGGCTGCAGCTTGTCCATCGTATTGGTAGATGAGGTCCTCGAAACATGCCGGGAGTTCGTTCAATGATGGAGCAATGCCGTCCGGACTTCCTGGTGCCAATGCCTGCGCAGCTTCGCAGTTGAGGAACTCGGTTCGACCGGTGCCGCGGTGATCAAATGTGTAGAAATCGATCGCCTCCGTCAGACCAGCGCCTATCATCGACAGGATCGTATCTTCCACTGCAGAAAAAGTAACCAATTCAGCGTTAGACATCCACGAAAGCAAATGGTGCGACGGAGAGCGGACACGTACTCACTGGTGAGGCCGCACCGGGTCCTCCTTGGATAGCGATCATGGCCTTGCGCTTGATGGATGGATCCGTTGACTTGGTAAGGAACCGCTTGACGAAGAGGCTGATCATCTTGTCGCTCTCGCACACGCCGTCGTAGCAAAGCGGTACTTGGATCTCTGCGCACTCGAAGAGCGAGTTCATCTCGGCTGGAAGTCCCTCTTTCTCCAGCGAGAACCCGCACGAGTACCATCCGTTGAGACGTTGGTCGTCGTCATTAGCTGAGACGCTGGAGAGTGCGGCGGCGGCGATCGCAACAGACAGGAACACTCGCATTTTTGGCAGAAGAGAGAAGTGGACGCTGTTCGGCAAATTGCGAAGTGAGGAGGGAGAAGGCACGCTGTGGACTATCGATGGTTGTCCATCGACCTTGACGTTGCGACCCTGATTTGGGTTCATGCACTGAGTGTAGCCAAGAAGCTTAGCCACCGGCCCTTGGGTTACGTAAAAATCTCAGAGAAACCATGTCGGGCAACTGCGATTGGAGATGCGCAACCAATCAAAAGCGAAGGCTCTGCTCATTGGCGATCCAGTGGGTGATGGTGATTGCGACAAGGAGCGAGTTGTTGTCAACCGGGTCACAATCACGTGTGTGGCAGAGAAGCCGAGACCACCAGCCACAAAGTTGCAAGCTTGGTCAGCTCGTGCCAAGTTGGTACTTCATCCTATCGGGATATTGTACCTGATTCAGACAGGAGGGTGAATTGGAATAAGCGACGTGTACATTTCCACGAGCAAGCGTGCCATATAAAGTGCCTCGAGCTGCTGTACCTCCTATTCAAGCCCAGATGAAGCTGACGCCTCGTCTTCGTTACTCAAATGGAACACCGGAACCGGGAGCTTCTCCATGCAGCTCACGTCGATTTTCGTCACATCGCCGTCGTTCATGATGAACTGCGTGGTGATCGTGTCGCGGCACGGTGCCGGCGCAGACTCAATAGCCTCGCCGCCGCAATGGACGCCAAAGTCGAAGTTGACGTACATGGCGCCCTTACCCAGCTTCGTGTACAGCAGTTCGCTAAACTCTTGCGGTGTGGCGAAGTCAAGACCCCCCGAGAACACCAATGCGCCAGCGTTAGTAGGGAGTGTTAGCGGCACGTCGTAGTACTTGTCGCGCTTGTAGAAGAAGGTCTCGTTGCTGGCTGGGAGCTGGTCCTTGATCTCCTCACACGCCGGCTCCGTGGAACCCGAAAAAACACAGTACGCTTGGGCGAGCTGCTCAAAATCCTTCGAGAAGATGCCGTCATTGAAGAACTTTTCACGCTCGGCCTTGAGCGGTGCAGGCTGGTGGTATCGCTCTGAGAGGACGATATCATCATACAGAAGTGGACTGTCACCGCCGATCGGGTCAAGAATCACGGGGCTTGTCGGTTTGTCATCGCTCTTGCTGAAGTACGCCTCAAAGACCATGATGTCTTCCTCGTCGCATTTCTGCGCGGCGCCGAGGAACGCAAGGGCCAGGTTGCGCTTTGACGCATCACCGGCTAGGTCAGCGATGAGGCTTCGTAGCGCGGCTGATGGGGTCTCGATCTGCGTGCCATTGGTTAGCAGCTTCGCGCACTCATTCGTGTCTTTTTCCTTGTCAAGCTTCGCCATGAATGCAAGCACGTCCTGGACAACAGTCTCGCGCGAGTTGAACTTGATCGGACACGCAGGGTCGTCAAAGCAAAACTCCAGCAAGCGGCGGCCAGGATTCTGGATGGCCTGGTTCCAGTGAGAGTTGTCGCCGATGAACGGATCATCCTTGGTCGTGAGAATGTCGACGCTGTCGAAGATGTAGCCCTTCACTTGCGGCACATTGAGCTGGAGAACGCGCTGCGCCAGGTACGTGCCATAGCTTGACCCAGCGACGTAGACATCGTGTTCCGCCATGAAAGTGTCGATCATAGTGCGCACGTCCATGGCCGCACTGGTGGTGGAGAAGGCTGCAGCTTGGCCGTCATATTGGTAGTTGAGATCCTCAATGCAGGCAGGAAGTTCATTTAGCGATGGATCAAGACCGCCAGGACTTCCTGGCGTCAAGGCCTCTGCGGCCTCGCAGTTAAGATACTCGGATCGACCGGTGCCGCGGTGGTCAAAGGTATAGAAATCGACGTCTTCACTTAGTCCTGCGTCACGCAGCCCCGTTATCACACTTTCCACTACAGATCAAGACCGGACATCGAAATGTTAGACAGCCATCCACATCAGCGCAAGGCTGTGAAAAGTTACGTACTGACTGGTGAGGCCAAACCAGGTCCGCCTTGTATTTCAATGACGGCCTTGCGTTTTGTTGACGAGTCTGTCGGCTCGCCGAGCAGACGCTTGATGAATAGGTTGATCAATTTGTCGCTTTCGCATACGCCGTCGTAACACAGCGGTACTTGGATCTCCGCACACTCAAACTCAGGAACCATTTCTGGAGGTGCTCCATCATCGAGCGAGAGCCCGCACGGGTACCACCCATTGACTAGCTAGTCATCCGCAGACACACCTAACAAGGCGGAGGCTGCGATCGCGGTTGATAGGATCACTCGCATGGCTTGGGAGTGGAAGATGGTTGGCAAATTGTGGAGTGAGTTAGAGGAAAACGCGAAGGGAGTGGCTACGAGGCAAAAGAAGATCGTTGAAGTGGTTGCGCCAGTGAACTTCAAATGAATTGATGTTGAAGAAGATGACCTGATTTGAGTTTGATCCGCAGGGTGAAGCCACGAACCCTCATGCGGAGACTGTATCAGGTGAAGCGGCTGCGAACATATCGCAGTTAAGTCTCGAGTGAACATCACCGGTCAGAGATTCGACGGAAATGAGTTTGAGAAGCCAATGAAAACGATCGCCCTCTCCAGTCGTGGCCGATGGATGTGAGATTAGTGCAACGGTACTACAACAACGGAGATCTCTACCTTAGAAAGGTCGTGGTAAGTCGACTTTGAATCAATTCGAATGGATGTTTCTTTAGTTGAGACCAACGGAGAGAACAAGCACCCGCGCAGTGAGGCAGCTCAAGCAATTCGCGGTACTTGTCGTGCCGATAGTTAATCTTCCAGCTAGCAAGAAGATTAAGTATCGATCAATTTCCAGCCTAGAAGTTGATCCTTAATCTCCTCGGCACTGTGGATCTGGTGCAGAGTACTCTCAAGTACTACTGTTCAACATGAGGTGGCCTAACCCGAATAAGGCATGGAGTCCTGTGCCGAAGACCTGAGTTGGGTTCGCGATTTTGGAGATCACTCAATCGGCTAACCCCCCCCCCCCCCCAGCCAGCCAGTCAGTCACCTATTTAGAGTTGCGTCGCAACATCAACGAAGGAAACAATTACTACACGTTGTGAAGACACCATTCGAAATTACTCCACACGCTCCAACTAGTCGCAAATCTTGCGTCTCCCAACGGTCTCCGATCCTTCTCAGCCTATTCACTCGACGATGACGACGACGACGAGTCTTCCTCGTCATGGAACACTGCAACTGGGAGCTTCTCCATGCAGCTCACGTCGATTTTCGTCACATCGCCGTCGTTCATGATGAACTGCGTGGTGATCGTGTCGCGGCACGGTGCCGGCGCAGACTCAATAGCCTCGCCGCCGCAATGGACGCCAAAGTCGAAGTTGACGTACATGGCGCCCTTACCCAGCTTCGTGTACAGCAGTTCGCTAAACTCTTGCGGTGTGGCGAAGTCAAGACCCCCCGAGAACACCAATGCGCCAGCGTTAGTAGGGAGTGTTAGCGGCACGTCGTAGTACTTGTCGCGCTTGTAGAAGAAGGTCTCGTTGCTGGCTGGGAGCTGGTCCTTGATCTCCTCACACGCCGGCTCCGTGGAACCCGAAAAAACACAGTACGCTTGGGCGAGCTGCTCAAAATCCTTCGAGAAGATGCCGTCATTGAAGAACTTTTCACGCTCGGCCTTGAGCGGTGCAGGCTGGTGGTATCGCTCTGAGAGGACGATATCATCATACAGAAGTGGACTGTCACCGCCGATCGGGTCAAGAATCACGGGGCTTGTCGGTTTGTCATCGCTCTTGCTGAAGTACGCCTCAAAGACCATGATGTCTTCCTCGTCGCATTTCTGCGCGGCGCCGAGGAACGCAAGGGCCAGGTTGCGCTTTGACGCATCACCGGCTAGGTCAGCGATGAGGCTTCGTAGCGCGGCTGATGGGGTCTCGATCTGCGTGCCATTGGTTAGCAGCTTCGCGCACTCATTCGTGTCTTTTTCCTTGTCAAGCTTCGCCATGAATGCAAGCACGTCCTGGACAACAGTCTCGCGCGAGTTGAACTTGATCGGACACGCAGGGTCGTCAAAGCAAAACTCCAGCAAGCGGCGGCCAGGATTCTGGATGGCCTGGTTCCAGTGAGAGTTGTCGCCGATGAACGGATCATCCTTGGTCGTGAGAATGTCGACGCTGTCGAAGATGTAGCCCTTCACTTGCGGCACATTGAGCTGGAGAACGCGCTGCGCCAGGTACGTGCCATAGCTTGACCCAGCGACGTAGACATCGTGTTCCGCCATGAAAGTGTCGATCATAGTGCGCACGTCCATGGCCGCACTGGTGGTGGAGAAGGCTGCAGCTTGGCCGTCATATTGGTAGTTGAGATCCTCAATGCAGGCAGGAAGTTCATTTAGCGATGGATCAAGACCGCCAGGACTTCCTGGCGTCAAGGCCTCTGCGGCCTCGCAGTTAAGATACTCGGATCGACCGGTGCCGCGGTGGTCAAAGGTATAGAAATCGACGTCTTCACTTAGTCCTGCGTCACGCAGCCCCGTTATCACACTTTCCACTACAGATCAAGACCGGACATCGAAATGTTAGACAGCCATCCACATCAGCGCAAGGCTGTGAAAAGTTACGTACTGACTGGTGAGGCCAAACCAGGTCCGCCTTGTATTTCAATGACGGCCTTGCGTTTTGTTGACGAGTCTGTCGGCTCGCCGAGCAGACGCTTGATGAATAGGTTGATCAATTTGTCGCTTTCGCATACGCCGTCGTAACACAGCGGTACTTGGATCTCCGCACACTCAAACTCAGGAACCATTTCTGGAGGTGCTCCATCATCGAGCGAGAGCCCGCACGGGTACCACCCATTGACTAGCTAGTCATCCGCAGACACACCTAACAAGGCGGAGGCTGCGATCGCGGTTGATAGGATCACTCGCATGGCTTGGGAGTGGAAGATGGTTGGCAAATTGTGGAGTGAGTTAGAGGAAAACGCGAAGGGAGTGGCTACGAGGCAAAAGAAGATCGTTGAAGTGGTTGCGCCAGTGAACTTCAAATGAATTGATGTTGAAGAAGATGACCTGATTTGAGTTTGATCCGCAGGGTGAAGCCACGAACCCTCATGCGGAGACTGTATCAGGTGAAGCGGCTGCGAACATATCGCAGTTAAGTCTCGAGTGAACATCACCGGTCAGAGATTCGACGGAAATGAGTTTGAGAAGCCAATGAAAACGATCGCCCTCTCCAGTCGTGGCCGATGGATGTGAGATTAGTGCAACGGTACTACAACAACGGAGATCTCTACCTTAGAAAGGTCGTGGTAAGTCGACTTTGAATCAATTCGAATGGATGTTTCTTTAGTTGAGACCAACGGAGAGAACAAGCACCCGCGCAGTGAGGCAGCTCAAGCAATTCGCGGTACTTGTCGTGCCGATAGTTAATCTTCCAGCTAGCAAGAAGATTAAGTATCGATCAATTTCCAGCCTAGAAGTTGATCCTTAATCTCCTCGGCACTGTGGATCTGGTGCAGAGTACTCTCAAGTACTACTGTTCAACATGAGGTGGCCTAACCCGAATAAGGCATGGAGTCCTGTGCCGAAGACCTGAGTTGGGTTCGCGATTTTGGAGATCACTCAATCGGCTAACCCCCCCCCCCCCCAGCCAGCCAGTCAGTCACCTATTTAGAGTTGCGTCGCAACATCAACGAAGGAAACAATTACTACACGTTGTGAAGACACCATTCGAAATTACTCCACACGCTCCAACTAGTCGCAAATCTTGCGTCTCCCAACGGTCTCCGATCCTTCTCAGCCTATTCACTCGACGATGACGACGACGACGAGTCTTCCTCGTCATGGAACACTGCAACTGGGAGCTTCTCCATGCAGCTCACGTCGATTTTCGTCACATCGCCGTCGTTCATGATGAACTGCGTGGTGATCGTGTCGCGGCACGGTGCCGGCGCAGACTCAATAGCCTCGCCGCCGCAATGGACGCCAAAGTCGAAGTTGACGTACATGGCGCCCTTACCCAGCTTCGTGTACAGCAGTTCGCTAAACTCTTGCGGTGTGGCGAAGTCAAGACCCCCCGAGAACACCAATGCGCCAGCGTTAGTAGGGAGTGTTAGCGGCACGTCGTAGTACTTGTCGCGCTTGTAGAAGAAGGTCTCGTTGCTGGCTGGGAGCTGGTCCTTGATCTCCTCACACGCCGGCTCCGTGGAACCCGAAAAAACACAGTACGCTTGGGCGAGCTGCTCAAAATCCTTCGAGAAGATGCCGTCATTGAAGAACTTTTCACGCTCGGCCTTGAGCGGTGCAGGCTGGTGGTATCGCTCTGAGAGGACGATATCATCATACAGAAGTGGACTGTCACCGCCGATCGGGTCAAGAATCACGGGGCTTGTCGGTTTGTCATCGCTCTTGCTGAAGTACGCCTCAAAGACCATGATGTCTTCCTCGTCGCATTTCTGCGCGGCGCCGAGGAACGCAAGGGCCAGGTTGCGCTTTGACGCATCACCGGCTAGGTCAGCGATGAGGCTTCGTAGCGCGGCTGATGGGGTCTCGATCTGCGTGCCATTGGTTAGCAGCTTCGCGCACTCATTCGTGTCTTTTTCCTTGTCAAGCTTCGCCATGAATGCAAGCACGTCCTGGACAACAGTCTCGCGCGAGTTGAACTTGATCGGACACGCAGGGTCGTCAAAGCAAAACTCCAGCAAGCGGCGGCCAGGATTCTGGATGGCCTGGTTCCAGTGAGAGTTGTCGCCGATGAACGGATCATCCTTGGTCGTGAGAATGTCGACGCTGTCGAAGATGTAGCCCTTCACTTGCGGCACATTGAGCTGGAGAACGCGCTGCGCCAGGTACGTGCCATAGCTTGACCCAGCGACGTAGACATCGTGTTCCGCCATGAAAGTGTCGATCATAGTGCGCACGTCCATGGCCGCACTGGTGGTGGAGAAGGCTGCAGCTTGGCCGTCATATTGGTAGTTGAGATCCTCAATGCAGGCAGGAAGTTCATTTAGCGATGGATCAAGACCGCCAGGACTTCCTGGCGTCAAGGCCTCTGCGGCCTCGCAGTTAAGATACTCGGATCGACCGGTGCCGCGGTGGTCAAAGGTATAGAAATCGACGTCTTCACTTAGTCCTGCGTCACGCAGCCCCGTTATCACACTTTCCACTACAGATCAAGACCGGACATCGAAATGTTAGACAGCCATCCACATCAGCGCAAGGCTGTGAAAAGTTACGTACTGACTGGTGAGGCCAAACCAGGTCCGCCTTGTATTTCAATGACGGCCTTGCGTTTTGTTGACGAGTCTGTCGGCTCGCCGAGCAGACGCTTGATGAATAGGTTGATCAATTTGTCGCTTTCGCATACGCCGTCGTAACACAGCGGTACTTGGATCTCCGCACACTCAAACTCAGGAACCATTTCTGGAGGTGCTCCATCATCGAGCGAGAGCCCGCACGGGTACCACCCATTGACTAGCTAGTCATCCGCAGACACACCTAACAAGGCGGAGGCTGCGATCGCGGTTGATAGGATCACTCGCATGGCTTGGGAGTGGAAGATGGTTGGCAAATTGTGGAGTGAGTTAGAGGAAAACGCGAAGGGAGTGGCTACGAGGCAAAAGAAGATCGTTGAAGTGGTTGCGCCAGTGAACTTCAAATGAATTGATGTTGAAGAAGATGACCTGATTTGAGTTTGATCCGCAGGGTGAAGCCACGAACCCTCATGCGGAGACTGTATCAGGTGAAGCGGCTGCGAACATATCGCAGTTAAGTCTCGAGTGAACATCACCGGTCAGAGATTCGACGGAAATGAGTTTGAGAAGCCAATGAAAACGATCGCCCTCTCCAGTCGTGGCCGATGGATGTGAGATTAGTGCAACGGTACTACAACAACGGAGATCTCTACCTTAGAAAGGTCGTGGTAAGTCGACTTTGAATCAATTCGAATGGATGTTTCTTTAGTTGAGACCAACGGAGAGAACAAGCACCCGCGCAGTGAGGCAGCTCAAGCAATTCGCGGTACTTGTCGTGCCGATAGTTAATCTTCCAGCTAGCAAGAAGATTAAGTATCGATCAATTTCCAGCCTAGAAGTTGATCCTTAATCTCCTCGGCACTGTGGATCTGGTGCAGAGTACTCTCAAGTACTACTGTTCAACATGAGGTGGCCTAACCCGAATAAGGCATGGAGTCCTGTGCCGAAGACCTGAGTTGGGTTCGCGATTTTGGAGATCACTCAATCGGCTAACCCCCCCCCCCCCCAGCCAGCCAGTCAGTCACCTATTTAGAGTTGCGTCGCAACATCAACGAAGGAAACAATTACTACACGTTGTGAAGACACCATTCGAAATTACTCCACACGCTCCAACTAGTCGCAAATCTTGCGTCTCCCAACGGTCTCCGATCCTTCTCAGCCTATTCACTCGACGATGACGACGACGACGAGTCTTCCTCGTCATGGAACACTGCAACTGGGAGCTTCTCCATGCAGCTCACGTCGATTTTCGTCACATCGCCGTCGTTCATGATGAACTGCGTGGTGATCGTGTCGCGGCACGGTGCCGGCGCAGACTCAATAGCCTCGCCGCCGCAATGGACGCCAAAGTCGAAGTTGACGTACATGGCGCCCTTACCCAGCTTCGTGTACAGCAGTTCGCTAAACTCTTGCGGTGTGGCGAAGTCAAGACCCCCCGAGAACACCAATGCGCCAGCGTTAGTAGGGAGTGTTAGCGGCACGTCGTAGTACTTGTCGCGCTTGTAGAAGAAGGTCTCGTTGCTGGCTGGGAGCTGGTCCTTGATCTCCTCACACGCCGGCTCCGTGGAACCCGAAAAAACACAGTACGCTTGGGCGAGCTGCTCAAAATCCTTCGAGAAGATGCCGTCATTGAAGAACTTTTCACGCTCGGCCTTGAGCGGTGCAGGCTGGTGGTATCGCTCTGAGAGGACGATATCATCATACAGAAGTGGACTGTCACCGCCGATCGGGTCAAGAATCACGGGGCTTGTCGGTTTGTCATCGCTCTTGCTGAAGTACGCCTCAAAGACCATGATGTCTTCCTCGTCGCATTTCTGCGCGGCGCCGAGGAACGCAAGGGCCAGGTTGCGCTTTGACGCATCACCGGCTAGGTCAGCGATGAGGCTTCGTAGCGCGGCTGATGGGGTCTCGATCTGCGTGCCATTGGTTAGCAGCTTCGCGCACTCATTCGTGTCTTTTTCCTTGTCAAGCTTCGCCATGAATGCAAGCACGTCCTGGACAACAGTCTCGCGCGAGTTGAACTTGATCGGACACGCAGGGTCGTCAAAGCAAAACTCCAGCAAGCGGCGGCCAGGATTCTGGATGGCCTGGTTCCAGTGAGAGTTGTCGCCGATGAACGGATCATCCTTGGTCGTGAGAATGTCGACGCTGTCGAAGATGTAGCCCTTCACCTGCGGCACATTAAGCTGGAGAATGCGCTGCGCTAGGTACGTGCCGTAACTGACCCCAGAGACGTAGACGTCATGCTCAGCGAGGAACGTGTCGATAATTGTTCGCACGTCCATAGCCGCACTCGTCGTCGAGAAGGCTGCAGCTTGACCGTCGTACTGGTAGTTGAGATCCTCAATGCACGCTGGCAGTTCGTTGGTCGAAAGGTCAGTGCTTTGAGGACTTCCTGGTGATAAAGCTTCTGCGGCCTCGCAGTTGAGGAACTCGGATCGACCTGTACCGCGGTGGTCGAACGTGTACAAGTCGACACCCTCCTTGAGCCCCGCATTCCGCAATAGAAGCAGCGTCGACTCCACTGCATTGAAAACACACAGTTAGAGTGAGAGATTACCACCGCATTGAGGCTACTTGGTGAACGTACTGACTTCAGAGGAGGCGCCGGGTCCTCCCTGCATCTGAATCAGGGCCTTGCGCTTCGTTTCCGTGCTCGTCGCATTCTGGAACACGCGCTTGACAAAGAGGCTGATCATCTTGTGGCTCTCGCAGACGCCGTCGTAGCAAAGCGGCACTTGGAGCTCCGCGCATTCAAACAACGACGGCGTCTTGTCGGCTGGCACATCTTCCTGTGCGAGCGAGAACCCGCATGGGTACCAGCCGTTGAGACGCTTGTCGTCGTCACTAGCGGAGACGCTCGACAGTGCAGCGGCTGCAATCGCAGTAGGTAGCAATACTCGCATGGCAGAAAGAGAAGGAGAAAGTCTTCGGCACCAGGCAAGATGCAGAATGAGGCAGGCAGGCACCTCACAATAGTTCTGTGACGTGAAAGGTCTGTGACGTTATGACATGGGCTTGGGTTCACTCAGAGGATCAGCTGGCTCCTATGTCAACCAACCACCGCTTTCGAGAGTGAAGCCAAATCAGGTTTCCAAACAATTCCAGCTGCGGCTCACTCGAAACAATCTCAGCTGTGGCTCACTCGAAACAATCTCAGCTGCGGCACACTCGGCAGTCTGCCACATGCCACTCGGAATGAGTTTGAGAAGCCAATGCGATCCGTTCATTGGAGACCATCCTCATCAGCTGCATGAATCCTATCAGCCCACTGCATGTCACTCCTTGTGGAAGACGGTGCTGGGTAGCGACTCCATGCAGTTGGTGTCGACCTGATCTACTGCACCACCGCTTGTGATAAAGCCCGCGATGATCGCGTCGTGGCACGGCGAGTCCGTCGATTCAGCGACGGCCTCGCCGCTGCAGTGGACGCCGTAATCAAAGTTGACCATCATCACGCCACGACCAGAATCACTCAGCTTGTCGTAGAGCAGTTCGCCAAACTCCTGCGGCGTTGCGAAGTCCAGTCCTCCATTCAGGATCAACGCACTCGCGTGGTCTGGAAGCACAAGCGGCTTGCGGTTGTACTGGTCGCGCTTGTAGAAGAACGTATCGTTGTTGGAAGGAAGGTCCTCTCGGATTTCCTCGCAGGCCGGCTCCTGCGATCCCGTAAGCATGCAGTACGCATAAGTTTCGCCTTCATCGTCCACGGAGAAGACTCCTCCCATGAAGAAAGTGTCGCGGTCTTTCTTCAGTGGCGCCGGCTCACTCCATCGTTCCGAGTAAACTATGGCATCGTACAGAAGCGCGCTCATGTCGTTCAAAGGGTCCGGGACGTCTCCTTTGTCTTCGTCCTCCTCCTCGTCACCCTCACCAAAGAAGATCTTCTTCATTGCGTCGATATCCCTGCGTCCACAGTACTGCACGTGGCTGAGCATGTGCAGAGCTTTGATGCGTCTTGTGTAGCCACCAGCCAAGTCAGAAAGCCAGTTGCGCAGCCCCACGGACGGTAGTTTGTACCCGGTCGCGATCGTCAAAATCTGAGCGCACTTGTTCGTCCCGACATTCTCGTCAAGCTTGTCCATGATCGCGAGCACCTCCTCCACGACGGTCTCGCGGGACTCAAACTCGATGGGGCACTTCTCGTCGTCGAAGCAGAACTCCAGCAGCCGCTTGCCAGACGTCTGGATCGCCAGATTCCAATGCGAGTTGGAGCTCTCGATCGGGTCCTTGTTGGTCGTGAGCACATCGACGCCGTCGAAAATGTATCCTACGACCTGCGGCACGTCGAGCTGCAGCACGCGCTGCGCTACGAACGTGCCGTAGCTAAATCCGGCGACGTAGACCTCGTGATCAGCGAGGAACGTGTCAATGATTGTGCGTACGTCCATGGCGGCGCTCGTGGTTGAGAACGCCGCGGCCTGGCCCTCGTACTTGTGGTTCAAGTCCTTGAGACAGGACGGCAGCTCATTGAGCGTGAGTTCGACTCCGTTGGGGCTCCCAGCGGTCAACGCCTGCGCGGCGTCGCACGTGAGGAACTCACTACGCCCCGTGCCGCGGTGGTCGAACGTGTAAAAGTCCACAGCGCCATCCAAGAGACCCAGCAGCGACTTGATCGTTCCCTCCACTGCCACCAACACAAGCACCAAGCTCCCGTGAGGACTCTGTTAGGAGAGAGAGAAAGAGCATGGTAAGCTTGCACGTACTGCTCGTGGCTGCGTAGCCTGGTCCGCCGTCGATGAGCACGAGGGCCTTGCGTACTCCGTCGCTTCGAGCTAGCCGGCGCTTGACGAACACCTCGATGGACCGGTCACTCTCGCAGACGCCATCGTAGCAGAGAGGCACTTGCATCTCAGCGCACTCGAAGATCATACTGTCGGCGAGGCTGCTGCCCTCGGGCGTGTAGTCGTCGGTCGAGTAGGCGCATGAGTACCATCCGTTGACGTCCTGCGCCGGTGACGCAGCAGAGGAGCAAGCGACGAGCAACGAGGCCGTGAGGAGGCAACGAAGGCTCCGCATTGGTGTTGTGACGTCGGGCGAGCTAGTTGAACAGTGACGGGTCACCGACGGAAGGGACCCAACACGTCGCGACGTGACAATGGTCCAGGAGGCGGTTTCGGAGGGGATGTACCTCGACATACTGGCATTTGGATTTGTGCACATAGCACATTTACGTCAAAAGTGACTGGATAGAAGGACACCTGATTTATTTGAACCCATATCAGGATCTCTCTGATCTGACGGGAGAAGATCTTGCGCAGTGGCCCACGGCTGCCACCGTGGCATTGCCACGCCAACAATACAGTACAGTAGGTGGTAAAGCACAACCTGCTTCTCCAACGCGATCGAATTTTTAACGACTCCAAAGTGCAGATTCTGGTGAGAAGACACGTCTGCGCTTGCATGGGACATCAATGTCATCATGCAGGAGCAAGATGAAGATCGTTAGAGAAGTCATGAGGGATCTCTTGACAAGCGTGACTGATAATGAGACATGGAGAGTAAAGAACAGTTCATTTCCTCGCTATGTACTGGCACTGTGAGAGTGGGGATGAGGAGGCAGGCATCCAAACGACTAAATTATGTATTGTACTACGTGAGTCAGCCTGGGTACAGATATCGCAATCTCTCTTCGTGGCGAAAATATCTCAATCGGGCTTGATTCAACGCCAGATCTGTTGGAGAAGTCCAGCGATTGATTCCTTATGACCTGCTCGCTAGTGATGTGGCAATGTGTGAGACCTAACGATATTGTTTCTATTCGGCCATGCGTCAAAAAAGCCCACTTTACACAATGTACAGCCGTGTCCTCCGTAGTTATTAGTTGTGGAAAACAGTACTTGGTAGTGACGTCATGCAGTTGGTGTTGACCTTCTCGACATCCCCGTTGTTCGCGATGAATCCAGCGATGATCGCGTCGTGGCACGGCGTGCCGCTGGAGCCGAACACAGCCTCGCCACCACAGTGGACGCCGTAGTCAAAGTTAACCATCATCACGCCCTGGCCAGAGCCGCTCAACTTGTCGTAGAGCAGCTCGCCGAACTCTTGAGGCGTCGCGAAGTCGAGCCCGCCGTTGAAGATCAGCGCGCTTGCGTGGTCGGGCAATCGCAACGGCGTGTCAAAGTACTTGTCGTGCTTGTAGTAGAACGTTTCGTTGCCCGATGGGAGCTCCTTCTCCTTTTTGAATTCTTGGCACGCCTGCTCTTGCGAGCCCGTGTACACGCAATAGAGTCGAGCCTGGTCCGTGTCGTCTGCTGTAAAGATGCCGTTTACGAAGAACGCTCCTCGCTCTTCGGCGGTCGGAGCCGGCTGGCCCCAACGCTCGGACGACACGATCACGTCGTAGAGCAGAGGGTTCGATTCGTCTAGTGGGTCCGGCACATTGTCGCTTCGCATGTGGAGAGCCTTAGGCGCCGCCTTGAATCGGCGGTAGTAGCCCATCATAATCGACCGGAGGGCTGAGACATCATGCAAGTTGCAGCGCTGCGCGTGGCCGAGCGCTGCCAATACCAGAATGCGATCGGCCGGGTCACCGACGCGTTCGAAACTCCAAGTGCGAAGCCCGACGGACGGCAGCTCCCACTGCGTCGCATCGACGATGATCTGCGCGCACACGTTGGTGTCCTTCTCGCTGTCTATCTGATTGTAGAACGCCAACACATCTTCCAGTACTGTCTCGCGCGAGTTGAACTCGAAAATGCACTCGTCATCATCGTAGCAGTTCTGCAGCAGCCGTCGCGACGGGTATTCCATGTCCTTGTTCCAGTGCGAGTTGGCGCTCTCAATCGGATCGCCCTTGACGCTCAGCACGTCCACGCTTTCGAACACGTAGCCCTTCACTTGCGGGATCTGGAGCTGCAGGATTCGCTGCGCAAGGTACGTCCCGTAGCTGTAACCGAGCACGAAGACGTCCTGGTCGGCCATGAAGGTCTCGATCATCGTGCGCACGTCCATGGCCGCACTGGTCGTGGAGAAGCCCGCAGCTTGGCCGTCGTACTGGAAGTTGATGTCGCGGAAGCAGGACTGCAGCTCGTCCACAGAGAGCGCGGTGCCGTCCGGAGAGCCCTTTGTGAACGCCTGCGCGGCATTGCACATGAGGTACTCGCTGCGGCCCGTGCCGCGGTGGTCGAACGTGTAAAAGTCCACCGAGTAGTCAAGTCGCTGTAGCAGCGAGTCCATCAGCGATTCCACTGGAAGTAACAAGCAGAGAAAATCAGTTCCGTGCCCAGCCAAATGGATGTGAACCCAAGCACCTCGACGTACTCACGGGGGACGCGTAGCCGGGTCCGCCCTGGATCATGATCATGGCCTTGCGCTTGCCCTGCGGCGGCTTGAGCGCGAGTTGGCGCTTGACGAAGAGGTTGATTTGCTTGTCGCTCTCACAGACGCCGTCATAGCAGAGCGGCACTTCGACCTCGGCGCACTCGAAGAGCCCGGTCTCGCTCAGCGTCGAGCCGAAGCTCAGGTCGGTCTCGGTCGAGAAGGCGCACTGGTACCAGCCGTTGATGCGCGGCGAGTCGGCGGCAGTGGTGGCGGTCGCGGCCGCGAGCAGCAGCGCGACGGCGCCGAGACGAGCGCGCGACGTCATCCACACGAGGCGGCGGAATGGAGAATGGCCTTCATCGCGGGATGGAGACGTCAGTTGTAACCGAGCGTCCGTCTCGCGAGGTGCAGAGACGTCGGTTTAACGGCATTTTAACTCCTATTCGTTGTCAAATCCAAGTGATCATAGCCTTGAGATACGGACGGCAAGTGACTGGGAGATGAGGAGCTCACCTTGTTTTGGAAAACTCAGGGCGGCAAGTGGGTCTAGCAATCCACTGAACTAGGCGATTGATTGCATTGTAACTTCCCAAGAAGCCAACCTATCCGGATATGCCGCTTGCATCGGCCTGCCTCGCCGAATGCCATGCGCAGCTCTCGCAGCAGCTGGACGCGTACTATGATCGTACGAAACTGCTTGCCGTCGTGCGGCAGTTTGTGCGGGAGCTGTCGCAGCGGTTTGCGTCGACGCGACTCGTTCCGATGAACCCATTCGTGCCTCTGCTCGCCCACGTGCGGCTGGCCGAGATCAGTGCAGACGAGCTGCTGCTTTCACCAAGGCCTCGGGATCTCAAGACATTGCCGGTCCAAGAGCTGTTGATTTTCGATCCCAGGGATGGACGGGCAGTTGTAGTGGAGAAGCAGATCGCCACGTTCAAAACGCAGCCACCACCGGCGTTGGCTGTGTGGGGGTGGAGAGGCGTGCTGGAAAGGATACCATACTCTAGTGAGTGGCAACTTGCGGTGGAAAAGATCCATTTTTTGGTGGCCGTGTGGTTGCGTGATAGTGAAGGTACTGATGAAGGCTACGGCTTCATCACAACTAACGCGATGGTAGGCTCTCAACTGTTTTTCTTGGCCCATCGAAGAGAACCTGAGCCGCTTGTAGTGGACATTGAGCGTCACGTTTTCGTGCGCGGGGACCAGTTAGAGCCTGCCATGACAGTGTTTGCGAGGCAGCAGATCCGCTTTCTGTTCGAAGCGACGAAGAAGAACGCCGTCATGACTCCCGAAACCGGTCACGAGTTATCGTTGATCGGTTCGAGTGTGATTGAAATAACGATGCCAAGTAGCCGGGGCGTGAGTGCATCAACTTGGACCCATGAACACGTCATTTCTAACCGCCAAGCATTCGTGACCGCGGTGAAGATGGCACTCGTGGAGAATGGTTCTTTCGTGATCGATTTGCTGTATGCGTTTACGTCAAGCCAGGCAATTGGTGAGACCTGGGCAAGCTTTGTACGTGTGCGGATAAACTTCTTGTTCCACTTTGACTATTTGCCACCTTCGACGGGATCGCAGCCGGCTGTTATTGCAAAGCCACTGACCAATACTTCTTCTAGTCGATCTTTTGTGAAAGGTAGTCGAGTGGATTTCTCTGGAATCTTTTTGTCGACGCGGGCAGCGTACGAAGTCACGAGGCGAATTTCTGACCAGAAAGACCGAGATGCGAAGGATCCCGTGGAGCAGGCTTCAGTCCTTCAGCGCGGCAACTCACCTATTATAGACGATGTGGTACATTCAGTGGGTTTGCTGGCGAGATCCAGCTCTGAGTTGTGTCATTGGATGAGGATCCTACCGACTACACCATCGTTTCGACTGCTTGCGTTCGTGTCGCTCATCGATCTCACGTTACACGCCCTTCATGTAGTACCGCCGACACCAATTCGTTCGTTTCTTGGATCAACACTGAAATTGTTCCAAGATATGATGGACGATCTTGTTCAGGATGCATCCATCGGCAGGTCGTCGTCCCAATTGCAGGGCCTTAGTAGGATATTGAGGGAGTTATGCTGTCTCCCAGAGCCGTCAGCTGATCCAAAATACCTCGATTTGCTGTACCAGAGTCTACTGCGGGGTCGAGAAGCCATTACGTGGCTTGCAAGCGCCTCTGTACACGATTTTAGTCGGCTTGTAGAGCGAACAACATCTGCAGAAAGTACCTCATCTCCACCATATCCGTGTGCTGACTTGCGATCGGACATATCTGCGGCAATAGACGATCGTCGGTTTCCCCCTGCTGTTGTCGTTGAGACCGTGTTCGCCCAATACATTGTCGAGACGCGACTCGACCTTGCACTTGAGCGGTCAATTGCTTCAACTGTCACGAGCGGTCTGCCACCAAATCCATTTGTTCCGTTTTGTTCGCACTTGCGAGCTTTTGCACAGCAGATGAGTGTCTCTAATATGATATCTAGAGGCCCCCAGCAGCTTTCGAAACTGACCGTAAGACAAATTGATGGAATGGGCTTTGCTGTGGACACATCTCAGTCAGCACGTTCTCTAGCGAAAGTGGTCGTGTCATGCAATGAATGCCTTCTGAAGACGATTTGTTTGTCGCAGGTTCTTGCAATCGATTGCTTTCTCGTTGAAAGAGAAGTATATCGCTCTGGACCCTACCACCCATCGAAAGCAACATACAGTGGTCGGATTACCACTTCGATATTAGTTGATGATCCCAAGATATCATTGGGAGCAGAACAGCTCGACGGAGTGTTGTTGCAGTCGATTGACCTTGTTGAACACGTTTTCATCGAGGGTAAGGATTTCGACCAGGCTCTACGTTTCTTCGCGGATGCAGTGCGTCGCGACGTAAGTCGTCTCTTGGAGAGTCATACGGACGTAGAGTTGAAATTGCTGGACCCGGTTGGTGAACTGGTTTCCATGGTAGAACTACGTGAACTCCAGACTTTCGAGCAGCTTCTTATCGAGGCGACACCAAAACTGTGTAACTTGGCTGTACGCCTTCCACCAGATCTCCGGACAGGCCAATCCAATCACGAGGTACTCATTTGGCTAACCACAAAGACTTACGTCTTCCATCACCAATCAACTGAGGGTCAACAAGAGCAACCTCTGACTATCAGTGATAGGATTCGATTTCGAATACGAAACTTCGGGTTGTTCCTAGACAGCGATGCAGCGATGCATACTCTCGCTGCAATCGGTAAAAGTGATAAACTACTGGTTTCAGAGCCTGTTCAAACCACGTACGCTACTCGAGCTCTCCGACGGGACGACGATCTTTGTCTATCACACCTAAGAGGAATCGTAAACGGGTCTCCCAACAGCCAACCCAAAATCGATTTGCTGCATCTCCTTGATATGGAAGCTGCTCTAGAGTGGCTCTTCAACCGCCTGGTTTACCAACAGCAGACTGCGCTAACTCCTCGCTCCGAAGCAGTCGCTCTTGTTGCTAATGCAAAACACGTACTCAATCAAATCGTCAGCTTCGTCGAGCGATTTGTTATACCGGTAGTCGAGGCTGTCGGCGTTGCAGACACTCGTCGAGTTGCTGAAACGATCGAAAGTCTGAGGATCTTCTGTGGAGACATGAACATTCGTCAAACCGACCAAGCAATGCAAACTGCAGAGAGGTTGACATTGCGGCTGTGGACGCTTGTCCTTCTCGTCCGTTTCTCTGTGCAAGCCGACTTGAAGTAAGACCAGAGCGAGAAGGATTCACATATGCATGAATTCATATCTACATAACCACGTTTCGAGTCTTCTATTTGACCTTGGCAGCGTTGGCCTCGGGTAAGCGCTCAATCACATACTTGCGGTTCGAGATATACATGATCGGCACACCGGGCACTTTGCGAATTCGGCGCTTGAGCTCGCGATCACACGTCGCGACAATGTAGCAGCGGTGCTGCTGAACGCGCTGCACAAGGCAGTCATCGGCGTAGGTGCCCTTGTGCGTGCACGGCAGGCGCTCGAAGCGCGGATCCTTCGCGAGTCTGGACATTTCCATAACCGGTCAGTTCCATTTCGCGATCCAGGTTTGACAAATCGATACACACCGAAGGGCGACACGGTACTTGTGGCCGAGCTTCTCGAGTTCAGCCATGACGCAGTCCGTGATGCATGGAAAACGTAAGGGAAACATTACACACCAGGTTTTCATAATATGAAAACCTGGTGTGTAATGTTTCCCTTACGTGTTCGTCCCAGGTTTTCAAATGGAACGGACGAACGCGTAATTACCAGGTACGAGTACGTTTTGGCCAGGTTCGTTTGAAATAAAAAATACACTGAACTGGGGAAAATACAAAGGCAAGTCGATCAAATGGATTCGCGATTGCGATAAAGGATACTATTGAAAAATAAATACGTGCAAGAGAACTGCCCTGCACTGAGAAAAGCTCTTCTGGATGTGGAATAACGCAACTGGATGTGCATTTGCAAAACAGTCGAGGTAGATGAAGTTACAAACCAGCTCAAACTTCATCGCAATGCATACAGCTCAGAATCTCGGCGGTCTTGCATTTCTTGTTTGAAAACAGTCGATTCACTGCGTCTTCATGGCTTGAAAATGGTCGTTTCTTTCTCTCATTGATAATCTTCTTCGCAGTCACGTCACCCACGCCTTCTATCCAACATAATTCATGGTATGAAGCAGTGTTGATATTTGGTGGCTCCAGAAAACTTCGATATGCGCGACTTGCAAACGGTCCAAAATATCGGTCAAATTGGTTGGTTGAAACAAGTCCACATCTTGGAGGAAGAGCAAACTCGGTCGCTTGAGCTGGCGTAACGAGCAGAAACACATCCGTGCTTACATTCACCGCTTTTGCTCGCTCTTTCACATATGTGTCTTCGTTTACCTTCTGTTTTCTTTGCAGCAGCTTGCATTGAATCACTTCGTTAGATTGTACTTGTTGACCACCCACCGTCAATTGAACTCGCATAAATAAGTCGCCAGCAGAAGCACTAGCGCCGTTGATTACGATCGTATTCATATCTGATACCTTCACGTCGCCATCACGACTTGTAAAGCACGTTGTATCATCGAGACTGGATTTTGTAACTTCTTGATGAATCGCTTCCACGACAGTGCGTGAACTCGGCTCTGTAATCAGGATGTCATCGGTTGCACCAAAAAGAGCGCCAGCGTGAAATTCGGACAGTGTAACCGGAGTCTTGCAGTAGGCAATCGATTTCACTCGGCGGTAGAACGCCACGAACTTTTCAAATCGCTGCCACACCAAAACTGAACGCGTGAGATGTTCGTCGAAATTGTCTACTTCACCCAGCTTCTTCGGGAGTTTCCGCATCAACATCACAAGAAGAACAAAAGCGCATTCCAACTGGCCTTCTTCGCCCAATCGGAACAAACCAAAGCTGCGAATTTCATCCACTGTCAAGGTTGTACGACCAATTCTTTCAAACACACCGAAAGAACGACGCGAAAGGATCGCGACCAGCACTTCTTTGCAATTGTTTTCGTCCTCAAATAAAGGCGAGTCGAAAACATCACCATACTGTGTTTGTAGCGCTTGGTACACCTTGTCAACGACGTAGGCTGGGTCCATTTCTTCCGATTGTTCTCTTGTGTAACGGCTCAGAACATGTTGTAGTGACTCTAGCGCTCGACCGTGTCCACCCATATCATCCACCAACTGCTTCTCGACCCTTGTCCTTGTTGCCAGGACTTCGTCGCCACGCAGTGGAGGTGGAATCAGAAACACACGCTTCTGGGGAGAGTCTGCCAGCGCTTGGCGAATCGGCAAATGAATGGTTGCCGAGCACACGCAAACAGCAAACGCTGTGGAGGAGTTCAAGAAGCTGCAAATTGAAGTCAAGACGCGGTAAAAATCGCAAGTCTTCGTGCCATCGTTCACAAGCTTCTGGAGCCCATCCACGCACAAGATTACCGTCATATCCTTCACATTGTCAACCTTCGCCAAGCTTGCCAAGATCGAAATTACTTCTTCAATACCCAGCTCAAGTGATTGGTATGATTTCTTCAGGGTCTTGACAAACTTTTTCCATTTTATACCCCCTTTCGCGAGTTGGTAGAGCATTCGGTAGCTGACGTCAAAATCAGGATTGTCACGATCAAGCAATGATCCAGTCGCCGAAGTGCCATTCTCAAACGTCACACAAAACACATAAGCGCTCATCATTCTGTCCACGAGCGCTTGATTCTTCGACCGTGTAGCAGCTGTGCACAGCAAACCCTTCATTTCGTCCAGCATCCGCGACTTTCCCGTACCCGGTCCACTCAGGACTAGATTAATTGCGTGTTTCTGCTTGTCTTCGTTCCCGAGTTGCCAGGCGTCGTAATGCTCGATAAGTGGCTCCACCAGACGATCCACTAACTCCGGTGCTCCTTGATAAACCCAATTTTGTCCCGAGCTTGCGCAAAGTCGCTTTGGCTCCTTCCATTCTAGCATATTCAGCAAGTTTTCCCATTGCACTTCAGTTGATTCAACAGCCACGCCGCTTCGCTGCGGCGGCGGCACAGGAACCACCACCAGCACGTTCACGGGCCCATTTCCTTCTGCTTCTTCTGCTTCCATGTCTTCATCCACTTTTACTTGCTCATCAGACAACCCAACACTTCGGAGCTTCGCTCGCGCAGCACTCAAATGCTTGAGGCCTTTCGTGTCAGTCACGTGTTTGACCTCCTTTTCGGTCAACCACGCGCCGTCCTTCTTCGCGAGGAACAGCTCCAGTTCATCCGGATCGCATGTGATCGTCTTCTCCTTCGCCTTCTGAATCGCTTTCTTCAAGTCATACACAGACTCACTCGCATCGATCGTCACGGAGAACGCGTTCCCCTTCACACCGACCACCGCGCAGAACAGCTTCACCATGTTACAGTTTGTTCGCGCTCTAAGCCGGTGTCAACTCTCTATGAACCTGTTATACAGTACAGTACCTCTTGCTGATGCTTTCGAACTGTGACACTTTCCCACCGTCTGCTTTTCAGCCAATCAGCACTTGAGCAGACCAATAACCCAATATCAGGCTCGGGCAATTGGGTAACTGGGTGAATGGTTGGGTGCTGGGTTCATGATCAGTTAATTAATTTTTGATTATTGTGGAATTTGTTCAGAATGGCCAAATGATATGTATAAACTACTAGATATATCTACAACCAAGTAAGCGCGTTTTGTCGGGAAGCCATGTCGTCGCCTCCAAAGCCGTCATGCAAATCCGGACTTTTGATTGGTTAAATATCTACCTTTTTCCACGGTGTCACGCACCAGATGAATCCGAAAACCGCGGCTTTATCCCACTTCCCGTGCAAAAAAGAGGTTTGCATCAACTCACAGAAAAATGTATTTCCGGTTAGAACCGTGCCAAAGCGCTTAGAAACCCTAAAAAGAGCCAATCTAATGAAGGAAACACTGACGAATGAACACCCAGCGGGTGACCCAAAAATAGTCGGCCGGCTGGAACTGGCGGGAACCAGACTGGATCGAGTCGTAGACACGAATGTCGGTGGCACTAACCCAGCGAATCACAAACATGTGGCCCTCAAGCGCCGCGGCTGCGCCACAGAGATAAACTCCAGGAGCCATTTTTGGAATCTGGGTGATATCCAAAGGGCCAGAGAGAGTGCTGCGGATTAGGTTAGTACCCGAGCGCTTTCCACCAAATTTCATAGCCGGGCGGTCTCTTTTCTTCCATTTGTTGCACATGTCAACAAGCTTGGTCAGGGCCATTCCCAACCGAACACTTCACGGTGCCTGTACGCAGGACTTCACGACTTGAGCTGTTTGATTGGTCAAGTCATCCTGGACACTCATCTGTCAACAAGACGACACTTCATGCAGGACCACACATTCCTGTGATGAATTTAAGCCAATCAAACAGTAGATACTTTTCCCTCCATTGCACCGTGCAATTTCTTGTGGAATTTGCACGACTGTCATGGAAGTGCAGACGGGAGAAGAGAGTGATGACGCTGAGTTGCGATTCATCGAAGGTGCTTGTGCTGGTGAACCAACAGTGGATCGCTCCACGATGGACTTCGTGTGCGTGATTGTGCCAACCGTGGTAGCCCTTCTGTACTATCAAAGAGAGGATCTCCAAGATGCCATTCGAGACGAGGTTGTTCGGCAGCGGTTGTCCTGGAATCGACATGCTGAAGCACTGCTCCAAGAAGGTCAGTTCAAACAGTACTACCGCATGAGTGCGACAAGCTTTGAGAAGCTACTCCGTTTCATCGCTCCAAACCTGAAGATCGATCGCTGTCAGTCAGAGCGACGCACATCCGGCACGAAACCATTGTCGAGACCAGGAATGCTTCAAGCGTGCCTCCGTTGGCTTAGTGGTGGCCATCACCATGATATTCGAGTTGTAACTGGTATCAGCGTTTCATCGTTCTATCGTGTGGTGTATCGCGTCATGCACGCAATCAGATCTCGCGATGAACTCGCCATATCCTTTCCGGTGTCGTTAGCAGCGATGGTGAAGACGGCGAAGGGGTTTGGTAGTCGAAGCACTGACGGGTTGATCCAAGGCTGCATTGGTGCGATCGACGGTTGGCTTTGTCCGATACAAGTGCCCACAGCGTCTGAATGTGGTCGAGTGGATTCATTCTTTAGCGGTCATTATCAGCAGTATGGTATCAACGTGCAAGCAGCCTGCGATTACAACAGCAGGTTCACTGCGTTTACGGTAAGTTGCCCAGGTGGGATGAACGATTCTGTGGCCTTCCTTCAGTGGTCGTTGAGTCGATTCCTCGCCAATCACAGCAATGGCTTCTTTGTAGTCGGTGATAATGCGTACACACTGGCCAGTTTTCTCATGACACCGTTTAACAAAGCGCAGACAAGTGGAAACACTGATCGAGACAACTACAACTTCTTCATTAGCCAGTTGAGAATCCGTATTGAGATGGCGTTCGGGTTGTTGGTGAACAAGTGGCCCATCTTAAAGGCTCCACTGAGAGTGCGTCTCGAGAACTGTGCTCGTCACATCGAGACATGTATGATCCTTCACAACTTCTGCATTGATGAAGCGAATGCTAACAACGAGATTCAAGATAATGGCTTTTCGAGGAGGTGCGACGACTGAACATGGACACTGACATCTCGTTTACGCCCTCGATTCTTCAAGATGACGAGGATGCTGATGATAGTGCAGTCGGGATCACGTACGGTGAGATTGCTCGTCAGAATCTGGTTGACCACATCGCCTCGATGAACATGCATCGTCCCAAGCGCACCACCAAAACAAAATAACCAAATAAACTGGCTACGATACAGTGACATTCAAACATATTGAGAAGAGTTATGGTGAACAAAAATGTCCTATTCATCTTTCGCAAGTTCTTGCATCACACGCTTGCGTTCATTCATATAGAACAGCCGATCTTCCTCTAGTCTTATCTTGTCATCGCCTTCCGCATCCTTGAGATCTCGCACAATCCCGCCAATTTTTGCTCGAAGATCGTCAAGACGCCGAAAGCCGGCAGATCGATTGGCTTCTCTTGGAATTTGTGTCTCGTTAGTTGCTCCAGCTCGGATCTGCGCCAAATACAATGACACGGACGCTGCGAGTTGCTCGATCGCAGTGTTAGCATCTTGTTTTGTCTTCTGGCGTCTGGACCTTGGGGATAGTGGTGTTCCAGCCGACTTACGTTTGCCAGTAACCTTGCTTTTGGGTGGCGGAGTATCATGATTCGCCGGATGGATCATGACCAACTGCTGGTGGAGTGAGTCGATCTGATGCTCTTCTAGAAGTCCACCAAGTGTGAACGAAGTCAGCTGTGGCTTTACCTACAGCAGTGTGAACTTAGATGCATTCGATTCCATGCAAATGAAGATATTACCTGTAACCAGTACCAGAGGTACAGAACGCCGGCTCGCCCTTGCACGAAGTTTCGAAATGTTGCATGTGACCCAGAACGTTGGCATCGTGCTGTCGCCTTCAAAAATTCTGAATTAGTATCCTTCCACATTGAACGGAGTTTATCGGCACTGTGTGGGACGATGATGGACGGATTAATATCAACAAACATGCCGTCATCCTCGATCAGATTGTTGCAATCTTCACGCTCCTCACGGAAAGCATCTGCGACTTCCTCCCACAAACGCATTCGAGGGTTACCACGCATCCAACTCATATCTCGATGGAGTGTTCCCTAAAACGCACCGTTAGCAGCCACTAGAAGAACCTCATAGCAAACGTACCCGACTGAGAGAACCGCAAGCTGAACTCATCAGAGAAGAGCAGATTCAGCAGGCGGAATATGCAGTGACGAGTACGCATAGGCTCGCGAGAAGCAGCAGCATTCACTTCTGGGCGCCCAAGTGCAGCGAGTCTGCTTGGGCCAGCTTTATCATGGCCACGTAAAAGCAAAACCAGACCATCCTTTTTGGTTCTATCCTTAACCGTCAATCCTCGATCCTTGCACTCTTTTCTGAGACGCACGACCGTCCATTCGGCATAGTTCGGGCGATCCCCGTGACTCGATGCATCCGCTAGTTGTAAGCCGACGTTCGGTTGAAACACGTGCGCATGACGCTGCGAGTCTGTCGCTGTGTCATCGCGGGCGTCCGCATACCATTGCAAACTGTCTTCGGTTCCCGCCATTCTTGGTCGTGTGCACAAGTCCTCGCTGTTCAAACTCATTGTCAGGCGCGGTGGTGTGTGTGGGCCCCAAACAAACAATAACCACTCCCATTTTAGCGAATCAAATCTCGATTTCCGTGCAGTGGACCAACCCAACACATTCACTTCATGCAGGAACAGTACTACATGCAGGGCAAAAAAGTTCGGTTGGGAACGGGCCTCAGTTGTTGCCACGTTACACCATTTTGCTCTGTGCCGGGGTGCCTGTTGAAAAATTTCTTCAGCAGCAATCCGGCAAGAAACTGTCAATGCCCAGGAGCTCACTAGCGCGGCGCAGGCTCGCGACATAACAGAGGCCATCTTCATCGGCCGTGAATGTGCGCGGCAACTGTAACAAATAAAAAACAGTCAGAAAAAGGATTAGATGACATAGTCGGGACACTCACCGGATACTTCTTGAGATAGGCCTGATAGGCGCGAACACGAGCGGTGAGGTCTGGAATTTCTTCTTCCTCACAGATCTCACCCTCTTCCGCATCGACAGCTGGCGGCTGCGCAGCCTGCCATTCCTTGAATTTATCCACGTGGTCGCACAGTGGCCCAAGGCCGTCTTTGACGAGGTTGGCGCGATGTTGAGCCGTGTCGTCTGCATCGTCTTTGTAACCGTTCCAACGCACACAGTACCACTCAGGGTCTCCTGCATCACAGTCGTACACAAGATAGACACTGTACATCTTGGGCGGGGTTCGGGCTACTGCTGGCTTTTTCTTGAAGTATACAGGCTGCACTTCGAGTGCAGAGATACGGGCCGAACGACGGATAGTAGGTTCCGTAGAAGCCGGATCTGGGAGAGAGGAGGTAGGAGCCACAGAGGGCGGAGCGGGGGGAGCGGCTTGAGCGGTGGGCATCGGAATGAATAATGCGAATGCCATTTTGCTTTTTGCTCTGCTTTGCGTACATCCCAATCGTGTACGGTTCAAGCAGAGGAGGCAACACGTGGCATCACCACTACCACACATCAGAAACAACCCATAAACCTCTCAAAAAATATATAACCCATTATCAAGAAAAACCTTGACCTTTCCTATGTTATCTTCCCTGAAAGAAGCCTAAATATATCGTGAGGGCGCTGGCGCGCTTTGAGTCCATGTCACCACTTTGCAAATTCCTTATTCGACGTCGCACAGGCCGCCACGAGCTGTTGTATTCTCCAGCTAGACTGTCGGTAATGAGCGAGAACTCTAAACGGTATGTTGTCTGCAGTGGACCAGGATGCGCACTGAGGAACCTAATGGAATGAATGCGCAGTAGTAGGCGGAAGCGCAAAACCCGGGAGGAGATCGAGATTGAACTACAAGAGAACGAGAGCATCAACGCAACACCGGCCACTTATGAGGCGCGAGACGTACGTGAGAGACGTCGAGCGCGTCGCACGAGTAAGCGCTATCGCCTCAACCAAGCGATGAGAGCGCTGGGGTTTGGCGAGATAACTGCCGAACAACAGAACACAGAACAAGGTGTGAAGGACGTTACAGAGCCCACGCACTGCCGTCAGAGTCATCTTATGTTGCACGCAGAACAACTGGAAGGCGAACAAGATGGCGGGCAAGACGAGCACGCACAATCGGTATTCGCATCCCCCCAACGCACTTTGACAGAAATGCGACGTCTACGGCGTAACGAGCGAGCTCGGATGCGGCGCGCCGATTGCTCGGCGTCACAACGAGAGCGAGACAGAAACGCACGGCGCGAGCGAGTTCATAGGCATCGACAGAACGTTGAAGTGGTACCGAGCGTCACGCTAGAAGACGCGGGTTATGGTGGCGTCGTTGAAGGTTGTGCACTACTCCCTGACACTGCCTTCCACGATCAATGCGACTACGGACGACTTGAAGAGTCAAAGCAAGAAGAGGATGACCCAGACTATGTGATTGCACGTACGCTGGCACGTGAAGAAGTTCGGCGAGCCGATGGCGAACGACTGTGGCATGCGGCGCCACCTGCTCAAGATGAGAACGCTGCGCCAAACGGGTTGCCTGTACAAGCCAGTGGGCACCATCAACTTAGCACGCATGAGGAGACAGATGAAGACGTAGCACTTCGAGCTCACGTGGAAGGTCTTAGACGGCTACACTACCGCGACGAGGCACGCGCGCAAGTGCAGGCAGAAGAAGAAGCTCACCGAGCTGCTGAGGCCTCTGAGCAGAGGAGAATTCGCCGCGGAAAAGTTCGGTACCTCTTTGCCTTGGGAAATCATGAAGACTTCGACGTTTCGGCTGTGTCGGGCGAGGATGTGTTTGCCGGGAGGCATCGCCTTCCTGAACCGCATGACGTATGCCCCCTTTGCCATGCGTGGAAATGGCCGGGTGAATCGGCCATTAGCTGCTGCGTTGACGGACGAGTACGGCTTCTTCCACTCATGCCTGCTCCCCACCTCCTGCGGCATTGGTTCGGGGACGAAGAGTTCCGGAAGCAGATCCGCATGTACAACCAGCTTTTTGCTTTCTGCTCAGTCGGGGCATCATGCAGCGGAGGCTTCCGGCCTGTCAACAAAGACACAAGCGTGCAAGGTCAGCGAGGGGTATACAGCTACCGCATTCAAGGACCAATGGGGCATTTTATGGGATCCTTGCTCCCGCACATCGATCCAGAGACAGGTGAAGAGAGCTTGCCGAAGTTTGCACAAATCTACATATACGATCCCGACATGGAACAAAGAGCTCTTCAACGACGAGGAATCTTCGACGGTTTGAACGAAGTCGCGCTGATGGACTTGGAGGCAGTTATGAACGAATTCAACCCGTTTGCACAACAGTTCATCAACATGGGGGTTCGTATGCGAGAGTTGAGGCAGCGTGGTGTCAACCCAGTCAACATTGCTCTCCGCCTCCGCGCTAACTACGAGTCAGACAGAACGAGCAGCGCGCAGGTTGTTCCCGAGGTTGCTACAGTGCTGGTGGAAGACGGCAATGCAGAGAAACATCGCGACTTGGTGCTTTTCGCCCAAGGAGGTGGACTTCTACGGCTATTTGAGACACTGGCAATCTACGACCCCACTCAATACGTACTCCTCCTGCCTTTCGGTGAGTTGGGCTGGACCTACACCGATGAATATGCGGATGGAATGGTGTACCGAAAGAAGAAGACAATGTCGCTGCGTGAGCATGTTGCCTTTAGGCTCTACCAGAAGACGGGTGATGAGTCGCTTATGTTTCTGGGTGGCAGGCTATTCCAACAATATGTCGTCGACCAGTGCGCAAAGGTTGAGCAAGAACGCCTACGCTGGATTGCTGCAAACCAGCAAGAGATCCGTGCCGATCTGTACTCGGGCGTACGTGATGCGTACTTGCAGGAAGATATCGTCCAGCTCCACGACAATGAGGCCTTAGTGTCACGATATAACCCAGACACTGGAAACCTCGAGCACCCTGAGCAAGATAGGCGGCGCCATTTCTTGGAGCAAGTAGGCCAGCGTATCATTCTTCCAGCTTCTTTTACGGGTGGAGAGCGGTATATGTACGCGCAGTACCAAGATGCCATGGCCATGGTGCGTGAGTACGGCAAGCCTGACTTATTCATGACGGTCACATGCAACCCGCAATGGCACGAGATTGACAGCACAGCGAAAAACCATGCAGACTACCTTACTGCGCAAGATCGACCCGACATAGTTTGGCAGCAGAAGCTCAAAGCTGTGCTGAAGGACCTCGACGAAGGCGTCTTCGGCTACATGATTGCACGCATTTACGTCGTCGAGTTCCAGAAACGTGGATTGCCCCACGCTCACATCTTGATCATTCTGGCTGACGAGGACAAACCCAAGACCCGTCAAGACTATGACCGCTTCGTGTCAGCCGAAGTTCCAGACCCAATCCGAAACCCAGATCTGTACAATACGGTGATGACAAGCATGATCCACGGGCCCTGTGGGGAGGAGTACACGAACGCTCCTTGCATGAAAAATGGTAAGTGCAGCAAAGGGTTTCCAAAGGAGCTCGCGGAAGTTACACAGACAAACGAGAACAGCTTTCCCGTGTATCGACGCCGTCCAAGACCTGCAGGTGAACTTCGCTTCAAGAATCGGGTTTATGACAATTCAACAATCAACCAGTGGGTTGTACCCTACAACCTTTACTTATCCCAGAAGTAAGATTGCCACATAAACCTCGAGATATGTTCGTCGATCATGGCCATCAAATACCTCTACAAGTACGTCTACAAAGGTGCCGATACGACCGAAGTAAGCGCCCAGGCGGTCAGGGATGACGAGGGCAATTCACTCCCAGGAAGGAGAGAGCCTAACGAGATTGTGCGGTACGTCAAAGCGCGGTATATCTCTCCCATCGAAGCGTGCATGAGACTCTTCGAGTTTTCCATCCAAGGCAAGACGCACTCCGTCACTACACTCAATGTGCACCTTTCTGATAGCCAGTACATCACGTTCCGTCCAACGGACGACCCGGCTCGGGTTGTTGGAGATCCTGTCGACACCACGTTAACCGCATTTTTCAAGCTTGCCGCCTCCGACCCGCTGGCGAAGCGCATGCTGTACCAAGATATCCCTAAACGTTACAAGTGGGACAAGGCGAAGCGGCAGTGGATTCGCTACAAGCAAAATTGCCGCACTCTCGGCCGATTGGTGCATTGCTCGCCTAACGATATGGAGCGCTTTCACCTTCGACTCCTTCTCTGTCACAAGCCGGGCCCTACATCCTTCGAAGACCTTCGTACCGTTGATGGGGTCATCTGTGCGACGTTTAAAGAGGCCGCAATGCGCTCGGGGTATCTTGATGATGACCGTGAGTGGATGAAGTGCTTGGAAGAAGAAGCCGTCTTCCAGATGCCGAGTCAGCTGCGTCAGCTCTTTGCAACCATTCTCCTGTACGCCTTCCCAGCCGATGTGGCTGAGCTGTGGAACACTTTCTACGTCGATCTTTCCATGGATCATGCGCGTCGCTACCGAGAGCTACCAAACACAGCTGACAAGACCAAGTTTGAGACGCTGATGAGTCTACACCACCTGCTTGCGGCTGGAGGAAAGACACTGGCGGACTATCCCGATTTACCGCAGATGTCAGCGTTTCCGGGGATGGTGCTCGCATCCATGATCGACAACAACATCATACGACGCGAGACGGAGAGCTATGACCGAAGGGAGTTACAACAGTTGGTCGATACAGTTGATGGGTTGAACGATAGCCAGCGATCCATCTACGACCAAGTGATTGCTGCTGTCGAGAACGTTGAAAACGGCCAGGTCGGAGAGAAGTTGTTCTTCATTGACGGACCTGGCGGGACGGGGAAGTCCACACTGTTGAACCACGTGCTTGCAAAGGTTCGTCTGGACAGGAAAATTGCCATTGCTGTCGCATCCAGCGGGATTGCATCTCTTCTTCTTCCCGGAGGGCGCACCGCCCACTCAACGTTCAAGATTCCTCTCAATACATCGCATTCGTCTGTCTGCAAGATCCCCAAGCAGTCGAAGCTCAAGGAGTTCATCGAAAGCGCGAGCCTGATTGTGTGGGATGAAGCTCCAATGACCCATCGTTACGCGTTTGAAGCTGTAGATCGCACATTACAAGACATCCTGGACAACAACGAACCGTTTGGCGGTAAAGTGGTTGTTCTCTCCGGCGACTTCAGACAGATTTTACCGGTGGTCGTGAAAGGAACACCATCAGACACGGTCTATGCATGCCTCAAGGCCTCTGAGTTGTGGCCGCATTTCAAGCAAGTTCACTTGACAGAAAACATGAGTGTTCAACGGGCGAGAAGTGAAGCAGCCGCCAGCGAGCTTGCAGCTTTCTCCAAGTTCCTGCTTCAAGTTGGAGAGGGAAGGCATGCAGTCGATGAAGACCTTGGACAAGACTTCATCAAGCTCCCTCAAGATATGCTGATTTCTAATCCGGCATTTGACCCACTGCTTCAGAACGGGAATACCAGCACCCAGAGACCGATGTCACTAAGCCTCATGCGTGTGGTGGATGCGATGTACCCAGAAGCAGACTTATAAAACCCAGACGTTGCAACGAATGACTACTTCGCGACTCGCACGATTCTCGCTCCAACAAATGCTGCGGTGCAGCGTGTGAACGAGGCAGTTGCAGAGCGCGTACGTGGAAACATCCACGTTTACCTCTCCGTCGACTCCGTGGCAGATAATGAGGGACCAGCAGCTACCGGGTTCTTTGAAACAGAGTTCTTGCACTCGGTCAACATCAATGGTATACCGCCACACAAATTGGTGCTGAAGGTTGGTATGCCTGTCATGATGCTGCGGAACTTAAATCCAGACGATGGTCTTTGCAACGGTACACGACTCCGTATCGTCGAACTCAAGCCCCACGTTATTCGCGCGACGATCATGACGGGGGCTCACGATGGTAAAGAGGTGCTAATCCCGCGCATCATCTTCATCAGCGACAACACGACCCAAGATTTCCCGTTCCATCTACGAAGGAAGCAGTTCCCCATCGTCCCAGCATTTGCGATGACAATTAACAAGGCTCAGGGACAGACGCTCGACAACATGGCACTGTACTTGCCAACGCATTGCTTTTCACATGGCCAGCTCTACGTTGCGCTCTCCCGCGTCACGTCACGAAGCAAGTTGCAAGCTCTCATTGAGACCCCTGTGAGTGAGGACGAGACCGGTGCGTATACGGCTAACATTGTCTACAGGGAAGTCTTTCTGTGATTGGTGATAAAATGCTCACTTAAATGAATACATTTGTTTTCACCACAACTATGACCTCCAAACAGTGCCAAACCGCCCGCGTAGCGGGCGGCGACCGCTAGTTGTCAAAGTCATCTATTCTGGCCAAATGAATTGCAAATACACCACTAAATAGCCCTTATTTATTTAGCTAACCATTATTTATCATATAAATCATGCAACCAGCCCCTTATTATAAAACTTCACCCCGATATAGGTGACTCAGGATTTCCACCCATACATTCCCTCTTCAGGACGCTTTTGTTATAGAGTTCGCATTCACGCCGAATGCCTCTTTCAGAAGAGCATTCCGACCTTATTACAGCGCAATTATCTTAGCAGCCCCACACGAAGTTCTTTAACGTAGAAGCACGTGAACGACGTCACAAACGGCCAAATAAAGTTTAGCACCTCTGGAGGACAGCGACTCCGGCGCTGACTGCGCTCTCCCGTTATGCGGCCGTACCGCTCGAAGTTCGCAGGCCAGCGCCGGAGACTACATACAGAGACGCCCATTACTCTCGCTGTGGCCACCAACTAGGCGCCGTACACATACACGACCGTGACCCCACGCCAGCGGACCGCACGCCAGCGGCCGAATCCATCCTGCCCATTTGCCGCTGTGGTCACTGTGTGGTTCACCAAGGGTTAACTTAGATGAACCCTGTATTATCCAATTTGTTAACCGTGTTTGGGTCCCTCTGTGTGAGCTTATGACGGGTGGCAAAAAGTCTGATTTTGACAATAGCCCCTAATAACAAATCAAACCCAGATTTAAATTAGATAACAGGATGCCGACCCTTCATAACGGGAAAAGACCCCGATATGAGCGTCTTTTTCTTCCGGACCAGTCATTCTCACTGAACGACAGATTGCCAACAAGGCCTGCTTGTCTGCGGAATGCCGCCTCCTTGCGAGGCATTCAAAACTTTGTCAGCAGCCCAATGCACATAGGGTTTAGGGTTTAGTACCAACGGCGGAGACTGCGCGGTGAGACACCGAGTACGCGCGACAAGGTTGTCACGTCGGCACCGTACGCATAGAGGAGCGTGATCGCCCGCCACCTCAGGTCGGCGGAGAACATCGCGGACTGCACATATCCTGACCTCAAGTCCACAGAACCGCACCAAACGAGAGTTAACCTCGGTTAACCCGCTTTTCACCCAAAATGGGTTTTCTCACACTCTGTTTTAGTCATTGTGTCTGCCAAGTATTTCTTGGCTTCAGAGGGCGGCAAACATCTTGGTTTCGACAATAGGTTCTATCATTCAATATTGATAGATAACGACGACTAAGATCGGTCGCATAACAGAGTAATGTATCCAAGCTTTAACTGAGGTTCTTTGGCTCAAGTACAGCAATAATCACCTGTTTGTGGAGGTAGAGTAAGAAAATGAACTCCGCCAAGGCGTTTGGTCCCAAGTTACATAGATCGTTAAGTAGTGAGCGATCTCAACCTTTCACCCATAAAGTTTCATCTTGCATGGAGTAACAGGGGTGTCACTAGATGCATGCGCGCGACATACCTCGCCCACTTTCTGTGGGATCGGTCACGCTGGAAACCAGCGCAACAAACGGACAACATTGAAACTCATAGAAATATATATATATAATATTTGACAGATAATTGTGGTCTTCCTCCTTTCCACGGCCAAGAACGACGAGTCCAAACTCCCGACTGGAGCACTTTGCCTGTATCAGAATTGGTTCGTGGTAGCAAACTCCTGACTCGTCGCTGAGCATTCTCGATTGGACGACGCTGGCGTTCTCGGTATAGGTAAGCGTCCAAAACGCTGGGAACCTTCTCCGTTTATCTCCAGACACGACCATATTCTTCAGCATATCTCCTGCTTTCGTGACTTCGCGAACACTCGTGCGCATGCCATTCACCACACTAGGCTTTTCCCGCGGTCTGCTACGCTACCTAGTACCAAATGGTGCTAGACTCCGAGAGTTCGATCACCTAAGTGCTATAACGGCAACTTGACTGTGAGATGCCATTTTAACCTCAGGTTTATGTTCAACAGTTGTCGCTAGCACTTCTCCACATCGCTTTGCGCCAACGAATCTCTCTTTCTCATCCCAAGTATCGGTTAATGTTGTTGGAGTGGTGGGTGAGATGTTGTTCGCTCGAGATCAACCAAATGATTGACGCAGCTCTTTGCCGTGTGTAGTTCAGGGAGAAGACACGGCTCTACAACTTGCCATAGAACAAGGGAAGAAATTGGTCGTCGAGTTCCTTCTTTAGCACGACGCAGTCGTGTTCATCGTCGATGAGGTTTGTTGAATCATTTGGGTCACTGAAACGCATCGTTGAAATATTCGAATCTGTATGATGAGTATTCTCCATTCTGTAATGGATTATTCTCGGACGAAGCTGCCAATCAAGGCGCTGAGAGGGTGTACGATACTGATCAATCATTGTGTGAGCACGAAGCAAAATGGGATTCAAGCTGTGCGTAGCGGCGCCGAGAAGTGGTCATTTGCAGACATAGCGGTGCAACTTGAGCATCCTGGCAACTCGGACTGTCATTGTGCTCGATTTCCCGGTCGCGTAGGACAAACACCGATGTCCCGATGGAGGTCGTAAAGCGAGGAGAAGATTCTGCCAAAACTTTCCTTGTGGAACGCGAGATGACGAACTCTTTTACCGGCGAAAAATTTGCGTTGTTGGCCCGAGTATGTGGGGTAAGTTCAGTTTGGTTCACTCACTTGTAACTGGAAGACTTAGTCTCGTCAACATGAGCGACCAAGCAATTGGTATCCAATTGCAAGAAAGGTTAGCCTGCTCCAAATAAAATATGCGTTTTGTTATACATCACCAATTATCTTGCTGAACTTTCGCCTTTTTGTTTTGGTGTTGCTCAGCTTCGACTTGATCTGCTGGTCACTGAGAATACCCACACCGTAATGATCGCGAAACCGCTTGAGTCCTTCGAGAGGTTTGATGGATGGATTTGAATCAACTAGCATGTCAAAGAACGAGTTGATTGCCCTACTGGACGACGGGTGACCTGTCGCGCTGGGTGTCTCGAGGGGTTGCTGATACTGTTGTGGGACAACTTTGAGGTTCTCACAAGTGCTTGTGAAGACTACATCGGTTGTTGTGCTGGTGGTGCTTGGTTGTCTTTGTTGTTGTGAGCGAATCTTGGAGATTTCCTGACGGATCTCATTCTCCGTCGGTAGGTCTACTCGGTGTGGATACCGAGCTCGAGGTTCTTCGAGCATTTGATCTGGCCCACGTTTGTGAGCTTTGTTTTGTACACCACGGAGATACATCTCCAAAATGTCTTCTCTAAACTCGGCGATGTAACGTTTCCCATACATGGATCCTCGCTTTGGTCGTACAGCCCACCCTGCTTGCACTTTTTTCATTATTGTATCTTCATTGAGAAACCCTCCGACGTCAGATAGCGGGTCTCTTGGGTCACGAAACTTGACAGTTCCCTGCACTTGCAGGTCGATGGTCCTTCGAATCGCACAAGACAGGACATCTCTTCGTTCATTGAGATTGGGGCCGTGGTCCAAAACTGCATCATTCTCAGTACGACGACGCCAACGACGTGTGCGTCGCCGTATCTGGCCTTGCGTCGCGATCTTGACACCAGTGACGGGACCATTCGAGACTGAGGGATCGATTGTATCTTCATTGTCGGCCACGACTGATACATTCTCATCGTCACCAACATCATCACCGATATCACCAATTGCGTCGAGGATGTCTTCAGAGCGAACATTGCCACAATGGCCATTGATTGCGTTCTCCTCAATCGTTCTTTCCACTTGATCATCATGATCGTCTACCCCAACAATATCGCTATTTGTGGCATCGAAGTGCACCATACCAGTTGCTGGGTCGATGGCAATATTGAGTGGATGAAAATTGGCGTACTCGTATACAGTTAGCTCGAATCTCGGGCAATCCTTGTAGTTGGAACATGAGTCCTGACGGTCCCAGTTTGATACTGCAATATGGATATCGTTCGCCCGTTTCACTCGTTGGTGGACGTTTTTGTCGATCGTATGTGTCTCATCACACAACAGTGCCAGGGCTGCTCGGTCGTGCTCAACGAGCTCAACAACACAATTTGGTAGACCTCCGCGTGACTTGAGACCAACTACAGCTTGGGTGGGAGTGATACAATTGTTACCCTCCTCCACCCACGACTTGAGTAATTGCATCGACCTAGCAAAATGTGCATCGAGTAGGCTTTTACCATCTTGGGTCTTCGTGTGGATAAACCGAGTGATGCGAATTCCGTGTCTGACCGAGAGTAGAGGAAGTACTAATGGAATCAACATGTTCTGGTAAGCTGCGGCATTGTCCGACTGCAACGTGATGCACTTGATATGAGGAGGATCCTGCTTAAGCCGCAGGATGATTACTTCCAGCATTGACAACACAGCTTCGCGGTCTTGTTTGCTGTCAGATATTGAGATATGATCGAAGTATACGCGCTGCGCTGCTGCATCGCGGTGATTTTGTTCATCAATGAGGGCGAAATATTGCACAAGAGCTCCGTGCCAGCTCATACCACGCTTACCGTAGTGATGTACGGTCTTCTCACGGTCATACATTGGCTCTAGCTTCATCTTGAAATCAATCACCACATGAGCTTCATCAGTCCACCCTTGCCTTACACACCGCTCTCGCATGTCCGACATTAGCTGTTCGGTTGCATTCTGTTGATTAATGATGCGTAGTCGATGTGCAACATACAAGCGCGCCTTCTCCGCAACATCGTCAACAACGGCTAGTGTAGCTGATTTGGCACCCGCAGAGACTAACAGATCCTTGACACGGTTGTAAAACATGAAAACACTTGCACAGTCGCCGCACAAGGAGCTGATATGTTGGTTCTTGGCGACAGGTGACAAGCCAAAGTCGACATTATGCAGAATACACGCACTTGTCTTTGGATCTCGAACACGGACATCGAAACCATACTTCAGATACGCAGCATTGTAGTCCATCTCAAGAACTAAAGCCCTTTGGACTGACTCATCTAGAACTCGAATGGATTGCTTCAGCATATCCACAGCATCGTTGACAAGAAACCCGACAACGTAGTCTACCGCGCTTTGCATTCGCGCGTCACCGGACGTAATGGCAGACACGATCTTGTAAAATGAAGCCTGAGACAAAACTGGACTCTCCGGTCGTTCGAGTGAGGATTCGTGGATATAAGTCTCGTACATAGCTGCTCGGGTACATCGCCGCATAATTGTCGGCATAGTGAGCCGAATATCGTCAATTCGAATATGCTTCACCCCCCCCCCCCCCCCCCCCCCCCCCCCCCCCCCCACGAGAGAAAAGAAACATGATCAGGTCTCAATATTCCCTGGACGACATAGTCGATATCTCGAAGACTGCACCTCTGAATCCAGCGAGGAGCACGAACCAATGGCGCGCCGCACTTGAGGGACTCGAGGTCTCGGCGCCCACTCGCAAATGTCTTCGTAGCCATTTTCAAATCTGTGGAGACAGACAGCTTGGACCATGTCAAACTTCTCTTCATTGCGCAAAGTGAGGCTCGGAGAACTCGCTTCTCGACTGATGACTTTTTCGCGACCGCATAGCACTCTGCGATTGTCTGTACCAGCTCATCAGAGTCACCAACATCCCTTTTGTTCGCTAGAAGAAACTGCTTCCACAACGCCAATCCAGCCTCCTTGACATTACCACACATTGCTGTACACATAAGCACAGCGAAATCACCGACATACTTTAGAACGGCACTAGTCTTTGCATCAGAGGTGCTTGCCCAGAATTCAGGATCCGAACGCTGTTCGATAGGAGGGATGTGCGCATACCAATGCGACAACTCACGTTGTTTGTTGAATGCCTTGAAGAGATCAGCAGGCCGTTTGATCACCGTGATCGTGGTCAATGGTCTAGTGTGTGGAAGCTTTAGCGAATACTTACCCCTCTCTGGTTTCTTCGGATCGAGGGGGGATTCGAAAAGATCTCCCATTTTATAGTTGTTGGTCTTGCACTTCTCCTTCAGCTTCTCTCGCCGTTTTGGTGGTCCGTGCTGACCTGGTCTTCGTGCTACTTTCTTTGCCACTGCGACCCCGTCTTGGTCACAGCCACAACGACGACAGGCGGAGCACACATGACACCGGCCTGCCTTGCACTTGCACAGGAGTGTTTGGACGTTGTCCATGGGGTTGGTTGATCACAATTGGTGCCACATGGCGTGGGACACAAAAGATCGAACTTCGTAATCACTATTACATCTCATAGGTACTCAACCGATGTCGCAAATGCCACCCTGATGGAGAAACGGACCGAGGCATGGATGTTCAACGACGAATATCTCCACCCGGATTATATCTTTGTGCGATCGGAGGGCTTACTAGACTTAATAAACGAAACACAATGTTAAGGTCCGCATCACAACGACAGAGGTGTGATAGCGGAGTTCGTGGTTTCGGCTTCACCTCCTTTTTTTGCTGGACTTGACCCAGGCTACGATTGCAAAGCTGAAAGAAGAGAATGCAACTGCTACTGCACGCATACTTGAGCAGCAGAAACAGATGATGAAATCAACAGTGTCTGAGACGGCAAGTAAAAATATTTGATCCAATTTGAATACACCACAAACATTGCGAGAATACCAGATGGGAGTAGAAGAAACGCCTGTTGCAACTAACTTCGGCACCGTTTCTGACAAGATTCTCTTTGTTATCAAGAATGGTAAGCTTCACAAACGTCGAAACGGGAAACCAGACGTTAATCTCGAGGAAAATACAGTCGCTTATCGAGACTCATTACGAGGAGTGGATCCAATATTTACGATGATAGCAATCAAACACTCTATTGAACCTGGTGTGAGAATATCGAACAATACCCTATATGCACAAGAGGCCAAAGAAATTCGAGCATAGTTGCCACTAGCCTTGGTAGATTCTTGTTGAAGTAGTCTATATGCTTCTCCAAGCGCTTTGTACAATTCTTCACCAGCGGCATAATTTCCCTTCAGCGCTTCTAGTTCATTGATTGTTAGATCTCACTCATACTCGATGGTTTCTGCAGCTGCTCTTAAACTCAAATACAATTGTCGACCCTGTTCAAATTCCTTATGCCATAGTGAAATCTGTCGTTGGGATAGCGTGTGTTCACGAACCAAACGTTCAAACTGAACCTCAGCATTGTGGAATTGAATGTCCATACCCTCAATCTGGCGCTCCAAAGAGTTGATTTCCATCTTTTGACTACGAATCGTATTGCTTTGGCGATTAATTTCACTCTTTTGGTCTAGTACATAATATTGATGGCGTAACAGATCGGATTGAATCAATCTCGCTCCGTAATGGTGCGCCCATAGATGCAGACATGTCACTAGTACTAGGACGGGTTTGAATGCTTCTCTCTGTCGTCGAAACCTGCGTCTGAGTTCCGAAAGATGGATTTAAATCAGATGTATTTAGAGAAAAAACACTCGACGAATTACCCTGGTAGGGTCGCGAGACCTTGCCTTCGTCTGAGCCTCGCTCATTAGCTTCAGTCTGTGTTCCAACAGTTGTTTGACCTGACGCCAAGTTTATTGCATTTGCTTTCGCATCACCAGCCCATATTGCATTTTTTCCGCATTTTGTTTTATATTCTCAAACGCTAAGTCTTGCTCGGCTTGCTTTTGTGACTCTTTATTGTGGTTTTCGTCCAAACTTTTGGTCGGATGAAGGGTGACTCCCCCCGCATGCGCGCGGTGCGCGGCTTGCCGCCCCGATGCGCATGAAATGAGCACCCGCGGGTTTTCCCGCGTGCGTCGCTCAGTTAAGAAGGAAGCGTAACCATGTCCAAGCTCTGACGACGAAGGCGCGGGCGACCAAGGACGCTGACGAAGGACGAAGAACAAGCGCGCACGACCCCAGAACAGATACTACACGTGACCCTAGCTACACGCCAAGGAAGCAAGTTCTCCCCCCTCCGATGCGAAACCGAAGTCGCAGAGCAAGACTCTCTCACCGCCGTCTCTCGCTCGCACCTTGGCTTGCGAAGTGTGTGCATACCCACAGCGCCGCCGCCGCGTGGCGTGCTTGCCTTACGGCTGCGAAGGCTGCGGTGGGCGATTTCTAGAGAGCCGCAGTACCCCCGGGGGCACTGTTTGCGTCTCTATGGCAGGCTAGCCCTGATAGATCGTTTCTCATAGGCCAACGCGTAATCCGTAATTCCATTCCATTCCATTTCGTCCAAAAGTCCACTTTTGGTCCGGTTCCAAGTGTTGAGCCAGAATCGGTCAAACGCTTCTGATTGGTTGAAATAATTTTCTCGTTCTCCAGCTCGGATCCAGTATGCAAGCCTCGGCTTGGTGTGGCCATTTTCCATGGTTTCCCCAAACGATCTTGGAACAGTATGGAATTGTTCTCTGTTGCCTCTATTCTAGCCAATCAGAAGACAGGATCGATTCAAGGATTGTTACAGCGTTTTTCGATTCGATTGGCGACCCAAATGGAATTTTGAACCAATCTCACAATATATTTCCGCTCTCTATCGCTTTTGTTCTTAACTGAGGTTATTCAGGAGAAATGCAACATGATTTGATGCATGGTGGATCCGTTTGGAGCTGGTTGAAGGACACACTATGGCTTGCTGTCAAACCAGCACTTTCAGGGGTTCTAGATGCTGCTGTTCAACCGGTTGCAACTGCTCGTGGTCCTTATGGAGCTGTTGCTCCAGTTGGACCATCCTTGGTAAGAGACCAAACGGGTGTTGGTATTAGATCAACAAATGGAAACAAGCTTGTAGAAGGGTCGCCTGAAGCCAAAGCCTATCTGGCGTCCATTCGTTCTAAGCTTTGTGGTAAAGGATTCCGCGTTTGAAAAAAAAAAACTCCCAAACTCGTATCTAACTTTTTTTCGGATTGCTATCGAAATCAAAATATTCGGGTCGTTGAATTTAAAGAATCGCTCTTCTTGATCTACGATAATCAATTGGATAGCAGAATATGTACCATCGCTTACAGGCATCCAAAGATATTCATTGGGTTTGTAGTCAATTACTACGGAGATGAGGGTACCCTGGGTGGTAAATGTTGTCAATACGTCCGACGGGACTGAATATGGGTTATTGATAAGCAAACATCGGAGCATATAGGCGCTAACCGGCTTCGCTTGAGGAGTAATGTTGCTAAGCAAGCTCTGAGCAGTAGTTGTTTGAGCATTTGGATATGTTCCTGATGAGAACCCGATAATCTTTCCAAGTTCAGCATTGTTAATGACTAGTTGGGGAGTATACGCTGTTGAAGGCAAGCCACTTCCTCCAGATGAGAACAATCCAGATGATGGTCGTGTGTATCCACTTGGAAGAGCAGTTGGTACTTTTGCCTAGCGTAGTAGGTAGCATTCTCAGTAATTTGGACGTAGTACACGTTATTACCATTCGAATCGATCAAGTATGCACCAGCACTAACCAGAGCCGTTTGAATCATTCGATTAATATCAGCATATGAGTAATAGCCATCTGGCAAGGTAATATCAATAGTGCTGGTAGTAGCAGCCGTTGGAACAATGATGCTAAACGTATTATTTCCGTATGCTGTTGAATCAATGTTGAACTGGGAGTTATACATTTGAATGCTGTGAATAGCTATTTCAGTATTCGAAAAGTTGATACTAGTTGATACTCGAGCCTGGGAATTCATAACGAAGGATGTTATTGAATCCATTAGAGACAATACTATTTGACTTAAAAGAGATGATGTTCGCCATCTTGGTATGAGATTGAAGATCGAAGGCTCGCAGATCCCAAGATCAAGAGTCGAATTCGCAGAATTCTCGGGCATCTTTGTTGCCTTCTCTCTAGATCCGCTCTTTGTTATAAACTAGAAGGATCAACTTTTTTGAAATTATGTCGAAGTTCTCCTTTTACTGAGTCAAGCAACAGACATTGCCCTTTCTTCTCAGTAGCAATTTTATATGCTCGATATAGTTTCTCCTCATTTATGTTGGGAATATTGAAGTCCTTCAACAACATTTTCAGATCCCGTTTCGAATTGGCCTTCAATATTGCCACATACGCAGAATTTAGTCGTATCATCTTACTAGTGGCAAAGTAGGAATGGCTTAGAAAATGGTACTCAGTTTAAAATGCCTTCCTCTGGCGAAATAATGAGAGAAGAGAGTGTGTTGTAGTACTTGATCATTTGAGTAATCATCAATAATGACAGGTTCGATCGAATCGTCTTTATTCTTTCGTATATTGTTTACACTTGGTGGAGGATCAGACTCATATATGGTACAAAAGCCTTTCAACTTTCCTTGATGTAGTTGTATAGCTCTTGATTGGGATTGCGAGCGATGATATGGAGATGACTGAACACGTTCGGACTGTTTTTAAGAATATAGAACACTAGGTTGTTCTTCCCACTAAAACTCGGTCCTAGGATGATCATTCTAAATAGCTTCTTGATGTCCAGATTTTTAATATCTCCATAGCTTTGCGACTTGAATTCTTTTGGAAGTAGCCCACCAAAATCAGGTATAATGTCAATCATTCTTTATGTTGTGATAAAAGTTTGCGAAGTAAACAGGTTACCTTCGATAACATATATAAAACTCAACAAAATTCTCATGAGTGGCTTTAGTTATCCAAGTCCGAGCTATGTTAGCTCAATCTACGATCCCGCCTTTTACCCCAGATTAGATGCCAGTGGGTATATGAGGTATGATTATGCTCAAACATTGTATCTAAGCAAGAATGACTATCGATTGTCATACCTGACTTCGATTACAGCTGGTACAGCAAGCGGAGGGTTAGCACTAGTGGTAGATTCATAAAAAAAAAAAACACTGCTGGAATAAATTCACTTTGCTGCACGAGCCTCATAGTGAATGGATCTTCTGTGGCTACATCAGGAGATTTGACTTACATCAGTAGCATCTCTCCCGGAACTGCTTCCACCTCGAAGGCACTTGTTGTAGATTGAAACAAAGATATTTCAGCCATTCGAAATCTATCAGTGACGAATCTCACTGGCACACTACAAACAGCTGCTCAACCAAATATCACATTGGTTGGGACTCTTTCATCACTTACCGTTTCTGGATCTGCACCTATATCTTGTACAAACGCATCATCGAGCAGCACATGTGCTCTAGCCATTGATTCAGTGAGTGGTGACCAAATATGGGGTTCAACCACAGCAAATAAACTACATCTTAGAACAAATGGCAATAGAAAAATAACCATTGGAAGTACTGGCTTGGTGAGAATCAATAATACGCCTCCTTCTAAACAATACTTCCTTGTACGACATGAAAATGTGCAAGTGGTTTTTTTGTGGTTCACACAAATTAGGTGAAATCAAATGATTGGCTCTTCAGTGTTAGGCTTAGGTCTAGAGGATGGGGAAGTAAAACACTGGCGGGAAAACTCAAAACTGAGCGTGTCGAGGGATCCATTCCGAAAATGGCGCGAGCCAGGGGTGATCGGGACGTCAGCGATGACCAGCGAGGGCGAATCGTTGGCTATCTTATGGCGCTAGCCAAAGCTGATGGTTCACTCCCGCTTGGTGCGATTGGCGCGGCGGCGAAGGCGTTCCAACGCCACCGCAACACGATCAAGACCGTCTGGAACCTACGCTTCGTGGAGTCTCGGCCGAAACGCCCCGGCCGCGCGCCCAAGTATGACGTAGAGGAGCTGAAGCAAGCCATCAAGAGCGTTCCATTCGGTCAGCGAATGACGCTACGAGCCGCCGCCGCTGCGATCAACATGCCTGCGTCCAGCTTACAGGCTTACGTCGGAAGGGGGGTCCGCTGCGCTTCGTCACGGTACATGTGAAGCCTGCTCTGACCGAAGAGCACAAGCAAGAGCGGCTCCGCTACGTTCTCTCTTTCGTTGATCGCCCGTTCGGTAACTGATTGTTGATGCTCGTCGCTTAGTGTCGCTTCTAACTTGGACCACAGGCCTGCTTAGACGATATTTTGATGCCATGTATGACACAGTCCACATTGATGAGAAATGGTTTTACATCTATGAGGTCTCTTCCCGATGCATCATCACGGAAGACGAGGATCCGCCACATCTCACGTGATCTAACAAGCGGTTCATCACCAAAGTCATGTTCCTGGCTGCTGTGGCGCGACCTCGATACGACTACGAGCGTCGGCGTGGCTTTGACGGGAAGATTGGAATCTTCCCTCTCGTGACGCAGCGTGAGGCCAAGCGCACGACGAAAAACCAGACCAAGAGCGACATAATCACCGCGGCACAGAATGTCGACAAGAATGTGTACTACGACTGCCTCATCAACAAAGTTCTGCCAGCCATCAAGGCAGCATGGCCAGGTAGAGTGCCCGCAAGCAAATGCTCTGATCAAATCTAACGGACTAATTTGTTGCAGGGAAAGGAAACAAGACAATCTTTCTACAGCAAGATAACGCCTTCCCACATGTCACGGCCGAGACAGCAGTCAACGATGCTCAACTCGGAGATGGTTGGTTGGTCGTCATTCGCCGCCAACCACCACGGTCACTGGATCTGAACGTGCTCGACCTGGGCTTCTTCAACGCCATCCAGTCTTTGCAGCACACGAAGCGGGCATACTCGGTGGACAGTCTTATCCAAGCTGTGACCGAAGCCTTCGCCGAAATGCGAGTCGATACTCTAGAGAAGTGTTTCCTAACGCTCCAGGCCGTGATGGAACAGATCATGCTCGTGAAAGGTGACAACAACTACCAGCTCCCTCGAGTCAGCGACCGCTTCAAGGACGGGGTCTTCCCGTATGCGCTGGAGTGTTCTGAAGAAGCCTACAGTGAGGGTTCGAAGGGATTAAAATCCCAGAAATAAATGTAAATCTGAGTTGGGCACAGTCAAAAATGACCATCATTCTTGATACCTCGCGCTGATTGGAAGATATTCGGGCAGCATGAAATCGTCTGAAACCTAACACGGCAAAAACCTCAATTCTTTGGGATTTTCCAATTTGTGAAGAGACCACTATTTGGAAGTGCCCACTAAACAGCCAATCAGACCGAGATTTTAGCTATCCAGCCGTTTTTGTGCGGAATAATATCGCTAAAAGTTGACGGAGATAGGAAAGATTAAGTGTCTAACACCCTGAATTGGTCGGCAAAGAGCTGTGTTTTATCGACTTGATCTTGAGAGGCTGGAAAGTTAAGAACATGGACAAATTGACGGCAAACACAGCACCGTCCTCGTGAAATTCGCACTTGAAAGCGTTCACTGGATCCGAAAATATGACCATTTTCCGAGATGCACATTCTCCAACCGTTCAGAGTAGTAAGACATTATTGGTTCGACAGCATTGACAAATGCATTGTATCAGATCACCGATGGAATTGTTACGTATCAGCAATACTTCGATGGTTCTCAATGCACACTCCAAACATATTCAAATCATCCATTAACTTTTGCCACAATAATGGATCAGTGCAAATGTCCATACGAACTAATGGAAATGTTTCTGTCGCTAACACGTTAACTGCTACAACTTTATCTGCTACAACCTTAACAGGTACTCTCTCAACTGCTGCGCAACCAAATATTACGTCCGTGGGTACGCTAAGCTCATTGACAGTTAGCGGAAGTATTGCTGGGACTCTCTCAACTGCCGCGCAGCCAAATATAATATCTGTGGGCTCGTTGAGTTCACTTACTGTGAATGGTGCTGCAAATTTAACTCTTTCGACTGCTGCTCAACCCAATATAGCATCAACCGGCAGCTTAACATTACCTGGAAGTCTGACTATTACAAATGGATCAAGCCCTATTACTTGCACAAACACTACTTCAAGTAGCACATTGTATGTACTATTCAAAGTTCTGGAGGCGCTATTGATATTGGCTCTAGTACTAGTCATCAAGTCGCGATAAAGACAGCCAACACTCGCCGATTGACTTGCGATTCATCTGGAAATGTTGATGTTGTAGCTCATAATGGCTCTACAGCTGGTCTAAAGCTTGGCAGAACGCTTGTTACTGCTACAGCTGCTGATTTGAATGGTATCAGCGGCTATGCTGGCTATTTGAGTACGTTACTCCAGGCACAGTTTCAGCTTCAAAAGCAATCGTCGTTGACTCATCGAAGAATCTAACTGGATTGGCGATGATGATGAAGGTGAAGTCTATTGAGCGCAGTAAATGTACCCTAATAGCTGTGACTCTTTGCGTTCCTTTGCTACAGTGGGTCAACTTGACTGTGGAGCCAAGGGCGTAAGTCGGAAGCGGCGAGCCCACGCAGGTCTGCATGGCATAGCCTGCGTGTTGGATGATGAACCTGGCTGAATTGCCTTGTGTTCATGGCGTGATTGGCTAGGCTATTTGCCATGGCATTGTGCGCTCTGACGTGTTGTCGCCAGTGGCGCACGCCCACTCGATCGGCCAGTCGCCTCGCTTGAAAATAGAGGGCCCGTAACTTGGCGTTCACGGGGGTTCGGTACTCTCCGAGCATCTAACTGGATTGGGTAAATTGAATCTAACGAGTAGCGATACGACCATTGTGACTGGGACTACTAATGCCAGTGCCTTTGGATTGAGCACTGTTGCGACTAATGGACAGTATAATAGTTGCGCCATCGGATTCAGGAATGCGGCGACGGATGGAGTAGCTCATTCGGTATTATTATGCGAGCGCAAAAGTTCAACAACCGCAGATTTAGTTTTCCTTAAGGGGAAATCCGTTTACGGACCCGTATTTTAAAACTAATTCGGAATCGGACCCGTGTTGCTCAAATAGGGTATTTACCCCGTTCGAATGACTTGTCATAAAACGCAGTATCTGGGAATGGCAAAGTGATTTGAAAACGCACCCTAAAATGTAACGGAAAGAAGAGGAGTCTTTGGGTGTTACCAAACCATACCCTGTACCTGATACGTACCCTGTACCTAATACGTACCCTGTACCTAATACGTACCCTGTACCTAGGCGGTACCCTTAGTGGCTTGACGCTCTGGCACGCTTCATGTACATGCGCTTCGACGGAGGAGTCGCCACCTCTTCGTCGTCGTCGTCCCCTTCCTCCTCCTTCGACTCATCGTCTTCGCCAGCGCTTTCTTCCGCGTCGCCGCGCTTGTTACTGCCGTCGCTCGACTCGGCGCCGTCGTCGTCGTCACTGCGCTCGTCTTGCGACTGGTCGGACTCCGCGGCGATCGCGTCGTCGTCATCACCCGCCGTTGTGGCAGCACGGGGCAGACGTGTCTCGATCAGGTGCTCGAGATGCTCAATGCGCGAGTTGATCTTCGTCAACTGGAGCACCAGATACGCGGTGGACAGCTCAGGATTGTCGATCAGGCTGGGGTCGTCCTGCGCTCGCTCATACTCGTCACGGTGGCGAGTCTTGTACGCTGCACTGTCACCACCCTGGTGCTTGTCGACGAAGTGCCTCTTGAACTTGCTGGTCGCGAGGCGCTTCTTGCACCCAGTGTACGTGCAGATGACGCCCGCTTCGCGCTTGTTCCCCGACATCTTCTTTCTCTTTCCGAAATGCACCATCCAGGTCCATCGAGGTCGACCCCGATCCGTACGAATCCGTAACAGAAGCGAGTACCTGAACAACGACTCGCCTGTACACTGCGGGAATTGTGGTGTGGCCGGTCACAACGTCAGAACCTGCGAGCGGCGGAAGAAGAAGGCTGCAAAAGCAGCTAAGGAGCGACAGAAACGTCTGGAAGCACGCCGAGCCCAACGAAACCAAGTAGAGTAGGCGTGTAATAGCTACAAGGTACATTTGGGGTGCAGGGTACGAATGGGGTACGGGGTACGGAGCGTGCACAGGACACGTATCTCCTCCAGTATACGTAAAGGATACAGTATACGTCTTGAATACGTATTGCGTGTCACTCAACTTATCAGGTCATGTTCGTTAGTGGCGAGCAATGTTCATGGGTATAGTCAACATGGCAAAAGTGGGTGGGAAACGAAAATAACGCGTGGGTTGCCGAATTGGGAATCGGACCCATATGATTCAATCAATTAACCCTTTCGCGAACGACCGTACAAATTTTGCTCGTTCGACACCTGTTTCAAAAGTAGTCGCAAATCACCCCCCTCGAACGGGCAATTTTTGCTCGATCGACAAATGTACCACGCTGGACCGAATCTGGTTTTGATAATGTCCAGTCTTTGTACGATTTGCTGGAGGTGTTGTGCTGTCGGAGCGTATTTCTTTAGCTAGATTCGGTTTTTCCATGCAAAGTGCGTAATCTACGGCGGCTAGGTACGTGGTTGACCGAATAAATCGTCCTTGGTGCACAATCGTATGGAAAGCAACGATGAAAGAAACGCCTTGGAGGGGAGTTTTGTGGAGCAATCACCGCTGACCTGACTACAATCATGATTCGCGCACTGTCTATATCCGCTCATTCCCAAATCGTTGAGGCTCACTGGTGGCAATGCAGCCTGCACTTGCTCCGCGGGCACCGCTGTCCCGCGCGCCGCGCGGCGCGCGCCCAGTTCGCAGTACAGAGGTATCCGGTGCTCATCAGTCGTCGACGTCGACGGTGATCAGCTTCCCAACCTGCTTCGTGGATTGACAGAATGCCACCATAGCAATGCGTATTGGAGACGCTATCTGAAGGGCCAGTGCACTGTGCTAAAACCATGGATACCAAGCGACGAAGGCGATGCATCTGCAAGTGAATCTAGAGACAGTCCCAGCTATTGATGGATGAGTATAATGGACTGGATTGCTAAATGTAATCGTGAGATAATCAGATATGTTGGAGCCTGGTGTGCTCGGTGTGAACGGCGTTGCCGGTGTGCGAGCCTCGCTTGGTGCAGGTGTCGAAGCGGCGGTAGAAGGGGACTCAACCATCGGGGCGAACGTGAGGGATCGCTGGACAAGCCGGTCGGATACGACCTCAGAGTGCTCGATGCAAGCCGACTTGTTCCTGTAGTCGGTGGACGATCGAACAACACATCCAGCATCTGAAAACGTACCCTGTGGCAAGTAGTACTGGTGGTACTTCTCCCAGCACGACCAGTCGTGACGCTGACAACCGTATCCCCTCGTGTCTTCCCCGTAGGTTCGCTTGCAGAGCGACACGTTATGCTTCAGGCACACCGTCGTGATCGTTGTATCCGCACTTCCTTCAAAACGGCAGACTATGCAAGTGCGCTTCCTTCTCTGTCCCTTGAACACGTGCGCGGACGACATATCAGTGCACACTTCTGAGGTGTTAGCTGGTGATCCGAGACTCGGTGAGCGTGCAGGCTGGGACGACGGCGACTGCCAGGGCGATCGCTCATTCGATCTTGGTGTCGAGCTCACTGCGCCCTCGTACAACATTGCCTCATCGCCCATTGCATCCTGCTATTTGCCGTGCAGCATCTCTCGGATCAAGTCGGTCACGAATGCCCGATGGGAATCGCGCTCAGGTCTTGTGTCGTTTAGACACAACAGTCGTCTGGTGAGGTACGCGTTGACACGAGCGATGTCAATGACTGCGAACGCAAGTTTCTTGTGCCACTTCTTGAAAGAATGGCCATCAGCAACTGAGAAGCGAGCCCGCAATTGATCGTTTCGATCCACGCCCTGCATATGCTGATTGTACTCCTTGATTGCAGTCGGCGCTTGAACCGAGACCTTCTCTCCACGGATCTGTCGCTCAACAGACGATATCGACGAGGTGTCCGCATTGGAGATGATTGTAACAATATTCCCATCACACCACGATGCTGCCAGGATCTTGGAATCTGTGCAGACAGCTTGTAAGTATTCTCCTCGCTTGACCTCTCCTCCAGCTCGAGGTGTGCGATCACCAGCTTCCACCCGATCCAAAGGTTCACTTTGATCGCCAAGGTCTTGTTCCGAACCTGAGTCGTCATCACCTCTGCTACGCTTCTGCTTCGACTTGTTGGTGTCCTTTTCCCTCTTGCGCGGGTCAGGGAGCACAACATGGCGAGGGAAGTGCTTGCTCAGCTGCTTCACAGTTCCTCTGCAGAACAATCGCTTGATGCGAAGGGCTTCGAGCAACTGGACGGACGTGTAGTAGTTGTCACAGTTGACGATTCGACCGCTGCCGTGGAACGGGCGCGTGATCTCGAGCACGATCTGCCTTGTCTTCGACGTGATACTCATTTCATCAGCGAGAAGCTCCGTGTTCGTCGCGTCGTGCACACCAGTCGCTCTTTGCTCTATGGTGGATTCGCAGTGAAGTCGGTAGCTGAGAGCAATCCACGTAGTCGCACAGCAGCACATATAAAACTTGAAATGGTACTTGCCCGTCGGTTTCGTAGGGTTGAAGACGATCATGTGACGAGCGAACTTGGACCTCGCAGCCACACTCGCTTCGTCCACGGCTAGGTTTCGGCCCACCTCGACGTACTTGCCACCCGTCTGCTTGAGCATGTTGAGCAGAGTGCGAATGCGGACCGCAGCGTCGACGCGAAGCTCATCTGGCGTGATCGACCTTGGGTTTCGGAAGCAAAACGCTGAGCGGAGCTGCTTGAAGCGTCTCAAAGACATGATATTGTAGGTTGCTCCTTGTGGTCGTGAAAATAGCGTCCTCAATTTGCTCACCCCAGTAGTTCGCGTACTCACCCTTTCGAACGAGTGCCATATACCAAATGATACCGAGGAACTTCATCAACTCATCCATCGTAAAAGGAACCGGCACCTTGTTTATTCTGGCTTGACAATTCGTGTGCTCTAGCACTTGTCGCCAATAGTAAACTGGAAGATAGGCGAAAAAGCTGGAGCTTGCCGAGTGCTCAAAGATGTGGCGGTACTCCGGCTTGGGTCGGGTCAAATTCGTTCCGTCGTCATGCGAATACAGAGTTGTTGGGGCTCGCATAGCTGCCTCCGGCGTGAATCGCATGCTTTGGATCTTCTCGACTTCAGCGAGACTTGTAGGTGCAGTTTGCTTCGTGTCAAACTCTTCGTACTCCACGAGGTGTTGCACATCTTCGTCGATTTCAACAGCATCATCCGGATCGGGGCGACACAACTGTTGCCATCGCGTGACGGACGTCTGTGCGCCGAGTCTCTTATAGTTCTCGAAGCCTTGCTTGACAATAGCGACGCTGATCTTCTCAACTCGATTCTGGAACTTGGATTCCAGCCAACGAATCTCGTACAATCCTTGCTTCGTCATGTAGCGGTAGTCGCTGACCCGACCCACGATGTACGCAGCGCCAACATCTTCGTAGGTTTTGTCCTTGAGCCACTTATCGTAGGCTGGAGAAAAAGCTACTAGTTTCCCCAAAAAAGTACGCTCCAGACCGTCCGTGCGTGAGGTCTTCTTCTTCTTGCCTCCTGTGGTCGTCGCTCGACCGGCACGCGTGGGCGTCGCCGCGCCCACGAGAGGCTGACCGGCTCTGGCTTTCTGCTTCCCTGGGGCGCGCGGACGGTCCATGGTGTCGGTGGGGCTCAACTCCATTGGCGCATGCTGTGCGTTCGCACCGCGCAAGCCAAGCTCAAATTCTTTTCGCTCCTCGAGACCACTCGCAGGCTGCCATTCAGGTTCGTCGAGACCAACACGCTTCACAAGATACTCGACAGTGTTGCCTCTCAACCGCTTCTTGAGGATGGCTTCGACTGCTGGCGCCTCATGTCCCTTTTCGAGGCCGTAGTCACAGTCAGGGTCGCTCGCGCAATCGCCGTCATCGTCGTCGCCACCAGCGGATTGATCGGGATCTAGCTCGAGAGCTCGAGGGCTCGAGGGAGTAGCGCCGACAGAAGACTGACTTGGCGACGAAGAATCGGATTTGCTCTCTTCAAGGTCATGATCGCCGTGCACATGACGGGGCATTGGAGTTACCTTCGCCCTCTTTTTGGCCTTGCTCGGAGCTGTCTTCCCCTTTGCTTCGAATGCGGCGACAAGGTCATCACAGCTCAGATCGCTCTCCTTCACCCACGTGCACTCCGTATAGCCCTTCCACTTCACAAGGTAATCGATACCGCGCCTGTGTACGCGTTTGTCTCGGATAGCTTCTACTTCGTACTCGTCTTCGTTCTCATCTTCTTTCACTGCTGGTTTCTTCCGCTTCGACCCCATCGCTCACTTCCAACACTCAGTTCGCGTGTTGCACGCGTTGGCTATCTCCAAGGGCATCAATCCACTTGGACTTACTATAAGCGCGACAACCAATCATGTCCTTTCATCTTTTGCCTTGCTTGCTCTATACCATTAATGCCGATAAAGCTATACCAATTGTAAGCTTTATGATGGTGACTAGTGAGGTGAAGAATCAACTACCATCATTTAGCTCACCTCTTGTATATAATTACTGGGGGTAATCATATACAAATAAGAAGGATCGTGAAGGTGCTTGCCCATCGCATGCTGGCCTCACTTGAATGACACCATCTTTAAACATGATGTTTGTATGTGAATATAGCTCTTTATTTAATACCCATTGTAAGCTTAAAGATGGGCACTAGGGTCATTCAGATGAGGTTATGAAACGATCATGAAGAGCTGATGAGCTGAGTGCGATGGTGCCGCAGTAAGGAGTATGAGTCTCCTAGGCGAGGCAGCGCTGACTTGACGAAGCACCAGCTGCGTTCAACAATACCAACAAATCGCTAGCACCTCTGTGTCTGACGCGATAGGACGCTATTCGTAAGCAACAAACACACTGACGACGCTGGCGCGCTGTGTGTGCCTCAGATGATGAAAAAATTGGCATTCAATTATCCACGCAACCTGTTATTCGAGAACTCCTGTTGCTTCCCTAGGACATATGAGACTACGCTACTGAGTAGTTCCGTGCCCGAAGAATCACTCATGGCAATGATGGATGGAGCCACGGCTTCACATAGCGCATCCATATCCCTCTTCAGCTCGTCTGCCTCGACCACGTACTTTATGTACCCGTCAGGAGTGTGGCTGATGTCGTTTCGCACGTCTCGCCATCTCTTGAAAAGCTTTCGGAGGCGATTCAATTGGACAGTGTCAGCCCCGCGAGCCTCCGTTACACGCACTGCCATGTCTGCCATGCTTGCATTGTTCCCTAGGGCACCAACAACTCAGCATCCAGCACACACCAGCCAAGGTATGTAGAACTTACAGAATGGGCCATTCTCGAAAGGGCTCTTGGCCCGGCTCTTGAAGCGCCCATCTCCATTGTACGCACAACTTGTGGCCATCTTGAGTTTCTTGAGCTCGAACTCCACCTTGCTGGCGCGGCTGAACAAGTCAAGCGACGCGAGTGCCTCGTCACGCTGTTCCTCAGCGACACGTAATTGCATCTTGGACTGTTCGAGCTGTGCTCGATATTGATGCTGTTGTTGTGCAAACGTAACCTCCGCGGCCTGAAGCTGTGTCTTCAATCGATGCAACTCCTTCAACTTCGGGCCAAGCACTTGGGACAACTCGAGGTTAGTCGCTTCTGCCTTGGCCAACTTCTCTTTCGCAGCTTCTAACTCAAAGAGAAAGCTTGCCGCGGACGCATCTGCACTCGCTGAGGAGAACACGAAGCTTGTCGCGCAGTGTACGTGTCTGGAAGAAGCCGTAAAAGCCCGCGATGCTGCAGTGGCGAAGGCGAAACAGGATATTGAGGAGCAGCAGAAGCGCGCAGTGGAGGAGGCCTCATCAAGCTACATATCTATGATCAAGGAGCTCAAGAAAAAGATTCAAGAGCAAGATGAGCAAGTGGCGACGCAGCAAGAAACCCTCCGGCGCAAAGAACAAGCATCACGGATACTGAGGGAGCAAATATCGGGCAGTACGATGGCTGAGAAGGCCTCAACTTCTTGCTCCAAGCTCGCCTTGGCCTCATCGGCTTCACGTCGAACTCTGGCCTCTTCGTCTCTCACCTTCTGCTTCTGTTGCTGCTTCAATTCGAGCCGACGCCGCGCTTGCTTGATGTGGTTATTGAGAACACGTTCTTCAAGATGAGCTAAGCGTGTGTTGAGCAACTTGTAGAACGGTCCGACTTTTCCCCCGCTCTTCTTCTTTTTGTCGTGATCGGAGACGACGCCCAAGAGCCACGCAAAATCTGCATCCGAGATCACATTCGGGTGTGTTTGCACAGCAGGCGGTCGACCGCGAAGCTTCGGAGCTGGTGTGTCCGAGAAGATGGTGGACTTGTAGTTCTTGTACTTCTTCCTCGGCCTTCCTGTCTCCCCACTGCTACCAGGGCACGCTGACGGTGTGGTGGACACTGTCGGTAGCTCTGGGTTCTCCGTCGCGGCGGATGAGGCTCCGACTTGGGAGCTAGTATCCTGGACAGCCGTCGCGCAACCATGGCGCAGTTCCTGAGGAGGTGACGATGGCATCAAAATACTTGACTTTTGACTGAATCGGGGGGCCAATCGCGTTGTTCTCGACGGAGCTCGTTTGTCTGACCGGTCAACTCTAGTGACCATCTTTAAACGGTTCCTTTGAATACCGTTAACTGACGAAACCCTATACCTATTTCAAGCTTAAAGCTGAAGATGTCAAGCCGACTACCATCAATAATCAATATTTTTGTATATCATTACACCTCCTTAATGTATACTAAAACCAAGCAGAAAGATGGTAAAACTTCAATTGAGTGACATAATTGTGGATACTGACGCACCAGACCACCATCAATAAGCTTGGAGTGTGTATATGATTATGGACGGGAATTACATAGCAATACCAAGTCGAAAGATGGTGTGGTTTGAACGCTGAGCCAGAGTGATCGAAAATGTCTGACTTCTCTGAGCATGAAGATTACCATCTTGTGGCCCTGGCCAGAGAGTACGAGGATCGAGGCAGGAAGGTCTCGTGGGCAGCGCTAGCAGCTGCGATGGCGTACTCAAAGAAGGATGCGCAGGCGCTGAAGCGGCGGTTGACCACTCTGAAGACAACACACGGCAAGCTTCTGCGAGGGTTCCCAAGTCGTTTTCTCAAGTCCCTTGAGCATGCACGATCGGTCACCTCAAGACCCCGAAGACATGTCTTCATCCTCCCATACACTACGCCCACTCACCAGCCCGTCTCGCTTCACCCATTGACTCTGAGTAAGGTCGATTCACCGCTATCGTCAAACACTTCTGTCTGCAGAGAATCTCAAGGCGACGAGCACCAACACAACATGGTCAGGACCACCCAACCCACCACCGAAGCCAACCCGCTCTCAGTGTCGGACTCTGGCCGCGTGGTTGCAGAGATATTTGCTGGGATCGCCAAGTCTGACGTCCGCCAAGCTGCCGGCCGCACGGAGTTCAATGTTGGCGAGTTGGCGACAGATGGAGTGGCAAACTTGGTTGATCGATGCCAACTCCGTCAACAAGATGTCTTCCTCGACGTCGGCTCAGGTGTCGGGAACGTGATTGCTCAAGTTGTCCTTCAAACGGCGGCGGATCGAGCGATTGGAATTGAGATCCGCAAGGATGTCGCGTCCCTTGGGTCACTAGCAATTTTCGAGGCGACGGCGCAGTACCCGCGTCTCTCACGAGCAAGTAACCACCAGGGCAACGTCTTGCAGCTTGCCGAGGATTGGTCGGAGGTACTCGATACCACGGTGCTGTACGCAAACAATTTGCTCTTCACGCAGGAAGCCAGCCATGCTGTGCATCACTTATGCTGTGTCTTGCCAGGCTTGGGCATGGTTGTGCTTGGCGCGCGAGCTTGTCCACGGCATCGAAATCGATGCATGCGAGAGTTTTGTTTGCTGTGACGCGAAGAGACTGAGACTCTCAGTGTTCGGACTGAGTACAAACATAGTCGAGTAGCCTTGTACGTCTACACAAGACCAACAGAGTAGGGATGGCAAAAATGAAGTAAAAATGAAGTCCATTACGAGATCAAATTCACGCCGCAGGAGCGACCGCACTAGTTGTAGCGATGGGCATCTTCCGTAAGGAAATCCCATGCGTTGAACGTTGGGAAGACGTCCACGTGCTCTGGGAGTTGCGCAGCTTGGAATTCTTGGAAGTTGGCGGGCAGCCTCGCGCGATCGTACTCAGTGCAGTGTGTGAACGTACGCGAGATCAGTGCTTGAGCTTGCTCCATCGTAGTGCACACGAAGTTCACGAATACGACCTGATGCAAACGCACTTCCGCCAAAACTGGGGTCCATTCGGCGGCCGTGATATGCGCGTCATCGACGACGACGACAGGGACATGGCGGTGGAGAGCGAAGCGCAGCGTCTGCAGGCATTCCCCACGGGCGTCGGCAAGGTTGGCCGGCACAAAATGGAAGCCTTGCTGGCTGCGGAAGACGTCGTCGCTTGAACAGATCAGGGTCTGGAGTCGCCGAGCTTGGGCGTACACCTTCGTCTGCAAAGCAAATGTCGTCTTGCCGCATCCCGGGAGACCGCGAAGAACGAAGACGAGGCTCTGGAGCGCATCCCATCCAGTCGCACCCGCCCGCAACGTCGCGAAAGCGTCAACCCGTTCTCGTATCAACTCGAAGAACATGAGCAGCATCGGATGGGTTCGCTCCAGGACTTGATCATCTTGCGCGGCGAAAATATCGCGGCGGATGGCGACCGTGCAGTGTGCAGCGTAAGCTTCGTTGTCCTGATAGAACAACTGGAGTCGCCTGCGCATCGTTGACTCAGGAATGTCGTGCCACGAGCGAGTGAGGAGGTCTTGAACGTCGAGATTTCCCTCGAAACTGACGCGACAGAATGCGTGGTAGCCCTCTCGTACCAGCAACACGTATCTGTTCCACTCTGAGTACGTCACGTTGGTGTTGTCGATTATCACGATCGGAACACGTCGAATCAGCGCTTGGAAACACTCCGCTTGGCAACGCGCATGCGCTTCCCCGAGCCTGGTCGAATCATATCTGTAACCGTGGTGAGTGATGAAATATGTGTCTGCGCTGCAGATCTGGGCCTCGAGCCCAATCGATTCGGCGTAAAGCTTGAGGAAAACTGCGAACGTTGACTTCCCGCACCCTGGTAGCCCACGGAGGATGACGACGAGGCTTCGACGATCGCGAGTGCGGATGCGCTCGTCGCTGAACTTATCGACGATCATACGGACCTCCTCGGGGAACATGCGGACGATCGGGTGCTCCATGATTGTGAGACCCAGAGCAACTGTGGCACGAGAGCGAGAAAACTCGTGCTTGATGGGAATCAATGACAGCTTGAGCGGGACAGGACGTTAGCATGCATCAACCAACGATGAGAATCACGTTTACTTACACATTCGTTGCACGCGCATTGTGTTGTTTTGGAGGCGTTTGCTGTCGCTGTTGAGATGGCGGAGCGGAGCAGAGCGAAGCCGAATGGCTAGGAGGAGGTGGAGAACTGGTTGAGTGGGCCACGATGAATATGTGGCAACGAGCTCACGCATCATGTGATGACGAGGGATGGACAGCCGCGAAGATTAGCTTTGAAACTTTCCTGAAAACAACGGCGTTTAATTGGGTGGTGTCGGAAAGCAACGGCACTTGATGCAGCTATTTCTCCAATCGTTGCTTGACCCCACATTTTTCTCCAATCAACATCGACAAGTCAAACGGGCAAATTTTGCACGATCGAGGGATGGGACGGTAAAAATTTATCCACTTTTGGGTTGAGGGAACAGCCCAATTTTTCGAATGCGTGATATGGAAAGACGAAATTATGGGTGCGGGAATGGCGAACGGGCAAATTTTGCACGATCTATAAATATTATACTTGAAATTTGTATTGATACACTTCCTATTGTTCAGCTCGCGTTCGCGAAAGGGTTAAGGGGAAATCCGTTTACGGACCCGTATTTTTTAAAATACGGGTCCGTAAACGGATTTACCCTTAATTCATTGATCATGAACCCAGCACCCAACCATTCACCCAGTTACCCAATTGCCAGAGCCTGATATTGGGTTATTGGTCTGCTCAAGTGCTGATTGGCTGAAATGCAGACGGTGGGAAAGTGTGCGCCGCAGTTCGAAAGCAATCAGCAAGAGGAAACATGGTGACGCTGTTCTGCGCTGTGGTCGGCGTGAAGGGGAGCGCATTCCCTGTGGACATCGAAGCGAGCAAGTCGGTGGGCCACTTGAAGAAGGCGATCGCGACGGAGCAAAAGTATGAATTCGCAGCGAGCAAGCTGGAACTGTTCCTCGCGAAGAAGGACGGCGCGTGGTTGACCGAAAAGGAGGTCAAACACGTGACTGACACGAAAGGCCTCAAGCATTTGAGTGCTGCGCGAGCGAAGCTCCGAAGTGTTGGGTTGTCTGATGAGCAAGTAAAAGTGGATGAAGACATGGAAGCAGAAGAAGCAGAAGGAAATGGGCCCGTGAACGTGCTGGTGGTGGTTCCTGTGCCGCCGCCGCAGCGAAGCGGCGTGGCTGTTGAATCAACTGAAGTGCAATGGGAAAACTTGCTGAATATGCTAGAATGGAGGGAGCCAAAGCGACTTTGCGCAAGCTCGGGGCAAAATTGGGTTTATCAAGGAGCACCGGAGTTAGTGGATCGTCTGGTGGAGCCACTTATCGAGCATTACGACGCCTGGCAACTCGGGAACGAAGACAAGCAGAAACACGCAATTAATCTAGTCCTGAGTGGACCGGGTACGGGAAAGTCGCGGATGCTGGACGAAATGAAGGGTTTGCTGTGCACAGCTGCTACACGGTCGAAGAATCAAGCGCTCGTGGACAGAATGATGAGCGCTTATGTGTTTTGTGTGACGTTTGAGAATGGCACTTCGGCGACTGGATCATTGCTTGATCGTGACAATCCTGATTTTGACGTCAGCTACCGAATGCTCTACCAACTCGCGAAAGGGGGTATAAAATGGAAAAAGTTTGTCAAGACCCTGAAGAAATCATACCAATCACTTGAGCTGGGTATTGAAGAAGTAATTTCGATCTTGGCAAGCTTGGCGAAGGTTGACAATGTGAAGGATATGACGGTAATCTTGTGCGTGGATGGGCTCCAGAAGCTTGTGAACGATGGCACGAAGACTTGCGATTTTTACCGCGTCTTGACTTCAATTTGCAGCTTCTTGAACTCCTCCACAGCGTTTGCTGTTTGCGTGTGCTCGGCAACCATTCATTTGCCGATTCGCCAAGCGCTGGCAGACTCTCCCCAGAAGCGTGTGTTTCTGATTCCACCTCCACTGCGTGGCGACGAAGTCCTGGCAACAAGGACAAGGGTCGAGAAGCAGTTGGTGGATGATATGGGTGGACACGGTCGAGCGCTAGAGTCACTACAACATGTTCTGAGCCGTTACACAAGAGAACAATCGGAAGAAATGGACCCAGCCTACGTCGTTGACAAGGTGTACCAAGCGCTACAAACACAGTATGGTGATGTTTTCGACTCGCCTTTATTTGAGGACGAAAACAATTGCAAAGAAGTGCTGGTCGCGATCCTTTCGCGTCGTTCTTTCGGTGTGTTTGAAAGAATTGGTCGTACAACCTTGACAGTGGATGAAATTCGCAGCTTTGGTTTGTTCCGATTGGGCGAAGAAGGCCAGTTGGAATGCGCTTTTGTTCTTCTTGTGATGTTGATGCGGAAACTCCCGAAGAAGCTGGGTGAAGTAGACAATTTCGACGAACATCTCACGCGTTCAGTTTTGGTGTGGCAGCGATTTGAAAAGTTCGTGGCGTTCTACCGCCGAGTGAAATCGATTGCCTACTGCAAGACTCCGGTTACACTGTCCGAATTTCACGCTGGCGCTCTTTTTGGTGCAACCGATGACATCCTGATTACAGAGCCGAGTTCACGCACTGTCGTGGAAGCGATTCATCAAGAAGTTACAAAATCCAGTCTCGATGATACAACGTGCTTTACAAGTCGTGATGGCGACGTGAAGGTATCAGATATGAATACGATCGTAATCAACGGCGCTAGTGCTTCTGCTGGCGACTTATTTATGCGAGTTCAATTGACGGTGGGTGGTCAACAAGTACAATCTAACGAAGTGATTCAATGCAAGCTGCTGCAAAGAAAACAGAAGGTAAACGAAGACACATATGTGAAAGAGCGAGCAAAAGCGGTGAATGTAAGCACGGATGTGTTTCTGCTCGTTACGCCAGCTCAAGCGACCGAGTTTGCTCTTCCTCCAAGATGTGGACTTGTTTCAACCAACCAATTTGACCGATATTTTGGACCGTTTGCAAGTCGCGCATATCGAAGTTTTCTGGAGCCACCAAATATCAACACTGCTTCATACCATGAATTATGTTGGATAGAAGGCGTGGGTGACGTGACTGCGAAGAAGATTATCAATGAGAGAAAGAAACGACCATTTTCAAGCCATGAAGACGCAGTGAATCGACTGTTTTCAAACAAGAAATGCAAGACCGCCGAGATTCTGAGCTGTATGCATTGCGATGAAGTTTGAGCTGGTTTGTAACTTCATCTACCTCGACTGTTTTGCAAATGCACATCCAGTTGCGTTATTCCACATCCAGAAGAGCTTTTCTCAGTGCAGGGCAGTTCTCTTGCACGTATTTATTTTTCAATAGTATCCTTTATCGCAATCGCGAATCCATTTGATCGACTTGCCTTTGTATTTTCCCCAGTTCAGTGTATTTTTTATTTCAAACGAACCTGGCCAAAACGTACTCGTACCTGGTAATTACGCGTTCGTCCGTTCCATTTGAAAACCTGGGACGAACACGTAAGGGAAACATTACACACCAGGTTTTCATATTATGAAAACCTGGTGTGTAATGTTTCCCTTACGTTTTCCATGCATCACGGACTGCGTCATGGCTGAACTCGAGAAGCTCGGCCACAAGTACCGTGTCGCCCTTCGGTGTGTATCGATTTGTCAAACCTGGATCGCGAAATGGAACTGACCGGTTATGGAAATGTCCAGACTCGCGAAGGATCCGCGCTTCGAGCGCCTGCCGTGCACGCACAAGGGCACCTACGCCGATGACTGCCTTGTGCAGCGCGTTCAGCAGCACCGCTGCTACATTGTCGCGACGTGTGATCGCGAGCTCAAGCGCCGAATTCGCAAAGTGCCCGGTGTGCCGATCATGTATATCTCGAACCGCAAGTATGTGATTGAGCGCTTACCCGAGGCCAACGCTGCCAAGGTCAAATAGAAGACTCGAAACGTGGTTATGTAGATATGAATTCATGCATATGTGAATCCTTCTCGCTCTGGTCTTACTTCAAGTCGGCTTGCACAGAGAAACGGACGAGAAGGACAAGCGTCCACAGCCGCAATGTCAACCTCTCTGCAGTTTGCATTGCTTGGTCGGTTTGACGAATGTTCATGTCTCCACAGAAGATCCTCAGACTTTCGATCGTTTCAGCAACTCGACGAGTGTCTGCAACGCCGACAGCCTCGACTACCGGTATAACAAATCGTTCGACGAAGCTGACGATTTGATTGAGTACGTGTTTTGCATTAGCAACAAGAGCGACTGCTTCGGAGCGAGGAGTTAGCGCAGTCTGCTGTTGGTAAACCAGGCGGTTGAAGAGCCACTCTAGAGCAGCTTCCATATCAAGGAGATGCAGCAAATCGATTTTGGGTTGGCTGTTGGGAGACCCGTTTACGATTCCTCTTAGGTGTGATAGACAAAGATCGTCGTCCCGTCGGAGAGCTCGAGTAGCGTACGTGGTTTGAACAGGCTCTGAAACCAGTAGTTTATCACTTTTACCGATTGCAGCGAGAGTATGCATCGCTGCATCGCTGTCTAGGAACAACCCGAAGTTTCGTATTCGAAATCGAATCCTATCACTGATAGTCAGAGGTTGCTCTTGTTGACCCTCAGTTGATTGATGATGGAAGATGTAAGTCTTTGTGGTTAGCCAAATGAGAACCTCGCGATTGGATTTGCCTGTCCGGAGATCTGGTGGAAGGCGTACAGCCCCTTAGAGACCACGTTAATGTACCATGTACTGCACTACATTAACGTGGTCTCTAAGGGGGTCTAGAGGTACTCTAGGTATCAATTTATGGAGTGCTTGAGCGGACGATGTAACATAATCAATGCAGTCCGCCCACTAGCGCACGCTATTTAGTAATTTAATTAAATACGTTAATAGAAAGATCGCGCGAGTTAACGTAAGGGAAACATTACACACCAGGTTTTCATAATATGAAAACCTGGTGTGTAATGTTTCCCTTACGTGTTCGTCCCAGGTTTTCAAATGGAACGGACGAACGCGTAATTACCAGGTACGAGTACGTTTTGGCCAGGTTCGTTTGAAATAAAAAATACACTGAACTGGGGAAAATACAAAGGCAAGTCGATCAAATGGATTCGCGATTGCGATAAAGGATACTATTGAAAAATAAATACGTGCAAGAGAACTGCCCTGCACTGAGAAAAGCTCTTCTGGATGTGGAATAACGCAACTGGATGTGCATTTGCAAAACAGTCGAGGTAGATGAAGTTACAAACCAGCTCAAACTTCATCGCAATGCATACAGCTCAGAATCTCGGCGGTCTTGCATTTCTTGTTTGAAAACAGTCGATTCACTGCGTCTTCATGGCTTGAAAATGGTCGTTTCTTTCTCTCATTGATAATCTTCTTCGCAGTCACGTCACCCACGCCTTCTATCCAACATAATTCATGGTATGAAGCAGTGTTGATATTTGGTGGCTCCAGAAAACTTCGATATGCGCGACTTGCAAACGGTCCAAAATATCGGTCAAATTGGTTGGTTGAAACAAGTCCACATCTTGGAGGAAGAGCAAACTCGGTCGCTTGAGCTGGCGTAACGAGCAGAAACACATCCGTGCTTACATTCACCGCTTTTGCTCGCTCTTTCACATATGTGTCTTCGTTTACCTTCTGTTTTCTTTGCAGCAGCTTGCATTGAATCACTTCGTTAGATTGTACTTGTTGACCACCCACCGTCAATTGAACTCGCATAAATAAGTCGCCAGCAGAAGCACTAGCGCCGTTGATTACGATCGTATTCATATCTGATACCTTCACGTCGCCATCACGACTTGTAAAGCACGTTGTATCATCGAGACTGGATTTTGTAACTTCTTGATGAATCGCTTCCACGACAGTGCGTGAACTCGGCTCTGTAATCAGGATGTCATCGGTTGCACCAAAAAGAGCGCCAGCGTGAAATTCGGACAGTGTAACCGGAGTCTTGCAGTAGGCAATCGATTTCACTCGGCGGTAGAACGCCACGAACTTTTCAAATCGCTGCCACACCAAAACTGAACGCGTGAGATGTTCGTCGAAATTGTCTACTTCACCCAGCTTCTTCGGGAGTTTCCGCATCAACATCACAAGAAGAACAAAAGCGCATTCCAACTGGCCTTCTTCGCCCAATCGGAACAAACCAAAGCTGCGAATTTCATCCACTGTCAAGGTTGTACGACCAATTCTTTCAAACACACCGAAAGAACGACGCGAAAGGATCGCGACCAGCACTTCTTTGCAATTGTTTTCGTCCTCAAATAAAGGCGAGTCGAAAACATCACCATACTGTGTTTGTAGCGCTTGGTACACCTTGTCAACGACGTAGGCTGGGTCCATTTCTTCCGATTGTTCTCTTGTGTAACGGCTCAGAACATGTTGTAGTGACTCTAGCGCTCGACCGTGTCCACCCATATCATCCACCAACTGCTTCTCGACCCTTGTCCTTGTTGCCAGGACTTCGTCGCCACGCAGTGGAGGTGGAATCAGAAACACACGCTTCTGGGGAGAGTCTGCCAGCGCTTGGCGAATCGGCAAATGAATGGTTGCCGAGCACACGCAAACAGCAAACGCTGTGGAGGAGTTCAAGAAGCTGCAAATTGAAGTCAAGACGCGGTAAAAATCGCAAGTCTTCGTGCCATCGTTCACAAGCTTCTGGAGCCCATCCACGCACAAGATTACCGTCATATCCTTCACATTGTCAACCTTCGCCAAGCTTGCCAAGATCGAAATTACTTCTTCAATACCCAGCTCAAGTGATTGGTATGATTTCTTCAGGGTCTTGACAAACTTTTTCCATTTTATACCCCCTTTCGCGAGTTGGTAGAGCATTCGGTAGCTGACGTCAAAATCAGGATTGTCACGATCAAGCAATGATCCAGTCGCCGAAGTGCCATTCTCAAACGTCACACAAAACACATAAGCGCTCATCATTCTGTCCACGAGCGCTTGATTCTTCGACCGTGTAGCAGCTGTGCACAGCAAACCCTTCATTTCGTCCAGCATCCGCGACTTTCCCGTACCCGGTCCACTCAGGACTAGATTAATTGCGTGTTTCTGCTTGTCTTCGTTCCCGAGTTGCCAGGCGTCGTAATGCTCGATAAGTGGCTCCACCAGACGATCCACTAACTCCGGTGCTCCTTGATAAACCCAATTTTGCCCCGAGCTTGCGCAAAGTCGCTTTGGCTCCTTCCATTCTAGCATATTCAGCAAGTTTTCCCATTGCACTTCAGTTGATTCAACAGCCACGCCGCTTCGCTGCGGCGGCGGCACAACGACATAGATTTCTTCATCCTTGCCGAGTTCGGCACCAATCTTGTCGCGAACTGCAAGTGGAGCATTCCCCAAATCGAAAGCTTTCTTGTTGGCGTAAACGCGCAGGTTGGCTGCATCAACATTCGCAAGGGAGTTCGGGCACTTGCGTAGCACTGCATCTCGGAATTGAATCAGGCTAGCATTTTCGGGCAAGACCACTGCGTCAGCGGAAGTATTCGGAAGTGGGAGTCGAGTTGCATCATCTACCAACTGGAAATACACTTCGCGTGACATCTAATCACATTACACCTCCTCTGTAAGTCCTGGTTGCTCTCGATACCCGCGGGTGTTGCTATCCCGCGCGATCATCGCTTACCTGAGGCGCCTTCTGCTTGCTTCCTGTGACTGAGAACATTTTCAAAATAACAACCTCAGTTGAGGTTTTATGTGGAGTTCCGAGGTTCCAAAATGATGTCGTACTTATTAGAGCTGCTGTCGTGCTTCAAGTCAATAGCGAATTGCAATTCATCACCAGCCTATTAAAATAGGCTGGTGTTACCGCCCAGGATTCATCAAACATGTTCAGTCTAAGTATGGGCTGTGCATGGCCTAAGTTTTGTCGTCTGGAGTGGATTTGACTAAGACCCTTTCATAACTGTTGAAAGATTGTGAAATCAATATGTTTCCGAAAAACAGTAACTTTGGGATATTTGGAATCGATGAGGACGAGCCAGGAAACTTTCGAGTGTGCATTCCGACCTCGACTCCGTCGCTGTGTGCGTCACAACTTCAACCACCAACTAAACTTCAACTCCACTTGACAGCTCAATTCAGTGCGTCAATTCAACACGCTTGATATCCTTTAGTATGGGCTGTGGGGACGTCTTAGACGTAGCATGCTCAAACAACATCATGGTGAGGATCAAGGGACTATGTGTGCAAACGGCTTCAAGAAACTAGAGTGATTGGTGATGTATTTCCACGTATCTATGAAAATTTGACGCCACAACTGGAAACACACGAACAGTCCACCGATGTGACTGTCTTGCTGAATTGGAGTCTTGGCCTCGAATTTCGTGAAGAACGGAAATGGGGTGTTCGAGCTACCAATCAGAGTGTCTGCTAGATTTGATGTAGCGGGACCGGTTCCCCGCGGACTTTCCCGGAATTCCCCATCTCTGTGGGACCGGGAACTGTCAAGAACCACTGTGGTTCTTTAGGATAGGTCTAAAATTGTGTACTACACACTAGCTGGGTATTTATACCCAGTTTCCGGTTGTGCCACACTAATAGTACCGGAAAACACGGTACCTGACTCCACTGGCGAATATTACCAGCCAGTTAGAGATTTCAGGGAAGTGTCTGGTATATTACCGGTTCTAGCGGAAAATTACCGTTAGTTTCGTGTGTGCCATTAGCCGTCCGTACTGGTCCGCGAACCCATTGGAATCTGATTCGCACCCGCCGGTACCTCCTCGATTCTGGTTTAGTAAACAGTTTCTCCCGGTTATAAGAGGGACGGGAAACCCTCCGTAATAGACTTCCCCTTTTGCCTTGTCAGCTCCAAGTCTTCGGGCCTACAACAGCAGTTGTATCGGCGGCCACCTCGACATCCCGGTTCTCCAAGGTACTGGCTGTGTGTTGGAGTGCTCTGGCGGTGTGTACTGCGTGTGTGTGCGTTGCCTTGTGAGTCGTGGAGCCGGTCAAGTGACTGGGTGAAGCGGTTTCCTGGTTCGATAACCTAAGGGAAGTGGCTCAGGCCACGGACTGAGGGTTTTTATAGTGTGGTGGCGAGCTGTATTAACTGGGAAACCCGGTAATACATTCTATTGTATTTGTCTTTCTTGCGTTTGCTCCGGTCTGGGACCGGCTGCTTGGACTGGTTGATCGCTCCGTGCCGTCACAGTCCCCCCCTTTTCCCTTGCATTTCCGTAGTATCTGAAGGTTCTGGCAACCGGTTTGCCTACCAAATCAGACAGCATCGGGTAGCGGGTCATTTCCTCTATTACCCAGCTTCTGAAGAACCGTCAAAGGGTACACAACGTGAGGTGCTAGCCGGGTGAGCATTCTATCTCGCTTGCGCTAGTCATCTTTGGATATCTGCGTGGAGAAAGCTTTGCCCACCTTCTGCGATCGCTTTTTGCCTGCTATTGCAACCGGGTTAGTCTCTCGTGACTGAACCGGAATCGCAGCAGCAGCAGAGCGGGAGCAGCTAAGTTTGGCAAGTGTTTCCCGGCTCCTAGCGCTACCCCTTCGCTAGTTGGAGCCGGGTGGATTGTCAAAAACGTACGACCGCTACATCACAACTGGTGCGTATGCCAGGAGCTGGTAAAGGTCACGTGAGTGCATCCGCCATGAGTACGTCTGATCCTAAGCCGGTGTCTGAAGCTGAAGATCTACGGAGCAAGGCAGGCGCCGAGGGCGCCGAACGCCGGCGTGAAGCCAGCAACCGAGGTCGGTCCGCAACCGACCTCTTGAGTCGCTTGACCATGTTCAGCGACGATGAGGAAAAAGAAGAAGAAGAGAAGAAACCGGCACGCGATGATGAAGAGAGCTTCCATTCGGTTAGCGACGGCGAGCGTGTCAAGTCGAGCCAACGAGCCGGGAAGGGCGCGAGTGCTCGGTCTGAGAAGGCTGGCGACAGACCTCCCTTGAGGAAGTCGTCATCAAAGCCGGAGGCCGGTGTTGCTCGAGGTCGAGAACCGGGGCGAGACCGTGCAGGGACGCCGGACACGGCGAGCGAGTCCGGCGTGAAGTCCAAGGGGCGCAGCTCTAAGCGAGCGCCGAAGTCGCAATCCGGCACCAAGTCGTCTTCCAGAGCCGGTCAGAAAGATCTGGCGACTCGACCCAACGCACCCGCTGCAGCGTTAACCAACGCTGAGCGCTTCGAAGTGCGCAGTCTCGTTGACCATTGGGTCCAAGCCGGCCGCGGGCGCCAGTCTCCTAACCCGGTCGGCCGAGCTGTGAGCACGCCGCCGGAGCTAGTCCCGCTCGCTCAGGATGTGATGGAGAAGTGTCATGAACCGGTGTCATGGTTGACCGAATTCGGCGTGGTTCACGAAGGAAACCCCGCTGGTGTCCGTATGGACTTGTTCAAGTTGGTCGACCGACCTCTCGACATGGTTGAGAGGATTGCGGTGTTTCAGTCGGCTCTTTGGCAGACTGGTTATTCGTTCATGAACCTTGTGCCGTCCGCTCAAGCCGGCTCATCACTTCGTCTAGTCGGCCTGCTCGACGTTGAAGTTGAATCAGAAATCAGCTTCGCCATGGTACTTCTACACGTCGAGACAGAAGCGTGGATCGATCACCGGTTGCGCAGCGCGTCCAGCCAAGTGGCTCGATCTCAAGCAGAACCCGCTCTACGTGCGGTGCGTATCACCGCAGAGCCAGGTTCTCCGTCCACGCAACTGGTAACCCGCTCCGAAGATGCCTCTGATGCATCCGGCCACTAGCCAAGCCTGCAGTCGACGCGGCTGAGCTCGCCCGACCATCGCCGCGACTGGGCACGTCGTGCACAACCGGTCGAACAGGGTCGTCAAGTGGTCCCACCGTCAATCCCGGTCTCGCAGGTGGTGCATCAGCGTCAACCGCCGTCATGCTACGAGGATTCGATGTTGTCGGCAAGTGCAGCCGGGGTTCGTGGACAGGTTCAAGCCGGCAGAGCTCCTTCAGCAATGCCTCCAGTCGGGTTCGCTCAGGCTCCGCAATCGGGCACGACGCGTCTGGAACAGCCAGGCAATCTCCATTACGCTGCTGGAAGTCAGTTGCATGCTCCGCTTGTGGTTCAGAGCCGGCCATTCATCTCGCCCGACGCTGTCGAACCGTTTGACGGATCCGGCTCACCCAGCGAGCGTCGCAAGTGGTTGGAGCGCTTGGTCTACGTGTTCAGCTACTACTCTGACGACGAGAAGTGCAAGTACTTCCGGATGTTCGTGAAGGGAGCCGGCGAACACTGGTTCGACCAGCTCGAACGACCAGTGCGTTACAACTGGGGCGAGTTGCTCGACGCGTTCCGAGCCGAGTTCTGCGAGTCGCGTGACTCACCGGCCGAGCGTTACTACAACGCAAAGCAGAAGCGTCATGAGTCGCCGCGCGATTATCTGTGGCGCTACAATGCTCTGGCCAAGAAGGCACGCGTCCGACTTGTGAGCCCAGATGACCTGCGACCACATGTGAACCGGTTCATCCGTACGCTCTCCGACTCCGATACTCGGCATGCGCTAGCCGGCAGGTCATTCAGTACGCTGAAGAAGCTCGACCAGACGTTGCTGGACCTCGAGGACCAGTCGGCCCAGCCGGCGTATCCGGCATCTCGTCCGCGAGCCAGGTCCGAGGAGCGTAACCAAGCGTCGAACCGGCAGCCTGCTCGTGTGTACTACACGTACGACGACGATGAAGACCGCGAGTTGGCTTCGCGAGCCAGGCAGCGCCCGATGGTCCGCTTCGAAGATCCACCGGATGACGAGTGCAGTGAGGAGTGGCATGACCGAGCTGAACCGGTCTTCCAAGCCGTTGTCGACCGGTCTCGCGACCGTGGTCGACCTTCTCAGTCTTCTTCCGACTGGCGTTCTAGCCGGTCATCCTCACCCAGGCCGGGTCCTCGTGACCCAAGCCCAGGCCGTGACGACTCCAAGTGCTATGAGTGCGGCGGTACCGGTCACTGGGCCCGCGATTGCCCAAACCGTACCCCGTGCACGCTCTGCAAGCAACTGGGCCATTCGGCAGACAACTGCTGGAAGCAGTGCCCTGCTTGCCAGAAGGTGCATGCTCAAGGCCAGTGTGAAGTCACACGAGTTCTGGAAGGCCTCAAGTCCTGGTCGAAATCTGCTGAGAACCAGTCCGCAGTTGGCACCATGCCGGCGGCGGTTCTGCAGTATTTAAACTAGGCAGCTCGCTGGAGGTTCAAGCGCCTCCAGTACGCGCCGAGCTTAAAGCTCAAGAAAAACCCGGTCAAGTGTTGCAAGTTTGTGCATTCATTGGAGTAGTCGATAACTCCGATAATACATTTCCAAGTTTGCATGAAGACAGTGATGCGCGTTCACCGCTTGCAGAACAAGATTTGAACCGGGAAGGCACCGAAGGTCGTCCATCATTCCAGTTGAAGCCAGGAGAACGTCGTGGCTGGTGGTCGAACCAGCTCGAGCCGCCTCGAGGAACCGGAATCGCGATGGTTCACGGTGCTATCTGCGATCACCGGGTGAAGATACTGCTTGACTCCGGAGCGTCTACCAGCATGATCAGTCTCGACTTAGCCCGTCGACTTGGCCTCAAGCTCAACTTCACGAGCCGGCTAAAGGTCCAAGGAATCGGTGGCATCACTACCTACGTCACCGCTCGGACGACTGTCAAGATCACGCTTGGCGCCAGTGTCGTGTACTACATGGACATCTGGTGCGCCAACATCGGCGCTGACTTGGATGTCTTGCTCGGAATGGACTTCATGGTCCTGGCTGGAGTCCGACTTCTGACGGGTGAAGGTACCGTGCGTCTTCCCGACGAAGAGTGTGTGCCCCTCGTCTCTGCTGGGTGTCGACCGCGGCGACCGACGAAGATACCCGTCCACTCGGCTGACGACCTCTATGTCGCCCCGGGTATGTCCGCTGTGGTCTCCATCCACTATGGCCGACACCTTGCCGCGTCGCTAGATGCCTGGCTGTGTCGTGGACCCGGTTGGGTGACCAGTCTGTTATCTACTGATGGTGTCCCAACCGGGGTTCGACTGGTGAATATCACCCAGAGACCGATCACCGTGTTGGCGCGCACTCCGGTGGCTCATCTGGTCGAGCGAGGACATTTGCCTGACGGTGAGCGCGGTGTCAGAGCCGGCTCCGTGAAGTACCAGGAGTGGCAGCTTCTCATCTATGAGAATGCGCACTCTAGGGAGTTCACCCGGCGTCGCCAGTATGAAGACATCCAGTTCAACGCATCGTTACCTCCGGCTGTCGAGCGCCGTGAGTACAAGACCCCGGTGAAGATCCTTGCCCGACCTAGGGGCGATGGTTCGGCACCCGACTTGCCTCGGCAAGCCCAAGTCATGACGGTGATCCAAGAAGTCCGAGCTCAAGGTGGTTGTGACCCAGTTGCCCAAGTCCAAGGTGTTCAAGGTCCGAGTGAACCGGTCAAGGTCGTCGGAAACGGAGGTGAGCCGAGCAGGGCCGGGAAGACTGTACTCCCGGTCCTCAAGACCCAGTCCACCCCTCTGACCATGGTGGCCAAGATTGGCGAATCGGTCGAGCCAGCGCCTCCGTCGTCTGCCGTCGACCAACTGAGCCGGGTGTTCGCGGCGCTCGCGGTCTCCGAGCTGGTCGACGAAGAAGAAGCGCAAGTGTTCTTGCACGAAGGGTCTGACCAGATCGTGCTGGACGAACTCCGTGACCAGCTCGCGATGCTGCCCGAGCTCGACGTGAACCCGTCCGAGCCGGATATGAAGACAGCCGACGTCGGGGTACCGGACGACGAGCCAGAATCGGAACGCTCCCGACTGGTCGACATGCTCTCGGCTGTGCTGGCGCGTCACTCAACAGGTTTCCTCGCGTCAAGCAACGCGGTGCCCTCTCCGGCTCGCGGTGTCGTGTGCGACATCGAGGTCGAGCCGGGTACGGTGCCGATAGCCGAGAAGCCGAGGCGCATCAAGGCCGAGTACCCGACCCAGGTGTACGAGCTTCTCAATGTACTCCTGGAAGCCAAGGTCATCGAGTATTCGGACTCGCAGTGGGCCAGTCCCATTGTGATCGTCTTGAAGAAAGATGGGAAGACGATCCGGCTCTGCATCGACTACCGGCGAGTCAACCAGCTGATCAAGCTGATGCGGTACCCGCTGCCGCTGATCGACGAGCTGCTCGACAACTTCGACGCAGTGCGTTGGTTTTGCAGCCTCGACATGGCAAGCGGGTTCTGGGCCATCCTGCTGTCCCAGCGGGCCAAGCACATCAGTGCGTTCGTGTGCCCACTCGGTCATTTCCAGTGGGTCCGGATGCTCTTCGGCCTGAAGAATGCTCCCCTCATCTATCAGCGAGTGATAGACAACTGTCTATGGGGGTTCGTGCGTCTGCCGCCAAGTGTTGAAGCCGAGATCGAGCCGGAAGTGATGGACGCACTTGGCTTCGAGCCAGTCTCATCAGACCAGGAGGCAGCCGACGACCGGTCTCAAACGGTCTTCGAGCTGGGTATTCCGTCTCCCAAGTGCATGGGACCCGTCCTCGGCCGGTCATCGTACATTGACGACATCGGTTTCGGCTCCAGCACTTGGCAAGAGATGTGCGACTTGCTGGACAAGCTGTTGTACCGGCTTCGGTACTGGGGTATATCCGTCAGCTTACCAAAGAGCTCGTTCGGTAAGGCCTCTATCGACTACTTGTCCCACCAGGTGAACCGGGAAGGACTGACCGCGAAGCCGAAGATCGCGAAGGAGCTGGATTCGTTGCAGTTTCCTACCAGTCTACGGGCGTGCAGTCCTTCCTCGGCAGCTTGAATTACTACGGGAAGTTCATCGAGGACTTTTCGGTCGTTGCTACCAGTCTATACGAGCTATCGGACCAGCAAGTGCGTGAAGGTCGTGATTTGGACCGGGCAAAGCTGGCTTTCGAGGTGCTAAAGCAGAAGATCGCATCACCACCGGTTCTGCGCCATCCAGATCGGTCCAAGCCGTTCGTGGTAATCGTTCATGCTGTCCCCTGGGCGATGAGTGCGGTGCTTGCACAGGAACACGACGGTCTGCTTCATCCGGTCCGGTTCACCGGCCGAACGCTACAAGATGCCGAGCTGCGCTACCACCCGGCTGAGAAGGAAGTTCTTGCTCTACTCCGAGTCCTAACCACGTTCTACACACTGGTCGCAGGGCAGAGGATCGTCGTCTACACCCGGTCATCGACCTTGAACTGGCTGCTAACCAGCCGGTCTCTCGGTGGTCGGTGTTTGCAGTGGGCGACGTTCCTCTCTCCATGGACGCTAGAGGTTCACCGGATTCAGAAGGATGAGGATGGACTCGCACAGTTGTTGTCTACCGGTATCACCCCACGAGAGAGACTTGACGAGCTGGCCGACCAACTGGTCCCGTACAAGGCGAGCCGAGCTGAAAGGCCTGCATCGCTGGGAATCGAGGCGGTGAATGACGGTTTTACCGGTTTCGTGCTCACGTTTGACGGTTCCGCCAAGTTGAAGACCGGGGCTGCGAGTGCCAGCTTCATAGTCTGGCGTATGCCTGGCTGGGAGCCGGTATATGCTCGAGGACTGGCGCTGAGCGGAATATCCGTCAACGAGGCCGAGTACACCGGGATGCTAACCGGGCTCGAGCATCTGAGCACGATGGGAGCCAAGGAAGTGGTAGTTGTGGGCGACTCACGACTCGCGATCCAGCAGTGCGAGGGTACCATGAAGTGTCACGAGCCACGGCTCCAGCTACTTCTGGCCAGATACCAGTTTCTCGAACCGGCGTTCGAAAGGATTCGGCTCGTGCACGTGCTACGTGATGGAAATGCACCGGCTGACTACCTGGCCTCGAAGGCGTTGCGGTTGGGCGAGTCGTTCGAACTCACCAGGTTCGAGGAACTGGTCGAGTTGAAGACTCTCAACAAGGTCCTATCAGGCGCCGACCGAGCGCCAACGTCTGTCCCTGTCTTAGAGCCAGTGCTCGTCTCGGGCTCCGACGAGGCCGTGGTGTCGAGCGACCCGACCGTCGAGCCGGTGCCATCATCAGTCGCGACCTCTCTCACCGAAGAGCCAGCCGACGACGCGACTGCCCCGGTGTTCGTCGTTACGCGGAGCCAGCAGCGTCAACAGTCAGTCGGCATGGCGGAGGAGGGGGCGCGACTGACGGAGAGGCAGCTGCGCGCGCTGCGGCGTGCCCAGAGGATCGCCGACCAAGTCACTCCCGCAGCTGACGTGCCTGCAGGACGTGTCGGTCAAGAACGTCCCACTCCCGTGACAGGTCCTGTCACCAACGGAGATATATCTCAGTTGCCACGTCTCAGCACGTCTGTCTCAGGTGGTACTGTCCCACGCCGTGAGACGGGAACCCTGACAGATTCTGAACAGTCAGTCACCCGTGTCAGCGTGGGAGGGAACAGCGAAGAAGGCGCCGCCGCCGCAGAGGCCCCACGCAGCGAACAAGGGCACGAAGACCGACCGCACGAAGGCGGTGATGAAGCTGGTCCGGCTCGACAACGCGCGGGCGACCCTGCTCGCGCCGGCGCAGTGGCTGTTGAAGCCGTTGAGGAGCCGGTTGAAGCCGTTCAGGATCCCGTCGCCGAACGCTGGCGACGGATCAGGGCGCACCAAGAGGACGACGAAGAGCTGGCCAGGATCAAGCGGTTCCTGCTCGGTGAACTGGGGCGCCTCAGTGAGCGAGAGGCGCGTGACGTGGCGAAGGTCGCCGACCAGTTCTGCGTCGACTCGTTTGAGGTCCTTCGGTACGTAGGCCGACCGAACCACTCAGAAAGGCGTGATAGGGACCAAGCGCGACTGGTCGTGCCTCGCGACATGCGCAGAGACGTGCTCCACCTGTGCCACGACGACTTCCAAGCCGGTCACCAGGGTATCGTGCGAACGTTCGAGAGGGTTCGGTCAGAGTATTACTGGCGTGGGATGTACCGGGATGTGGAACGGTACATCCAGGAGTGCACTGATTGCGTCACTGCGAAAGGTCTACCACGTAATCCCGGTCCGAGTCCTGGTAACATCATGCCAGAACGTCCATTCCAAGTACTCTCGATGGATTTTGTCATGCCTCTGCCCCCGTCGAACCGGGGAAATACTGCGCTCCTACTCTTTCAAGACATGTTCACCGGTTACGTCATGAGTGAGGCGATGAGTGACACCTCGGCTCCTGCGGTGGCTGAAGTCTACGAGCGAGTGGTATTTCAGCGGTATGGAGCCAGTGCTGTAATTCGTCACGACCAGGATCCTCGTTTCATGAGCGACGTGTTTAACCAGTTCCGGAGGATGATCCAGAGCCGGCAACGAGCCACCTTGGCGTAAAGGCCACAGGCAAACGGGCAGCAAGAACGCTCGGTTCAGACGGTGGTGCGAAGTGTGCGCGCGTATGTCGAGCAGCCAGACCAGGGTGACTGGGAAGATGTCGTGAGCCGGCTCATGCTGGCCATCAACACCTCGTACGACACAGTCCGGAAGGACACCCCGTTTTTCCTGCTCCACGGATGGGATGCTCGGACGACAGTATCGGCTATGCTCGAAAGACCGCCGAGGGGACGAGACCAGTTGAGCGCGTATCTGTGGCGCCTCCGGGTTCGCCGGACACACGAGTATGCAAAAGCATGGGCGCATGATCTCCAACAACAGGCTAAAGAGAACCGAGCCGAAGCAGCGACAGACGCCTGGAACCAGTTACCTGACAAGTTCAAAGCCGGTTTCGAGGTCGGCCAGCAGGTCTGGTTGTACATGGCTCGTGTTCGAGCAGGTCTGAGTCGAAAGCTAGCTCATGCTTGGCACGGACCGTTCCGGATCACCGAGAAGGACGAAGCATACCGAGTCCGACTGGATGTTGACAGCACGCCGTACCGGATCGCCCCATGGGTTCATGTCAGCAGGTTGAAGCCGAGGATCGTGTTCGAAGAGCGCCCGATTGGTCAGAACAGGTGAACGTGTCAGATGACGATGATCTGGACGCTGCTATACTCCCGGAAGACAGTTGGGAGCCGGATGAAGCTGCGGGTCAGTATCGGATCGAAGAGATCATCGACGTTCGCTGGACTGGTCCGAGGACAAGGAACGGCCGCCGAGCGAAAGAGTACCTGGTCCGCTGGACCGGTTACGACGAGCCAGAGTGGGTGCCTGTCGAGCGTATGGATTCCGGCCAGCTACTGTACGAGTTTGAAGCCAGCCAACGAGCCCGGATGCGTTTCGCTGCTATGCAGACTGGTGACGACAGCGACGCCATGGCCGAGCCGGCCTAGGGGCGTCAACTCGGTGCCACGCAGGAATGGCTGGCCCTGCGATTAGCCAGCTAACTGGGCTCTTCGCCGATCAAGAGCCCCCTTGCATTGCATGGACGCGCACCGATCGGTCTGGGTGCGCGCACAGTCCGAGCTCTAGGACTGTGCAACTGTCAGCGAGCTGACTAGTTGTCAAAAGAGAGCCAGATTCATGTCAACAAAAAGAAGTCAAGGTGAACGTGTATTAACGAGGAGTGAACAAGCCAGTGGAATGAACAAGCCAGTTAACCTGATATGCAGAGCTACGAAGTGTGCTACGCGAAGACCATGGGAGCCCGGTGATCAAATGTGAGACGCACGGTTCCGCGACGGTCGGAACATGAAGTCGGGTCCAGGAGTGCCGGGTGTCGCTTGGTCCAACGGGAACGGGACGTAGCTTGGATCGTTCCACGGCGCCGGCAGCTCCCAGCATCGACCGCCGAGCCGGTCCATGATCTCGAGCTGACCTGGAAGGAGAGCTTCCACGAAGCGACCGGGCTGGCTCGCCCAGTAGCACCGGATCGGTTCTTCCTCGTCCAACCTGCGGAGTTGGTCAATCGCGGAGTTCCCCGGTCCGAACGGCTCCAGTGCCCACACGCAAGGCTTGGCGGGCTCGGTCCACAAGGCGGGCTCGCTCTGAAGGTATGCAGTGACGGTGTCGGCAGGAGTTTGCTGGCTGAGGGCTTGGGACTCGCGTCGGAGGACCCGCTTGAGCTCTTCCCGGTTCGCGTACAAGTCGACCCACGCCGGGTCGATGCGAGCAGACGGCTTCTTCGCTAGAAAGAGCCAGTGAGTCAGAAACCAGAGCGCCTGCCGGTTCTCGTACTGGAACTTCAACCGAGCGTCGAGATAACTGACTTGCTCTTCAGAGTCTTCGGTCGGGTTGTGCAGGAAGTAGAACAAGACTCGCCGGAAGTACATGTCGTCCCACGGACGGGTAGCGAGAAGAGCGCGGACCTCCCGAAGACCCTCAGCGGTGCAATATTGATCGAGTATCTGACTGCCCTTCAACTTGACCGGTTCGTAGTTCGGGAAGTACGGCGTCTGCCCGGGTATCCCCTGCGTGGGCTGCCCGGCGAACGTGATCCTGTGTCTTTCAACGGGCCGATCATAGTGGAGAACCGAGCTAGTCGACCGGGTGGCACTCAGCGGGAACGGAGACGCTGCGAGCTCGCGGAAAGAGCGCGAGGTCGCCTGATCGGCTCCTTGAACCACGAAGCCAACACCTTGTTCGGGAGACCTGTGTACGCGTCGACAGCGTCAGAAGCCGGCGTTGATCTGGTGCTGCTGCTCGCTGGCGCCGGTCTGCTGCTTGGAGTGCTCGCCCTCCCGGTAGTCGAGCCGGTTTGAGGGACCACAGCTGCACCGCTTGGATCACCATCGTCTTCGTCAGAGATCGCTTGAGCCAGGAACTGAGTCAACTGCGCGTCGTACTTCGCGCTCAAGGCCATCTGCGCCGTCGCATCCTGTGACGCCTTCCGAGCCTTTCTGAAGCCGGTACCCGCGAGCGACGCCTCCAACAACGCGTCCTCCAGCGCCTCGTCCACCGACCGAGTTGATCGCGCGCGAGCAGCCGGAAAACCATCGAAAGCGTCTGGTATCTGGTTCAATGCGAGCACTGGCGTGGACGGAGCCGAAGATGAAGCAGCGGCGACCATGAACTGGGTCGGCTGGAGCGACCTCTGGTCGTTCAGTGCACATGCCCTGACCAGTTCCCACCAGCGTCGGGGATCGCCAAGGGCCGCCGAGTTCGTCCAACAAAACTCGTAGACATGCTCGGCCTGGGCCCGCGTAAGTCGGTTGTCCGGTATTTGAACTTGCTCGAGGGCGTCGACGCGCCTCTTCAACTCGGCTGTACGGCGCTCCAACTCTCTGTTTCGTTCCTCGAGCTCTGCAACCCGGCTCCGTGCCTCCTTCAGCTCTTGTTCCTGGTTTGTGAATCAAGTTTGGGCATGCTGAAGCTCACTGTGGAGCTCGCCCACGCGCACCGCCAAGCCTGTCTTGGTAGTCTCAAGGTTGATAGCGAAGCCCCTCAAGTCCTCGACCCGGTTCAGCAGCCGCTGACAATCACGGCACCCGGACGACGGCCGGTTCTCGAGATGCCTCGCGCGTGCCTCCTGCGCTCGGAGCCTACCTTCGAGCATCATGATTGTGGTCGACCGGGGGTCGTCCTTCGTCAGCGAGCTGGTCTCGCGCACGCTTGCGATGTCGGCCAGCGTCGAAGCCACGTGCGACAGCCACGCGTTCGACCGCGCCGTGCACACCACGCGCTCGAAGAGGTGCTCCTCGCCGTACATCCCAGCGAGGTTCGCGTATAGCGCCGTCGCCTTCGTCACCACGTTCGCGATCCGCTCGGCGCTTGGGTGCTCAGGTGGCGGGCTCCGATCGTCGTGTCGAGAGAGCACGACGTTGTCGACGTCCTTCCCCTCTCGAAATAGTGAGCGCAGCACGTGGCCAACCGGAACCTCCCAGTTGTCACGATCGTCAAACGGGTGCGCCGAAGCCGGTAGCTGGATTGCCAGCAAGGCCTCGAGCCGGTCGAAGGACCCGGTCAAGTCGACGTCGACTTGATCCGGTCGCCGCAACCTCTCAGCAACCTGCCGCAAGAGGATACGGCTGAACGAATGGACGCCCTCAACCTCAGGAAACGGATGCGCCTGCCCCGACTCGTCGACTCGCAGCCGGCTCGCCGGGGACGTCCATGGCACGATCTCAGAGCCTGCGGAACCGGGATCAACATCTCCGCGTCGGCCAAGTGTTCAGATGCGATACGTACCAGTCGTGCCCGCCATCTCCGCCGCCTGCGCTGCACTCATGCCCGTTGTGGCAAGCGCGCTGTTGTGTGCTGCCCCCTCCGACATCAAGAATGGCGTCGGGGAACAACACAGGGGCGGTTTTGATGTAGCGGGACCGGTTCCCCGCGGACTTTCCCGGAATTCCCCATCTCTGTGGGACCGGGAACTGTCAAGAACCACTGTGGTTCTTTAGGATAGGTCTAAAATTGTGTACTACACACTAGCTGGGTATTTATACCCAGTTTCCGGTTGTGCCACACTAATAGTACCGGAAAACACGGTACCTGACTCCACTGGCGAATATTACCAGCCAGTTAGAGATTTCAGGGAAGTGTCTGGTATATTACCGGTTCTAGCGGAAAATTACCGTTAGTTTCGTGTGTGCCATTAGCCGTCCGTACTGGTCCGCGAACCCATTGGAATCTGATTCGCACCCGCCGGTACCTCCTCGATTCTGGTTTAGTAAACAGTTTCTCCCGGTTATAAGAGGGACGGGAAACCCTCCGTAATAGACTTCCCCTTTTGCCTTGTCAGCTCCAAGTCTTCGGGCCTACAACAGCAGTTGTATCGGCGGCCACCTCGACATCCCGGTTCTCCAAGGTACTGGCTGTGTGTTGGAGTGCTCTGGCGGTGTGTACTGCGTGTGTGTGCGTTGCCTTGTGAGTCGTGGAGCCGGTCAAGTGACTGGGTGAAGCGGTTTCCTGGTTCGATAACCTAAGGGAAGTGGCTCAGGCCACGGACTGAGGGTTTTTATAGTGTGGTGGCGAGCTGTATTAACTGGGAAACCCGGTAATACATTCTATTGTATTTGTCTTTCTTGCGTTTGCTCCGGTCTGGGACCGGCTGCTTGGACTGGTTGATCGCTCCGTGCCGTCACAGTCCCCCCCTTTTCCCTTGCATTTCCGTAGTATCTGAAGGTTCTGGCAACCGGTTTGCCTACCAAATCAGACAGCATCGGGTAGCGGGTCATTTCCTCTATTACCCAGCTTCTGAAGAACCGTCAAAGGGTACACAACGTGAGGTGCTAGCCGGGTGAGCATTCTATCTCGCTTGCGCTAGTCATCTTTGGATATCTGCGTGGAGAAAGCTTTGCCCACCTTCTGCGATCGCTTTTTGCCTGCTATTGCAACCGGGTTAGTCTCTCGTGACTGAACCGGAATCGCAGCAGCAGCAGAGCGGGAGCAGCTAAGTTTGGCAAGTGTTTCCCGGCTCCTAGCGCTACCCCTTCGCTAGTTGGAGCCGGGTGGATTGTCAAAAACGTACGACCGCTACATCACATAGAGCTGAGAGTGTGTGTCTAGTGGTTGGAGAGTGAAGTGAGTCATAGCAGCTGACAATCTTGGCCTTCTTGTCAACGTAGATACACACCCAATGAAAGTTAGACATGTTGATCGGAACGACCACAATACTGACGTCATCGTCACTAGACCATGCTCCCATCATGTCGTATGTTGCCTGTTCAAGCCGTGGTGTGTTGTGTGTCTTCTTTATGCTCGCCGAACCAGCACACCGTACGGTGTGATAGGCGCCCTCCAGGCGATTACAGAAGACCAAGATCACACCATCGTTAAGCCATGCTGGGGGCTTGAGGCCGAGGGTTAACCCCTAATGGCGGCAAGTGTGATCGGATCAGATCACAATCGAATACTATTGTTTTATTGGTTAAAATACAACATTCACTGATTTTGTGTTTTTTTTCGACGTGCGTTTGGCGAAGTTGCAAATCTTGTTATACATAGCGCCGCACGACAGCTCCTCGAATCGTCTGGGCTGGCAACTACTTCGGAGATAGTCCCTGTCATTTGGTATTTGATGTCCTTCAATTGTTCGCGCACATCGGCAACCTCCTTTCCAATCACACTTACCTCTGCCGCAATTGCTAGATGTGGCGGAATCCCAGTTGCTTTCATAATTGATACCGGTGAAGTGCCATTTGCAATAACCACTGCCCCTCTTAGTCTGTCAAGCAAAGAATTATTTGCAAACACTCTTGCTCGAAATATTGGGTGATCAGAGCTGAGGTTTTCCCGTAGAAACGGCTCGTGATACACGACGGATGCTAGTAGGAATGGAAATACCGCATGCGACGACCGTGGATAACTGTCAAATCCGCACACAATTTTGTTCCAATATTTGAGCGTAAATTCGCAGCACACGCTAGGTTCAAAATGAGGTGGTAGTACAGCAAACTTCTCAGAGTCGAACGGCAATCCAGCAACCATCCGCCCGCAAAGTTGATCTGCCCCTTCACCAGAGAAAATAGCGGTCCTTGAGCTGACCCAAGCTCTGACCCATGCGCAAGAAGACTGATACTGGTGTCGGGCCATTTGCATGTGACAAGGCGTACGAGCTACTCCCTTTCCGAATACTGTGAGTTCCTAGATCCTTCATTTGACAGCCCAGTACCCCGAGCTCATCCTCACTGAGACTAGATAACACGTTCCGGAGTGCTCGACCAAAACGCCCTTTACTATCTGTCCCGATAAAGAGCTGATGTCGGCCGTTTGCTCGTTCGGGGCAGCTAAACAGCAGAACCGCCAATGATGGAATCGGGCATTTCGCTGGCTCGAAAGGATTTGCGTAGACATGCTTGCCAAATTTCTCTGCTCCAGTTTGATCACCTTTGTGGCCTTGCTCCTCGACTATCAAAGCATCGTCAGACCAGTCAATGTGCTGCAGCATAATTTTGTCCACTGAGTCTGAACGACTCATCAAATTCCACATCAGAACGAAAAAACTCCACGCGAAAATACCCGTGCTCCACTTCTGTCCTTTTCCAGTTGGTGTTAGCTTCATCAACTTAGTAGAAATCAAATCGTATCCGGCCCATTTCAGATGACGTTTGCCTTCGTTAATGTCCATCAGCCCGCGCAATTTGAGGTCATTAATCGTTTTCAGATAACCATCTAAGGTATGTCTCAGCTCTTTGTCCACGAGCGGGTTGATCTCAAGTGAGACGGTTCGATACATGTCAACCAACGCACTCCTGTAGCCTTCAACGCACGACGCAGACAGCGGAGAGCGAGACGCATCGTCTGCATGTATATTTTTCGTGTCGCACTCGTGGGCAGGCTCAATAAGACTACCAAAGAAACCTAACACAGCATCCTTCGGGAGTGGGACCTTAAAGAGCTCACCGTCCGCCTCGATCAAATCTGGAAATTTGATCCGTATCCATTCGAGCATTACACGGATTTTCGATGAGTAGGTGCGCTTCGTTGTAGGCTTTGTTCTCTTGGCTTTGAATGTTGTGGCAATTGCCGCTGCGTCGCTCACGTCTAGTGTTGCTCCTGCTGCCCGTTTCTTGCCCTTCGGTTTGCTTCTCGACGTCATGCTCTTTATTCTTCCAATGAAGGGTCGCTTCCTAGTTGTGATGGCGACTGATCACAGTTGCTGAGAAATGCACCGATTCGTCATTCAACATACAATGACCAAGTGTTTGGGTGCTTGTCACACCCTACATTTCTGTGAGTGTGATCAGAATCAATCACACTCCAGTTCAAAAGTCTACCAGTAAATCACAGTCACAGCAGATGTATCCACTATCGTGGTTGTGACATGGTCAAATCCTGGGCTGTACTTACCGGATGTCGATAGCCTTGAGAGGCATCACTTGTTGGCCGTTGAACTTGCGCCAGGCCATAGAGTGCCTGCACGGAAGGCGCATACTCTTTGCACATATGCACTCACACGTCCAGTCAAGAAGGTTGACGACGTGTCCTTTATGCTTGCTTTTCACAATGACTTGATTTTCCTTCTCTTTAAGTTCGTAGTTGTAGATCCCAAACCTATTCATCGCGCTGGTATACTTTGGCTTGATCGCTTCAGCAACGAATGGCGTTGTACAAAGTAGCACGTTGGACATTTCCTCGTCATAGTTTGCGTTTTTGTTCCGGCCGACACGTCTTGTCTCGAAGTCGTAGTCATTTTTGCATCGTCGAGCGGATTTGATAAGAGCTTGAAGGCAACCGGCCATACTGCAGTTCTCATCCACACCTTTCTTAACACACAGTCTCTGTAAGAAGCGGCGCAAGTGGAATAATTCCGGTATTGCTTCAATCGCAACGAAATTTGGCACATATACTTGTTAGCGGTCCATGATGACACCATCCATTTAGGCTCCATTAGACGCGTCCGTGCTTCACAAGAGCCTGTCATCTTCATTGCTTCCTTTGGCATACCAGCTCATGACGAGGCCAACCGTTCGTGTCAGATGAGCCTACTTGAGAGCCATGGTGATTTTCGTCTCACCATTTTTTTGCCAATTTCGACCATCACTCCGTTTTGGATCTCTTGGATTCAGTCTGTTTTCTGCTCACCAATGCCGCCTAAACAGTGTTTTTGTCGAAGTAAACCCTGATTTCAGAAGCCGGTGTGGAACAAAGAACTCGGAAAAGTAGGTATAGACGTACCGTAAGATGTAGGGGTGATGGGCATTGACGGGCTCATGGGCTGCTGTGAAAATGCTGCGCAGAGGTGCTGCGCGCCATCGTCTGCGCTGATGGTATTTCGCATCGGACGGACTTGGGGATTGCATGGTAGGAATGGCGAGATGAAGCGCTACTGCCTGTTCTAATATCATCGAAGCAAACTCAATACCGGAATTATTTGAGCAGTTTTCCCAAAATATCGCGTTTTTTGCCTTCTTCTTACAGAGACTGTGTGTTAAATTTCCCAAACCAGTTCTCGAGCCGGTTGTTGGTGTGATTCTTCAGATGGGAAAGCTTCGCCCTGTGATACATCACCCAGAGTTCCGGTTCATTAAACCAGTTGTCAGCAACAATTTGAGCAAAGGTTCCAAAACCCATGCGATGACATGTACGCTCGAAGACCACCTTGCTGTGAACGTAGGCTATCTCCGAATCTGCATACACAAGTTCACGCATAACGAGTTCCAGTTTTTTGTGGTCGGACTTTGTTAGCTTGCCAAATTCCGGCTTGTGAGCCATCAAATCTAGATATTTGAGCACGTGAAAATGGCAGATAAGGATTCGTGCCTCGTCAAACAAACTCTTGAGCACCTTAATCTCATTAAGGTCTTTGTCAACCATGATAACGCGCACCAGCTTCCACGAATCTGGGTTGACGCGCATCAAATGACGGATGGCTCGTTGCATGTGCCAATCTCCGTTGGTTTCGAAAAGTAACTGCTGCATAACTTGCCCGTAACTGTACTCATCCATGACCATAAATGTACAGAGCTGATAGTTGTATCTAGAGGCAACCACACATCCATTGGGAGTCTTAGTCAGTCCTGGTGAATACATAGAAATCTTACCGGTTGGTTTCGTGAGTGCAATTGACCACGAGGAGCTCACCAAAACGCATGAACATGATACGCATGTGAAGTGTTGTCAGAGAGATGACACCTGTTTCTCCACGGTCAGTCTCGTCAACCGTTGCCGCGCCGTCCGGGAAGTTGTTTACAAAGTCGGCTACAATCTGGGCTGAGGCACCATCGTCATCACGCCGGGTAACTCGAGACCGATGAGCACTCACGAAGTTGTCAACGTCGGCTTTACAAACATTTTCCCCTTTGGATAATAGCATGTCGTACACTGCAGCGCGGCGTGCTCCATCAGTTACCATTTCATCGGCTCGAATCAGAGTAGCTGGATCCTTAATGCCTCGGACGACTGGATATGTGCCGTAGTAGGCGGGCCCGACGGCGTGGTTGAGCCACATGATAACTGGTGTCACCTCCAAAACCCAGTTTTTACCCCGCTGAAACCACTGTACCCGAAATCGCATCGGACAGCCGGTGAATCGGAGAAATCGACGTGGCCGCTGGCCCGTCCCGCGGTTCTTTGGTTTGGGTCCGTGTGTACAGTGAGACGAAGTGCCCTCGTCTCTCGCTGCCTGGTCCCAGGTTGTGGGAGCTGGCGCAGAGCTGGATTTGTTAGCTAGGAAATTAAATGACAAGAGTTAGTAGGTGGCAGTAGCCTGGTACAGTGTACCAGCTACTCACCCACCTTTCCAGTCTGGCACAGTGTGCCAGGAGCTGGGTTCATCTTCCCAGTGGGTGATTTTCTGTCTGGTTTGAGCTGGCTTTCTCCGGATGTTGACCAGATTCATCCATTCCGGAAACTGGTTTCTACCGGTTTTCCCAGTTCGGATTGTGCAATTTCCAGTTAGACCACACAGAGTAGGGTTCTTATCAAATCTGGTAGTTAAGTAGGTAGGGTTCAGGGAGCCGGTTTCTGGCTCCCCTTGGGGTTTTACCCTGTATTCAAAAGACTTCGCTTTTTGCTCTCAACTCCCCAAGTCTCCTCCGTCGAACCGCGGGAGGACCAAGCGTCTACGCCACAAGGTAAGCCTGCGTGTGTTGGATTTGCCGTAGTGGACTGTGTGCGCGTGTGTCTGGCTGCTGGCGCGTGGGTATTGGTGTGTTTGTGAGTGAGGAGAGGAGCCAACCCCCTTTCCAGCCCTTGAGGCACCTGCAAAGGGTACTAGTTTGTACTAGAGACCTGGAGCACTCCATATTCTTGTGTATTCTTGTGTTGCGATAGCTGGGAACTGCTCGTAGTTCCCCAGTTAAAGTAATACACTCCATTTGGTTGAGAGAGAGTTTCCCAGATCCCAGAGGGGATTTCCAGTGTCCTGGCGGATCGAGGTTGTCCTCCGTCCCAGGCGAGACCCAGCGGATCGAAGTTAGTCTTCCGTCCTGGGTCTAAGTGTGTCGTTTGTATTTGTGTATCAAAAGACTGGTCCTCGTCGTTACCCAGAGCTGGTTGAGCCGTCTTGGGTTGGTGGAATACTCCAAGTGGACGTATTTCCCCATATTTCAAAGCTCAAAAGAACCGGTCAAGGGATACATAACGTGAGGTACGAAGCCAGAACTTGGGTTTTCGCAACGGGCCCAAGTTCGCCTGCGTGTATTCCCCATATACACGCTAGGTCTATACCCTTTTCCAGCTCCAGAAGCTAGCGAAAAGGCAGCGCACTTCATCACAACTGGTGTGTATGCCAGGAGCTAGTACTGGTCGTGCGAGTATGTCCGCTATTGGTGAGTCTGACACTAACCAGGCCGAGATGGCCAAGCCATTCTCGTTTGTGGTAGATGAAGACCAGTCGACCGGTGTCCAGGAAGCTAGTCAGCGTTCCGGCACCACCAGCCAGCCTACGACCCGCTCTGGCGGTCGTGGAGCTGGTTCACGCCAGCAAGTCGTTGGCAAGATGGGGCAGTCCTCCGCTACCCGTCGTCGTGTGCTTATGCCTGACGACGACGAAGAAAAGGAGCCTTCTGGCTCGGCAATCCCACGCCGAGCTAGCCCGCGCAAAGGAAGCACTGAGTACGGCTCGCCCCGTGCTAGTATCAGCAGTCTTGATCTGGGTGACGTCGCTTTGCGAGCTGGTAAGACCAAGTCCAGCCTCCAAGACCAAGCCGAGGCAGCTTTGAGCCAGTCGAAGGCTAGGAAGAAGGCTGGGAAGCCAGGAAAAGGTCGTGGTGGCAAGCCAGTAGCTGGGAAGTCGCCAAGTACCAGTTCGACCGACGAAGTCGTGAAGTCGCGACCTGGAACCGAGGTGACGGCTCGAGACAACCGTGCGAGGGACCTAGTTCATCCAGGCGGTGAGCTGGGAGACGTTTCAGCCGCCAGAAGTGGTCGCTCCAAGATTCACGACGCCTTCGTGATCCAGGAGTGCGTTGACATCTGGAGTCACGCACCGGAAGACCGTATCCTGCCTCGAGAAGCTGGATCGCCCAACCTCGGGCCCAGACAAGTCATCGAGCGAAGCTCGGATGTGCTGGACAAGTTTCACGAGCCAGGCTCGTGGTTGAAGCTTTTCGACATTATCAGCACGACGAATCCGCTGTCGCCACGAAACGTCCTGCACGTTGTCCGGTTAGAAGGTCTATCTGGCATCGAGATGTTGGCATTGATCCAGTCTGCTCTGTTCGAAGCTGGGTACTCGTTCATGAACCTGGTCCCAGTTGCACTTCGTCATGCTCCAGAGTTAGCAGGCCTCCATCTGCACGAAGTCGAGGTGAAGGTTCGGTCAGCCAGATATCTACTCTCGCTGGAAGTCCAGGAGTGGATCAGGTTTCGAAGTATTCGACCCGAGCAACGGTCTCCGACGGTATCGTCCAGATCCCCAGTCGACGTCCATGCCATGCGCAAGCCAGAATCGATTTTGAGCTCGAGTGACGGTATTCCAGGCCGGCAATCGAGTCTTCGAACTAGTCAGTTCTGTTTTTGGCGCCGCAAGCTAGCACAAGTGCACCGACAGACCTGGTTCAGCCTTTATCGAGCCAGTCAACCGGTCAGAGCCTTGCCTTTGGTCCAGCTCGACCAGAAGTCCAACCACAACGGTTTGTTGATCCTAACAACTACCGTTTCCAGCAACCTGCCGTCGCTCCAGTGGTTTCAGCGTCGCTTGAGTTTGGTTCACATCTGCAGCAGTCAACTCATGCGCCTCCAGCATCAGCACTCGTGAATACGCCTTACCCGGCTCCTGGTGTCACTTTCCATGTTGCTCCTGCTCTGACCCAGCCAGCGGATGTGTCGTTCTATCTGGGATCAGGAGTTGGCGATCGCGCTGGAGGTTTTGCTTCGGGTAGGCCAACACCGTGGAACACCGTCGTTACTGGACTGACACCGAGCGGTGCCAGAATATCGAGTTATACCTTCGCGGTCCAGCTGAGGCCTGGCTCCAACAACTTGGTTCAGCTCGCCGGAGCTGGAACTCGCTGAGTTCAGCGTTCCAGAGCGAGTTCTGCGTCTCTAGAGGGTCCCCGTTCGAAAAATACTTTGGGTTGACCCAGCGGAAGGACGAGACTCCGCTCCAGCATCTATGGCGTTTGAATGCAGCGACAGTCAAGGCTCGCATCCCGCTGACCAGCTCAACTGACCTCAAGAACCATCTGGATCGCTTCAACAAGAGCCTGGCTAGCGAAAGCGCCAGGAATGCGTTCAGAGAGCGTTCTTATGATTCGCTGGCCCAGCTCGAGGACGCAGCCAGAGATCTGGATCGAGAAGCGGACCGGGATGACTATCGTCGCTCCAGCCGGCACCAGGATCGCGATCGCGAACGTGAACGCTCGATTCCCAGGTCGGCGACCGTCTATTATGCTTATGACGGCGACGAAGACGGTGAAGAAGCTGGGTGGGGACTGGGCGATGAGCGTCGAGTGCATTTCGACGACGATGAGCCAGGCGATTGCTACGCTGAGTCGGTTTACCAGTTGTCAGGCCGCGTTCAGAACCAGCATCCAAGTCGCTGGAGGCCAGGTAGCCAGGATCAGAGTCACCCTGGTCGATACGCTCCAAGCTCTAGCCAGTCAAGTCGTCACGCCACGGCTCAAGGGCCAGCCTCGCACCAGTCAGGCCAAGCTCCTTTTGCTCGTTCGGCCCAGCTTCCCAGCTCCGGCACAAGTGTTTCTGGCTCAGCCGGTCGTTCTCGACCTGGCTTAAGCGTTCAGAATCCTCGCGGACCGAACTGCTTCAATTGCGACGAGCCAAGACACTGGGCGAGTGACTGCCCGCAGAAAAGTTTCTGTTCTCTCTGCGAGGCACCAGGTCATCGTCCTGAGTCGTGCCCAAGGAAGTGCTCGTTCTGTGACGAGGTGCACTCTCCAGGCGACTGCGAGCTAAAGAAGGCTCTCAAGTCCTTAGTTGAGGGTGAGGCGAAAGTCAGTGCTGCTCCTGCCGGCCCAGCCCAGCCTTTAAACTAGGCAGCTCGCCGGGGACCCGAGGGGATCCGGTACGCGTCGAGCTTCAAGTCCCTCAAGCGACACAAGAAGCCCTAGTCATGCATGTGTTTGCATATGTTGGTAGTGAAGACATTAATACCAACAACAAGTTGCCAGTTGGCCAAGGTGAGAAACGAAGCGCGTTCGTTCCTTGTTTGTGCTGGTGACCCAAGTCCTGGTCTGGAAAGACACTTCCAACTCCAGCCAGGCGAACGTCGCGGATGGTGGTCCATGCACCCTGAGCCAGTCGGCCAGGCCAGGATTGCCATCGTCAACGGTGCTGTGTGCGACCGTAGACTCCGCATCTTGCTGGATTCCGGCTCATCGACTAGCATGGTCAGTCTGGACCTAGCTAGGAAGCTGGGACTTCAGCTCAAGTTCAGTGACCGGCTCAAGGTCAGCGGCATTGGCGGCGTCGTGACCTACGCCACAGCCAGAACCAGGGTTAAGGTGACGCTCGGCATGAGTGTCGCCTACTTTCTGGACCTCTGGGCTGGGAATATTGGCGAGGGCATCGACTGCTTGCTGGGACTCGACTTCATGGTCCGGGCAGGAGTCCGGCTCTGTGCCTACGAAGGGTCGGTCCGGCTGCCAGACGAAGAGTGCACCCCGCTGGCCGCAGCTGGTCAAAGACCGAAGCTGCCAGAACGAGCGTCAGTCAGCACCCTGGAAGACATTTACTTGTCGCCGGGTCGCAGCACGCTGGTGCCAGCTCGTCATCGAGCTGGAAAGCTTCAGGTCTGGGCGTGTCGTCAAGACAACTGGGTGACAACCGTCGTCGCCGGACCAGACGGCCAGCTTCAAGCCGTCCGAGTGACGAATGTGTCACCCCAGCCGACCATGATCCCCGCTCGGACGCCAGTCGCTCACCTGGTCGAGGAAGGCCACCTGCCGCTAGGCCAGAGGTGCGCCAGGTTCAACTCGACTAGGTATCTCGAGTGGCAGATGCTGGTCTACGAGAGTTCTCACTCTAACCAGTTCATCCAGGCGCAGGACGAGCTCATCGACCCCTACAACGCCAGTCTGCCTCCAGCTGTGGTTAAACCAGCCTAAAACGCACCTAAGAAGATTCTGTCAAGGGGCGAGGTGCTCGTGGAGCTGGAAGATGTGCCAGATCTTCGTGTAGGTGCGTCTTCCCAGTTGGACCAGGCTGCTGTGGCGTCGTCTGAGCCAGGAGGGCGATCTGCTCAAGGTGTCAGCGCCGAGCGACCACGCAGCGAGCCTGAGCCAGTCCAAGCGCGCGATCCAGGTTGTGCTCAACACGTCCAGCCAGAAGAAGTCGCTTTGGAGCTGGAAACAGCCGCGCCACCACCACCACGACAAGATTCCGTGCTAGCAACACCAGCTGCACGACTGCCCGAGCCAGGCACCAACCTACCCAGAGTGGCCGCTCCAAGCGTGCCTGTTGTACCGGCGAGCTCGTCATTGACGAGTGAGCTTACCGCCGAGGCGGGGTCTGCAAGCGCCGGAGTGGTTATGATGGCTCTTGACCAGGTGCCAGACTCAGGCGAACCTCACTTGCTGCAAGTCGAGCCAGAGCGGCAACACTCACTGCCGGCTCGGCGACCCAGGACTAGTCAGGGGGCGACCTCTACAGCAAGTGTTCCAAGTCCTCAAGCTCCTGCCCAACCGCAGCTCACTATCGGTATGAAGCTAGTTCAGCACCGAGTGAGCCGGGAAAGCACGCCGATCCAGCGTCTCGCGTGCACGTTCAAGCTGGTTTCGTCTCAAGATAACCAGGGTGACGACGATGCTATCTCGTTTTACCACGAAGGCACCGACTTTGTGCTGCTCGACGAGCTCCGGGACCAGCTCGCAATGCTCCCGGACCAGATCGACCTGGAAGCTCCAGTCGACATGGCCAGCGCCGATGTTGGCGAAGAAGGCGTAACCAGCCCAGTCCAGGACCAGCTCATACGCGACGTGATCAACAAGCATGCGTCAGCGTTCCTGGGATCTGGCAACGCCCTTCCGCCTCCAGCTAGGGGCGTCGTCTGTGACATCGAAGTCGAGCCAGGAACCAGACCAATCGCCGAGAAACCTAGGCGAATCAAGTCGCACCTGCTTCCCCAGGTCTACGAACTGCTCAAGAAGCTCCTCGATGCTGGAATCATCGAGTATTCTGACTCGGAGTGGGCCAGCCCAATCGTCATCGTCATGAAGAAGAACGGCGTCGACATTCGGCTTTGCATCGACTACCGGCGCGTGAATCAGCTGATCAAGCTGATGAACTACCCGCTGCCACTGATCGACGACCTCCTCGGTAACTTCGAGAAGGTCATGTGGTTTCTGAGTCTCGACATGGCCAGCGGCTTCTGGGCGGTGCTTATGACCCAGAGAGCCAAGCACATCAGCGCTTTCGTGTGCCCACTTGGCCACTTCCAGTGGATCCGGATGCCGTTCGGTCTGAAAAACGCTCCGTTGATCTACCAGAAGGTCATTGACAACGCCCTCTGGGGCTACGTCAGGCTCCCTCCGCACCTAGAAGCCGAGGTCAAGCCAGAAGTGATGCACGCTCTAGGTCTAGAGCCAGTCACGGAGCTGGAAGTTGCCAAGTCCGAGCTGGAAAATGGTGACAAGACTGTCTTTGACCTCAGTATCCCAGCTCCAGCTGCACTTGGTCCGGTCCTGAAGCGGAGTTCCTACATTGATGACATCGCCTATGGCACGGCGACGCTGGAAGAGTTGCTGGAAGTGCTGGACAAGCTACTATTCCGGCTCCGGTACTGGCGGATTTCCGTAAGTCTGCCTAAGAGTGCGTTTGGGAAGCACTCGATCCAGTACCTGTCCCACCAGGTGAGCCAGGAAGGCATCGTCGCAACGCCCAAGATTGCCAAGGAGCTGGAACAGTTGCCGTTCCCTTCAAGTCTCAAAGGTGTCCAGTCGTTCCTAGGAAGCTTGAACTATTACAATAAGTTCATCGAAGACTACTCGGTCATCGCCAGCGTGCTCTACGAGCTCACCGACGAGCGAATCCGAGCTGGTGACCAGCTCGAGCCAGCTAAGCGCGCGTTCGAACTGTTGAAGTTGAAGATCCAGGCCCCTCCATTGCTCCGGCACCCAGATCGAGCCAGGCCGTATGTGATTATCCCTCACACGAACCAGTGGGCGATTGGAGCGGTGCTAGGCCAGGAACATGACGGAGTCATCCGCCCAGTCCGGTTCACCGGCCGTACCCTGCATGACGCCGAGCTCCGGTATCATCTGGCCGAGAAGGAAATCCTAGCTCTGCTGCGAGTGCTAAGCGTGTTCTACACCCTGGTTGCTGGCCAGGATCTAGTCGTCTATACCAGGTTCTCGACTTTGAAGTGGGTCCTGACGTCCAAATCCGTGCAAGGAAGGACGCTCCAGTGGGCTGCGTTGCTATCACCTTGGACCATGGAGGTCAGGCGAGTCGAGCGTGATGAAGACGGTTTGGCATCGCTAGTTGCAGCTAGCATTACACCCCGGGAGAAGTTGGACCAAGTGGCCGCCGAGCTGGTACCCAGGAAGGCGATGCTAGTGAAGCCACCGCTGGTCAGTCTGGAAATGCTGGATAGCGAGTACTCCGGGCTGGTTCTCAGCTTTGACGGTGCGGCTAAGCTCAAGTCCAACGCTGGAAGTGCCAGTTTTGTGTTGTGGCAGTTGCCAGGTTGGATCCCAGTGTTTGCTACGTCGATATACCTGGAAAATGTGGCTGTGAACCAGGCCGAGTACCACGGCCTGCTACGAGGGCTGGAATACGTGCTGGAACTGAAGGCAGAGCTAGTCAAGCGGCTTGTTGTGGTTGGAGATTCACGAATTGTGATCCAGCAATGCCAGGGAGCTATTGGCTGCAACCAGCCCCATCTAGCACTACTCCTAGCAGAGTTCGATCGACTCCGAACTGGGTTCGATGCGATCGACCTGGTTCACGTGAAGCGAGAGTTCAACGGTGCTGCAGACTACCTAGCTGGGCTAGCACTTCGGACACAAAAGACCCAGGACATCCAGGACGAGGTGATGTTCGGTGAGCTGGTCCAGCTCAACAAGTTGCCAGACCAACTGACGCGAAGGCAAGGTGCTCAAGATGCTCAAGATCGCGGTGAGACGGCTCAAGATCCAGGACCAAGTGTTGAAGATGCTGAAGGACCAGGTCCAGCGACTGAGGGCGCCACCCAGCACTCAGAACGTCACCGAAGTGAGCGCGACGCTGGTTCCGTCGTCCCTGAGCCAGCTACCTATGGCGACGGCGATGCGAACGGTCTCACTGGACCGCGCACGAACCATAAAGAAGGAAAATCACGCTCACCCGGCTCCGCAGTCGTTTTCGTTGCTCGGACGCGCAGCGCAAGCCGCGCCGCAGCTCAAGCGCCGCCCGCGACTGCCGTTCCGGTGCCACCGCGTCGAAGAAGCTCGAGGATCGCCGCGCAAGCTCCCACATCGGTTGAGCTCAGTCAATCGTCGGCTGCAAGTCTCCAGCAGCGCGTGACTGTCGAAGATTCGGTGCCGAGCCAATTCCCAGTGGGTGTGAATCTCCGCGACGCAGCTGCTCTTCCCGAACCAGATTTTGTCGCACCGCCTGTCCCATCTGGGCCCGTCTTTACACCGGACGCCACCCATCGTCCAGTCTCTGAACATGAATCCAGCGTGGATCCAGCTCCACACCCATCGTCAGTCGCCATAGACGTTGGAACGACCAGCCAGTCGAGGCCGCAACCTCCTGGTTATGTACAAGTCGACGAAGAGCCCCCGTTCTATGTGCGACAAGGCGCTGAGAATCTTGAAGGTGTGTCAAGCCCGCGCAGCCGTTTCCCAACTCAAAGCGGACGTGACCCAACTAGAAGTGGTGTCGGAGACTGGAAATGCAGTCGAAGAGCGATGGCGGCGGATCCGTGCCCACCAGGACGCTGACGAGTACACCAGGAAGATGAAGCTGTTCCTAGCAGGAGATACTCATTTCCTAGATCGCGACGACGTTTTCCAGCTCGCTAAAGTCGCTGACCAGTTCGTGCTTGACGAACATGACGTGCTCCGGTATGTGAGTCTCCGGCCTAGGGCCAGAGAGAGGCCAGCCCAGCTAGTCGTCCCAGCTGGCATGAGGAGAGACGTGTTGCATCACTGCCACGTCGAGTACCAAGGTGGCCATCAGGGTATTACACGTACGTATGAGCGAGTCCGTTCAGAGTATTACTGGACTGGGATGTACCAGGACGTCGTTCAGTTTTGCTCCAGCTGCGTCGACTGCAGTACTGGCAAAGGCCTCCCAGCCAACCCTGGTCCGTCTCCTAGCAATATCCAGCCAGAATATCCGTTCCATGTTGTTTCGATGGATTTCGTCCTCCTGCTGCCTCCGTCTGAGCAGGGAAGCACGGCGTTGCTACTGTTTGCGTGATCCAACGCGAGTACCAGTATGCACTAGCTTGGGCAAGGGATCTCCAGGCCGAGGCCAAGCAGTCCAGAGCCGAGCGTCAGACTGCTAGCTGGAACAGGCTTCCGGACTCTGTTAAGACCGGTTTCGAAGTTGGAGACGCGGCCTGGTTATATCTAGCTCGGGTGAAGCCAGGTCTAGCTAAGAAACTTGCTCACCACTGGCACGGACCGTTCCGGATCATCGAAAAGGCCAACGATCACCGTGTCCGGCTCAAGACTGAAGGGACTGCGTATCGTGTGAACCCCTGGGTTCACGTGAGTCGTCTGAAGCCACGTGTGCTATTCGAGGATCGTCCAGCTGATGTTCTCGACCCAGTGCCAGAAGACTTGGACTGGGACGCTGCTCTGCTACCAGAAGATAGCTGGGAGCCAGATGAAGCCAGTGGCGAGTATGAAATGGAGTCAATCCTGGATGTTAGATGGGAGTCCCAGCGAACTAGAGCCGGCAACAAACTGAAACGCCAGTATTTGGTCAAGTTCGTCGGGTACGACGAGCCAGAGTGGATCCCAGTCGAGAAGATCAAGGCTGGTAAGTTGCTGCACGAGTTCGACAACAGCCGCCGCGCCGAGAGTCGCTTCGCTGCTATGCAGTCGGGCGACGGCAAGCCTGAGGACCGCTAGGGCAACCTAGCGTGGATTGGGAGCTAGCACCCCCAGCGCCCAGCGTTGAAAGCTAGCGTCTTGGGTGCCAGTACCCTTGCGCTCCGCGCAGAATACTGGCGACCTGGGAATGAAGCTTGCTGCACTCCCAACATGCATATGCATATGTGACGGTGACTAGCACCAGCGAGCCAGTCTTCACGACTGGGCGCAAGTCGGCTGGGTCAGAGGGCGCGTCTTTCCCAGCTAGCTCGAATTGGATCGTGAATTTCCAGTTCGAAGTCCGACTCGGCGAGCTAGTCTGGATGTGAAATCCATTGACCCTCTGGTCCCAGCCACGACCATGAAAAACTACATGTATTGATCGAATTAGCGAATGCTACCTACGGATATGCAAGACCTGAAGACAATTCCAGCTCAAGTGCGAGCCGGTTTCATTAGTTTCGACCTCTGAGACGCGACTTCTGGGGCATTAGACGCAAGTCCGACGGTGGACACTCCATGAATCTGCGAGAAGCGAACCAGATCCCGCTCGGCGAGATTATCTGGGAGACGCCATGTCCTTCGCGATCCACGTTGTTCTCCAGTAAGTCTATCTGTTCCGGGAACAGTGCTTCGACAAAGCGACCTGGAGCCGTTGACCAACGAGCCCGCACTGGCTCCAACTCATCTAGCGCGCCGAGCTGCTCGAACATCTCGTCTGCACGCTCAGTTGTTGACAAATTCTGGTTCTGCTCGACCGAGAGCTCCCAAGGGATCCAGCAGCAAGTGCTAGACGCGTACCAGACGGCTGGCTCGGAATAGACGAGCTGGCTCAAGCCGAGCGGACGCCGGTCTTCCAAGGCCTTCCACGCAGCTCGGAATCGGGAGATGTACTGGGCACGACGTCTGTGGATCTCGTACCAGGGGCGGAGCTCCGGTGACGCGCGTCCTGGCTCTTTTGACAGCGCGAGCCAGTGACCCAGCAGCCAGAAAGCCTCCCGGTACTGGAATTGAAACACTAAATACTCAGTCAGCCACCGGACCTGGTTTTCCGACAACTCTCGTGGATCGAACAAGTAAAACTCGACAACCCGGTCTCGCCACATCTTGTTCCAAGGTTTGAGAGCCATGACTCCGGCATACGCGTCAGCACCATACTGGATTAGTCATTGCATGACCAAAACCATCGCGTTCTTCGACGACGCATAGTTGGGATAGAAGGCCGTCACGACCTGGTTCATCATTTGAATTGGCAAGCCGTAGATCCGAGAGAACTGGCGTTCAGTCATCGTGAAGTATCGAACGGTCGAGCTACGACCAGAAACTGAACCCAGCTTCTGCGGATGTCGAATCTCTTGGAAGGCGACCAGAGTTGCTGGTTCGCTCCCCGGTCGAGTTGGAAGAGACGTCCAGTCTTCGTACACGCCCTCTCGCATTCTTGGAAGTTTGATGTACCAGTCATCGGCCCCTGGTGGTAGGGGCTGCGCAAAGATAAAGTCGGAATCTGTTCTCGGAGCTCTCTCTGCGTCATCACCTGATCTGCCATTCCCAGCTCCAGCTTGACTCGAGGGACCCAGACCGTCATTCCCAGCTCCAGCTTGACTCGAGGAGCCTAGTCCGTCGTTCCCAGCTCCAACTTGACTCGAAGGAAGGGGCACCTGGTTCGTAGCCTTGGTTTCGGGTTCGCTGTCGCTGGCATCGAGCTGAACAAGCTGAGCGCGGTTCAGAGCTCGGCTGTGCTTCTTGGCCTGGCGCGGTGGAGTCGAACCTAGTGCCTGGCTCGCTGGGTCTGGTGGCAGCGGCGGTGATGGTTCAGTGTGAGGCCGTTTCGATTGTGGTGCCGAAGCTTTCGGTGACGATACTGGCTCGAGCGTTTGACGCTTGCGCGACCTAGCACTCGACGGCCGTTCTGGCTCTGGATCCTCAATTTCCAGCTCGGGGACTTCGTCGTCCAGGTCTGACAGCGACTCGCATAGCTCGGGGATGCCGTCGGAGTCTCCACGACCCTCACGAGACTCTCCGGATCCAGCTCCTGCCAGTTTTCGAAATGTCTGTAGCTGCTTGGACGGTGTCGGTGATGCCCAGACCCTGTTGTCTTGATCATTTTGCATGAGGGCGACACTGAGGCCAAGAGGCGCCTCCGCGGGCGAGTTAATTGCGGCTGCACGAAGTAGCGAGTACCAGTGGTTCTCGTTGCCGCTGACTCGAGCGTGCTCCCACGTGAACTGGTAGATGCGGTCCAGGAGCTTGTCGTCGAAACGTGGTGGAAGATCTTTTTCCAAGTCGGCTTTGTTCTGGAACGCCACGTTGGCGGCATATAGAGCCCGCATTCGCGCTTGTGCCTTCGCGAGCTTCGTTTCCAGCTCCTTGGCGCGACCACTGACTTGGTTGAGCTCCGTTTCCAGATCGTTCACCTTGCGAATGAGCTGAGCCGCGTGTCCAGAGCTGGAACTCGCCTCCACCTTGGAGTAAACCAGCGCCTCGCTGAGCTCAGACTTGCTCTCTCGCTCGCTTTCCAGCTCTTCGGTTCGCGTTTGTAGCTGGGAACGTAGCTCGACAACCAGCTTCGCCATTGCATGCGTTTGACCAAGAGCGAGTAGTGCAAGATCCTTCGTGTGACTTGGGGAGCTTGGTTCAGAGGCCGTCCGCAAAGCCGCGAGGCTCATCAATACTGGAACCAACCCAACCAAGCGCCGGTTCATCTTGATTGTCGTCTGGAGACGTGGCAAGAAACGATCGAGTCCAAACATCTCGTCGATCTGGCGGGCCAGCACGGACGCGAAAAGTGGTGATCGCAGCTCTCCTCCATCCGCAAGCTCCCGGCTCAGGCTAGCCAAACTCTTCAACCGCGCAGCGGGAACGTCCTTCGGGACCAGGAACTGGCGCTGGAAGTCGCCGAGGTCTTCGGTCCACATGAATTCCGGCTCGGGAAAAACGCAGAGCCGAAGGAGCGCGCGAACTTCATCGTCCCTCGCCAGCTGCATGTCCCAATCCCAGCGTTGGAATAAGGCTCTGAGTCGGCGGTGCGTGTCGTGAAGGTCTTGAACCCAGGTGTCGCTCTCGTCGTCAGCTTCACGGTTCCCACGTTCGACGATCTGCTCTAGCTTCTTGCGAAGCTCCTCTGCAATGACGCTAGCCTCTTCGCGCAGTGCCGATACTAGTTGCTGGATCCGGTACCGTATCGCTGGACGACGGACCCAGTTCTGGTGCTGGAGCCGATTCGTCGGAGACACCACGACCAGTCGCGGCTCCAGGTTCTGGCTGCGCAGACGGAAGATATGCCGACTTCGCTGCGCCAGGATCGTTGGGAGCTGGCGCCAGCCGACCGGACTCGGACAACTCAGTCTGACGCGCGCTCGTGTCCAGCTCCAGATCCCCCGCGCCGCCGCCGTGCTCGCTCTCCATGCTGGTAGTCGACTCGACAGTTGGCAAGTGCTCAGCACCTCGACGCTTCTCTCTCGATCCACGTCTCGGGTTGAGCAGAGGGCGGTTGAGACGAAGTGCCCTCGTCTCTCGCTGCCTGGTCCCAGGTTGTGGGAGCTGGCACAGAGCTGTATTTTTTAGCTAGGAAATTAAATGACAAGAGTTAGTAGGTGGCAGTAGCCTGGTACAGTGTACCAGCTACTCACCCACCTTTCCAGTCTGGCACAGTGTGCCAGGAGCTGGGTTCATCTTCCCAGTGGGTGATTTTCTGTCTGGTTTGAGCTGGCTTTCTCCGGATGTTGACCAGATTCATCCATTCCGGAAACTGGTTTCTACCGGTTTTCCCAGTTCGGATTGTGCAATTTCCAGTTAGACCACACAGAGTAGGGTTCTTATCAAATCTGGTAGTTAAGTAGGTAGGGTTCAGGGAGCCGGTTTCTGGCTCCCCTTGGGGTTTTACCCTGTATTCAAAAGACTTCGCTTTTTGCTCTCAACTCCCCAAGTCTCCTCCGTCGACGTGGCCGCTGGCCCGTCCCGCGGTTCTTTGGTTTGGGTCCGTGTGTACAGTGAGACGAAGTGCCCTCGTCTCTCGCTGCCTGGTCCCAGGTTGTGGGAGCTGGCGCAGAGCTGGATTTGTTAGCTAGGAAATTAAATGACAAGAGTTAGTAGGTGGCAGTAGCCTGGTACAGTGTACCAGCTACTCACCCACCTTTCCAGTCTGGCACAGTGTGCCAGGAGCTGGGTTCATCTTCCCAGTGGGTGATTTTCTGTCTGGTTTGAGCTGGCTTTCTCCGGATGTTGACCAGATTCATCCATTCCGGAAACTGGTTTCTACCGGTTTTCCCAGTTCGGATTGTGCAATTTCCAGTTAGACCACACAGAGTAGGGTTCTTATCAAATCTGGTAGTTAAGTAGGTAGGGTTCAGGGAGCCGGTTTCTGGCTCCCCTTGGGGTTTTACCCTGTATTCAAAAGACTTCGCTTTTTGCTCTCAACTCCCCAAGTCTCCTCCGTCGACGTGGCCGCTGGCCCGTCCCGCGGTTCTTTGGTTTGGGTCCGTGTGTACAGTGAGACGAAGTGCCCTCGTCTCTCGCTGCCTGGTCCCAGGTTGTGGGAGCTGGCGCAGAGCTGGATTTGTTAGCTAGGAAATTAAATGACAAGAGTTAGTAGGTGGCAGTAGCCTGGTACAGTGTACCAGCTACTCACCCACCTTTCCAGTCTGGCACAGTGTGCCAGGAGCTGGGTTCATCTTCCCAGTGGGTGATTTTCTGTCTGGTTTGAGCTGGCTTTCTCCGGATGTTGACCAGATTCATCCATTCCGGAAACTGGTTTCTACCGGTTTTCCCAGTTCGGATTGTGCAATTTCCAGTTAGACCACACAGAGTAGGGTTCTTATCAAATCTGGTAGTTAAGTAGGTAGGGTTCAGGGAGCCGGTTTCTGGCTCCCCTTGGGGTTTTACCCTGTATTCAAAAGACTTCGCTTTTTGCTCTCAACTCCCCAAGTCTCCTCCGTCGAACCGCGGGAGGACCAAGCGTCTACGCCACAAGGTAAGCCTGCGTGTGTTGGATTTGCCGTAGTGGACTGTGTGCGCGTGTGTCTGGCTGCTGGCGCGTGGGTATTGGTGTGTTTGTGAGTGAGGAGAGGAGCCAACCCCCTTTCCAGCCCTTGAGGCACCTGCAAAGGGTACTAGTTTGTACTAGAGACCTGGAGCACTCCATATTCTTGTGTATTCTTGTGTTGCGATAGCTGGGAACTGCTCGTAGTTCCCCAGTTAAAGTAATACACTCCATTTGGTTGAGAGAGAGTTTCCCAGATCCCAGAGGGGATTTCCAGTGTCCTGGCGGATCGAGGTTGTCCTCCGTCCCAGGCGAGACCCAGCGGATCGAAGTTAGTCTTCCGTCCTGGGTCTAAGTGTGTCGTTTGTATTTGTGTATCAAAAGACTGGTCCTCGTCGTTACCCAGAGCTGGTTGAGCTGTCTTGGGTTGGTGGAATACTCCAAGTGGACGTATTTCCCCATATTTCAAAGCTCAAAAGAACCGGTCAAGGGATACATAACGTGAGGTACGAAGCCAGAACTTGGGTTTTCGCAACGGGCCCAAGTTCGCCTGCGTGTATTCCCCATATACACGCTAGGTCTATACCCTTTTCCAGCTCCAGAAGCTAGCGAAAAGGCAGCGCACTTCATCACATCGTCCATAGGAAGTTCCTCCAAGCTAGTCAGCTCGGAGAACTCTGGCAATGGTGCCATATCGACCGTAGACGGGTCGATTGACGACCCCGTCATCACATCAACGATGTGTACGTCGTACGATGCGTTCGGGAGCGGGAACTGCGCAGCCATGGGCTCGGACGTTTCCGAAGGGCGCGAAGGCGGTTTAACCGCGCGCGGACACGCGACAGGGGGACACATCCCCGAAGCATCTTCCATGCTGGTACTCGGAGGGGGGGGGGGGGGGGGGGGGGGGGGGGGGAGACAACTCGACGCCCTCTTCTACGCCGTACTCCATGGTAGATGGCACGACCGTCTCCGGAACACCCGAGGTGTCCATGGCGTTCACTACGCCAATGAAGTAGGCACTTCCATCATCCTTGATGGGGCTCGTCAGCCGGCGGGCGAAGACGCGGAGGCGGGTCCGCCTCGGCCTACCGAGCGACGTGGCCTTCCACGACGGACGCGTGCACCGCCCTTATTGCGCGGGCAATTGCGCTGGAAGTGGCCAAACTTCCCACAAGTGACACACTTGATGTGAAGTGCCTTCACGTCGATTGCACTCAAGTCGAACGTGCTCAGATCGACTCCGCTGAGGTCAATTACACTCAGATCCATCGGCTCCGAAGCGGGAGGTTGGACCGGAGGAACCGGAGACGGCGCTGCCGGATTCGCGGGTAGATCCCGTGCGAGGCGCTGGACGTAGTCCTCTCGCAGCGCAACGACGAACGCGTCTTCCAAGAACGCCGGTTCTTCGCGGAAAACCGCGGCCTTTTCGGGGCCGGGATTCATCCCTTCCATGAAGGTTGTGAGTACCACGTCCTCGGCGAGAGTATTCGCGGCCATGTTGGCACGGAGTTGTCGCAACTCCTGCACAAAGGAGCGCAGATCGCGGTTGCCTTGGCGACAGGCGAGGAATGCCGCGCGCTGGCGGTGCGCCACGTTCGGCGGCTGAGACATCAGCTTCATGGCATCGGCGAGTGACGGCCAATCGCGGAAAAATCCGAGTTGTGAAGTTTCACAAGTCAAGGCCCAGACCTTGGCACGATCCTTCATGTTGGATATCGCGAAGGTCACCTTCTGGCGTTCGTCGCGGATACAGCCTGCCGCCATTGCGAGCTCGACCTCGCGCTGTCAAAAGACGAGGTTCTCGCCTTCAGCCCCAGAGTACTGGGAGACCGTGACTCGAACGGGCTTCGGACCTTCCGGGGGTGCCGGAGAGTCGCTTGAGCCGCGGCGACGCGAGACGTAACAACGTCGAGCACGTGTTGCTCCAGAGCAATCTCATAGTCGCGGAATCGCGCGATGTGAGCGAGGACTTCGCCAGAGCCGCGTTGAAGCAGCTCGTTGATGCTTGCTCGGCCATTGATGGCCTCCATCTCCTGGAGATAGGCCCACTGGGCGTCATCCAGATATTGATGGTCTTGACGCGACAGCGTCGGATGGTTTGACGCTTCGGACATGGCGATGTCGGCGTCGGATTGACGACAGTGCTACCAAGTGTAGCGGTCCACGTGACCACTACACAGCACTTCGCTTGGAGGAAGCGAGAGCAGCCGCTCCGAGTCGACCCTTGTCGACGAGCGCCAAAGACTTGGCAAAAGGCAAACTGCCGTATATTAATCCTCTCTGAGGATTAACCCTAGAGCCCTATATCCCTGGTAAATGACCCGGGGATATTACCTACTGAAATCTGATAAACCTGAGTCACTACTTAGGATAACTTTTCCCCTAAGTGGACCACCCTAATTATGTAACCACACTACCTATGTAACTGCAAGTATAACTTGTGTACCCCGCTACAAGGTCGATATCGTCCACGAGTTGCATCGTGTTCGCCAGGCGATAGGTGAGCACTTGGCCGCATAGCTGGATGCCAGGCATCCGAAGCACGAGTTTACGAGGATCACCAGGCGACGGCACGAAAAAGCGAGTGAAACGCACGAATCGGAAAACAGGGAGTAGCGGGCATTCGTCGATCTCAGAGATCAGGTTTTGGTGAATGTGCGTCAGACGCCACAGCGGGATCCATACAATCTCATCCACGTTGCGCCGAAGCGCGGTCGGCATCGCGCTCACGTCTTGGCCAGGCCGCACGAATACGAGCTTGCACTCCCACCCGGGAGATCGTTGGCCATCATCGGGTACAGACGGGCTTCGATCCGTCGGTGAGACGTGCTTTGGCGTTCCCTGGAGGATCGCGTAAATGGGACCATCCCAACGTCTGCCGAGCTCTTCCGGACACTCGAGACGAACCATGTGTCCCCGAGGTGACGAGTCCAGTGACAGGGAGCGTGGCGGGTTCGCGCGCGGCCTCCTTGGCAAGTACGATTACGTGCATGGGAACCTGGGGCAGCTCGGGCTGCGTCAAAAATCTTGGGCAGCGCTGGCTGCTTCTTCTTGTCTTCGCGCGCGTGGCAGAACAGAACTGCCTTGCGACTCCTCGGTCAGGTTCCCTCTTGTGGTCCACACCATTTCCTGGAACCTTCCACGTTACATCGTCCGCTCAAGCACTCCATAAATTGATACCTAGAGTACCCCTAGACCCCCTTAGAGACCACGTTAACCCTTTCGCAATCACCTCCGTGCAAACAGGGATTGTATAGATACTTTAATCAAGTCAAAATTTCCAGATCGTGTAAGTTTTACACGTTCTGGAATTGCGACAGGTGGAGTTTCCCGCAAACCTACCGCCTTTTGTAATAAACCCTCGCAAAATTGCAAATAAGTTTTGAGGTTATTGATATTTAACCTTTAGAGGTTTTGAGGTTATGTTGAGGTTTTTGCGAAACTTCAATGACGTGTTTTGTAAAACGTGTAAAATTTACACGTTCTGAGGGGTTCAATCACACCGCCTTATGAGAAACCCTCAGAACGTGTAATTTTTACACGTTTGATTGCGAAAGGGTTAATGTAGTGTAGTACATGGTACATTAACGTGGTCTCTAAGGGGCTGTGCTTTCCACCAGATGCCAATCCAATCGCGAGGTTCTCATTTGGCTAACCACAAAGACTTACGTCTTCCATCATCAATAAACTGAGGGCCAACAAGAGCAACCTCTGACTATCAGTGATAGGATTCGATTTCGAATACGAAACTTCGGGTTGTTCCTAGACAGCGATGCAGCGATACTTACTCTCGCTGCAATCGGTAAAAGTGATAAACTACTGGTTTCAGAGCCTGTTCAAACCACGTACGCTACCCGAGCTCTCCGACGGGACGACGATCTTTGTCTATCACACCTAAGAGGAATCGTAAACGGGTCTCCCAACAGCCAACCCAAATTCGATTTGCTGCATCTCCTTGATATGGAAGCTACTCTAGAGTGGCTCTTCGACCGCCAATGCAAACTGCAGAGAGGTTGACATTGCGGCTGTAGACGCTTGTCCTTCTCGTCCGTTTCTCTGTGCAAGCCGACTTGAAGTAAGACCAGAGCAAGAAATATTCACATGAATCCATATCTATATAACCACGTTTCGAGTCTTCTATTTGACCTTGGCAGCGTTGGCCTCGGGTAATCGCTCAATCACGAACTTGCGGTTCGAGATATACATGATCGGCACACCGGGCACTTTGCGAATTCGGCGCTTGAGCTCGCGATCACACGTCGCGATAATGTAGCAGCGGTGCTGCTGAACGCGCTGCACAAGGCAGTCATCGGCGTATGTGCCCTTGTGCGTGCACGGCAGGCGCTCGAAGCGCGGGTCCTTCGCGAGTCTGGACATTTCCATAACCGGTCAGTTCCATTTCGCGATCCAGGTTTGACAAATCCATACGCACCGAAGAGCGACACGGTACTTGTGGCCGAGCTTCTCGAGTTCAGCCATGACGCAGTCCGTGATGCACGGCGTGGCCTTGGCGAGCAAGCAGTCCATCATGGCCGAGACGACCTCGAGTTTGTTCTTGATGGAAAAGTTGATAAAGTTGGTATCCAAGATCACGTTGTACGGCGGTCCGAGGTCGGCATTGTACTTGAAGAACAGATTCGACGGGATCTGGTCACTGCGATCCAGAGGCACTCAGCGATTGCGAAAGAGAATCCATCCACGACATACGACGCACATTTGCTTGGGCGCCTCGGCCTTGCGCTTCTTCTCTTCGACCTCGGCGACCTTCTTGCGCACCGCGTTGCTGCATCATACAAAAGCCTACGTTACTCATCTTTTCGGTTCGTCTCCGGCTGCGCGACGACGCGTACATGCGCTGGTCCTTGGGGCTGATCATGCGCTTGACCGCCGCGAACTTTCTGGTCTTCTTGTCCTTGGCCTAGGGCGCGCCCAGCGACGCGAGAGCCACGCAGAGCAGCGTCAGTATCTCCGCTATCTCGTGGTTCATACACACGCCGCCCAGTCGACGCCGTGGACGCACCATCGTGGATCACGCGTCGCGAGAAGAAGGCGATGCGACGTTGGTGCCCGTCGTGTCCTTTTGCAGGTCGCTTGCCAATGGTTGGGCGATGACAGGCGCCACCAAAGTTAACTAAATGTTGCGCGAATGTCGTCTGTAATGCGATAATCACTCTAAAACAGTATATTCGTTAACTTTAGAGAGTCCATAAGGCTCCAAAAATCGAGCTGCTGATAAGAGCAAGAGAGCCGCCATGGCCGACACCAAGCGCCAGCGCCGCGGCGGCGGCTACGAGGTGCGCCGGGCTCACCTGAGTGCACGAAGGTTGGCTGTCTGAATGTACTGATATATGCGCTTCTCTCTGCGTCGCTGGCGCATGCTGCAGCGTCGCGATCGAGGTCGAGACAGCGACCGGCACGGGTTCACGGCGTTCAACATGGACGACGAGAACGACGAAGGTCACTTCGACGAGAACGGCAACTTCATCTGGAAGAAAGAGGAGAAGAGCGTCCAGGAAGAGGCGTGGCTCGACAGCGTCTCGGAGGAGCAGATCGAGGCGGCCAAGTCGGCCAAGGTGAGCTGTTATGGTTGGAGACGTGGATGCGGAAGTCGTTGGATTGATACATTGGTATATTGGCGCACAGGACCGAAAGGACTACCGCGACGAGCAAGAGCAAGAAAGTCTGACGGAGGAGGAAGCCAATCGCACGCTCGCAGAGCTGCTGCAGCCGCGAGAGACCGTGCTCCAAGCGCTTCAGCGTCTCGGTGCGTGGGGACTACTCGCCGCAGAAGAGCTGTATGTTTAATTCTGATGAAGCTACTCTGTGGCTGTAGGGAAGAAGCGATCCAAGGCGAGAGGAAGCAACAAACGCAAGCAGGCTAGCGGAGAGAGCGACGAGAAGGCACAGACGCCCGAGGAGAAAGAGCAGTTTGATCGGATCACAGAGGCCGCTGACTACCTCATGCGCATTGGCGAAGTGGACGTGTACAGCCAAATGAAAGAAGAGTTCATTTCTGAGGAAGAATTGATCGCGCAACGCCAGCAACGGCAGCAAGAGCAGGCCCAGCAGCAGCAGCAGGAGATTGCGGCAGCCCAGGCTCGAACGTCGTACTTCGATAACGGAAACCAAGAGGCAAAATCGGAGGAGGCAGCTCCAACGAATGAAGTCATGTGGGAGTACAAAGGATCAGACGGAGAGATCCACGGCCCATACCCTACATCGACTCTCATCGCTTGGCGCCAACAGGTGGGTAGCTCTTTTAGAGTCGTGATAGACGAGTCCATAACTAAACAGGTTCCTGGTAGGGATACTTTGTCGGTGATAACGCTGTGGACATGCGGATAGTTCCCAACAACAAAGACAGGGAAGCGAAGGAGGAGAAGAAAGATGATGACAAACCGAAGGTTTCGGCTGAGGAAGAGCTGCTAAACGACTTTGAAGACAGTGATGAAGAAGATGCAGACGGCGGAAAGCCGGACGAGACAGCGAGCAAGGAAAACGAGTGGCAACGATCCGACCTTATTGACTTCGCTTCGTACCAGTCCTAAGTCTTAAAATGTACAGATCGTCCGGCACCTCGTGTTTTCGCGTTCGGACGAGACTGCGCACCAACTTTGTCAGTCGTCCTTCTTGTTACCCGTCGTGCTCCTTCTTGATGTAAACGAACTGCGAGCGCGAGGCGAGAACGCAGTTGACGGGTGAGCCATCGCGTCCTGTGTTGGGCGGTGGCGCATATCGCCAGTAGTACTTCCACGAGTCTGGTAGTCGTCCTCCTCGTCGCTCGAGTCACCAGCCATGAGTGGCCGATGGCTGGAATCAGACACACCACCATTCCATCGGTCAGTATCCAGACCCCGAAAGCCTGGACTTCGTTTGATCTGTACCTGTACGGATCCTGCTTGGACGGCGCGTCGGCACGCGTCTGGAACTTGAGGTACATCTCATGGGCTTTCTTCTTCATGGCTACGACACACACACCCAACCACCTCAAGGGTTACACCACCACCATCTCACTACGCGAATGCATCATCCCACCTTCGCTCATGACCGAGAACTTTGCGCTCATGGCGTTGAACGTCTCGTTCGCGATCTCGGTCGCGCTCTTCTCGCGCGGGCCGCTCACGCTCGATCGCCGCGCGCCGCCGTTCTGGAAGTGCGACGAGAACTCTTCGTCCTCCATGAGCTGCTCGCGGAACATCTCGTCCTGCAGCATCTGCGCCAGCAGCGCGTCCTGGCGTTCCTGCTCGCTCGGCGACGTCGTCGGCTCGTCCCATCCGGGCAAGCGCAGAAAGTCGTCCGGGAGCTTCACGCGCACGCTCCGCTGCTTGTCTCGCGGCGACGCACGCGGCGAGCGGCGTCCGCGGCTCGTCGGCGACGCGAGGCGCTGCGTGGGCGCCGGCGGAAGCGTCGGTGTCGGCGTTGTCGTCGGCGTCGGCGAGCGCTCGGCGCGCGGCGGCTCCATGCTCAGCGCCATGTCGATGGTGTTCTCGAGGTGGCCTTCGTTGGCCTCGAGCAGCTGCGCCAGCACGCCGGGCTCCCACTCGGGGAAGATGCTGCGCAGCGTGGCCATGCCTTCCTCGTAGCTCAGCGCCATGGGTCTTCGCTCGTGTCGGTTTCCCTTCAACTCAGTCGGCCATACATACCATCTCATTCCCGATGACCTCTCGAACGCGATGATGGAACCTCTGCTGGAGGGTACGGGAAGGATAAAGGCGCCGCACGCAGAGGGGAGCGAGCGACGGGCATTAGAGCATGGTCTCGCTCGCGCTCGTGCTCGCGCTCGTGGCCGTGGCGCCCAGCGCCGCCGAGCAGCGGCACGCCGAGCGCGGCACGTGCCGCTCGGTCGGCGGGCTCAAGTTCGACCCGACGCAGCGGTCCATGCAGCGCGTACGGTGCTTGGGATCCGCACGACCATGTGATGGACGCTGACGGCGTGTGTGTTCCTCCCCTCTATGAGCAGAGCCAAGGACTCGAGGTCTGCAGCCAGTACCGAGGCAACACGTGCTGCAATGACACGCATAGCATGCCGCTACGTCTGTAAGTGGTTGCCGAATATCGGAGGGAGGGGGGGGGGGGGGGGGGGGGAGGAGCATGGGCGAGATGGTGAAAGATCTGACCGGCTCTGTCTGTTCTAGGAAGATCCGCGAGCCGGTGGTCGCCAAGTTCAATGGGCGCTGCCAGAAGATCACTGAGGTTCGTGGCGATTAGGAAGCAGTTTGTTAGTGGTTGGTTTCATTCATGGCACGGATGTGGATAGGAAATGGTGTGCTCGGCCTGCCATCCGTTTGTCGGCACCAACAAGATGAAGACCGTGTGCCCACGGCTGTGCAACGACTGGTACTCTGCTTGCCGCAACGAGTACTACTCGTACGGATCCACGTCGCTCACTCCGTGCTACGGCAATGCTCTCGTGTGCTCGCGGCTCTCAGCGATAGCTTCCGATGGAGCAGAGTTTTGCTCCAAGATGGGCTTCCAAGTCGGCAACGATGATGACAACGAAGGATACGACTGCTTCGATGGCTCGGTGCCTCGCCAGCTAGGTGAAGCGGAGCCTAGTGAGCCATGGCAGGAAGTCCTCAAACGGTACATGTCGTGTTGGTGTACGTTTGATTGTGGTTGAGAGATCACTCACGACATTGCTATCATAGGATGTTTGAAGAGCAGTCGAAGAACCCGACTGGGGAGTTTATCCTCCTCCTCTTCTCACCCCTTGTGCTTCTGTTTCTCACGTACAGACTCTTCAAGAAGTCGCGTAGTGGCTCGTACGAAGTCGGGTCAAACAGACGTGAACTCACACTGGAACAAGTTCGCCTACTCCAACAGGCCCGGTATGCTGCGAATGGCTACGACAGCGATAGCAGCAGCCCGCCGATGGATGACGAGGACTTTGACGACCTTGATGGCCACGAGAAGGATGAGCAGAAGGAACCGCATCAGAATGGAGAAGCTGTTGCCTCCGAGTCCCAGCCAGAGGCCGTCGAGGCCAACAAGAAGACTGACTAGTGAAAAGCTCGCTAGCGTGTGCCAAACAGTACTACAACGTGAACAAGTCAACACGATAACCACCATTTCGGAAAGCATTTTGGTATATCCACAACTTGTTTGGGAGGCGAGTTTCTAATAATTCTCGTTCGCGTGCTCGTCCAGAGCGAGGAAACCGAATGCACACGAGTCTAGCTGCTAACTTTCTTGGCTTTTCTCAGCTTGTTCTTCTCTCCTTCCAACTGCACGGTGAACGAGAGTGCATTAGTTTGCGTGGACATGGCAGTGGGATCCTGACCAAAGAAACAGCTGCAAAGTACGCACCACTTTCTTCACTCGAGACAGCACCTGGGCATTGTTGCTCACACAGTCCTGGGGCTGGTACGGGGGCTTGATCAGCACCTCCTCCATCACGCGGATGTTTCGTCCTTCCCACTCGCACGGCATCCTACACATACACACAATCCAACTAAGCAGACGTCCCTAAACAAATTGGTCGGACGCATCCACGCACGTCTTGTTGAGCGCGTCGAAAATGGCCTGCGCCTCGGCCGACACGTCCTTGCCGATGGACGCGAGCGCGCGCTCGGCGATGCCCTTGTTCTTCTGCTCCATCTTGAGCAGCTCTTCCTCACTAATATGCGGCAGGCTAACCACAGCGTCCCCTGGTGCCTTCTCCACGACCTGGTTCCCCCCACCCCAAGACATTTGAGACCAGCCACCCCCTACCGAGACCAGAGCCATTTGGGGCTCACCTCGATCTTCTTCAGCGACTCCATTTGCAGGATCCGAGTCTTGCTCTTGGACGGCGCATCGGCGCTCTTCTCCTCTGCTCACAATAGTAATATTCCTCCCCAATATTAATTGGCTGCTGCTTGACGCTGGTTAGACGCCGCGTTAGACGCACCGAGAACGAGGAAATTGGCGACCGGGTCGAGAGTGAAGATGGCGCCCTCGAAGGTCTCGTCGTGGCACGTGACCACACGCACCTTGGCGCCCACGATCTTGCCGTCCACGTAGAGCTCCTGCGGCAGCGCGCCGCCGTTCTTCTGCGCCATGCTACGTCGCGACGTGCCGTGTCGCAATACTCGGCTTGCTCGAGAGCTACGGGTTCGCTCGGTCTAAAAACGGGTCTATCGGTGCGTCCAACACTGCCAACCCGTTGGACCCGGTTTTACAGTATTCGTTTTCAGAAACTGATAAATTCGTTTTCCAAGGTATTCAGGTGGTGCGGATGGCCTGTGTGGGGACGGAAGCAAGCGAGGGAGTCGAGCGAACCGCGAACGGACCGGAAGGAGATCATGGGCGGCCACGACGAGCACTACGAAGGTACGCGTCGCGGCGTCGCGTCGCGAGCAATGGGCGGGTCGAACGAGTGGTCTAACGGGTGGTCTAACCTCGGGTCTATAGCACCGCGCGTGCCGACGCGCCAGGAAATGGTCGACGCCAAGGTGCCGCTCAACTACCGCGACGTGTGCGCCGGGCTGCTCATCCCGCTCAACGAGTGTCGACGGGAGACGCTCTACGCGCCGTGGAAGTGCGGCGACCTGCGCCACGCCTACGAGAAGTGCCAGTACATGGAGTGCGTCGTCCTTCTTGGTCTAACCATGAGTCTATCGTTGATACTAAAGCAATTGTTGTTATTGCTTCCCTCCCTCGCGTAGATGGAAGAAGCGTGTCGACATCCTGAAGAGCAGCAAGTAAACCTTCTCGAAGCGTCGATGCCGCCCGCTCGGTGCTTTGTTCTGCCGCTCTGGCGTGGCTCGAGGGGTCTGGTCCAGATTCAGTATTGGTGCACCATAAACGAAAGAAAACATGCTCTGTTCAGATATGCTTTACACTCGTCGCGAGCTAGTGTGTGTGAGAGGCTGTGGGGGGCGCCTTCGCTTCCGGCCAAGCGTTCGGTCATGGGAAAACGAAGGACCCACATATATTTGTCTAAAATTACAGGCGCGGCGAGGGACTTCCATCGATCCATCCAGACGGAAACACCGACTGATCGACGAAGAACACTCTTGGAGCAGAGCGAGGCAGAACGCAAGGTTGGCCTCACTCGCGCAAAGAAATAATCATAGTCGGGGGCGTCGGTGGTTGGTCTTGGGCACTTCACAGGGCGGTGAGCACAAGCGACTTGAGATCAAGCACAGGAGACGAGCCGATTGGGGCACTGGTTGAGGCTTCCTCGGTCGAAACCTCATCGGCGACAGCGAACGTGAGCGCCGACGAGTTGGCGAGCTCAAACTTGTCAAACGACTTTTCGAAGAGCGGACAGCTCTCCAGTGGGCACGCAGCAGGCTGCGACTCGGCCACCACTTCAGGAACAGATTCAGTGAGGACCGGATATGGCTCCTCAACAGCCGGGCTGGCCATAGTCTCCATGGACTCGACCTCCACGACTTCTACGGCCTCGATAGTCTCCACAGTCTCAACGACCTCATCGATAGTCTCCACGACCTCGAAGATCTCGGGGACCTCGAAGGTCTCCACAACTGCAACGACTTCCGAAGTGTTGCTGTGAGTGGGCTGTTGAGACTCTTCGACAAAAGACCACGCAGGAGTGGAGACTTCGACAACATCCACCTTCGGCACTGAAGCCTCAACGAACGGCGTAACCTCAGCTGTTCCGGACATCACACCGACGTTGATAAGGAACTTCTCAACAGCCCAGCGGTTGCTCTGCTCGATAACGAGCTCAGCAAATGGCGTCTCGACAGTCTCCTCAACCACCACAACTTCCTCCTCAACAAACGGCGTAACCTCAGCAGTTCCGGACATCGCACCGACGTTGATGAGGAACTGTTCAACAGCCCAGCGGCTGCTCTGCTCGATAGCAGGTTCAGCAACTGCCATCTCGACTAACTCCTCGACCACCACAACTTCCTCCTCGACGGACGGCGTAACCTCAGCAGTTCCGGACATCGCACCGACGTTGATAAGGAACTGCTCAACAGCCCAGCGGTTGCTCTGCTCGATAACGAGCTCAGCAACTGGCGTCTCGACAGTCTCCTCAACCACCACAACTTCCTCCACAGGCGCCGCGACTTCGATCGACTCGGCGACTACCGCCTCCTCCAAGACGGTCTCAACAACAATTGGTTCTGCGTCGACAGAGGCTGGCTCAACGACCTCAGTCGATGAAATAATATCTTCCGCATCTTCAGCCTCCACGACAACGTTGCCATTCTCGCTCATCTCACTGACTTCTTCGACTGGAGCGAACTCCGTCACCTCAACAGTTTCGTCCACAACCACCGAAGATGACGAGTGCTCAACTTCTTCGATAATTTCGAATGTACGCTCCTCAGCCAGGTCCTCAAGAGCTGGCGTGTGTTCAGCCAGAATCTGAGAAGACAGCGACGTAAGGGCTCGTGCAAGATCACTGAGTGGGCCTGAAATGAACTCGGGCTCCGCTGGAGACATCTCGAACAAGCTCGGGCACCACAAATACAGAGCATGCGCAAGTGGTGAGCACACGTCCGCTGGGAACGACGAAGACTCGACCAAGAAGGCTTCAACCTCTTCGACGGTCTCCACAGCTGGTTTCTCTACAACGGCGAGCGGCTCGATTACTGCAAGCAACGGCTCAAATACCTCCGTCTCCAACTGGGCAGCCTCTTCTGAAGACATGGAGACTTCCGGAATCGTCTCTACCACAGCGGTTTCTGTAACCTCCGCAACTGGCTCAAGCAGTTCTTCGAGTGGTTCAACAGTTGTCACAACTTGCTCCGAGACCGATTCAACGATCTGGAGAGCAGGAGCCACTTCGAAGAGGACTTCACAGAAGAAGGAAGCTAACGTGGAGTGGTCGCTTGGGCACACAAAGCAAGAATGCGAGGCATCCGATTGCGGCTGGACAGCAACAGCGGCGGGTGCGAGCGAGGCACCCACAGACTCGCTTAACGCTTCCACAGGTGGTGCACCAAGAGCGAGAATCTGAACGGCTTCTGGAGCGGCGACTGATTCGGTCGCAGCTTCAGGCTCATCAACCACGTGCATATCGGTGACATCTCCAGAAATGTCAACGATTTCCACTTCGAGCAGCTCTTCACCCTCGGAAGCCGTTTCCTCGTGCGGGGCAACAAATTCCTGCACATTCTCCGAAGCAGGGACAGCATCCTCACGCACACCAGGGGCCTCGGCGACAGAAGCCACTTCGATGGCAGGTGCCACAACCTCAATGACAGGAGCGACCTCGTCAACAACAGAGGCTGCTTCATCAATGACAGCGACTTCGTCAACGACTGGAGCGACGACCTCGACGACAGGGACGACAGGGACGACCACTTCAATGACAGCGGCAACCTCTTCAGCGACAGGGGCCACGATGACAGGTGCAATCACTTCAGCGACCGGAACAGCATCCTCGACGACAGGGGCAACATCCTCGACGACAGGAACAACATCCTCGATGACAGGGGCAACAACGTCGACGACAGGAACAACATCCTCGACGACAGGGGCAACAACGTCGACGACGGGGGCAACTTCCTCGACGACTGGAGCGACTTCTTCGACAGCAGCCATGACCTCTTCGACGACGGGAACGACGGGAGTAACTTCCTCGAAGACAGAAACTGCTTCTTCGATGGCCAAAGACGACACCTCAGGGATGGAGGCAGGAGCAGCCTCAGTTTGGGGTTCGGTAATCGGCTGTGCGACACGATGAGGGGCCTCAACATGGGTGATAACAGGAGCCTGGGCCACACCAGCGTACTTCACACCGACCCACACACCGCACAGTGATGCCGCCCAAACAACGATTGCGTATAGAGCGATCGCCTTCCACGAGCCAACGGACTGACGTCGGCCGTCATTCTTGCTCGATCGGCGCGTGAGCTTCGGCGTTGCCACATCGCTCGACTTATCCTGCTGGTTCTCGATCAGCTGGTCAAGGACCTCCCCGATCTCCTCAACACGCTTCTCAAGGTCTTCAGGGCCCGAGTGGTTGCGGATGGCGTCAATTTGCGATGCGAGCTTGGACGTTGACGCATCGGTCGAGTTCTTTAATGTGTCGAGTTTCATCGTCAGCTGGTCCATCGCTTCACGAAGACGCACGTCCTTGGCTTCAAGAGCCGCAGCGAGCTGATGCTTCAACTCCTGCTGCTCTACTTCGTATTTCTGGACTCGAGCCATCAGCTGCATATTGGTGGCCTCGATCGAGAGCTTTTCCATTTCCGTCTGTTGTAGTTTGTGCAGAGTCTTCATCTGCTTGAGGTGGAGGCTGTTGCTCACGCGTCCCATGAGCTTGAGCTGGGTCTGGATGCGGTGGATGAGGCATGAGAACTCCACTTCAGCGTGCGACTTGTTGTTGCTGCCAGACTTAGCCAGGATGTTGCTCATCGATTCAGCAATACTGTCCGAGAGCTGGTCAAAAGCTGCGAAGGTCGACTTTGCGGGGGCCTTCTTCTGCTCGGGCTCCGTGGGCTCAGTCACAGCCGTGGTCGCCACATGTACAGCACCAGAAACAACCTCGGCGTAGCTAGGAGCGCGCGGTCGCTGGACCGGCGAGCGGGAAGGCGACGGTGGCGACGGTGGCGACACCACTGTCTCGGCCTCTGCAGCCTGGTTCACCGAGACCTCATTCACCACGGCCGGCGACGTGAGTGGCGGGAACGCCTCCTCGGACAGCGGAGCCATGACGGTCTCCTCCGCCGGCACCTGTTCAGCTGGAGCAGTGTACTCCTCGTACGTCTGCTGGTAGCTGTAGTCTTCCGTGGCGTAGTACTGCTGCTGGTCGTAGCCGTTGTTGTAGTAGTACGCCTGCTGCTCGGCGGTGTACTGCTCGCCTGTGTACTGCTCGGCGTTGTACGGCTGCTCGGCGTTGTACGGCTGCTCGGCGTTGTACGGCTGCTCGGCGTTGTACGGCTGCTCGTTATATTGCTGCTGCTCATTGTAATAGTAGTCCTGCTGCTGCTGAGCCGACGCGTCCCAGGCAGGCTCGGGCGCGTACGTCTCTTCGGCCGCCGGGTACTGGCACGTCTCTTCCGGCGCCGTGGGCGCCACGAGGTCTGGCTCGGGCTGCGGCTGGGCGATGGGCTGGATCGACGCCTGGAACACTTCGGGCGTGATGGCCGGCGGCACAAAGTCGGGCACGATCGGGAACAGCAGCAGTCCGTTGTTGTCGAGATCGGTCTCGTCGAGCTTCTTGGCGCCATTGTTGCGCGGCGAGCGCAGCTCGTCGAGGCGCGCGGCAAAGTCCTTGGCGAGCGGACCGGTGAGAAAAGGGCCATTCACGGCGGCGTGGATGCGCCATCCTCCTTTCTCGCTCTTGGGGCTGTCGACGCCCGACTCGGCGCTGTAGGTGCCGTCCGAGAAGTCGGCCGAGAGGCGCTTGCGCGGCGAGTAGCGCGGGTAGGGCTCGGCGAGCCCGCGCAGCCGCGGCGAGAGCATGGCCTCGTTGGCCGAGCGCGTCTTGAGCAGCGAGGGCGAGGCGGTCGGCCGGGGCTTGCGCGGCGGCGTGGCGGGCGCGACCGACGGCATGAGGCGGCGAGGAGGAGCGTTCGAGTCTGAGCCGTCGCGGGCGAAAGAGGAGGCGAGGCGCGAGGAAGAGAGAGAGAGAGCGGCGCGCCCAAAAAGAACGGACTTGGTGTTTGTATAGAGGGGAAAAGAGAGGAGCAAGTCGTTTCGAATCAGAAACCCTAGCCCTCCTATTCTTGTTGGCGACGACACCGCAACCCCCCCCAAAAAACTGGCCATTCAGCGAGGAGAAAGGATTTGGAGTTCGCGGTTGTGGCTGCCGAAAGCGCGACATCATCTAGGGGTCGGGGTGACGCCGACCCTGCTGCAGAAATATTGCTTGCAGCACTTTTCTGAGAACAGATACGGGGTCGGGGATTCAGATTCGCAGACTCAGAATCGCCCATTACTCACGCTCGACCATCACTCTGACTACCAAAAATCGTAAAAAGTCGTAAAAAATAAGGCAGGGCACCAGCTGGCTGGCCTTGAGTGACATCTCGCTGTCACAACCGTCGGATAGCCTCTGCACAAGAGACCGGGCTTGCTTCCGTTGCCGACGCGCACCATAACACCCCCTTGGGCGCGATCTTCCATTCTTTTTCTCCTCTCGCAAATCAAATCCTCCCTCTCACTTCGTCCACAGGAGCCTTCCTCTCTCTCTCTCTCGCCCATGAGCAAGCTCGGCGCCGTTCTCAACGTCGGCGTCGGCGTCGGCGTGGCCACGGCCATGTACGTCGTGCGCCAGCGCCGCGCCGTCTACTCGTCGCTCGCCAAGACCGTGCGCCCGCCCGTGCTCGAGAAGCGCCCGCACATGGTGCCCTTCGGCGCCGTGCCGGGCCAGAACCGCGGCGCCAACCCGATGAAGCCCGTGCTCTACATCGAGGACCCGTACTTCTACGTGCGCGACGACACGCGCAAGAACGAGGAAGTGCTCGAGCACCTGCGCGCCGAGAACAAGTACACCGAGCACAAGACCGCCCACTTGGCCAACGTGCGCGAGAACCTCTACAACGAGCTGCTCTCGCACGTCCAGGAGACTGACGAAGAGTACCCGTATCCGCATGGCGCGTACCTCTACTACACGCGCACGGAGAAAGGCAGCAGCTACACGTTCCACTGCCGCAAGCCCAAGACCGGCGACTCGGCGACGTCCTCGGCGCCCGAGGAGCTGCTGCTCGACGAAAACGAGATCGCCAAGGGCCACAACCACTGCGACGTCTCGAATGTGCGTCCGAGCCCGGACCACCGGTACCTCGCGTACATGGTCGACTTTAACGGCTACGAGACGTACACGGGTTTCATCAAGGACCTCAAGACCGGCAAGCTGCTGCCCGACCGCCTCGAGAACATCTCGGGTTTGCAGTGGGGCAAGGACTCGTCCGAGCTCTTCTACGCGACCCAGGACGAGGCCCACCGCCAGAACAAGATCTGGCGCCACAAGGTCGGCTCGAGCGAGCCCAACGAATGCCTCTACACCGAGGACGATGAAGTGTACTACGCCATCTTCGGCAAGACGCGCAGCGGTAAGTACATGCAGTTCCTCTCGTCGAGCAGCGAGACGACCGAGATCTGGATTCTGGACCTCGAGAACCCGTCCAAGGGCCTCCAGCTCGTGGCCAAGCGCCAGAAGGGCGTGCGCTACTCGCTCGACCACCACGGCGACCACTTCTACATTGTCACGAACAAGGACAAGGCGACCAACTTCAAGATCATGCGCACGCCCGTGAACGCGATTGGCCCGGAGAACTGGCGCGACCTCTTCCCGTACGACGACAAGGTCAAGATCGACGACGTCGACTGCTTCAAGGACTTTTTGGTCATCAGCGGCCGCCAGGACGGCTTCTCGCAGCTCTGGATCGTCAAGGAAAAGGACAAGAAGTACGCCAAGTACCGCGTCAAGTTTGACGAGGCGAGCTACGCCGTCTGGGGCTCTGTGAACCGCGACTACGACACGCGCAAGTTCCGTTTCGTGTACTCGTCCATGACCACGCCGCGCACGACCTACGACTTCGATATCGATTCGAACAGCCTCGTCTTCCTCAAGGAGAAGCCGTGCCCAAACTACGACCGCTCGCTGTACAAGTCGGAGCGCCTCGAGGCCACGGCCTCGGACGGCACCAAGGTGCCGATCTCGCTTGTCTACCGCAAGGACCTGCGCACCAAGGACCGCCAGCCACTGCACTTGTACGGCTACGGCTCGTACGAGGCCTGCATCGATCCGGCCTTCGTCTCGACCATCTTGCCGCTGCTCGATCGCGGCGTCGTGTATGCCATCGCCCACATCCGAGGTGGTGGCGAGATGGGGCGTACGTGGTACGAGAACGCCAAGTACAAGTCCAAGATCAACACGTTCACAGACTTTATCGCCTGTGCCGAGCACCTTATCAAGGCTGGCGTCACGAGCCCGAGCATGATGACGTGCGAAGGCCGTAGCGCCGGTGGTCTGCTCATGGGTGCTGTGCTCAACATGCGCCCAGACCTGTTCACGGCCGCGATCGCTGGTGTGCCGTTCGTCGATGTGATGAACACGATGAGCGACGCGACCATCCCGCTCACCACGGGCGAGTGGGAAGAGTGGGGCAACCCGAACGAGTCCGAGTACTTCCACTACATGCTCAGCTACTCGCCGTACGAGAACATCAAGGCCCAGGCATACCCCAACATTCTCGTCACGAGCGGTCTCTACGATCCTCGAGTGGCGTACTGGGAGCCCACTAAGTGGGTCGCGCGTCTGCGTGACGTCAAGAGCGACCAGAACGACGTACTCCTCAAGATGGACTTGTCGGCAGGCCACTTCAGCGCCAGTGACCGCTACCACTACTTGCGCGAGAAGGCCTTTGATCTGGCATTCCTCCTGGACCAGCTTAAGCGTGTCCGTGACTCGGACAAGAAGAAGCCGGCGCCAAAGGCTGACGAGAAGAAGTAAGTTTCCCACGTCTGAGCCCCGCTCACGTTTATTTGTCAAATGTGTGTATTAGGCGGGCTTTCGGTACTGTGGCGGTCTTCCCTAGGAAAAGAAAATTCTCACTTTCTCCGTTTACGATTACTGCTTTCGTCCAAAGCGGCGAGCTTGGCCTTCTCTATCGCCGCGATCCGCGCGAAAACCAAAATTTCTTTCTTGAAGGCATCGCGCTCCTTGTGCTGGGCATGAACGAGCTTTTGGGTGCACTGCTGGACGGCGTGGGATAAATTAAAGCGAGCGGCGTACAGGATCTCGAAGGCGACGTCCTCGCGCAGGGGCGAGCACAGCTCTCCTTTTAAGACTGTTTTCCTTTCTCCCGTGGACGCGACGATTTCGATGGCCTCAGAAGGGGCAAACTTGAGCACGATGCATCGCACGTGACCCATGATGGTCTTCTCGTCCGCACGGAAAATGCGTACGACGTTACCGACGCTAAATCGAATCGTGTCTAGCATAGCGCGGAACTGGCGGAAGATGAACTCCTGGTGGGCGACAACGCGGCGTGACCAGACTTGCACCGACTTGTCCGGCGCAGCAGGAGCGTTGAGTCGCCACGGAATGCCTTCCTCGATTGGCGCTGGCTTGTCCTTGCGCATCTCGGGGATCACTGCTTGATACTCGTCGCCGACCTTGGGCTTTTGCGGCCCGAGGCCGCCACGGATCTCCTCTTCTTTCAGCGGCTCGAGCGCCTTCTTCACGGACCGACTCGGATAATACTTGAAGCGACAGACGTAGTACGGCTTCTGGCTCTTCTCGCGGAAACCTCGCGCGATCTCTTGCTCGATCTCAGCGTACTCCTCGGCTGGAACGACATTACACAGTCCAACAACGGCATCGATCGAGTTCTTGTCTTTGTGTGGCGAGAGGAACACTTCATTGGCGAGCACACCACCGGGGATGCTGTTGCGCACCTCATCGCGAATGTCGTCCGGCTTGTAGTACCACTGCGCTGTGAAGCCCGTGGGCTTGTCGCTGCTTTGCGACAGCTGCACCGAGCTCACGAGCGCGACATAGTGGTCGTCCGGATCGCCCGAATCGAGCAGCACACAGTCGCCGACCTCAACATGCACGTAATCACCGGGTGACTCGCTGCCCGTGTCGTCACTGGTAGCTTGCTGCTGCGCCGCGCGGCTCCGCCGTCGCTTGGGCTTGTCCGCGGGGCTCTCCGAGTCGTCCTTGGGCTTGGGCTTCTTGGGTTGGCTGCTCCTTCTCACCCGTCCACGCGAGCGGCGCTCCTTGTCCGACTCGCTCTCCTCCACCATGATCAGCCGAGCGCGCGTCGTCCGCCGCGGTCGTGGCGGAGACTCTTCCTCCTCTTCCTCCTCTTCCTCCTCTTCTTCCTCCTCTTCCTCCTCGTCCTCGTCGTTGTCTTCGCCAGTGTCTTCCTTCGGTTTCCTCCCTCCATTAGTCAGGAGGCTCTTGGACGCGCTCGAACTCGGCTTCGGCGCATCCTCCGGCGACCGCGATTGGCGCGGCGTGGACTCCTGCGTCTCCGCTGCGACCTCCACGCTCTTATCCTCGGCTGGCTGCTCCGGCTCGCGCGGCAGCGTCGGCGCCGATGGACTCGGGCCCATGACCGAGGTCATCTGAAAATGGCGGTCAAAATTGAGGCACGCGATCGGTTTAGACAGGGAATCGACCCGCAATTTTAGCGGACGCGGGGTGGGGTGGAATAATTGGAGACGCGAAAATCGACCGACCGCGTGGGCCTCCAGCGGCGGCCGAGACGAAGAATGTAATGGCCGCGCAGGGAGTGCAGAGAGGGAACGGGGCGCGACGCGGCTCGCGGCGGTGGCCAGAGGTGGGTCGATGCGGAACTGAGCAAGTGGAAGCAGTAAAAAATGCTCCACATTTGGAAGTGAACTGGAGGTTAACCCTCGTTTTAGCCAATCGGGCGCGCTAAAACTGTTTCAAACACGAATAAAATACAGATCGGCGAGGTGTATCTTTCACAAGAACGGGCGAGGAGAGGGGGTGGAGAGCGAGTGGAGCGAGAACAATGGCCCCTGGAGACGCCTAGGGACGAGCAATAGCGCACGGATCATGTCTCAACAGGTAATCGCGCAACACTGTCGAGGAGGCAACCAAGCTCCGCGAAAGAGTAGAGATAGAGGTGCTGAATACCATCACATACTTTCAGAGTTGAGGGCATTCGTTATGCATGTGCATCAAATATTCGTCTTCCAAAATGAACGAGCGAAAGCGAGTATGGCTGCCGAAAGCGGTTTTGGAACATCTGATATTTTTTTTCGCGCGCGCGCGCGGGGGGGGGGGGGGGGGGAGTTCTACGCATTCCTAATCTAAAGTACGGAGGATCGAGCTTCCTTCAGCCAGCTGCTATACAAACTTCGATCAAGCCCGCGCAATGCACTATGGTTCATGCACAATCACACTGGCGTCATGACGCCTGAACGTCCATCTAGAGAACCCAAGATGAAACGTGAGAACCAGAAACGAGCAGGTCAGTATGACTTTCCAGCAGGGTCTTATAGAAATGTAGCAATTAGGGCAATCGCAACGCGGCCCTCTATCTCTATCTCGACCACGATTAGAGGAGAGTCGTCGAGAATTTCAGCGCATCGCGGCTCTCTTTCTCTAACGTTGGAATCTGCGACGTGTGCGACTCTCTATCGCGGGCTCGAATAGAGATGTTCTCACGTCGCATATAAATATGATTGGCCAGTCTCTAACCATCTGAGCACTTTCATTGGATCCCCTAAACGGTCTCTATCCCGCTGTGGGATAGAATCGCATGAAGGCGTCGGTGTGTGGATGCCCATTCGCACGTTGCCCAGCACTTCTGATAGTGCAGACAGCATGGGCCACGGGAAGACTTGGACGGACGAAGAAAACGAAGCGCTGTCGCGGTCGTGGCTGTTCGCGAGTTCTGTGGAATAGAGATAGAGACTCAGCTGTCGTGAGGCAACTGAAAATTCGGGTCTTGGCGTACGTAGACCGACTTCCAGTTTCCGTAGACAACGAAAACTTTATGGGGAATGGCCTTGTCCACGAGACTTCTTGACTCGCAACAAGGAACTCCGGATATCTTGGACTCTTTGAAGTGGAAGCTCGAGAATCCAACACGTCGTTACGTAGGTGCCTCACACACCTAGTTGCTTCGGAGAGACTTAGCGCTTGCAGACGCTGGTGTCGGGCGGCCCTTTAGGTCTTTTTGCCTTAGGGCCAATACCGACGGCTGACTGCACAAGCTCGGCCTCTACGCCTCCTTCCCCTCCGTAGACTGACTGCACAAGTCCAAAGAGGGGTCACTTAGAAACGAATTAGAGACGATAGACCGAGGGTGCACTAAAAAGACTTCTAGACGAGGGGGAAATTTTGGAACTGACTCCCAGAACGTGCGGTGGGAAGTCACCCACCACCGTTCTGGGTTATTGGGTGTTTGCTAACCAAATCACCCAAGCACCTACAGCCCTCTGTTGGGGGCAATACACACTACACCCCGGGGGCTCAATAAAGCTTCCTACGCTACTCCTACTGTTTGTAACTATTTTCTTCCTCTTGACGCACTTTCTTCAGCGACTTGAACACGAACAACTCTGTCATGCATATGGCGCACCGGCGCGACCGCACAATCTTGGAAAAACGGAGGCACTTCACCACAACCGCCCTCTGTGACGCTTCAGCGAACGCGGGACAAGCGTCCACACCCACACTATGCACTACTGGCATCCTCAGAACTCGGGCGCATCGCCGCGCGTCACACCCTTCTCTGGTTGCAGCAACACGGTCTACGGGCCTGCACGGGATCCTTGAGTCTCCTCCCACCATTCGTGCCACTCCGACACATGATTTGCGGCGGCCACTGGGCTCCAAGTCAATCCGAGAGGCGGGATACCGATAGCGTCTGCGTTTTCCATCAATTTCTTCCACATGTCGTCCTGCATGTACGTGAGGTGCGACGCTATCACGAAAAGGTAATCCCGGCTTCGACTCAATGACACCAATGATCGCGGCGGGTAATCTCACATGAATCCGAGGCCTTTGTTACGTACGAGCGAGACAATAGTAATATCCGCCTCACAACCTTGACAGGAATCCGTAGTCCTCACCTCGTACGATAGAACAGACTTGAACCATTCGTCAAACTTAGCAAGAGCCCCTCGAATTTTAGACACTTGCACTCGATAAGGTGATATATGTGTACGTAGAGCGACCGACAGGGCTTGACAAACGATCCGCGCCCGAGGCTTGGATCCGACCTTGACCTTCCCACAACTCATGACACTGGAACTATAACGTGGGCTGCTTGTTACCCACTGTAGTTGAGGATTGAAGCTGTACGAGGCGGGGGACGCGCTGGGTACTCTTAACATTGACTATTGCTTGCGTGTGTCTCCGATCTTCACTTGTTTGCAGCTTGGTCTGGCCACGAGACGCTCCAGGGTCTCTAGTATACAGAAATGGAGATCAGGGCTCTCCAAAAGAGTATTGTTATTGAAATATTGTGAATATTGTCCGAGACAATAATTGATTGTTCGCCCCTGACAATATACCTATGGTATTGAATGGGTCACTCAGTGACCAGTTTTAGAGCCAAATCTCGTCTCTGAAGCGAATGTTGCAGAGAACCTGGTCGAAAAGGGAGCGGGACAATTAGCTGTGAAACGCCTCGTATGGCTTGTATCACGAAGCATGTGTACTCGAAGTTCTGGCCTCTGCATTGATCTGGAGTCGTCGGTAGTGGTATCTCCCGATGGCATGCTTGGATTCTTTCGGTGTCACTATACTAAGAAGGTGAGCCATTTCCACTTCAAGGTCACTAAAGCAGCTCTCCCACCGCGTATATTGAACACTCGGCGCCCCGGCGTGTCAGCAGCACGTGGTCGATGAGGCAGAGGACATTCCTTTCCCGCTTCCTTCTTCTGCGGTTGCTCCTCTCCAACGGATGTGGCACCCATACCGCTCTCACAGCCACCCTGGCGCATCGGATGCAACTGCTCTCAGACTTCTTTTTGCCATTTGCAGTCTACAAATAGACGCCGTAGCCCTGAGCAACTGAAGGAGGCACTTAAGCAGCGTGCCCTTGATCGATCCGCGAAGAAGTCCCAGTACGTTGACCTCCGGTGGCTACCAGCCGCATCAGTGATGGTGGAGCGTTTATTCTCGAATATCAAGAGCACGCTGGGCTACTTGCGGAAGAGCATGAGCGCTGAGATGCTCGAGGCCCTCCTCAATCTCCGCCTCAATTGGGATCTTGTGACAGAAGAAGTTTTCTCCACGGCGATTCGCACTGCTCGAGAGGGCAGCGACGACACCAGCGACGACGAGTCAGGCGTTGGAAGCGACGCTGGGAACGAAAGCGATGCCGCTAGCAATGAGAGCAGCGATGACGACGATGAGGGAAGTGACATGGATACTTGCTAGGTGGTGCATTGCCATATAGTGCAGACGCAGCAATATAGGCTGTGTTCGAGCTCAATCTAGATTGCGTCCGAAGTGTACTGAAATCGGGTGAAGCACTTCGGTGTCAATCTAGATTGGATTCAGTTGTGTTCGTTTCAAAATCCTTTCTCAAATCTGAGACGTGGGCGATAACATGTGATGTGTGTCGGTCCCAGCGGTGATCTCCCCGTTTTCGCAATGGACAGCGACGACGAGGCCATCATCGTGCAGCTTCGGCTGCTTGGCACCATGTTCCACGCACTGAATAGATCCGAGAGGAAGAAACTCCAGGCCCAGCTGCGCGCTGCCCCGCGTATATCGCGAGTTCCGCCGTCGCTCGACGAGAGCGATCGCTACTTTGACTGCGTGTACAAGAATCCAAATCCATGGGTCTTTCGTGACAACGACCGGATGGCTCTTCCACCCCGGCACCACTGAGGTTGCTGGTGAACTTGTACAGCTTGAACTGAGTCATGTACTTTGGCTGGCATTTCCCTGTGGTAGACAGCGATAGGTTGGCTAGCGAGCGCCAGATTTGCCGCGTAGAATTCAAGCAAGCCACACTGGTCAACTGGACATTGTACCGTTCGATCATACAATCGTCAATGACCTTCCAGCTCTTCTTCTTCAGGCTCTTGCCCCCGGAGCTCTGGCGAGTGCACTTCGCGGTGGTTCTTCAGCAATGGCAGGCAGGAACGCGATTCACGACACCAATCGCTTTCGCGCCAACTTTGCGGTGTTCCCGCCATGACTCTTTTGTCCATCGTTCATGTAGGTTTTTGAGATAAACCTCGAGCAGTGTCAGTTCCCTTTTCTCAGAACGGCAAATCGCCGTTCTGAGAGAATCTAGATTATCGGCTATGAATCTACATTACCCAGAGAGTGTGTTCGACCTCGTCAATCTAGATTACTGTCGGGGATAATGTAGATTATGGCCAAGTCGAACACGGCATATGGCCATATTCTCCAATATATTGATATTGTTTCAATAATTGATTGTTCCTGGCTGCGGACCACAATCCCTAAGCAATATATATTGGGAGAGCCCTGAATGGAGATTGGGGCTTCGACCAGTTAGCAGCCCAGCACAGCGGTGATGCTCTCTAGTCCTAACTAGAGCCCTGAATACTTACCTTATCAGTCGTAGCGCACGTATACATTGCTTTACTGTGGATATGCTATCCACTCACTTTTTAGACCTACTATCCGAGTTGAAGGCTTGCTCCATCATTGCGTCTGGGTACCCCAGCCACTCTCGAGCCGCGTCGCGGCGAGAATCACAACATCAGGTGTTGGTTTCCATCAGGAAACCTGAATTGTAGTCGCAGCGTTTGAAAGTGGTGGTTTTGGCCAAAATTGTGACCGCGACTACGATAAAATGAAAATTGCGCTTTGGGTTCGCGGTCAGAATTGCGATGGGGACCCCGTCGATATTTTGACCGCGAATACTCAATGCGAAAACGACATTCGCCAGATTGTGGTATCCAAAACCTCGTTTTTCAAAATGGTGTTGTTGCAAAATTACGGTTCTGCGCGAACACGCTCAAAACTACCTTGTCGAAGAGCTTGATTTTGTTGATCGGCGCCTTCACAAACCCATTCTGTTACTTAACCCCAGCAACTTCTTTGTCAAAGAAACTGGTTTTGTTGATCGGCACCTTCAAAACAATCGATCCTGCCGCATTGTTCGGCACCCACAGCAACAACGAACCTCCCCCCGTACCCGGAATGCCGAGAATGCCCCTGCGCCAGCGATCTAGATACAATGTCTTGCCCACCAGAGTCTTAAGTGACACTGTGTACGTCGCGGTGGTATTTGCCTCGACTGGGAACTCCGTGATTTTCTTACCACCGGAAATGATGTTCACGCGGACATCGTACTTGTCTGTACTGTTGAAGTTGATTGTTAACTTGCCGTCACCTTTTGACGTCCACGTTCCTGTAGATCCATGGAATGCCTTCTGGACAGTCTCCAGACCAAGTGCCTTGTCGGCTGGCCCATCCTGAATCGCGACGTTAATCAATGGTGGTTTGCAAATTGGCCGCAAGAACTTATCGACCAAAGTCGTAAGACCCGTTGGATCGATCGTTGAGAGAGCTACAAGACCGAAGTGAGCAATTTGGAGCTTGTAGCCGTCCAACTTGGCGAGAACACCCGATTTATCGAATGCCGACGCGATGATCTTGTCTACGATCACTTGAAGCGCCGTCACAACGTCGGCCTCAGTTGTGGCGCTACCAAGACCCGCAGTACACGATGCCGCTGCCGCTGGGAGGTCAGTGAGGATGATCGGGGAGCTGAGAATAGCGAACTGGAGGTACTCGTGATCGACCGTCGGTTGGCTCTTCATAACCGTGGTGACTTTGTCTTGGACTTTGCCCACGTACGTCGATAGTGTTTGGCCACATGTGTTGCCGCTCGCTCCAAACTTCTTAATCTCGGCCTCTGTTAGGGTCGGTAACGCTGCAGTGGCTGTGGCTGTGGCTGCTGCACTAGATGTCGTCGGCTGTGCCGTCTTACCAGACGATCCGCCGGGCATGAACTTCTTTAGAAAGTCGAGGTACTTCAGTTTATCCATAATATTTTCCTTGCTGAGCGTCTTGTCGAGGATTCCAGCCACGAGCGGGCGCATAACGCTTAGCACCTTCTTGCTGACGTTGAACACTTCCGGCAACTGCTCACCGAGGCACGTGGTCACGACGAGCGGGATATCGTACGCCACCAAGTCGCTCTTATCGACAAGGGCAGCGATCTGCTCGCGTGGCCCAGCCTTCGTGGCTGCATCCATCTGGTTAATAAACTCCGACAAGCGCATCGACGCGTCGTAGAGCTTCTGTGCGCACGAGAAGCCGCGCGTGATTTTTTTCGCGTCAATCGTAAGCGCACCGAAGAAGCCACCAGTTGCCACCTTTACCGCCGTCGCCGCGGCTGCGCTAACTCTGTCGAGAATATTGAGCGTACAGTCTTTATTCTGCGGCAGACATTCCATGCCGCACTGCACCGGATAGTCGATTGGACACTGTGCCCAGCACAGCATTTTGCCATCGTTGATGAAGCCTTCAGGGCATGCGTGGGACTTGCCAAGTGCCGTGCGGCGGTAGCATGAAGGATTTGTCGCCTTCGCCTTGAAGTTCGAGACCCATGTAGCAGACGCCGCGATTTGTGGCGGTGGTGTAAGCGTCGTCTTCAATGCAGGCGTGGTTGAAGCTGCCGCGCCAGTGGTCGGCTTGGTGGCCGCGGTAGTACCAGCCGTTGTGGCTGCGGCAGGCTTGGTCACAGTAGTCGTTGTGCTGGCGGCAGGTTTGGCTGGTGTTGTAGACGCTTTCGCTGGCTTGGTGGTGGCAGCCGTGGCCCCAAGAATATTTGGGGCATGCACGGCTGCATTTTGAGCGTCAGTTGACGTAGCAGCGGCAATGCAGACCACGGCGGCCGTTGCGAGAGACCAGAGCTTGGCCATGGGTACCCTTGGGTACTCTTGAGGAGTTGAGCGAATTGGGAAGTGGGAGCTCGCAGGGTCGGTCTGTCTAGGGTGATTTGCGGTAGAAGTTCTCCCGCATATCCCCAGTGGCTTCTACCGTGGAAGCCAACAGGTCCTGCGGAGTCGAATGGATCTCGCTTGTCGCCTAGCCAGGGACTAGATCGTTGGTCCTCTGATTTTGTGGATAAGTTTACCGATGTCTTCGGTCCAGATAGGTCGCCGAGGTTATCCACCTTCACAAAGAGGGAAGTGTAAGACGCTATCTCTTTTGCAGCAAAATGTCGGTGAAGACATCTGTCCTTCAAGAAGTGTCGACACCATGGTCATCCTGATTCCTGATGAGTACGGTACTCATCACCCTTGGATCATAGAAAGGGGCCATTTGTGTCCGAACGGGGCCATGAACGATTCCAAAATGGAACGCAGATGATTTTAATCATCTGCGTTCCATTTTGGAATCGTTGGTGAAGTCCACTGACTCAATGGACTTCACCTTCAAATCAGCATCAAAGCTTAGTTTGACTAAATCTATGCTTTGCAAAACGTGTATGACCTCAAAGCAGGGTTTGGAAATCCTGCACCTCCAACAGACGCAGTTGTCTCCGGCTCCTACTGGGAGCCGGAGACAACTTGATTGTACTAATCAACTGGTTCTAGGCTGGGAGGTTGCAGTTGATTAGTACAAGTTCTGTGGTGATCCACACTCTTCAGCCTCATCCTGATGGACTCTTGTTGACGGAAACGGACTTTGCACCCCCAAAGGCGTGATTGTAGTACAATCACGTACAATTTGTACGTAAGTCTTGGGGATGGGGGGGCGGGGGGGATACAATAAGCAAAGGTTTGGCCTTAGGTATGTAGTGGAGACAGTCTGTCAGACTGTCGGATGGTCTTGGCGAGTTATCCATCACATCCAAGAGCCAGAGGATCGGTATGCGTGCAGTTTGGTGCATACAGTGTATCTTGGAGCAAAAGCAGTGGGGTCTCCATCATCCGCTTCAACACATACTGCACGCTGGTCTGTTCCACCGAGCTCATCCCACTTCTTCCAGGTCCAACTGGCGAAGGAGTGACGGCTGCCGTACAGTATCGTCCTCCATCGCTGAGCAGTTTCGACTGGCGGTGAGGGTTGTCCTTTGGGCCTTCTCATTGCCCGCAGGAAATGGTCTCCACAAAGATCAAGTCGACCAATCTCTCACTCTTCGATTTCCTCTTCTCCACCGAAGAGAGCCCAAGCATCCACCATGGTCAAGTTCTGGTCGCTCGCTGTCATGGCGGCGTTCACCTTCGCTGCTTCCACATCGGTGAACGCGGGAAATGGCGTTGTGCATGCGCCTGACTTGGAGTCGCGAGCTGCATCGCCTGCAGTTGCGCCATCGACGGCTCCGACCGCGGTTGCGAAGACGCGTGTATCGACGCCGGCGGCTGCAACTACATCGAAGGCTGCCGCTACTCCGAAGGCCGCTACTCCGCCGAAGGCTGCGACGACACCGTCGGCCGCCACGACACCAAAGGCCGCGACAACGCCGTCGGCCCCCCACGACACCAAAGGCCGCTGGCACCACTGCCAAGACGGATTTTGTGGCGGTGGCTTCTAATGCGTCAGTTTCTGCGTCGGCTGCTCCTGCGGCAGATTCGGGCAACAACTGGGTTGAGACCAAGATCGAGGCCAAGATCAACTCCAACCCCACACAGAATGGCTGCTACCGCCGAGTCAAACTCGCAAGCAGCAAACAGTGTGTCGAGGGTTTCACGTTCGACAATATTGCTTCCTGCTGGTCACAGTGTCCGCTTGACTACCCTGTTCAGTGTGGTGTTACGTGTCTACCTCAGAACAAGGACTGCACGCTGGCTGTTCTAGCCAAGGTGAGTGCAGTTGCGAACACGGCGTTGTCAATTGCCACGAGTGGTGTCTTCGGAGAGTTCGTGAAGGCCGTGAAGGGTGCGCAGCGGGTTGTGACTTGTGGCCAAGCTATCCTCAACGTTACCGCCAAGATCTCTGACCAGGTCGACAAACTCACTAGCGGAAAGGCACTCACCACCAAGGACAAGGTCAAGACCGCGATCTCGAACATGGACTTTGTGTTGTACGACATTCCTGCCGCGATTGCAACATGCTTGGGTACAACCCTGCCTTCAGACTACAGTAAAACTAAGAAGTATACGAAGTATATCGAGAAGTTGATCGTCAATGCGATCGATATGAAGTTCGAAAAAATCAACCCCGCCGACCCGAAGAACTTCATCAACTTCTACAAGTCCTTCCGCGACTTCTGGGTTAAGGATCCAACGGCAACCGCCGATGGAACGCTGAGCAATCTCACACCTGATGACCTCATGAAGATCGGACAGACCGCTACGACTTGCGGCGGTATGATCAAGGACTACATCGACAAGGTGAAGGCCACGGTCGCCGACTACCTCAAGCAGCACCCGGACAGCACTTCTGATAAGCTCGACTTCTTCATCCTGAATCTGCCGCTCATCCTGGAGGAGTTGCCGAAGGCAACCGTCAACTGCATCAAGAGCAACAGCGTCGACGGCATCACTAAACGTGACGAGATTATCACGGCGCTCCGTTTAATCTCCGAGCAGGTCGTCAACCTTGCGAAGAGTGGCACCAAGAACGCACTCAAGACACTCGATGCGTACAAGATTGAGATCACTCAGTTCGGCCTAGACGTTCTCGCTTTTTGGGATCCACACCAAATCACTGATCTCGTCAAGCAGTTCCTCATGCCAATGTGTCTTGTAACCAAATACGATGGCGAATCCAGCGCGGTCCGCTCGACAAGGCTCTTGCCCTCAAGACGATCGGCAAAGCTTTCCAAGGATCCTTTGGTACGTGGGAGAACGAAGGTGACGGCTATATCTACTTCCGCTTCAAGAGCTCCGACACCGAGCCCATCAAACTGAACATCATGTCGGGTGGCAAGCAGCTGTACAAGTGGGATTTGCCGGCCAAGAAGAATTGGCAGACGTCGCTGCCCATCTCAACGTTCGCTGGGAAGACGCTCTACATCGATCGCTGGCGTAGGGGTATCCTAAACTTCATGGGAACGGGCGGCGGTTCACTGCTCATGTGGGTGCCAACGAAGACGAAGGGTCTGTGACTCGCTCGTGTTCTCCTACCCGGATTTATTGCTCCCACACGGACCTGGGCCCCACCTCGTGGAGCGAGGACGGTCGCCTGATGTGTGGTACCTTCTGCAAGGGACTCGATTAGCCAGGCGCAGTGCAGACAACACAGTCACGGAACTCGGCGAGGTACACTCCCTACACCATGCGGAGACGATTGCGCGAAGCGCCTCGAAGCGACCTTCACTTCAGTTCGTACCTCACCCGCAGTTGAGCCCGGTGCTGCCGCTGTGGGGAACCTCGAAGCTCCATGATAAAGCTACGCTCAGGACCTTAGTCTCGAAGACGAAAGCCAGGAACAAGATGTCCAACGGCGTCGGGAGATCGCCTTAGAGTCTTCAGTTGATTTTGCCACAGCACTGGATATGGTCAGCTGGAAGGCAATCCATCGCCTTCCCCACAGCTCCAGTCGACAACGCCTCCTATACTTCAAGATTAAAGGCCTGAGGCTCTCTGGTTGGGATCGACTTCACGAACGTCGAGGGTGCCCCCACTGCCCGCACATCGGTGCCTCTGGAGGCTCCGTCTACCATATTGTCTGGGAATGCCCGGCAGCCCAGCTCCTCTGGTCACGACTACGCAGTATATTCACAGCCCTGGGCCTGTGGAGAGCGACGGACACGACCACACGCACCGAATTCCTCACTGCAGTCTTCAGCTTACGACTACGAGTGTACCGCCTAAGGTTTGGGAACTACCCTCCCTCCGCAAGTGTCTCCCAGAAGATGACGACACAGGAGCTGGCCCGTTCCCCGCCCTCCAGGCGGTATGGCAGCAGTTAACGCTTGAGACGTTCCTAGTGATCTCCGCCTGGCGGCATAGCTTGGCCGACCCGACCCGAGCATGGGACGAGCGCCAAGCAACCGCAGTGCATACGCACAGCTGCCACTGCGTGCTCGACACGTTACTTTTCCGGATCCAACACCAGCAAGACCCACCAGAGTTTGCATCAGGTCTTCTTGCCAAATTTCATGGTCTGCTCGATGAGGCTCACGAACTTCACGACTGCCAGCTCCCCGTCCGATCTCCGGCACGCGTGCTCTTCTTTGCGGGCACCACCCGCAACAATCCAGGGCCTGGCGGAGCCGGAGCCGTCCTCGTCGACCTTGCAACGGAGGGCACCACTTCGACGATACTATGGAGCGTAGAAGTGTCCCTACCGGACCCCGCCATCACTCACAACCAAGCTGCGTACCACGGACTTCTCGCGGGCCTACAAGCGGCGGTTGATAATGACTGGCACGACCTCACTGTCATCGGAGACAACGCGCTCCTCCTCCAGCAGCTTCGTGCGTACAGGCCACCCCGGAACGCGCGTCTACGGCCGCTCTACCACAAGGCCCGGCGCCTAGCTGACCAAGTCGGCGTTCAACGGTGGCATCACCAGGTAACAGCACACAACGCCATGGCCAAAGCACTGGCCACTCATGCGACGGCAGCTCACACAACGAGCCTTGTCCGCCACCCCACCGGCAGGGACTGCCACACAGACCTGCCCCAGCTCCTCGCCTCCGACTTACATCCCTGGCTAGCCAGCCAGGTTGACCCACGGTAATACCGGAACGCACCGAGCTCCAGCTATTAGGGTACATTTATTGCGCTCAATAGACTTCATCTTCATCATCAACGAAGACGAAGGGTCGTATTGTGTTGGATGTGATCGTTAACCCGACGCAGATGGGCGACAGATAAATGTCGCGAAATATGCTGCCTCATCTCTTCAACATGCCAGGGATGCATTATGCAAGTCAGGGTTTAAGTTTAGTCAGACTAAATTTGCCTGAACGACTTAATTCGTGTCCAATGCGTGTGTTGTACAGTGTGGGTGGTAAGCAATACAGTGATTATCAACGTTAATGTTTCGAAGACTCGGTCTTCCGGGGAAAAATCTTCTTCAAGAACACATCCCGGAAGGACAGACAAGATCGAAGGAGGTCCTACAAGAAATGAAAAGAGAGGAGGTGGCACGAGATAAGAAGAGATAAGAAGAGATAAGAAGAGGGTGGCGAAAAGGATCATTCTGTTGCAGACAACGGCCACGGCTAGCTCGCGTCTTGACTGAAATGCACTCTCCATGCACGATGTCACAGAGGCACAAAGAGACGAAGATACAAAAACACACTTGTCAACGGACCCGAATCAAGACTGACGTAGTCCTCGTGACGACAGGTCTACCATTTCGTCTACACGGTGTGTATACGGGAGTCCAGTACGTGCTCAAAGAAGCCTCGCTCGTGTCGTGGGAGCAAGCGTATCGTTGACAGGAGGTGCTGGTTGAGGCTGTGAACCCGGGATTGAAATTGGGACCGGCGGGAGTTCGATCTTCGGGTGGAATAATCCACCAAGTCCATGGCCATGCCCGTGGTCTTCGTTGTGCTCGTGCTCATGGCGATCATGATCAGGAGCCTGAGCAGGCGCTGGTGCTGCAGCGTGGGCCGGAGCAAGAACGGGAGCGATCGCCGGATGCGCTGCCGGACGACGACCAAAGCGAAGCTCGCGAGGCGTCGCAGACGCAGACACTGACACTAACTCAGGCCCGGCCACGGACGAGGCCGAGACCGTCGAGAGCGACGCCAGACTGCTTAGCATGACGCACCCAAGAGCCACGAGGCGCATTGACTTGACCAGAGAGACCATGGTGACGATTTGTTTGGAGTGATGGGAGAGTTGAGGTGCGCTCGGGAGCGGTGGGGAGCGGGGCGGGGAGGAGAAGAGAGAAGAGGTGAGGTGGTGCTTCTCGAGGCAAGTTGCAGAATGAATGAGTAGAGTGGAGTGGAGTCTGGTGAGTTCGCACTTTGGTGAGGATCACAACTTGGATCTGACTGGGCTGAAAGACACCGCCTCGACGGGCTCCCACGATGCTTTCTTTCTTCACGGTCTCCACAGCAGTGTCTTGTTACAGAATCATTCTGCGGGAGACGAGACGAGATGAGATGAGAGCCGTGCAGGAAGGCAGACGGCGGACATTGAATCGTGTCCCTTCTCAGGGTCTTACGAATGGATGGATAGATGGATAAGTATGTATGCGATGCGCCGCAGCGGCATCCAGAATCGTGTGGAAGCAGACTGCTCGGAGATGCCAGTCATAGTCTGAATATCCTTTAGGTACCCACACCAACTGGCCATTCAATGGCACGGCATGGAATCATCCGGATATGGCGGTGATATCATCGTGTGGGACATCGTGCAGTGACCAAGCGCGGTAGTGAGACATGCACTACGTGGAAACTTCCGATCTGGATCCTGGATGTTGGATCCCAGGTCGGGTCGACGCCAAGTACCTTGCTCGGACTGTGGTACGTCTCTGCTAATAGCGTGTGTGTGTGTGTGTGTGTGTGTGTGTGTGTGTTATATCCTTGTGTGACTTTGTCGTTGTGCATTTGTATCATTGTGTATTTGTGTCTTCTGAGGCATTCGAGACGCGAGCTCGCAGTCACGGTTGTTGAACAGAACAACAACGACCATTTCTAATGTTGTGAAAAATGATCATTTCTCATGGAAGTAGTATTATACCCAACTCGTACCACCCAGCCCTGGGCCAGGATGAACTCGACTCACCAACTCAACACGACACCTCGAATTCTTCACTCGCGATCTCAGAAGTGGTCGTTAGCGTCGACCCTGACCATCCACCTCACGACAATTGTTCTTGTCATTTGTGGGTGGCAACCCATCGTGCCTTCTGTAATAGACGTCTACTTGGACTGGCTGGGTGTCTTGATGCTGTCGATGACATACGATAACAGCACCTTTCGCCACTCGCGACTCGATGACACTCCAACTCTTGCTCCAACCTGAATCTAATAGCTGTTAGGATTCACATAGTTGAACTCAACAGACTTCGTTTGCACCATCATCGTCCAATTCGAGCTCTTTGCTCCCTCCACGCTTTCCACGCTCTCCACACTTTCCACGCTCCGTCTCTCATGCATCCCACCAAGAAATCCTCGTGGATGAGGGCTGTAGACCTCAAATAGACCCCGATTGCATCATCATCGAGATATTCATATCACGGTCGGATGCGGTTGAGTTGTAGCTTGGATATGTTGGCTTTTCTATGGCACCCATGGATGGATGGCAATCATCGCCGTGAGACAGACAGACGTTATCCTTCTCGTGACGTACGGCTCATGTCTGGGACTGAGGCGGGCACTAGGCTACACAGCCAGGCAAAACGTGTACTGAATTACTGTATTCGTTTTCGACTAGTGATAAATACAGTGAACTCAGTCACGCATATGGGTGAATGGATTACAGTATACTTATCTGCGATGATTCTGTTATGTATATTGATGCCGATATTCGATTTTTGCGAGTTCTGGATACCGCCATGAGTTCTGGATGCCGCTGCGGCGCATCGCATACATACTTATCCATCTATCCATCCATTCGTAAGACCCTGAGAAGGGACACGATTCAATGTCCGCCGTCTGCCTTCCTGCACGGCTCTCATCTCATCTCGTCTCGTCTCCCGCAGAATGATTCTGTAACAAGACACTGCTGTGGAGACCGTGAAGAAAGAAAGCATCGTGGGAGCCCGTCGAGGCGGTGTCTTTCAGCCCAGTCAGATCCAAGTTGTGATCCTCACCAAAGTGCGAACTCACCAGACTCCACTCCACTCTACTCATTCATTCTGCAACTTGCCTCGAGAAGCACCACCTCACCTCTTCTCTCTTCTCCTCCCCGCCCCGCTCCCCACCGCTCCCGAGCGCACCTCAACTCTCCCATCACTCCAAACAAATCGTCACCATGGTCTCTCTGGTCAAGTCAATGCGCCTCGTGGCTCTTGGGTGCGTCATGCTAAGCAGTCTGGCGTCGCTCTCGACGGTCTCGGCCTCGTCCGTGGCCGGGCCTGAGTTAGTGTCAGTGTCTGCGTCTGCGACGCCTCGCGAGCTTCGCTTTGGTCGTCGTCCGGCAGCGCATCCGGCGATCGCTCCCGTTCTTGCTCCGGCCCACGCTGCAGCACCAGCACCAGCTCACGCTCACGCTCCGGCTCCCGCGCCCGGTCATGCTGAAGCACATGCTCCTACGCACGCCGCAGTACCCGTTCCAGCACCGGAGCGTCAGAGTCACGAACGCGAACGCGAGCATGGACACGGTCATGGAATCAGTGGTCTCGTGCACCCAGAGATCGAAGTCCCGGTTCCGATCTCGATCCCAGGATTCGAACCGCAACCAGCACCTGCTCCACTTCCTGGTCCTGACACGGCGCCTTCGGCCAACGAGACGCTTGTTCCCACGACTCGAGCGAGGCTTCTTTAAACACAGACTGGGTTCCCGTCTACCCACCGTGTAGACGAAATGGCAGACATATCGTCACGAGGACGACGTCAGTCCTGGTTGGATCGATATTCGGGTCCGTTGACAAGTGTGTTTTTGTATCTTTGTCTCTTTGTGCCTCTGTGACATCGTGCATGGAGAGTGCATTTCAGTCAAGACGCGAGCTAGCCGTGGCCGTTGTCTGCAACAAAATGATCGTTTTCACCACCGTCTTCTTGTCTCGCCTTGTCTTGTCTTCTGCCATCTGAGCACTTCAACCTAATGAGTCATTTCGGATTGTAACAGTTCTTAACCGTTTGAAAAATGTACCCAGTGGTTACATCTGCCCACGACGAGGTCGAGATCAGTTGCCTGTTCGTGTCGTGGCCATGGACGTGTGGGGATCTTCGCAGGGCGTCGCGGCGCCCGCGCCCGAAGAAGACGAGTGGGAGGCCGAGGACAAGGGAAAGGACGCGCTCATCGTGCTCGTGGACGCGCGCAAGGCCATGTTCGCGGCGGACGAAGGCGCGCAGAGCTGGTTCCGCGCCGTGCTCACGCTGCTCGTCAGGCTGCTCAAGGCCAAGGTCGTGGCCAGTGACAACTCGCTGCTGAGCGTCGCGCTCTTTGGCTCGGCCAAGAAGAGCGAGGCCAGTGCGCTCGAGTATGTCTACGAGCTGCAGCCGCTCGGATACCCGTCCGCGCAGCGTATCAAGCAGCTCCAGTCCCTCGTGGAGAAGGACGATGACGAGCTCCAGCAAGAGTTCCACGCCATGGGTAACAGCGACAAGCTCGCGTTCAGCAATGCTTTGTGGCACTGCGGTATTGCGTTCTCAGGTGCCAAGTGAGTTGCTATAAAGAGAGGGATCTTAAATGTGGCACAGTTGGGATGCTAAGCGCAAAGCTGTTCTGGGTAGCTTGAAGAAGAAGGACTCGCAGCGCGTGTGGATCTTTACAAACGACGACAACTGTGTGGTGCCCGACGGGGACGAAGTCGGCCGCATCCAAAAGCAGGTCCAGAACCACGCCGAGCTGAAACGCACGCTCAACCTCTTCTACATCGCCCCGCCGGGCAAGAGCGCGTTTGATCTCAAGCGGTTTTATTCGTGTGCATTCAAAGACTTTTCGAATGACGACGATGGAGATGTAGCAACAGAGGACGCCCTGCTGCAGCCAGCATTCCCCGTGACGTCACTTGATGACCTCATGGAGACATCGCTTCGCAAACGCTTCCGCAAGCGGCGGCTCTCAACATTCCCTCTCCATATCACCAAGGAAGTGTCTATCGGAGTCGAACTCTACGCGCTCGCAGTTATCCAGCGCAAGAGCTATCCCATTAACCTGGATGCGACCACAAATACACCGCTCAAGAGTGAAACAAAGTGGCTTTGTGACGACACGGGCAAGTACCTAACCCCTGATGAGATGAAGAAATACATTTCCTACGGCGGAAAGCGTGTTTACTTCTCCCGAGATGACGTCGTGCAAATCAAGCACTACGATGCGCCCGGACTGCAACTGATTTGCTTCAAGCCTGTGGCCTCTCTCAAATGGAATGAGAATATCCGCACACCGTATTTTGTGTACCCATGTGATGGGTACATTGAAGGCAGCGCGACTGCGTTCATGGCGCTGCTCAATGCCATGGTCAAACGTGGCAAGTACGCGTTAGCTCGATTGATCGCACGTAAGTCGAGTGAGCCGAGACTAGTTGCATTGGTGCCACAAGAAGAAGTGCACGACGAGCTTGGACAAGTGCAGCCGACGGGATTCAACGTGATTTTCTTGCCGTATGTTGATGACATTCGCGATATCGAAGTGGAGAACGAGGAGAAAGGTGAGAGGGAACAACCTTTTCTGTATGTGCAACATTTAGTTTTACAATCTCTGTAGCTCATGATGAGCAAGTTCAGGCTGCGAAAAAGTTGATCTCCAAGCTGAAGCTCTCCGAGCTGCCTAGCTTTGAGAACCCAGGTGAGCCTTATCCTTCTATTATTCGAATGGACGCTTGGCGCTAATAACTTGAACAGAACTCCAGAAGCATTACGCTAGTGTCCAGGCACTGGCTCTCGGTGAAGAAGAGCTAGAGTTCGATGAGACGAAGGATTCTACGCTACCTGATGAGGAAGGATTTTCACGTGAAGAGGTTCAAGAGGCAATCGCCGAATTCAAGGAAACTTGTGGTGACGTGGATAGGAGCAACCTGAAACGAAAGGTTAGAATTACGTGGGTTAGCGAATCCGACGATTCCTCCACTAAATCTTTCTTTCATCCACCAGGAGAAAGCGCCATCTGGGAAACGAGCTCCCAAGAAGAAGCCCGCAAAAGCAGGAGGAGATGGGATGCCTGAGGCTGGCAATGAGTACGATAAAGCCGCTTGGACTACCCTCGTCGTGAGCAATGGCATCCAGAAGAAGACCGTTGCGGAGCTAAAAGATTTTCTTGCCGCTCACGGTTTGCCAGTCTCAGGTCGGAAGCCCGATCTCATCGCGCGCGCAATCGAATTTCTGGAAGGATGATGGAGATCTTTCTCTCTGGACGCTGATGAGCACGAAAGATACATATTCACGACATTTGTTTGCTTTCTGTATCTTGTCCTTCTCATGACTCCCTTCCTCATGTTGGAAGGGGCAATGCCGATGAAGAGATTCCGAGGCTCATGGCCGAACTGAACTTCTCTTCGACACTGCAAACACCTGTCGACTCGTCACGCTTCGGAGGTGGATACTCGTGACGACGATGTGGAGGAATCACCGCCACGTACTCTGATACATCTCTGGGTGTCGGTAAGTCTTGCCTTCGGGAGTATGAGCGCAGCTGCTGCTGATTGTATTGGTGATGGAGGTGATGATGATGCTGGGACCTGCTCCCAGAAGAAACCACACCACTCTTCGGACTCTTTCGATGGCGTGCTGCTAAACCCTTGGTCTTGTGATCGTTTTTTCGCGGAGTACTCTGTATCCTTGAGGGGCCAGAGTTGCTCACTGTATGGGCACGTTGCAGTTGCTGTGGTGTGTGATAATGCTGTCGGCTGTACCCAGAATATGATGAGTGGGTGTGGACTGGTTCGTGCCTTCGAAGCTCCCGAGTATCGCCGCTATCCCAGGAGTTGGTGTGCTGTCGCTTACCTCGCCGCAGTGGCGGGTTCGACTGCTCAGGCATGTACTGATGATGCCGTGGAATAGGATCTTGCTGCCAGGACTCCTGCAGCTCGTGCCCCCACGTTCCTCTTCTAGCCGTCACTGGTGCAGGCTGGGCTGGGTATGCTGCCTCCTCTATTGGCCATTCGTATGCACTAGCCACGACATGCGTATGCTGTGGTGGTTTTGGGTAGTACGGCGACTCGAAGCCTTGTGGTGTGTTGTTAAACGGCGATACCGGCACAATTGGAAATCCGTCGATTGACGACGCGAGAGAAAGCGTTCGTGTTGTCCGACAGTTTGGCTGAATATATCCAGTAGCCCGTGGGGAGTACTCCTGCGGTTGTTCACAGTACCCGGTGATTTGGTGGCTCTCGTTGCCGCTGTATGGGTCGTATGGATACACGCGATTGCTCTCGCCTAGAGAAGATGGAGCCACCTTGTGGTTGATCTTTTCCCGGAAATCGGTGACGTAGTAACTCGCGGCTGGAGATAGTTGCTCTGCGTGTTGGAAGCTGCCTGGCGCATATGGTGGCATCCCCATTGGCCCCCAGATACTCTCATTGTAGCTCGGCGTTGCAGGCAACTCGGCAAAGTCGCTTCTGGCCGGACTAGACCATACGTTTGTGGGCGGTTGCGTCTGAAACTCATATCGTTGCGGTAGAACAACTGGCGGAAGCTTGGGTAAAGGCAAGACCGATGGAGGATTTCCGCCGGGCCCAAGGACAGGCGACATACCAAGGGCTTGCGCGAACTCGACCTCTTCCTGCACGAATTGCGCGCCTGTTATAAAAGGATGCTGCATGGCGACTCGGGCGGAACATCGCTTCTTCGGGTCTACGCAAAGGAGACCACGCACGAAATGGAGAAACGCCTCGCGCCGTTCCCGTTCGTGGCGGATCTGAGACTCGGTCGCGTGCTTGGCATGTGGGTACGCATGGATCATATCCTCCAACTTCGTGTACTTGAAGTACTTCTTGGAAATTTGAACCTCCGCGTTTGTGTCACGAGCGAACTCCTCGGGTGTCTTCAACACAAACTGGTTGTCGGCGTGCACGTTGTAGAATTTCAAGACGTTTCGGCCTTGTCTGAGCAATTCCTGTGGTAGCTTCCCCAACGTCTCCTCGATTAGCCTTAATTGGTCGTGCTCCGAGACGCCGGGGAACAGCGGCAGCCCTAAAAACATCTCGACTGCAATACACCCGAGCGACCACAAGTCGATCGAGCCAGTGTACGGGATCCCCAGCAGCACCTCCGGTGACCGATAAAATCGCGACTGAATGTACGAGTACACAGTCTCGTTCTCCATACAGGCCGAGCCAAAATCCACGACCTTAATGTATGGAGTTTCACCTGTCGCCAACCGACTACTTGTCATGGGCCTCGCGCTACCTATCGGCGCGCCACACGAAGCAACGATGCGGACCATGTGAGGATCGTTGTGGTACACGACGTCGCTCAGGAACCGATCTTGCCTGTGAAAGGTAGCCGAGAACCGTCAGCCAGCTCGGTTACCCCACCAGAAAACATTCTGCCTTACTCACCCAACGAGCAAGATGTTTTCAGGCTTGAGGTCGCAGTGGATGACGCCGATCTCGTCCATGCGGACGAGCGCGTGGAGGATCTGTTGTTGGAAACCGCGCGTGATCTCAAGCGGGAATCCGTTAAACTACACCGACCAAGTTGGAATTAATACACCGTAGGAAGGAAATCTGTCAGGTGGGCTCATGCGTACATTGTTTTCAGCGATGAGCTCGTAGAGGTTGATACTCAGCAGCTCAAACACGATGCAGAGGTGATTGCGGAACTCAAATGTGTCTCGCAGACGCACGAAGTGCGGTGCCTCGTCTTCTCGATACGATGCGTTCAGCTAGTGGGCAAAAAAAGTCAAGTGATGATCAGTTCAGTCCTGGCAATTCCGCTCTCCACGGAAACCTGCGCCTCGAAAATGCAAGTCACGGGTCTCTCACCAGTCGCGTGATCTGAACCTCGACGATGGCCTGCTTGTAGTACGACGGGTGGTTGCGGATGACTTTGATCGCGACGATCTCTTTCGTGTCGACGTTCTGGCACCGGAAGACCTGTCCAAACGTGCCCTGTCCGAGCATATCGAGCACGACAAACTCGGGCTGCATGGGCAGTGCCTCGCGGCCGCCGAGCACGTCGCGCGCGCGCACAATGAGGTTCTGCTCCTCATTGTCGAGCCCGTTGTTGCCCGACGGCCGCGTCTTCTTGGTGAGCACGCGCCGCGTGGTCGCGGCGTCGGCGCTCGTGGCCGGCTTGGCGCTCCTGCGCGCGCTCGTGGGCTTGGCGCAGTGCGCGTAAGTGGCCTGGAGCCCGCGCGTGAGCTGGAGCAGGGCCGGCTGCATGGCGGAGTGGCTCCTGCTGGGATTTTCGCTTCCGTGGCGCGGCCAGCTGCGCGGCCAGTCCACGTTTTGGTGGATTGCGGCTTCTCGCGCGCCGCGGGCGGGGCGAGCGGAGCGGCAGGCGCTTTAACGCGCGCGCGAGCGAGCACGTGAGTCTCTTGAAGGTGAGCTCGAGCTCTCGGGGCCGCCGTCCGTCCCTGGCGATTGTATCATGTGGGACGCGCAGAAGGGCCAAAACCGCCTGGACGACACGATGGGATTGGGTGAAAAGGAACATCGAGCGATCTCATTCGCGAAAAAGATGGACCACACAAGGTTCGAAAAAGCCCCTTTTCCCCGCAGAAAGGACGCCCGAGGAAAAAAAAGCAGCGGCGTCCTCAGACTCAGATGCCAACCCGATCAAATCAGGGGGGGGTTCGTGCCAAATGGGTCTGATCAGACGACGACTGGTCTGGGGGGAGAGAAAGGACGGGTCGGTTCGTGTTGCAGTGTGGATGAGGACCCGGCCCGACCCGGGTGTACATACCATACATGGTGTGTCGTGAGGAATCTTGGGCCCATGCTGAACTGTTGACGCGCTCTTCTTCTTCTTCTTGTTCCTGGCAGCTCACCTGCGCTGCGAGTCCAGCTGGACGAGCCTTGCGATCCCCATCCCTCCACGACCCCGAGTATCTCTCGCATAGAGCCGACCACACCTCGGAATCGGGCGTCGTGTGGATGACGTCGCGCGCGGCGTGTCTCTCCCACTCGAGAAACGCGAGGCGTCCGTCGGTCCGTCCGTCGACGACAACGGCTGGACCGACTCTCTGAAGATGAGAGATCACCACGATCACCCACCGCAGGCGTCGCTCGCCAACGCACCTGGCCACGAGCTCCGTCGCCGTATTGAAGAGACCTCCCTTCCTTCCTTGCCTCCTCCTCGACTTTCGCAGGACAGAACCCATGGGTTTCTCCAACCCACCCGACCCGTTTTCCAAACCCGCAACCCACAACCCATATTGACCTTGGTTTCCCTTTGCAGGGCATCTTGAGGACGACGGCGCCCCCCTCTCGCTCCAAAATGAACTTCCTCAAGTCGCTCGGGGGCCTCGTGGGCTCGAGCGCCGCCACGGGCGGACTGCCCTACGTGCTGGACGCGGCGCCCGAGGCCGACGGCGTCGCGCTGCCCGACTTTGTGCTGCTGCCGGGCCACGCCAAGGGCGACGCGAGCCACGCCGTCTCGGTCTTCAAGAGCAAGCAGGGCGCGTCGCAGCCGACGCTCAACGCGCTCAAGCGCCTCAAGACGCTGCGCCACCCCAACATGCTCGCGTTCCTCGACGGCGTCGAGACGCCCAACAACGGACCCGTGATCATCGTCACCGAGGCCGTCACGCCGCTGCCGCAGTACCTCGACGAGCTGCGCCGCCAGTACGGTACGAGCGAAGAGTTCCAGATGAGCGTCGCCTGGGGCCTGCGCTCCGTGCTGCTCGCGCTCCAGTTCCTCACGGTCGACTGCAAGCTGCTCCACGGCCGCGTCGGGCCCTCGAGCGTCTTCGTGACCAAGGGGGGCGACTGGAAGCTCGGCGGACTCGAGCTCACGGGCGAGCTCACGAGCGACGGGCCGTCCTACATCTACACGGCCTTTGAGCAGTTCGCAGACGCCAACTACAAGTCGCCCGAGTGCCAGCGCCGCGAGTGGAAAACCATCGCGCAGGCGCCGTCCTCGGCCGTCGACATCTACGCGTTCGCCGCGCTGCTTTATTACGTGTTCAACGACTCGCAGGTGCGCGCCAACGACCTCGCGAGCGCGACCAACATCCCGCACGCACTGCGCATGCAGTACCGCAAGGCAGTCGAGGCCGACCCGCGCCGCCGCTCGACGCCCGACAAATTTCTCGCGGCCTCGTATTTTGACACGCCGTTTATCAAGCGCATGGACTTCCTCGAGAACCTCGCAGTCAAGACGCCCGAGGAAAAAGTCGAGTTTTACAAAGATCTGAACAATAACCTCACGACGCTGCCGCAGATCTTTGCTGTGCACAAGGTGCTGCCGGCACTCAAAGGAGTTGTCGAGTTTGGCGCCGCGACCGCCGGCAAAAATGCCCCCGTCAAGCTCGACCCCTCGGCGAGCCATATGCTCCCCGCGATGGTCCAGATCGGCTCCTCGCTGCCCGCCGAAGAGTTTAAAGAGCAGGTGCTACCCGTGATCATTAAGCTCTTCAGCTGCAACGACCGCGCCGTGCGTGTGCAGCTATTGCAAATGATGGAGAAATTCGCCGTCCACTTTGACGCCAAGCTTGTGAACAGCCCCGTTATCTTTGACAACATCTGCAGTGGCTTTACGGATGCTGCACCTGTTCTACGAGAACTCACCGTCAAGTCGATGCTCCAAATCGCCGACAAACTGTCAGACTCGAACTTAAACACACGCGTAATGAAGTACTTCGCCAAGCTACAGGTGAGCACTAATCGGGAGTCGCAGATGAGCAAAAGTAGGCGAACTTAACCCCCCACCAATTTTGTTTTCTCTAGACGGATCCTGAGCCAGCAATTCGCACCAACACCACCATCTGCCTTGGTCGAATTGCATCCAAGCTAAATGACGCTACACGCCCGAAGGTGTTATTTCCTGCCTTTTCTCGAGCGCTGCGAGATCCGTTCCCACACGCTCGACTCGCCGGTCTGCGCTCGTTGACTGCATGTGAGGTACGAATGCAAGTTGCGTCATCCTAATGTTGGAGAAATTGCTGACCTTGCCTCTTTGTAGGAGTTTTTCACGCCTGAGGCGATGGCCAGTAGTGTCGTTCCCGTGATCGCCCCTCTGTTATTGGACGTATCAATTAGTGTTCGCGAGCAGGCGTCGCTCTCAATGGACTTATTTATGAAGAAAGTGATGGCTGAGCAGGCACAAATGAAAATTCGTGAAGAAGAGCAGGCCAAGGAGCAGAAGCTTCGACAAGAAAATGGAGGAGAGGCCGCCAGCGCATCCTCGGGATCTTCTAGCCACGCTAACGGCAACGTGAGCGTCGCAACGGGTGGATCGAGCTATGCCTCTTCGCTTACTTCGTGGGCAGCGTCGGCTGTCGCGTCCAACGTTGGAAAGATTGTCGGCTCAGGTTCTGGGTCTCATTCGACAAACTCCTCTAGTTCGGCGCAACCCTCGAATCATCAGCCTTCCTCGTTCGGTACATCCTCATCTTCAAACCCGGCGCAGTCTGCAATCAGCACGTTCTCAACGGCCGCGGATGACTTTGGCGCAGAAGATGATGCTTGGGGTGACGACGATGACCTGGACGGGTTTGGTAGCCCCAAGGCGCCACCACAGCCTGCCGCCAGCACATCAGCATTTGCAAACACACGAACCTCAACTTCATCATCATCCTCCTCCTCTTCGATGAAGCTGAACGTGTCTAAACCGGCAGCAGCATCCTCTACGTTCGCTATGTCTTCGAATGACGGGTGGGGCGACGACAATTGGGGCGGCGATGACGACCTTGGTTTCGGCGCGCCAGCCAAACCAGCGTCTACGTCTAACACCACGACTCTTCAGGTCGGTGCTTCAGCCTCGCGAACTTCCAGTTTTGGAAGCAATACCGGCTCTCGCACGTCGAGCTTTGGCACGACACACCAGACTCCATCCAGCTCAGCGACTTCATCTGCGCTCTTTGCCGCCGCACCTTCGTCTGGAGGAGGCAGCGCCCCGTCAAGTGTTCGCAAGCCTATCAGCGAGCGGATGGCAGAGGCGAAAGCAAAGAGAGAGTCGCTCGGCGCGATGAAGCTTGACGCGAGCAAGAAAAAAGGCGATGAGTGGGACAAATGGGATTTCTAACAGGTTGAGATGTACGAAATCAATAGAAGCTATATCAAGGTTGACACTCTGACGATTCGTCCGGCCGTTAATATTCAAAGAACAAGACCGAAGCTCTGACTGAAGATGTCCGTTACGATCCATCATCACTGAGGTCAGGCGGTTACGTCGAGCGTAGTCATTTGAGGTAGTCTTCTGGTCTTCCAAACTCCCTACAGACCACTGACTTCGAACAGATGGCCACTACTCATACTCAAATATTCCCACAAGTTAAGGCAATTAGTTGACAATCCGTCGACATCACCTGAAGCGTTGGACATTTAAGAATGATGCGAAAGGACTCCAGATACTCAAGTAGGGATGTACTTCGTGCACGGACGTCAGGACGAGAGAGGCTACACCAAGTATTTCGAGTTTCAGTTAGGCTCTTGCAACTCGCAGCCGCAGCGTGGTACATCGCTACCTCAATTGCTGCCTCTACCCGTTCGTTTCATCTTATGCGCGGTATCGTAGACTCGACAATCCTTCCTGCCCCATATTTCTCCTCGCTTATTCCACACTTTGTCGGCAAGTCAGCGCTGCGAGCTAGTCCCCTAGTCGTAGAGTGCCTGGAGAACACAACCACACCGCGCAATGGGACATTGTATCTTCACTCGAAAACAAACGCCTCATTCGATGACTGTACAAGCGACGTTGAGCTGTTCAATCCATGGGCGTACAGCGACGAGTATCTCCGGCAAAACTTCGCCGAGATGACAGACCACACCGCGTACAACTTCACCTTCTTGGATGAAAGTGAACTTATCTTGCCGGTTGTTGACTGCACGTCAGATGCAATAGTGCATAGCGACTTCTCTTCACTCCGTGCCTTCTACTTAATGCGCAGCAAAGCAGATCCGAACGAAGTCGCTATTCTCACATGGAGCATGTCAGTTCAAGACTACGAGCTCCCGCGAGAGTTCCAGAACGGTGCAGCGGCATCTATCACGCTAACTTTCATCACAGATGTCAGAAACTCAATCGTCACATACCACCACGCTTTGCGTCTTGGTTTCCCGTTCCAGTTCAACGCATATCAGCCATACATGTTCCGAAGTCGTGACGCCGAGAGTCTTTGGGTTTTGGAAAGTGTTCCCCGGAATCTTAGTGTTGAAGCTGTTAAGATCGTCTCCACGGCCGCACGTGTCGGATTTTACGTGAATGCGTTGACGGAGCAGAGGAATCTCAAGAACCTGAACTGGGACTTCGAGACCACCCCAATTCGAGCCATGGCAGAGTGGAATTGGTCTGGATACTCTTCCTTTCCTTGCGCGATTCGTGGGCATGGGTGCACGGTGTCCACGTCTTGTTTGCGGCTGACGCACTCTTCAACCTGATAGTGCTAATCATCGTCGTGTACCACAATGCGACGAAGGGCAAAATATGGGTTGGCGACGCCTTCGTATCCATCTCATCCACACTGCTGCCAAGAGCAGTGATCATTTTCCTCAGCTGGACAATCAACAACTTCTGGACTCTGATGGAGTTCTGCATCGGTGAAGGCAGCTTCGATGCTTTGTTGCCACACATCGTCGTCTTTGAAGACATCATCTACGCGGATTTATTGGCGATTTTCATGGGTCTAGCTGGGCTGATGGGTCACCTACTTCAAGAACGCATCGATCCAGCTCTCACCATCATTCTCTTCGATATCGGATTTCGCCAGCGGCGGGCAATCGCCGCTTGGTTCCCCAAGATTCTCGGAGTATCTGCAGCATTTGCAGGCAAAGACTACAGCCAAGGTCTCGCACCAATGGAAGATGATCACGCTTCGTTAACCCCCATGAGGTACTGGACCATCCACACTCTTGCCCCGAAAGACCCAGAGTTCATCTTGGCAGCGCTCTGGCCTACGTTTTCAACCTTCATACTTGTCGTCGTCTACGCTCTCATGAGAAAGACATACCTCCACTTCTTCCCACCCCGCGCGTCACAGCTCAGTCCGGAGCCAAGCGGTCCTCCGTCGAAGTCGACTCGACTCTCTCGTGGAAAGGCACACTGACTGTGTTCGAGATCGCCACCGGCGCGCCACTGCAAAACCGCGTCGGACTCGTCTCCGACTATGCCAACTGCGTCTACATCAAAGGCATGAAGTTCGCCAGTGCCGACGGCATTTACTGCAATGGATACGTGATCGCGAACGCCAAGTGGCTCATCCCGACTGAGCATCTGTTCGTTGTTATGTTGATCGTGCTCGCTCACTCGCGTGCGCTTCCGGGATGTATATGTGTACGAGGTGGATGGGTTCAACGTACAGAAGACGGCGCGACTGTTGTATCCGCAGATGCTAAGTGTACGCGAGTTGTTTCGGTTGAATGTCAGCATGCTAGCGTGAATAGACGCGTTTTGTGATGATGTGTTCGGTTGGTCGATGAGGATCTTCGTGTTGTTCGAGCTAATGGAAGCAGCAGAGCACGCTCCCTACGCAGACATCAGGGCAGATTCGTTGTGAATACTGGAAGATGCCGAAGATATTGGAAATTTTTGTAAGGCAGTCTGGAACCAAATCAGGCCTGTTCTGGCTTCAAAAGTGACGGCCGCGAATCTGCGCCTCTACATGAACAGAGCAGCTTACGTCGAAGAGAATACCTCGCCGGTGGATCCGAGGGTATTGTTGAATAGCACGATCGTCGTCGAAGTGCCAGCGCTGTATCCTATCCCTCTGAGTTTAGCCCCAGCGGCCAAGCTACTCGCACTTCCAGGCACCACTGTCCTCACAACCCGGACAAGTACGCGAGGGAGCGTATCTCACTGACAGATAGGGAGACTGACGCTGTCCACGAAATTTCGTGGATCTGGAAGATTATGAGCACCTTGGGCGGATGCACCAGAACCGGGACGATCTTTGGCGCATGGAAGACAAGCAAGTGGTGTCATTGGCCGTGGATGGATGGTGCCGAGAATCTATACTCCTGACAACATCAATGTGCATGCAAACACGAAGAATATTGTCATGGGATCACCGGGCATGGGGGAAGAGCAAACGAACCGCGAGATCTTTATGTCGAACCGGTTTACATGGGTGTGTAACACTGAATTGGTTACTTTTTCCGTTGTCTACCGTTGATAGCATCGTCAAGCTCGAGTCCACATCCAACGAGAAGGGTAATGCCACGTATTCATTATATTCCCATAAGAATCTGACCACAGAACATGGAATTGTCGGCAAGCAGCTCGAGAGTTTGAACGAAAAGTTTTTCCAGATGATATCAAGAATGCTGGAGATTCGGAGCCACCGTTTTATCTTGATGTTCGTCCAGATCTCCAAGCATGTGATTCGTTTGTCTTGAAGCAAGGGCCAGAAGTTCCAGCGGCAGAACCCAGCACCATAAATTTACTTGCGGGGTTCGACCTCCTGTACCACTTCACTGATTAACCTGAATAGACTTGACTTGCATCACCATCAGTCCCGATCTACATCACCAAACTTCTTCACTAGCGTAGCCTTTCAGAAGAAGCTTTTGCGCAGCTCGAGCTCCAAGAATCGCGTTGCGCGCTGCTCTCGAGGCAACTCATCGTGCCCGTTATAAATAAACCTCAACTACCGAGGCTTTAAAGCAATGACTCGTATTTCGATGTATCGTGTAATTTCGAGAAGCAAGCAAGCGCCCTTGGCGCGCTACAGAGCCATCGCGAGCGACCACGACTCCCAGTCGCGACTAGAAAGACGAGATGGCGCGAAAAGTGTGCTTCGAGCTAGTGGACGCGGCCTCGCGTGCCGCGTACGCCGATACCACGGCCGATTCGTTGCGATTACCGGACGATACCGAGGATATCGGAGACCTTCGCAAGGCCATCTGGGACCAAGTCAAGCCCGTGCTGGCCTCCAATGTGATCGCCGCCAACTTGCGCGTCTACGTGAACAGAGCAGCGTACGACACACCGAATGCCCAGCCGGTGAATCCGAGGTCGTCGTTGAATTCGCTCAACTTCCAAGACACGATCGTTGTCGAAGTGCCAGCGCAGCATCCTCTGCTTCTCCCTCTCCCTTCCACGGTAGTGCCAGTGGCACCAGTGGCACCAGTAGCTCCCGTAGCACCAGTAGCGCCAGCAGCTCCAGTCGCACCAGAAACTCCAATCGCACCAGTAGAGGATGGCGCCCCTGTGAGTAAAAAGAGGCCGCATGTGGGTGCGAGTCGCTTCGAAGCAGCCCAGCATATGCCTGAGCACACGGATAGGCGGTTGCGCTGCTACTTGTGCCGATCCCGCGAGCCGAAAGACACCACAACGGGAGCCAATTTCGGCTACCAGACTTCCATTTTGTGCGGGCAGTGCAACGTTGCGTTGTGCTTGACGCGTCAGCGGAACTGCTTTCGAGAATTCCACACGAAATAGTGGGCTTTTTGTTACCTCAAAGTCGATATTGCGGGAGGAATGGTCGATCAGCGCAATCTATCACATCCAGCAAGTGCACCCAGGCCTGCACACTGGGTCAGCCCTCCTATTTCAATCTATCATTGCGTCAGCGACGACAATGAATGAAGGCATCTTCATACTGTGCTTCCAATCTCTTGAAGAAGGCTTAGTCGAAATCATCTTGGGTCATGTTCGACTCCGTGGAGAAATTATTCAAGGACTTTCAAGACTTTTCGGTGCCTTCAACTAGCCTCTCACTATCCTATGTGCCAGCAACTCATCTTCATGAAACAGGTCCATGCAAACATTGGGTGAGTTCGCTGCTCATCGAGATTGTTCTGGATAGTGAATTGAAAGCCGAGCCAGGGACAACTGTGCGATAGAGAAAGCGCTTGGACAAGAGCGCCCAGGTACTTGCGCGGTAGGAATACGATTTTCTAGCTGAAATCAATAGAATTGATCATCGTCATATGCTGCTGAGCGAGACGAAAACGTCAGGTTTCGCGAGCTCCTGAACGACCCGTGAAGTCGGCAAGTCGGGTGGCTAGGTCGGTTTGCCATCTCCAATCATTGAGCCGAGGATAATATTTTCAAACAAGTAGGTGGCATTTGCATGGATCTGGTCTGGTAGTCGACAAATGTTTTCCGTGGTTTTGTCTGTCGGCGCAACGAGTGTGTAAGCCGTGGATGCAATTGAGCGTTACATGAGCGACGCGAGCCAGTGAGTGGAAGAGGATCAAAGAGACCACCGACAAGTTGGATCATAGAGGTTCTATCGAGATCTACAAATCTAGTCACCCGTACGAAGAAGCGATTGCGGGGCCTTGGCTTCTGGGGTTGGGGTCCTGGCACGCAGCTTACTGCTTCGGCTTGAGCTTGAAGAGGAAAATGCCGAGGTAGTTGCAGATGTCACGCACGACGTGGACGACAAAGTGGAGGTAGACGCAGACGATCGTGAGCGCGTAGAGCGCCGAGGCGAGCAGCGGGCGCAGCAGCGGCGCTGGGAAGAGCCCGAGCTGCGGGCCGTACGAGTTGAGCACGAGCAGGCCGAACGGGATGATCACGCGCAGCTGCGGCGTGTACGGCACCTTGCACATGTGGCTCACGATCATGCGCGTCTAAGATCACAACCAACCCAAACGTTAGCGCCTCGCCCTTAAAAACTCGCATCATCACGAAGAAAAAGGCCACCTACCGAGAAGAGCACAAAGCCGATGCCGTGGGCCACGAGGAAGAGCACGGGGTACTGGTGGTAGTCGTCGGCGTTGGGTCCCGAGATCCAGAACGAGCCGAGCACGACGAGCACGACGAGCGGCACGAGCTGCATCATGGCGAGCGGCTTCTCGCGGTGCTTGTTGCCGGCCTCGTCGGCGGGCATGGCGTCGAGCGGCGTGCGCAGCACGTTGAGCACGTTGCCCGAGACCAGCACGACGTTGCTCGCGATGAGCGCGCCGATGAGCACGCCCGTGGGCGTGACGCCCGGCAGCAGCGAGAGCTGCCAGAAGCTCGGGCCGAGCGCGGCGGTCACGAGGTGCACGGCCACGAGCGTGAGCTGGCCCTCGGTGACGCCGTAGAAGCCGTTGCCGCAGCTCATGACGCCCGTGTGGTACTCTTCCCACTGGGCCATGTAGAACGAGATGGAGACGGACGAGAGCGCGACGAAGGCGCCCCAGCCGGCGCCGATCTGCACCGAGACGGCGGCGCCGAGCACGTTGAAGAGCGAGCAGAGCGCGTCGCAGCCGTGGTCGAAGAGCTGGCCGAGAGGGGAAGAAGAGCCCGTGCGGCGCGCCTGCTTGCCGTCGAGCGCGTCGAGCGTCTGGTAGAGGAAGAGCCCGAGCGCGGCCTGGAGATAGACCCAGCGCGGCGCCGGCTCGTGCAGGTGCGGCGAGAAGAAGAGCTGCAGCAGCGTGGAGAGCACCATGACGCAGGTGCCGAGCATGGTCACGAGGTTGGGCGCCATCCAGGCGGGGAGCAGGTTCACGGCGGCATTCCAGAAGTGGTTGAGCTGGCTGTCCAGGAAGGTGTAGGAGCCGCTAGGGTTGTTAGACGTAGGGTTGTTAGACGCTAGGGTTGTTAGACGCAGGGTTGTTAGACGCCAACGTACGGCTTGTACTTGTAGGCGGCGATGCCTTCGAGCGCGGCCTTGGAGAGCATGGCGAGCGTTGGCGGGGCGAGCAGACGCTGACTGGCGCCAACAAAACACGCCAACGCCAAAAACGCCAACACAAAACGAAAACAAAAAATCGGATTTAAGAGGGAACGTTCTCTTCGAAACCGTGAGAGAACGCGAGAAATTCTGCGCGAAGAACAACAGGACAAAACGGTTTTAATCGGAAATTCGGATGACGACGACAAAGACTTCAACAAGTCGTTGGTCGGTCTGGCGGTTTGACACTCCTGTCTCGACTACTTAATTAGGTGAATGAAAGGTAACCCTCCGACAATGACAGGGTTACACGACGACACCCTAGCTTTTTTAGTCCTTGGCATCACTGCCCACGAGCACCTCGCGGATGTCGGCACCAAGCTCCACGAGTCCTTGGTTGGTCTCGGAGGAGACGAGGCGAGCGTCGGGGAACTGGGTCTGCAACTGGGCGATCTCCGGGACGCGGACGTCGACCTTGGAGATGATGTCGAGCCACGCGTGGGTCTCGCCCGTGGCCTCGACTCGCGAGCGGAGCTCGTCACGAAGGTGCAACTGGTCCACAAGCGGCGTGCCTGAGCTGCCCGACGGGTCGAACACGAAGCCCACGGCCTGAATTGAGCGAGAAACGTATGGAATGAGCGGGTGAGGAGTAGAGAAGGAGCTGGCTCACGAGCGACCTACCGCTTTGGTCTTTTCGATCATGGCGAGTGCAAGTTTCTCGATAGCATTCCGCTGTTCGTCGGGGCGGTAGATGAGTCCGGGAGTATCGGCGATCTAAATGCAGAGGTGGTGTAGCAGCTATTCTCAGAGACGTCCGCCTCGGTGTTTTGGCGCCAGTGGACAGTTCTGCTCACCTGGTAGGAGATACCGTCCACAAAAATGTGGCCCATTGTGATACCTCGTGTCGTGAACGGATAGTTGGCCACCTGTACAAGAAGAACGTGCCCCATGTAAGCCCAGGTGTGATCAGTGGCGAGGCTGTGAGGCTTCAGTTGTTGACGCACCTCAGGGGACGCCGTCGAGAGAGCTCGGACCAGGGAGGATTTCCCCACGTTCGGTGCACCGACGAATGCGAAAATAGGTTTCTCCAGATCGATTGAAGGAAGGCCTCGTAATGTCTGCATTGCTAGAGTTATGAGAACATCGCATTTTGGACCAGCTCAATGACAATAATCGCTCACCTTGGCCATCGCTGCGATCTGGCGCAAGGCGTCGCCATTTTTGTCTACAACTTCCCGCAATTCCTACGGCATACGCATGCACACAAACTCAGGCTTCTGAGAGAATCACCAGACCAAGCGCTCACGGGATCAGCACCTCAATACACCGCAGTCCGCAATCGACCGCCTCCTGCTTCGTTCGCTGGCTCTGCGCTTCGGCCTCGTGCTGCTTGCCGACGTTGTGCAGCTGCGCGTACACTTTCCGCAGCAGCTGCACGTTCTTCTCGTACGTGCCATTCCCGAGCGTGAGCACGACAACTTCCTACAAACGTTTTGTCACCACACTAGATTCCTCTGATCTCGTCACAGACACGTACCCTCTCGAACGGATGCAGCATCTTGAGCGCCGGAAACTGCATCGAGGCCTGCCTCGTGATGGCCGAGAGCTTGGTGAGCTGCGCGTTGATGAGCCGCGACGTGTGGTTGCGCGCGCGCTTGACCGGGTCGCCGATCTTGTTGCTCTCGCGCGGACTCGTCCGCCAGAACCGCATCTCCTGGATCTCGGACGCCGTGTACACGTACGGCAGGCTGCTCGGGCAGTCGCACGCAGTCAGTCGCAGGGGGTAGAGACGCGACGCGGCATGCAGCACACGCACCGCTGGAGCGCGCCGTGCGCCACGGCCGACGCGGCTCGCTTGCTCATTCTTTGACAGTCTGTCTACACCAACAGCTACATGGACTCAGATGAGCTTTTCGCCGGACTCAGTTTCTATTCGAATCTGATTCGATGGAGTCCTGGCAGCTATCCTGACGAGATCAACCGCCAACCTCTGCACTAATGCTCTTGTTGCTCTCCTCTCTTAGCTCTGTAGAACGCCAGATACGCCATGTGCCACACGCTTCCTCCCGTGAGCTGGAGAACATCGTTGGTTTTGCATGGGGAGACGTCGTCGTCGTTATAGGCAAACCAGTCGTCTCCGTTGTCACGCACCCACGCCATGTAGTGGCCCGATTCGGCCGATCGTCCTCGGTGGGTCACGATCGCGTACAATTCGTAGTAGCCTTGGAAATTCGCAGGAAGACCAACTCCGGGAGATCCAGCTACGTCTTGGTCTGTGGATCCCCCTCTATCTTGGTAGTGAAGACAAAGGTAGTGAACTATGTCGAACCAGGCACAACACTAACAACGAGGTACGCACTTGATACGTGAAAGCTTCATGGTCGCTTGGAGTTCCTCCGTGCAGAACTCGGATATATCGAGGATCTCGGGAAAGTTGACTTGCTGTAAAAAAAAAAATCAAAGAGAACCAAGAGTGTGAGCTCGTTGCGTTGGCGTCTTCGTGTTATCGACGTACCCGCAACACCTTGCACTTCACGCCGACGTGGTCGCGGCTGGATGGCGTGGGTTTCCAGCAAAAGCGCATGAACTGCACACATAGATACTTCGGTAGCCGCCGAATCCGACGCGTCGTCCTCCATGTGGCGTTGCAGCCAAGAACTTCTGAACGCTTCTCGATCGTGTCTGCGAGGCTCTGCGAAACGAACCCGTGAGATCTCCCTACTCAGCTCAGTGCTCAACCAAGACGTACCGTCCTGATACCCTCGCACATGTCGTTTGTTCGCGCGGTGATGTTGCACACGAGCTTCAGAGCCTTCTCGCTCCTGGTCACTGGGGCTTCCTGGTTTGTTTCTACGCACTCGAGCACTTCGCTCATCTCGAGTCCAAACAGCGCATCCACAACGTTGCCGGCAGGCCCCATACTCTCGCTCCCCACTGCCGAAGTCAGCGTACAGGACACGGTTGACCACAGTGTCGTTAAGAACTCATCGCTGTCTTGCTGGATCATCTCTCCGCTCCTCGACTGCTGAGCAAACTGCGGAAACCCATCGCGAAGAACGCTGATGAATCGCATGGGCAGGATGCTTTCCACATTTTCGTCCAGCTGCTCGTACATGTCACGCAGCGATGCCGTGAAGGCGTCGGCAAGACTGTCGGAAGTATCGCCGTCTTTGTACTGCTTCAGTGCGAGGCGAAACTCGACGACAGGGCGAAGAGACTGTAGTATCGAGTTCATATAGCACGTGTGGTCTGGGTTCACGAGTCCAGCGGGACATTTCATCCCAGAAACTACCATATCCTTCGGTTGGGTATCTTCGATGGAGATCGTGGGCTCCATCATTGGCATATTTACGATGGCAACCGAACCGATGATCACGATTCTCGCTCCATCCACCAGCTCTGTCAGTTGGCTCAGATCCGCATCTTCGCGTAGAAAACCTTTCCAGGCGGTGGAAACGAGCTTCTGACGCTCGACGGGAACGGATGTGAGTTTGTGTAGCTGGGCCTTGAGCACGGTGACCGGCTCCTTGGTGTCGATGACCATTTCATCCCACACCAACTTCCCCCACTTGACACTGATGGTCGCTCTCATGGACGATCGTTCTCTCTGTCTCCTCCGCTAAAATGACAAGACACCACGAGGACCGACGCTGCTTGCAGACTGTGATTGGTGCAAACACCACGCTTTCCTTGCAGGAGGAGTTTCTTCCTGCAATACGAATCGATGTTGAAGTTCGTGCAGACGATTAGTCTGTCTCCCACCAGGTTGAACGGAAGACTGGATCACGCGGTGAACAAATTGTGCCAACCAAGCAAGAACAACAGTGATTGCTCGCCAGATTGGATCCGTCGTCTGCTCGTTGATTGAGCCTGCTCGGCGGCGTGTGAATGGGGTATCCACACATAGTGAGGACGTCCGACCGAGACGCTCTCATGAACTACACGAGTCGTTCCAGGACGGTGACCGTCACCTCAACATACTGCTATGGCTAAACGGCGACCCGCAGGAACTCCCAGCGAGTGTCCGTGGACGTACACCCATGCCATGTTTTGTCGAGTCCTCGGTCTCCGAGTGCCAGTTCCTTAGTTGAACGAGCCAGAATCTCCGCTCCTTTCGTCGAAGAAGCTGCCTCACCGGGGCCCAAGTGGGCTACTGCGAGTCAGATCGCTGTAAAATATACCTCTCGGTCCCTGCACCGGAGCTGCTTTTGGAACTCAACCTATCCAGCTTACCCAACACAACACTGATCCCTGCCCGCCTTTCTCACCTTCAACCTCGGTCGATCTCTTAACCTGTTTCAAAAACCCAGATATCGGTTCGTAACTGTAGCTCCTCAGCAGAGTTCGATCGAACGGAACCCCCGCCGAAGCTCCCCGACAAGTCCCAGGATCTTGGCCGATGCTGCTGCGCGTGCGCTCCAAGAACGGCATCTGGCGCGTGCCGGAGCTCTCGGCCTCGTCGACCGTGGGCGACGTCAAGCGCTGGATCGAGCGCGAGCACGCGATCGCGGCGGCGGGCCAGGCGCTCGCGCTCGACCAGCAGCAGACGCGCGTCGTCGCGGACGCGCAGACGCTCGGCGAGCTCGGGCTCGCGCACGGCGACATGGTCTTCATGGAGTACCACGGCGAGCTCGTGACGACGGGCGGCCGCGTCGGGCGCAAGATCGCGGCCGACGGCACGCTCACGCACGTCACGTACCACGACCGCGTCGAGAAGAACTCGTTCCGCCCGGGGCTCAAGGCGCTGCGCGATATGAAAATGCACTGGACGCTCAGCGAGTTCATGCTCATGGACGCGCAGTTCGAGTACAAGATCTCGGCGCAGAAAAAGCCCCATGTGAGCAAGCTCGTGCTCGACGGCGCGAGCTGCAACGACTTTCAGAGCTACTTGCGCCAGTTTGCGTTCCAGCAGTCCCGCTGCGGATGGCTCTACGGCTCGGTCGACGACGAGACCAAGCAAGTCACGGTCGACTTTATCTACGAGCCGCCGCAGGAAGGCGACGCGTTCGGCTTCGAGGTCTTTGACGACCCGTTCGCCGACAAGGTCGACGCCGTGGCCGAGGCGCTCGGCAAGGACAAGGTCGGCTGGGTCTTCTCGCACCCGCCGCGCGAGGACGACGCGTTCCACTTCTCGTCGCGCGAAGTGCTGCTCGCGGCGCAGCTGCAGGCCGACGCCGGCGGCAAAGGCTCGCTCTTCGTGTCGCTCAAGGTCACGCTGGACAAGGAAGGCCAGGCGGCGTTCGAGGCCTTCCAGCTGAGCGATCTCTGCGTCGAGATGTACAGCAGCGGCGCGCTGCTCGAGAACGAGCAGGACCCCAAGACGTGCCGCGTGCACCCGACGTTCACGGCGCTCGTCGAGATGAAGCCGGCGCGCGAGGTCGACAACAACTTTTTCCTCTGCGTCGTGCCCGTGAGCATGCACGACTCGGGGCTCCACAGCGACTTCCCCAAGCTCCACCGCGAGGGCGCCGCGCGCTCGCCGCAGGCGCTGCAGCAGCAGCTCGCCAAGTACCGCAGCGAGCCGTTCGTCAAGCGCATCAGCGACTTCCAGCTGCTCGTCTTCCTCGCCGACTTTCTCGACGCCGCGACCGATCTCCCGGCCATCTGCCGCGCCGTGCGCGACCCGAGCGTGCCGCTCGACTCGGGCTACCAACTGCTCATCGACTCGGTCGCCGGCAACCACTAGAGAGACTAGTAAGAGAGCGTCGCGTCGTCCGTGAATGCGACGCGCTTCTATTTTTCCCCTGTCCGTGCCGTTCTCGCTCTTCCCCGGGAAAAGGGAGATCTCTCGGATCTGGTCCCGTGCTCATTCAGACGGAAGACGAGTCTGCTTCCTCCTCCCTCTTCTTCTTCTTCTCTCCTCTTCCCGTGACCTGACCGGCGCGCATTGGCCGAAATGGATGGGCGCGAGGAACCCCGCGGCGCTCTATGTGATTGGCTGGCGCGAGGAGTTCAGTCGAGTGGCCAGCCATGTGGAGCGAGTGAATGGGAGGACGCGCGCTCCTCCTCCTCGTCATTCTTGCAACAGAGGAACGCGCGGCGGCGATGGTCTCGACGGCGTGGGGCGCGCAGCTCGAGCTCGCGCTCGTGGGCGGCGCGCTGCTGGCGGCGCTGGCGTTCGTGCGCGGGCGCTCGCAGCAGGCGCGCGGCGGCGCCGTGCCGCACCACAAGACGGCGGACGCGCGCGAGCTCGAGCTCGTCAAGGACATTGTCTACATCAACAACGCGGTCGAGCCCAAGAAGCAGTTCCGCTTCGTGCGCGCGCCCTGCAGCGCGAGCTCGTCGATCCTCGTGGTCGGCGTCTGCGGCGGCTCGGGCTCGGGCAAGACGACGCTCTCGCGCGCCATCATCGACGAGTTCGGCGCCGACCGCGTGACGTACCTCTCGCACGACTACTACTACAAGGACCTGGGCCACCTCACGATGGCCGAGCGCGCCGAGCACAACTTTGACCACCCGGATGCGCTCGAGACCGAGCTGCTCGTCGAGCACGTCAAGCAACTGCGCGCCGGCAAGACCGTCCAAGTGCCCGAGTACGACTTTAGCACGCACTCGCGGTGTCCGCAGACCGTCGAGATGAAGCCCAACAGCGTCATCCTCGTCGAAGGCATCCTCATCTTTGCCGACAGCGCGCTGGCCGAGCTCATGGACATCAAGATCTTTGTCGAGACGGCCGCCGACATCCGGCTCGTGCGCCGCATGCAGCGCGACATGGAAGAGCGAGGCCGCACGGCGCAGTCGGTCATGACCCAGTACATGAAGACCGTGCGGCCCATGCACATGATGTTTGTCGAGCAGTCCAAGCGCGTGGCCGACATCATCATCCCGCACGGCGTCAACTCGGTCGCGCTCGACATGATCCTCTCGCGGCTGCACAGCTTCACGCAGACGAGCACGAGCTCGGCGAGCAGCAGCGCCGACGAGGCCGAGAGCGAAGGCGTCGTGGCCAAGTGATGAGCGCCGTTTATCCGTAGATTAGAAGAGTTGAAACAGAGAGAAGGAAGAGAAGGAAGAGAAGAGACTAAAACAAGTTGCAACCGTGACCTGCCTAGTACCCGAGCTGGCGGTAGCCTTGGTCGTCCATGCCTTCCTCTTGTCGGTCGGCCGGGTCGTCGCGTGCTCGCAGCGAGTCCCACATGGGCTCGGCACAGCGACAGCCGCGGAGCTGTCCACAGTCGCATCTGCTGAGCAGCTCCTGACGCTGTGGGTCGTCGGCGTCGCGGAAGGCAGTACTGGAGACGCGCACGGGCGGCGGCGTGCGTTGGCACGGGCGACGGAGCTCCTGGCTGCGGTGGAACGTCATGGCGGCTTGAGCGACTCGCGAGGGCTCTGCGAGAGTAGCTGCTGAGACGATAACGGAGACCACGACTGCGACGAGGAGAACGAAGCGAGCCATCGTCACGAGTGAGAAGGATGGGTCCGTTGGCAAACTGAGCCAGGAGATGGAGAGAGAAAGCGAGAGACATGGAGAGAGAGGGAAGGAGGGAGAGCGCGACATCGCCCCACCGAGAGCGTGCCACGTCCCACATACTCACTACTAGAGAAACTAGATGGCGAAGACGTTGATTGGCTTGCTGGAGTAACCTAGAGCCCCCTGGGGATTTTGTTTTGTTTTTCTAGACCCGCGCGATGACGGCTTCGAGCTCGGCGATCGTGCAGACGTGGAAGCCCCGCTCGGGCGTGACAACGGCGAGCTCGACGTTGGTGCTCGTGAGCTTCTCCTCCATGTGCTGCTTCAGCGACGAGATCGCGAGCGTCTCGGCCTCCTGGAGCGTCAGCGCGTCCGTGTAGCTCTCCTTGAGGTTGTTCAGCGCGCCCTCCGAGCCCGAGCCGATGGCGTGGGCCTTGACCGGGTAGTACGTGCCCGACGGGTCCGAGAAAAAGAGCTGCGGGCCCTTGTCGTCCACGCCGGCGAGCAGCAGCGCGACGCCGAACGGCCGGCTCTGTTTGAAATATCCACACACACGACACCAATGAGCACCCGATCAACGCCAGCGAGCGAGCGGAGGGAGTGGTCGCGCACCATCTTCTGCTTGTGGTTGTTCTCGTCCTGTCCCTCGCCAAAGCTGAGCGCGAGGTCGCTCACGGCCTGCATGAGCGCCTGCACGCGCACTTTCTCGTTGTACGAGAACCAGTGGTTCGTGGCCTCGACGCGCGCGTGGTCGATCAGCGTCTGCGCGTCCGACGTGATGCCGCTCATGGCCGCGCCCACGTGGCGGTCGATCTCCATGATCTTCTCAATGCTGTAGAACACCACACCGCGCGCGTGAGCTCACAAGAAACAGAGAGACAAGACCGCTTGTGCTGTGCTCCTACCTTCCCGGCTCGAGCAGCGGCGACGAGAGCCGCTTCTCGACGGCGAGCACGACGCCCTGCTTCGTGCGGATGCCGATGGCCGTCGTGCCGAGCTGCAGAGACGGGACAAACCGCATTGAGAGACCTCGCTAGCAGAGTGGCAAAGGGCGCACGCACCTTGATGGCCTCGATGGCGTACTCGACCTGGTGGAGACGGCCCTCCGGGTTGAACGTGTTGGCGCCGCGGTCGTAGTCGGAGCTGCGAGCACGCGCGTGAGGCAACGAGCGGTGCAGAGAGCGGACGCGCGCATGGCCATCCACAAGGGGGAAGGGAGAGCGAGAGAGAGAGCCACTCACTTGTTCTGGAACATGGCGGAGAGAGAGAGAGAGAGAGAGAGAGAGAGAGAGCGCCCGGAGCTCTTCGGATGGATTCCTTGATCTCCCTTCCTCCGTGAAGGATATCTTGGGGGAGAAGGACTGGAGAAGACAGTTTAATGGAAAGAGATGATGGGGACGGTACGAGGGTGGCACTGGAGCGAGGGAAAGGGACATGCTGCAGTGGGAAAATCAACCCACTGATTTAACAGCAGAGTGGGACTCTATGCGACAGGAGTGTGAAGTACGTGTCAGCGTTCTTGGTTGAAGTCGCCCATGTGAGTTGGGCGACTGCAAGCCAGGAGGATCAACCCACGAAAAACAGGTTCTCCTCCCGTGGATTGATCTCCGCCCAAGGCGGAGGAGAACAGAAATGCAGGAGATTCGTTCTCGACACGACGCGATCCAACGTTGGCAGCGACCAACGTTGGCATCTCCCGCCTCGTCGGCGATACCCACGCGTGCGCGGGCGTTCCGGGGCGATTCCGTCGCCGTGCCCAGTGGCTCGTCTAGGTTGAAGTGGAACCCCCCAAGGGGCGCACTTCGCAGTGGCGAGTCCAACTGACTGCATACAAAGCCTCAGTGTGCGCTCTGGTGCATCGCCACGAGGCGGGAGGAGCAGATCCGATCCTCTCTCTCTCTTTCTCTCAACGCCAACAGCGAGATGCGTGTTCTCGACGCCGACATAAATCCACCGGCCTGTCTCCCATCTCACGTTTTGGTTCTGGAGAGGAGAATGTTCTCCGCTCTTTTCAACCGAGAGTGTGGTGTTCGGCCTCCCTCTGCTGGCGCGAGCTCTTCCCTTGTTGGTTTGGTGTGATGGGGACCACATCGTTGGAAGCTCATCATGATATGTACAGTACTGACGCTCGCTCGCGTTGGCGTTACGTGTTCTGCTGGTGTTGGCGCGCGGGAAGGGAACGCGTTTGTTGGTGCCAACGCGCCGACCAGCCAGCCAACCATTCTGCCACCAGCCCACGCGAAACCGCCAAGTCACTGATCGGCAGTGTAAAGTGTTGGCGCGAATCTGTTCTGCGGGATGCTCTCGCCAAGGGTCGCCGAGAGCAGTTTCATTTTTTTTTTGGCTCCGAGATTCCGGGTTCGCCTCCCACCGTCTAAAAAAAAACAAAACTCCTTGAGTTGGAGCCATGTTGGTACCGGAATTCGTCTCGTCACAAGTTGTCCAGGAGTCTCTCAGTCTAAAAATACAGCGACTTCGAAGTTAGTCAAGGACAGTCAGCTCCCGGTGCAACGAGGTCCTGCCCGGTTGTTGCTCTTGCCAGCCTTGCGCTGCGATCTTGAAGAGGCGCGAAAAATCGCCAACATTCCCGTCGTGGTCTGAGAACCCAGGCCAGTGATCCCATCCCATCCGGGGTTTTGCGTGCGACGCCCGGTCGCCGCGCATCGTCTGCCCGCACTCTCAGCTGCGAGCGCACTGGTTTGGTCGGCATAATCGCGGCTGGATCGGGGGGGCTTTGAGCACCCACACTGCCGGCGACTATGGGTCAAAACCGTGGCATAAAAAGGGGCCGCATCCACCTCGCGCTTGCATGTCACTCGGGCTCGTCTGCCGCGAGCCAACCTCGAACCTGCATGGCGACGCCAAATCGGGGACACGCCGCTTCCTCCTCCTCGCCTTCTTCGCTCTCGCTGCCCTGCCCCCGTCGCGCTCCTCACGCTCGCTCGCCTCTCTCTCTCTCTCTCGTGAACTCGCGGGTGGGTGGGTGTCGTCAAGCGATCGCTCGAAAGAGCACGAGAGGGGTGTCACATTGGATTTCGCCTCCTGCCCGCGACGTCTGTCCTCCGCCGCGTCGGGGCGATCTGGTTTGGGCTGCCTCCCCTCCCCTCCTCCCTCCTCCTCCTGCTGTTCATGTGCACGCACATGTACGCCACTGCGCCTCCGACCGACTTGGTGCCCGGTCGCTCGTGCTGGCCCGCCATGGCCGCGGTGGACCCGCTGTACGTGGACATGGACGACCCGATCCCGCTCGAAGACCGCGGCGACGCGCCGACGACCGAGATCGACGCCGAGCTCATCGCGCAGCGAGACCCCGAGGCCGCGATCCGCTCGCAGCGCCGCCTGCTCGCGGGCTCGTTCAACGACTGGATGCGCCAGACCTTCATGGAGGAAGAGGCCGCGCGCAAGATCCAGCTCTTTGTGCGCCCTCGGCTGCCGCAGAGCAACAGCAGCGTGCTCTCGGTCGACAAGCACGGCGCCATGCGCAACACGGACACGACGCTCAGCTTTGCGTCCGTCGAGGTCGACGACGAGAACGACGACGACGACGACGACCACGTCCAGTACGAGGTCTTCCTCTGGCACGGCTCGTACCTCGGGCTCGAGTTCTACGAGTGCAACATGACGGGCTACCCGTGCGTCGAGGACGCCAACGGCAACGACTCGCTGCCGGGCATGTGGAACTTGCGCCAAGGAGACTACCTCGTGTCTATTAACGACCACAGCACCCATAACGACAACATGCCGTACGAGTCGGTCATGCAGATCTTAGAAGACGGCGTGCGCCCGGCCATCCTCCGCTTCCGGCGTCCTCGTATCCAGGAGGTCCGCTACCGCTCCAGCATCACTCGCATGTCCGAGAACCGCTCGTCGTTCAACTCGTCCAAGAAAGAGATGCAGCGTCGCCGAGAGCGGCTCGAGCGCTCGCTCTGCTACATCGTGTGGCGAGAGGAGGACGGCCCGCTCGGCATCGTGCTCAAGCCCGAGCGCAACAAGCCGTACCCGACCGTGTCCGAGGTCAACCCATCGGGCGTGGTCGCGCGGGAGTCGGAACGCAACCCTATTAAAGCTGGAGATCTCCTGCTCAGCATCAACCACATGGACGTGAGCTCGATGGGCTACCGCCAGAGCCTCGAGATCCTCAAGTTCGCGCCGCGCCCGCTCGTGCTCACGTTCCGTCGCTCGTCCCCTGACTACCCTCTTGCTCGAAGCCTCGAGCTGTGAACCCTTTGTCGCCGCAAGTATTATCAACTATCTATGTCAACGTCTCCTGGACGCAGTTCAACTCCTCCTCCGAGTCGGGTTGCGTAAGTTGCATCTATTTAAACCAAAACTCACCAGGGCCCCACCCCCGTGAAATAGTCAGCAATAGACGCATACTCCCTATCTATTCCCATCGTCCGCCTTCCCAAAGAGGAGCGAAACCCACGGCAAAGAGAGAGAGAGAGAGAGGAGGATCCGACCTGTCGGGTGGTCTACTCGTTGTCCGGTCCGATCCTCTCGCATCCGTGCAAGATCCAGTTGACACAGACACAGATCGGCTTCGGTTTCGTTCGGCGACGATAAATCGCCATGCGCAATCGAATCGCCACGCGCGTTGGCGTCGTTGGCGTCGTCTGCGTCCTCCGCCACTCACACGCTGCTGTGCGTCAGCGCACGACGTGGACTCAGTTGACAAGTTTTCTCCATTGCCAGCGAGGAGCTCATTTCCCGTATGAGATCAAGGTTTCTATCGGTCCGACATCGTTACGGTACCAACCGTTAGACTGTTCGAATTCTCATAAATTATTAGATTAGGCGGTAGGAAGGTCGGTCTAGTGGTCTTGGAGGTCCGAGAAGCAGATGAGCACGGCCGTCATGTTGTCCATGGCGCCCTGGGCCTTGGCCTCGTCGAGCAGGCCCTTGCAGATCGTGATGGACTTCTCGCCGCGCTTGAGGCGCTCGCCGACAAACTCGGTGATCTCTTCGTCCGAGAAGACGTCCGAGACGCCGTCGCTCGCGAGCACGAGGAACGAGTCGTTGGCCTTGACTTCGCCCGAGAGCGTGTGCGGGTCGGACGTGATGAACTGCTTCTCGTCGGTCTGGCCGAAGGCGCGCGTGACCGAGATGACGCCGCCGACGCGCTTGTTCAGGATGATGCCGTCGCGCGCGCGGATGCGCTTGACTTCGTCTTCGTTCGTGGCCTTGTGGTCCACCGACAGGCGCGAGGTCACGCCGTCGGCGAAAAGGATGGCGCGCGAGTCGCCGATGTTGGCGATGTGGAACGACGTACGCCCGTTGAAGTTCCGGATCAGGCACGTCACGGCCGTGGACCCGCAGGCCGCCGACTCGTCGTAGTTGGCGAGCTCCTGGTCCACGGCGGCGCAGGCCTCGGCGTAGCACGTTTCGATGTCCTCGACGCTGAGCACGTCGACTTCGCCGTCCGAGCACGCCGTGCTGCCGGACGAGTTGAGCAGGCTCTTTTCCGAGTCCGAGTCGCGCTGCTTCATGCTGATGCGACCGGCCATGCTGGCCGAGAGGCGCGAGTGGAAGTTCTTGGCGGCGTAGCGCGCGCAGAACGAGCCGCCGTGGCCGTCAAAGACCGCGAAGAACGAGCTCTTGGCCGGGTCGCCGTGGAAGGCCTTGAACTTGGGGATCACGACGCACTCGTCCTCCATGTGCTTGCGGAACTTGCTGTTCTGCGTCGACACGGCCGCGTAGTCCTTGACGACCGCGCTCGGCTTGAACTTGTCCCACTCCATGCCGGCTTTCGCGCACTTGGAGCAGCACGGGTCGGCGCTCGGTCGGTTGCTGCCGCTCTCGTAGCCCTGTACTCGCTGCTGGAGCCGGCCGGCGAACGACGGCTTCTCGCAGCTCGGGTCCGAGTTGGACTTGCCCCTGTGCGCGAGCTTGCGGCGGCCGGCGCGGCGCAGGTGGTCGTCGGGCGAGACGGGCGTGTAGCTCGTGGACACGCGGCCGGTCGGGATGCGCGCGTGGGCGCTGCTGTTGCTGTTGTGGCGGAGCGCGGCGGTCGCGTGGCGGTGGAAGGTCGAGGTCGGCGAGTGGTCGCGCGAGTGCTTCGTCCCCATGGAGTGCGAGGTCGCGGTGTCGGGCTTCTGCACTTGGATACTCCCGAAGAGCATCGAGCTGTTGCGGCGGCACAGAGGCGCGAGCGAGCGAGAGAGAGGGAGAGAAGAGAGGAGGCGATGCAAGTCGCGGCGCAAATGCACGAGTAACGCGTCCGCTCCTCTCGGCGGCCAATATGGACTGGCCTATCTAATGCGCCGTGTTGTTGGTGTCGGCAAAAAGAGCTGGTAGAGTCGTTCGGCGGCTAGGGCTCGGTTCCAAGTGGATTTCCAGTGGACTGGGACCACAAAGACTGCCATTCCGGAGGATGGCGATTGGTGGAAATAGCGCCGCAGTGGATTTCTGCCTGGAAGACTGTTTCTGCGCCCGCGAGAAATCCACCAGCGCTAAGGTGATTGAGTGCAGCGCCGGGCCACGAAATGGTCACTTACCAAAAACCAAAAAAAAAAGGAGCAAATAAGAACCGCCCCCATAGAGAAAGCCGATATGTTTTTTAAGGCGCTTGGGTGTAAAACGAACGCCCACTCAGCCAAAAAAATACGAATAAACGCGATTGGATTCTTTCAGCGAGACAGCGAGAGAGAGGTTCACAATCAAGTGTGACCAACAGCCAGAAAACGGTCAACTCACAAAAAACGCGTTTATGCGGTGGCCGACTCAAGCAGACAGCCAAGAGACCGCCTTCTCCTGGATTTGATTTTGGAATCGATCGTAAAGTTATCGTTCGATCTCCGCGGGCGAACGATCGGGAGTCGAGCGCTTCGATATTTGTCAGCTCGTGTTCAAGGAATGCCCTGAAGAGGGTCTATCCGCCGGGCAAGCTTTAAATATTGGCGACCGACCGACGTTGCTTTGTGGCACTCGCGGGCGCCCTCCAGAGCGCCTCTGGAAACGCAAGGCCCCGCATCTGATACGAGGCTTTGCGGTCCTTCCTTCCTTCCTTCGTCGAGCCCCGCAACTGCTCGGTCGGCAGTAAGCCCTGTCGACGGAGCCCCAGAAATCCACTCTGGGATCCGCGCTAAAGTCCCCACATGTCCCTGCCCCTGCAACTGCTTCCGAAATGAATCAACTGTCACCGTTGGACTTGCCCCCAAGACTCTCCACATCCTTTCGCGGATTTGCAGTCCAACTCGACTGCGTCGACGAGACCACGAAGTGTCGTTGACGGGAGGTGCATCGACATCTGCTCGAGAGCAAAGCGAGCGTTCGTTCTCTCGAGCTGACTCAAGCTCACGACGGCGATTTGATTTGGTTTTTTTGCGTTCGGGCAGTCGTTACTATCTTTCGTTATCTGGATGAGAACCGCGGTTGCAAATCCGGATGATCGGACGATTCAGACCAAAAGAGCCCGTAGAGACGCGTGGACCATCGAAATGGAGCCCAGGTGGGGAAGAATACAGCACTCGAACGGATACTCATCCAGCGTCTGGAGGACCAAACGTAGAAGTAACGCGTCTCCAGTGCAGAGGACATGGAGCGTACGCTGGACCCACCCATCCATCGTCTCGAGTCCCAGCTGCATTCTGACCGAACGGTACACTATAGCGGATGGCGAGATCGCCGCAACATGGCACTTGGGGCTCGTTTCGTCGATGATGTGATCAAGACGGAGACCGCATGCGCAAGCGACCTCGTCTCCACGTGCGCGTCGTCTATCTCTATGTCGTCTGGTTTCCATCACGCTCGCGGCGATGGCAAGACAAATCCATCCACTCCCGAGTGTACTAGTATTAATACGTCGGCCCCAACCTGGCGATCGATCGCCGGGGATTTGCTTTCCCTCAAGCAGTGCGCGCCGTGGAAGGAATTGCTGGCGGCGGTTGCAGTCGACCACATCGCTGTTCGATCGATCGCCTCGCGTGTGAGATGATCCAGGTCCCATAGTTGGCGCTCGTGCTCATAGTCCAATTGACGAGGTCAACTTGCTGTAATATTACTACTCCACATGAGAGCTCCCGCCAAAAATGGATCTTTCCATCTGGACTCTCGCCGGCCGTTTGGGAAATGAAACAAGTCGCCAACGCGCGCCTCCCCAACTTCAACGCTCAACTTCGTTTTGCCTGTTGACGCAATAGCGTATGCGTATGCAGGGTTGCCAACATCTAGGACCTCTCTTCTTTTATATACGTTCTCCTCAGCCCCTCTCGCTCCTGGCCGTCGTCAACACCCGCGAGCGATCACTCGCGTCGTGTATCACTTTCCAGAGGTCGCTTACTCTCCTGTTACGGTTCCGCCATCGACGCAAAGCTGCCTCCGCTCTCTTCGCGCGACCCCATGGACATGCTCGGCAAGCTCGTGCAGGGCAACGGCTGCGCCGTGGACGGCACGGTCGCGGCGCAGAACCCGCTCTCCAAGGCGCTCGACAACGTCCTCCAGTCGCAGGGCCGCGGGCGGCCCCTGGGGCCCGGCGCCGCGCCGCCGCCGACGCACATGGCCATGCAGATGCAGCGCGCCAACTTTGCGCGCGGCGCCGACGCGCAGATGATGCAGAGCTTCGAGCAAGAGGCGATGCAGCGCGCGCGCATGGAGGCGGCGTTCCAGAGCAGCGCGGCGGCGCCGCAGCGGTTCCAGGCGCCGGCGCCTCACCACGCGGCGGCGATGGAAGCGGCGTTCGAAGAGGCCCAGCACATGCGCATGATGCAGCACCACCACCACGCGCAGCAGCAGCAGCACCTCCATCAGCGCCACATGCAGGACGCGTGGGTCGGCGACTTCAAGGCCATGCACCTCGACGACGCCTGGGGCGCCGCGGGCAAGTCCCACCACGAGCTCGCGTGGGAAGAGACCAAGGCGCCGGCGCAGTTCCACCGACAGGCGAGCCACTTCCAGCAGCCGCAGCTCGAGGCGCAAGCGCAAATGGCCGCGCAAGACGTCGACAGCCGCAAGCTCGAGACCATGCAGGTCTCGGGCGAGATGGCGCGCACGATGAGCCAGAACCCGGACCCCAAGTGGCAGAACAGCGAGTTCCTCAAGTTCATGAACCAAGTGAGCTCGGGCGAAGTGGAGCTCGACGAAGAGAAGAACGACGTCACGGGCGACGTGCGAGCCGAGGGCGCGCTCGAGGGCGCGTGGGGCGACTCGGCCGACGACGTGCGTGTCAACCGCGACCTCTTTGAGTCGTCCTGGAACCAGAACGGCTCGGCGTTTGAGCAGGCGTTTAATGAGTCGGCGCCGGCGCGTGGCATGGAAAGCGCATGGGCAGACGCGCACCATGCCGAGGCCAAAGGCATGGACAGCGCCTGGAACGATGCCAAGACCGAGGGCGAGAGAAACATGGACGCCGCGTGGGCCGATGCCGACAACCTCGAAGCGATGTGGGAGAAGGCCATGCAGGACGCCAAGATCTCAGACCCGTTCGAAGATGTGTGGGAGAGTGAGGCGCTGCAGTCGAATGAGTACGTGTATAAGGCGGACAACCCGTTCAAAGAGACGACCGAGAACTTCCAGCGCGGGTTGGATTTCTTCAACTCGGGCCATCTCGACGACGCCATCTTGGCGTTCGAGGCTGAAGTGCAGCAGCACCCAGAGAATAGCGAGGCGTGGCGATTGCTGGGCGAGTGCCACGCTGAGAACGACGAGGACAAGAGCGCGATCATCTGTCTCGAGCGCGCAGTAGAGGAAGACCCGTACAACCTCAACGCGCTGCTCTCGCTTGGCGTGAGCAATGTGAACGAATTAAACCCACAGGGCGCACTCAAGACTCTCAAGGCTTGGGTGCAGCATAACCCAAAGTTCCACGGGCTCGAAATCCAGCTCGACCCGTACGGAGACGGCTCGCTCATGGACGAAGTCATGCAACTGATGCTTCAGGCCCGTGCGCACGACCCGGCCGACTCAGACGTTCAGGTCGTGCTTGGTGTGCTCTACAACGTGACCAAGGACTACGATGCTGCTGTCGCATCCTTCCGGGCGGCGGCTAACGACCGACCCACGGAGTACTCTCTCTGGAACAAGGTCGGCGCGACACTGGCCAACTCGCAACACTCGAAGGATGCCATCCCCGCCTACCACCGGTGCGTATCTTGCTTTTCACTTTCAAATTCTGCATTCTAGTCTAACGCGTGTATGTGTCTGTCTACAGCGCTCTCGAGCTCAAGCCTCGGTACGCGCGCGGGTGGCTCAACCTGGGCATCAGCCACGCCAACATCGGCGACTACAAAGAGGCCACGCGGTGCTACCTCCAGGCACTCGCGCTCAACAGCCGCGCCGACCACATCTGGAGCTACTTGCGGATCTGCTTCACGTGCATGGAGCGATTCGATCTCGTCAAGCTCGCCGACACGAGAGACGTGAACGTTTTTCGAGACGAGTTCAAGTTGCTTGATCTTTAGAGATCTCATCCGAAATTGCATTGGCGGAAAAATCTCACACGTCACAGGTTTGCTGGAAATATTACCCGTTATATTCCGTGGTTCGATGTAAACTTCTTCGGGAAATTAAAAGGAAAAAAATACCTGTGTCCTTTCATGCTCCATCTTGACCTTCTCCAACCTCAGGACAAAAGGTCCCAGCTCGCCTCCACGGACAAACGCAGTCGCTTCCAGTAGCCCCGACGTGCGAAATGCCTGCTACGGACACAGAAGTGACGTTCGCTCGCCTGCGAGAACGCGAGAAGCAGCGGTTCCGTGAAGAACGCAAGGGCAAGATCCCGGTCATGGATGCTGAGACCTTGCGGGAGCTCTGTGTGGACAACGACGGCTACGAGACGCCCGAGCTCAACGACAACCTCTACGCCCACTTCCAAGGGTTCCAGAAGATCGGAGGCCTCGAGCCGTACTACAACCTCAAGGCGCTGTGGCTCGAGTCGAACGGGCTCACGCGGCTCGAGAACCTGGCTCCGCTCGTGAGTCTCCGGTGTCTCTACCTGAGCAAGAACCTGATCGAGCGCATTGAGAATCTCGAGAGTTTGCGAGAGCTCAACACGCTCGACCTGAGCGAGAACCGTATCAAGAGTGTCGCCGGCATCGGCTGCTTGCCGCAGCTCTCATCGCTCAACCTCTCGCGGAACCAGATCGAGTCGAGCGAGGATCTCGCTGAGCTCGCAAATTGCCCCGAGCTATCGAACCTGGACATCAGCCACAATCACATCGAAGATCCAACGATCCTGGACGTGCTCCAGCAGATCCCCAAGCTCCGTGCCTTGCGGATCACCGGGAACGAAGTCGTATCCAAGACCAAGTACTTCCGCAAGGTCTACATCTCCTCGATGCCGCACCTAGCGTTCCTCGATCGCCCGATCTTCCCTATTGAAAGGAACAGCGTCGCAGCCTGGGCCAAGGGAGGCAACGACGCCGAGCTGGCTGCCAAGAAGGCCTTTGTGGACAAAGAGCACGCCGACCGCAAGCGGGATCTCCAGGAGTTCCGCGACTGGCAGGCCCAGGTTCGCGAGCGTCGTCTTCGCGAGATCGCCGAGGAGAAGTCGCGCGAGCAAGACAAAGACCTGCAACCCGAAGCCCCCGAGGCCGTCGAGCTACGCGAAGAGGACGTGGATCTGAAAGGCTTCCGCGGCATCACCAAGCAGGAGTACATCCGCTTGCCCCCCGCCGACCGAGCCGTGTGGGACGAGAGAATAGAAGCGGCACACCGAGACGCGACGCGCGACCGCCACGAGGTCCAGGGCGACGGAGTCACCGCGTTAGGCGCCAAGTTCTGGGCCGAGCACAAGCAGAACGAGACCGCTTCCGGGCAAAGCGTGTCCGAGGAGGTTCCTGCCGGCGCGCCACCACCACCACCGATCTCGGCCGTTGCGTCTCCTCCACCGGCGCCAGTCACCGTCTCAACTCAGACGAATCTCTCGCGAGCCACCGCCGTCGAAGTCTCTCTTCAGTCGGCGGATCTTCCCACACGTGCGTCACTGCCTCGGCGCGACGAGCCACCGTGTTCGCAGCCTACGAACTCGCAGCTGCCGCGGGCACGCAGCGATCCTTTGGATGAGTCTTTCGCGCAGGCGCCTGTCTTCCACCGCGACGCCGCGCAGTTCTTCCGCGAGCTCGGCGACGTGCGGCGCTCGTGGGCCGAGCTCGAGCAGCACGCGCGCGCGGCGCCGTTCCGGCACCGGCCACTAGCGCTGCCGTCCGTGGTACGTTCGCCCGCTCGCTCGTTCGTTCGTCGAGAGGGGAAGAAGCAAACGTGCTGATGGATCGCCGTGTTGTGATGATAGGAGCTCCTCGCCGAGGAGGACAACGCGTCAACATCTGCGACATGTGACGTGCGCGCGTTGACGCGGGCCGAGATCCTCGCGGAGCTGCGCGCCGAGCCAGTCGCGGTCGTCGCGCCGCCGCGTGCGCCCGTCGTCGGGAGCGAGCAGCCCGCCATGACGGACGTCCATGCTCTTGATTGAAATTGCGGTTGAGCATTGAAGCATGGGAAGAGCCAATAACTTTCGGTCCACTGAAACGGTACTGTATAGAACCAATTATTGTGGCAGAGAGCAGTGGCAGTGCATCAGTTTTCCAATAGACGATCCAGCCGGAATGCTCTCTTGGGACCTCTTCGCGGCTGCGGACCTTGCTGGAACAGGTGCCGCGCGAGCAGAAAAAGTGTTCTGACAACACGAGTTACTTTTTGTTTTGTTTTTTTCTGTTGATCCATCTCTCTTTCGCGGATGGGGGGAAGATCTCTCCAGAAAAAAACGATCTTCCGCAGGTGCCAGGATCCCAAAAAAACACAGAGCTCCGTCCCCAGGAATCTGTACTCCTCCGCGCTGTGCTAACGTCCGAAAAGTTGGCTTTTCGATCGAACGGTCCCGGTTTCGCCCAATTGTCATGTCGCAAATTAGCCACCTCGCTTTTGATTGGTCGAGACTAGATCCCCTGCGTGGTCCACACTGCGGAACAGTCCAGCAGCGCCGCAGTCCAGCTCGCTGCCCTGTCTCCCGCCGCGGCAAAGCAGGCACCAACGTTGCCAACTGTCGCGAGAGCGCCCGAGTCGGGGATCGTTTCCTCGCTTATTGTTCCGCCAACAAAACGTGTCACAACGCCAACGGCCCAAAGCAACGCCAACACACACAACACCCCGCACACACACCGCACGCCAACGCACGGCGTCCATATCAAAGATCGTACCCCCGTAGACAGGCGGCACCATGGCGCTGCTCGTCGCCGCGCTCTGGTGGCTCGCCGCGCTCTCGCTCGCGGCGCTCGCGCTCTTCGTGGCCGTCGGCGACCGCCTGCTCTCGCTCGCGGCGCAGCGCTTCGCCGCCGACTTCGTGGGCGACAAGTTCTCGCTGCGCTGGTCGCTCGCGGCCGGCGCCTTCGAGCTGCGCGGACTCGCGCTCGGCCGCGCGCTGCTCGTGGTGCTCGAGCCCTACACGGGCGTGCCCATGGACCTCGACTTTGTGCGCCTCGAGCTCTTCCGCTTCGAGCTGCCGTGGCCGCTGCTGGTCGCGCCGAGCGGCCGCGCGCTCGAGTCGACGATCGAGATCTCGGGGCTCCAGCTCGGGCTCAGTGTCAACGAGCCCGAGAAATGGCTCGCGGTGCGCGAAGAGAACCTCGCGCGCTTCCAGCAAGCCATCAAGGACGCCGCGGTCGCGCGCGTCGCCAAGGCCAATTGGTGGACGTCCACGATCGTCCAGAAGCTCCAGGACCTCGCAGCAGCGCGCGCAGCCGTCGCGGCGCCCAAGAAGACCGACCCGCCCTCGGGCGTGACGCCCGCGTGGCAGAAGCTCGTCGACCGCGTCATTGACTCGTTTGCGATCGTGGTCGCGCGCTTTGCGCTAACGATCCGCGACGAGCACTCGAATTCGGGCATCGGCATCGCGCTCGAGCGCTTCGAGATCGGCCGCGCGAGCCCCGAGAGCGAGGCCCCCGAGACGCGTCGCCAGCGCGTCATGCGCGTGGTCGAGTTCTCCATGTTTGTGAACCCGCTGCTGCGCAGCGAGAAGCAGAGCTTCCTGATCCCGCCGGTGAGTCTCAACATCCGCGTGGCCACGCCGCTCGTGCTGCAGAGCTTGCTCTTCGCGTCGATCCCGGAGAAGCGCGTGCTGGAGCTCATGATCGCGTTCCCGAGCGACGTCGTCGTGCAGGTCCGCCCCATGCAGCTCACCAAGCTGCTCAAGCTACTGCGGCCGCTCAATTTCTACTACGACTGGCTCGCGCGGGCCAGCGCCATGGACGAAGCGTCCTGCGTCGAGGTCGTCGGCGCCGAGGCCGACGAGTACGTGCAGCTCTACCGACTGCAGCACGCGTTCGAGAACAACACGGGCTTTGTCGCCAAGCTCATCGCCGGGTTCCGAGAGAAAGAGGAGATCGCCGAGCGCACGGCACGGCTCGCAGCCATTGAGAGCAAGACGCTCGCGAGCCGCTTGCTCTACCTGCGGTCGATCGCGCTGGACTGGGACGTGCCGTCGGGTGGCGCCGCGCTGCCACACACGAGCGGCGCGCTCAAGCGCCGCAAGAACTTGCGCACGTTCATCGCGAGCCCACTGACCAAGTATGTGCCGCAACTCGACGCTCCGCCCATGTTCCACTCGGTCTCACTCGCGCTCAACCTGCCGTCGGTCGAGATGCAGCTCATGGAGAACACCGAGGTCGTGCTGGTCACGATGTTTGCCAACGACATGCACCTCGGCATGGAGTACGTCATGGAGAAGATCCCAGATGACAGCCTGGCGCTCGAGCTCGACTTCAAGATCCGTCGTTTCGGGATGCTCGACGAACGCAACGTGCCGTCGAACGTCTTCCGCCGCTTGCTGGACCAGAACCCAGGTGCCGAGCACCTCCTGGCGGTGCGGATGACACAGGCGGCCGGCGGCCACTTGGGCGTCGACGTTGCGATGGCCGACTTCACGCTGCTCGTGGTGTTCGACCCACTGCTCCATGTTAGCAAGGTGTTCATGCCGGCGCTCGAAGAAGACGAGGCCACCGAGATGCGCTACCTGGCGTACTCGTCGCTCAAGACGCCGCCGTCCCCGGAGCAGCAAGAAGAAGCCATCCCGGTGTACAAGAGCGAAGTGCCGGAAGAATATTCGCCGCTCATGCTCCAGGGTATGTCGATGCGCGCCAACATTTCTATGAATCACTGCGAGATCTGTCTGCTGGGCGACTCGGCCTCGCTCAAGTCGCACGTGCTCGCATTCACGACCGACATGACGATCAAAGTCGTGAGCTCGTCGCGCCACGAAGCCATTGAGATGCAGCTCGAGGACGTCGCGCTGCAGCCGTGCCGCATTGTCATCCTCGAAGACGCGATCGACCTTGAGATCCGCGCCGGCGTACGCACGATCCTCGAGCTCGAAGGCGAAGGCGTTGACTTGTTGCTGGGCTACAAGCTCGTGGTCGGCGACGCCAAGGCTCCTCTGTCGTCGACGTTCTTGATGAAAGACGAGGATGCGCCCAAGAAGTCGGGTGCGAAGCTCTGGAACGTGGCACGCGCCGCTGTCGCGTCCAAGCAGATCGCTGAGGTCGACCATGAGGAAGTGCGCAGGGCAGAAGAGAAGGCCTTGCCGTCGTCGAAGCACGGCGATCGCTTGAAACCCGGCGCTCGCCGTCGCGTGGTCGTCAAGATGTCGGACTTTGCGATGAACATGTCGGCGAACGACCTGGGCGTGCTGATGAGCATTTACGCGGCGCTCGACGCCTCGATGAAGGAGGATGCGGCGATCGTCAAGGCACGTGAGGAGCGTCAGAAGCGCATGGTGGTTGCACGAAAGAAACTCCAGGAACAGCAATTCATGGAGCGCCTCAAGATCGAGTTCCAGACTCGTGACGTCGATGGCGGCGGCACGCTCGACGCCGACGAGATCGCGTCGCTGATCCAGAGCGTCGCCAACTGCGAGAACCTCACCAAGGAAGAGTTTGACGCGACAGTCCGCGAGTTTTTGCTGATCGTGGATCGCGACGGCAGCGGTGACGTCTCGTTTGAAGAGTTTGAGAGCGTGCTGAGCCGCAAGAAGATCGTGTACCACCGCCTGCACCATGGCGTCGTGTCGCTCACGGGCCACGAGTACGTGGATGCGTCGCGTCCGCGTAGCAGCGTGCCGCAGCTCAAGCCTCATGCGACGAGCATGGCGGATATCGGCGAGCTCGCGCGTTTCTGGGACCGCTACGAGCAGCAAGTCGGCGCGACTCGCACGTCGCTGAATGGCATTCCGCCCAAGGTCGTGCAGAAGAAGATGGTTCGTACGTTCAAGAACTACGAGTACGCGCAGGAGGCGTGGCATCGTCTCGTGAACCCGTCGTTGGCCAAGCCCGCAGAGAGGTCGCCGTGGCTGCTCACGAAAGAGATGGACATGGGTAGCCGCGGCAACGTGATCGACCAGTTGCTGTCCAGCTTTGACCGCGAGAACGAGCTGCCAATTGCGCCGACGCAGTCAGCGTACCGACCGGCGCTGCGTATGTTCGTGCAGACCGTGCTCTCGACGTCGTTTGGAGGCTTTTACATCCGCCTTATCGACGAGAACATGGCCAACCGCGACCCGTCGATTGAAATCTCGGCCGAGGACGTCGCTGTCTACGCGAACGGTTCCGCATGGGAAGGCGAGGAGGCAAGGGGTGACGCTGAGATCGAAGTCCTCAGGCGCGCCAAGAAGAACGACTTTGGTGTGGCGAAGGTCAGTTTTGCGATCTACGGCAAGTACTACAACCCCAAGGCCAAGCACGTGGAGCCATTCATGGAATACTTCCCGGGCTCGCTGGACATCCGCAAGGATCCTGACTCGCATATGGAAGTCGTGTTCACATCCGACCGATACTTCCAGCTCAACATCACTCACGCGTTCATGGATGTCGTCAAGATCAACATGGCGACGTTCTCGAGGGTCGAAGCACGCGCCGACCGGGACCGCGCGCACATTAAGGAAGAAGGCGGACTGTTTTGGATGGTGAACGAGACGGGCTCGAACCTCACGTACTCGGTTGTGGCCAAGAAGCACAACAAGGACCGCGTCCAAGTCGAGACCGTGACTGCGGAGGCGACAGTGCCAGCGAACGAAGCCCACGCCTGTATGCTGCTGGCTGGTGATGAGCTCAACGAGGAAATGAACCAGCAGGCGCTCAAGGAGAAGCAGCTTCGCCAGGCGTTCCGAGAAGCTGACGCAGACGGCAGCGGTGAGCTGGACACGAAGGAGGTGCGCGAAGTGCTTATCAAAGTGTTTGAAGAAGAGTACCGCAACCGGAAGCACGACCGCCACTACGGCACTAGTTTCAGTCGTGAGAGCAGCAGCTCGTCGGCGTTTACACGCAGTGAGAGCATCCTTTCGAACGACGCTGAGCTCGACAAGGTTGTTGAAGACTTTATCGCGCTAGCCGATACGGATGGCTCGGGCCAAGTGTCTCTCGAAGAGTTCAAGGTCGCCATTTCCAAGATGCGAGAGAAAGTGGATCGTTTCATCACGCTTGAGATCGAGGGCTTTGAGCCCATCCACAACATTCCTGTCTCATCTATCGGCCACACGCAGGTGTTCGAGCTCACGCCGTACTTCGAAAACGTCGAGACGGAGAAGTCCATCGCGTACTTGTACCAGGAAGGTGTGGCGCTGCTCAACGGCAGCGATGAGCCGTCCCACCAGGAGCTGCAGCGTTCGTACGCGTGCTTCCGTCGCGTCCGCGAGATGGATCCGCACTACGAGTGGATCGACTCGTACTACGGCGAGTGTGTCAAGAAGTACCTGCCTGTGTTGGTTGCTGTCCACGTGAGTGTCGATGGCGTGTACGGACTGCAGGTCAAGGTCACGGGTGCGACATCCATCCGAAACGACACTGCCAAGGCCACGGAGTGTCTGTTTGTGGACGAGTACCACCAGATATCGAGCCACAACCCCGTGCAGCCGACGCTCGGAGAGAACGGCAAGGAGCGGTTCTTCGTGCTGCCTCCGAGAGGCGAAGTGCCCATCCCTCTGGATCTTGTCGGCCGTGGTTTCTTCGCGATCCGTCAGACGGGCGAGACCGAGTGGAGCAACTTCCTTCCGCTTTCGGTTCGCGAGCAACGAATCTTCAAAAGCCTCACGCGCTTTGAGCAGAAGGAGGCCAAGCGTGCGCTGCGCGAGGACTCGTCTCGTCTCTCGCTGTCGTCGTCGCGCATGGTGACCGAGAAGATGGGCAAGGACGTGGCGCTGCCCAACCCGAACGAGTATGTCCCGCCGGGCAAAGAGGTCACGTACCCGTCGACGAGCGTGATTGATAACCAACCGACGCAAGTCATTGAGAAGATCTCGTTCAACAACAGTCTGCTCGGCACGTGGTCGATCGTGATCCAGCCGCAGTTGGTGCTTCAGAACGTGCTGCCGTGCGCTATTGAGTACGCGATCGTCCAAGCGGGCGACTGCCCGGCCGACTCACTGGACGGCAAGGGGGAGTTCCGTATCGGCCGCCAGGATAAGCAAAAGACCAAGGCGGTCACGATGCTGGGTCAGATGGACTACTTCCAGTACGTGAATGAAGTGAACTGTCGTCATCTCGTGATCGAGAGTGGCAAGAGCGTTCAGGTGTTCGGGCTCGATCTCGACAAGCCTGCACTCATGAAAGTACGACTCTGTGCCGATGCGTCAACGCGGGGTGCCAACTGGAGCCCAACGTTCCTTGTGAAGCTGAATGTTAAGCGCGAGTCGTTCAACAACGAGCTGTTCGAAGTGCGCTTCGGCAGTGACAAGGACGACGGCCCAGCTATCGTGGTGGAGCAAAAGTGGGCGCAGAGCTCGGCACGCACCATGAATTTCTACGCGCCGTACTGGATCCAGAACCGTAGCGGGCTCGACTTCCGCTTCCGCTTGTCCAAGGGCGTGCTGTGCACAGCTGAAGCGCATCGCGACTACTTCCACGGCGGCCGCGAGATCCCAATTCTCGCGAACGCGCCGTCAACCAAGGCCATGCTGAGCGTCCGACCGTACCAAGAGACGCCGCGCGCGTTCGAGAGCACGTTCCTGTTGGCACAGGAGACTAAGAAGTACCTGCCGAACTTTGAAAAGGTCGACTGGTCCGAGCCGCAAGATATGTCCGGCGTCGGCACAAAGGGCGAGCTCGCCGCGAGCGACCGATCGTTCGTCGTGGCTTTCGAGGTTCTCGCGGCACCCGGCCAATTCTTCCGCTCCAAGATCGTACGCATCTCGCCGCGCGTGATTGTCGTGAACCGTGTACCGAGACCGCTCCAAGTGACGCCACTGACGCTCGACAAGAAGCTGCGACCAAACACAATGCGCGGCGACGTAACGTCCGCGAACGTTAATCTGCAGCAGGGTGAGTCACTGGTCGCGTACCGCTTCGCTGGCAACGAGAAGCACCACACGGGCTTGCGCATTCGCGACACGTTCCGTGACGAAGCGCTGAAAGAAGTCGGCGAGTGGACTCCTGCCGTGCCGATCAAGGCTGGCGAGGACTACAACGTGTGGACGCGCGGCAGCCTCGGCGACGGACCAGTGTGCAACATTGCGTTCCAGAACGTGGAGGAGACGATCACAGCGGTGATTGAAGACGTGTCGACCACGCCGCGCTACCGCATTGAGAACCGATCGACGCGCCACGCGTTCCGGTACGTGCAGAACGGCGTGAAGAACGCCGAGGAAGTGATCATCAAGCCGCTCGAGTCGCACTCGTTCGTGTGGGACAATCCGCTCTTGCAGGACCGCAAGCTCAAGGTGACGCCGCTCAACTGGAAGATCCCGACGCTCATTGACATCCGCCACATTGGTCCACGCTCGATGCTCACGTCGGACGGCATGTACTCGGAAGTATACATTGACGGATCGACGCGCGTGTTTGCCGTGGGCGACTCGGCTACGTACAACAGCGACCGCCAGCGAGCCGAGCTCCATGACTGGCTGAGCAGCATTCTGATCGACTGCGCGATCCATGGCTTTGGCCTCACGATCGTGGACGCACACCCGCAGGAAGTGATGAACCTGACGTTCGAGAACATGCGTGTCGCGTCGAGTGTGGGCTCTCGGCAGGTTGTGTTCTCACTGCACCACATGCAGATCGACGACATGACACCACACTCTCTCTATCCGGTTGTGCTGGCGCCGCTCGACTCGGGCTTTAACAGCGACAAACGAGAGGGCTGGCTGCCGCAGGACGGCGAACGACCGTTCTTCACGATCTCGTTCGCCTCGGCGGCGACGCAGTCAGGCATCACGATCTTCGAAGACTTTGAGCTCGGGGTCAACTCGATGGCTATGAAGCTCAACCTCGAGTACGTTCTGCAGCTCGCGAACTTGCTCTCAGAGTTTGTGCCGACCACGGACGAGGACATTGTGATCCAGCAGAACGTCGACTACAACCGGTTGCTGCTCACGCTCGAGATCTCCGTGCCGGAGCACGCGACGCTCGGTGGCATGTTATTGTACTTCAAGAAATGGCGCATGACGCCATACGAGTTCCACTTGGTCTTCGACTCGAGCGCCGAGGACCGTGGACAAGGTATCTCGTCGATCTTGGGCAGTACCATTGGAAGTATTGTCGGTGGCATCGCGCACGTGACGCCAGAATTTGATTTTGACGAGATCCTTTACGAGAACCGCTTCTTCTACGAGTACGATCTGATCAGCGCAGTCGTGTGGGACATTGTCTACGCCGTGCTGGGCCAGTGGTACAAGATCGTGGGCTCGGTTGAGCTGCTGGGCGACCCCGTCGGTCTCGCGACCGATATTGTGGACGGCTTTGCACTCGCAGCGCGCCAGTTGAAGCGCGATTTGCGTGGCAAGTCGATGCGCAAGGGCGAGAGCGCGCTCACCATCGCGCAGACGGTCGTCGGTGCGCCTATGCGCTCGATCGGCAAGGTCTCGAACGGTCTCGGCGACCTCGTGAAAAAAGCGACGGACTTTGAGAGTCAGGAAGAGGCTGAGCAGCCGCGTCACGTGCCTGAGGGTCTGCTCCACGGTGGCGTGGTCTTCGGCAAGAGCATCGTGCACGGCGTCAAAGGTTTCGTCAAGGAGCCTGTGCGAGGCGCGAAGAAGGACGGTTTCAAGGGCTTTGCGAAGGGTGTTGGCCGCGGCACGCTGCAGCTCGTGGCCTCGCCGGTTGTGGGCACGCTCGGTGTGGTCGAGAAGCTCTCCATGTCGGTGAGCAACACGACGCACCTATTGGACGCAAGATCGTTCGAAGGTACTCGCCGCCCCGCGCGTGACCTTGGCGCCAGCGCCCTCAAGGATCTGAGCGAGTCGAACGTGATCACGGAGCTCGAGCTCCACGTGCTTTACGCCGATGGCTTGCCGGACAAGGCCAACCCACAGGCGGTTGTGCGCGTTTACAAGCAATCACCGGGCGAACCGGCCCACGATGTGACCAAGTTCAAGAGCTCGACGCTCCACAACACTGGCACGCCCAAGTTCGACCAGTCGTGGCTCATCCCAGTCACATCGCTGGACACGCACATGGAGATCCAGCTCTTCCACAAGCGCAAGCCCGTGCCTAAAAAGTCGCTCGGCTACGTGCGACTCTCGATGGAGGACATCTACCGCGAGTTTGATGGTGTACCGGCCAAGATTCTTGCTGACACGCGGGCCAAGTTGCGTCTGCGTCGCCGCAAGCGTGCGCGTGGCAGTATCCTCAACGAGCTCGCGACCACGACGATGGCCCAGCCGCTCGAAGTGCGCGAGGAGACATGGCGTCGAAGTGTCGTCAACCGCCCGTCGAGCAAGGACTTCATGTCGGACGAACTGGACGACGATCTTGATGAAGAGGAAGCGTTCGACGCCGACCTGCTCAGCAGCTCACGATCGATCACGATCGACCAGCCGCTCGAGATCCGCCCGGTCGGCCTACCGCTCATCGGTGCTTCGAACCCGGACGCCAAGGTCTTTGTGAGCATTCGCTACGTCAACGACATGCGCCGCTACGGCTAACCACAACGAGGAGATAAGCACTTCGTATCTATTCGCAATGCAATTTTTTAGATATTTTGCTTTTTGACCGCCTTTCTCAACCTTTCGTGGCTTCAAGATCATTGACGTGATTGACGAAATCTAGAAAGTCTCACATAACACGTCGCTTCATCTTGCACTCAACACAAGGCTCATACTACGAACGATGGATCTCTCTCCGCCGAGCGAGGACGCTGCACCGAGCAGCGCGATCCGTCGAGGGCTCTTTGGCGCGCTGCAGAAGGTCACGTCGCGTCTCACGAGCGAAGATGCCGAAGATGCGCGCCGTCTCGATGCCGAGTTCGAGCGCCAGTGGCTCGCCGAGTTCGAGCGCCTGCGAACCGAGTACGCTTCGCGGTGGGACACGTGCACGCACGAGGCCGACGACTTTTGCGGACTGCTGCTCCACTCGAGCGACGCGCAGCAGCGCGAGTACTTGCTGCGCGAGTTCCCCACGATCATGGAACCGTGGCGGGACGCCGACCTCTCGGTGCTGCCCACACGCGTCTGGCCAGCTGCGACGATCGCGAACAACGCCAGCGTGGACTACAAGCCAGTCGTCACGGCACCCGAGCCAACGCAGCGTGTTGAGGCGTCGCAGTCGCTGCTCGAGGCCCTCGCAGTGCTACGCACCGAGTGCCACTGGTCCAAGGACGCCGTCCAGGCGTTCACGCTGCGGCTCGAGAAGGAGCAGATCTTTTCATGCGCCGAGCTGCTCGCCTGCATGGCCAAGCGCCGCGGTGCCCACTTCGAGCACAACTTCCAGTCGCTCGAGTACCCGCGACTGTATAAATCCATCATCCGCAAGCTCCAGGCCCAAGCGCAGCGGCTCGAGAAGCGCGACGAAAGCGTGCGCGAGCTGTCCATGGAGCCGCTGCGCGTGAACCCGCAGTAGAAAGAGACTGAGGTGGTGGGATGGATATGTTAAGAAGAAAACTTTGAACGCGGGTGGATCTTGATGAGTCACCACCAAAACCAATGCTAGGAAGTTGTGCGCATGGGATATCCTTGCCCTTCGTGTGGTTGCCGTCGTCAGTCATAGATCTTTGGCTGGTGTTGGGTTTCGTCCGTCGATAGGTAACTGCACTTTCGATGGTCTAGAGTCTCAATATGTGTAGACCTTAGGTTCATAATGAGCGATCAACCATTGACTCATAATACCACAACGTGACTCAGCAACTTCACCTGTGAGATAGCCGACATTGGAAACCTCAGACGCTTGCCCAGACAGCAGAAAATCTCATCGTTGCTGGATATCGACGCATTTTTAAACACGCGTCTCTTCCGTTGCAAGCTGGTAAGCTTGAGGATCACAAATGAAACTACGCTCTTCGATCACTTGAGTAGATGCAGATCGCGAGTGTGAGCGCGAGAGTGGTTAGAGTCGCAGCTGCTTGGAGACTTGACAGAACGGGAAGCAGCTCGCACGTCAGAAACAAACGTGTCGCGACTTGCGACGCGTCCACAAGAACATGTTTACGAAATGGTCGATCTCGTGGATCATTGGGTCCGTTATTACGAGGCAAGGTCCCCGAGGATACTGAGAAGTAGATTGCAGGCAGAAGCGGAGCTTACCATTGCAGCGCCTCTTTGTCGAGAGCTGTGGGATCTTTCACGTGGGATAACGAGAGGATGCTCTAACGCGATCTGACCGCATCAAAGGCCTGCTGGTCGTTACTCTGCAAGCAACGGTACGGTACTGAACGGTTGAAGCTCTAGCCACGGCACTCGGCTGACGTTCGGATTGATGAAGGGTCCAAGTCGACGTACGTTTCGTTTGGGCTCATACGTCCAGTTGAATCTATCAGAAACCGACCTCTGGGACAGGCCGCTGGTGGCTGAGCGACCAGCGGTTGCCGCCCCAGGTCCTCCGGACTTGTGAGAGGCCACTGTCCCCGCCCGAGACGCATGATCTCCATGTGTGATGGATACAGCTACCTGGCCTGGGGATTGAGGTTTCGCCTAGTCTCCGTACTGGATGTTGTTTCACTGCAGAAGACCTATGCGAGTATCTATTGGTATACACGTGTAGAGGGCTTCTGCAGCGAAACCCTCAATTTGTTCGACGTACTGCGAAGTGGTGTTTCTGCGACCGTTAGGATATCGAACAATCGCAGCTCTGGGGCTTCCTACAGTCGATCGCTGCCAGCATTGCGACTCGCCAGTCTGACCCCTCAGAGGGGCGCGCAACCGCCGCAGTGCTCCGAGTCATGTAGACCGTAGTTCTCATTGCGAGATTCCCAACATCGCGAGGAGCAAGAAGTTCAAAGACTCTATCATGGATGCTCCGAACAACCGAACGAGGTGTGATGGAGCTATCTTCAACAACCCCGAGGTGACGGTGGCTGAGAATGGCGACGTGTACCTGAATGGCGTCTTGTGCGTTGTTGATGGGAGTGGGCGTGTCGAGGTTCCGAACCTCAGAGATCACGAACATAAATTCTTCCAAAAGGCTAAACACATTTGCGAACGGATCGGTTCACGCGAGCGCGCATATTATGTGAATCGACTAGCTCTATACACGTATTACTACCACCGTAGGAGAACAATCGAAGAGTTCGAGACTGGAATCTGCGCAGAATTGAAGGACCCTGCCCTCGGCATCGCACCGAATAACGTTCGATGGAGTGACGAACAAGATGGCGAGCCGAATGGTGCGCAAGGTGAACAACCACCAAGCAATGGCAACGCCGATAAAGAAGAAAAAGGCAATAATGGAGATGAAGGTCTCGTCCACCCGGCACCCCCAGTCGCTGATCAAGACGTGAACACCCTCATCTCCAAGCTAATTCAAAGCCTCGCACTCTCGCCAGGCGACCAACTCCAGGTCACTGTCTCGAAAGAAGAAGGTGGCGCACCTCAGGTTGAGGTGTTTGTGCCTCGCAGGCAGTAGGCACTCAGTGCGTTGAGGTTTGCGCCTTCGAATCTCTTGCTTTCACTGCATATCGAGTGCGCGCTGTCGATCTGTCGGTCCCAGGATCTATGACGCGCGCGAGTTTTTCCCATTCCTAATCCATTTTAAGACACCACTACCACCATTTGCATTCCCCTCGGACCTCTCACAGCTCGCTTCCTAGTCGAAAAAGAACGAGATCACACAGAACTTCATCACTCCACTGCGGAAGAAACGGTCCAGTCATTTACATTGGAGTGGGAGCATTACTCCGCTTTCTTCTCTTCGGCCTCTTCCCGGATGCTCTCGATCGTCGCGCGCAGCTTGCGCTCTCCTTCCTCAATGTCCTCCTGTGGTCGCTCGACCACAGGCGGCGGCGCCAACGCACTCGCGACGGCCATCGCGACGGCCGCCGACGCGCCCAAAACCACCAATTTATTGCGTGAGATTGCGGAAAAGAGCCCTCGCGACTTGCTCGCGGCACTCGCGAGCGACGAGGAAGCAGAAGACGACGCAGAAGAGGAGGAGGACGAGGAAGAAGTGGAGGATGGCTTGTACGCGGTCGTGGCCTCAAACTTCATGGTGGGGGATGCGGTCGAGTTGTTCGTGTCGAGTGGTGGAAATGGATCTGACGCCAGTGAGGTCCATTGGCTCGAGGCCGTGGCGATGCGACACCCGACGATCCAGATCTCTGTGTCCGAGGCTGCGACGCTACGCAAGTACGTGACCAAGAAGATCGCATCACGTCACTTCAACATTGCCCAAATTAAATCATTCCACCATACCCAACTTTATTAAAATTTGGGCTTTCTACGTGGTCCACACAATAGCCCAGAAGGTGTCCTCTTAAATCCGTATCGCCCGTCACTGTTACGAGGGAATCTCGGGTCCTGACGCAATCACGGACCATCACTCTGCGGAGCTCCTCAGGGGCCCTCCATTCGATCGAGCTCACTTGCCCTTCCTTCAGTTCTTCTCGTCGCCATGTTCGGAGGGTTCGGCGGCCGCCGCAGCGCGCCGCAAGACGCAGCGCCCGACGCCACCAACGCCAACACGTTGGCGCCGCAGAACAAGGCGCCGCCGGCGAATGCGGCGCCCGGCGGCTACTCGTTCGACCCGTCGGGGCTGGAACGCGCCGCCAAGGCCGCGCGCGAGCTCGAGAACTCGCGCCACGCGAAAGAGGCGTTCAACCTCGCGAAAGAGACCGAGCGCACGAAGCAGATGGAGCAGCAGGCCAAGATCAAGGAGAACGAGGCGCTCTACAAGCAGTACGAGATCGTGCGCGTGCAGAAAGAAGGCGAAGAGCGCCGCAAGACGCTCGAAGAAGAGACGCGGCAGAACCAGCAGCGCGCGCAGTACCAGGACCAGCTCAAGCGCAAGCAGTACGCCGACCAGCTCGCCGCGCAAAAGTACATGAAAGAGCAGGAGCTCAAGAAGCAGGAAGAGATGATCGCGCGCCAGGAGGCCTCGCGCCGCAAGACGCTCGAGTACGAGGCCGAGCTGCGCCAGAAGACCGAGATGGCCAAGGTCGCGGCCGAGGTCGAAGGACGCATCAAGCAGGAGCGACTCAACCACGATCTCCACCTCGAGGAGGCCCGCGTGCGCGCCAAGGAGTACCGGGAGACCGTCATGGAAGGTATCAAGCTCGCCGGTGCGACCATCGGCTCCGGTGTCATGGCCTTTGTGGATGACAAGGAGAAGCTCACGGCCACGGTCGCGTCGCTCACGGCGCTCGCGCTCGGTATCTACACGGCCAAGACCTCGACGAGCGTCGCCGGCAAGTACATCGAGGCGCGTCTAGGCAAGCCCTCGCTCGTGCGCGAGACTTCGCGTCGCTCAGTGGCGCAGGTCGTGGCCAACCCGCTGCCGTCGATCAAGCGCGTGCTGCGTCTGCAGAAGCCGCAGGATGCGCTCGAGGGCGTCGTGCTCGAGCCCAAGCTCGACGAGCGTCTGCGCAGCGTCGCTGTGTCGACCTTCAACACCAAGAAGAACCGCGCGCCCTTCCGCCACCTGCTGCTCCACGGCCCACCGGGTACGGGTAAGACGCTCTTCGCGAAGGCGCTCGCGCGCCACTCAGGTCTCGAGTATGCGATTCTCACGGGTGGTGACGTCGCACCACTGGGCCGCGAAGGTGTCACGGAGATCCATAAGCTCTTCGACTGGGCCTCGCACTCGCGTCGCGGACTGTTGCTCTTCGTGGATGAAGCTGATGCCTTCTTGCAGAAGCGAAGCAACGCCGTCATGAGTGAGGACATGCGTAACGCGCTCAACGCGTTCCTCTACCGTACCGGTGAGGCCAGCGACAAGTTCATGATCGTCTTCGCGTCGAACCAGCCGGAGCAGTTCGATTGGGCCATCAACGATCGTATCGATGAGATGGTCGAGTTCGCGCTGCCGGGCCACGCCGAGCGTGTGCGCATGCTCAAGCAGTACGTGCAGAGCTACCTCGTGGCGCCCAAGAACGCCAAGTCCAAGAAGATTTACGTCGAGGATGACATCACGGACGAAGTCTTCGAGGATGTGGCCACGCGCATCGACGGCTTCTCGGGCCGAGAGATCTCCAAGCTTGTGATCGCGTTCCAGGCCTCAGCTTACGGCTCGGCTACGTCGGTCTTCACCAAGCAGATGCTCGAGGACGTGCTGGCGAACCACCTCACGGCCCACAAGCAGAAGGAGGAGTGGAAGAAGTACACGCACCCGACCGAGAAGACGGCCATCGACGTCGCCGGGCTCGTGCGTGACTGAAGTTCCCAATAGATTAGATAGCTAGTTCCTGGTTCGTGGGCGCTGCGTCTGAGTCTCCACAACACTAACACATCCAACCCAATCCATCCCTTTACATTCTCACAGTTGGGCAAGCTACTCGTAAGATCTACTACGTAGTTGGCAGCGGGGTTTTTGGAGTTGAAGCGGAAGCAAGGTTTTCGAAAAACAGAGCCCCTCGTCTCGTCCCAGTGAGAGAACCTTCTCGACACAGAGCTCTGTGTTCGGCGGGACAGCTCAGCCGAGTCCCGCATTGCAGCTTTTCATCTTTGCCCCACAGATCTCACTCAACATGAAGGTTCGTCATGCCGTCTTCATCCGCCGTTAACCTCTCGTCTCATATTTTCCTCCTCACAGAACGAGAACGCCAGCGACAAGCTCAGCGAAGCCGCCGAGCGTGTCAAGGAGACAGCCCAGCACCAGGCCGAGAAGCTGAAGCAGTCGGCCCAGCACGCCGAGGCCCAGGCAAAGCTGCGTGCTGAAGAAGCTGGCGCGGTGGTCGCTGACAAGGCCGAGCAACTGCGCGCCAAGGCCGGCGAGAAACTCTCGGAGCTGACCAGCGAGGCCAAAGAACGAGCGCACTCGCTCAAGCAGGCGTCAGGGGACAAGGCTGCCGAGCTCTCGGGACGGGCAAAGGAGTCGCTGCACAACACGGCGCTTAGCGGCGCGCGAGTGCTGCGAGACACGTCGGCGAGCGTGGCCGAGCGACTGGACCCTCAGGTTAAGTCGCGCGTGATGCGTAACCGATTCCTCCTGGTCGGTGCCTCGGCCCTGGCGATCTACGGACTCGCGGTCTCAAGATCGAATCGCACGAAGCCGGACGTTGACGTCGGCGGCAAGAACCTGCGTCAATCGGCCGAGCATGGTCAGAACCAGCTCCACGAGGCGGCGAAGGACAGTGGCAAGAGTCTTAGGGAGACGGCAGAGCAGGCGAAGCAACGAGCTCAGACCAAATCCCGTGAGACAGCAGACCGAGCGAAGGACGAAGGGAAGAATCTCCGTGAGTCGGCAGAGCAGGGCAAGGACTCGGCACAGAGTCGAGTTATAGAGATGGGCGAGCGGGCCAAGCACGAAGGCGAGCAGGCGAAGGAGAACGCGCAAGGGAACCTGCGTGAAGCCGCCGAGCGAGCCAAGCAGGAAGCCCGAGCTGGCGCTAAGAACGTGCGTGAGTCGGCGGCGCAGGTCAAGCACACGGCCGAGAAGAAGGTGGAGGGCGCGGTCGAATTCGGCAAAGAGCAAGCCGAAGCCGCCAAGCAGAAGGTCCGCGACGTGGTCGACAAGTAGACTCGCCGTCGTTGAGAACTGCGAATTCCCAACTAACGATTATAATCGCACCGTTTGAAGTCGAAATTCACGATTTGCGTTTTGTTTTTGCCGGTAGTACGCGAGGGAAGAGTTGAGTCGGGTCTGCGATTTATAATCGAGAAGATCCAACTGATCTTGTTGAAGTTGCCTCGAAACGCCTCGTCCCGGTCATGCGCGTGTCGCCGAGTGCGTGAGCCCTGGGTGTCCCAGCGAAGAATCGCTCGGAAGCATAACGCAGCACGCACTGAAGCTGCTCTTGCCACTCCGCGAGTTCGTTCCAAGAGCCCACTTCTCAACGATGGCGGTGCGAGGAGGGTGTTTCTAGTTCCAATCATAATCTAATTCTTCGATTATAATCAGAGCGAGAACATGACCGACAAGATGCGCAACAAGGCCCACGAGACCGTCGAGCACGTGCGCGAGACCGTTGAGGACAAAAGCGAGAACCTCAAGCACAAGGCGGACCACGTCGGCTTCAAAGTGGCCGAGGGCATGCACGAGACCAAGGAAATGGCCAAGGACAAGGCCGCCAAGGCCGGCGAGAAGCTCTCGGAGGCTGCCAGCCACGCCAAGGGCCAGGCCCACAAGATTAAAGACGCAGCTGGCGAGACTGTGGCCGAGACCAAGGCGCGTGCGACGAATGGCACGCGCAAACTCCACACGTCGGCGGCGAGCGAGAGGCTGGGTACGACAGCCAAGCCTCGCGGGATGCGAGGCGGGTGGCTACTCCTTGGCGCGTCAGCCGTGGCGATCTACGGGCTCGCGACCTCACGTTGGGGCCTCCACGGAAAGCACGAGGCAAAGCAGCACGCGCGTGAGGCCACCAACGAGAAGAAGACCAAGTAGACCTCATCGCAGTCCGTCGTTCCTATAATATAATCTCGCAACCCCAAGATCGGACGGGATTCAGTTGCAGTTCAAGATAGACAGAATCTTGGGGTATTCGCTCGCTCGATTTCATCTCGGCGAGGGTAACGGCCTGGCTCGCCGCCACAAGAGATGTTCGTGAAGATCGTGTACATTTTTTTGTTTTTGCAAGCAGCGCGTTGCTTTCGTCTCCATGATCCTACACTCGACGTATACCTCGACCTAGTGGAAATCCTACTTGGCGTCACGTTGGTAGTTGAGGAGCTTCAGTACAAACTCTTGCATCATCCGGTCGCGTTCTTGTTCTGCTTGCAGACGCCGATTCTCCATCACAAGCTCGTGTTCACGTTGACGGGCGGCTTCTTCACGCATGTGCTGGCGCTGGAGCTCGGCTTCCTCGCGTTTGAACTGCATCTTTTGAATTTCAAAATCATACCTCCGATTTTCGTCGCGGTTCAATGTTGAAATCATATTCATCAACGCGTCTGACACTGTCGCGACTTTGTCAGTCTTCGTGAGTTTGCGTCGTTCGAGAGTGTTGGATGGAATCGCGAATGTAGGAGAATCGGATGGAGCGGAAGCATCGGTTGCCGACGACTCTTCGGCGTCGTCATCAGCAGCGCTTTCAAGCTCGTCTATTGCGAGCCGCCTCTGTACCTCACCAGACCTGGCGAGTGCACGAATCTTTGCACCCTTCCTCTGCTTCTCACGCGCGAGGTGCTCGCTCCAGTCGTCCATCTGGCTGATGATCTCGTCGAGCAGCAACTCGCGCTCACGAAACTCCTCCGCCGTCCCCGACTGACGCAGAGACTTGCACTGATCCGCTTTGTACTGAAACACGAGGCTGTTAAAGCGAGTGCGCAGCGCGGGGCCGGACTTCTTCACACCGAACTCTTTTTTCTGAGCGCAGTGGGCGGCGATCGCCTCGAATACTTTCATGACCCCATTCGAGGTTCCTGCCGGTGCTCTCCACGGGCGAAACGCGTTCACAGCTCGAAGCAGCACAACGTCGTCAATCGCAGCAAACTTTTGGCGCATTTTCGGTCGCTTCTGCGCTCGTGCAATGGGCGACGAGACATCATGCGCTGGGGCCAATTCCTCCTGGGCCATGGCGATTTGACCACTGAGCGCGTTTTCTCGAACGAGCGAGTTCGAGTTGGTGCAGCGTCACTAAAGCTCAACTCAAATGTGATGTGTGCGCTTGCGAAAGTTCTGTTTCGAGAGCGCGTGGAGTTGGGTTTCAGATGGCTTATCCTCCCAAAACTTTTAATTTCGTCCTTCAATTATAATTTGTTTTGGGAAGCGCCGAGCACCATCTCTCATCCTCCGTCGCATCAGTTCGTCCACGCGATCTCGGCATCGTCGTTTCGGCTCGTTGTCCTCGCCGCCATGGACAAGCTCCAGGGGCTCTGGCGCTCGGCGCAGCACAAGGCCAAGGTCTCCGCTATCGTATTTAATTTTTCACCCCACGGTCTCCGATATCTCACTATCTTTTCTGGTCGCTGTAGCAATCGTCCGAGCGCGCGGCCGAGACGCTCAAGCAGTCGGCCGACGCCGCTGCGCAGCGCGCCGCGCGCAATTTGCAGCGCAACGCGTCGCATCTGCGCGACGCGGCGGTCGACAGCGCGCAGAAACTGCAGCAGACGACGCAGCGCAAGGCGCGCGAGGCCGCCACGAAGCTCCAGCAGACAACGCAGCACAAGGCGCGCGAGGCCGCGCAGACGCTGCGCACGGGCGTGGCCGAGCGCGCGCAGAAGCTGCAGCGAACGACCGAGCACCGCGCGCTCGAGGCCACGCGGTCGCTGCGCGAGGGCGTCTCGGACAGCGCGCAGAGGCTCCGGCAGCAGTCGGCGACCGTGGTCGAGCGACTTGACCCGCGCGCGCAGTCGCGACGCATCCGCAACCGACTGCTGGCGCTGGGCTTCGCGGCCATCGCGGTCTACGGGTTTGCATCGGCGGCGCCTGATGCGCTGAGTCGGTACGTGATCGAGCGCGCCAAGATGGAGGAAGAAGCGAGGCGGCGAGAAAGCGAGGCAGCAGCAAGGTCAGGGAAGCTGGAATAGAGAGAGAGAATGGGATTTTAGGAGACGGACTGGCGCAGAGGCTTCTTGACCTTGCGCTCGGGCTTGTCGTCGGCTGCCGACGTGGGGCGGCCTTTGCTCGCGGCCTCGTAGAGCAGCTGCCAGCGCGGCTTCTTCTCGGACTCTTTCTGCTTCTCGAGCCGGCGCTTGGTCTTGGCCTCGAGCTTGGCGCGGATCCACGCCAGGTAGTCCTCTTTGATCTATTCGAGAGACACAGCACGATGTCAGCCACGTACAGGATCATTTGACGCCCCCTGTGAGCCCAATCACCTCGGTCCGCCACTGCTTGTAGCCGTGCTCGTCGAATGTCGTGCCCAGCACCCCATCGCCGGCGGCGAGATTGCTGACCACGTCGCCGTCCTCGTCGTCCTTGTCTTCGGCTTCCTCTGCTACCGACCCGATGGACACAGCCCCGCCGCTGCGCCAGCTCTCGCCTGCACGGAGACTGCGCTTGGACTCCTTATGGACCATGAGATCGCGAGACGAGCCTGAGACAAGCTGTCTGGACGATCCGGCGAGACCTGCGTTGAGGCCTAGCTGACTCGCGCCGCGGAGAAGGCTGTGGCTACTGCCGCTCACGAGCTTCTACGGTGGGAGATAGCGGGTAAGGTGATGGCGAGGAATATCCTGGTTGTACAAGACGCACCTTGCTTGAGTACCGACGAAGTCCGGCATTCTCGACGAACAAACGGCGTTGTTGCTAGAATTTTTGATCAGCCAGAAAGCTCAGGAAGAAAAACGAAGAGTAATCTCTCACAATATCGAGGTCGCGAGGATCTTCGATGATGTTGAGGTCTCGTAGCGACTTTTGCGAAGCCTACAAAACCGGTCTCAGCTGTAAGGCTTTGTTATTTTTTTTTCTCCGGCTTACCATGTGACGGGATCCAAGCGATCGACTTGAGGATCCGTATGGATCTGTAGTCACCGAGCTATCGCCCCCCATCGAGTCGCGTGCTGAGTCGACATGCTCGTCGATGAGGTGGGCGTACTCGTCGCTCTCGTCGTGGGGCTCGTTGAGCAGCGACTCTGTGATCTAACCAAACCATAAGATGAATGGCGTCCACGTTCCGACGTATTCACCCACACCTCTTCGAGATCCCGGTAACTAATGACTTTTGGGAGGCTCAGGAACGTACTGAGCTTGCGAACAAGGCGCAGCGCCGCGGCAGCCTCAGGATCGGACCCATTGCTTGAACGGAAGCTGGATTGGCGGAAGCTTGTGGGTCGGCGCATGCTCCCCATGCGATAGATACTCGACGTGTGGCTCCCACGAGGGGAAAGACCGCTTTGACGACTGTCGAAGCTGTCGCTCTTTTCGTCTGCATCGATCTCATCGTCGGTGCGACTGCTGAACGATGCTCCCATATCGTCGTCATCTGCATACTCCTCGGCATCTTCGAACTCGTCGTCGTCGTCTTCATCAGGTAGCACCTCGACAGTGTTGTTGGCGATCTTCAGCAAGGCAACTGTTCGTGTACGCAACAGCATTCGCTCGATATGATCGTCCAGAGTAAGCATTTCACCGCTCTGTTTAAACGTTGGACGTCGACTCTCGGCCTTTGCGTTGGCTCGCTCGTTGTCTTCATCGTCCGTCAGCTCGCCTTCGTACTCGCAATCGCTGTCAGAGTCGACATTGATGTCTTTCTTTGGAGGCTTTGGCGCTCCCTTATAGCCTGGCGCGTAGAATTAGGAAAACACCCCAAGATCCCCACATGGTTTACCAACTACTCCAACGCACGGTAGCGAAGACCATTGACTTGTTCGAGAGCCTTGGCTACACGCTCGTGCTTCTCCGGGTCGTCGACTTCTAGTTGAGTCATTGCGAACTACTTCGATCCACGCCAAGCTTCTCCAACGAGTCAGTCGGACACAAATTTAGCCCTGAAGAAACTGCCAACATCACAATAAAGATTTCGTTGGCACGCTCGGACTGGAGCGAAGCACTGCACGCGGACCAGCAGACTGTGGTCGCGCGCGAGCACTGTGTCTGACATGCTGGAGTGATTTCATTACATCCGAGTCAATCGATCCCTCTGTAGTCAGCGAAAGTGTCGGGATAGCTGCGGTTGACAAACTGCGTTCTAGAGACGTGTTACTACGTGTCGTAGATGGTCGAGGCGGGCGCAAAGGCGCGGCTGCGTCTTTAGTTGGCGAGTGAATGGCCGCAAACTGTTCTGCCCCAGCGCGAAATCGCTCTTCAAGATACATATTTCGTTGTTTCAGTCGCCGGACATCGGCGATTGTGCAGCAGAGCTGATTTTTCGTCCGTTCATCGTTTTCAGGATGATCTTCCGGACAGTCTTGGCCAGTAGTGAGGCTTTGTTGATTCACATCATCGCCAGAAATGTAGAATGGTAGCTGCTGGGCCATCGCCTTGGCTGTTGTCTTGACAGCACGTTCGAGCTCACCCCGAAGGTTGTCACAAGTATCCTTGAGCTGCACACGCTCGACGCGAAAGAGTTTGTTTTTCTGCTTGTGGCGGTACTCCGAGGCAATCATCTTGCGGATTTGTGTCTGTGCTCTCTCGAGCTCCTTTTGTTGCTGCTCGATCTTGGCCTTGTAGTGCTGCAGTAAGTACGGATTCTCGTTAGCTTGAGCTCGTACTTCAACGCTGTTAGCCTCAACTTGGTTCGTTGCTTTGTGTTTACCAGCGCAAGATTTGTTGACCCCGACGCTTGCAGAACTTGTAGAGCGCGTGAGCGCACGCGCGGGTGCCGGTGTTTGTTTGATCTTTTGCATCGCCGTGAAAAGTTTGTTATACTCTTCCTTCATGTCCAAGATCAGCGTCTCACGCTCTTTCAAGGTGCCTCGGGTCCGCAACAACTCGGCTTCTTGTTCTGCTAGCTTCTTCGTCTTATCCTCCAATATCTCGCGGTGCTTCTTAGCATCCTTCTCGAGTTTCGCACAGTATTGCGCTTGTGAGCTCTGCTTCACGCTAGCTAGATGCTGCTGAAGTCGTTGCAGTTCACTTCGAAGCTCCTCGTTCGAGGACTCGAGTTTGATTACTTTGAACTCATAGTCTTGAAGAACTCGCTTCAGGTTTTGCTGCTCCGCCGGCGTCGAACCAAAGAGGCCACTCACGTGACCTTGCCCAGAGTTCGAAGGAGAACCGTTATTGGAACTCCTCATGTGGTCACTACTTCGCACAAGCTCGTCGGTGACACGCTTGCGGTCTCGTGCTAGCACATCATTGGCATGCCTAAGTTCATCAATATCTGCATGCTGCTTGGAAAGTTGGTCTCGCTGCGTATCGCACAGAGCTCGGATTTTATGCAGCTCCTCGTTGAGCATTTCAAGTGAGCGTTTGTACTGCCGTGTCGTGCGGTTATGATCGTCGTGCGTCGCAGAAAGTTGTTGGGCAAGGGCTAGCATCTGCTCTTTGGAAACTTCACACGCTGCTTCCCATTTGTGCACTTCTTCATTTGCATCTCGTGCATTCCTGTCATCACCAAAGTAAACCTGAGCCGTCGCTTCGACACAACACTGTCATCGGGACATCCTTACATCTCGCCTCGTAACTTCAGCTTGGCGATTGTCTGCTGAAGTTCGTGGTGGCGTTGTTCATATGAAGTAAACTGCACACGCAAATGACTGCGCAGTGCGTTAAGTAGTGCGATTGGATCGCCCTCAGCTTTTTTCAGATGCTCTTCCTTCCGTTTGTTCCTCGCAAACAGGTTGTCTTCTTCGTGGGGGCCTTTTGGAGGTGAGTGGCTTGTGGGCAGTGTGACTGTCCTCTCCATAACTTCCATGAAGAAGTCGATGATCGCTGTATCTAGTCTTCCAAGCCGCTTCACTTTGATTTGCGCAGCATTCAGGCGATCTGCGAGGTGCTTAACCTCAGCGCTTGCCGTGACCTCTGACGGCGTCGCCATGGTTTCCTCCTTCCTGAGGTGGGTCACAACGATTTTTCTCCAGAGATGCAGCGACTGACTCAAGGAAGTCCAAGCACAATAATAGAACATAGACGGCAAACTGGCTTTGGGAACGTGCGATTTCGTCTTCTTTTCCTCTCATCTCTGCAGTGGCGGATTTCAGCTAGTTTCTGCGTTGTACGATGGAAACAGTAAGTTGGGGAATTTTTTTGCGATCGCGTAGAACTCATCAAGATTCATGTGACCGTCGCCATTGTCATCGGCTTGTCTGAGGATTGTAGCTGCTTTCTTGCGCACTTGGTCTTCGGTCGTCAGGTGGTTCGCCTTCAGGATGTTCACAAGCTCGTCCTCTGTGATAAAGCCGTTGTGGTCGTCGTCGAATAGCTCAAAGCAGAATTTCACGCGCTGTTGTCGGTCCGTCGACTCCATGAAATTGACAATCCCGAGCAAGATCTCTCGTAAGTCTGCTCCTTCGTCCGGGCTCTGGGCGTCGCTCGTATACAGCGTGAACAACCGACGGTATTCTCCTGTTGGTTCGACTTCGACCAGCATACAGAAGTCCTCAAAGTCAACTAGGTCATCGTCACCCTTGTGCATTGCACGAAACTTCATTGCGATCCGGTTGAGTAGATCGATGTTGGGGTTGTTGTCATCCACGAACCGTTTGAGAAGCCGTTTCTTCTCTTCTTTAATTTCCAGCAAGCGAGCTTTGACCTCGGGTGTGAGTTCTTTAGTGACCAACTTAACGTCTACGCCGTCTTGGCCCTCATCGTCATTCTTCGCGGTTGCAAAGTCCGGGCTTGAAGGATCAGGATGAATTACCAAGCGGCGAAACTCATCAAAGCTGACTTGGCCGTCGCCGTCCAAATCGCACAGCTTGATCATTTCGTCGATCTCTTCATCTGTGATCAACTCGCCCATACAAATCAGTAAGTGTCGGAGTTCCGCGGCGCCAATAAAGTTGTTCTTGTCCAGGTCAAGAAATCGGAAAGCTCCGAGGATCTCTTCTTCACTGAACTCGCTGTCACTAATCGTGCATGAAACCGTTGTGAGTAGAATGCAAAATTTGCAGTAGGCAAGAAACATACTTTTCGACGACAGCTTTCGTCTTTGTTGGCGCTGAAATGGCGCTGGCCTTGGATCCCACTGTTGATGGAGCAGTGGGTGTCGGCGCCACATCTTCGTTTGGCAAAGGTTGCCCGGTTGTCTCTTTTGTCCGACGCTCTTTATCCGTGAACTTGTCCATTCCAATCTGATGTTGTGGGTACGCCACTCCAGAAGGCCCAACGAAGCTCATCTCGAGATGTAGTTCCCCTGCGGGGTCCTTATTGCCAAATTTGCCTTTGACCCAGAGCTTGAGCCAGTCATCAATGTATCCGTACCGAAAAATAGGCAGCAGCGATACAGTTGTCGATCCGATGAGGTCATCATTGCCGATCTTGTCTGCGTCCCAGACTTCGACGATCATGTTGTACTGGTCTACGATCTCGAATGTGAAGATTTCGTCCTCCCATTCAGGCTCTCGGCCCCCGTCTGTGTCAGTTTTGGTCTTTTTGATCGCCTTCGTCGATTTGCCCTCGACAGTAAACTTGACGTATGGGTCTTGCCGTCCAATGGCATCGACACTTCTCAATTGGCGTCCGGCGAAACACTGTATCGTGAGTAGACCAGCTGGGAAAAACTCAATCTTGACGACCACGTCACCGGCGTTCTGGCCACTGTTCTTGAGAGTGATCGCATGCTCTTGCTGACCAGGTTGCTGCATAAAGTGAAGAACGGAGAATTGCGCCTCACCTATCAAATCGTCACTGCCAATGTCCTCGTCGAAGACACTGAGCTGCATTTTGTTAACCCAGAGGTCCTCTGTGATCCAAAAGAGTAGTTCTTCCTCTCCAAAGTACGGATTTCGCCCGCCTTTTTGAATAGTCCTCCCTCGCTTTGAGAACTGACCGATCGATAGCTTGCAGTACGGGTCCTGCTTACCGATGAGCTCCATGCTCTTTAAATTTCGTCCTTCGAGTAATACCACGCTAATCATTCCGACCAAGGCGATGTCAAGCTTGATCTCGACCTCGAGTTCACCACACGAGTCGACACCTTTTAGAGAAAGCGGTAGGATCTCTGTATGAGGTTTGCCATCAAAGAACCGGAGCGCAGAAAACCGTACTTCTCCAATCAACTCGTCCGATAGCAGGTTTTCATCATAAAGCTCGAGTTTGATGGGCACATCGCCGTCGTGGATGAGTGTTTCAGGCTTCACGATATCGGCTCCTACAACCTCCTCGTGGAAAATGACGGTTGAAGAACACTTCTTCAATGTCTTGCTCTTCAGCTCGAGCATCGACAATGGGTGAGTTCCTATTTGAATTTTCACGTAAGGATCAGCAGAGAACTTCTTCTCTGTACCCCCTTTTTTCTTCAGACCTCGAGCTTCGACAAGCTTGAAATTGATACGACCACGCTTCAGCATCTTCTCGATGCCATGCTTCGACAGAGTCTTTGTCTCCGTTTCATCTCCACCAGGGTCTGATTTTATTGGCGGGGGCTCTTTTGGCGGTTGCGGAGGTGGACCAGGAGGTGGCGCAGGGGGTGCTCCCGGGGGAGGACCTGGAAGTCCATTCTTTTTCTTTGGAGGTGGTCCAGAAGGCGGTCCAGGTGGAGCACCCGAGGGAGGTCTTGGTGGCGGTGGACCTGACGGAGGACCTGGGATCCCTCTTGGTGGGGGACCGCTCGGCGGTCCTGGGATTGGCTTTGTCGGTGAAGTCGCTTCGCTTGGCTCCGACTTAGGTGGTGGGGGAGCTCGAGGAGGGGGTGGAACACCGTTTGGTCTTGGAGGAGGTGGAACAGACGGCCGTGTCGACGGTGGTACCGCTGGCTCAGCTGGAGGTGGAGCACTTGGGCGTGGGGGTGGAGGGGCTGCAGGCCGTGGCATGACAGAAGAATCTCCAGGTGAAGGAAATGACCCTGACGGTCGAACGGGTGGTGGGCCGCTTGGCCTTGGAGGTGGAGGCGCACGTGGTGGCGGCGGTGGTGGCATAGTCTCCGTCGTTTATCACGATGCCAAACTCCTTGGAGGATCGCGTCGCTTCGAGTGCGGTGCCATGAGCTTGTTCGATTTTTGCTGGAAGCGGCCTTGAACGTGGTGGAGCCGCCACTAAAAATACTGGATCAATCTTGACACGCTTCGCTTTCGCTCTGACCCACATATCGCTCGGAGCGGACTTGCAAGTGCGAGATAGGTGACCATGACCGGACAAGTGCTCCAAGAATCTCCGCTGCGATTCAACATGTCCTACTCAATGGACACCTTTTCAGAATGCTCGTCTGTGGCAGTGGGTCGCAGTACTCCTACTCGCGCCATTGTCGCTCCGTCAACATCGGTTGCTTTCAACACTCGTATGGACGAGGAACTATTTCGCGACCTGTTTGGACCAGAAGCCGATTCCGAGCAGCGTGATTCGGCTCCAGATCTTCGCTCACCACGATCCATCAAGAACACCAAATCTATCACGCCGAATAAGCCCATAATCTGGAGCACTGGCGCGACGATGACGACTCCGTTTGCTCCAACCTCCAAACTGACACTACCTCCCACTTTGCGGCGAAACCAAGTACCGACCCCATCCTTCAGCTTGCCCGCACCATATCAAGATGCTGCCGAGTTGTTAACTGCGAGACCTTCATCGATGAGCGACAAGGAAAAAACGCCTGAACTATTGGGACTCTCTTGTGTGCCTGAGATTGATGAAGACAACATGGACGATGCCCACGAGAGCCAAAAACGAGTAAACTGGAGAGCAGACAAGGTTTCACGTCGAGTTGTCGAGCCTGCAAGCCCAGGGCTAACCCTAAAGAGACATAGCCCACCGTCTATTCAAAACGAAACCCTCACGTTTCTTGAGAAGCTCGACCTGAACCAACTCCTAGCTCAACCACGACCCGATGTCACCACGTTTCTTCCGGGAAATAACCAGTTTTCTCACTCTTTTCATGACTGTCGATCAGAGGAAGGCAACGAGCACCGAGGAGCCCTACGGCACGTTGCTTCAAACTCTACTCCACAAAAGTCAGCGAGGAAGTCATCTGGCCGGCGAGATCTACTCAATCCGCTACCGGAGAATGCATCACGGTTGGTACACATGGCTGAAACGTACGGAACAACAGCAGCGTGGCCAAGGAAAGCTCGAAAAGAAACTCTAGAACGATTATCAAACCCTATCTCTGGCCATACGTCAACTCTTCAAGCGTTATCCCCTGAGTCTCGCAAAAAACGAGAGGCTGACCTGGGCGAGTGGACAAAATCACCTGGCAAAAAACTCTCTGCCAAAGAAACTAAGAGCTTGATCGACCGCCTGGCTGACGCCTCGAACGTTTACGAAGCTGTCGTGACTGCCACTAGAAATGGAAGAACCAAGAGTTTGGTGAAAGGCAAGAATTTGACAGCAGCAAGGATGGCATCACGCAGTAATCAAGATGAAGGCATCAAATCTTCGAATATTGATAAGAAGCGCAGACAAACGTCCAACTTGAGCCATCGGAAAGCGATGATGAAAGAGAAGCTTGCAGGGCGAGGCAAAATGAAGACTGAGCAAATATCATTCGCAACATCGACGTTTCTTACGCAGCACGAAGATGATGAGGCAAAACTGGCCACGAGTGCTGGAAGTTGGTCAGGTCGCCCAGGAGTTGCTCCCCAGCGCCCGAGCGATAGGAAACCAGCAAATCGGCTTCAGCATATTCCGCAACGTCCGACGCTCCCTTCATCAGTGAGAGCCCGCATTGCTTCGTCATGCGTGACTCCATCCAAACAAGCAGTACCATCAAATTCAAGGAAACAAACCAATGCGCGGGTGTCCAGCACGAAACCAAAGTCGGCTATTGTCGGGGACAAGACTCCCCCAAAAACTAAAGTCCCAACTTGTGCCGGCAAAAAATTCCCGGAGCGAGTGAAAAATATTGTTCAGCCCCAAAAGCCAGCGGCCTTGTCATCAACGAGTGCAAGCCGCCAGGTATTGGGTACACTCTCTGGGCCCGCAAAAAGCACTTCACGCAGGCTCCGAAAGGAGAGCAATGTTGAATCCTGTAACGTTTTGACGTCTCAAAACTCCACTCCAAAAAGCCTGCTACCACGGATCCAGAAGCCGACTTCACCTTTGAAAAAGCGGAATCCTGCTCCAGTCAGTCGACGATTCCGTAATATCCAAGGCGGTGAGTGAAACTTTGCGGGTAGTCGGACTCTTGACTCAGCACAACTACCCTCGAGTCGTAAATATAGGATCTGATGGGATGTCGAGGATCTATTCATTGCCTCTGTGTGTCGTTTTTCTTCCAGAAGTCTGTTCCTGTCGCTACCAAGAGTCGCACCGCTCGAGGCTCATTTGCGAACTCTCGAAGCGATCCTTCCTTTCCAATATCTTATATGGACTCGGGACTAGTGACCAGCGAGCGCGGACCCTATCGACGTGGGACCGTGGTCATGTCCACGGCACCGATTCCAAGCCAGTCTCTTGGTCCGAGCGTAACTTGCCGACAGTGCCGAATCCAGATTCCATTGGACGAGATGGAGAGCCATGAGTGCGATCCGAAAGATGTGAAAGTTGCAACTCACTCTCCTCGCGCTTCAACAACTGTACTACAGGAGGCCGCTTCGAGGGCAATTTCATTTCTCGATTCTTTCTTGGATACCTCTGCGCCGTCACAGAAAACCAGCGAGGAGACTTCTCTTGGGTATGCGACCAGCAAAGACAAGCCGTTCATCCGGGGTGTTGAGCCAGTGCATAGTGCGTTCAGCGTGACAACGTCGGCAAAACCGTATGCAGTTGATGACACTCCACTGATCTCACATCGCTACGAAAGCCTTCCTCAACTTCATTCACCCACGTCTCAGTCTGCTCACTCGGAATCAAGCGGACCAGACCTCCCTTCATCTCCACCAAACCATCTCGCTCGCCTGGGTCGGTCTTCTTCGGTTGCCTCCTACACGCCAACAACGATACCCGCGACTGCACCGAGCAGCTCGTCTCATCCGCAAGGCTCACAACCTCGTCGTTATTCGAACTCGGAGACCTCAACTGTTCCGATTCAATGCCGCGTTCGTGGGGTGCGCCTCAACAAAGAGAAAATTGCGCTCTACTCGGTCGTATCGAACATCTTCAACCAGTACGATAATCGCCCAGCAGTCCACGGAACGGCCATAGCCACGCCGAGAGAAGTCATTGTCGAACGCAGATACCGAGAGTTTTACGCATTTGCTTTAACAGTCTACGCGATGTTCCCGTCGAAAGATCTTTGGTCACGTCTTCCTCCGAAGACGTTGTGCCTTCCCACCAGCCGCAACCAGAGTGGCGGCTTCTTGCTTCGTCGCAAGAATGGATTGGATGACTTTATTCGGAAAACTCTCGAGCTAATAGACTTGGGTTCAAGCGCACAGGGCTCAATCGGACAATGGTATCTCGTGCGCAAGTTTCTGAACCTTCCACCTAATGTGGCCAGTGCGACCCAGCCGACAAAAGATCGGAATCTGGTAGCTGCGATGCAAGAGCTTACGAAGCATGCTCGCCAAATGATCGGATGGGTCACCGTGGGAAGAGCTGATGAGCACGATACTACGTATGAAAAAATTAGCGACGGCTTTCACATGGTCAAGCGTGTCAAGACGTGCCCGTTCCCAGCAAGAGCCGTCTTTGATCGTATAACGAAGAGAGATTGTGGCAACTTCGCCAAGTCTGTAACCCCAAATCAGCGCAATGGAGAAGATGACGAAAACGCATCTTCTCAACCGGAGAAGAAAGCGTTCATTAACCCTCTCGTCGAGAGTGTCGAAGTTTTGCACAGGGAAAACCGCCAGACCTGGACTGAGCGTGTTGTCCTCAAGGTAGGGCGAGAAAATCACGCAACTTAGCGCACAATCGTCTGATAACGTTTCTTTCAGGGAGGATGGGGAAGGCGGAACACGGAGATGCTGAATCTGAAGACTTGGAGGTACGCCATCCGATTACCAGCATCAATAGATTTGTGGTCTGACGATAGCGTTCTAGAGTGGACGATAGCGGCAGCATCATTATCGTAATGATTCCCGCTGAGGACTCGGACTGGATCACGCCAGTATCGGAACCACAACGAAACACTCGAGTGGACTGCATTCTTGGTGGCTGGATTATCTCACCAATATCTGGCGAGGACACATGCTCGGTAACGTGGATCATGCAGGCCAACTTTGGTGAGTGCGACCCTCGCAACGAATTCACAGGCTCACAGGGCTTCAGCACTACCTTCGTCGCCCGCTCATGCCTCCTCGCGTGGGCCGATGAACTCACACATCTTGTCACTTCCCTGGAAACGACTTACGATCCTGTTTACTACCGAAACCTTGGACCACTTTTGTCTGGAGATAGTTTTCACAAGCTCAAACTCGAACGTCGAGACACTACAAGTGGCAGCCCTCTCGAAGATCCTCGAGTCTACATCCTTGCACACGATTTGGAGCCGTCAATGTGCCTGCTAATTCATAAAAGCACTAACACGAACGCGCTCGTATTCAGAACCAACCACCGCCGCACCAGTGACAAACAGAAGCACCTTGATTTGGACGTTACGACTCCTCTCAAAGCCGAGTGGATCATGTTTGAAAAGGCGGGTAATCCACGGCAGGATTTATCAGTGATCGAGAAGTCGACAACGTACCCATTCTCAACCCGCAATATCGGTCCAAACGTGTTCCATTTCAGTCTCGAGTTGCTTCGCCGAGATTGCGTGCTGCGCTACGATCCCGTGAACGGATATGGTCTGTTCACGACAATCAACGGTAAACCCAACATCCTGCTCAAGCGCGTGTATCTCAGCTACAGCAAACCAACCTCTCGCATCGCCTTCTCATCAAAACTTGAGGAAATTCAACTGTTTGGAAAGAGCGAGGTGGAAATCATTTCTGCGTGATTGACGACAGAAGGGACTCGTGTTGCGTAGTTGACAAAGGAATGCATGATAATCGAACATCTTTGTAAAACACTCCACGTTAAAAAATTCTTACAAGTTGCGCATCTTCTCCTCCAAGCTTGCAGCCCAGGTATCATAGTTTTCAAGAATCGATTTTGACTGAGAACTGAGAGACTCCTACTCAATTAATAAGTGATGATGAAAGGCGGTGGTTGCTAAGGAGCAAGTATAGAAAAATCATACCTGCTCCAGCTCCGAATCCAATGAACGAGCGACGCCATCTCCTGCCACTATAGCATTAGCAAGCGAAATGCCGTTGCGACCTTCACTAATTGGGACTTTACTGTTTGACCCAATCGCATCATGCGAAGATGGGTTTGAATTAGACGACTTCAAAATCTCACCGACAGAACGCGGTTGGCGCTCTGCTGTTTGTTGCTGCTTAACAGATCCGCGCTGGAACACGCCAGAGGACATCAGCACTCGATAGTCACGCTTCGAGAATCTTCTAGCCGCTCATCACCAACCTCGCTGAACGAGTTACTCGAACCCTGAGAACCGAGAAGAGACTTGCGTCGCTCACTTGGGCGACGTTTCTTTTCATCAACAGGTGTGCTGCCTGCACTGGTGCTTAGCCTGTCGAAGATATTGCTGGCGGATCGTTTTGGTGACAAGCTCCCTGGTGCACCTGAGATCTCAGGGCGAAACGTGCATGCCTCCAACTCTAGTTGTGCCTTCAAACGTTCCCGTTCATCAGCAATCTGGTTCTTGTCGATACTGAGGAGGCGCTCCCAAATGGGTGTGGTTGTATCGTTCTTGCTGCCAACGGATGGCGGGACTTCTATCTGGGGGCGGAATGTGCACTCTTCCATTTCCTTCTGTACCTTCAGTTCTTCGCTCATCTCGATCTTCTCCTTCACACGATCCTTGTCTTGGTATAGACGCTGGGGGCAGAATAGCGTAAGTGCAGGTTTATTGGAGGTCAGCTTATCGATCAAGTACCTCAAAAATGCTACTCTTTCCCGTGCTCCCACCCTCATTGCTTCCTTTGGACTTCACGCTATCAGGCGCATCTGACACTTGTGGCTGTAAACACGCGGATTAATCAGCAGGACATACAATTTTGAATTGTTACATTTGGTCTCACCTTGAAAGAGAAGCGCTTCTTTTCCTCCTCGATCTTCTTTTGCTCTCGCTCAGCAGCCACCCTCTTCAAGTATTCCTTATCAAACAAACGCTCATGAAACGGCTTTGTCGAGGCCTTCAGGCTTGCAGTAGTTGCGGAAACTCTAGGTTGGAACGTAGTTTTGGCCTTTTCTTGCTCTTCTCGCTCCTGCTTCAGTTTGGCGATTCGTTCGGCGCGCTGCTGTCCAGCTTGATACAAGCGATCGAAAATCTTATTGTCTCCATCAGCAGGCCTCGTCTTCTTGACTGGCTTGGGCTTTGATAACTGTTCCGCCTCCATCTTCTTCTGCTCGATCTCAAGTCGCCTTTGCTTGACGAGTTCTGGATCATAGAGGGGTCGACTCTTTACTGGTGACTTCGTTGTGTTGATCTTGGGCTTGAAGGTCAACTCTTCTTCGCCCTGCTCCTGCTTCTTTCGCTCTTCACGTTTAGCCTGAATTTCCTGGGCGTTCTTGTACAAGTTCTCGTACCGAGGTTTATCCGTTGAAGACGTGACTTTCTTCGCTTTGTTCGTGATTTGCGGTTTAAAGGTACATTGCTCCTTCTCCAATTTCTCCCGCAGCTCCTCTTTCTTACGCTGAGCCTCCTTTGCTCTCTCGTGAAGCATTGTAAAGCGGTCAGACGCGTCGGTCTTGTCCAGCTTCTTCGACTTCGGGTTGACTTGAGGTGTAAACGAGAATTCACCCTCACGAAGCGCCTTCTTCTCTTCAAGTCGCCGCTTTGACTCCATTGCCTGTTCATATAATCGATTTCCAGCAGCATCAATCTCCGAAGCACTTAGTTTTTTCTTGGCAGGCTTGGCCTCCGTCTCGGGGGTTGTCACCGATGGAGAAGGTGGTTTAGGACTGGTCCCAGTGGTTCGTGGTGACGATCCAGTAGTTGGACTCTGGGCTGGCGCTTTCGGGGGTGTCTTCGTCGGGATTTTCTTCGTCACGGTGGGATTGCTCACTGGACGTTGCAATGTGGGAGTCTTTGTCACGGCAGTTTTCGAGACTGCCGACTGCGTCGATCTAGCTGTTGCAGCTGATAGAGAAGTTCGAGCGACGGGAGGAGTCGTAGTCTTTGAGACTGTGGTGGTTGTTGCCCTAGCGGTAGGACTCGCTGTTGGAGCTGATGGAGAAGTACGAGCGGCGGGAGGAGTCGTAATCTTAGGGGCTTTGGTCGCAGTTGCCCTTGAAGTAGGACTAGCTCGCACAGGAGGCTTCACCGGAGTAGTTGCCGTGGGGGTCTTTAAGACCCGCGATCTGCTTGCTGAAGCACCAGTAGGCAACGTTGATGAAATCGACGACTTCTTCGGAGGCGGTGTCAGTTTCGTCCCTACGGAGTCTGCGGGTGGGCTTGATGGAACGGAATCAGGACCAGGAGATGTCGGTGTAGAAGTATCTGGCGAATCGAGAGTAACGCCTTCCACATCGCTCTTCTCCTTAACTTCAGACCCCACATCACAGACGAGATCGCTATCCGATGTCGCTGCAGAAACTTCAGAAGCAACTAGAGTCGTGTCGACGGTGATATTGGAGAAGGTAGTGACATGTGACTCCACGTGCGCTTCAATCGTTTCGACAATCGATGCATCGATAGTGGGTTCAACTACAGGATCAGCCACCGGTTCCATCTCAGCATCTGTGACCACAGGCTCAACAACATCGGCTGTTTCAGGCTCGACAACAGGGGTGACTGGCTCATCGAAATCGCTGCTAGCGGGGACAATGCCATTCGCGACGGACTCAAGCTCAGGTGCATCGACAAACACGGCAGAAGACTCCACCACTGTCTGGTCGACGAACACGGCGGGAGCCTCCACCACATCCTCTGCCGAAGGAGTATGTTCATCGTCAAACTCTGCTGCCACCTCTGCGACGATCGGATCGGCTGTGACTTCTGCAATCGGCTCTGGAAGTAAAATATCTTCAACACCAGAGGCAGAGTAAGATTCAGGAGTGTCAGATGGGATTGCGATGGGTTCGTCAGCTGCGGCGACGACCGCGTCGTGGATCTCAACTGATCCAACATGCGCGACTGACTCAACTGCAAGCAGTTCCAGTGATGCCGAAGCGACGGATTCTTGAATCTCGGTTTCGTCACTACGGAGTAGGGTGGCAGACTCCGACGCGACATATTCCGCAGCAATCGTTTCTTCCGTAACAGAATGAATCAGCTCGGTCGTTAAGACAACTTCAACTTGGGGAAGCAACGGCTGCTCTGGCACAGGCGCAATCTCCACTGTCTCGAAAGTCGCGACTAGTTCTGGTGTCTCGAATGGTTCTGGTGTCGCGACTGGCTCTGGTGTCGCAACTGGTTCTGGTGTCGCGACTGGCTCGGGTGCCGTCACAGTCGACTCTGAAATCGCATCAACTTCAACATGAGCGACCGTGGCCTGCTCCGCGACAACTGCAGCCACCACAGGCTCAGGCACTGGAGCCGTCTCCACCGCCACTGGCGCGTCAAACAACTCGGTGAGCTCATTCGATGCTGACAACACTGGCGCCGGCGGTGGGAGAGCCTCCGACGTGTTGTCGTTCACGATGTCGTTGAACGCGTCAAACGGCGACCCCGACGACACGGCCGCCGGCGAAGGCAGGTCCAGCAGCGATGCGCCCCCGTCGCTCGCCTTGCTGGCGATGTCATCAAACGGCGATCCAGCCGACACGGGCGGCGGCGGCGGCGGCGCGCGCGTCGGCGTCGACGTCGGCGTTTGTTCAAACGCGTCCGGGGCAGCAGCGCCCAGCGCGTCGTCCTCGTCGCCGGGGGTCACGGGCGACGACTCGCTCGAGCCGTTGTCCGCGAGCTCCTCGGCAGGCACGTCCTCGATCGTGAGGCTCGCGCGCGCCGAGTTTTGCTTCTTGTTCTTCTTCTTTTTCTTCTTCTTGGAGCTCGCGGCCGACGGCGTCGCAGCTTCCCCGTTGCCGTTCGCAGCGAGCGGCGGCTCGTTCGACGCGCCGTTCTTGCCCGGAGACGCTGCGCCACTGTCGCGCGAGTCCGGCGCGTCGCTCGGCGGCGTGGCCGCCGTGAGGTTCACCATGTTTCCCTTTCCCCGCGCGCGCGCGACTTGCGATGTGGGGAAATATAACGGAGCGACTTTGGGCGCCGCTTTGCACGTCGTAAAAACCTTGAAAACGAGGTGATTTCCCAGGTGGGCGGCGACGACCCGACAAAGTGCGAATTGAAGCAAACGGAGAATGAAGTGTGCACCCATCTCCCTTCCAGTCAAAGATCCATTCAGCGCCGAGTGTCGGCGACGAGACTTCTTTCGGTCCAGTGGCCATTTGGCGTGGACATCGGTCGCTACACTGCAGTTCATGGGGGTTGCTGTTGCATGTACTGTATTAGTGGCCAATGGAGTCGAGGGGCGGAAGATGCCCGGGGGATGCGCCTCGCGGCAGTCCAGTTGCGTGGTGAGAACAGCGTGGAGCCAATCAAAGCGCGATCGAGTCATCGCATTGACGAGTCGATGGCAGGGTTTACTGTACCGTACGGTATCGCACGAGGTGAAGGCTGCGAAGAGTTGCGACAAGAGCCCACGAGCCTGGCTGCGACGAAGTCGCCGTCGTTGGACTGGGATACTGGATTACGATACGGCCATGCGTACGTGGAGTTTGCCGCAGGCATCGCCTGTGACGAGGATCGTATTGTCTGCACTCAGCGCGATGGTCGTGACGAAGAAGGCGTGGCCGTGGATCGTGTGGGTCGGATGCACGACAGGATCTGGGTGGTGGTGGAGAGAAGTGACCGCAGATCGGAGATCCCACACGTGGATATCGCCTCTGTCGTCGGCTCCGTACAGAAAACGCTGTTCGCTGCAAAGCAGTCCAGGCGCAACTAAAGCGGCCGACGCTTGGTCGACTTCTCGTTGCTGGTGCTTCAAAGCTTCAAACGACGCAACACCCTGCAAAAGAATGGGTTAGTGTCCTGGCAAGAACGTATGGTGTGGTGACAAGGATCCTCCCACCCTTCGTGACTCAAGATCCCATAGCTTGTGAGTAAGATCCGTCGCAGACGTGAGCAACGCAGACCGAATGGATATGGCGCGAGCACGCAGAAGACGTGAGTTTGTCTGTTAACAGAATCAAAGTCAGCGTGTGGTACCAGTCCGCCAACGAAGGAAACATACCCCGTGAGGCGAGAAGCTTTGAACGTAGCGTTTCCGAAACTCGTCAAACTCAGTGGCTCTACTATTCGGTGGCCCTTTCACACGATGCCTCATGAGCTCTTTCTGTTGGATACAGAACGTCAGCGTCGTCATGGCAGAATGGGGCATGGTATCTGGTGCATACCTCTAATGTGTTCGAGATGGACGACCACGCAAGTTCATGCAGATCGGGGAAGAATCCCCCTAATGCGACCTGAGTCGGTGTGCATCTTCCAGCATCTCCAAGCTGTGCGGACAGAGCGCGTTGAAAGTGGAGATAGTGTGGCTGCGCAATGAGATCCCAAACTGAGATGCAGTCTACATTTGCAAACGCAAAGCAAACAGTCAGAACCTCTGTAGACCCATGACGAAGGAAATGTTTGCAGAGTGAACCTTCGTGAGCCACTTGGATTAGTGACGGATCGGAGTCGAGAAAAGAGACGTCCGTGCATGGTTCTCCAACCTGTGAGAAGGTGTGAACTAGGTGAGCTCCAGTTTTCGACATCGACATGTATACAGTAGCGTCTCACAGGAATAGTCATCAAGGGAATTGGAATGTTCTTCAGCCAGAGTGCGACGACACCGTCGAGTCCAGTTGATGCAATGAGGGTCTGACTAGAGTCCGACGTAATCGCCATGACGCAGCTGGAGTGAAAGAGAAACTCCTGTTTGCATTGCGCTTTGCTATTGACAGAAAGAACATGATTCCAGGTCCACACTTTCCCATTCGAGAAGTGCTGTACCTCTCTCTGATCGCTACTTCTTGGACATCCCATAAGCGCACGGCGCCATCGTCCCCTTCCACCGGAGTTTAGACACAAACTGCATCCAGACAGAGCGTTTGGGTGACACATACCCCCTGTCAACAGCAGTGTTGTTCCCTTGAGATAATGCATGCTAGCATATTGCAATGATCAGCGCAGCAGCAGCGTAGCACTATTTTTTCGCGAACTTACCAGTTGATGCTACCACGATGGGCTCCGCGACATCTCACATCCGGGCGAATGCGCAGACGCTGTGTGGCGGCATCATCTTCCACTTCACTTTCGAGCTTGGTGCACACATCCGAAACTGTCATGAGGAAGAAAGAGAGGTTGCCCACGGCGTCACCGGAGACGAGGCGGAAGTCTTTGCCTCCGTCGCGCACTCGAAGCCGTGGGGTGGTGCCCGCGACGACCGCGCAGCACGCGACACGACTCACATGCGCATGCAGCTCCAGCGGCACCGCGCGTCGCAGGCGCTCGTGCAGTAGCGCCGTGTCGAGCGGCCTGTCCGTCGGCAGCAGCCCTCGCGGTCTCCGCCGACGCCGATCCATTCCTCTTCTCCCCAACATCGATCTTCCCGCCAAAAACTCAGTTTTCAACCGGTAAAATACTAGTATATCGGTACGTTACCGGTTTCATAAGTTTCCCTTTTCAAACTTCTCGACGGCGGGGAAATGGAAGACAAGTTGGTGATGGAAGGGAAACGCGAGGACGGCGACGACGCGAGCGACGGCGTCGAGCAGTACCGTGAGTTCATCGTCGACGGCGAGTTCTACCAGGCGCTGGATCTCGGGCGGCGGCTGCTGCAGCTCGAAGGTCCGCGCGCGCGTCGCAACGAGGCGGCGCTGCTGCTTCTCGACCGACTGCGCTCCAACCGCGAGGACTCGGCGGACCACGCGAACGCGCTGCTGCGCGTGCTCGCCAACTATGCGACGCCCACGAAAGAGCTCACGGAAGAAGTGCTTGCGCTTCTCTTCTTCTGCGACCACCGCGTGCAGATCATCCACCACCTCTCCAAGGTAACGTGCTCGTTGAGGAGAAATGGCGGGTTGAACAACGAGGAGTTGAAACTGTGGATGGCTGTGTGCGTGTGCGTATTGAAAGCTCACGTTCGACACGCCAGAGTGCGTGCGTCTAGTTCTGAACGCGTATATCGAGCTGCTGTCGAGCGACCGCTCGCTGCTGGTGCCGATCCTCGGCTCGCTCGCGGATCTCCCGCTGACGCCGGGAGACAAGGCCATCGTCATTGACGCCACGGAGGTTCGATCGTTGTGGAATGGGGTATGCAGGCGAAATTGTTGCTTACAGCTTATATTGATAGGGATTGTTAAACGCGGCGACTGAGGAAGATGTTCCTGCTGTCGTCCAGAGTTTGTTGAGTATGCTTGTCCCTGCTGCCAGTGCACGTATTGTGGATAAGATTCGAAGCCAGTGCAATCGATTGTGCGGCAAGGCTGTGCTTTCACTCACGTTCGACGTCATCACGCGTAATGCCGTCGCCGGATCTACTGCCCTTACAGCTTTTCTTCGAGTTATCCGAAACTCCGACGTTCTCACTCCGTTTGACATCATCCTGCTCGCGCTTCTCACTACTCGCCCAAGCGAAAACAGCGTGGCGGTGCGAACAACAGCTGCAGTCGCAGTCAAAAGTGGCGCGATAAATCGAAAGGTGATCCAAGAAACCATCCAATCCTTGCGCGATCAGAAATGGAACGCTTCTTTTGCCTGCTTCGTGGGCTTGTCGAGTTCTCTGCTCAGCGCCTGCTTCAACACTTATCGCTCAACAGCAGTCTTAAATACAGTGCAGTGCGCCGTGGATCTCCTCGGCCATCTCGTCATCTTGCGCACTCCTGCTCAAGAAGAAGTGAGCTTGCTATTTTAGCACCATGACCACTTCTTCACTTACTAACACTTCCCTCACTCGTGCCTAGGCTTTGACTCTTCTTATGACTCTCGTCAGTCAGCCGCAACGCCTGGTGCTCTCGACTAGAAGTACATTTATGCTCTCATCTGCACGGGTCCTGTGTTGGGATGTTGCTCGGTGTGTAGCCGATCAATTAGCCCAAATTGCAATTGATCACGTGGCTGCACTAGCTCCATACGCGCATATTTTCCTCGATCATCTTTACGGTATTACAAGTTTCTCGGGTCAATCATTCAGCCAAGGTGACGACGACTCCGCTGAAGCGCCCTACCCGGCATCCATACTCGAATCTCTATGTCGAACAATGGTCGTGCTGGTTAAACGAGAACTCGGCCTCGTCTCATTGCTCATGATTACAATTCAGAAACAGCTCGTGGTGCCTGTTGGTGGACCTGCTTGGGGTGTGATTGGTACTCGGCGTGCCCAAGCATCTGATGTTGGGCAAGTTAAGCAACTCATGGCTGTCTTCCTAGCCGGCGAGATGCTACGCCAAGGTGTTGGGGAAACGAGTGATCGCGCATCTATCTTCAGATGGATCCAAAAGCTTCTGGCATCAAATGCTGTTAGTGATGTGACTACCGCTCACGTTGTGCGATTACTAGCAAGCAATCCTATCCGAGCAACTCTATCGAGCTCAGATATTGAGGCTTGTTCAACTCTTCTGTCAACAGTGTTCCGGCAGCACGGTTTTGAATTTAGTGAGCATCGTGAGTTTGTGAAGCAACAACAAAAGGGAAGTTCTTCTGGAGTTGAGATCGTACCGGGGTTATCAGGACAGAGTGATGCGTGGCTCGGGGGCTCGTTCGTGTTCGATGTTGTAAAATTTGTTCAAGTCGCCAGGCTAGGCGAACCCATTTTTGGATGGCAGAGTCTGGTGAATCGAAATCCCTCAGCCAACACTTTAAAGATTGTCGAACGTAGCATCCGTGCAAAGTTCGCAACGTTGCAAGCCGACGTGGAGGGTTTATTGTCGACGGCTTCAGATATTACACGAGCAGAACGAACACTGGTGTGTAGCTTTGCGCTTCCGTCAGTGACAGAGGACACGTTTGCGATCAGAACTCTACCTGGAACGTTGTGGTGCTACGCATGTGCACTTGAAGTTGCTGTGATGACGACCAATTCACTCGTGTTGAAGCAACAAGAGTCCGAAGCGAATTGGAAAGGAGGCGTTAGAGGGTCAAGTGAAGCGCTTCGGCTTAGAAGGCGTTTGCTCAATCGAGTCCAAGCTTGCTGGTTATTACACAGGCGTTTGATCGCACTGCTTGATGAAGCACGGACACGACTGAAGCAGGAGAAGGTCGATGAGATGGATCAGGGATCCGGGTCCATAATGTGGCTTCGACTTCAAGTCAACATTATCTCTCTCCACACAAACAATGTCGGTTCATGGTTTTCCCGACCTTTCAGCGGTGAGCTATGTTCACTTGGCTCGAGACTGTCGCTTTCAGTAGTGAGTGCAATTTTTGGAGGACTCTGGAAGCAGCAAACATTGACAGTCGAATCGGGTTTAGAGATCGAACTCTTCGGGTCATTTCCTGCCCATGTTAAGTCTCAACCTCGAATCGGAGGATCGAGAATAGGTGATGTGGACCCAGTATTTGCAACGGTGGAGCTTCTGATTAGCACACAAGATGGAAAAAGATCCGTTAAGTACATCTCCAGACGAATGATAGAGTATGCAGAGCAACTTACCTCGCTTGGTGAAGACTATGAAGTCGCTGGTAGCGATGATGAAGATATAAATGCGTCCAGTGAAAGGCATTGGATCCTCATCGGAACTCGGACACTGTGCGCTGCAGTTCAATCGATCATTGAAGTATGCCAAAGAAAACGACAAAGGGGATTATTAAACATCGTGAGCAATCCAGAATGGGGCGAAGACTGGGAAGTTACAGTTATGGAACTGTTATCCAAAGGCGTTTTCCAGAGCCAGTTTCGATTCGGGACAAGTGAACAACTTGATGTGTGGTTTACTCACTGCGAGATTTTGTTCAGGTCAATATCCCAAGCGACGGTCCAAGCCAAGGTACTGTGCATCCACCATTGCAGTACGGCAGATAAAGTCACTGATGTTAATGTTTACTCTCCAGGAAGGTGACATTTGTTGCCAGCTGAAACAGATTCTGCACACTTTGACGAGTGGGACACGGCTGGAAAGTCAGATCGGTCGTTTATGCCTTGCTTTGCTGCATTGCCCATTTTCCGAGTCCTCGACTTCGGGAGGGAAGGTCAAGCTGGTCGAGACACTCCCACTAGATATCGCTTCGTCGGATATGCTCAAAAGTTGGATACGTCCACAGCCACAAAAGTTTCATCATCTCATAAACTTTATCGTCGGCAGCTGGGTTTGCTCATCGCGTATTGCTCACGGAATCAAGCACTTGACATACATACTTGAGTGCATCAACGAGCTAGTATCTGCAACATCCTTGAGAAGTCAATCCGTCAAGCAATCGCGATTCAGATCTCAACGCGAAGGAGCAAAAAGCAGCCACAACAAGTTATCCACCGAGGGCGATCTAGGTGAATGGGTCGCCCAAAATGGTGAACATCGAATTTTGAAGAATCTGACAAACGAATCACTTCCAGTGCTTTTGGAAAGCGTGATCGCGTGTATCGCATCATCACCACTGCCAGGTCCATCGTCTAGTGTATTTGGTGACCGTCAAGAAGGAAATCCGTTTATGAATCTGATGGGTGCGATTGCGGCGATGGGGAAGTCACTTGAAGTGTATGTCAGCGCCGAATCGTTCGGCTACAGTTTTCCTCAACGAACATCAACAGCACTTCTCCGATCAGGGCCTGTGGTCGTTAAGAAGCTGGAAGACGCTATCGACGCGTGCTTTTCATGGCACCAGGGCGGAGAGGGGAGCTCAGTTGGAGCGATTGATGACCTACAATCTCTTTTGGAAGCGTCACTGGGTTTCCATCTAAGCATGGAGCGCACTGTCTCGTCTTTTCAAGAACGAGTGCGCCTTACTGTGCAGCACAATGTTAGTCGGACATCGGCTAGAGAAGGAGATACGAAACCGAACAGATCGCGACGTTGGGGGAATGAGCTACTTAGCAAGGCATACGGAGACCAACTTCAGAGAAGAAAAGCCCTCACAAAAAGTGAAGTGAAGTTGCTTCCGTACTTCTCGCAGTCAACGGAACACCTTAAAGCTCTCATCACAGAACTGAGGTATGTTGATCTACGCTACTGTCGCTCACAAACAAAAGCTGATGATGTGTTACAGTGACACCTACCGTTTCGACATAAAGGAGGAGCATGCGAGGGAGACTACATCTGCAGTGCTCGAAGTGTTCGAGATGTCGTCAACAGATCTGGAAGGAATCTTGAAATTACTTGACGCTAATAGCTATGCTCTTCGTGCGGAACTGCTTGGCAACGCAGAGATGTTGAAGGAGAGGTGGAGCGTGGTCCGGGACAATACGTACAATTCACTAGACGTCAAGGATATCGAAGATGGTTCGAATGATGATGAATTTGACTCCAGCAGTTCGGATGAGCAGGAGTCATATGATGAGTTTGATGGGGTTGACGAAGGCACTGCGGTAATTCCGGAACTTGAATCAACGGTGAGAAACAAGAGAGCCAGCGGAAAGGTCCACACACTGACACCACAAAAAAAGAGAACGAAAGGCGCGGGGGCCACCAACAGGTGAACAAGAAAATGAATGCTAATATCTCCCACGACGTATCTCTTTTCATCCCAGTTTTGCGAGCTTGAGCTTCTGTCTGGACCGAAATACATCGTTTGGTGGCCGCTTGTTCGAAATACTCACGCCCGCATCATCACCTGCCCCAGAGTCATCGCGACGTTGGGCATCGTTCTGCTGTTGTTGTTGCTGTAGCGCGAATTGCTGTTGCTGCTTCTTCTGCTGCTCCATATACTCGATCTGAGCGCGGGGAGGGAAGTCAACCAACAACATTGCACGGAAAATATGCTCAACGTCAGCGATCGGCCCATTCCATGGCTGATGTAACGGGAGCATCCGGGCAAACTCCTTCAAAAAGTCTGGTAAAGGAGGTCCAGGAATAGGCCTGCAATGGCTCCGACGTTAGCTGCTTTCTCCACCATCCAGAGACGAACGCAGGGAGACATACCTGTCATCGATAGAGTCGAAACCGCCTTCGGCAGAACCGTTTCCAAAAACAGTGAAGCCACTTTCACCATCGTCAAGGTGGCCGTTTAGTCCTTCCACGATTCGTTTGCCCACGCCGTACTTATCAAGGAACATCTGATCTACCGCTCCTGCAGCGCGTAGGTCCAAGAAGGAATATCGGTGGTGAATTGCGAGCAAACCCTTTATCTCCACGTGTGGTGCATCAGGGAACGCGAGGGCTCGACGTGCCTCAACCTTAGCGACGGTAGCCAGATCTCCCCCGTTGGCAACCATTTTGTGTTCAAACTCGACGTAGCGGTCCCAAATCGGACGCGTCAGTTCAGGAGACATGACCGCGAGCACCTTCTCGAACAACGATCGCATATCTGTCATCAAGAATTTTCACATTAGAGCGGGTTTGGCAAGGCGTGCTACGTCTCCACTCACTGTTATCATCGTTGAGGTGGCCGAGGAAGTCCAAATAGCAGAGCACGTAGTCTGGTTCTTGGATGTACTTCTTCAAACCGAGCTCAAAGATCTTAAGCGCGATTTCGCGACTGGTGCCTGAGCTATCACTGTAAAACTCCAGCAAGGCTACAGAATCAAACGGAGTGAGTGGAATACACAGTCTACGATCAAGCTGGATAGTACAAACCGGCAGCAGCAAACACGTGGTATGTGCAGGCTCCTTCACGCTCATCCTTACGGGCGCGTCTGAAAATGGTTCGTGCTTCATTCAAACCCTTGGCTCCGAGAGCACGGCGAGCAAACCGCTGGTACGTGATGTACGCTAGAGCCGACACGTTTTCCTTGAGAATGCGCTCGTACACAGCCTTAGCAGCTACAACATCTCCGTGTAGCTCGTGATGGTCAGCGAACGCGAACCACAACATGCTCGAGGTTGGGATAGCCTCGACAGCACGCTCGAACACCGCTGTCGCGGCCTCGGCTTCTTGAGCCTCGTTCTCGAAGGCTGCATAGTGGAACCAGGCTTCCGGTGCGTGGCGATGGACGCTGAGGAACAACTCAAACGTAAATCGTACTCGCGATTTCCATCGTGCGGAGTCCAGTCGCTCCGGATTACCCGTCTCGAACGCCAGGATCTTCTGCCACTCCGAGATGCGCGCAAGCTCAGCGCGCATGTTTTTCTTGGTAACTGGGACGGGCAAGACATGAAGTGAGACTGCGTCGTAAAGCTTCTTGCGGTCACGCAGTACGGCACGCGAGGCGTCGAACTTCTGGCGAAAGACCTTGAAAAAGTTGGCTGCAAGCGCCTCGTTATTGGGGATCGAGCGTTCGAACTTTTCGTAGTCGCGCCAGATGGCCTCCATGTTGTTGAGAGGCACCGTCACCGCGCGGTGGAAGAGCTTGCGCACGGTGAGGAAGGCCTGCGGGTTCGTGTCTTCCTGGAGGAAAGTCGCGTAGCTCTGCCAGAGCGGTGCGGCATGGATCGAGCCGCCGACACGCTCAAGCGCGAGCTCAAACGCGTCGCACATGAGCTGCCGTGCGTTGCGGATGGCCTCGGCGTCCTGGCTCGCGGCGGCGACGTCGACTTGCACGACCTTGGTGAAGTTGAGGTAGAAGAGCCAGAGATCCACGTGAGGGCACCGGATCTGCATGAGCGACTTCTTGATGATCTCCTGCACGCGGTCGTAGTGCTTCTCGCGCAGCTCGTGCTCGGCGTAGAGCTTCCACCAGCGCCCCGACGTCGGGAAGACCTCGAGGAACTTTTCATAGTAAAACCGGGCCTCGTCCACGGGCAGCGTCTGCACCTCGGCCATGATGGCCTCCCACGCGTTCGTGTTCCACACGTCTTTCTCGACCGCGGCCCAGTGGCTCTTGAACCGCGCCGAGCGCTTGATCACTTGGTCGGGCGGCAGCGAGCTCGCGTCCTTGGCAGCCTCGGCGGCCGCGGCCGCGGCGCTCGCCGCCGCCTCGGCGCCGGCCTGCGCCGACAGCTGGCTCCACTCGGCGTCTTCTTCTTCCTCGTCCTCTTCCTCGGCGTCCATCCACGCGCGCTACAGACAAACACAAAACCAGGGTCACGGCCAGGCCACGTTTGGGCTCCGCGCTCGGGCTCTACGCACGCTCAGCTCGTCGCGCTTGGCCGCGTCGGCGGCTCGTGCGCCTGCGCTTGCACTGCCACCGCCGCCGCCGCCGCCGCTCGCCGCGCCCGCGATGGGCTCGTCCTCGTCCGAGCTGTCGCGCTTGTCGGCCATGGGCTCCTTGCTTCCCCGTGGTCGCAAATGGCGCCCACGATCGAACCGCGCAAAAAGACAGGGGGTTTGTAACATGTAACCTGTCCGATAGGAACCGACATGGATGTTACAAACGCCTATGAAAGGTCACCCACGTGGGGACAGTAGTAATGGAGAAATGGCGAGCATCAAGAGGCGAGCATACGTCGGCGTAGCGACGGCCACGACGCTCCACAGCGGCCAGCGGCTCGCGGGCGTCGCGGAAGAAGGCGCCGCGCTCACGCTCGTGGCCGCGGGCGAGCGCCACGTGCAACTGCGCGCGGCGGAGGCGGCCGAGAGCGTCGGCAAGTTGCTGCCGCTCGAAGGCGCTGCGGCGGCGATGCAGCGCGGCCACGGGCGGTTCTTCGTCGCGCTCTCACGTGCGAGCGATGGCAAGTGCGTTGTGCGGTTGCTGGACGCTGTGCAGGCCGAGTTGGAGGACCTGTTGGGGTTGGACCCGAGCGGGTCGATGGAGGCGGCGGTCGTGGACGCCAACGGCGAGCGAGTCGCACTTGTGGAACGATGCGACGGAGACGCAGCGCCCGCGTGGCGACTTTGGTGCTGGAAGCGTGATGGAGGGATGTGGACGGTGTGGGCTCTGCCGTGTGAGGCTGGGAGGCCATCTCGATGGGCGATTGACGCACAGTTCTTCGACTCGTTGATGTTTGGGTGCTGTCTGCTCGTCGTGAGTGTCGTCTGGGACGAGAGTCGAGCTTGTTGGAAGCTGGTTCAGTCGCTTGTAGCCGTCGAAAACGATGGAGCATTGCTGCGATCGCAAGAACAGGTCATGCAGCTCCGAGAGCAAGAAGATGGAGAACCTCAGTCTCGATTGAGAGTATTCCTGAGCCCGTCGCGTCGATGGCTCGTGGTGTGTGATGAGCGTAAACGGCTCTGTTGCATACCATTGGATCTGTACGACTCAAGCCCTGTGGTCGATGTGCCCGCTCATCATTCTCGAACGTATCATGCTGCGGTGGTCGACGTCGCCTGGAATGACAACACGTGTGCCGTGCTGCTCCAAGACGGTGAGATGTGCGAACACAGCGATTACGTTTCGTTGCGTTTTATTGACGTTGTCGACTGTAGGCTCACTCCAACTGTTAGAAGTTCCATTAGAAAAGGATTTACCACTGTCAACGCTGGACATCGTGATGAATGAGCGATGCCAACACTTGTTGCACCTACCACTGCAAATAGTACCCGATAGCGCAGACTTAACGCTGTGGCACAGAGTAAGTGGGCTCAATCTATCACCATCTGTTTGGCAATGTAAATATCATTGACGAGCGCAGTAGCTGTTGTGGGTTCTGCGTAGCAACTGCATCCTCGCGAGTTTCGCATCGACTATAGTGCGAGTTACGGTCAACATCGAAAAAGAAGATGCTAAAATGCTTCCTCCACCATGTCGACCTGACTCAATACATCAAGACCATACCCTTCCGAAGGACTTCAATCCGTTAAGAAGGAAAAAGCGGAGGATATCTCAATTACAACGGAGACAGGTGTGCTCAAATCGATCCAGTAATGGTCCACTAAGGAGATTTGCTCACTCACCAAGTGCAGACAATCGACGAGTACGTCAGCAGAATTGTCACCACCAATCCAGCATTCACAGTTGGTATGGGAGAGTTCGTAACCGCCATTCGCCTGATTCTCTCCTACCACGATGCTGGAGTTGTTGATGTTGCGCTCACTTTGTTTGGAATCGTTGTCCAACGGATAGCGCGGTGTCTGCGTCTTGTTCGAGATTACAAGCGGGTTGGTCCAATCGCGGTGGAGGACCTTGCTATTCAACTGGGAATCAGCGAAATGCTCATTGCGCAGGTCACTACACTGGACATAATTGCACTACGCGCAGTCGCTGAGAAGATTGTCAAGGCACCGGCATTTCGGTCACGAAGGGAACTAGAATTGTACTATGCCAGGGAAACTCATCAAATGACTCGCAATCAAACCGGCAAGCGCCATGGAAGCTTCGTATCCGGACTGGCGAAGGGTATTCAAGACGCCATTCAATTGTCGGAGTCGCCACAGAAAGCCAGCGACTTGATACACAGACTCTTTGAGCAGCTCAAGCTGATTGATGAAATGAGTCCGGCCCACCTGAGAAATGCGAGCAAGAAGCTTGTATCTGAAATTGAACATCAGAACGCCACCTACGGAAAGCTTTCACCGTGGTTGGTGCTGCAGGCTACGGTGGCTTCCTTCACAATGGCGTGCGATTCCCTCGAGGTCAGCCGATTCTCGCTCGACGTACCTAGGCTGCTCGAAGCGTTGAATTACATTGTGTCTCATCGTGATCCTCGGCTACTGCGTCCAAATTTGCTAAGTCGATTCACGTTATGCTGCGGACCAGCCCTGCTATCTCAAACTGCAGATGCTAGTTCTCCAATGACAGCAAATGTGCTCTATCGATTGGCGGGAGGGAGCCAGCTAATGGGACATCTCATCTCATGGTGTGTGGAGCTAAAGCCGACGAACCCGTACGAGATACTCTCGAAGCAGCTCAAGAACCAGAGCAGTGGCGTCACCAAGTGCAGTTCCATGGAGATCATTAACAGTTGTTTGGAGCATTTAGTCTCGTTGCTGCGATCGGCGCCCTTGGTCGCTCAACTGAAATCTACGAAAGGGCATACTGAAGTAAACGACGAGACGTCTATCGAAGCTTACGCCAGGCTCGTCTTCGTCTCCACTGCACCAAACAACAATCACGAAAGTATTGACTTCAGTAATTTGATAGACTCGACAGGTACACTCTGTCCCGAAGAAGTCGCTCTCCTTCACAGCGTAATGACACTGATAGGAGTCGTGATGCACCACGTGAGGCACCTGGGATCTTTATGTCGTGCTCGTTCCGGTGATACGCTTGAAAGTATTCTAACTTACTGGTTCCGCGACGCCTTTCTGTTTGACGCCGTCTGGGTCTCAACCAACCGAAGCGTGCAAGACTTACTCTACTACGTTGTTAATGATTTGGATGGATTAGACAGCTCAGAGGTTGTTCGAGGTAAAGTTACTGGACTTCGCATAGACGGTGAGTCTCAACACCAAGGCAAAACTCCGTCGGATGTCTTGCGTATGCTGCGAACATTTGCGACCTTAGTGTGGCTGTTCTGGGTACGAGAGCGGGTTTCCAGAGTGAAGAATGCGATTGACACCCATTCCATCGATGGTGACTCGGAGAAAGCCCGAGATCTGGGACGGTCTGCTGCATCGTCTGCACTGCAACTTACACTCATGGCTTCATATCGTGATAAAACTAGTATCGAGGAGATCAAAGCTATCCAGCTTCGGTTTCTGGATACTGCAAGCAAGCTAAACCCGCTTGCAACGACCCGCACTTTAGAATGGGGGTTCCCACTGGATTCTGTCAATGCCCGATATCATCGCAGACTGAGAGCGATTATGAATACGGCGGACCAAGCTAGCGAAGGTCCTATTGACACCGTTCGCGTTGAGAACTATCGACAACAGCTGCGGCAAATAGTGATGAGGAATCCTGGTGAATCATGTCAGGCTGTGGACTTTTTTGGAGATGTGGACGAATTCGGCAAGTGTTGCTGCGATCTCAACTTCCAGCGATTTGCATGGGCGCTACTGCAACGGCGCTTCGTCGTTTCAACGATAACAAAGCCAGACCATGCCAAAGTCGAGATCAAGAGAGCTGTTCAGGCTCGCCCATCGAGTGTGGAGGGCCTGATCTCGCGCCATGAGGTCACTGCTTTGCTCCAAGCACAGCGCGTTGAGATCGAAGAGCAAATAGATCGCTTGCGCAACCTATTCATTGCCAAGCCTGCCATCACAGAAAGAACAGTTGGAGCCTCAGGTTCCGCCCTACTCCAAAACGGTGGATCCTCCATCCGAGGTCCTGAAGTGAACGAGTTTCAACGACGTGACCCGGAGTTCACAGCCGCTCCACTGGACGCGATTGCGGTCCGCGACCTCAAGTCGCGCCATAGCTCTCGTGGCGAATCTACTGTGAGGAGTCGGAAATCGAAGGGAGTGTTGGAGAGAGGCGGGTCAGCTCAAAACGTGCTCAAACTCCTGCAGCTGCGTAAAGGATCCCAGGATATTACGCGCCATCAAAGCGCTCCACGGATGGTATCAGTGCCTATGCATACAGAAGATACTAGAACCGATATCGCAACAACCGCCAAAGCTAACGCCGATACACCAGAGGAACCGCCCATTCGTGCTCGTCAAGCTGAGCGTGTTCTCCCACTCAGGCGAGACCACTCAGACAAGGCTGAGATAATGCTGCTTTCCGCTGGTGTTGGTCAAAGAAAGTCCGTGCCACTGACGCGAAAAAGCTTTCGGCTCTCAATGCCGTCAAATCAATCGCCGTCGCCTGTTCGAGATGAGAAAGAGCCACCAACCTTCACATCGTCGTCGGCCCAGTGCATTGAACTACGCTCAACGAGTATGCAAACTGATGAGCTGACTGAAGCAAAGGAACTGAATCCAAGCTCAGATCTGCCTGCAGAGTCTTCTACACCAAGCGCCAATCCACCGACGTCCCGAGTAGAGAGTGGAGTGCAGTACGAACCGCCCCCAGTTCCCCGAGGCCGCCCTCTCTTTGACCAAAAATCAGGCACAATCGGCTCTCGCTTTCCTGTTTACGTGAATTTAGAGAAAGCTGCAAGTGGTGGTTCTTTCCTTCACGTAGCAAAAATGGCAATAGAGACAAAGAAACCGGACGACACCGAGCCCGTGAGAATTGCACGAGTTCCGCCAGCCGAAGAAGACGACTTAGTTATCGACCCTGAAAGCCAAACCGACCCGGAAACTCTTATTACATCGACAGCAGAAGAGGATGCCAACGCAGACAAAAGGCGGCTGCTCTTGCAACGCCAGAATACATATCGCAGCCATTATCCACCGACGCTTCCGGTATCGAAACGATCGAAGAGCGAAGCGCCCAGTGGTGATTCGTTCACGACGCTGAAGTCGGAGATGGAGCGAATGAAGGCAAAACTGTTAGAGCTTGAGAGTACAGCGAAGGAGCTCGACGACGAGTTTAGAGTCACCCACCGTGTTTGTCATACTTCCATTGCTACGTATTTGGCAATGTGTGGATGCTAATTTGTAAATTTGAGCAGAATTTGGAAGGCATAGGTAAAGCACGCGGGAAAGGAAGTCTGGCGACTCTGGACGAGGTCGAGGAGGCAATCAGCTGTACGGATCCGAGCATGACGACATCGCTAGGCACTCTTACTACTAAAGCCACTCGCGACATGGATGATGCCAGGTATGCAACGATCGCTTTACTTTGCTTATATAGTCGAGCTCAGTTCCGCACCTCCAGGCGTTTGCTCGCGCAAATCGAGCGACTAACAGCGGCAGAACCCAGCGGGGTAATCTGATGCCCCTGCATGATGGCAGCAGGGCGTTTCTATGAGTTCGGCTCGTTCGAGGCCGCTTCTTCTACAGTTTCGACAGGATCCTGGGGTTGTGCAGCACGGAAAGCCGAAACGCGGTTTTGCCACTGATGGTTTGTGAGGGACCTGGAAGGCAATCGCAGGTGAGACTCGGTTTGGCAGGGCAATCCGTATACACACGGTAGCACGTACCACGCAGTGAGATCGCGGTCTGGACAGAATGCAAAAATGTTTTCGATGACAATTGAACCCATTGATCGCCACAGAAGAGCTACAGAAAGTGCATGAGTCTACGGCATCCACGTTTAAAAAGAATGCAAACTCACCGTCAATCTCCCAGGTTAAGGAATCGATCTCATCCCGCAAACCTTTCTGCTCGGATGCCGTTTGTTCCTTCATGATCTCGGTCGCTTCAAGCTTTTTCCGCAATTCTTCGATCTGGTGTTTGATGAACTCGATCTCCCTATCGTGCGTCAGCAGAGTCGATTGCAGGTCCTCCACAGAGGCCTCGCGATGCGTGCGCAATCGTTCTCGCTTGGCGCGTTCGTGGAGAGCAAGCGAAGCGCGCTGTGCAGGCGTCACGGCCTGCTCGGACTCACCCGTGTCCGGAAAGTCCTGGTGCAGTTCGACTGCGTACGCGAGCTGCTTGCTATTGAGCCACGAGAACGAGTTGTCCCACACGAGCAGCGCCATGGCCGGCCCGGCGAGCACGAGCTCGCCCTTGACAGCTTTCTTTTGGCTTTCGTACCGTACCGACGGCACGAGCTCGTGCATTGTGCCGTCGACGCCAATGGCCTGGATCCCAAAGTTGACGTCAAAGTCCTTGGTCGAGAACTCGTAATGGAGCGTCGCGCGTGGCGCGTCAACCTTGATCGGCAGCTGGAAGACGCTCGCCGCTGCGATGGGGACATGGGTCGACTTCCACTGGATGTTCTCGGCCACGGCCGCCGCCGCCGGCAGCTTGGTCTCATCGGCGGCCTCGCCCTCGAGCACCTGATGACGTGGCGACACGACGGCCTGGGCCGCCGCGTCGCCGCCGTCGATGCGCCGCAGCAGCGCGCGCCACTCGGGCCGCGAGCTCAGCGTCTTCTCGCGAGCGAGGCGCTCTTCCATGGCGCGCTGCTTCTCCAGCGTGCGCTCTTGGCGGCGCTCCTTGGCCTTGCGTGTCATGGGCTCGAGAAAGTCAGCGAGGAAGGGGGAATTGAAGCGCTGGTCTCAGACTCAGATAGATCGCTTCTAGTAGTAACTGCCCACGCAAAAACCGAGAAAGGCGGTCGACTCAGAACTGATCAAAGAGCTCCACGTGGTTTTTGCTTTCTTTTTTCATTCATGGATAACTTTTGGATGACGAAAGGGTTGTTGACTATTAGAGCTGCTGCGTTCGTGTTGAGCAGCTTCCCATCGATAGGAAGAGCAAGTTCGCCTTGGCGCAGCGGCCGAGTTCGAACTTGCAGGCGTTGCCGTAGGTGGTGCGGTCGCTGCCGCACAGTGGGTTCCAGTCGTTGGTGCACTGCTTGGGGCAGTTGGAAGGCGTCGTGGGCGCTGTCGTGCGAGTCGGTGTGGGGGCAGGAGCTGGAGCTGGAGCTAGAGTCGGTGCTGGCGTCGTGGCTCTCGGGGGTGGGCATCGGCCGCTTGGATCTAGCTTGATCGAGGGGTTCTTGCAAGCCTGTTTGTTGAGCTCGCACTCGTTTGTGTACATGACGCCGTCGGTGCCGCAAACGGGGTCGAACTCCGCGGTGCAAAACTGAGCACAGGACGACGCAGCCATTGTTGCAGATGATGGCGCGCATATACTGGCGAGCGCCAGCAAAACGATCAAAGACTTCATGGGCGGCACGGAGGAGAGCAGTGGGTGCGTCTAATCGATGAATCAGTCAGACGACAAGCAAGCGAATCCCCACGAAACCTTCTCGCGACGGTTGGTATCGGGCGCGGTACTGAAAGGCTGTGCAGTTGCTTTTTTTTCTTGGCGGCAGCGAAAGCTTCCAGGAATAGCGAGCGGCGAAACGACTGCGACGAGAATGCGACTCGCCAGCCAGCCGAGCGACAGACGCAGCGACAAGCTCGCACGCGCGACATGATGCACCAGCCCCAAGCCGATTCGCTGCGAGCTACACAATCTCCCACGCCGACCCGTTCGACCACCATGACGACTCGTACGATAACAGCTGTGCGTGGATGGGCGGGAGCCCTGAAGAGACGCGTAACGGACGCCTCCCGTTCAACGTTCGCGCTCTTCGTCGAGCGCTCAGCGTGCGCTTGCTCTCGTCCAAGCTCCACGACGCGCGCGCGGCGCTGCCGCGCTGTCGACCGTCACTACCGTCGCTTGAGCAGCTTCGAAGCAAGCTTCCGACACGCATGCGGTCGCTGTCGACGCCTTCCGATTCTCACGATGGAAGCTCGGACCGAGCAGCGTCTCGCCTTGTCGTGACGCCCGCGGCCTTGCAACGAGCATGCCGCTCGATCAGCGCAAAGGCTGCGCGGCTGCAGAGGGGCGACAACCAGCGCGAGGCCGCGCGCGAAGAAACGCTGGCGGCCGCGCTCGCGTGGACTGAGAGCCTCGAGGCTCGCGAGTCGGCGTGCGCGTACGCGCTCGGCGAGAACCAGCACGGCGAGAGCAACGAGTTCAACGAGGCGTACATAGACGAGGCGAAGTGAGCTGTTCAAGCGACCAGATGTTGCCGTGGACAGAGACGGGACAGACGATTGCAATGCTGCTGATAACGACAGGACGATCAAATCGAACCTACGTAATGGGAAAGCGGATCTAAAGGTCACTGTAACGAGGTCGTAGCTCTTCGTTGTGCCCATCAGTCACTGTAACGAGGTCGTAGCTCTTCGTTGTGCCCATGGTCGTCGAATCTCCCTTTGGCCGTACGTCATCCCCCCCCCCCCCCTCCGGAAGCATGCGGATCCTCCAGGGCCTGCGCGAGATCGTCGCGCGGTACGACCTCTTCATCATCGACCAGTACGGCGTGCTCCACAACGGCACAGTGGCGCACGCCGGCGCGGTCGACTGCTTCCGGCGCCTCATCCAGGAACAAGGCAAGCGCGTCGTGATCCTCTCCAACACGTCGCGCCGAGCGACTGGCGCCGTGTCGCTGCTCGCGTCGCTGGGCTTCGACAGTGGCTTCCTGGGCGCCGTGACGGGCGGAGAGGCGGCGTGGGCGTTCCTGCGGGAACAGCGCGCGACCATGCGCAAGTGCGCCCTCATGACGTTTAACCTCGAGGCGACGGTCGGGCGTCGGGACACCAACAAAGAGTCGGTCTTCTATGGGCTCGACCACCTTGAGGTCGCGCCCCTCACCGACGCTGACTTCTTGCTGGTTGAAGGCACGCTGCAGATCTGCTACAGCGCGAACGAGAGCGAGGCCCTCGCGACCGACTTTCTCCACGATGGCGTGTGGACCGAAGCCATCGAGGCTTTTGTGGCCGGCGGGCTCGCGCGCGGATTACCGCTCGTGTGCACGAATCCGGATCTCATTTCGATTCAACACGGCGGCAAGACGGTCCACATCGGCGGCAAGATCGCGCGCGAGTACGAGCGCCGCGGCGGCCGCGTGCTCTACTTTGGCAAGCCGCTGAAAGAGCACTTTGAAGCGTGCATCGCTCTCGCGGACGCACAGACCGAGACGCCATTGGACAAATCGCGCGTCATCCACATCGGTGACTCGATCGACCACGACATTGAAGGTGCGAGAGCCACGGGCATCGATTCGGTCTTCATCGGACGGGGCATCCACGCCGACGAGGTTTTATTGTCCGCCGCCGAGGAGCCAGTGCTCAATGAGACCAAGCTGCACACGTTTATCCGCGAGGCCGAGCCGACGTTCGCAATCGCAGCGTTCACGTGGTGAGCTCCATGACAAAAGATCAGGCGCTCGGTTCCCGCCAAGATCTCCTGATCGTGACCCAGGCGAGCCAGATTGTGTGGCAGAGAGTGGAGGGTGGTGGATGACTTGACGAACTCGAGTGTCTCAACTCGCGAAGAGCCACAAGAGGAGACCATGACGGTCACTCGCATATCCAAGCACGTAGCAACCGTAAACCGAGCGGGCCTTTACATTGAACGCGCGAGAAGTTTGAGTCTCTCGGCTGACAATCAACCAACTCAACCTCGAATTCCTATATCAGTACCTCGGTTAGCAAAGACCGTTGCATTTTGGGATAAAGATACTTCCGTAAGATAGATTTTGCCATCTTGAACCCAGCGAGGAGCTCTGGTCTCCTCAGAAGGTCTCAGCATTACTGCGCCCGGCTGGTGCTCCGTGTGATGAGATGGATGAGACCATCCATCCACTGAATGCCGTCGAGGGACAATGCGTCACTGCGGAGTCTCCTCTCCGACTCTCTCTACCCAGAGCGAGTCGTCGGAACAGCACGCCGGGCTCCATGGATGTCATTCCTCAATCTGCTCGCTAGCAGCTCCACATTCCTCCCAGAACTCGGGACTCGCTCGACTCACCAGCATGAAGATCGTTCTCACAATCGCCGCCCTCGCGGTCACGCTCGAATCTGCGACGGCTACGGGCTTTGGCGCCTTCGGTGGTGACTCGGCCCCCGTCGGCCAGGTCGCCCCGAGCGGCGGCTCCTCGCTTCGCGGAAACAACGGTGGGGGCAACAGTGCTGCCCAGAACAGCGGTGGCTACAACGGTGCTGGCAAGACCCCTTCGACGGGTGGCAAGACGGACGGTGGCTGGGGTGACTACGGTGGCAAGACGCCTTCCACCGGCGGCAAGAACTCCGGCGGCGGCTGGGGTGGCTGGGGTGGCAGCGCTCCGACCCCGTGCCCGCCTAAGGGATCCAACGGAAAGGTCCCATCGGTGCCCAGCAGCGGCGGCTACAACGGCGGTGGCAAGACCCCTTCCACTGGCGGCAAGGACGGCGGCTGGGGCGGCAAGGACGGTGGCTGGGGTGGCAAGGATGGCGGCTGGGGTGGCTACGGCGGTGACAAGACTCCTTCGACAGGTGGTAAGACCCCTTCCACCGGCGGCAAGAACTCGGATGGTGGCTGGGGCGGCTGGGGTGGTTACGGCGGTGACAAGACTCCCTCCACTGGAGGCAAGAACTCGGGTGGAGGCTGGGGCGACTCTGGCGGCTGGGGTGGTAAGGGAGGCTGGGGCGGTAGCGCACCGACTCCTTGCCCCCCGAAGGGATCCAACGGCAATGTCCCAGCCACACCCAGCAGCGGTGGCTACAACGGCGGCGGCAAGACTCCTTCCTCGGGCGGTAAGCCCCCTTCGGGCGGATGGAGTGGCAACTGGGGCGATTCCGATGGCGGAAAGACTCCATCGTGGGGCGGCAAGGTCCCTGGTGGAAGCTGGGGTGACTCTAAGACGCCGTGCCCTACTAAGGGCGGCAAGACTCCCGGCGGCGGCGATAGCTGGGGCGGTTGGGGTGGCTGGAGCGGCAGCTGGCCCTCGTGGCCAAGCTGGCCTGAGTCGCCCAAGACGCCGAGCCCTCCGAAAGGCGACTCACCCCCTCCGGGCACGCCAGTCATCACACCAGCTCCTCCAGTACCTTCCGTGCCTGGCAAGCCAACGGCGCCGTCTCCTGCGACTGATGCCCCGAAGCCAACACCGCCAGTGACGGATGCTCCACAGCCAACTCCTGACTCGCCTGCTCCGCCGTCTGATGGCAACGTCCCTAACCAGGGAGTGATCCCGTTCCCTCCAACCGACGCCCCAGCTCCAACTCCTTCCACGGACGCCCCGACGACTGGTGCTACCCCAGCCCCGTCGACTGACGCTCCTACGGATGCTCCAACCCCATCGACGGACGCTCCAACCCCATCGACGGACGCTCCAACCCCATCGACGGACGCTCCAGCCCCGTCGACGGACGCTCCAGCCCCGACCCCGTCTACGGATGCCCCGACGACCGGATCTACCCCGGCTCCATCCACGGATTCGCCGACGGATGCCCCGACGGATGCTCCTGCACCCACGACGGTCAACCCAGCAATCCAGCAGTAAAAAGTAAAGCCTCCGCCGGTTGCTAGGCGAGTGGTGGTGCCGCGTGAATAAATGTTAGCGAGTATGAATAAGTACACGTGGGTTTTGTTTATCCAGTTCAAACAATGCACAGTCATCGGTCTCAGTTCGTGTCGGTTCTAACTCGTCCTTCCGATTTCGCAGCCAAAGAAATGCTACAACGCGAAAGGTGGGTCAATGAATTGGCGGATACGCCGACGATTTCACATGCAACGTATAGACTACGTAGCATTTCCCAGAAAGACAGTCAAGCTACATGAAATCGCATAGATTTTGGCATTCACACCGACTGCTATTCAATTTCATACGATACCATCTAACACGTAACTCGGACGTCCCTTCTAATCGACGTGCACCATGAGGATCTTCTCTGACTCTATCTCACGGCTCTCCTCTCAACATCTTCACGGATCACATCGATCACTGCTGCACAGCCGGGTTGCTGTTGCCCGAGACCGGGGCCGGAGCCGGAGCCGGAGCCGGCTCTGGAGCAGGAGTCTCCGACGCCACTGGCGCCGGCGTGTCCGTCACCACAGGCGCCGTCGTTGGCGCATCCGTCGGCGCGGGGGTCGGGGCGTCAGTTGCGGGAGGCGCATCCGTCGCCGGAGCGATGGTAGTAGGAGCAGGCGTCACTGGCGCGTCCGTGGCCGGCGTAGGCGCCACCGGAGTGCCAGCCGACGGAGTGGAGGGTGCAGTCGGGGCTTCCGGAATAGAAGGCGTGGGCTTGTCTGGCTGTGGCTTACCCGCGCTGCCACTCGACGGCGTGGCCGGGACTGGCACTGGCACGGCAGGGATCTCCGGGGTGGAAGGCGTGGGCTTGCCTGGCTGCGGTTTGCCACCACTACCGGTTGACGGCGCGGCCGGGACGGGCACCGGCACGGCAGGGATAGGCGCAGCCGGCGCCGGGTTGAAGGATCCACCGCCGTTGTTGCCGTTGCCTCCCTTGGGTGGGCACGGCGTGGCGTTCTTATCTCCCTTGTCTCCCTTGCCGCCCTTGCCGCCAAAGTCGATGGAAGGCGAACCGCCGCCAGGCGACGACGGCACGCTCGGGATCTTGCCGGCACTTCCGCCCGACGCCGGAGCCGGAGCTGGAGCTGGGACCGAGGCCGGAGCTGGAGCCGGACCCGAAGGCCACGAGCCGAAAGCTCCGCTGTCGCCGCCCTTGTTGCCCTTGCCCTTGTCGCCCTTGGACGGACATGGCGTGGCGGCGATGCTGCTTCCACCGAAGCCGCTGAAGCCGCTGAAGCCGCTGGGAGAGCCTTCGCCCTTGCCGGACGTCTTGCCGCCCGAGATGGAGATGGTGGAGCTGCCGCCGCCGCTAATGCCACCGCTGATGCCACCGCTAATGCCACCGCTGATGCCACCGCTGATGCCACCAAAGCCCGAGTTTCCTGCGTAGCCGCCGTTGGCGTTGCCGCCCTTGTCTCCCTTGTCTCCCTTAGGAGGACACGGCGTGGCGGCACCTGAAGGCGTCGAGCTGGTCTTGCCACCGAAGCCTCCGCTGGTGCCGGCGTAGCCACCCTTACCCGAGGTGGAGATAGTCGAGGTCGAGCCGTAGCTGGCGCCACCGTTGCTCGTGCCGCGGAGGTTGGATGAAGAGGTCTTGGAGGATCCCTGCTCGACGCCGCCCGAGCTCTTGGGTGGGCACGGCGTGTTGGCGCCACCGCCGCTGATGCCGCCGTAGCCACCGGAGGTCGAGACCTTGCCAGCCGAGGCCGTGCCGCCGTAGCCGAAGCCCGTGGCGGACGCGGATGGGAGCGTTTCGAGCGCAACGACGAGGACGGCGAGGTGGACGAGCGATCGGAAGAGCTTCATGATGTGCTGTGTTGCTGCTGTTGGGGTGGTGGTAGTGGTGGTGGTAGTGGTTTAGTTGTCGGTGAAGGAGGAGGAGGTGAGCTGTTGCGCTCAGATTGTGGAATGAGGAGAGGGAGGGAGGGATGGATCAAGCAGTGGAGCGTGGTGTCGTTGTTGCTGTTGCTGCTGTTGACGGTGTCGATTTGGTTGCAGGATGGATGGTGTACTGTGTGTGTGGGCGCGGGGCGTTTGGTGATCAGCGTCGCGAGCATATAGTGGCTGTTGGGTTCTCCCGAGTGCTTCAACGGCTCCTCTGTGGACAATGTGACGCACTGGAGCCGCCTCTCTGCCACTGTGTTGAGAAAGGCCACTCATGAGTCGATCCAGGGCTCGGTTTCTGTTGTCTCGACGGTATCTTTTCGTAATCAGCGCCACGAGCGTAAAGGCGTCTTGCGTCTCTCCTGGCTCTGTCGGTGTCGGTTTCTTTTGACCTGGACTACTTCAACATCTTTGTGTGCGGCATGGGATCTTCTCGAAATCAGCCCCCCACATCTGGTGGAACTCGCTGAGACCGCGACCAGATTGTGAGCCAATTTGTGGTGCCTCGACCACCCGCCTGGCTTTTCGCTGATGAACGTCGTGTTACAGAGCCGAAGGAGTCGGACTGCACGTCTCATAGTTGCGACTTTACAGTATCTACGTGAGACTCTGGCAGAGAGTCAAGGCGAGGGCCATGAAGTCTTCGGAGACAATCACAAGGATTATATTGCATGGATAACGCTAACGAGAAAAGAGGATAAATGTACTAGTACTGGGAGCAGTCGTCAGCGATAAGCGCGTTGTCGACGTTACGTCACGTAGGACTCAGACCAGATGCAGCAATCTCGCCGATTACCATAGATACTGAGTAGTCCGACGTGGTTGAAAACGATAACGGAGACCTTCGTGGGTTCTATATAGTACATCATCGCTGTCTCTGAGGGTGTCTAGGGGTACGCTCGTTGCTCTTATATGCAGAGGAATAGCGGACGATGTAGCATAAACCAAACGCTCGTCCGCTAGCGTACGGAGAAAAAAAGAACGGAGGTATATAGGCGTGCTTATTAATGTTTCCATTGGCCTCTCCTCTTTTTCTTTGACGATCGATTATTGCCATACATGGGGGGTCCATGTGGTGCTTGAACCGCATCTTGTTGTGGGGATTCAGCAGCACGAAGTAGCGCAGTCCTCTCGTTCGCTTCGTTTCTTGTTTTCTCGACCACTTCATTGACCAAAGCAATCACGTCATCATAATGCGCTTTCCAAGATGGCAGCGCGTATCTCAAAATCAACCCAATCGATATATCGATGAGAATGACCCCACACACGAGCGAACGGCCGGAACTGTCTAGACATCCTTTTTCGTCGAGTGGATTCTCTCCATACACACCAGCGATGACCGCAAGGCCCACAAAAACGAAAGGTAAATACCATTGAGCCTTGCTGATCCATTCTCTGCGCTCTGCTCTGCAGCAGCGAGGATAGCAACAGCCATTTCACAAGAATACTAAAGCAAATACTTACGCTGGTACTTGACCAATCTGGGGTCAGGTTCGCCGATATCGACACAATGAGAATCCGGCACTGGAAGTTCCACCAAGACGTGAATCTCTGTCTCCGGACTGGAACTCCTTTTTGAAGTAATCATCATCGTCGAGCTTCCACGACGGTCGCATCTTCTTGTACGCGGCGTCGATCTTTCCTGACAACAGGTCATCGACACTGTCGTCGTCCTTCAGCCACGCGCCGTTCTTCTTCGCCAAGTACAGCGTCACGAGTCTTGATGGAACAACGTGCTGCTCGGTGCTCACGATGCCAGCGATCTTCTCCTGCAGCGCTTCCACTTCTGCATCGCGCTCAATCTCGACGGAGAACACGCTCCCTTCGCCATACACACCACATCGCAGCTTGACGTTCTCCACGGCTTTCTCCTCCACCTCCTCCATGTTTCTTCTCACCAGAAAGTTCGAGGCTGAGAGAAGCATCGAAACAGAATAGGTAACAAATTCGATACCCTTCTCAAATCGATGATGCAATTGACGTCATTCTTATCACGGTGTCCCTCTGAAAATTGATGCTCCCAATAATGACCCACTTTGGTTTAGTGACCAAACGCATTAGAGACACCAAAGAATACGAACTATCCACTTCTGAACGTAACCGAGCAGAACCAGTATATACCAATAAAAAATAATAACCGGTATTCACAGAAAATGGTCAAGAGACACTGTAGGCATTAAAATCCGAATGAGTCACCATGAGTCACCATGAGTCACCACCTTCCGCGGAATCACAGCCGACTACAGTAACTCTAGATATCAAAGTCAGCATGAGCCACCGAGTCACCACTTTTTGCAACTTCCTCCCACTTATTTCTAGTCACTACAATATCATGTATGTCATCTATCATACTATACCTTCTTATTATTATATAAATTATTATTATATAAATTGAATATTGATAAGAAGTGGTGACTCAGGTGACTCAGGTAAATAGAGATACTTCTACAATGACTTACAGGATGAATAGACATCAAAATGAAATACGCTGATGAGTCACCGTAGTGGTGACTCAGTGGTGACTCATGGTGACTCACTAGAAATCGACATCGACAGATACACTCGAACGATAATCCGATAATGTGACTTGCGGCGGGATTCCCGCACGACGACATCATAAAAAAATTATGATCTTAAGCGAAGAATATATAGAATATAAAAAACATAACCTTAGTAATGTAACAAGTAATATAGCAACAACGATGTGCAACTTCATCAAAGCCAACGGAGAACAGTGCAAGCTTGCACGCAACAAAGATCGATGCGGAAAGCATCAGATTATTGCAGTTGAAGAAAATAATCTTGAAGTCAGTATAGTAGAAGAAATGCCTCCTCAAGTAGGTACTCCAGCTATTGCCGAAGTTGTTGATACACAAGCGCCATCGGTGATCAAGCCCGTCGAGGCCTCGAATATCGAAGTAAGCAAAGTTCCACAATTGGATGAGTCGATTGTCGCACCGGCGGTCACAGAGAATTTTGTATATGGGGAGGAATATAATTCAGAATTGAAAAAATTATATAATTCGGACGACGAATATGATACAGATAGCGAAGATGAATTTATTCCAACGACGACAAAGTTAGCTTCGCCAATTTGTGCTCGACCAGTAACGAGGGTTGATGAGATTCGTGATGACTCCTGGATGTATGAATCATCATCGGACCACTCTTGCAGTGATGATGGCAGCATTTTCTGGGACGAACCTAATAATGAACACCTGGACGAGGCATCCTTGGAAGAATTTGAACGCACGAGACAAGCAGAAGAATATGCGGAATATGAAGATGTGTCTGAAGAAGATGTTACTTCACCACCGATTGAGATTGTTAATCCACCCAAACCAAAAGCCAACACTAAGACTGATGAATACACCAAAGAGATCACTGATGAGGATGAAATCAAGAAGATCATCTTGAAGAAGATTGTTGATGACATGACGGCCCTAGACAAGGATCTAATTCGCCAGTGCAACAAGGTTGATCTGTATGATTTATCATCGCTGCGCAATGTCACTATTGATGTATCCAAACTCGCACTGCTGATTCGACAAACCCTTGTGCGAACGGATAACAACGGCTTGCCAATGTGGTATGGAAAGAATAACACAAAGCTTCGTTTCGGGGCGGAAGAAGTGGCTGCAATTGAGTTGAGTCCAGTTGGGAAGGTCTTTCAAACCTACAAAATGGCCATTTCTTACAAATACAGCCCTAAGTTCAAGCCAGTAGTTGCCAACCTCAAAATGAGTGTTATTCTCGACGCTGTTACACATTTGGTGAATCATAAATCTGCGGATGTCCATCCATATGGCCCTTTTGACGCCCATAAAAACGACCCTCGTGTATTCAATCTATTCATTATATATGCATCTATACAAGCAAAGAGAGTCTCATACTAACACTGAACGCCATGTGCAAAATGGTTAAAAACAGATTCCGCGATGCATTCGGATATTACAATGCGATCCGAAAGGAACTGAGTAAGCAAAACAAAGCCGCAAAGCTAGACAACGAACTGACGCCAGAGGAAGAGAAGAAGTACATCAGCTATGAAGAGCTCATGTCCATCCCTGGTAAAGTTCATAAGGTGCTCACTGAAACGTACGGCAAAGTATTTCTATCTCGATCCGAGTGTGAGGAGCTGGCCAAAGCTAAGAGGACTGAGTACTTGAAGCTCGTGTTTGATTACATCACACTGTGGTTGAACGTGCATTATCCACTTCGTTTGGTATGGCCGAGCGTTCTCCTCGCTCCAGAGGAGGGAGCTAACTATCTTCAAGGTAATACATTACATTTGAACGACTTTAAGAACGTTCGACTAATGGGACCGCAAACGATTCAGTTAGATAGTACGACGATGAGCTTGACCAAGTCATATCCCGACTTCTTGACTAATACGCTTGGAGAGCAGCCTAGTAAGCTACTATGGCGCATTTTCAATCGACAGCCAGGCGAGTATGATTATACCAATTCGAGCAATAGCTTTAGTCAGGTTCTATCGAAGCTCTTTGTAAAGTACAATGGAAAGCCAATGTCAATGAATATGATCCGGCACATTGCTGAGTCTCATTTGATCCAATCGCCAGCATATGCTAAACTCACCAATCGCGAGAAGAACGATCTTCATGCAAAACTACTTCACAGCACGATGGCCGCTAATACAAGCTACAACAAAATCGCAAATCGAGCTAATGCTGCTGACGTATCCTTTGAACCAGACGATTCATACGACCAAGCGCCCGAGTCTCCTGCAAAGCCCGCTGCAACGCCTCCAAGCAGGCCTAAAGACCGTCGGGAACGCATATTCCATGGAGATTTCACACCTACTGGCAGCGACAAGGCGCTCGAGATTGACATATTTGAAACTTAATTTATTTACAACAGTATATAAAGCGATCATGGAGCAATCACAAAGCGATCATAAAGCGAACACGAAACAAACAAAAGTATATCGCAAAGCTGGTCCATTCCACATTGAATTCCATGGATTACAAGCATGTCTGAGAAACGACAAGACTCGAGCCAATATCAAGTCTATGCTCGTCTCTCATGCATTTGTTGATCTCTGGCGAATGATTGATGAGGATAAAAGCTTTGACAAGGCTTTGTTTAACCTTCTCGATGAGCCCGAGCGCGACTTTATGAAATACTGCTTAAACAAATGTAAGATTACTTCACGAGGTTTTGAAAGTGCGTATAATCAGCTTCTAGATGGTTTGGTCAAGCGTCTGAAGATGCTCGAAGGCGCAAAGAACATTGGCGATGATTCACCACTGATAAAAACGGAAATGAAGTCAATCCTGGACAAACTATACGAAAAGGGCGCGTTCTCAACCTCATACTACAGTCAATTCAAGCGCTTGATGAAGCTGTAGCTCTTTTAGACTCAATAAACAATCTGAAGCATATATATACGATGCTCTACATAAAATCATGGATGATCTCACCAAAAAAGAATAAAAAGTATCGAATCATACTCAATACTGGCAAAGCAATTGATTTTGGGGATTCCCGTTATGCTCAGTACAAGGACCAAACTCCACTGAAGGCATATCAGCACCTTGATCACAATGATAGTGATCGACGAGCAAGATATTATGCTCGCCACAAGATCAACTACCCTGAATATACACCAGATTGGCTAAGTAAGCGCTATTTGTGGTAATTAGTCTCTGTGGATTCAAGAGTCTGATGAAGCTCTCTTCGACTCGCGTTTGAAGTTGAGCAACTTTGACGTATCAATGTAACGAGGAGCTTTCTTCTTTTTTTGTTCCTTGGCAAGGTGGCTAATGCTGATCTTCTGGAGCTGATTGGACAATGTCTCAATATTCGTTGAACCATAATCGTTTTTTGATGGCACTACTGGTTTCGGAAGGGCGCCTGCAACCTTCGATTGCTCATGAGTCGCTTCACCTGATCCATCGATATCCATTGCCTGAGGCATCAACTGCCTTCTAATTCTCTTTCGTCGATGCATTTTTCTTTCTTTTGGTTAGTATATACAAGTAGATAAAATAAGCTTTCCGATTTTGTTAAATCTCAATAATCAGGTGGCTACTCACTAATTCCGATATCGATTCTCGCAGCCCATCGACTTCAGTCAATATGAAATTGCACTTGGATCTATATCCATCTACTACTCTTGGCGAGCAATCACTGCTCACCGTCAAAATAATTCATTTAAAATTATTTGGCCGACTGCTTCGACGACAACGACACACACAATTACGCTCCCTGATGGCACATATTCGGCAAGCGATATCAACAACTACCTTCAATATTGGTCTATCCAGAATAATCTCTATTTGACCAATAATACGACTGGAACAAACTACTATTTCATCTCCTGCGCCGAGAACCCATCCAGTTACGCGATTCAATTCACAATGCAGCCAGTCAAAAATATTACGGGCTACACTGCTGCAAGTGGCTTTCCAACGATGCCAGTCACTGCTTATACGCCTCAGCTTCAGGTAGTTGATACTGCATTCGGTTCTATCATTGGTTTCACCCCAGGTACGTATCCCGCAGCTCAAACAACTAGCGTTTATGCAGTGAATAGTAATCTAGTGCCTCAGATCGATCCGACCGCCGCGGTTGTTATTACTTGTTCAAATCTTTATAATCCTATCGCAAACAATAATCAGGTGTTGCACACATTTACAAGTGCCGGTGTTGAGTATGGCGGCTTAATAACGACTTCTCAGGGTCAGGGGCTGGCTTATTGCCCAATGCAAGGAACCAATTCAGAGCTAACGCTATCATTCCTTGATCAGAATATGATCCCACTTGGTATCATTGATAACAACGTATGCATCCGTCTATTGATACGACCAAAAAAAAGTAGTAGCGAATAAGCTAATTATAGGTCGCATGCATACTTGATAACATTCTTGTAGATCTTCCGATTGATGATATCGATCATCATCGTGTTCATTTTTTCGGATGTTGTTCGTTTGTATAAATCGATGAATGTTTTAATTGGAATGTCAGTGGGGAAGTCGCGACAGATTATACCAAGGTCTCGTTGAGTAAAATTCCGACCAAGAATTACGTATTGACTATTAATTCGAATCGTTTTTGGAATCCCGAAGTAGCTCTGCGAAATGTAAATCATTGACCACCCTTGCTTTCGTCCTCGGATAAAGTACTGTGAGATCTGAGTTTGTGTTCTCTTCGGTTCCATGACCAAGTCATCAAAGATAATCAATTTGCTCGTCTCGCTATCATATTCGCCCATTGCACAAACTTGGCCTTCTTCAATCACCTGGACATTGTCGATAGTATCTTTTGATGATCGTAGAGAGTCTCATTGGTCTTTGTACATATCACGATTTTCGTAAAACATTTGCTAAGAAGGGCGATTATGTAGAGAACGGTGTTTGACTTCCCAGAGCCACTAGGAGAGGCCACGCACATGCGAAATGGCAGCTCAAAGTGCTCGTTCTTAGGGAACCGCTTCAGTTTTGACTTCGGTATCAATTCGTAGAAATTTTGCATCTTATAGTATAGTGATCAAAAATGTCTCTGCCTCCGATTATCAATTCTCCTCTATTCAATAGCTCATACTTTCACTCATCTAATGGCTATCTCACACTAACCACAGGCGATCAACGCTATTTGAGACTTGGCGGAGTAGGAACGCTCTCTGCTTTAAATGTGATTGGCAATATGAATTGTGGGTCACTGACTATTAACGGATCCAGTTTAGATCTGTCCGGTCTTGGTTATCTTTCTGGAGTTACTCCTGGTGCTGCCAGCGCAAGCAAAGCGCTTGTTCTTGATTCAAGCAGCAATGTTAGTGGTATCAGTAACCTATCAGCTTCAAGTATTACTGGGACTATTCAAACCGCTGCTCAGCCAAATATCACGTCTCTTGGGAAATTGACTCTGCCCGCTTCACTAACGATTACAAATGGGACAACACCGATTAGTATAACAAATACTACTTCATCGTCAAGTTTCAACGTTACGAAATTTCATTGCTTCAACATCAATTGCTTCACCTTCTATCACGTGTAATACAATAACTGGAGATAATGGAGCTGGGAGCTCGATCTTGAATCTTAGTTATTCTACATTGAACATTAATGGGCTTACTATGACAGCTGATGCTAATGAACTAAATTACAATGATTTAACAACTCTAGGAACGTTTCAAGCATCAAAATCAATGACACTCGATAGTTCAGGTGTCGGATTGATGCCTTTAGGCACCTCAAGCACAAATAATCTGCGTTTCTATGGCGGAACTGCAAATCGTGAAACTATGAACATTTATCGAGTATCTGATACAAATGGATTGGTCATCGCTTCAAGAACTACATCCGCATCAAACAACAAGACGTATCCGTTGTTGAATTTAATATCAACTGATAATCCAAGTTCATTTGTTGGCGGTGTTTCAGCTACAAGTGCTGATTTAATGACTATTCAATGGAATGATAAACCAACTGTTGGTGTCACATCTCAGACGCATCGATTTTGCTTTAATGTTGGAAATGGACAGCCTTACAAAAGCGGTTATCCTCATACATACACTCTTGCTACCTCAGCTGATGCTTTTTGTATAAATCCTGCTGGATCATCGCCTACACCATCAAGTGGATGCCTTTACCTTGTTTCAGACACTGTGAATAAAATGTTGTTCAATACTAATACGCCATACTCCAGCTCATTCGGAACTGCTCCTGTTACACTAAGTTCGGGCAATGTCTATATAAAAGCTTCTAATGCACTCAATGATGGAACTGCTAATTTTGATGTGCCGATCTTCATGGAATCGTCGAACGCATCGCCTATTGGGTTCGGATTACAACTAAGCAATGCAACGAATGCAACGAATGCAACCTCTACCAATAGTGCATATTTTGGAACTACTTCTACCAACGATCTGGTTTTGATGACTGCAAATAGACGAAGAGTTACAGTATCTTTAGCCGGTAGGGTCGGTATTGGAACTGGATCGCCATCGGCGATACTAGACGTTTCAGGTAATGTTTCATCGACTTTGGACATAGCTGGATCGGGAGTAGCCTATTTTCTCAGATCTGGCGGTCTTGTTTCTACTATTGGTCCTCTGTCTTCAATAGCTGTTTCTATAAGAGCCTCGAGCGCTATGTTAGCTGGGGCTGGCTTTTATACAACATCCGATAAAAGAATAAAGACGAATATTGAACCAATAGCTGAATCTGTTGGAGATTCCATCTTGGATCTTATCCCTGTTCAGTATCGTTATAAAAGCCAAGGAGACGATGTGCCGTTACAAATAGGATACATTGCCCAAGACGCTATAAAACTTGGTTTAGGATCTATTGTTAATTTTACTGATCGGGAGGGATTGGACGTCGAAGGCGATTCCGTCGATATAAAAGATGTCATGTTCAGCATTGATTATTCAACGATATGCGTCCTACTTCATGTTGCTATCAAAACCCAAACCAAAAAAATTGCTGAGCTTGAATCCAAGCTTGATGGCATTCTTAAATAAAGATTCCATCGAGCCAGCCTTTCATTTCAGCTTTGTACTGATTCATAGCAGTCCTTGACATTTTATGTTTTCTTGGCGGTTTCGGAGCATTGTCTTCAAAATATTCTTTGCCTTTGCGCGCCTCAATAGCTTCGCCAAATCTTTGTCGGATACTCTCGTACAGGTTGTTTGCATATGAACTTTTGTAGCTGTTGATATCGTCAGTATATACTTTTTTTATACCAGCATTCAGCCCGCGTAATCTCTTCTCTTCTTTTATTTCTTCCTCATCACTTCTCTTCGCATCATCCGAGTCTTGAAAAAGTTGTCGAGTAAGCGAGGGTTCCGCTTCAGCTCGTTTAGCCGCTTTTTTTGTCGCTCGTTTGTCAGTGGGAGATTTGTTCGGGGGAGTTATAATTCGTTTTCGTTTCAGAAGTTTTGCTGATTCTTTCATGACTTCTTCAGCAAATTTGTCAGCCATTTCTTGACGTCTCCGATTTGAATCCTCTCTTCTAAACTCTTTTTGCTTGTTTAGATATTTCATAACGTGGTCATCCACCACTTCTCTCAGAGTCTTCCTTCCTTTAATGTATGCACGGGTATTGACGGCCTTTTGGGCAACGTCATTTACACCTCTATAGAAATCCTCGGGTCCTTGTTCTGGCTCAGTTGGCTGTTCCATATTTGCATCTGTGTCAGTTGATTGAGGGACGTATTTATTCTTCTTTTTACTAGATTTGGGAGTTTCACTTGCTTCACTTTTAATGATTTCAGGAGGACCTTTGGGACCTTTCAGTAGCTTCTTCGTGATTTCATCATACTCGTATTCACGATTCTTAGACATTACTTGCTGAAACAAATTTGCAAGTGAATCAGTGCTTGCATCGTCTAGTGACTCGTGTTGAATGAGTGCCTTAAGCTTCTTGCCTTGAACAAAATCACTCTTCGCTATTGCATTGTAATAGCGATCATATGCCTTTTGATTTTGTCTGATTATCGGAGAAAAAGCCACTCATGATTGATTTCGATTAGGTAGCGTATATTGAAGCTGATTAAAAAAAATCGTTTAATAACAACTACGTTGAGTTATTAGTGTTGAACTGGTCCTTGCGAAACCGTGCCCATAGCCGTATCAACACTTGCAACAACTTCACGCAATACGTGGTAATAGATCGTTAGAGCGTAGTTATAGTTGGAAGTACCAGAGACGATAATACTCTTACTAGCACCATCTTCACTTGGAAGACGGCGACCAATATCAACAGCTACAAATCGATACAGGGATTCCCATTGACGCTGCGATAGCAAACCAGCCGAAGTGACATCATCAAGACCACCATCAACACCCGATTTTGACATCTCCTGCAAGAATAAGTCATAACCAAAACTGACAGGATTGTTCCAGATGGGCACGTCGCCCACTGTGACTTGCAAGTTCTTTAATGCAGCAAATGGACTAGTCGTTGCAGTTACCGTCGAGAACGGACTACGGAAGGGATTGATCGTATCCGATACAGTAGCACCTGCGGTTGGATTGGTAATGACAGGTTGCATGATGAAGCGCTTTGGATTAGCAATACCATTACTGACCGTCCAAGTGAAGGAAGCACCTGGGGCAACAGTGAATTTATTCGTAATTCGCTCGAAGTAGCGGAACGTCTTCTTCTGAGCCAACGCATGGTCAGCGCTTGGATTAGGCGAATATGTTGGAACAAGAAGACGCGAGAACGACTGTGATGGAGTGATGCCAGTTCCAGCGGTCGGAGTACCATTAACGTCGGCTGTAATCGTTAGAGTTACCGCAGATGCTGGTAGTGCAAGGCCACCCGCCAAAGCCGTTGTCGTTGCACCACTGTTCAGGTTCCAAAGTACTGGGCACGTGTTTCCGAAGTTCATGTTGTTGCTCAAACTAGAAATAGTAACAGGCGCGACAACGCCAGCAGTACCAGTCGTAACCAAAGTAGTAGATGAGCTGTTATAGTTGAGGTAAATGAAACCGCGCGTATTTTTCTGCATTGAGCATTTCTTGACGTAGTCACAATATCCCGCAATTTAATGCAAGCCAGATAATGAGCAACATAGAATGGCGAACCAGCAGCAACGGCGCCTGCAGGAGCCACATAGAGTTGAGGTTTCGATACGGCTTGAAGATTTGCGCTACCTCCCATAACATCGAATGCAAGTTTCGAGCTTTGTTGATCAAGAGCGGTAAAGAGTGATCGTTCAGCGGCTCCCCTGTTCGAGTAGGTGTTGGCCAATCCATACTCACCAACGTTATTGGTAGCTGTCATAAACGATGAGGTGGCTACGTTTTCAAGCGATTGCGCTGCTCCGCTTGATCCTTGGATCGTTGGAGTAGAATATTCATCCAAGACAAAGTTGCTAGTTGGACCATGCTTGACATACGTGTTGTAATCCGTTTCAGTCAGAGCCTTGAAGGTCGTATTCACATTCTCATGAACTTGATTCGTTTGCACAGTAGTTCCGTCAATAACAACCTGAACGCTGTCAATGAATTGCCATGCTCCAGCCTTTGGTACCAATTGGTCAATAGTACAGGCCGCACAAATTTTGCCCGTTTCATAGTTGTTTACAAAACCAGGTGAGAAAGCACCTCTCGAACGAGCATTTTTTGTACGATTGGCATTTTAGGGTAGTATTTCTATTCAATAAATGCATTGTATTTCGCCAATTTTGTGATATATCTCGCCAAAAGTGGGTGAGTTGTGTGCTATGGAAAGTGCGTAATCAGATCAGCGGGAAGGTCAAACGGGCATTTTTTGTACGATTGGCATTCACTACACTTGAAATTTGTATTGATACAGTTCCTATTGTTCAGCTCGCGTTCGCGAAAGGGTTAACGGTCACACGCAGTGGTTGAACGTCAGCAGGTGGATTGGGACGAAGATGCACACGGAAAATGTCAACGAACGACCACAGCAGTGTCTTGAGTCGCGGCAGTAGGTGTGCCGGAAACTTGTTAGCCACTGCCTCGTCCAACATCTCGTGCAGAAGTGCTTCGAAATCACCCTCACGGTCTTCTCCAATTGCGACTCCGTCCTCAATATCATCACCGTCATCCGTCTGTCGCTGTGCCAATTGCTCAAACATTCTGTCAACGTCAATGCCGAGGACTTCTAGTGTCGGTTTGCCCATGAGAAAGGCGTCTTCGTCGCCTTCCAACACTAAGCAACGGATGCGTCGAACGTTCACATTTCCAGCACGAGTTCCAATCTTTAGATCGACTTCACATTTGTGGGTGCACTTATCTCGTCGTCCACCGGCGAGTTCAATGGAAACAGGTCTCAGCAGAGCCCGGTAGGATGGCAGCACATCGATGTCGCGCATCTCGTTGACGACGTGTCGTGGAATCAAATTGCAATCAGCACCGGAGTCAGCCACAATTGGCAACCCGAAAACGTCATTGACGACCACCATACTACGACCTGGTTCGCGGTCAGCGACACGGACCTGTGATGATGTGCGATGCCTTTTCGTCAGCCAATATATATATATATATGTATATATTGAGACGGTTATGTCCCCAAGAGCCACAAGTGGGGTCCGTGACGCCGCAGCGTCGGCAGCCGCTGCTGCCAGCCCACTGTGATTGGCTGGGAGGTTGAAGGCGCACCTTCAACCTCCACCACCCAAAAACCCACTGGTCCCTGTCGCCACGTTTGCGACATCGGATTGATAGAAGGACTGCTCTGATTGGTTAGAATCGATCAGAGCGGATCCTGATTGGCCAAATCAATTCGAGGTTTTTAGGTGAAACTAGTGGTTGGCCCAGGGCCGTTGGACAGTAGGGGACAGGGCGTGCAGCGCTTCCCAGAGACCAAGGAAACAACACAAATACATTCTCATTTCGGCAATTTGCCACCTACCCGACACTACAACTACCTCACGTTATCAGCACTGCTGGCTCCCGCCTGAGCCCCGACGGTCAAGGCCTCCTCCCCTCGCTCGCCTCCCGAACCGTCGACCCGACCCGACCCGTAGGCTCTACCCGCCCCGACCCGACCCGTCGACCCGACCCGACCCGTCGACCCGACCCGAACCGACTCGACCCGTAGCCCGTCAACCCGACCCGAGGCCCACGGCCCCTGACCTGTCGGACCGACTCGAGGTTCGTCCACCAACCCATCGTCCGCGGCCTGCCCGAGCGCTGGAAGACCCGCGTTTGCCGTGCCCCGCACGTAAAAACAAGGTCCCCGTGCTCGTGCGTTGGCTCGTGGTGTGGCCGTTAGTTCGTTGCCTACCCCTGTTTGACGCTTGCATGGTCAAGGTGACCAAGCTGCCCAAGTCGCCGAAGATCGTTGCCACCCTCGACCTCAGCGGACAAGAGCCTGTTGTCCGCCCCGTCGCCGCCAAGGTCGAGTCGCAGCCCAGCTCAAGGCCACGGTCGCGGAAGAAGAAATACAGCTTCCCGCGCCGATCGGACTTCGCCAAGTCCATCGGCTACCTCGAACGCGACCGCGCTGAGTCCTTCGACCAACTGCGCGACGATCTTCAAGAGGCGATCGAGCGCGTCGTCAGAGTTCACGGCGCGTTCGTGAAGAAGCTCAACGAGTCGGCTAACCGGATCAAGCACATCGTCTCCGCGATTGGTGAAGTGCCGTTTCACTGCGACCTTCAGCGCAAGATCGTGGGCAAGACAATCACGTCCATTCTCGAGTCCAAGGCCGTGAACGAGAAGCGTGCACGACAGGAAGCCGAAGGAGAAGAGCGCCAGCGCAAGAAGCAGAAGCACTGCGACGACGAGTGGTGTTCGTGTAACATATTTAACTAAGTACATTTAGTTCTTCTTCTAGTACGCTCGTTATCGAACTTAGTCCCCGCACAGTTCGTACCTAGTACTCTGGCACTTTGCTCAAAGTGTACTTAGGGAGTCGTACCTAGCAGAGAAGTACTTAGTGCCGTCTTGTCCGCACCTACCATGTCGAACTTAGAAAAGTTGGAGTTCCCAGCGCTGGGCATCGGTGGCGAGAACTACATCGTGTGGTCACTCGAGTGCTACAACAACATATGCGCCGAAGGCCTTAGCGACACGATTGATGAAAACTTCGTCATACCAAGCGGCACTACGACGAGGGAAGTTGCCACTCGCAAAGACGCTGCCCGCGCAGTGTGCCTGATCCTCCGGCACCTGCACAAAGACTTAAAGTTCAATTACCTTGAGGAACGCAACCCCGCTGTAATTTGGACAAGTCTGCGCCTTCGCTTCGACACCGATCGAAAGCAAGCAATGTTGCCACTCCTGAACGATGAATGGAACAAACTCTGTTTCTACAACTTCAAGATAGTCACCGAGTACACGACAAAGTTGTACAGCATCGCGAGTGAGCTCTCGTGGTGTGGTAAGAAGTTGACAGAGTTGGACAAGATCGACAAGACTCTCACGACGTTCAGTCCGGCGGAACGCATACTGGCTACACAGTATCGCCGCATGATGTAACGGTCCACGACCGTTCACAGCACCTGCGCTTGAGGAAGCGTGAGCAGCCGCTCCGAGTCGACCCCTGTCGACGAGCGCCAAAGACTTGGCAAAAGGCGAACTGATTGTATTCAGGTTATTCCCCTGGGGAATAATCCCCCCTATACCTGATATCCCTGGTATCTAATACCCAGGGATATCCCCTACTGAATCTAATAAAAGAGAGTCACTACTTAGGGTAACTTTTCCCCTAAGTGGACCACACACGTTATGTACCTACACAACCTAACCTACTTGTGTAACCTTGTACCCCGTTACACCCCCCCCCCCCCCCCCCCCCACCCAAAATGAGGAACACCCTTGTCCCTAATTTAGGAACAGCCGTGTCCTAAAAAAGGAACACGAGCCTATTCCAGTACGGAATTTCCGAGGACCCACACGGAAATGGGTACAGACTCATGGCGACCATGAGCGCGAAGTCGCGTGTCGATTTTTCGACAACGACTGACCGAGAGCCGCAGCGGCTTGGCGCAACACCTCGCTGCGTCATGAGACGCATGCAAACGTGCGCGCGGTCGCCAGCGACCACTGGATCATGACGATCCCCCAAAACTGGGCCATTTTGCCGTCTGACGGCGGCAAGCCAAAATGGCATGGTCAGACGACCATTGCGAGACGAGCAGAGCTCGCGGCAAGCCCAAACTTGGCACACACTCTCAGTGCGATGGGTTCTTGCCTTGTGCAAGCGTACAGACCTGTACGATGCGAACTCGCAAACTTCGTCTCTTGACGGTGCCCAGAACTGGGTCTAGTCTAATACTGGAGACTGTGGTCGGTGGGTACCCACCGCGAGTACTTCCAAGTACTCGAGAGGCTGGCTAGCCTCATCCAGCGACTCAACTGAGTGCGTGGAGTGCGGGGATACCCGTGGCAGTCGAGCAACGACGTTGCCGGACAACTTCGTGTTGTCGGCCACACGCTCGGGCGTGATGGCTACACCGCAGACAACTGCTCGGTGTAGCAACACCAGACTGAGCCAGCCACTCTGGCTTGGTGCGAGCGTTGTCCAACGCAACCGATGAGGTCGGTGGACGTTGTCGAAGCTTCGACTGCGCCGAACGCGGCGTTCTCGCCATCTTCATGGCCTTCTGCTTGGGTCTTGTACCCATGTCTACAATAGACAGGGACAGTCGACTTTACTGAGACGGACCTTCCGTGTGCTCCACTGAGCGTCTTCCTTGAGGAACTTGAGACACTTCTCATCTTGATGGAGGTGGTCGGTCCCACCTACTGGAACCATCCAGGATGATCATGTTCACATGCGCGAACAAGATCAGAGCAATCTTGCCTGAGAACACTCTCATCGACCCAGGAGCTTTGGTTGCTTGGATATCCAAGCCACTTGACCAAGAGCTGGCGGACGCCATTGTGCACACGCACACTGTCGAGAGACTCGACGTGATAATGGCGTTCGCCATTCCTGTCGATCACAGGCAAAGGAGCGCGCACCGGTCGCAGCGCTTTCCTTCTGGTCTTGACACCAGTGTCGGGGACCCGACGTGCTCCTTCGGGTTCAGCAAACGTAACCCGACGTCGTATTGACGACGCTTTGGTCGCATTCGACGACCATGTCGAACTTCGACGGGCTTGAGCAAGCCGTGCAGAGCGTCTTGGCGCTTCGCTGTGTGGGTGAACCACGCCACTTGCAGAACCCTGCACTGCGACAGATTCGCTAGAGGAATCATCCGTGACTGGCACGTTCTCGTGCGCGACTGTCGGTGGTTGCATATCGGCGGCAACTCCGCTTGGAATTGTTTCCGACGACTCTTCGTCTGATGCATCTCCATCGGGGCGGAGATACGGCTTGAACAAGCCGACGTAGAACGTCGGGTGCGTCTGCAACCATGTTGGCAGGTCGACCCTGTAGGAGTTTCCACTCCGCTTCAACACCTTGAACGGGCCGATATATCTCGGCAGCAGCTTCGAGCTGCCCAAGCTGGACACAGCATTCTGAGACAGGTTCTTCGTGCTGACAAGCACATAGTCGCCTGGCTTGAACACATGCGTGTTCTTCCGACCGTGCTTGTCGGCTTGTTCCTTCTGAACATCTTGGGCAGCTGCCATCGCGTCACGCACGCGGGTGATGACATTCACACGTGTCGACAAGAACTCGTCGATCTTGCGGCGCTCCGCCGACTTGGAAACACCTTCCAACTGGGAGGCAAGTAATTGCCGAGCCCCTCCCCCACCAGACTGGGAACTGCCCACGAGGCAGAGCGGCAACGCTGGGTGCCTCAAACCGTTCACGAAGAACGGCGACAGACCTGTCGATGAATGAACAGAGTTGTTGATGGCGAACTCGACCATGACGAGAGTGTCGCTCCACGATGTGGGATTATCCCCATAGTACGAACGGAGGATATCCTCCACGACCCGGTTGGCCCGCTCGGTCTGGCCATCGGTCCCCGGATGGTCCGTCGTCGACATGTCGAGCCTGGAGCCCAGGATTTGGAAGAGACCTTCCCAGAAATCACCAGTGAACCTGGGATCCCGATCCGATACGATTGAGTCGGGGAGACCGTGTAGTCGAAACACGGTGTCGACGAAAAGTCGAGCACAGTCGAGACCTGTGCAGGTATCCGAAACCGGAACAAGATGCACCATCTTGGACAGACGGTCAACAAAGACCAGCACACCATTGTGCCCAGCGGACGTCTTTGGCATGCCAAAGAAGAAGTCCATGCTCACTGAGCGCCAGCAGTCGCTGGGGACAGGCAAGCTCTGAAGCGGAGCCTGAGAGTGTGCACTTGGCTTCACTCGTTGACAGACGTCACACGTGCGGACATACCGCGACACCCACTTGTACATCTTGGGCCACCAAAATCTTGGGCTGAGAAGCGCGTACGTCTTCTCACGGCCAAGATGGCCAGCACCAGGTGCGTCGTGAGCACCATACGCGATCACGTATCGCAGATCTTCGTCTGATGGGACGACTATGCGAGCTTCTTCGCTGTCCGAGACCTGATACTTCAGGAGACCGTCTTCGAACGTGTACCGATGGAGTCGGGCTCGAACACGAGGGGAGATAGACTTCTCCGAGTCTGATGACTTGAGAGCACGAATGATCTCCGCACACTGTGCATCGCCTTCGTAGGCGTCACGAATCAAGTCGTAGACATCAGAAGCAACTGATGTGAGATGGTTCATCTCGTAGTCGGGACGCCGAGAGAGTGCGTCCGCCAGCACGTTGAGCCGACCCGGCTTGTACTCAACAGTAAAGTTGTATTCTGAAAAGAATGACAACCAGCGAGCCATTCGCGGCGACAAGTGCAGGGACTGTGTCGCCGTGCGTAGAGACGCATGGTCTGTGTAGACCACGAACGGCAACGCGCCGAGAAGCTGAACGCGGAATTTCACCAGGGCGTACTTCATCGCCAACAACTCCTTGTCGTGAACTGGATAGTTCTTCTCGGCCGCTTGGAGCTGGCGAGACTGATACGAGATGACTCTTTCGTGACCATCGTGGTCCTTCTGCAGAAGTGCACAGCCGATCGCATAATCGGAGGCGTCGCAGACGACGCTATACGGAGCGGAGTCATCCGGCAACGCCAGGATCGGCGCTTGGAGGAGACTCTCCTTGATCCTTTGGAAGGCAGCTTCCGTGTCGTGAGACCACGACCACTCAACGTCGTTCTTGAGCAGCTGAGTCAGCGGCCGAGCCATTTCGGCGTAGTTCTTCGTGAACCTGTGCAAGTAGTTGGCGAGACCCAACCACTTGCGTAGGTCCTTCACGGACCGTGGCGATGGCCACTCGGCGATTGCCTTCACCTTCTCGGGATCCGCCCGAACACCGTCGACTCCGACGAAACACCCAAGCACTGGGATCTCTTCGGCACCGAAGATACACTTATCCAAGTTGGCATAAAGCTTATGCTCCTCGAGGCATTCGAGAACTTGGCGGAGGTGATCCTCATGGAGCGTATCCAAATCACGACCGGGCTCCGGCTTCGTGTGGACGTAGATGTCGTCAAAGTACGTCTGCGCGAACGCTCGCAGGGGACGGAACAAATGGGTCACCAAGCGATTGAACGTCGCTGGGGCGTTCGACAGCCCCTGTGGCATCACGAGCCACTCCCAGAGCATACCGCTCGGCGTACTGACGGCTGTCTTGGGGATACCCCCACGCTCCATGAGCACTTGGTAATAACCGTCGACCAAGTCGAGAGAACTGAATTTCTTCGCGCCGGACATCCGGTGGATGATCACATCCTTCCGAGGGATCGGAGTGGACGCAGGAATCGTCTGCGCGTTCAACTTGTTGTACGCGTGGACAATCCTCCACTTGCCATTTGGCTTGCGCACACAGAACGTTGGTGCGCTGTGCGGCGAGACGCTCTCGCGCACCAGGCCAGCCTTGGCTTTCTTGGCAAAGAATTCATCAATGAAGTCCGCTTGTTCGGCCGGCAGAGCCCACTGGCGAACGGTCGCATAGCTCGAGCCAGGCTTGAGCTTGATCTCGTGGCGAACGCCACGATCAGGGGGAAGCCCCGCCGGCGGGTTCTTGCTGAGGCAAGTCTCCGCAAACCGCTTGACCAGCGGATAGAACCGATCCTTCGGATTCTTGAGGATGGCCAAACCACGGCGAGCGTCAAACTTCTGACGAAACTCAACGAGAACATCCTCGTCAATCACCGTCGAGGTGTTGAGTTCAGCGAGGTCTCGCTCAGATCGGAGGATCACAACCTCAGCGATCTCACCAGCCTTGAGCTCGCGGACGAAATCGTCCATAGGGAGTTCCTCCAAGCTAGTCAGCTCGGAGAACTCTGGCAACGGTGCCATATCGACCGTGGACGGATCGATCGACGATCCCGTCATCACATCGACGATGTGCACGTCATACGACGCGCCCGAGAGCGGGAGTGGCTCAGGCATGGGCTCGGTCATATCCGACGACCCTGAAAGCGGCTCGACCGCACGCGGACACGCGGCAAGGGGACAAATCCCGGAAGCATCTTCCATGCTGGTACTTGGAGGGGGCGGAGACAACTCGACGCCCTCTTCTACGCCGTACTCCACGGCAGACGGCACGACCGTCTCCGGAACACCCGAGGTGTCCATGGCGTTCACTACGCCAATGAAGTAGGCACTTCCATCATCCTTGATGGGGCTCATCAGCCGGCGGACGAAGGAGGGTTCATGACGCTCCTGAGCTCCGTTCCTGCCGGGAGACGTGCTCCCAATCGACTTGGTTCTCCAGTCGATCCATGGCTCGTGGCGCTCAAGCCACGGCATTCCGAGGATGAGGTCAAACCTCTCATCCATGTCGAGCACTGTAAAGCGCTCGACTGAGTCGAAATCGACAAACGCAATGCGTAGATCGACCTCGATCTTCTTCGTCTCTGCGACGATGCCCGTCGCAAGACGCACCGAGACTCTTCCGAGATCTCGCTCACAAGCTTGAGCAAACAGAGAAGCATTCTCAGCAATACTTTGCTTGCGACCGTAATTGCGCGTCGCACCAGAGTCGATTAAGACTCTGAAGGGACGTGCAAATCCCTTCACTTGAGCAGTGACGACGATGAGCTCGCCACTGATGCGCAGCTCATCAACTGCTGAGAAGAGATCTTCTTCCGGGGGCACCCCGCCTTGCGATACTGCCGAACTCGGCGTCGCGGAGCGAGGAGTGATCGCCCCAGTAGACTGCCCCGCGTCTACTGGGAACTGTCGTTTCCCTGCGACGTGGAAGCAGATCCACCTCGGTTTCCCGAGCGCCGCGGCCGACCACCGCGAGCACGACCACCGCCCCTCTTGCGCGGACAATTCCGCTGGAAGTGACCGAACTTCCCACAAGTAGAACACTTGATGTGAAGAGCCTTCACGTCGATCGCACGCAAGTCGACCGTGCTGAGATCGACTCCACTGAGGTCGATGACGCTCAGATCCATCGGTTCGACGACCGGTGGTGGAACCGGCGTGACCGGAGGCGGCGCTGCCGGACTCGCGGATAAACCGCGCGAGAGACGCTGAACGTAGTCCTCTCGCAGCGCGGCGACGAACGCGTCTTCTAGGAGCATGGGCTCCTCGCGGAAAACCGCAGCCTTCTCAGGACCGGGATCCATCCCTTCCATGAACGTCGTCAGCATGACGTCTTCTGCGAGCGCATTCGCAGCCATGTTGGCACGGAGTTGACGTAACTCCTGCACATACGTGTGCAGCTCGCGGCCACCTTGCCGACAAGCGAGGAACGCAGCTCGCTGATGATGCGCCACATTTGGCGGTTGAAACATCGACTTCATCGCCTTGGCAAGCGTTGCCCAGTCGGAAAAACATCCGGGATGCGACGTCTCGCACGTGAGGGCCCAGATCTTCGCCCGGCCCGTCATGTTCGAGATCGCAAAGGCGATCTTCTGCCGTTCATCACGGATGCAGCCGGCTGCTGTGGCGAGCTCGATCTCGCGTTGCCAGAAGGCAAGATTGTCGCTCTCTTCACCCGAATACGGGGACACCGTAATCTTCACGGCCTTCGGACGTTCCGGAGGTGCCGGCGATGGCACATACGTAACCGTCGACGGCACCTGAGCTGGCTGAGTAGCCTGAGTCGCGGACACGCGGGACGTCACGACGTCGAGAAGATACTTCTCGAGAGCTGTCTCGTAGTCGCGAAAACGCGCGACATGGGCGAGGACTTCGCCGGAGCCGCGTCAGAGCAGCTCGATGACACTTGCACGGCCATTGATGGCCTCCATCTTCTGGAGATAGGCCCACTGGGCCTCATCCAGGTACGGATGGTCTTGACGCGACAGCGTTGGATGGCTTGACGCCATCACGAAGTCGGAAGCTTCGGACATAACGATGTCGGCGTCGGATTGACGACAAGTGCTACCAAGTGTAACGGTCCACGACCGTGCACAGCACCTGCGCTTGAGGAAGCGTGAGCAGCCGCTCCGAGTCGACCCCTGTCGACGAGCGCCAAGGACTTGGCAAAAGGCGAACTGATTGTATTCAGGTTATTCCCCTGGGGAATAATCCCCCTATACCTGATATCCCTGGTATCTAATACCCAGGGATATCACCTACTGAATCTAATAAAAGAGAGTCACTACTTAGGGTAACTTTTCCCCTAAGTGGACCACACACATTATGTACCTACACAACCTAACCTACTTGTGTAACCTTGTACCCCGTTACACCTGCGTTCCACGTCAAGCTTTACCAAGAGTCGCTGCGAAACGCTAAGTCGTCTCAGACGATGAAGGGGAAGGGCAGAGGACCATCGTCTTCGAAGAATAAAGCCACGTTCATGACGAACTTGTCCGATGACAGTGACGAAGCTGAAGCGAACTGCGTTGAGTGCTACAGTAGTAATGAGAGCGAATATGACTCCTGCCTCATCGACTCAGGAACTACCAACGCTATCCTAAGGGATCGGAAGTTCTTTACGTCACTCGAGGCATCGGAAACGCCCGCCAAAGTCAAGACAATTGGCGGTGCTGCGTCGATCGCTAAGGGTGCTGGACAAGCACAAGTCCAGTTGCCTAATGGAACTACAATCAACATCACCAAGGCAATCTTTGCACCATCCGCTTCTCGGAACTTGATCGGCTTTGCCGACATCCGAAAGAATGGATTGCACGTCAACACAGCTACTCTCCCCGATGGCAGGGAGTGCTTGCGTTTGACCAATGCGAAAGGTCAGATCGTGGAGGAATGTGAGGAAAATGGCAACGGACTCTATGTCACTTCCATCACCCCGTCGCCAGAATGTGCGGCTAGTGTCATCCACGACATGATTGGCACATCTGCTCCTCGTTCAACCGAGACGAGTGTGTGTGCGCAGTGGCACGATCGGTCAGGTCATCCAGGCAGGGACATGATGAAGAGAATGTCGAAGGCAGTGGTTGGCATGCCACTGAAGCAGAGTGACTTTGCCACTCATAGCAAACGACTGTGCAGACCGTGTGGAATGGGAAAGCTTCAGAACCGCCCGAAGGTCAAACTCCACGGCGAGAAGGTCAAACCACGCGGTGTCCTCGACACTCTGGTGAGCGACGTGTGCGGCCCGATATCTCCACCATCAGGCCCCTTCAACTACTTCCTGGTTGTGAAAGACACATCGGCTCGGTTCTCGAAGGTTCAACTGCTCACTTCTCGAAACGAAGTGATGCCAAAGCTGCTAACTAGCATCGTTCACTTCAAGACGCAGTTCCCGGAGCACCACCATCAAGAACGTTCGTGTCGACAACGCATCCGAGTACGTCTCGAAGTCATTTCAGGAGTTCTGCACGTCTAGCGGAATAAACCTGGAGACTTCCGTACCATACGCTCATAACACGAGTGCAGAGAACTTTGTGAATCAGATCCAGATGATCGCTCGGCCTTTGCTGCTGCGATCGAACCTGCCGCTATCTGCTTGGGGTCATGCAGTTCTTCATGCGGCAGCTCTCATCCAGTACAGGCCTGCTTCTGATGTTGGGCCTTCGCCATATGAACTTGTTCATGGGTTTCCACCATCAGTAAAGCACCTGAGGATCTTTGGTTGTGCGGTATACGTCCCCATACCTCCACACCAACGAACCAAGCTCGGACCCAGGCGCCAGCTTGGGGTATACGTAGGTTTTCAATCACCATCGATTATCCGTTACCTAAGTCCTCAAACAGGAGACCTATTTACGGCACACATCACCATGTGTGAATTCGATGAACAGACCTTCCCGAAACTTGGTGACGACGATGACGCCTCTAGATCGGCTTTCACATTCGAACAGCCGTCGACGAAGGAGATTCACAAGGACCCATACAACGGTCAAGGTGAGAAGGACGTACGACGTATCCTTCATCTGCACAGCATTGTACAGAATGCGCCTGACGTTTTCACTCCAACGGAACGGATGACACGGTCAACCCTCAATGAAGCATCCAACTATCCTGCCGCGATAGCAGTTGACCCCGTTCCTGCCTCGTCCACAACGACAACTCAACCGAAGAAACGTGGACGACCAAAAGGAGCAAAGGATAGAAATCCGAGGAAGAGGCGCACGAACGAAGAACTCGCTGGAGGCTCCATCGAACCAGAGGTTGTTGATGTTGAGCATGATGTCGATACCATTAGCGAAGTTCTTGCTGACACGAACGTCAGCTCGTTCCTGGCCGCAATCGATGAAGATGCAGAGCCCCAGACAGTCTCGGACTGTAGGGCATCACCCGATTGGCCTAAATGGAAGGTGGCCATCAAATCGGAGCTGCAGTCACTTCTCGATCGTGAAGTATTTGGAAACGTGCAAGAGTGCCCCCCACAGCACCGACCTATTGGATGTCGGTGGGTGTTTGCGCGTAAGCGCGATCAACAGGGTAGAGTCGTGCGCTTCAAGGCGCGACTTGTGGCACAAGGTTTCACGCAACGTTTCGGTATCGACTATTCCGACACGTACTCGCCGGTCATGACCATGACAACCCTTCGTTGGTTACTTGCGTTCGGCGCAGCGAACAACATGCAAGTCAGGCAGGCAGACATAGAAACTGCGTACCTATATGGTCTAATCGATGTTGAACTATATATGCGGGTCCCTGAGGGGTTACGTGTCGAGGGGGAGAAGTCAATGAACCTCCCGTGTGTGCAATTGCACAAGTCGCTTTATGGGTTGAAGCAAGCCGGCCGGCGTTGGTACTTGCGTTTTTCGCAGTACTTGATTAAATGTGGTTTTCAGACCCATGAATGCTCCCCATGCTTGTTTGTCAAGCGAAGCGGTGCCGAGATCGCCATCATTGGGATCTACGTCGACGACATTATCATTGTCGGAACGGACGCGGCAATCGAAGCTGCAATGGCAGCGCTGAAGTCCGAGTTCAAGGTGAAAGACCTTGGAACTATATCGTTCTGTCTGGGTCTCCAGGTAACTCAGATCCCGACGGGGATTGTGTTGCATCAGGCAACCTACATCAGCAAAGTGCTGACACGCTTCAACATGAGGGATGTCACTAGGACTGCCAAGACCCCCATGGTTGTGCGGAACCTGAGACCAGAGAGCGATGTCTTTGGACCAAGACGTGGCAGTGAAAGGGTGCTCGACGAGAAGTATCCCTACAAGGAAGCCATTGGAGCTCTCCTTTACTTGGCAAACTGCTCACGCCCAGGTATAGCTTTCGCTGTTAGTGTACTTGCACGGCACACATCGGAACCGACCAGAAGACATTGGTCTGGCGTAAAGCAAGTGTTGAGATATCTGGCACGGACTCGTAAGTACGGCTTACTGTATCGCAAGGGTACGAGCGTACACGTCAGTGATCTAGTCACCGACGACATCTGCGGATACGCAGATGCAGGCTACCTCTCCGACCCACACAAGGCACGCTCGCAGACTGGCTACGTGTTCATGACTTCGCACGCTGCGATTTCGTGGAAGTCGACGAAGCAGACGCTAGCTGCCACGTCAACCAACCAGTCAGAGCTTATCGCTCTTTATGAAGCGAGTCGTGAGTGCATCTGGTTGCGCCGATTCCTCAAGTTCGTTCGTGGCGCCCTTGGAGTCAAGACGAGGCTAGGAACTATCAGGATCTTCGAGGACAACGCGGCATGCGTTGCGCAAGTACAACAAGGCTACATCAAGAGTGATCGCACCAAACACATCGACCCGAAGTTCTTCTTCATGCATGACCTAAATGGAAAACAACTCGAGATCACTCAAGTCGCTTCTGAGAAGAACCTAACTGACCTCTTCACGAAGTCCTTGGGGAGTAACAAGCACTGTGATTTGACGCGTGGGATCGGAATGATCGAGCTTCGTCTCGAGTAGCCGGAGAAGTAGGTAGGCTGGTTTTTACCCTCACCGAGTGTGTACGCACCGGGGAGTTTTTCCCAGCAGATAGATAAGTTGTAACCTTGGCTATGGGCGACGCGCTGAGGGGGAGTGAGACGGTTATGTCCCCAAGAGCCACAAGTGGGGCCCGTGACGCCGCAGCGTCGGCAGCCGCTGCTGCCAGCCCACTGTGATTGGCTGGGAGGTTGAAGGCGCACCTTCAACCTCCACCACCCAAAAACCCACTGGTCCCTGTCGCCACGTTTGCGACATCGGATTGATAGAAGGACTGCTCTGATTGGTTAGAATCGATCAGAGCGGATCCTGATTGGCCAAATCAATTCGAGGTTTTTAGGTGAAACTAGTGGTTGGCCCAGGGCCGTTGGACAGTTGGGGACAGGGCGTGCAGCGCTTCCCAGAGACCAAGGAAACAACACAAATACATTCTCATTTCGGCAATTTGCCACCTACCCGACACTACAACTACCTCAAAGGTATAGTATGATAGATGACATACATGATATTGTAGTGACTAGAAATAAGTGGGAGGAAGTTGCAAAAAGTGGTGACTCGGTGGCTCATGCTGACTTTGATATCTAGAGTTACTGTAGTCGGCTGTGATTCCGCGGAAGGTGGTGACTCATGGTGACTCATGGTGACTCATTCGGATTTTAATGCCTACAGTGTCTCTTGACCATTTTCTGTGAATACCGGTTATTATTTTTTATTGGTATATACTGGTTCTGCTCGGTTACGTTCAGAAGTGGATAGTTCGTATTCTTTGGTGTCTCTAATGCGTTTGGTCACTAAACCAAAGTGGGTCATTATTGGGAGCATCAATTTTCAGAGGGACACCGTGATAAGAATGACGTCAATTGCATCATCGATTTGAGAAGGGTATCGAATTTGTTACCTATTCTGTTTCGATGCTTCTCTCAGCCTCGAACTTTCTGGTGAGAAGAAACATGGAGGAGGTGGAGGAGAAAGCCGTGGAGAACGTCAAGCTGCGATGTGGTGTGTATGGCGAAGGGAGCGTGTTCTCCGTCGAGATTGAGCGCGATGCAGAAGTGGAAGCGCTGCAGGAGAAGATCGCTGGCATCGTGAGCACCGAGCAGCACGTTGTTCCATCAAGACTCGTGACGCTGTACTTGGCGAAGAAGAACGGCGCGTGGCTGAAGGACGACGACAGTGTCGATGACCTGTTGTCAGGAAAGATCGACGCCGCGTACAAGAAGATGCGACCGTCGTGGAAGCTCGACGATGATGATTACTTCAAAAAGGAGTTCCAGTCCGGAGACAGAGATTCACGTCTTGGTGGAACTTCCAGTGCCGGATTCTCATTGTGTCGATATCGGCGAACCTGACCCCAGATTGGTCAAGTACCAGCGTAAGTATTTGCTTTAGTATTCTTGTGAAATGGCTGTTGCTATCCTCGCTGCTGCAGAGCAGAGCGCAGAGAATGGATCAGCAAGGCTCAATGGTATTTACCTTTCGTTTTTGTGGGCCTTGCGGTCATCGCTGGTGTGTATGGAGAGAATCCACTCGACGAAAAAGGATGTCTAGACAGTTCCGGCCGTTCGCTCGTGTGTGGGGTCATTCTCATCGATATATCGATTGGGTTGATTTTGAGATACGCGCTGCCATCTTGGAAAGCGCATTATGATGACGTGATTGCTTTGGTCAATGAAGTGGTCGAGAAAACAAGAAACGAAGCGAACGAGAGGACTGCGCTACTTCGTGCTGCTGAATCCCCACAACAAGATGCGGTTCAAGCACCACATGGACCCCCCATGTATGGCAATAATCGATCGTCAAAGAAAAAGAGGAGAGGCCAATGGAAACATTAATAAGCACGCCTATATACCTCCGTTCTTTTTTTCTCCGTACGCTAGCGGACGAGCGTTTGGTTTATGCTACATCGTCCGCTATTCCTCTGCATATAAGAGCAACGAGCGTACCCCTAGACACCCTCAGAGACAGCGATGATGTACTATATAGAACCCACGAAGGTCTCCGTTATCGTTTTCAACCACGTCGGACTACTCAGTATCTATGGTAATCGGCGAGATTGCTGCATCTGGTCTGAGTCCTACGTGACGTAACGTCGACAACGCGCTTATCGCTGACGACTGCTCCCAGTACTAGTACATTTATCCTCTTTTCTCGTTAGCGTTATCCATGCAATATAATCCTTGTGATTGTCTCCGAAGACTTCATGGCCCTCGCCTTGACTCTCTGCCAGAGTCTCACGTAGATACTGTAAAGTCGCAACTATGAGACGTGCAGTCCGACTCCTTCGGCTCTGTAACACGACGTTCATCAGCGAAAAGCCAGGCGGGTGGTCGAGGCACCACAAATTGGCTCACAATCTGGTCGCGGTCTCAGCGAGTTCCACCAGATGTGGGGGGCTGATTTCGAGAAGATCCCACGCCGCACACAAAGATGTTGAAGTAGTCCAGGTCAAAAGAAACCGACACCGACAGAGCCAGGAGAGACGCAAGACGCCTTTACGCTCGTGGCGCTGATTACGAAAAGATACCGTCGAGACAACAGAAACCGAGCCCTGGATCGACTCATGAGTGGCCTTTCTCAACACAGTGGCAGAGAGGCGGCTCCAGTGCGTCACATTGTCCACAGAGGAGCCGTTGAAGCACTCGGGAGAACCCAACAGCCACTATATGCTCGCGACGCTGATCACCAAACGCCCCGCGCCCACACACACAGTACACCATCCATCCTGCAACCAAATCGACACCGTCAACAGCAGCAACAGCAACAACGACACCACGCTCCACTGCTCGATCCACCTCTCCCTCCCTCTCCTCATTCCACAATCTGAGCGCAACAGCTCACCTCCACCTCCACCACCAACTCACACACAACCACCACCCCTACCACAACACTAGCAATAGCACACTACACACCATGAAGCTCTTCCGATCGCTCGTCCACCTCGCCGTCCTCGTCGTTGCGCTCGAAACGCTCCCATCCGCGTCCGCCACGGGCTTCGGCTACGGCGGCACGGCCTCGGCTGGCAAGGTCTCGACCTCCGGTGGCTACGGCGGCATCAGCGGCGGTGGCGCCAACACGCCGTGCCCACCCAAGAGCTCGGGCGGCGTCGAGCAGGGATCCTCCAAGACCTCTTCATCCAACCTCCGCGGCACGAGCAACGGTGGCGCCAGCTACGGCTCGACCTCGACTATCTCCACCTCGGGTAAGGGCGGCTACGCCGGCACCAGCGGAGGCTTCGGTGGCAAGACCAGCTCGACGCCTTCAGGTGCCGCCACGCCGTGTCCTCCTAAGGGAGACAAGGGAGACAAGGGCGGCAACGCCAACGGCGGCTACGCAGGAAACTCGGGCTTTGGTGGCATCAGCGGTGGCATCAGCGGTGGCATTAGCGGTGGCATCAGCGGTGGCATTAGCGGCGGCGGCAGCTCCACCATCTCCATCTCGGGCGGCAAGACGTCCGGCAAGGGCGAAGGCTCTCCCAGCGGCTTCAGCGGCTTCGGTGGAAGCAGCATCGCCGCCACGCCATGTCCGTCCAAGGGCGACAAGGGCAAGGGCAACAAGGGTGGCGACAGCGGAGCTTTCGGCTCGTGGCCTTCGGGTCCGGCTCCATCTCCGGCCTCGGTCCCAGCTCCAGCTCCGGCTCCGGCGTCGGGCGGAACTGCCGGCAAGATCCCGAGCGTGCCGTCGTCGCCTGGCGGTGGTTCGCCTTCCATCGACTTTGGCGGCAAGGGCGGCAAGGGAGACAAGGGAGATAAGAACGCCACGCCGTGCCCGCCCAAGGGAAGCAACGGCAACAACGGCGGTGGATCCTTCAACCCGGCGCCGGCCGCGCCTATCCCTGCCGTGCCGGTGCCAGTCCCGGCCGCGCCGTCGACCGGTAGTGGTGGCAAACCGCAGCCAGGCAAGCCCACGCCTTCCACCCCGGAGATCCCAGCCGTGCCAGTGCCCGTCCCGGCCACGCCGTCGAGTGGCAGCGCTGGTAAGCCACAGCCAGGCAAGCCCACGCCTTCTATTCCGGAAGCCCCGACTGCACCCTCCACTCCGTCGGCTGGCACTCCGGTGGCGCCTACGCCGGCCACGGACGCGCCAGTGACGCCTGCTCCTACTACCATCGCTCCGGCGACGGATGCGCCTCCCGCAACTGACGCCCCGACCCCCGCGCCGACGGATGCGCCAACGACGGCGCCTGTGGTGACGGACACGCCGGCGCCAGTGGCGTCGGAGACTCCTGCTCCAGAGCCGGCTCCGGCTCCGGCTCCGGCTCCGGCTCCGGCTCCGGCTCCGGCTCCGGCTCCGGCTCCGGCCCCGGTCTCGGGCAACAGCAACCCGGCTGTGCAGCAGTGATCGGTGAAAGCTGTGAAGATGTCCAGAAGAGAGAGAGCAGAGTATCTTCCGCCGAGAAGCAAGTCAAGATCTTGTCGCTTGTTAGATAGTGTCGTCGCAGTCAATTAGTGGTAATTTCATGTAGTTTGTTGCTGTCTTTCTGGGTTAGTCTTGCTTACCTTTGGTGTAAGATGCATAGTTGTTGCATCGAGGTGGTGGGGGTAATCCAATGCATGGTAAACGAACACTACCAGCCTAGTCTTTTTCGCGGAGTAGTTGTGTCTGCGAAATCCATTATTATAGTTGAGACCGAGACGAACTGACAACGGTGATTATCATCGATGCACAAACCCACGTGTACTTATTCATACTCTTTCTTCCTCACTGCGGTTTTCAGCCTTCGTCTACCGTAAGTGCTGTTGAAGTTCTGGAAACTACCCACCCTACGCAAGTGTCTCCCCTCCGAAGAAGGCACAGGAGGAGGACCATACCCAGTTCTGCAAGCTGTCTGGCAACAGCTGGAGACACTTGTAGTGTTCAACGCTTGGAGAAATAGCACCGCCGATGAGACGCGGGCCTAGTCACATCGGCAGGCTGCGGTCGTGCACAAGATCTACTGTAAGGCGTGCTCGATACGCTTCAATTTCGGTTGGACCGAGACGGGGAAACGCCCGACTTCGCCAAGAGCATCATTGCCAGCTTCAGGAACCTCCTCGACACGGTGAGAGGCAGACTGATCCTCATGCCGCGCTCGCTGCGCCAGCGCGTGTGCTCTTCTTCAAAGGTGCGACGCGTGGTAATTCTGGACCAGAGGGCGCCGGAGCCATCCTAGTCACCACAACGGCCGCGGATCCCAACACTGCCGTCTTCTGGAGCTCCGTCACCTGGCTCGCAGAGCCTGCAACTCGTAGGCTCTGCGAGCAGGTGGTCGTAGGCTACGACCACCCACAACAAGGTGGAGTACCACGGCCTCATCGAAGGAAAAAAGCCGCAGAGAAGAGTGGTCGGACTGATCGCTCCAGCCCCAACTCCTTCCACGGACGCCCCGACGACTGGTGCTACCCTGGCCCCTTCGACGGACGCTCCAGCCCATTCGACGGATGCTCTGGCCCCAACCGATGGATGCTTGACTCTTACTGCTGGATCGTTTGGCTGACCATCGTGGGCGTAGGAGCATCCGTTGGCGCATCCGTTGATGGAGCCGGGGTAGACCCGGTTGTCGGGGCATCCGTAGATGGGGTTGGGGCCGGAGCATCCGTCGAATGGGCTGGAGCGTCCGTCGAAGGGGACAGCATTTACGGTAGACGAAGGCTGAAAACCGCAGTGAGGAAGAAAGAGTATGAATAAGTACACGTGGGTTTGTGCATCGATGATAATCACCGTTGTCAGTTCGTCTCGGTCTCAACTATAATAATGGATTTCGCAGACACAACTACTCCGCGAAAAAGACTAGGCTGGTAGTGTTCGTTTACCATGCATTGGATTACCCCCACCACCTCGATGCAACAACTATGCATCTTACACCAAAGGTAAGCAAGACTAACCCAGAAAGACAGCAACAAACTACATGAAATTACCACTAATTGACTGCGACGACACTATCTAACAAGCGACAAGATCTTGACTTGCTTCTCGGCGGAAGATACTCTGCTCTCTCTCTTCTGGACATCTTCACAGCTTTCACCGATCACTGCTGCACAGCCGGGTTGCTGTTGCCCGAGACCGGGGCCGGAGCCGGAGCCGGAGCCGGAGCCGGAGCCGGAGCCGGAGCCGGAGCCGGCTCTGGAGCAGGAGTCTCCGACGCCACTGGCGCCGGCGTGTCCGTCACCACAGGCGCCGTCGTTGGCGCATCCGTCGGCGCGGGGGTCGGGGCGTCAGTTGCGGGAGGCGCATCCGTCGCCGGAGCGATGGTAGTAGGAGCAGGCGTCACTGGCGCGTCCGTGGCCGGCGTAGGCGCCACCGGAGTGCCAGCCGACGGAGTGGAGGGTGCAGTCGGGGCTTCCGGAATAGAAGGCGTGGGCTTGCCTGGCTGTGGCTTACCAGCGCTGCCACTCGACGGCGTGGCCGGGACGGGCACTGGCACGGCTGGGATCTCCGGGGTGGAAGGCGTGGGCTTGCCTGGCTGCGGTTTGCCACCACTACCGGTCGACGGCGCGGCCGGGACTGGCACCGGCACGGCAGGGATAGGCGCGGCCGGCGCCGGGTTGAAGGATCCACCGCCGTTGTTGCCGTTGCTTCCCTTGGGCGGGCACGGCGTGGCGTTCTTATCTCCCTTGTCTCCCTTGCCGCCCTTGCCGCCAAAGTCGATGGAAGGCGAACCACCGCCAGGCGACGACGGCACGCTCGGGATCTTGCCGGCAGTTCCGCCCGACGCCGGAGCCGGAGCTGGAGCTGGGACCGAGGCCGGAGATGGAGCCGGACCCGAAGGCCACGAGCCGAAAGCTCCGCTGTCGCCACCCTTGTTGCCCTTGCCCTTGTCGCCCTTGGACGGACATGGCGTGGCGGCGATGCTGCTTCCACCGAAGCCGCTGAAGCCGCTGGGAGAGCCTTCGCCCTTGCCGGACGTCTTGCCGCCCGAGATGGAGATGGTGGAGCTGCCGCCGCCGCTAATGCCACCGCTGATGCCACCGCTAATGCCACCGCTGATGCCACCGCTGATGCCACCAAAGCCCGAGTTTCCTGCGTAGCCGCCGTTGGCGTTGCCGCCCTTGTCTCCCTTGTCTCCCTTAGGAGGACACGGCGTGGCGGCACCTGAAGGCGTCGAGCTGGTCTTGCCACCGAAGCCTCCGCTGGTGCCGGCGTAGCCGCCCTTACCCGAGGTGGAGATAGTCGAGGTCGAGCCGTAGCTGGCGCCACCGTTGCTCGTGCCGCGGAGGTTGGATGAAGAGGTCTTGGAGGATCCCTGCTCGACGCCGCCCGAGCTCTTGGGTGGGCACGGCGTGTTGGCGCCACCGCCGCTGATGCCGCCGTAGCCACCGGAGGTCGAGACCTTGCCAGCCGAGGCCGTGCCGCCGTAGCCGAAGCCCGTGGCGGACGCGGATGGGAGCGTTTCGAGCGCAACGACGAGGACGGCGAGGTGGACGAGCGATCGGAAGAGCTTCATGGTGTGTAGTGTGCTATTGCTAGTGTTGTGGTAGGGGTGGTGGTTGTGTGTGAGTTGGTGGTGGAGGTGGAGGTGAGCTGTTGCGCTCAGATTGTGGAATGAGGAGAGGGAGGGAGAGGTGGATCGAGCAGTGGAGCGTGGTGTCGTTGTTGCTGTTGCTGCTGTTGACGGTGTCGATTTGGTTGCAGGATGGATGGTGTACTGTGTGTGTGGGCGCGGGGCGTTTGGTGATCAGCGTCGCGAGCATATAGTGGCTGTTGGGTTCTCCCGAGTGCTTCAACGGCTCCTCTGTGGACAATGTGACGCACTGGAGCCGCCTCTCTGCCACTGTGTTGAGAAAGGCCACTCATGAGTCGATCCAGGGCTCGGTTTCTGTTGTCTCGACGGTATCTTTTCGTAATCAGCGCCACGAGCGTAAAGGCGTCTTGCGTCTCTCCTGGCTCTGTCGGTGTCGGTTTCTTTTGACCTGGACTACTTCAACATCTTTGTGTGCGGCGTGGGATCTTCTCGAAATCAGCCCCCCACATCTGGTGGAACTCGCTGAGACCGCGACCAGATTGTGAGCCAATTTGTGGTGCCTCGACCACCCGCCTGGCTTTTCGCTGATGAACGTCGTGTTACAGAGCCGAAGGAGTCGGACTGCACGTCTCATAGTTGCGACTTTACAGTATCTACGTGAGACTCTGGCAGAGAGTCAAGGCGAGGGCCATGAAGTCTTCGGAGACAATCACAAGGATTATATTGCATGGATAACGCTAACGAGAAAAGAGGATAAATGTACTAGTACTGGGAGCAGTCGTCAGCGATAAGCGCGTTGTCGACGTTACGTCACGTAGGACTCAGACCAGATGCAGCAATCTCGCCGATTACCATAGATACTGAGTAGTCCGACGTGGTTGAAAACGATAACGGAGACCTTCGTGGGTTCAGTTGTGTACAGTACTGTACTGTTCGGGACGAAGGATAAGACTCGATTATATGCGACCCGCGGAAGTAAACCAAATCGTGAGGACAAGCAGAGCTGCACGATCTGTCGTTCAATCGATCTTCCTTATCGAGGTCACCCAACAGCCACTTTACACTCGCGACGCTGATCACCAATCGCCCGCTCCCTCAACAAGAGCCGCCGCCACACCATCTACCCTGCAACAATAACATTATCACCAACAGCGGCAACAACACCGTCAACAGCAGCAACAGCAACAACGACACCACGCTCCACTGCTCGATCCACCTCTCCCTCCCTCTCCTCATTCCACAATCTGAGCGCAACAGCTCACCTCCACCTCCACCACCAACTCACACACAACCACCACCCCTACCACAACACTAGCAATAGCACACTACACACCATGAAGCTCTTCCGATCGCTCGTCCACCTCGCCGTCCTCGTCGTTGCGCTCGAAACGCTCCCATCCGCGTCCGCCACGGGCTTCGGCTACGGCGGCACGGCCTCGGCTGGCAAGGTCTCGACCTCCGGTGGCTACGGCGGCATCAGCGGCGGTGGCGCCAACACGCCGTGCCCACCCAAGAGCTCGGGCGGCGTCGAGCAGGGATCCTCCAAGACCTCTTCATCCAACCTCCGCGGCACGAGCAACGGTGGCGCCAGCTACGGCTCGACCTCGACTATCTCCACCTCGGGTAAGGGCGGCTACGCCGGCACCAGCGGAGGCTTCGGTGGCAAGACCAGCTCGACGCCTTCAGGTGCCGCCACGCCGTGTCCTCCTAAGGGAGACAAGGGAGACAAGGGCGGCAACGCCAACGGCGGCTACGCAGGAAACTCGGGCTTTGGTGGCATCAGCGGTGGCATCAGCGGTGGCATTAGCGGTGGCATCAGCGGTGGCATTAGCGGCGGCGGCAGCTCCACCATCTCCATCTCGGGCGGCAAGACGTCCGGCAAGGGCGAAGGCTCTCCCAGCGGCTTCAGCGGCTTCGGTGGAAGCAGCATCGCCGCCACGCCATGTCCGTCCAAGGGCGACAAGGGCAAGGGCAACAAGGGTGGCGACAGCGGAGCTTTCGGCTCGTGGCCTTCGGGTCCGGCTCCATCTCCGGCCTCGGTCCCAGCTCCAGCTCCGGCTCCGGCGTCGGGCGGAACTGCCGGCAAGATCCCGAGCGTGCCGTCGTCGCCTGGCGGTGGTTCGCCTTCCATCGACTTTGGCGGCAAGGGCGGCAAGGGAGACAAGGGAGATAAGAACGCCACGCCGTGCCCGCCCAAGGGAAGCAACGGCAACAACGGCGGTGGATCCTTCAACCCGGCGCCGGCCGCGCCTATCCCTGCCGTGCCGGTGCCAGTCCCGGCCGCGCCGTCGACCGGTAGTGGTGGCAAACCGCAGCCAGGCAAGCCCACGCCTTCCACCCCGGAGATCCCAGCCGTGCCAGTGCCCGTCCCGGCCACGCCGTCGAGTGGCAGCGCTGGTAAGCCACAGCCAGGCAAGCCCACGCCTTCTATTCCGGAAGCCCCGACTGCACCCTCCACTCCGTCGGCTGGCACTCCGGTGGCGCCTACGCCGGCCACGGACGCGCCAGTGACGCCTGCTCCTACTACCATCGCTCCGGCGACGGATGCGCCTCCCGCAACTGACGCCCCGACCCCCGCGCCGACGGATGCGCCAACGACGGCGCCTGTGGTGACGGACACGCCGGCGCCAGTGGCGTCGGAGACTCCTGCTCCAGAGCCGGCTCCGGCTCCGGCTCCGGCTCCGGCTCCGGCTCCGGCCCCGGTCTCGGGCAACAGCAACCCGGCTGTGCAGCAGTGATCGGTGAAAGCTGTGAAGATGTCCAGAAGAGAGAGAGCAGAGTATCTTCCGCCGAGAAGCAAGTCAAGATCTTGTCGCTTGTTAGATAGTGTCGTAAAAGTCAAGTCATTCCAATTGAGCGTAACGTCTTCGGATGTTGTGAAGGTCTGCCTCGTGTCTCAATTTTGCTGTTCTCGGCAAACGGTGTTTGAGAGAGTACAAGCTCAAAATAATTATCTGTGAGGATGGCAGGATATCTTCAAAAGACTCGTCCTCGGCTTGGCTACGGTACGACCTGTCATGGCACGATAATGACAGTAACAACAGTGTGTCGTGTGAATCAAAGTTCCAGCGGTTAGAAGTTACTGGCGAGGAGAGCCATGAAGTCACTCACGAAGAGATTCGGTGGAGACGAACGTTCCGAAGATCTTCCGAGCATCCGTGTGGTGGAACGCTGACGACCGATCTTCCCGTCCCTCTCGATCTCTTTGTGGCCCCCGATCGCCAGAACTGGCTTCGCACCCACTTTGCGGAAAGACTCTGGATCAAGTCAATTTCCCGCCTGTCCGACGCTGAGTTTGGTCTCATCAGAGGTGGTAGACGTCATCTCGTTCAAGTCCCACAGTAACGAATAGTCCCAAGATACAGTAGCATTTGGTGCGGCAGCGCGTTGCAGCGGTAGAGTCTACGGGGGAACGAGATGCCTTTACATTCGCGATCGCGCCGATGGAAAGCATCAAACTTGCTCGAACTGTATCCAACACACGAATGTGTAGCCCTTGAGCCAATCTTTTCGGAGACAGTCGTCACGTCAACGAGTTTACTCTGGGATCCTTTGGGGGTTTCTCGTTCCCTCGAAGAGCCCGCAGCATATCGCACGCCTTCTACGGTAAAAATCGAGGCCGACTCAGCGCTATCGATCGCTGTTGAAAATGCTTCCGTTTATCGGAGACCTCCACAAAGCGAGGCGTCTGTCTCCGCGCTCACTACACGCTGAAGCGTGAGCTGAGTCGGCGCAGTTGCGTACAGCACCATCTCATCGGATGCCAAGGCGGTCCCAACTGAAAGCAGAGGGCTGGGGCCGTCGCTCTCACGTCGATCTCAATTGAGCTCGACCAAGCATGGACGAGAACACGAGAGACAGAAGGAGGGGAAGAAATAAATAAAAAGCAAGTATGAGTCGCGCGCGCGTCTGATCTAAACAATTCAGGAGGCCGCGTCGAGCCGACCGCGCACGTCGAAACTAAACGAGTTCTAGTCAGTTCCCTGTCGTGGATCGACTGCTGAAAGATGGCGCGTGATCTGATCAGCCGCACGCACCAGTATCGTTCGCGGAGAAATCGTTTGCTCGCTGGAAAATAAAAAAGACGCACAGAGACACCGGTCCGTCTCCTTGTTGACCAAGTAATCGATCCGCGCCGTACGGGGCGGTCATCACGCCATCCGGATCTCTCCACCCAACGGATCTGTGGCTCCCACGCGATCCTCCTCCTCTCACCAACGCGAGCGATCCTCATGATGTTCACGCGGTTGACGCCAACGACAGCGAACTGAACCTTTGCGATCGGCTCGTGCATAGAACGTTCGGCTTGCAGGAGCGGTCGGCTCACCGCGCTCTTTCTTTCTTTCTTGCGAGACGAATCGCTCCTCGCTTCGTCGAGCGTGGTTGACACAACCGAGCGATCTGCCCCCCTCTACCGATGGGGTACGTTACTCACGCTCTTCTGGCCCGTCGATGACGGCTCATGATCCCGTGCATCGCCGGGGCCCGCCTGGGATCTGGGTGAGGGAGATGTGACCTGTGATCGGGACCCCCCTCCCTCGGTCGTTGCGGCAGCGGGAGCCGTCGCTGAAAAACGCAGCGGCGTTTGTTCGTTCGTCCTCTACGCAGTTCACTTCGATCGTCAGCGTCGTTTGCGTGATGGATTTGCATCGCCGTCGTGTGGAGTCCGAGTCCGAGTCGGATTCGTATCCGCCCGGGGACGCTCTCGGGGGAGCGGAGTCGTAATAGGTACTAATCATGACAATGATCGCGTGTGGATAAGCAGCATGGATGACGAGAAGCAGCTTCTGGTTGAGGATTGCAATGCATGTCCGTTCCCATGTTGATATTTTCTCTCTCTCTCTCTCTCTCTCTTCTCACTTGTCGCGGTGGAGCTCGCCAACGCGCTGACTAAGAGCGTCAAAAGTCAGTGGACTGGCTCTACTGGCGAGGAGGGTGGCCTGGCTCGCATCCTGCAAAAACGTCCCACTATTGCTCGAAGTATTCATTGTCACAGTTCGTAAACACGGAAAAGCGAGCACATTTGGGCTCGGTGACTGGATACATATCGGTTGTCACAGGTACCAACGGCTGGCTCTTCTTGCACCCTACGATTCGCGGACGAAAGAGTGTCTCCGTGCTCTCCGGTGCGATGACTGACTCGCAAGAGGGGCTGATCCGTTGGTTCTGCTCACCCATCATCGCTGCGCTCTCTGGCGAGATGGACCCGATCGACAATCAGTCTCACTCGCCAATTCTTCCGCTTCGGAAGACTACTCCCTTTCCTTCAGCGCCATGAAGCTCGCTGCGATTATCGCGCACCTCGCGCTCCTCTCGGTCGCGCTCTGTGCCACGCCGGCCAGTGCCGGCAACGGTCTGCCGGACTACGTGCAGCAAGTGTCGGCCACGAATGCGCCGCCGTCGTCGAACGACTACGTGCAGCGTCCAGTCGATCCTGCGCCGACCCCAGCGCCGACGCCGAAGTTGACGCCGACACCGACGCCGAAGCCCACACCGGCCCCGACGCCGAAGCCCACGCCGGCTCCGACGCCAGCACCGACGCCGAAGCCCACGCCTGCCCCGACGCCAAAGCCCACGCCTGCTCCTACTCAAAAGCCGACGCCGGCTCCGCCTACCCAGGGTACGCAGAAGCCAACACCAAAGCCAACCCCTGCGCCGACGCCGTGTCCGCCAAAGACCCAGGCGCCAACCCCAAAGCCGACGCCAAAGCCCACTCCCGCGCCGACGCCGTGCCCACCGAAGACCCAGGCACCGACCCCGAAGCCAACAACGAAGCCGACGCCGGCACCGACGCCGGATTCGCCCGTGCAGAAGCCGTACCCGACCCCGGCTCCGCCAACCCAGGGTACTCAGAAGCCGACGCCTAAGCCGACTCCGGCACCGACGCCCTGCCCGCCAAAGACTCCGGCGCCGACGCAGAAGCCAACGCCTAAGCCGACGCCACAGCTGACCCCAAAGCCGACGCCGAAGCCAACGCCTAAGCCAACGCCACAGCCGACGCCGAAGCCAACACCTCAGCCGACGCCGAAGCCGACGCCGAAGCCTACTCCTAAGCCGACCCCACAGCCGACGCCGAAGCCTACTCCTAAGCCGACGCCGGCTCCGACGACTCCTGCCCCAACACCAGATTCGCCCGTGCAGAAGCCGTACCCGACCCCGGCTCCGCCAACCCAGGGTACTCAGAAGCCGACGCCTAAGCCGACTCCGGCACCGACGCCCTGCCCGCCAAAGACTCCGGCGCCGACGCAGAAGCCAACGCCTAAGCCGACGCCACAGCTGACCCCAAAGCCGACGCCGAAGCCAACGCCTAAGCCAACGCCACAGCCGACGCCGAAGCCAACACCTCAGCCGACGCCGAAGCCGACGCCGAAGCCTACTCCTAAGCCGACCCCACAGCCGACGCCGAAGCCTACTCCTAAGCCGACGCCGGCTCCGACGACTCCTGCCCCAACACCAGATTCGCCCGTGCAGAAGCCGTACCCGACCCCGGCTCCGCCAACCCAGGGTACTCAGAAGCCGACTCCAAAGCCGACTCCAAAGCCGACGCCTAAGCCAACTCCTGCGCCGACACCATGCCCACCGAAGACCCCTGCACCAACCGTGAAGCCGACGCCAAAGCCAACCCCGGCTCCGACGCCAAAGCCAACCCCGGCTCCGACGCCGAAGCCAACCCCGGCTCCGACGCCAAAGCCAACCCCGGCTCCGACGCCAAAGCCAACCCCGGCTCCGACGCCGAAGCCAACCCCGGCCCCGACGCCAAAGCCAACCCCGGCTCCGACGACTCCTGCTCCGACGCCGGATTCGCCCGTGCAGAAGCCGTACCCGACCCCGGCTCCGCCGACCCAGGGTACTCAAAAGCCGACGCCGAAGCCGACCCCGGCACCGACACCATGCCCGCCAAAGACTCCGGCGCCGACGCAGAAGCCAACGCCTAAGCCGACGCCTAAGCCAACTCCTGCGCCGACTCCGTGCCCACCGAAGACCCCTGCGCCAACCGTGAAGCCGACGCCAAAGCCAACCCCGGCTCCTACTCCGGTAACGCCCACTCAGGGAACTTCAAAGCCGACTCCGGCCCCGACGCCGGCCCCAACGCCGAAGCCGACCCCGGCGCCAACACCTGCCCCGACGCCGAAGCCGACCCCGGCGCCAACCCCGGCACCAACACCTGCCCCGACGCCGAAGCCGACCCCGGCGCCAACCCCGGCACCAACACCTGCCCCGACGCCGAAGCCGACTCCGGCGCCAACCCCGGCACCAACACCTGCCCCGACGCCGAAGCCGACCCCGGCGCCGACGACCCCGAGCCCAACGCCGGATTCTCCAGTGCAGCGACCTCCTCAGCCAACGCCAGCGCCAACGACAGTGACCCCTGTCGTGACCCCTGTTCCGAGCACGGTGACGCCTACTGTGACGCCTGCTCCTCCGACACAGGGAACGCAGGCTCCAACTCCCGCTCCCACAACGGTTCAGCCGACGACCACGCCGGCTCCAACTACCCCGGCGCCAACGACTCCAGCGCCGACCACCCCGGCTCCTACTACTCCGGCGCCTACCACCCCGGCTCCTACCACCCCGGCGCCGACCACCCCGGCGCCTACCACCCCGGCGCCGACCACCCCGGCTCCTACTACTCCGGCGCCAACCACCCCGGCTCCTACCACCCCGGCTCCTACTACGGCCGCGCCTACGACGACTCCGGCGCCGACCACCGTCCAGCCGACGCCTGCCCCGACGCCTGATATCACCAACCCGTTCCAGCAGGGTCCGATTCAGCAGCAGGGCACAGTCGCCCCGGACCCGAACAACCCGTTCCAGTGGGCTTAGACCGCGTAAAGTTTGTCTCTGGTGGAAGGAGACTGGCTGAGCGACGGTAGAATTGCGTGTTTTTGTATGGTTTCCCCTTCGGTGAAATGTAAGCGTAATTCCATTTCCTCAAGCTCTCGAGCTCGGAAGTGGGGGCAAGCAAGTGTATTGCGCCTTGCCCATGTGGGCGTGGCGAGGCGGGTGTTTGCCTGGTCGCAGGCAGATTCTAAACTGACCTACGACGATCTGGGAAATGTTTCCCTAGACGATGCTACTAAGAATACACACGACTTTGTGACCTGGGACGATGTCACATCCTCGAGTCTGGGTATCTTATCTTCCTCGCATCTTGCCGCATCCGGAAATGGCAACATCCTTCGGAATGTATGCTCTTTTGCCTCTAGTACAATGCTTTGATTTGGTCCACACATCGCAGAACCCGCCACTTTCACGCTTCCTAACATGTTCTTCGAAGGAATTTCTCCGCAACTACCAACATTATTTACCAGTTCAATGCCAAACCTTCACCTCTAGAAACGTACCAATCAGAGTCTTCACTTGGAACTTTGCGTAACAGTAGGGATAAAACATCCTGCTCCGCAGTATGCTCGATGATGTCGCAATGGTGAGAGACATTTTGACGTGGTAATGGGCCATTCCGACGGACCACAGAACATAAGCACCTTCGTACCAAGCTCCAGACTAGTGTTGGCGATTGGTATGTACGCAACTAAAACAGAGCAAATGGTACGGCGCCAGCACTACGACTCCCCATCTTCATTTCTGCATGTCAGCGTCAACATATGCCCAATAGACAACACAGCTTCTTGGACTGTTCTTGGTTCTACGGTACAACCACCGACCCTCGACCACCAGAGGCTGATGCGCGAGCGTAGCAGAACAACACCAAAGAGCTCCACACTCCCCCGTGAGACTGAACATGAGCGTTATCGATATGTAGTGCTGTTTCGTATGATAGCCACTCCACGGAGCGCAATATACAATGTACAAACATCCAAACTAGAAATAATACGGTACAAGAGCATATCCATTCCATTGAGTTTCTCAACAGGCAACAGTCACGACACAAAGTCTAACACTACACGCGTCAAAGCCAATGACGACACGAGTGTACGAGTCTACGAGACGTACGGAAACAAATACAGCACAGCCCGACGCGTCGTCCGACAGACGGAAGTCGACATGCCGGGGCGTTCGCTCGTGGAGGTTTTGAGCTCTGTCCTGAAGGCCTCACTCTCCTCCAATCGATCGCAAGACACCACCGGGGTTACTGCTGCACAGGCGAGTTTGACTTGCCAGACGCCGGATCGGACACTGGCGACGCTGGAGACGCCGGAACGGATGGCACTGACGGCACGGCGGGAGCCGAGACCACGGGAGCCGGCGTGTCGAGGTCCGGAGCCGGAAGGACCTGACCAGGGCCACTCGGACCACCGCCTCCCGAGACAGGAGCAGTCGGCGGGGCAGGAGTTGGTGCCGGGGTGGGAGCTGGCGTTGGCGCCGGGGTGGGAGCCGGGGTAGGAGCGGGAGTTGGTACAGGCGTCGGAGCGGGAGTTGGCGCAGGCGTCGGAGCGGGAGTTGGCGCAGGCGTCGGAGCTGGTGTCGGCGCCGGTGTTGGTGCCGGGGTAGGAGCTGGAGTTGGAGCCGGGGTAGGAGCTGGGGTTGGAGCTGGTGTCGGCGCCGGCGTTGGTGCCGGTGTTGGCGCCGGCGTTGGAGCGGGAGTTGGTGCCGGCGTTGGCGCAGGCGTGGGAGCTGGCGTGGGAGCAGGCGTCGGCGCTGGCTTGCCTGGTGTCGCTGCAGGCGTCGGCACAGGAGCCGGCACCACCGCCGGAGCTGACACCTGCGGAGCTGGCGTGCCCACGTTGCCGCCGCTCGTCGGAGGAGGAGCAGGAAGCACCTGCGATGGACCGTTCGTTCCCGACGCCGGCGACGGCACCGTTGGTACGGTCGGCGCGGTCGGAACGGTCGGCACAGTTGGAACCTTCGGCACGGTTGGTACGGTTGGCGCGGTTGGCACTGGGACCGATACGGTTGGCACCGGCACCGGCACGGGCACTGGAGCAGGCGGGGTCGGCTTGCTCGGCTGCGTTGGTACCGGAGCTGGCGGAGGCACGATCGCAGGCGCCTGTGGCGGCTGAGGCGGTGGCGTCGACCCGCTCGACGGAGCCACTGGCACTGGTACGGGGACCGGGTTTGGTGCTGGTACCGGAGCCGGAGCCGGCGCAGGCTGCGGTTGCGGTTGCGGTTGCGGCTTGGACGGCTTGGACGGCTTCGCGGGGACTGGCACCGGAGCGGGCACTGGGGCAGGCACCGGAGCGGGAGCAGGGACCGGCTGCGGGACCGGCTGCGGCTGCGGCTTCGATGGTTGCCACGGTTGCGACGGCTGCGACGGCTTCGACGGCTTGCCAGGAACAGGAACTGGCACTGGAGCCGGCACCGGCATCGGCACCGGGGCAGGAGCAGGAGCAGGAGCAGGAGCCGACGCAGGCTTCACCGGAACCACACCAGGCGCAGGACCAGGAGCAGGCTTTGGAACCTGCGGCAGCGGCACCGGCACCGACTTGGGCTGGTTACCGTACCCACCGCTCGGACCCGCAGGCATTGGAGCCGGGGCCGGGCCTGGCTTGTTGGGCTGGAAACCCCACCCACCACTCGGCTTGTTCTGACCCTTGGGCGGGCACGGCGTCTTGGCATTCGAGCCGCCCGACGGCTTGCCTCCCATCGGCTTGGCTGGCACTGGGCCTGCCGGGGCGGGCTTGGGCACCTGTGGAAGGGGCACTGGCACAGCCTTGGGCTGGTTGCCGTAGCCTCCGCTCGGTTGGCCACCGAAGCCTCCCTTCGGAGGAGCAGGAGCCGACTTGGGTTGCTGAGGTAGCGGCACCGGCACGTTCTTGGACTGGCCGCCGTAGCCTCCACTCGGTTGGCCACCGAAGCCTCCCTTCGGAGGAGCAGGAGCCGACTTGGGTTGCTGAGGTAGCGGCACCGGCACGTTCTTGGACTGCCCACCATAACCGCCATTGTTGCCTCCCTTCGGCGCAGCCGGTGCCGGTGCCTTCGGCTGACCACCGTAGCCACCGTTACCACCCTTTGGTGCGGCTGGCGCTGGCTTGGCCTGCTTTGGCTGTGCCGGAGTGCCGCGCAGCGAGTTCGAGTTGCCGCCCTTGGGCGGACACGGAGTCGCGGCCTGGACCTTGCCTTGTTGGACGGGGCTTCCACCGCCGTAGCCGAAGCCAGTGGCCGCGGCCGAGTCGAGTGCGACGGCAGCGAGGACTGCGAGAGGAGCCAGCACACGCAGGAGATTCATCGCCGTTCTGTTGTTGGCAGTGGAGATTGTAGAATGAGGAGACTCCGCAAGAAAAAAAGATAGGGGAGGCTTTGCCTAAACGGCACTGCCTGTTGACTCAAGGGATGAATGACTTGATATCCTGCCGGGCGAGATTCGAGATCGGGATCCGAATTCCAACGTCTGCGTTTCCGCAGGGTCACACCCGTCGAGAAGCGAGTTGGATCCGGCTCGGCCGCCCAACAGCAGGGAGCGATTTACTTCGAGTCTGTTGTGTGGAGTCGCCTTCGTTACCCGAATTGCGTTGCTGAGATCCACCTGGTGGGTCGAGTGCCACGCCAGTTGATAGAGTAAAGGATCGAAATGTTTAGTATGTCGACAATAAAAGTTTTGGCGCGTTATCGGAGATCGGCCCGTCCCTACAGAACGTCCGGCTCGAATGGGTACACTCAAAATAGTGCACGGTCTCATCACCTCTGCTCTTGATGATGATGATGCAAGTGAAGTCTAATGAGCTGGTTGGCGAGAGATGTTGTGTGCTCGCAAGTGGTGTGTCAATGCTGCACGCCGAGAACGCCGGATAGTCGCCGATCCTTCCCGTATGGAGCCTGGAGAGTGTCAGTTTTGGGCGGGCGATGCTGAATTAGCGGTCTGGTGATCACTATCACCAATGGCATGAACACTGCAAGGCGAAGTTGGGCTTCATATGTGAGGCCCGAGACGAGGCCATGATTCTCGACTTGATTGCTGGCCGCCATCATCAGCATGAAGTCAATTGGTTTACTCTTCTTGAAATCTATAGCCGGCTGATTGTTGGTCGTCTGTCCTGCGCCGAGGCTTGATGCCCTCCCCATCCTGGACGGCCTCTCGCTCTCCCCATCGAAAAAAGAGGAGGTGGACGTTGTCCGTTGTCAGGGATCTCGAGGGAGAGATCGTCAGAAAACATCCCGGACTTCACGCAAGCGTACGTCGGTGCGGTTGGTGTGTTCGCAAACCGTACTTCAATATGGCAGGCTGCACTGAGCTCATGATGCGAATGAAGCCATTTGAGTCCTTTGGCTTCAATGAAAAGTGTTGGGGCAACTGTTACCAGCTACACGGAAGCCCATTCCACTGAGCGACACAACGAGTTGTCCAAAATAGTTGTAGATTTGAGTCATTCAGGACACTTAGAAACAAAACATGGCGATTTGTCTATTGAGCAAATGGGGTGCACATGCATGTACGATCAAACATACAAGGATTTTAGGCTACTAGACGATCACTCGGAAACAAGCAGGGTCGTTCGGGACGACGGGAAAACACGAAGGAAGGAGGACGAAAGCCCTCAAGTGCTCAGACACCAGTGAGAGGTGACGAGTTTACTGCTGGATTGGCGAGTTGTCCTTGTCGACCGTAACCTCTGGGGTAGGAGCCGGGGTCGGCGCAGGCGTCGGGGCCGGGGTTGGCGCAGGCGTCGGGGCCGGGGTTGGCGCAGGCGTCGGGGCCGGAGTCGGCGCAGGCGTCGGGGCCGGAGTCGGCGCAGGCGTCGGGGCCGGAGTCGGCGCAGGCGTCGGGGCCGGAGTCGGCGCAGGCGTCGGGGCCGGAGTCGGCGCAGGCGTCGGGGCCGGAGTCGGCGCAGGCGTCGGGGCCGGAGTCGGCGCAGGCGTCGGGGCCGGAGTAGGAGCCGGCGTCGGGGCTGGAGTAGGAGCCGGCGTCGGAGCTGGCGTCGGCTTACCAGCCGATGGCTTGCCCGGGGTCACGGCAGGGACTGGCACTGGTGGAGGAACACCACCGCTGGTCGGGGTGGTCGGCGTCGGGGCCGGAGTCGGAACAGGAGCAGGCGTTGGCTTACCGGCCGACGGCTTGCCCGGGGTTACGGCAGGAACCGGCACAGGAGGAGGCACACCACCGCTCGACGGCGTAGTCGGCGTCGGGGCCGGGGTTTGTGCAGGCGTTGGAGCCGGCGTCGGGGCCGGAGTTGGTGCAGGAGTTGGGGCCGGGGTCGGAACAGGACCTGGCGTCGGCTTGCCCGGAGTCGGCTTACCCGGGGTCACAGCAGGAACCGGCACTGGCGGAGGAACACCACCCGTTGGGGGCGCAGGAGTCTGAGCTGGAGCCGGAGGAGTCACCGGCGTAGGCGGCGTCGGCTTGCCCGGAGTCGGCTTACCCGGGGTCACAGCAGGAACCGGCACTGGCGGAGGAACACCACCCGTTGGAGGAGCAGGAGGAGGGACCTTTCCGTTGGACGGAGGCGTCGGCTTGCCCGGAGTCGGCTTACCCGGGGTCACAGCAGGAACCGGCACTGGCGGAGGAACACCACCCGTTGGAGGAGCAGGGGTCTGAGCTGGAGCCGGAGGAGTCACCGGCGTAGGCGGCGTCGGCTTGCCCGGAGTCGGCTTACCCGGGGTCACAGCAGGAACCGGCACTGGCGGAGGAACACCACCCGTTGGAGGCGCCGGAGGAGGGACGTTTCCGTTGGACGGAGGCGTCGGCTTGCCCGGAGTCGGCTTACCCGGGGTCACAGCAGGAACCGGCACTGGCGGAGGAACACCACCCGTTGGGGGCGCAGGAGTCTGAGCTGGAGCCGGAGGAGTCACCGGCGTAGGCGGCGTCGGCTTGCCCGGAGTCAGCTTACCCGGGGTCACAGCAGGAACCGGCACTGGCGGAGGAACACCACCCGTTGGAGGAGCAGGGGTCTGAGCTGGAGCCGGAGGAGTCACCGGCGTAGGCGGCGTCGGCTTGCCCGGAGTCGGCTTACCCGGGGTCACAGCAGGAACCGGCACTGGCGGAGGAACACCACCCGTTGGAGGCGCCGGAGGAGGGACGTTTCCGTTGGACGGAGGCGTCGGCTTGCCCGGAGTCGGCTTACCCGGGGTCACAGCAGGAACCGGCACTGGCGGAGGAACACCACCCGTTGGGGGCGCAGGAGTCTGAGCTGGAGCCGGAGGAGTCACCGGCGTAGGCGGCGTCGGCTTGCCCGGAGTCAGCTTACCCGGGGTCACAGCAGGAACCGGCACTGGCGGAGGAACACCACCCGTTGGAGGCGCCGGAGGAGGGACGTTTCCGTTGGACGGAGGCGTCGGCTTGCCCGGAGTCGGCTTACCCGGAGTCACAGCAGGAACCGGCACTGGCGGAGGAACACCACCCGTTGGAGGCGCCGGAGGAGGGACGTTTCCGTTGGACGGAGGCGTCGGCTTGCCCGGCGTCGTCGCCGGCACTGGGGCCGGAGGTGGCACGACAGCCGGCGGTGATGGCGGCTTCGGGGAGTCACCCTTAGGAGGGCACGGCGTCTTGTTTCCACCCCAGCTTGGAGGAGAAGGAGCGGAGGGCTTGTCGTTCTGGCCTTCCCAGCCACTCCAGCCGCCGTTGCTGGCGCTGTTGCCGCGGAGCGAGCCGCTCTTGGGTGGGCACGGGGTGCCAGCTGTGACGGTACCGTACTGCTTGAAGTCACCTCCACCGTAGCCGAAGCCGGTGGCGTTGACTGCCTCCATGGCAGCGGCGAGAGCGGCGAGCTGAGCGATCACGCGGGCGATCTTCATTGTCGGTGTGGAGCTGTTGTGTTGCACCGAGCAGATTGTGGAGTGAGCTCCTCGTCCGTGGGCGAGTCTCCGTTGCCGAAGGCTCCGTTCCCACCCATTGGTGATGGATCGGCCTGTCGACTTCAATAGCGGGTCTTCCCGTGGTTCGGATACCAGTCTCCCAGCAGCGATCGCCTTTGTGGTGCTTTGGGAGCCAAGACAGAGAGGCTGGTGGGTTCGACAGAGAGCGGGAGTTCACCACTTAGTGCCCTTCCACCTCGCCAACTATACATTGTATGTGAGACCTCGGTTCAGTGACCACCAGACAGCCCTGGCGACCGAACGAGCCGTTTTTCTAGAAGCGTCGATTTGTGGGGAAGTCTTCGCTGAGATGGCTTTTACCGTACTCAACGTGGCGCCTCGTCTCCCGTCGTCTGCGTTTACGAGTGTGTCTTGCTTCGCTTTCGAGACTCATGGCGTGGACGGGCCTCCTAGGGTTTCCATGTGATCCGAGCGGCAGCCCAGACTTTGGTCCGAACGTCGGCGATTCCCAAATCGCAACAGCACCACGGTAGAGGCGCTATTGCGATGCAACTCAGTCGATCCATTTAGCCGTTCACTCCTTCCGCCCTTGAGCTCCGTACGTGCGTACGTTGAATCGAGGGTTAGAGACTAGCCCCGTCTTGAAGACGTAGAGGGTTCCTTGCGCGTTCCCGTTCTCAGCTAATTGTAGAGGGTCAGCTTTGGTCCATCTCGGTCTCTCGGGCTCATCTCTCCAGCTTGACTCTCACGATGTGGCGACCGTCATGGCATTGACGCTGGAAACTCCGGATTCAATATCCCAGCGGTCGTCTTGAGGATCATCGAAGTCAGCTAGAGCGAGAGCCGTATGCCAGCAGACTGCGTTCTCCAAGAACATAGATTCGAAAAAAAAAAAAGTAATATGATCTGATGGTACTGTACCGATTTATAATATGGTGTTGGTATTTATGGATCGGTCTGAACAATATTCAATCCGATCCATAAATATCGCATATTATGCGATATGTTGGCGATTCAGAGGCCGTTTGCCAAACCTTCACAATGATCACAGAGCCCGCCACACCGCAGGAAATGGTTTGTGGCGTCGAGTGATAGAGCTTTGACTGATGGAGGGCAGCGGCTAAGGACACCGGTGAATACAACGCAATGGGGAGCAAGAACTTCAGATCTCAATTTCCGTTGAGCAATTTTCAACAGCCCCCTTCGTGCATGAACAACCACCGGTAGCAATGACAACACCTACAAAGAATGCCTTAGCGAACAGCTAAGTCGTAGCCGCCGTGTTTGCTTCACTTGACAACGGCCAATACCAATGGAACGAATGCCTCAACATGCACCAAGAGAAAGCAAGTGGCTCAAGGGACCTAATGCGACTTGTGCACCTATGACCAGGTCTATTTAGACGCGGTCTATCATTGATGGATTCGTGTGTCATAAATGGATGCGAGTGAAGACACAACCATGCGGTCACCAGTCTGGTGACCAGACGCTGTGGCCAGCTTGTCGAACCCGTCACACGCTAACATGTAAATCAGTCGCAATTGATGACTGTTCGAGGCAGAAGTAGCGCCCCCAGAACAATGCGAATACTCAGTACTTCCCGTTTCCAGTAAAGTAATGGTTAGGTGAAGTAGCTGTTGATGGAGGAAATAATCACCTTGACTTCACCGAAGTAAGAACCTTCCTTTAGAAGCACCTCTCCTAAAGGTTAATTGTTGTTGATTTCATGTCTTCGAGACGTGTGTAGATAGGATCCGTGGACATATTTGAGGCTTTGGGGTGGCGCGGGGTGGTCGTGTATACACGTGTACGTGCCAGGGGTCCTTTATAACGCGTCTTGTAGGTTGAAAAAAATTGTTTGATTGGCGGCAGCGGGGAAATCTCTGTGGGTGCAGTGTTTGTGGACGCGGACGAGCCAGATATGTCGCCAGACGGTGGTGCAGAAGCCGTCTTCTTGTCTTGAGTGCTCATTTCGTACGGGAGGTCAAAGCCAAAAAAAATCGTGCCTTGTAAACCTTCTGTCGAGTATTATCAGTCACCAAGTAGGAAGCAAGTAGTACCTGTTGATGTTCAACAGCAACGAATTCCGTCGCGAATGATTTTTTTGGAAACATGTATTTACAATGAAGTGTCTATCTTCACTTAGACTTCGATTTGAAACATACAGAGGGTCCCCTGCGCTTCAGAGACGAGACGAACGGCAAAGCCAAGAAAATCAGCCTTGTGTGCTTTCAGGGGAGAAAGCTTACTGCTGGATAGGCGAGTCGATTGGCTTGGCCGTCGTCGGCAACGGAGCACCAGCAACCGGAGCCGGCGCTGTCGTCTGCGGTGCAGGGGTAGTGGCCACCGGGACATACTGGTTCGGGATGTTGTTGCCCGTGCTGGGCGACTGCGTCGTAGGAACCGGGGTAGGAGCCGGTGTAGGCGCAGGCGTCGGCTTCACCGTCGTCGGAACAGGCGTAGGAGCCGGCGTCGGTGCCGGGGTCGGCGCAGGCGTCGGCTTCACCGTCGTCGGGGCAGGCGTAGGAGCCGGCGTAGGTGCCGGTGTAGGCGCAGGCGTCGGCTTCACTGTCGTCGGAACAGGCGTAGGAGCCGGCGTCGGTGCCGGGGTCGGCGCAGGCGTCGGCTTCACCGTCGTTGGGGCAGGAGTGGGGGCCGGAGTCGGCGCAGGCGTTGGCTTCACCGTGGTCGGCGCAGGCGTCACCGTCGGCTTCGCCGTTGTAGGAGCAGGCGTCGGCTTAACCGTCGTCGGCGACGGGGCTCCGGCGACTGGCGTCGGTGCAGTCGTCTGAGGCACAGGCGTGGGCACCGGGGCGTACTGGTTCGGGATGTTGTTACCCGTGCTAGGCGACTGAGTCGTAGGAACCGGGGTAGGAGCCGGTGTAGGAGCTGGCGTCGGCTTCACCGTCGTCGGAGCAGGTGTAGGAGCCGGCGTCGGTGCAGGGGTCGGCTTAGGTGTAGGAGCCGGAGTCGGAGCAGGGGTTGGCTTCGGCGTAGGAGCCGGCGTAGGCGCAGGCGTTGGAGCAGGCGTTGGCTTCGGCGTCGGGACCGGGGTAGGAGCCGGGGTAGGAGCCTGAGTAGGCTTCACCGTGGTCGGAGCAGGTGTCGGCTTACCAGGCTTGCCAGGGGTCGGCTTGCCAGGAGTCGACGACGGAACCGGGACTGGCGGAGGAACGCCACCGCTCGACGGCGTGGTCGGGGTAGGAGCCGGAGTCTGCTTCGGCGTCGGGACCGGGGTAGGAGCCGGGGTAGGAGCCTGAGTAGGCTTCACCGTGGTCGGAGCAGGCGTCGGCTTACCAGGCTTGCCAGGGGTCGGCTTGCCAGGAGTCGACGGAACCGGGACTGGCGGAGGAACGCCACCGCTCGACGGCGTGGTCGGGGTAGGAGCCGGAGTCTGCTTCGGCGTCGGGACCGGGGTAGGAGCCGGGGTAGGAGCCTGAGTAGGCTTCACCGTGGTCGGAGCAGGCGTCGGCTTACCAGGCTTGCCAGGCGTCGGCTTGCCAGGAGTCGACGACGGAACCGGGACTGGCGGAGGAACGCCACCGCTCGACGGCGTGGTCGGGGTAGGAGCCGGAGTCTGCTTCGGCGTCGGGACCGGGGTAGGAGCCGGGGTAGGAGCCTGAGTAGGCTTCACCGTGGTCGGAGCAGGCGTCGGCTTACCAGGCTTGCCAGGGGTCGGCTTGCCAGGAGTCGACGACGGAACCGGGACTGGCGGAGGAACGCCACCGCTCGACGGCGTGGTCGGGGTAGGAGCCGGAGTCTGCTTCGGCGTCGGGACCGGGGTAGGAGCCGGGGTAGGAGCCTGAGTAGGCTTCACCGTGGTCGGAGCAGGCGTCGGCTTACCAGGCTTGCCAGGGGTCGGCTTGCCAGGAGTCGACGACGGAACCGGGACTGGCGGAGGAACGCCACCGCTCGACGGCGTGGTCGGGGTAGGAGCCGGAGTCTGCTTCGGCGTCGGGACCGGGGTAGGAGCCGGGGTAGGAGCCTGAGTAGGCTTCACCGTGGTCGGAGCAGGCGTCGGCTTACCAGGCTTGCCAGGGGTCGGCTTGCCAGGAGTCGACGACGGAACCGGGACTGGCGGAGGAACGCCACCGCTCGACGGCGTGGTCGGGGTAGGAGCCGGAGTCTGCTTCGGCGTCGGGACCGGGGTAGGAGCCTGAGTAGGCTTCACCGTGGTCGGAGCAGGCGTCGGCTTACCAGGCTTGCCAGGGGTCGGCTTGCCAGGAGTCGACGACGGAACCGGGACTGGCGGAGGAACGCCACCGCTCGACGGCGTGGTCGGCGTCGGCACAGGAGCCGGAGGAGTCACCGGCGTCGGCGGCGTCGGCTTACCCGGCGTCGGCTTGCCAGGGGTCGACGAAGGAACCGGGACCGGCGGAGGAACGCCACCGCTCGACGGCGTGGTCGGCGTCGGCACAGGAGCCGGAGGAGTCACCGGCGTCGGCGGCGTCGGCTTACCCGGCGTCGGCTTGCCAGGGGTCGACGAAGGAACCGGGACCGGCGGAGGAACGCCACCGCTCGACGGCGTGGTCGGCGTCGGCACAGGAGCCGGAGGAGTCACCGGCGTCGGCGGCGTCGGCTTACCCGGCGTCGGCTTGCCAGGGGTCGACGAAGGAACCGGGACCGGCGGAGGAACGCCACCGCTCGACGGCGTGGTCGGCGTCGGCACAGGAGCCGGAGGAGTCACCGGCGTCGGCGGCGTCGGCTTACCCGGCGTCGGCTTGCCAGGGGTCGACGAAGGAACCGGGACCGGCGGAGGAACGCCACCGCTCGACGGCGTGGTCGGCGTCGGCACAGGAGCCGGAGGAGTCACCGGCGTCGGCGGCGTCGGCTTACCCGGCGTCGGCTTGCCAGGGGTCGACGAAGGAACCGGGACCGGCGGAGGAACGCCACCGCTCGTCGGTGGCGTGTCCTTGCCAGGCTTGCCAGGCTTGCCTGGAGTCGGGTTGGTAGGCGCTGGCGGAGGCACAACAGCTGGAGGCGATGGTGGCGAGTTGCCCCATCCAGTTCCGGGCACCTTGCCGCCCTTGGGAGGGCACGGAGTCTTCTTGGAGTTTCCCCAGTCGTCGGACGAGTCATCGTTCCAGCCGCCGGTGGACGGCTTGCCGCCCCATCCACCCCAGCCCCAGCCCCAGTCGTAGCTCTTCGGGGTCGGTGCCGGAGTCGGCGCTGGCGCAGGCTGGTTCTGCTTGTGGTCCGAGCCGCCCCAGCCGCCCGAGCCACCCCAGCCTCCCCAGCCGCCCCAGCCCCAGCCGCCCCAGCCACCGCTGCTGCTCTTGCTGTCGCCGCGGAGCGAGCCGCCCTTGGGCGGGCACGGCGTGCCGGCTGTGACAGTGCCGTACTGCTTGTAGTCTTCGCCGCCGTAGCCGAAGCCCGTGGCGTTGACGGCCTCCATGGCCAGGCCGAGCGCCGTGAGATGCGCGACCACTCGATGGATGTTCATGGTCGGTGTCGAGCTGCTTTGCGAGGCACCGAGCCAATTGTGGAATGAGCTCTTCGGGGGGGAGGGAGAGCGACCGTCGCTGGCTGCTCGTGCGTGTGTCCGAGCGAGACTCTGGTTTCGTGGACCAGCCGGCTCTCGCACACAGGAACAATGGGTGAGCGCAGTGTCTTGTCCGTGCGGCGGTCGTGGCGTCGCTAACGTCTATCCCCAACGGATCTGGTCACAAAGACCGGCTGGCAGATCGAATGATCACCCAGCGTCACGCGGCGACTAGTCTGCCCTCGTTTCTGTGACTGGATGGACACCACCAATGGCTTGTTTCTGGGCTGCAACCTGAGACAGATGGCCGGTCTATGCGCATCTAGCGCGTCCTGTCCAGCTGGATAAAGTCAGCGCACGGCTTTTTGTGGCGTCGAGGAAGTAAAGGCGTCCACGTGCGAGTGTCTCTTGGGTCGGGAGCCGCAACGGCGGCTGTTTACACCGGCTGGCGGTTCCTAGACTCACGGTCTCCGCTCCTCTGCGCTCACTTCAATCTGGATACTCGCTCGCCTGACAATGCGACGATGAGGGCGTTGGTCGCATCCAGCTGTCGAAAAATCTTCAGCTTGGAGCCCCTCGAGCCAAGCTCGTTTTCGATCGGCAAGTGGGATCGTCAGGCACTCGTCGGGTGTTGAGTCCAAATTACGGATCGAACGGATAACCCGTCGGTGTTGTCGGGGGGGGGGATGGATCGCCAGACGACGCCTCGATGGGCCGAATCCGTCGCCCAAGTGGATACAGTACTGTACGTTGTACAGTACGCAGTGGCTTCGTTTGGAATGTCCGCTGGATAAAGGCGTACTGAACTGAACTGCCTCTCCGCCGCGTCGAAAATGGCATTCGTGGAATGCGGTACAACAATGCGGAGAGGCTGGCTCTGTCGCGGTCCCATCTCCCGAAGGGTCTCGGAACCTTTTCGGGTCGGACCTTTAGTCGGGGTGCCCCGGCTTCAACTTGAAGCCTTAGATCGGCTATGCAGTGCCGCCAGTCGTCGGGCAAAGAGCCAGCTACCGCATAGATCAGTCCGAGAGCGACTCGTCGCGGCATTGATCAGTCAGAGAAAAGAGAGAGACTCAATACGACTGAGGAGCATACTACGCACAGAGAAAGCCCCTGCGAGTACGTCGATGAAAAGGTTCGCCTGCTGAGCTCTATGGTCATCCTACGTCGCTGAGTCGGCTTGCTCGAGTAGCGCGCGCGTGAGGGACTCAACCTGAGCAGCCTGATATGTCGCAGGCCGTTTGCGTCCGGGATTGAAGCCGGCGCAGTCAAAAGCCAGCACAGCCTTCCTCATCGTCTCGGGGATCGCGCTGACGCCGTGGAGAGCACCCATTAGTCCGCCCACGATCGCGGCGTTGGTGTCCGTATCGCCTCCCTTGAGTAAATCGCTTTTTCGTAGGTCGAGTTTTGTCGCAGGTGGTAGAGAGCGAGGTTGAAGGCCCAGCGTACGTGGCCTCTGGCTTTCGTGCACTTGAGTGCGCTCACGTCAAGCGATTCGGTAAGGAACCAGTCACGCACAGTCGAGTGGACGCTCTCCTTTACAAACGCCTCGGCCTTGCGAAGAGCGCCTTGACTGTCTCCCGGGTGGTTGATGAGATGAGCGACCAGCAGCCTCGGTGCGCTCTGCGCCAACGCTGCGGGCGCGACGCTCGAGTTTTTCCGCGGCGAGATCCGCTCGGCCGACGTGGGTAACGCGATGACAATGCCAGGCGGCGGCATCTGGCGCGTCGGCAAGGGCCAGATCACAGACGACTCGGAGCTTGCGCTGTTGGTTGCTCAGGCGCTCGCGGCACACTCGCCACAAGACGGGTTCCCACTTGATGCCGTCGCAGCCAAGTACAGCGAGTGGTGTCTCTCAGGGCCATTTGGCATGGGCGACACGTGCCGCACGGCGCTGAAGGCCGAGATTGATTGCGCCTCGGACAGGATGTCAACGCTATCTACTGCAAGGCGCCGTACGCGTGCTCCCAGCTAATGGTCTCACCAAAGAATGAGGGCGAATGAAGTGTGGACTCCTCTCTCATTTTGAACCCGAGGAGGACATGGGGATATATCGGGCACATTCTGTACTAACGCCGAACGTTGCTCTGGATTTTCACACTCAGAATAGTTGGAGGAACTTCTCATGGAATTTCTTGCAGGCTCGGCCTGTCATTTTGAACAAGATCTAATGTTATTATTGTTGCACGAATGTCGTTCTTGACCAGAGGGTCAACGTTCACAGTACCCTATTGATTTGGACAGTTTATCGAAAAACATACAAAGCTCCTGTAAATATCAGATAGCTTTTAAACATTATGAATCGTAATATATAAAAAATGAATAAAAAGAGATTTGATACGGGATTCGAAGTAATGTGGCGGAGAGACTCTGGAATACAAAAATGTATCCAGATGAGATATGTGGACCACATGGAAATGAGCATGTAGCTCGGATGTCAGACGAGTTCAACTTGTTGCCGAGTTCAACTTGCCCTTGCTCAGCCACACGCTGTTGTAGTCACCTCTATCGTAGCCGAAGCCAGAGGTGCTTCAAAGAAGGCAAAAAGTTGCTCCACGCACATTAGACGACTCACTATCTCGATAGCCTAGAGTGGGTGAACGAACCCGTGTGTTGCCAACGCGCTTGCTCATCAGCGGCTGAAACTCAGCTCGGGTGCACTGGGGGCGGAGCGAGAGGGAAAGCCTCATATATGTCTACAGAATCCTATCTAGACACCTTTCGACGATATAAACCGACAACAATTAGAGATAGGAGAGTTAGGGCAAAAAGCGAAGTCCAAATTTTGGTTAGAAAAAGTTTTTTTTTCGTAGCCAAAGCCGCTGGCGTTGACGTCTTCCATGGCAGCAGCGATGGCGGCGAGCTGCGCGGTCACGCGGGCGATGTTCACTGTTGGTGTGGTGCTGTTGTGTTGCATCGAGCGGATTGTGGAGTGAGCTCCTCGAGTCTCCGTTGCCGAGGGCTCCGTTCTCGCACATGGGTGGGAGGGAACCGGTCTACGATTACGAACATGTTCAACTTCGTTTCCGAGACTAATGACGTGAGCGTACCTTTATGCGGTCTGAGTGATAGCCCATACGAGGGTTCGTTGCATGTTCCCGCTCTCAGCTGATTGTAGATGGCCAGTTTTGGTCCATCTCGGTCTCTCGGGCTCATCTCTCCGGCTTAACCCTCTCAATGCGACGACCGCCGGCGACTAAAGCTGAAGCCTCCAGCGTCAAGGCCATGACGGCGGTCTCCAGCCTTAGGGATCGTCGAGGTCAGCCAGGGTAAGAGCCATATGCTAACAGACTGCGTTCTACAAAAACATGGAGACGCCAAATTGATTCATGTCTCGCAAATAAATGCAGTGTAGTGTAGACACAAAGTTCATGCGGTCACCAGTCTGGTGACCAGCTTTCACGGAAGGGTATTTTGAAAACATGTATTTACAATGAATTGTCTATCTTGACTTTGACTCGGCGTTTAAGCATACCGAGGATCCGCACTTCAGACACCGAACGAACGGTGTAGCCTAGATAATCAGCTTTGTGTGCTTTCAGGGGAGAAAGCTTACTGCTGGATAGGCGAGTCGATTGGCCTGGCCGTCGTCGGCAACGGAGCGCCAGCAACCGGAGCCGGCGCTGTCGCCTGCGGTGCATGCGTAGTGGCCACCGGGACGTACTGGTTCGGGATGTTGTTGCCCGTGCTGGGCGATTGTGTAGCAGGAGCCGGGGACAGCTTCGCCGGGGTCAACACCGGCGTAGGAGCAGGTGTTGGAGCGCGCGTCGTCGGAGCAGGAGTTGGTGTGGTGTAGCGGGCAGCAAAATTACTCTTGCTGGGCGCTTCCCACGTCAGCGTCTGTGCAGGATTCGGTAACAACCGCACCCTGGACACAAACGCCCCAGTTCTTTGGTCTTGTACCCGTTCTGGGACCGTGGACTCGAGATCCCGCGTTGCAAGCGCGGAGAAGACAAGATCCGTTGAGCCTTGAGCGGAAGAGAGGCCCCGCAGCGGTTACACGCGCGGCGTGGCCTGGATCCGGTGCGTAGCGCGACCGGCAGGACTTGACACGGGATCCGCGCCGCGAGGCTTGGATCCGACCTTGAAAACGACCTTGACCTTCCCACAGTGTCTCGGGACACTGGAACTTTAACGTGGGCTGCTTGCCACCCACGGGACTTGAGGGTTGAAGCTGCACGAGGCGGGGGGCGCGCTGGGTTCTCCTGACCTTGACCGCAGCTGACGCGTGCCTCTGACCTTCCCTCTTGATCGCCGCTTGGCCCGGGGACTTGAGCTTGAGGGGGGAAAATCGCAACTTGTTTGTTATCGGCCAGACACGTGTCCGGACCCAACTTATGTGGTCCACATAAATCCGGTTTTAACCCCGGATCCGAGTGTTCCACACAAAATCAGACCATGAGACACGAGATCCAGCACCTACCCTACGCCTACTACCTGTACCCTACATATTAGCCTAATTAGCCTAGTCTAGCTTAAACTTCGCCTTTCCTTCTGAGACTCGGGACCCACAACGAGGGACATTAGGGCCCTCTGGATCCCCAACCGGAGCTCCTGCGGGACGGTTTAACCGTCGGATCCACGGGGTAGACGGTGGTGAGAGACCGCGGCCTCTCTCCTTCAATCCACATCACCACATCCGCCCCCAAGGTCGGTGGGTTTGCACAACGAGCGCGCCGACATTGCTCCATTCTTCAATCGGCCGGCGCACGCGCGCACATGTCGGATCCACCACCTCCAGCGCCTTCGAGCACACCGCCGGCGCAAGATCCGCCTCCTCGCACGCCAGGAAGGGGCCGCGGGGCTCCACGCTTACCGCCAGGTCCGGAACCTTCGCCTCCTCCGCCTGCCGCATCAACTCAAGACGCCGGCAGCGTTGCTTCGTTGATCTGCCCGGACTGCGTCGCTGGCGGCGCGGATCCTCCTCCTGGAGCTTCCTTCGCACAGGTCGCCCAGTTCTACGATGCTCGACACGAAGCTCTTCGTCGCCACGTCTTCACGGTCCATCAGGCTCACGACGCAGCGCAGCAGACCTTCATGCGTTCGGTTGGCGACCTGCAGGATGCAGCAGACCGTCGACTCCGTCTTGTCCGTGAGCTGGAAGGCCGGATCCGCACGCTCGAGACACAGCTTGCCTCAGCTGCACGAGAATCCGCCACGGTCCGCGTGGATGCCGCTCAGATTGTTCGCTTGACGCGTCGGATCGCGGATCTGGAAGCGGAAGTCGACGACGCCGCAGATTCGCTCGCTCGGGCCACGGAAAGACTCAGTGAGGTCGATGACGGCCGGATCCGCGCCATAGAGGAACGCGAACGGGCCTCCATGGAAGCCGAAGTTCGGCTTCGGGTACGGATCTCGACGTTTCCTTCACCGGAGTTGACTCGCGCCACTCAGGAGTACGTAAACCTCCTCGAGGAAGCCGTCATTCGACAAGAGCGCCGGATTCGTTTGCTCATGGGCCGTCTGGAGGTCTCTTCCGTCGCACGTGCTGACCATCTTGCTCTCACTGACACCTTGGACGCGATCTTGCGAAGACGCACCGGATCTGGAGTCCCGCCAAGCCATTCACTAGCACGTACGAGCCCGATCTCGGTTGAACGTGCTCTGGATCCTTCGGAGCTACCGGATCTCCGTCCTCGAGAGGCTCAACACGACTCCACCTTGCTTTCGACTCGAGAGATCACGGCGGGAGGCCCTTCTTCCGTCGCCGGCGATGGATCTGCTTCAGATCCACGCCACAGCCTTGCTGCTGCTCTTCAAGTCGTGATGCACTTCGTTTCTAATGAGATCTGGTCGCCTCCGACCGCTTGGGCGTTGATCCGTGACGCGGAATCCCGTCTCCGTCGTCGACGTCGCTCGGATATGTTGGACTCGGCTTCGGGAAGCTTGGATCCGTCAGCTGGTCGTCACCTACGGCCGCGCACAACACCACAGCAGCCGGGATCTGGCTCCCAGCCACCTCCACCGCCGCCCGATGCTGCAAGTGGGGCGTCTCTTCCTCCTCCGGCCCCTGCTCCTCCAGCAAACCACGGAGATCAAGCAGATCGAGGCGCAGCCCAGCTAGATGTACCATTCCATCAGTTGCCACGGTCTACCCAGTCCCTTCTGCTCTTCGGTGAACACCTTCCAGACGATAGACCCCCGAGTCCTCCGCCGAAACGCCCTCGGACGGACACAGGGCCTTCGGATCCTGATCCTGGCACGGATTCGGACACCTCGACGCACACTTTGGACCTCCACAGCGGATCTCCACATGAACCATTGCCTAACGACGTCCCAGAGCCCGAGTTGGATATACCAGACGCTGGATCCGTGACTCCGCCGTCTCCCCCAAGTCTAAGCGGCTCTGAGAGTCCCGTTTCCATTGATTCTGGCGAGGAGAAGGAATCTGAGATGCCTCCAGGGACCGTGCTTCAGTTCGGGATGCTCACACGCGCCCAGTTCCGTATACACACGGCTGGCGTGCTGAATCCGGGGGCTTACGACCGGTACTGGGCAGCATGTGCCTACATCGACATGATCCTGCGTGTACAAGCACCGTCGAGCCTTGAGAACATCCCGTTGAACCGAGATCCGCTGTTCCGAGCCATTCGACCTGAAGATCTGCAGATCTTCCCACAATCTCAGAGTTCCCGCGCTCCTTCGACCTTGACGATGACGCTAGACGAGATTCGCCAGGTCCTGGACGCAACCGAGGACGCGCATCCGCCTCCCTGGGACGCGATCGTCCAGAACATGCCTCAACCACGGTCTTTTCCTCAGGGTCCGCCCTACAACGTCTTGCGCCGTCTCCTGCGCTCTTGGGTCTCGACTGCTGCTCGGATCTTCTGGCACCGGATGCATTACATCCCCTGGCAGCACATACTCAACCAACTCGTACTTCCTCAAGACCCTTCAGCCGCGGATCTCGCGTTAGTGGCTCGGATCCAGGCCCTGCGAAAGGACTTGAAGGGGCTTTGGAGCAAACGGCAGGCGAAATCAGGTGCACTCTTGATCGAAATCCTGCGCTTGATGGCCGACGGGTACCTCGACAAGCGGTTCCTACTGGATCCGAGCTTCCTGATCTTGCCAGCTCAAGAAGCTGTCTACCCATGGCTTCCTGACTTCAGTTCCAACGCTCCTTCGCTTCCTCAGCAACTCGCGGACCTTGATGACCGCGAGCCTTGGCGCTTGTACTACACGAACCATCCACACCGTCATCCAGCTCGCCTCTACCAGTATCCACTCCGAGGGATCTTCACTCGCGTTAGACCCGCACCCATGGTGATGCCACCTGGATACACTCCGATCCTCGACCGGATCCAGATTCTCGGCTCATTCGCCCCTGATCGTGTCCAGCATCTGCGTCTTCGCCTTCCCAGCCAGACTGCGACTCATCCGCCTCGAGATCCCGAGGCTACAGAGCCTGGCGACGACGAAGACGATGGGTCGGACGGTGGGAGCAGCGGTTCTGGCCATGCCGTCGAGTAGGTCCGTCGATTCGCGTCGTATTGTCTGTTGCGAGGCTGCATAATCTTCAATACACGTCCTTTGTCTTCAATCCGCAGGTCTTCATCTTGCCTTGACACTTTAGCAACAGATCTTCACTCTTCAGCCTTGGTTCTCGTCGATTCTTGCTTCACACGCCGTGTTCACCCTTCATCTCCTTGGATCCACGCTTCAGAGGCCGTCTTCTCGCGGATTCTCACTCTACATGCCGTTGTCGAGTCAACTTGGCCGTATTCCATCCGTCCCCAGCCGTATCTCCGCAGATCTGGTCCCATCTCGTCTTCCTCGCGTTGGATCCTCGCAACTTATCACGTCTTGCCTTGGATCCGCGGCTGTCGTCGTCCCTTCTCCTGGATCGGCCATGAAATTCACTGATCTCGACCTCTCCGCGTCGGATCTAGCCGCTAGCACCACTTCGACTTGTAGTTCCAGTACAATTCCCCATACGACACTTCATATGCATATACATACACATGCTTCTTCAACATTCTGACTTCTGCTCTTCCCATGTGCACGCAAAAGTCAAGGGCCCTCTCAGACCCCATGGATCCTCACGGATCTACTCCACCGACGGCTCCTCGGTCGACTGCATCATCTGAAACCGATTACGAGCACGTTCCCGACGATTAAAATCGTAGATCAAGCCTCCACAGTTCAGATCCTCCTCACGAACCCACGTCGGGTCATCATACCCCTTCCACTTGACGTGGTACTCGACATAGCTCCGTGCATTCCTTGTCCTTGGTCGTACAACACGCCGATCCAACAGTTCTTCCACTTCGTACATTCCATCCTCCGGATCTGGCTCGAAACTGTCCTCAGGCAGAAGAGCCTCGTCGAAATCGTACCTCTGGTCTTCTGGTACACGGATCCGCACTTGTGGTCTCATTGGAGCTTCCCGATAAGGTTTTAGACGCGACACATGTACCCACGGTGACAATCGGTAGCCGGATCCGTCAATCTCGAGCTTATACATGAAGCCGTCTCGGATCTCGCACACACGGAAGGGCCCGTGCCACTTGTGAGCTAATTTCCTTGCCAAACCCTCCTTAACTCGTTCATTATACAGCCACACTTGAGATCCGACCTCCAGAGGATGTACCGTCACGTCAGCGTTCGCCCTGTCTGCTCTCTCGGCTTGTGCAGCTTGGATCCTGGCGTTGGCCTCACGGCGCGCATAAGTGTACTGTCATTGAATCCGTAACCTCCATCGTCGTGGATCCAGGTCCTGGGTCTCTGTACTACCACAGAGTAGCGTGCTCTCCAACGTAGTCTTTCGATCCCAGCCGTGGATCAAGTAAAACGGCGTTTCGTTACGGATCCGATCGTGCGACGTGTTGATGGCAAACACCAATCGCTCGGCGTAATCATCCCAGTCTCGCTGTCCTTCGTCCTCCACGTACATACGTAGTGCCATTGTAAGTGTCTGTACCATCCTCTCCGCGGATCCGTTGGCCTGCGGCCGATACGCCATCGTAGCTCTCTGGCGCTGGCCCATCAGCTTGTTGAAGGCTGCAAAGAATTCAGCCATGAATCCGGGTTCTCGATCGTGGCGGATACATTCACTCGCTCCGAATCTTCGAAACACACACTCTTCGTACGCCTCAGCCACCACCGGGGCGGATCTGCTGCTATTTGCCTTCGCGATTACGTATCCGGAGAATAGATCCACCCACAGTAGCAGTTCTGTGTTGCCTCGATGACTCTTGGGCATAGAGGGGACGTGATCCATTGCAATTACTTGAAAAGGATACGTAGCTTGTACATTCCCAGGTGATGGACCTCGGATCCACGGCCTTCCCTTGCCTGTCTGACAGTCTTGACAGCTCCCCACATACTGCTGTACATCCCTGTACATAGATCTCCAATAACAGTACCGTCGGATCTTCGCATAGGTACGAGTGACTCCTTGGTGACCTCCCTCAACACTCGTGCGGTAGTGGTGGAGCACGTCATCGATTAACGTAGTCGGAATTACCAGTCGCACGTCTAGATCCTCGGATCCGTGACGTTTCGGGCGGCTCACGTAATACAGTAGTCCATCCTCGTCAACTTCGAAGTCATCTGCCACCTTAGCACACCTCTGGAGCCTTGCACTGTCTAATCGAGTCAGATCTCCGGCTAGAAAGAGTTTTAGGTCTTGGATCCACACTTCTTCCTCTTGTGCAACGCGAATCCGGTCTATACGCAGCTTCGCAATCATTCCAGAGTCGTGAACCTCATTCACGCGTCGATCCTGAGCCGGATCCCCGTCAGCAGTGCTTAGATCCCTTATTTCCCGGTGTTTCTGTCGTCTCGTTTGGACCGCATACACTCTGTTCACATCAGACACCGGATCTGCCACTTGGATCACCTCACCGAGACGATTCACTGTCTCTAGGTCCTTTCTCAGCTCTGGATCCACTGTATCCGTCCCACTTTGCGCCTGTAGAGCCCTTGTAGCAAGTAGATCCGCCGCGGCGTTCCACTCTCTCTTCACGTGTACTAAGTCGCACCGTCTCAGGGTCTGGACCTTTTTGCAGGCCTCTGCATGGAGCAACTGTAGTCCTGGGGCTCGACACTCCATCTCCCCTCGGATCTGACTGACTACCAGCTTTGAGTCACCACAAATGACCAGATCCCTGAGGTTCAGCTCTGTAGCCATCTTGTGGACGAGCAAAAATCCACAATACTCGGCCTCATTCACTGTGATGTCGTCGAAATACTCGGACGCACTCAGAATCACTGTCCACTCAGGGAACTTCCACAGGATCGCACTACAGGAGCCGCCCTTTCGCTTAGATCTCGCCGAGCCATCAAAGCTAGCGACAATCACTCTTGTATCTGTCGGCAAGGTCGGCACTGGGACCTGGATCCGTGGCCTCCGCTTGACCGTGAGCGGCGAGATGGCCTCGAGAGCTTCATTCATGTGGTCTCTAGGAGAGGATCCTGCGGCGACAAGTCCTAGAAAGCCGTGGATCTCTTCGACCCCCTTCTGGATTTCCAATGACCAGCCTGATAACATAGCGGCCCATATAGCTAGTCGGCCCTGTAGACCCTTGGTCTTCCAGAGCCAACCCAGCGTCGACGACGCTGTGAGCACGCGGATCTTCCTACCAGCAAGCATATTATAGCAGATATCGAGGACTCTGAGCAGGGCGAGGATCTCGCCCTCGGCCTCCGAGTAGTTTCGCTCGTGCTGCTTGGTCACGCGACTAGTGAAACGGACAGGTTCGTACACATCGCCGTAAGCCTGAAGTACTGCACCTGAGATGGACCATTTTGTCGCGTACACAGCGACGACCACATCACGGGCAGGATCAAAGTGCCTCAGCCTTGGAGCCTCAAGGATTCGTCGTTTGAGCATCTCGAAGGCACGTTCCGCCTTCTCCTGCTGCAGGGATCCTTCCATGGATCTCGGATCCAGATCCGTGACAGTTTCAGGATCTGTGACAGATCCTAGACCCCCGACGGTTACAGAACCTGTGACAGGTGCAAGATCCGATATCGACCGCGGTCCATATTGATCTTGACGTTGTAATTGACGGGATAAATGTCCATTCGAGCTCAATAAGGGTTTCCACTCATAGAGGACGGTTGCAATCGTCGCTAAGTCGTCCACAAAGCGACTATAGTAGTTGACACTTCCCAGGAAGGACTGCATAGCACGTAGAGTTGTCGGGAACGCCAGATCCTTCAGCGCAAAGGGATCTTTGAGATTTGGAAGGATTCCTTGAGGATCCACCTTGTGTCCGAGGTATTCTACCACGGGAACGCCCCAGACACTCTTCTCGACACTGATAGACAGGTTCCAATAGACACACGCGTCCAGAAAGCGTTCAACAAGGTCACAGAGCTGAATCCAGGTCTTCGCCGGCAACAAGAAGTCATCAATGTAGGATCGGCGCTGCATGAGCGACCCTTCGCTCGGATCCGCGACTTTTCCGTTCTCAAACACGTCCGAGGAGTGGGATCCGATGGGATCCGGGCTTCTATCGACAGGATCCGCTGGGTAAACCTCAGACCCGCCATTATTAGAGATCTTGAAGGTATTATAGACCACATTGTCGACAATCTGCTGGTAGATCTGAGGTGCATTCTTTAAACCGAAGGGCATACGGGTCCACTCATACAAACCGAAGGGAGTAATGAATGCTGAGATCTTCTGAGCCCGTGGCGTCATCCGAACGACCCAAAAACCACTAGCCATGTCTAGAGAGCAAAACCACAGCATTCCTTCAAGGTTTTCGAGCAGATCCGAGACTAGAGGCATCGGATACACCATGAGTACCGTCAGGGCGTTGACTACCGGTAGTCAATACAGAGTCGAATCTCTCCGTTCTTCTTCTTGATGATTACGATCGGCGAGGCCCACGGAGACTTCGAAGGACGGATCAGACCATTCTTAAGCAGACCTTTGAGCAACTTAAACAGCTTTTCCAGAAATTCTGGGCGGACCTTGCGTACCGGCTGAGCCACTGGCTTGGCATTGCCGACATCAATATCACAGATGACGCTGTTGGCTGCCGGCGGCATAGCATCGCCTTTGCCCATCAGAACCTGGGATCTACGCCAAATAATATCCCTGAGACGATCCAGATCCTCCATAGAGCTGACAGACGGGTCTCCGACGTTGAGATCTTCCTTTCGGAGCGGATTCCGGCTCTCACCATCGGATCCATGACCGATATCCGGTAAAACTGCAAACCCTGCTTCTAAATCCTCCACCAGAGGATCAGAACCTTCGATAATCACTACTTCATCAACTGCGCCGGCCAGATCCAGGTCGAGGTCCGTTACTTTCGACACAAGCATGATACGTGGGACCTCGGAGGCCTCGATTAAGTCATAAGACGACAGATCTGAGTTGCAAAACGCCGGATCCACACAGTTAAGCACCGAAATATTATTCTGAACGTTGGGATCCGATTGCTGAGCCTCTCGAATGTGCGGATCCGCACTGGCAACGGGGAATTCAACCTCCGAAGTCGATCTTAAGCACCTTTCGAGCAAATCAACACCGCTGGACACCTGATTCACAGCCGATACACCCTCTTGAACGTCACAAGCAATAAAATCACCGTCTGGATCATGGATCTGAGCACTAGAAGACGGAACAACACCTGCATGATGATGAACTACGGCTGGAACAGTGGGATCCGAACCGGAAATTGCAGATGAGGCCCCTTGGAGCTCGGAAATAGTCAAATCAACGTCTTTGAGTGATGGATCTTCCTCCTGAGCATGGATTTGGCCTTCTGAGGCAGCAGGAACGTACTCATGCGAAGTCTTTGAGACACTAGACGCAAGATCCACGTAGGATCCAGCTAGATGAGCATCCTTGACGGCGAAATCGACCTTCTTGACAGGGATCTGAGTATTTTTCGCCACGTTAACTCCACCAAAAGGCCGATTCATCGCTCCGAGGCGGGGATCCGAGCCAGAATGGGACGCTAAGTCATTCAGAGGATCAGAAACCGTAAGAATAGCAGCACCAAGCGCAGAATCTTGGACGTGAGGTGAGATTCGAGTCTCTGAGGCCGCATTAGAAATACTCTGCGATGAATTTATGGGGTTTTCTTTTCGCGTACCGTCAGATCCAGCCGGATATACTCCTTTGACCACCGAATCAGTGTCCAAAGCACACAAACGACCATCCGGAGTGGAAGAAACACCCGCTAGCGATGGATCCACACCGCGATCCTCGAGATCCACGTCTTTAAGAGTCAGATCGCCCCTGTCGACCGCAGAATCAAATCTTGAAGCGACTTTTGCGGCTTCTAGGCTCAGATCCTGGTTACTACGTTGGAGATCCGAGTTGACAGACGTCGGATTCGACTGCTTCGACAGTCTTGACTGCATCGAAAGCCCAGAACCGGCCTCTCCTTCGTCTTGAGCCTCCTTTTGGCGACCTAGAACGCGGATCTGGTTAGGATCACGTCGTAGAATACTCTTAGGAGCAGGATACTCGCGTCTTTCGACCATGTGAGTAGTATCCACCGATTCCATCGGTAAATCCTCTTCGTCCTGATCTTGTGTAGCAGAATACGCAAGATTCTTCCACTCAGCACTCCTCCGCGACCCATTCATGACAAAACCCGGCTTCCTTGGCACAGAACCTCTCGACATCCACACTCCGACCAAATCGAGCGTACTGAGTCGGATCCTTTTGTCAGAAACGTTCGTTACGCGAACGATAATGGGAATTCCAGCCTGTGAGTGCACAATAGACGTAACCCACGTTGGATCTCGCCGAATCCAGAGAACCTGATCGTTGTGACGACCTGCTTTGACGTCGACTGACGCCCCAACATCCAAGATCCGAACTGAATCCGGGTAGATCGGCCTTGCATACTCAAGAGCTGTCGACGCCCTTCGAACCGCACATAGACATCACCAGGCAGACAAACGGATCCGTCTGCGGCATCAACACGAACGGCTGTCCTTGTCATGAAGTCTAGACCCAGGATCAGATCCTGTCCTTCCATCGGACCAGCCAAGAGCGTGAGTTCTTAGACGAGCTCATTCGCCAGAGTCAGCTTCACCACACAGGATCCGTCGGTCTGGTACTGGGATCCACCGATTCCTTCACATACCTCGGCTTTAGAACTGTCGATCTTCACTCCTAGCTTGTGCGCAAAGCTAGAACTGATGAGAGAGACTTCCGCCCCTGTATCGAACAGCACCTTCGCCCCTGTATCGTTGATCTTGGCCAGAGCTTTAGCCCGATAGGTCCATTGCTCCGGTTTCACCGACTTCCACCATCCTTTCCTCTCGTGAGGACGAAGTTGGATCTTCATGGCCTTCTTCACAGACGATCGATCGAACTCGTCCACCACTGGACTTGGATCCGACTTGACTACCACCACACCAGTCTCAGCGTCAACAAATGTATTAGCTTTAACTGTTCCCTTCTTGCCTACATCACTGTAAGCGACGGGTGAACGCTCGGCGCACACTAGCCCCCGAGCTAGCGAGCGTTCTAGTTTAAAGCCTTCTCGACTTCAGGTGGGAGAAGTCCGGCATGGCGTGAAGGGTTGTACCAAGCGGCGAGCTTGTTGTAGAGGGCCTCGAGGGCGCACTCTCCCTTCGCATGGACTTGATCACAAGCCTTGCACACTTCTCGGCACCGATCCGAAGGATGACCCATGCGATCACAGCGATCACAACGGAGATTCTTCCAGCAGTTGGCATCACTGTGGCGCTCGGATCCGCAAATCGTGCACGGGGATCTTGGTCTACCGTGACCGCGAGAGCTCGGATCGGTAGATTCTTGGACCACAGCAACCTGACGAGCCTCATAACGATCCTCGTCGCTGGATCCAGCATCATCGCTGTCACCAGACCCATAATCGCCTTGATCTTCGCCTTCACTATCGCTGCTCCGGGGATCCGAGCGACTAACAGTCGCCCCCTTTGGCGGCCATCGTACACTCTTCACAGGGATCGGTCTAACCTTGGATCCAGGCTCCGAGGCAGGCTTCTTACCAGGATATGACGTCTTGGACGATGCGAAGTTCTTCTGAGCCGGGATCCGCGCGTCGGAATCACGCTCACGCCCCTGTGGACGCCGAGTATGGCGTGCTAGCTCCTTCAACGCGTCTTCAAGCTCATCGACCGAGCGGATCCGCTGCAGAGAGAGGCTTCGCACCAGATCTTCGTCATCAACCGAGCGAACGAAGCGATTCACATGAGCCTTCTCCGTCACAATCCGGCCCCGAATCTGAACCTTGGCCTTCTTGGCAGCGACATTGAGGCGGTAGAGATACTCAATGGGCAACTCGCCGTCGCGCCGCGTCATGGTATAGTAGTGCTCGGCCGGCTTGACGCCGATCTCACAGTACTGATACATGAACTCGTCGACCGTAGAAGACCAGTCGCGAGTGATCTTCTGTGGAAGCTGTTGGTACCAGCTCTTAGCACCTCCAGTGAGTCGATCCGAGAAGAGATCCCTCATCTCACGTGGTGAGAGGCGATCCATACGACCCTTACGACACAGACGATGGATCCAAGCCTTGGCTCGCTCGGCATCCATGTCACGTCCTGAGAAGTTCTCGATCTCCATCGTGGACGCGGCACGGATGACGGGAGCTTGATAGCGTTCGTCATCCGAGTCTTGACCGAGGTAGATCTCGTCGTATGGGTCTTCGCCGTCGTCGTCGGACCCCGATCCGGATTCGTACTTGGGCTTCGCCTTGGACTTCTTGGGCTTCGACTTCCGCTTCTCTTCCTTCTCACGATCGACTTGATCCTTCGACTTGACCGAGATCAGAGTATGACCTGGCAACATCGGGCGTGCAGCACGCGGATCCTCGACCGTAGACACGCGGATAGCCTTCGGACGGCCTTCTGGAGCGGGAATCCGCTGCACAGACTCCATGACAACGTCGAGATCATGCGAATTCTCGATCTTGACGGGTGTAGAGTACGGATCCTGCACCGCAACCTCAGCGAGACGGTCCGTGAGCGACCCCAGGTCGGATCCAGCGTGGCTGGCGGCCACACGAGGGGTAAAGTTCGACAGAATCGACCCAACCAAGTTGGCTAGCGCGTTGAACACCGCCATACCGACGCCACGAAGCTCGGCAAACGTGAAAGCGTGGTAGTACGGCGCCCCATCGGCGGTCAGCGATAGATCCGACTGCTTGACACCAAAGCCACCACACAGAAGCGTGTGCACGATGAAGCTCATGGCCAGATCACGGTCTTCTCCGACGATGTTCTCGAACTCTGGCTTCGGCACAGGGCCCCAGATCCTTGGAGGAAGCCGAATCCTGAGCGGCTTCAAGATCTTGTGCGACTTCGTGAGGTTTGCAAGCTGACCAGCGTTCCAGATGATGACAGATGAGTGCGTGGCCTTGTACGGAGACACCAGATCCGGGACGTAGGGACCTTCAGGCCCTGAATCCACGTTGTCTACGACCTCTTGAGCAGATCCATCGCCAGATCTAGCCCCTGAGGCACCTTGGCGAGCACTGGACCGGCGATCCGCGGCACGCTTGGCTGCCTGAGCGTTCTTGGCTTCGATCCGCTTGGAGATCTGCTTGGACTTGGGGGGAATTACATCTTCGGCCTTGGTTTCCTCACTACTGAAGCTGAGAGTGCGCTCAATGGTGCGCTCGCCAGCGTCATGCTCCACCTTGACCTTTGGTTCTTGTTCAGCTTCGAGCACCCCCCGACGCTCTCCACTGGCGGATCTAGCAATAGTTCCGACACCGACGGATCCAGCCACGTCGGGTGGAAGAGTTCCGGGCTCAACCTTGATCTTCACCTCAGACGACATCGTAACTGAGGGATCCGGAACGAACACGGTCCAAAACGCAAGACCCGGTCTCGCGCTCCAGTTGTGGTGTAGCGGGCAGCAAAATTACTCTTGCTGGGCGCTTCCCACGTCAGCGTCTGTGCAGGATTCGGTAACAACCGCACCCTGGACACAAACGCCCCAGTTCTTTGGTCTTGTACCCGTTCTGGGACCGTGGACTCGAGATCCCGCGTTGCAAGCGCGGAGAAGACAAGATCCGTTGAGCCTTGAGCGGAAGAGAGGCCCCGCAGCGGTTACACGCGCGGCGTGGCCTGGATCCGGTGCGTAGCGCGACCGGCAGGACTTGACACGGGATCCGCGCCGCGAGGCTTGGATCCGACCTTGAAAACGACCTTGACCTTCCCACAGTGTCTCGGGACACTGGAACTTTAACGTGGGCTGCTTGCCACCCACGGGACTTGAGGGTTGAAGCTGCACGAGGCGGGGGGCGCGCTGGGTTCTCCTGACCTTGACCGCAGCAGACGCGTGCCTCTGACCTTCCCTCTTGATCGCCGCTTGGCCCGGGGACTTGAGCTTGAGGGGGGAAAATCGCAACTTGTTTGTTATCGGCCAGACACGTGTCCGGACCCAACTTATGTGGTCCACATAAATCCGGTTTTAACCCCGGATCCGAGTGTTCCACACAAAATCAGACCATGAGACACGAGATCCAGCACCTACCCTACGCCTACTACCTGTACCCTACATATTAGCCTAATTAGCCTAGTCTAGCTTAAACTTCGCCTTTCCTTCTGAGACTCGGGACCCACAACGAGGGACATTAGGGCCCTCTGGATCCCCAACCGGAGCTCCTGCGGGACGGTTTAACCGTCGGATCCACGGGGTAGACGGTGGTGAGAGACCGCGGCCTCTCTCCTTCAATCCACATCACCACATTGGAGCTGGCGTCGGCTTCACTGTCGTCGGTGGAGGCGTCGGCTTCACTGTCGTCGGTGTAGGCGTAGGAGCGCGTCGGCTTCACCGTGGTCGGAGCTGGCGTCGGCTTCACCGTGGTCGGAGCTGGCGTCGGCTTCGCCGTGGTCGGAGCAGGCTTCGGAGCAGGCGTCGTCGGAGCAGGCTTGCCCGGGATCGGCTTACCAGGGCTCGACGACGGAACAGGGACTGTGGTAAAGCGGCCGAGAATTTTAGGGCACTAGACCGAGGTGATAGGCAGAGACTCTGGGTAGTACCGTAGGAGGCTCCAGACTAACTCATACTATTACTATACTCGGTATCAGCCGCCGGTATTTCCGGCGGAACCGATACTGAGACGATTGTGCCATCCCATAGCCGATTGGCTAAAATGGGGTCGATTGCGTAGCCGAAAGCCGCAGTCATCACCTGGATACAAGGGGGATGATCGGCAGGATACTGGCTGAATCGGCAGAAAAAGTGCATGTATTCAGCAGTAGTAATGGGTGTAGAGCCGGTAGCGAACTTAGGGCAGCCGAACTTAGCGTAGGGGTACTTAGATCAGCTGATGAGACCAAGGTAATAGACACCGCCAAGCCCGCAAGCAAGCCGCGTCGTCTTGGCAAGGAACGTCGCATCAAGGCTCGCCGTCACCACCAGGAGGTGACGTTAAAGAAGACCCCGGTGGAACCTGGCTATTGCTGTCAGGGAAAGCCGACGACTCTCAAGCGGCCGACTTGAAGCGCTGGGGCAAGACTGCCAGCGGCGTCGGCTGCATCAAGGACAAGGACACTCGTGTGCGCCGGTGGGATCGTCCCCCCGCCACGACAAGGCAAGGTTACGGTCTCTAGTGCTGAGCACTAGCAGATCTCACGCCCCAAGGAAGCCGCAGCCGTCTCATCGGCTGCGCACAAGTACTCCGAGCCCCTGCGTGTTGAGCAGACGTGTTTCTCGGCCCGGTACGACCCCCGGCCTAACTCTGCGAGACGGTCTCCTCGCGGAGCTCAGCTGGCCGACCCCAGAGGCTTCACGACCCTCTGGCTTCCCCTCCCCCGACTTCGATACCAGAGCGCCCACGGTTCACCCCCACAGCGACTTTCGTGGGGTGTAACGTCTGTTGGTAGCTCACTAGCACCAAGAATCTGAAGGCCTGTTGGCGAGTGGTCAGCTGTCACAAGCAGTCGCTGTGCAGTGATTTTGCTGACCCACTCTACCACATTAATGTCGCGCAGAAATGCAGTTTGCCCGCAGGAGCTTCCGCTCGGTGTTGGAGTATCCATGGTTTGCGGCGGACGCTCAATCCACGAGCCATGTCCGCCACCCCATCGACAGGACTGCCACACATACCTGCCCCAGCTGCTCGCCTCCGACTTACATCCCAGGCTTGCCAGCCAGCCTGACCCACGGTAATCCCAGATAGCACCGAGCTCCAGCTACTAGGGTACATAACATGTATCCTAACAGCATATTATGTACCCTAATAGCTGGAGCTCAGTGCTACCAAACCATGGATACTCCCAACCATGGATACTCGATGATGATGAAGATGATGTAATATAATATAATATATTGCGCTCAATAGACTTCATCTTCATCATCATCGAGTATGCATGGTTTGGGGTTCGTGTGTCTTGATCCACTCGTTTGCTTCCTTCTTCCTCGCGATGTCGATCGACTTGCGTTGGCCTGGCATGGCAAGAGCGGAAGAAGGAAAGCGAGAGGAAGCGCGAGGGCACGGCAAGAGCAAGATGTTCTCCTGTGCGTCGTTTCTAGGGGCCACTATATGGGGGTACTGTATTTATGGTGTGGACCCCACGAGAGGGTGCTCAAAACAGGCGAACCTTTATTTGGGGAGGGTGCTCAATTTGGGTAAACACGCTAATAAAAGATCAATAAAAGATAAAAAACGGCGGCAAAACGACGTAAGCGAATTCGAGAGGTTATAAAGGAAGCAAAGTTGCTCTTTCATGCAGCTGATCTTTCCAGTTACAGTACCAGCAGTGTTTCGAATCACCTGTTTCTTGCACCACCGAGAAATCGCACAAGTTGCCACCCCTAGTTCTCAGAGAGCGACGTGCGCCTCAAGCTCAGTTTTTTTTTTCAACCATGATCACCTCAAGCATCACTCAGTATCAGGTAGCCACATGTTCATAGCCAAAAGGCCACTCAACGTGCATTCAGATAATTAGTTCCTCAAAGTAACTGGTTCTGAGTCCTCAACTAATCCAAATATGCAGCGACATGTCGAAAAATCTCCTGCCTTGAAAAAAACTGTAATCCTTTCTGGTTTGCGGATAACGTTTGTGATTCTTCCAGTCTGATTGCATCGAAGATCAACGACGGCATAATCTTTCACTGCGAGTGCAGCATACTTCCCATCAACTGCGAATCGAGCCATGTGCTCACCGATCCCGTCGCCATTCACAAGCAATTCGATTCCCCATCGCAGACTTCCATTCAAATAGAAGTCAATTTCACCATCGATGCGCTGATCGAGCTGACGAGACGAATCTGGAAAAACTCTTGACAGCTCTGGACAAATGTAACATGTTGGCAGCGTGTGAAGCGCAAGAGCAGCCATAAATTGGTGCTGAAAAGCAGCTTCCTTTGGGGTGTTATCGGGTCGAACCACCGACTGCCTGAGCACAGATGCAGACAGACTTCCGATCACCTTTCGGATAAGTTCTTGCAGCGACTTTGAATTGCTTTCAGCACGATTTGGAAACAGCCACTTGTAGTAGTATCTCTCTGCCAAGGGAGAAGCAAACATCACAAAGCCTTCGTCATCCTGAGTAACGATCCCTGCTTTCTTCAGCCGCGTAAAGCATTTCTTTTCATCTTCGTTCATTTCTATACCCAACGGACCACATGTAGGATCGCGGACCAGACACTTGATGAGAAACAATTGAAGATTGCGACTGGTCGGTGATGTATGCTCACTTCCGAAAAAGCGTGCCAATTGATTGACGAAGAAGCCTGACAGGTAATACACGAACACTTCTTCTTCAACTGGAGCGACGGCCTTCGAGTAGTGCTCGAACAGTATATCACAAGAGCTACGCAAGGAACCAATGTGTCCATTGCACTCGCGTATGATGACTTCCACCAACGTGGGAAATCGCAATTGCGACGGCAATCCGTTCTCAAAATTGAAGAAGCGATGCGCCTCTTCGTCGCTGATCAGAAAATCGTCTCTTGTCAGCTTCCACGGAATGCTACCAAACGCAATTGGACTATCAGGGGCGTCTGCTTCGAGCAAATGAGTCGCGGAGATGATAAACCGAATGTGTGGCAGCAGCCATGACGACGAACCCTTGATTAGAGCAATCCAGAATGCAATATCGTGGTACTGTCGTTGACAATCATCCAGCATAAAGACGCACAGCGTATCACCCGGTACACGACACGTCTTTCGAACAACGTCGACACCATGGTTGGCGAGAAGTTCCGTGGCATTTGCATTGGAATCATCAAACGCGATGGGAACGTAGCGAAGTTCAGAATGTCGGCGAGCAAACAACGTCAACAGCGAAGTCTTCCCTGATCCTGCAGGCGCTGAAAGCAAAACGAAGTTGGTGATCGTCAACGCGTTGTAGAGTTTCTCCACTAATTCTTCACGTGAAAGATGAGGCAGCTGTAAATTGATTCCTTCTGCATGCGGTCGAAACGATGTGAATATCTGCTGAGTGGCAGCCGTTGATTCTTGGGGTGGAACCACCACCAGCACGTTCACGGGCCCATTTCCTTCTGCTTCTTCTGCTTCCATGTCTTCATCCACTTTTACTTGCTCATCAGACAACCCAACACTTCGGAGCTTCGCTCGCGCAGCACTCAAATGCTTGAGGCCTTTCGTGTCAGTCACGTGTTTGACCTCCTTTTCGGTCAACCACGCGCCGTCCTTCTTCGCGAGGAACAGTTCCAGCTTGCTCGCTGCGAATTCATACTTTTGCTCCGTCGCGATCGCCTTCTTCAAGTGGCCCACCGACTTGCTCGCTTCGATGTCCACAGGGAATGCGCTCCCTTTCACGCCGACCACAGCGCAGAACAGCGTGACCATGTTTTCTCTTGCTGATTGTTTTCGAACTGTGGCGCACACTTCCCACCGTCTGCATTTCAGCCAATCAGCACTTGAGCATACCAATAACCCAATATCAGGCTCTGGCAATTGGGTAACTGGGTGAATGGTTGGGTGCTGGGTTCATGATCAATTTTAATTGATCAAAAATTAATTAATATTAATTTTTGATTAGGTTCTATCATTCAATTATAGACAGATAACGACGAGTAAGATCCGTCGCACCCTACCAGAGTAATGTATCCAAGCTTTAAGAACAAAAGCGATAGAGAGCGGAGATATGAAGAGTCACAAAAGCAAGCCGAGCAAGACTTAGCGTTTGAGAATATAAAACAAAATGTGTATAAAAATGCAATGTAGACTGGTGATGCGAAAGCAAATGCAATAAACTTGGCGTCAGGTCAAACAACTGTTGGAACACAGACTGGAGCTAATGAGCGAGGCTCAGACAAAGGCAGGGTCTCGCGACCCTACCAGGGTAATTCGTCGAGTGTTTTTTCTCTAAATACATCTGATTTAAATCCATCTTTCGGAACTCAGACGCAGGTTTCGACGACAGAGAGAAGCATTCAAACCCATCCTAGTACTAGTGAAATGTCTACATCTATGAGCGCACCATTATGGAGCGAGATTGATATGAAGACTATCAATCCGATCTGTTACGCCATCAATATTATGTACTAGACCAAAAGAGTGAAATTAATCGCCAAAGCAATACGATTCGTAGTCAAAAGATGGAAATCAACTCTTTGAAGCGCCAGATTGAGGGTATGGACATTCAATTCCACAATGCTGAGGTTCAATTTGAACGTTTGGTTCATGAACACACGCTATCCCAACGACAGATTTCACTATTGTATAAGGGATTTGAACAGGGTCGACAATTGTATTTGAGTTTGAGAGCAGCTGCCGAAACCATCGAGTATGAGCGAGATCTAACAATCAATGAACTAAAAGCGCTGAAGGGAAATTATGCGGCTGGTGAAGAATTGTACAATGCGCTTGGAGAAGCATATAGACTACTTCAACAAGAATTTACCAAGGCTAGTGGCAACTACGAGGCTACGATTGCAAAGCTGAAAGAAGAGAATGCAACTGCTACTGCACGCTTACTTGAGCAGCAGAAATAGATGATGAAATCAACAGTGTCTGAGACGCCAAGTAAAAATATTCGATCCAATATGAATACACCACAAACATTGAGAGAATACATGCAGCAGATGGGAGTAGAAGAAACGCCTGCTGCAACTAACTTCAGCACCGTTTCTGACAAGATTCTCTTTGTTACGATGTTCAACAACTCATACACCAATTGGAGCTGCACACCCGACCAGAGAGGAAGCGGCATCGACCAGAATAAACGTCCGAGGAGCTTACGTCTGGCGGGGCTCTTTTGTTTTCGTTAGGGCGTCTAACTATCTCAGTAATACAAAAAAAAAATTCTCTTTGTTATCAAGAATGGTAAGCGACGAAGGGTGGAGCTTTAAGTAAGAAGTCCCAAACGTTTAAGTTGTGATTAGCCTACCGGAAGAGAGGCACAAGCCTCGACCCAAGGGCTCTCAGCAAATCCAATTTTTGGGATTGTTTCATCCGATCCGATGTAGTTATACGTGAATACATTTGCCTTGAAGAAGTTTTCACAGTAGGATTCGTCGAGTTGCTTGATATTCTCTTTAGCTCGTCTGTCCGAAGTGCAGTAGATACTCGAGCACTGGATTGGCCCGGAAAACATCGCGCTTACGGAGACTGTCACCGGACCAAGCTGACTAAATGTTGATGCTGTCGATGTTGTCTGAGAATACAAAGATCCGCCGACATTGAAAGTCTTCGATGCAGTGCCATTTACGTGTAGGAATGTTCCTGGAGATGTTGTTCCGATACCAAGCCGACCATTAGTGTCCAGAATCATTTTTGCACTGGTATAAACTCCGAATCTAAGGTCGTTGTTTATTGGGCGAAGCCCTTAAAAATGAAAACGGATCGTAACCTCGGATGTCCCTCACAAATTTCCCTCCCTATAGAAGCCGTACTTTGTAGAATAAAAACGTTCTTCTCTGTTCTTCCTGTTGGGACGAGGCGTCCTTAATCCCTCGAGCTGATCACAGCAGGTGAAAATGAGAGCTTTTCGTAATTTCGGTATTCTTAAAATGACACGTTCTGACGTGAATTTTGTTCTTTGTTCGAAAGCAGGTGTAACAGCAATACAGTCTTCAAGATAATTTCGATAAAATACGAAAGTTCTTTTCTTCAAGTAAAACGGATCTTTTATGTGCGCAGTGTCTCATACACTGAGGCGTTACGCATAGTAACCGGCTATCGATAAGAACTATCGTACTTAGTATAGTACAGTTCCCATAGTCGTACTTAGTACATGTACTACACAGTTCGAAAAGTAGTCACACTCGGCGTAAATGTACTATAATACAGTTCGAACAGCAGTCACACTCGGTGGTTGTGTGCACACGAGAAGACGCCAACGTCCAAACAAATAATAAAACTCGTAACGATATCTGAATTGGAGAATCTCTGCCGCATAATAGAGTATCGTAGGAACGGCGGTTTGTGTGCAGACGAGAAGATATTGGACAAAGTGTCCAGAGAATGAGCAACTCAGAGCGACCTGGATAGCTTGACTGTATCATCAGAGTATGTTACGCAGGTTGACAAAGAACTTGATACATCCTCCAAGTGTCCATTAAAAGCAAAGGTCCAGTGCAGAAGGGACCCAATACATTCCCAATCAAAAGCAAACGGTTGGCTAAAGCGAAACGTTTCATAATATCATTAGGCAAAGCGAATCGAGTTGGCACGCTGAGGTCATGTAACGAGGCTGACCTCGTTAAGTCACGTACACTGTGGAGCAGTGTAGGAAGCGCGCAACACAGAGACTTGTGTTGAATCGGGCAAATGGGAAACTGAATTTATGGATTAGGAAACCTAGAAAAACCTACTCTTTGCATATAAAACCTCGCAGATCCGCCCTCGGATTTCTGCCATCCACCCAACCACAAGACCCTAGCGTGATTGGTGGGAAATCGGGATAATATTGTAGGATATTATCCAATCAGGAGTCATCGCAACCAGATGGGTTCACGACGTTCCTATCAGACACCATTGACATGGGTCCGTGCCATGTAACGGGCACACCCCGTTACATCAACCTCCCCTCAAGACGAAAGTCGCATTGAACGACTTGCGACAGGGAGCACTTGTTGGTCAGTTGGTCCAACGGCAAGTCGCGAGCCGCGGCATTGATCGTTACCGATTAACGCCTTCAATGTCGCGGTCCATTCGGAGAATGGACGCGATGAAGACGATCAGCGCCGCCGAGTACCGCGCTGCGAAGGCGGCGGACGCCATGAGCGCGGCTCACGCGAGCGAGGATGCCGCTGCGCGCACCAGCGCAGCGGTCGAAGACAACTTGACGGCCGGCGAGGGCGCCACCTCGACCGAGCCGCTTGAAGACACCGCGAATAACGACGGTGGTCATCCACCGTCGTCCAAGACGACTGAAGACCCGTCGGCCGACGCCGAGATGCGCTGCGACGTCGAGGCCGGCGGCGACGAAGAGACGAAGGCGCCGGCGAGCGCTGCGACGTTGATCGTCGCAGCGCGCAAAGCCGCGCCTGCAGAGCGATCGCCGACGCTGTCGGAGCTCGTCGACTACGACGAGAGCGACGGCGAAGAAGAAGCCAAGTCGGAGGACCGTGGCGCGCGGTCCTTTCGAAGAATCGCCATTGTTCAGCTGCTCGTCGTCCGAGCGGTCGCCGAATAGCTACTCGGCGCCGTACAGTGAGGCGGGCTAGCAGCTGAAGGAGGAGGGAGAGGTCGCGGGAGATCCCAGCCCTCACGATCGACGTGATCGTGAGGTGATCATCACCAACGCGACTCAAGAGTCCGAGGATCGAGCCTTGAGATCCTCGGTGCGAGAAGTCACACCCTGGCTTCCATCGGCTTACGACATCAGCCGATGGAGTGGTGCGCACGATCCCTTGCGGACGTACGATCTCTTCGACTGCGGTTGGCTCGAAGACGATCCGTACGTCGCGCGCCAATATCGCGACCGCGATATGCGCCGTCGATTCTTGATCGAATGCTTCTTCGAACGGCGCTTCTATCGTCACAACGGTAGACCGACTGATCGCGACATCCCTGCGTTGATCCAGGGATGGAACCAATTCCTTGACGACGTCAAGGTCAAGGGAGGCATGAAGACCTGGCTCGTTGCGCTCAAATCGCAACGAGAGAAGTTCGAAGGGTTCTCCGAAACTGGTGGACGAATGCGCGTCCACCGGCGCTCGCGCCGTAATGGCTTGCCTTGCTTCCTGTGGGGAGGAGCCTGCCCACACTGTCCACCCGACGCGAACCGCGTCACTCGCGAGGAATACCTCAGCGAAGGGTGGAGAGGTCGGATCCCTGCCGACCTCCTCGAGGCCATTACAGGCCTCGAGCAAATCTACGAGCGCCGCCGCGCGAGCGAGGAGCATGCTGCTTCCTCGCCGCCTTACGCAGCGGGTGGATTTCGTCGTACTGAGCGACGAGACCCGGGACATCTTCGAGGAGAGCCTCGCGCGGCTCCCAGCTATCTGCAGATCTCGGATAGCCGCGCCATCGAACGAGGTACTTCGTTCGATTACCGCCCTGCTGATCCCTATGATTCAGCAGGCGCTCAACGATCCAGCGCTCAGCACCACTGGAGTCAACCAGTGGGGGCGGCGGCGGTGGGAAGACACCATCCACCGGCCGCGCCGTCGTATCTTCAACGCGACGAGTCGTACTCGGCTCGTCGCGACGATGCTGATGGGCTTCGGCTCCAGCTTGCACAGGAGCGTCTCCGCGCGGATCTTGCGGAGGAGCGGTCGCAGCAAGTGCGACTGGAGGCGCAGCTGGCGAGGCTGCGGGGCTCACACGACCGTGTTCAAGCGGAGTTGAACAAGCTTGTCCGGGAGTACAAGCTTCTCCTCGGGACTCTCGAGCGCTCGGGGATTCCGATTGCTCGGAAGCGCCGTTGTACTGATGGTACGGACGAAGGCGACCAACGTAGAACGTAGGATGCGTCCGCATCCTACGAGGAAGCTCAAGCGTATACGCGTGCCCCATGCGGCGGAGCACGCGGAACGGACCGATGAACTTCGGTAGCAGCTTGTTGCTACCGACGTTGGTAACTGCATGTGTAGGTAGTGTAGTCGTTGATAACAACACTAAGTCACCTTCATTAAATGAAAGAGTGTTTCCTCTTCCATTCTTGTCTGCGCTCATCTTCTGTCGATCGACCGCATGGGCGACCGAGTCCTGTACGAAGCGGACAACCGCTTGGCGCTTCAGCAGGAAGTCCTCTGCTGACTCTGTTTGCTTGGCAGCAGCGCGCACGTCGCGCGCTGCTGAGATGTCCATCTCTTCTTCGACGAGAGTGCCATCGCTCTCGTCGCCGTCGAAGTCGTCATCATCGACTTCGAGCGCGTTGTCGGCCTCATCGTCGTCGTCGTCGTCGTTCTCACGAGCGCGACCGATGACTGGAGCGTCATCGGTGGGAGGATCGACCATTACGTCGATCTCCGAGGAGCGAGAGCGGTCCGGGAGCTCGCTCGAGCGAGTCCCTCCCTCCCCTGAAGGAGACTCACTCTCCAAAAGGGTTGGGATGCGGGGATGGCGGAGACCATTCACGTAGAACGGTGTATGCGTCGTCGACGCATGCACAGAGTTGTTGATGGCGAATTCGACCATCGGCAAAAACTCACTCCAACTCGAGAACGAGTGGACGTAGCCTCGAAGAATCTCTTCGATCACGCGGTTCGCGCGCTCTGTCTGACCATCGGTCTCAGGATGGTCAGAGGTTGACACCTTGATTCGTGTTCCGAGGGAACGGAACACGGCGCGCCAGAACTCCGCGGTGAACCGTGGATCTCGATCTGACACGAGCGCTCGTGGCAGTCCATGGTGTCGAAACACCGTGTCGACGAAGACGCGAGTGCAGCCTTCGGCTGTGATCGTCTCTGGAACTGCAGCAAGATGCACCATCTTGCTGAAACGATCCACGAACACGAGGATCCCGTTGTTCTTCTGGTCATCTTCGGGAAACCCGAAGATGAAGTCCATGGAGACGGACTCCCAGCACTCTGTCGGTACCAGCAGAGGCTGTAGCGGCGCGCGAAGTGAAGGTCCCGACTTCACTCGCTGACAAAACTCGCAAGCACGGACGTACTTGCGCACGAACTTGAATTGGCGAGGCCAATAAAAGTCGCGACTCAACGTGAGATATGTCTTCTCACGTCCACGATGTCCGCTCACTGGAGCATCGTGGTACTCGTACATGATCCGCAGGCGCAGATCATGATCTCCTGGCACGACGACACGCGGAGTGTCGTCGGCAACGGCGCTGTAGAACAGCAGGCCGCTCTGCTGCGTGTATCGATGGACCTTCGATCGATACGAAGCCGGCAAGCCCTTCAGCGCTTGCGGCAATGGCTCTGCAAGGTAGGCCATCAAGCGCACGACCTCGGGGTCGTGTGCATTCGCAGCACGAATGTCGTCGAGCAGGGTCGACGACGGAACACTGGAGCTGAACGCACTTGCTGCGTTCAGCGAATCTTGGGCGACGACCGTCGGCTCAAAGTCTGGCCGACGGGACAGAGCTTCCGCGACGACGTTGAGTCGTCCGGGCTTGTACTCGACGGAGAAGTTATACTCCGCGAAGAAAGACAGCCACCTCGCCATGCGCTGCGAGAGGTGTGGGCTGTTCACAGCCGTGCGTAAGGACGCATGGTCTGTGAAGACCTTGAACGGTCTATCTCCAAGCAGATAGACGCGGAACTTGGCCAGTGCATACTTCATGGCAAGGAGCTCCTTGTCATGCACTGGATAATTACGCTCAGCTGGTTGCAGCTGACGCGACTGGTAACAGACGACGTGCTCAGCGCCGTCATCGTCGAACTGCATCAGCGCTGCGCCGATGGCAAAGTCGCTTGCGTCACAAACCACGTGGAATGGTTTGTCCTGGTCCGCGATCGCTAGAACTGGCGATTCAATCAAGCTCTGCTTAATACCTTCGAAGGAACGCTGACACTCAGCGTTCCAAGTCCACTTGATATCTTTCTTGAGCAATCGAGAAAGAGGAACAGTCATCTCGGCGTAGTTGCGCGAGTACATGTGCAAGTACGCCGCGAGGCCAAGGAACTTGCGCAGTCGCTTGACGTCGAGTGGCGTCGGCCACTCCTTGATCGCTCCGATCTTCTCGGGATCAGGGCGCACGCCGTTCTTGCCGACTATACACCCAAGAACGGGTATCTCGCTGGCCGCGAAGATACACTTCTTCAGGTTCGCGTACAGCTTATGCTCTCGCATAAGTGTGAGAACCTCTCTGATGTGGAGTCTGTAGACCTCCAGATCAGTCTTCCCGTCCATAGCTCGGCTATGAACGAAGACATCGTCGAAGTAGCTTGGTGCGAAAGCTCGCACTGGGCGCAATAGATGCGAGACGCATCTATTGTTGGTGCGTTGCTGAGGCCCTGGGGCATTACCAACCACTGCCAGACCATTTCGCTTGTGGTGCTGACGGCCGTGAACGGAATATCCCGTTCACGCATCAAGATATGATAGAATCCATCCATCAGATCCATCGACGAGAATATGGTGCTCTTCGCCATCCCGTCGATGATCACGTCCTTCCTCGGTATCGGCGTTTGTGCCGGTATCGTCGCCGCGTTCAACTTGCTGAACGCGTGTACAATCCGCCACCCTCCTGTTGCCTTGCGCACACAGAAGGTCGGAGAGCTGTGAGGGGAGGTAGACTCCCTCACATGGCCAGCAGCGAGACGTTCTGCGAAGAACTTGTCGATCGCTTCGACCTATTCACGAGGCAGTGGCCACTGCTTCATGACACAGTACTTCGAACCTGGCATCAGGTCGATCTCGTGCCGAATGCCTTTGTCCTTCGGCAATTCGCACGGCACGGATTCGGGGAACACATCCGCGAATTCGACCAAATCCTCGTAGAGAGGATTTCCCTTGAGCGACTCATCGAGTACCGCTCAATCCGAGTCTTCTCATCGAGGACGCTCTCGTCCATCGATGAGCTGCTGAGAAGCCGTTCCTTCTCAGCAAACACCACTGCCGACCGGATATCGGTCACACATTCGTCCTCCGCGACGAGAATACAGATCTGCGTGATCTTTCCTTGACGCAGATCTCGCAAGAACCGCTTGGGTTCAAGCGTAGGCAGTGCGGTGATCTCCGAAGTTGACTTCGGAGGCGCAACGACCTCGAGTGTGGATGCACCCACCCTCGTGCCGTCATTGACTAAGACGCTGATCGTCTCAGTGACTTCCTGCGGCCTTATGCGCGCAGACTCCTCGAGCTGCAGTTGCGCAACTGCAGCGAGATCTCCATCGCTCGACGTTCTAGTCGAGGCGGAGAGTCGACGTTGCCTCCTTGCGGCAGACGTCGAGACCTTCCTCTCGTAGTGCTGCCCCTGTGGCAAGCACTGTCTTCTTGGCTCGTGCGACTTATTCGCACGAGGATCTTCCTCACTTGACTCGTGCGACTCACTCGCGCGAGAAGTCTTCGGCGCTGTCTGCGACTCTACGCAGACCCCGGCAGCTGGCTCGACGACAAAGGTCGACTCTTTGTCGTAGTCTTGGGCAGTCGTACTAACGACCGAGTGACTGATGAGGCCATCACACTCATCTTTCACAAGTCCACGTGCATCTGGACGCTCCAGAACCGACATCAGGTGGCCACCTGATGACCGAGCGGCCGGCATCGTAACGGATCGATGCCGCCAGCTGATCCATGGCTCGTGTGAACGAAGTCATGGCAGGCCTAGAATGACGTCGAACTTGTCATCTAGATCGAGTACGACGAAGTCGTCGTCGTACTCATTGCCTTCAAGCGTGTAGTGGAGGCACACTACGCGTTTCATAACCTTCACCGTTGCGCCAGTTGCAAGGCGCACCGTCATCCTCGTCGGAGGAATGTCTCGCTCGACGAAGTCGAGCCCCAAAGTCTCGACGTCCCGCAGTCGACGAGGGCGCGAAGCAAAGACGAAGCGCCTTCGACTTCGAGCTCCAAGGTGATGAGGGCCTCATCATCACCAGGTGTGGCGAAGCACAGAGACTGTGCTTTAGGAGCAGCCTTCGTCAAGAGTCCCACAAACTCTCTTGACGTGACTGGATCAGTAGGGCGTTCCGCCCCTACTGACCCTGACCGTTTTTTTGTTGATCATCACGCTGCTGTTTCTTCGCAGCGTGTTGATCCGACCACTGGACCTTCTTGTCCACGTGGCGACCGCGTCCATTGCCGCGAGGCACTGGGCGCGCAGCATTACACTCATAAGCGTAATGCCCGGTCTTCTGGCATCGATTGCATTTCTGCAATCGCTTGTCCACGCGAGAGCGCTGCTCGCTCTCAGCGTAGGAAAGATCCATGGCCTCTCGATCACTTGAGTCTTGTCGTCTGGACGGACGATAAGCAGCAGAATGGACATAAGCCTGTCGCAGGCTGAAGTCCTCTTGGCGAGCAACCGAGATCGCGTCCTCGAGTTTATCAAACTCGAGACGGAACATCTGGGTCTTGATCGGCCCATCCTCGAGCCCCTTGATAAACGCAGCAACCTGCGTTTGATCATCGATGGGATTATCCACGATGCAACTCACGAGGTATCGTGCGTGCTGGGCGTAAGCGTGAATATCACGCTTACCTTGCCTGAGATCCAGAAACTCAGCACGAGCCCTGAACTCGGCTCGAGGCGGCTCAAACGCTTGTTTGATCTTGGCCTTGAACTCTTCATACGATCCGAAGCAAAACGGATCGTGCAACTTGAGGCCGAGCGCCCACACCTTGGCACGACCTGCCAAGTTGGAGATGGCGTAGGTCACTCGCATCGCATCGTCATCGATGCGACGGGCTTCAATGGAATCGTCGAGTTCGACTGTCGTGTGGTAGAATCAAAAACGGGCACCTGGCATACGTAGGCTCGCTCTTGAGTCACCGACGGCAACAATATTCTCAGGAAAGGGGTGGATCTTGCGTGCTTCGAACACTCGCTTCAGACCCGGATATCACAACTTCTTTGAAGCGGAGACCCGGAACTCTGACACGACACTACAACTAGACCCTCACAAGTCTAGAGGCAGCGAGAAGGAAACGGCTTGGAGACGATGGAGCTCTTGGAGAACTCCTACGGGGAACTTGGCAGGAAGCGCAGGCAAAACCACCCGGCCCTCGGCCAGACTGATCACTTCGGATCGCGACGGTACCCAAACCAGGCGGCCGATCGACCAGACTGATCACTTCGAAACTCTTAGTAACTTCCTCGAGATACTGACGGGCTACTGTTGAGGGGGAATCAGGGGGCTTCTGCGAGAAGGAGGAAAAATTGTGGACTGACTCCCACGGAATTAGCGGCGGAGAATCGCCCCCTTTCCGTGGGTTATTGGGTGGCAAGCACCCGTTCCTACCTACTGAAATCTGTCAAGTATAAGGCTCCTACTCCTACTGTTTTTATGTGAGGTTTCTAAATAAAGGGAAATACGATAACTTGTACCGCCGAGTCTGGAATACGGAATCTTGACTTGGGCGCCAGACTGTTCACTTCGTCTTGACTTGGGTACTAAGGGTACGCCAGACTGATCACTTCCTTGGGACTTGGTCGTGGACACCTTCGCTTGACCGGTCACCTAGCGCTTGCAGAAACTCATGCCCGCGGAATCGGGGCGCTATACCACAGCCGTCCCCTGCGAAGCTCCAGCACCGCGAAGAAGAGCGAGCACACCTGGATCACCCTTTTTTTACAGCAGCACTGCGCCTTGGACGTCGCCAATGACTCTCGAGTCGTTAGCGCTGGCCAGCTTCCTCATGTGGTCCTTGTCCTTCAACACAGCGCCAGCTTCCTCCGGCGTCCATCTCGACCTCCCGTACGTGATCCTCATGTCAATCGCTTGTTGGCGGAATTTCGCCCACGTGCTGTCTTGAGCGAGAGTCTGGTCATCTGCGAGAACGAACATGTAATCCTTGGCACGACTCAGGGACACCAGCAGTCGCGAGGGGTTATTCTTCAAGAATCCCATTTTCACGTGACGCACCATCGAGGTGATCGTAATGTCAGCTTCGCACCCCTGGCTCGAGTCCACAGTCTTCACTTCTACGTCTAGGAAATTCTCGTAGAGATTTTTCCACTGTAGAGCGTCTTCCTTTAATCTCTTGACCTGCTCCGCGTAAGGGGAGATAACTAGGATACTCTTGCGCCACACTCTGTGCGTCATCTTGGATTGCAGTTTGAGTTGCGCCTTGATCCGCATGATCAGTTCCATCACCAGCGCTTGTTCGATCACGTTCACAAACTTCTCCTCGCTCGCAGATTTCCGTCGCCCGTCGGGGTGAAAACCTCCGTTGCCCGAGTCGAGCCATATTGCAGACGGTCCTCGAGGCAGGGGCGGTCCGTTCTCGACTCCATCCCTAGACCAACTCGCGTCATCCTGCAGAGGCGGTAGCAGCATCCCAACTAGATATCCTGGAGTGTTGCTGATAGCAGAGCGCAGCGGGTAGTCGTAAAAGGGTTGCAATAGTGTCACCAATTCTGGTCCACACCGAAAAATGTCTTCCGTCGTTAGCCCCGGGAACTTCATGCCGTAAGACGCGTAACAATGCTCGAACGTGTGGAACACAGACCAATTGAGCTTGTGCCGTCTCTCATCGCCAGGGAACCTCTCAGCGAAATTTGTCGGCAGCGAGCTGTACCCCCGCAGCTGATTGGGGTCCCCTGCTAGTAGCAGCGTGTGCGTATCTTCGCGAAGAGCTTGGATCACCGCGGCTTCCGCAACCTGCGCGCCTTCGTCGATGATCACCACGTGATTCGCTAGATGCTGATATTTCGCACTCCCTATCGTCGCTAATGTGGCGACAAGGACCTTCGCTCGAGCTAGCAAATGATCTTCGTACTTCTTCATTTCGGATGCCATCATGTCGGGCCGGTCAGGGTATATCCGTTCTGTTAACACCCGTCTCTTCTTCATGAGTTCGTCGATGTAGATCCCTGCAAACTCCTGCATGTGAGCATCACACTTCCCGAGCCTCAATATTTCGTCTTCGGGCACTAGGTTTTTCTGCCGGAGCCGTCGGAGGTCCTCATCAATCGCGGCATTCGTTTCAGACACGACTGCAATCACTTCCTTGGGGTACGCCTCACGGTGGACAGATATCGCGCGCGTCAATGTCGTCGTCTTGCCGCAGCCAAACGGGCCGCGCACTAGCATGATGCCAGTCTTCGTAACAAATTCCTCGACCACTCTCATTTGGCTTGGTCTCAGAAATAGCGACTTCGTCCACATCCTCACTCTCTTCGCTCGGGTCTGTTGAGGTCGCGGGCGTTCCTTCTGATGCATGTCCCGCATGGCAAGCGCTGTGACGAGCGGCGTAGGTCGCGATGCCGCTTGGTCTATCGCCAGGAAACGTCGCACGTAGTTCAGTAAACTTGTCCTCGGGACCCACATTAAATCGAGTCTGCTTGGCTGTGCTGACGTGATACGTGCGTTGGTGACTACGAACCATCGAGACCCGGACCTCATCAACACCCCTCGACCCAAAACCTGTCGCTCGTGCAGATATCTCTCGCCTGCTACCACCACGCCGTAATCCCATGGTGAGAGTTGTGCTTCACAGATTTGCTGGTCAGTGGTCATGTCCAGAGACAGGTATAGTGTAGTCATGAAGCACAACAGAGGTTGGAGATGGGTCACTGATCTTGCTCCGTCATTCCCTTGTTCGTCAGTGTCCGTACCGTTGCCCGGCCACTCTTCCGACATCCGGTTAGTCATCGCGCCCCCCCGAGAGCCTCAACCGGACGCATTTCCCATCGCGTTTGATGTGTGGTAGTTCGGGGGCCTCAGTAGCGTAGAGCATCTCGGGATGCGTCGCAAGTGCACCCGCCAGCAGATAATCTCTCGTGCTTGTGAAGCAGTCGAAGTTGACTCGCCGCATCTTGAAGTATCGCCAATGTCTGCACTCGCCTTCATACTGGAAATGCGGGCTGTTCACATCATATGACAAGCAGCAGTCTTTGTCACGACATTCCCCGTACTTGTCTGTCCACATCTCCCTCAGAAATATTGTGCGCGATTCCTCGCCACGCGAGAGGATTGTTCCGGCCAGCATCAGTTCTCTCAGCACGCACTTGTCAACAGCGGGTGGCGGGCCATCGGGAAGACGCATCTTGTCTAAGCCGTCCTCAATCATATCCTACACACGCTGCTCACTATCTTTGTAGAACGTCCTCAGCTTGGAGTCTGGTGCGAGGTCGCTTGCCTTCAGGTAACCGCATGTGTCTGCTGAGAGAACCTTCCTTGGCTTGTCTGGAGCAACTCTGACCGTGATGTGTTGAGGTGCGCCACCATGCCCACTTCCCCACTCCACTTCGTCTTCTCCTGTTGCCGGCGTGCCGCGTGATAGGTCTTGAGGTTCTCGGGTCTCGTGAGGTTCACCTTCGCTGTTCTCTACGGCGCGGTCTTCCAAGCTGGAGGGAACGCACTCCCCGGAGGGGGCCAGACTGTTCACTTTGCTTCGACTGACGACTGGTTCCTCGGCCAGACTGATCACTCCAGATGGAGGGTCCACTAAAAGGTCGACCAAGTTAGTTGCCTTCGCTACCTCCGCCAGACTGTTCACTTCAGCTTGTGTAGATTCTCCAGACTGTTCACTTCGTCTTCACCGCCCACTAATGGGGTAGCCAGACTGATCACTTCGGGTGCGTGGGCCGAAACTTCGATAGCCTTGGGCGAAGCTTGAGCAATCGGGACGTCGGCCTCTGTTTCTGCCGGTCCGCCTCCATGCGCTTGAGTTGGAGGTGTTCCGTCCGTAGCACCTTCGCTCGCATTTCCCCCAGGGGCCTGCGGTTCGTGAGCCTCCGTCTCTCTGAGCGCTGGCGCCTCTCCGGTAGTTCCTCCGATCACACTGGCGCTTTCCTCGAGGTTCTAGCCCGCGTCTATCACTCTGGCAACGTCTTCTGGCTCCACGTCCGTCGACGGATTCTCAGCTTGGTCGCTTATCCCCTGGTCTGCGCCTTGCTTCGCCCCTTCACTCGCTTGCTGGCTGCAATATTCTACGATGGCTGTCACCTCACCAAGAGCTTGCGCCACGGCAAGGTCGACATCTTCCTCATCAAATCTGGCTGGGTCATTCACTGGTGCGTCGTCAGCTGGCTCTTCACTCACACCTTCGAACGGGATCTCGTCTCCACTCTCCGCGACACTCTCGACATCAGCATCGTCGGATCGCAGGGCCAGTAACGTCTCGGCCAACTCTGCACTTGGTATCGTATATTCCGAGGGTGCAACAATCTTCTCCAGCTGGGCAGCATCGTCTTGGTCTGATTCACACTCCGCGGGGGTTCTTTGACCAGAATTGGCCCCTTTTTCTTCCGCCGAACTATCGGCCTCCCCGTCGATGGCGCGTAGCTCCTTCCAACGACGACGCACAGCAAACTCGGAGACTCCTAAAGCTGCAGAGAGTTCTCTAATCGCTTGCCCGCGCTTCCGCTTCTTCTGCTTCATAGCCAGACGAATCTGTCGATCATCCTTGTCCGTCCACCGTCTGGGTAGCTTCGTCGTCTCGGGCTTCCCATCGCGTAAAGTATTTAGTCGTTTATTGATGGCCACAATGGTGCGGTCACCAATGGGTACTCCATCTCGTTTTCCGAGGGCCAGGAGCTCGCTCTGTATCGCTTCGTGACATATAGCTGCGCCCTCGTCCTTATGCGCGTGTAGAGCTTTCATTAATACGGCGTCTTCGTCGGGATGCCATACTCGGCGCGCCATAGTCAGCGTTTGTCGGTCAGTGGCCGTCCCCTGGTCGCTTGAACGGTTGCTCTTGCGACTCGAATCTCGCTCTGAGATGCTGGAAAGCTTGGTCATCACCGTCTTGTATTCTCGAGATGCCCACCCGTGAGCCTGAACCTTATCAAGATACTTCGCATATATGTCTCGGTTCGAGGTCTTCGCCTTCTTCTCCGCAGTCAGAAACGCTTCTTGCTCAGGTGTCCACTTGATGAGCTTGGGCTCTGTATTCTTCCTCAACTCTGGATCTCTTTGGCAGCGAGCTCGGCAGGCATTAGCATCACGCAATGGGTGTCCAGTAACTTCGTTGATCTTGTTGAATTCCTCAGCGAACCGGTCCCACGTCCACTTGTTGCGGTCTTTCAGTTCGTACAGGACGCGTAACGTCTTGAGCTGCCCTTCCGGCCAGTGTGAGCCAGCACTCTTCTTCGAGGCCGAACGAGCAGGGGCTTCAACTTGGCTTCCGGCACGAGCGAGCTTTTTTGACGGGTTGACAGAAGTATCTCCTTCATCTTGAGCCGTGTGTCGAGCGGAAGTCGAGGGCAGTGGCGTTTCTTGATGCGTACCTTGCCGTGTAGCTTCTCCTTCAATTCCAGGCCGCGTCTCGATTGTGTCTTGCCGCCCCTCGTCTGCGCCCTCTACCTGGCCCTTGTCAGTCCCACGCTTGCGCTTCATGCCAGCTGCCATTGTTCCGCCCGCCAGACCTGATCAGTTCGCGCCGACCTTGGTGGGGTATCTCCGCCAGACTGTTCAACTCACTCGATTCTTCTGCTTGTAGTGAATGTTTCTTGGCACCCCAATTGAGCTCCCCCCTTCTTATACGTTCTTATACGTCCTGAGACGTCGTGGCTGGGGCCCTCACCGGCCAGACTGATCACTTCCCTTCTAGGGTCCTCTCCTCGCACACCAGACTGATCACTTCGCCTGGGACCGTTAGGTTCGTACGGACTCCTCGGTGCGTACTTGGTCTTCTGGCTGAGGTGGTTGGAAGGCCCGCCTCTCTCACTTCTCGATCAAACATGAGGTTTCCCGACCCGCCTTGCTGCGCCAAGCCCGCCGCTCATTCTCTGCCTACACCAACACTGCCGTCTCCTTCCATGATCACTCCCGCTTGTGCTCCAAGTTCACACCGTCCCTCAACGTCGTCCAAGGTAATTATCGTCGGCGAAGAACATCGATTTGTTGACGGCTGCTAACGCTTTTTTCTCACCCTCCATGCCAGCTCCACCCGCGCTCTGTCAAGACGTTGTCGACTGCAGCAGACATGTACCCATAGGCGCTGCCATCATTCGGATAAGACGAATAGCCATGTTCACAGACCGTTTCTGCTCCTCCACTTGCGTTTCACCGTCATAGACACCGATTTCGACCGATCCTTCCCCTCACGGTGACCAGACTGATCACTTCACCAAAACCGACCAGACCGATCCCTAACAGGCCTGGCCAGACTGATCACTTCGCTTTCCTTGGGGCCAGTATTTAAAACCAAGTCCCATCACTCATCAACCAAACAGGTCTCTTGCCACCGGCGCCATTCGTCACCGCGCTTCGCCCTAGTCGTCCCCAGTCACCTTCACGTCATCCACGCATGCCGCGCCACACTACAAAGCTGCGCTCTTCCTCTCTGACATCCATACCGCTTCGTTCCTCTCTGGTGCACGGGCTTCTCATCCACCAACCTCGCTTGTCATCAGTCACCTCATTTTCATCATTTTCTTCGCACATACACACACGCTTTCTCTCTTCTCTCAGCTGCGTCACCTCATCCTTCTCAACCGGCGCATCAAAACTGATCCACTCGAATGAGCCCTTCAGTTCGACAACGCCGCGGCTTCTTGGCGGATTCAGTCCGCGTCAAACCGTCTCAACTCGCTTGTTTCTCTCGGCGGGTTTGATCCGCTCCGAGTCCTCCTAACTCTCTCGTTTCTTTCTAAGGCTTCTACGACAGGGGTGGTCAACGTCCCATACTGCTTCGCTGATCAGGCTCAACAGCAGATCACCACTTTCGCTGACACGTGCGAGCGCTCGCTTCTGTTCTTCGTCCGGTAGTTGATCAGACAGCCAGATTCCAAACATGCGCTTCACTCGCCACCTCGCCCACCACATCACCTCAATTGTCGTCTCACCGGACAGTCTCCGTGTCAAGACGTAGCCCCTTTCGGTCAACCCAGTGCACTGGCACCGCCTAAGGCTTGTAGCTTCCATGTCAACGTTACAATATTCAATTTCGGTGCATTCGCCGCATACCCACGGCAGAATGCGATCACCACAAAACGTAGCCCCCTTGAAACTTGTTCATCACATGTCAACTTCGCGATTTCTTGTGCAACCAACTCGGGTCCGCACCTCAGCATTCCGCAGCCAACTTGGGCCCCCGGCGCCGGGTTCCATCGCAGGGCTGCACAGTGGGTTCGATCCACCTTTCAACCCCAGAACTTGACCTCACCACGTATTCGATCCGCGTCAGGTCGGTATAGAGCTGTACTTCGATTCAGCTCTTTTCTTCTTCTCCTTCTCCTCATCGTCTTCCTTTCCTCAACATCTCACCTTCAATCGCGGCGCTCCGCATCGCCTCGCTGCGCACCTTCAGTCTCGTCCCCTCGCTCTTGTGACCTCGCTCCGACCAGACTGTTCACTTGGTCCCTTCGTCGAGCACCTTCTCACACCAGACTGATCACTTCGCCAGGTCACTCTCTACTCGTCACTCGAATCACTCTCATCGACCTCTTCTTCATGAGTAGTTTGAGCGGCTTCCTTGCGGTTCTCCCATGCCCGTCTTGCGTCGAACTCGTATAGCAGGGCGTTGCAGTGTAGATTCTCTTCCGGCTCCCATGTAGGCTCCTCGTGACCGACCCATTTGATCAAGTACTCGCGCATTCGTCTACCGTTCCTCGTCCGCTTCTTATATCGGCAGTCGACCACCTTCTCCACCTCATATTCGTCATCAACACCTTCTTCGTACCACGAATCGTCAGGCAATAGAGCTTCGTCCAACTCGAGGTCTTGAATGCTCTCAATCTTTTCACGTGGCCTCCGCATCCTTGAGACGAATGGCTTGGGCCGGGAGATATGGATCATCGGCATGACTTGACTCTCGCTCCGATCGAACTTTAGCTTGTACACCGACTCACTGACACGCTCTTCTATCTGGTATGGACCATGCCACAGGTGCGATAGCTTCCTCACGAGTCCTTCCTTGACCAAAACGTGATACAGCCACACAAGCTCACCTGGCTGATACTCCGTTCTCACCGTCAACTGCAGATTCTCGTCAGCCTGCTCGTTGTTCTTCCTCGCACGTTCTTCCATTAATTTCTGCTGAATAAATTCGGCGTGCGCTTGAGCTTGTTCATGCTGCTTTGCAATTTTCTGCCGCCATTCAAGTGCATTTCGTTCCTTGAGCGTGCCATCCTTGGGGGGAATCGCTGCTTCTAGTTGCGTTCGTGCATCCCAGCCATGCACCAGATAAAAACTAGTCTGCTTGTGCTGTAGACTCACTGACGTGTTGAGGGCCGACTCAAGCTGCTGAACATATTCATCCCAGTCCTTCTGCTCCGCATCAGCAATGTAGCATTTGATCGCCCTCACCACAGTTTGCACAGAACGTTCCTGTTTTCCATTCGCTTGCGGTCGATAAGCTAGTGTCGGGCGCTGCTTCTGATTCATCATGCGGTTGAATCGTCTGAACACAGAACTCATGAAGCGCGGGTCGCGGTCGTGTCGAATCATTTCTTGGGCCCCAAATCGCTTGAACATCCCACTCAAATACGCCTCTGCAACGGATTGCGCTGTCGTATCGGCCATCGGAATGAGAATCACAAAACCTGAGAAGAGGCAAATGCAACAGAGCATGGCTTCATTTCCGTTGTACGTCTTGGGGAGGGGAATCGCGAAATCCATAGCGAGCACCTGAAATGGTCTGGTCGCGACAATATTGCCACTGGATCGACCTTTGTATCGGGGCTTGCCCTTCGCAGTGGCGCAGTCTTCACACGAGGCAACATACCATTCTACATCCGCACACATGCCTCTCCAGTAGTATAGACGGCGCATTCGCTCGAACACACGCCCCACACCTTGGTGCGCACCAGCCCCGAGTTCTTCATGATAGGCGCATAATAAATCTTTCTGCAGAATGTCGGGCACTACCAATCGCATCTTCAAAGCTTCCGATTTCTCTCCTTGAGGGGAGTAGTACAACACCCCATCTGAGTCGAGCACATATAGGACAGCGATCCGCGCTACCCGCTTGAGCGCGGTTGACGAAGAGAACTCCTCTTCATTGCCCTCGAGATACGCGATTACCTGCTTGCACCATTCATCTCGGCGTTGCGCTGCCGCCACGCGTCGGAACCTCTCCACCTGATCTTGACTTAACATCTCCCCACTCACATGCAATGGTGTCCATTCTCTGGCCGGCTTCGATCCATCATCCTCGAATGTCCCAATGTCAGCTGCGTTCGACGCTTCTTTTTGCTTCTTCGAGTGGCTCTCCTTCTTAGACTTCGTCCGCTTCCTCGTGTCGACAACAAACACTTCGTAGCTTGGCCCATCATGCAATCCCGCCATCTGGCTACCGCTAACCACTCTGACTGGCGCGAGCTCACTCATCTCGTCCAACGTTGACTGCGATTCTTCACCAGACCGTTCACTTGGCTCTGTACGGGCGGTAGTCGACTCCAGACTGATCAGTTGATCTGAATTTGGCTCGACCTTGTGGCCAGACTGATCAACTCGCCTTACCATTATAGTGGCCCCCGATTCCGCCTCAGGTTTTCCCTCGCACACGTGTTCATCGTCCACGCGGTACAACAGCTCCGGGAGAGTGTTCAAGAGCTCCAAGTCGTGCAAGCGCGCATCATCCGTGACCGAACCTCTCGACTGAGACCGCATGGCCTCTCTGGTGAGGAAGTCTGCCGCCTGGTTGTACTTGCGCGCGATGTGAATGAAACTCACACTGTCGAACAAGGTGAGTAGCTCTTTCGCCCGATTCAGCCAGACTTGTAGCGACGCTTGATTGCACCGAAGGTCACCGTTTATCTGTCCGATCACCAGGCGGGAGTCGCCACACACGAGCACCTCCTTGATACCCCGCGTCGTTGCCAATTCGAGTGCGCCGAGCAGGCCGTGGTATTCACTGTCGTTCACGGTAAGCCCTTCCTTCACATCATATTCCGCGGCAACCACCTTCCACTCAGGCAGTTTCCATAGGATCATACCAAACGTGCCAGACCGGGTATTCTTCAACTTGACTGCCCCATCGAACGTGAGCACGTGTCCGTCTGCATTTCTTCGTAGATCAGGGAAGGGTCTAATGACCGGTACATCTTTAATGGTCTTCATCGGCGCGATGTCTTCGAGTATTGCATCCATTTGTTCTGCAGGTGTTATCGATGCTGTCAACACTGCCATCAAGCCGGCAGGAGTCTCATCGCTTCGAATAATTGTCAAGTTCCATGGCGACAACATGGCGGCCCACTGGATGGTACGACCGGTCAGACTCTTCGACGTGAAGATCCACTTCATGGTAGAGTATCTCGCGTACACTACAATCGGTTGGCCGAGCAGCTAGTGACTCGCGACGTGGAGCGTCGTCAGCAGAGCTAACACTTCTTGTTCTGCAGGCGTATACCGAGTCTCTGCATCCTTGAAAACTTTACTAACAAATCGAACTGGATGTAGAATCCCGTCGTGCTCTTGGCAGACTGATGCTCCGAAAGCCCACTTGTTCGTGTACAGCACTATGACAAGCTCTCGTCCGCGTTCAACATAGCGCAGAAGAGGCGCGTCGCATAGCTTCATCTTCAGTTCTTCGAAGGCCCTCTTTGCATGATCAAGCTGGCTCCCATCTCTCAGTCTCAGGTCAGTGACTTCATACAGGACTGCCGCATAAGTCGCGAAGTTGCTGATAAACTTGTGGTAATAGATCAGGCTTCCGATGAATCGCTGCAAGCCTTTCTGCGTCGACGGAAACGGCATCTGCCTGATCGACTCGAGGTTTCTTGGGGCGCTCATCAACCCTTCTCGCGAGACCACGTGACTGAGGAACTCAACTGACTTTTTTCCAAACGAACTCTTCCGCAAACTCACGGTCACTCCCCAGTATTGAAATGCGTCGAGCAGACACTGCAGCATCACGTTCATCTCCGACCACGTCGTTGCCCCAAAGGTGATATCATCAATGTATGATCGGCGCTTGATCACCGGCAGTACATCCGACTCCTGTGGCTCACCTCGATGAAATACGTCTCGCTTCAGCGGTACGTCAATGTCGATGCGCTCCTTCTCTCGTTGGGCCTCCATGTCATCTAACTCGTCCTCCGTCCACCCGACAGCCTTGAATCTCACATCACGGTTGCTGAGTCGTCTCACCATGCTCCACAGCGCGTTATCAATCATGCGCTGGTAGATCTGTGGGGCATTCTTCAACCCTTGAGGCATCCTCGTCCATTCGAAGTGTCCGAGCGGGCAGATAAAAGCAGTCACAAGTCGCGCGCGGACCGTTAAAGGTACAGCCCAGAATCCAAGGAGCAAAACCACATGATCCCTTCAAAATTGTCGAGCAGATCATCTATCAGCGGCATCGCGTACACCATCAGCTTCGTTAGTCCATTCACCAGACGGTAGTCGATGCAAAGGCGGATGTCTTTCCCGTTCTTCTTCAGCACAATGACGATCGGTGATGCCCACGGTGAGTTCGAATATCTTATCAAACCTTGTCGGAGAAGGCCGCGCAGTAACTCATACAATCTTCCCAGCAGGTGCGGCGGCACTCGTCTCGCGGCTTGAGCGATCGGCTTCGCGTCCCCGACGTCCACGTCACACACGACTCCTTTCGCTGGCGGCGGTAGAGCGTTCCCGGAGCCAATAAAGCTAGCGGACCTTGCTTCCAACGTTTCTCTGATCATTTCAATCTCTTCGTCCGTCGTCTCCTCGTCGCCGATGTCAGCTTCACTCATGTCGACTTCCACCGGCGGGACTTCGTCAAACTCAGGTAGCAACGCAAGCTGCTCTTTCATCCTCTCAACTGACATCTCTACCCGTTCATGGACGTAGACTTCTCTTGCAAACTTCGACTGATCCAGATCTTCAGGGAGAGGTCCGTCCAGCAAACCTGTGAAAACGCTCACTCATCCGCCAGACTGTTCACTTCAGTTTCTCCCACTCTGCCCTGGACCAGACTGATCACTTCGGTCTCTTCATGGTTGAGACATTCCGCCAGACTGATCACTTCGGTGACCGCGATTCTATTCGGCTCCGTACTCGCCTCTTTAGTGGCCTCTCCGTTGCTCAACTCCAGACCGATCACTTCGAGGCGGGTTTCCCCAGCAACCAGCACAGCAACATCACTGCCACGCAGGAGTGGCATCCTCACGGCCAAGCGCACCGCGTCATTCGAGGCCGCATACGCCTCACAGCGCAGATCATCATAACTCAGCAGCGGCAACGCATTCTCGTCAGGCACTTCACACCGCTTCTTGACCAAGTCGATCTTCAGCCCGGCGCACATCATGAAGTCGGTGCCGAGAATAATCAACGAGTGAGCTTCAAACTCAGCCACCCACATCTCGACTTCGTACACCACGAACTCTCCCAGCCGGATCTTCACCATGACCTTCCCGTGTGCTTGCATCGGTTCCTCACTCACGCCAAAGAATTCACTAGAGTCCTCGAACGCCCGCACTCTCAACCCCAACTTACGTGCCAAGTTGGTGTGTAACAGACTGATGTTCGCTCCCGAATCCAGCATCAACGGAATCTCGAGTCCTTCAACAGCACCATGCACGAAGGCAAGAATCTTCTCGTTCGTTGACAATTCGTGGTTCTTCCACCACCCTCGTCGTTCATCACCAACGAGACGAATGTGAATTACCTTTCTTTGCAGAGATATATCTCGAGCACCATTTGGCATCTTCACATCTTCTCCATCAGCATCTTCGTCGTAAGCGCCCTCGTCACCTTCTTCAATTGGCTCAATTGGGCATAATAGCACATGCAGCTCTTCATTTTCGTCACCAACTGCTTCTCTCATATACACATCTTCACATACACAATTTTCGTCACTTGTTTCTTCTTGTTTCTCATCCACAGTCGACACTACCGATTCAAACACCGCAGGTAGCGTGACATCCTTGACTGTATCTTCATACACGTTCCGTTCTTCATGCACAGTGTCATCATAACTTGTTTCTTCATGTTTCTTCGCTCCATTTTCCACGTGAACACTTTCTTCACCAATGTAAGGCGCCTTTTGTTTCTGGTATTTCTTCGATTTGCGCCGGATCTTCTTCACATGCAAAGTCGCCGCGACGTCCCCGTCACGTACAGCACTGGCAGAGTGCTGAGGGGCTAGCGGTTTAACTGCCGAACGAGATCATCCACAGTAATCTCGCCGGTCTTGAGCTTTGGGCTGAGCATCTTCATCTTCTCGGTGAAAGCACGGCAGACTTGAATCGTGTGACCAGTCACTCCACAAAAATCACACTCGTGAAGTTGGAAGCAGCTTTCCTTGGTATGTCCGGACTTGCCACAATGTTCACAGCGGGCCTCATTGCCGTTTCCGCTAGTCTGATGAGCTTGACCTCCACCATTAGAGCCTTGCTGCCTCTGACCTGCATTGACATTATTGACTGCAGGAGGTGGGTCATTGCTCTCTTCCGGTTGCTTCTTGGCCTGCTTCTTAGGTGTTGGCTTCGCTTGAGAGTTCTCGTACATCTCCAGCTTCTCCTCGAGCTTGTCAATGGACTTGTACTTGCTGTAACGGAATTGAGACTGAACAGCTTTATCATGTAGCGTGTCGAAGAACTGCTGAATGTGATCCTTCAAATCGGCCGGGATACGATCTTCGTCATCGTCATCGTCTACACGGAAATCGATGCGCGCGCGAAGACCTGCTGCGTTAAAGCGATAGAAGTAGTCCAGCGCAGATTCATCGGGCTTCTGAGTTAGACGATAGTACGTGAGCGTAGATGGCGTGCTCTCAGTGCAATACTTTCGATAAAAGGCCTTCATCGTGAGCTTCCACTTCTTCCTCGTTGACGAAGGGAGCTGCTTCTGCCAATACCTCGCCGGACCCGTGAGAGCGTCTACGAACGAACCGAGACGTTGACGATTGGACCAGTTGGACAGATCAGCGATGCGAAGAAACTTCGAGAGCCACGCCTTGGCTTCTTCCGGGAAAACCTTGGCACCACTGAACTACTTCACATTGACATTCTGGATGACCGTTGTCACGTGTCGATCACGTCGTCGAGGTCCAGACACATCCGAGTCAGAATCTTCATACATTGAAAGACCGAGCTCATCATCCATATCTGAATGGCGAGCGCTGCGCTTGACTGGCTTCTTCGACTTCTTGACTGGTTTCTTGACGCGCTTGAGTGCTTCTTCGTCAGATGATTCGTCCTGTTCACCGTCGTCAGACTCGGAATCTTCTAGACGCGCGAATCCTTTCTTAGCTCCTCGAGTCTGTTTCGCCGGGGCTCGCGTGGCCGCAACTCGCTTCGCGGTATCTGGGCTCAGCGCTTGTATCACTTCTGATAACTCATCCATCGACAACATCCCTCCGGCCGTCAGCGCCATCAGCTTCGTCGCCAGCGGGTTATTCTTTCGCTTGATCTTGTCCGTGGGGGAGGAGAAGGATCCTTCGTCACTGGCAAACTCCAGCTTCTTCCTAATTGGGCTCTCGAGCTGAATTTCTTCATCTGAACTGGATTCTTCATCAAAGCGTTTCATCGAGCGCGGCTTCGCAGGCTTGGTCTGCGGAGTGTGGGCTATGTCAGCAACGACCATGTACTTGGGTTCGAACGTGGTGTCCTCCTCCCGATATTGGATAACGCTGGTCTCCCACTCATACTCGGCAAGCAGAACTGACATCATGTAGCCCATGTCCTGCGCCATCCGTTCTGGATTCAGGTAGACTGCATCTTGGTAATTGCTTCTCCGATACAAATTGTAACCGCATGACGTCAACATCTTCTCCACAAAATCAATCGCTTCGTCAATCGTCGCGAAGCGTAGGTGGACGCCCTCAGTCGCGAACCGGCAAAGAATGTCGTGGGCCCTACTTTCGTAATTTCATACAGGGAAAACCAGCATTCTGAATCGGACGGCATCTTCAGCACCTGTCGTTGATACCGAAGACCGATTTCGTTCGCTTCTGACAGTCGGTACACCCGAGTTGTGTCGTGGACCGCGCTCTGAACAACGAGGCGGATCGAAACATTCGTCGGGTCTGTGACTTGATCTTGCCGCATCTCTGCCTTCTCTTCCATCTTCTCACCGTGTATCGTAACAGTTAACGGCTCCGCTCCTGGCATACGCACCAGTTGTCGTGTGGTAGAATCAAAAACGGGCACCTGGCATACGTAGGCTCGCTCTTGAGTCACCGACGGCAACAATATTCTCAGGAAAGGGGTGGATCTTGCGTGCTTCGAACACTCGCTTCAGACCCGGATATCACAACTTCTTTGAAGCGGAGACCCGGAACTCTGACACGACACTACAACTAGACCCTCACAAGTCTAGAGGCAGCGAGAAGGAAACGGCTTGGAGACGATGGAGCTCTTGGAGAACTCCTACGGGGAACTTGGCAGGAAGCGCAGGCAAAACCACCCGGCCCTCGGCCAGACTGATCACTTCGGATCGCGACGGTACCCAAACCAGGCGGCCGATCGACCAGACTGATCACTTCGAAACTCTTAGTAACTTCCTCGAGATACTGACGGGCTACTGTTGAGGGGGAATCAGGGGGCTTCTGCGAGAAGGAGGAAAAATTGTGGACTGACTCCCACGGAATTAGCGGCGGAGAATCGCCCCCTTTCCGTGGGTTATTGGGTGGCAAGCACCCGTTCCTACCTACTGAAATCTGTCAAGTATAAGGCTCCTACTCCTACTGTTTTTATGTGAGGTTTCTAAATAAAGGGAAATACGATAACTTGTACCGCCGAGTCTGGAATACGGAATCTTGACTTGGGCGCCAGACTGTTCACTTCGTCTTGACTTGGGTACTAAGGGTACGCCAGACTGATCACTTCCTTGGGACTTGGTCGTGGACACCTTCGCTTGACCGGTCACCTAGCGCTTGCAGAAACTCATGCCCGCGGAATCGGGGCGCTATACCACACGACGAACCAACGCAACAGGCTGTCACCGTCAGCCTTGTACTTGGAGATCTCGATCTTCAACGGCTCGACGCGTCGAGGCCGCTCTGCCGCCACAGCAGCAGACTGCTGCTGTCTCAACAACGCTGCTTGTTGAGCGCTCTGCTCGCGCAGAGCTGCAAGACTCCCTCTCGCCTCGTTCAGCTCATGCTGGATGAACTGAGCGATACTCGCGTGTTGTTCATCACGCGAGAGCGAGAGGAGCATGGCGCCGACGGCGGCTTCGCCCACCGTCGCGGCCATGCGCTGAACAGCCTGTCACTCGAGCTCGCTCAAGTGGAGGAAGCTCTCACGCGAGGCGTGGCGACCCTGTGCGCCGGCGCAGGGGGATTCATAGTCGCTGGGCGGACTACGAAGTGCTACCAGGTGTAACGAAGCTGGCCTCGTTACGTCACGTACACTGTGGAGCAGTGTAGGAAGCGCGCAACACAGAGACTTGTGTTGAATCGGGCAAATGGGAAACTGAATTTATGGATTAGGAAACCTAGAAAAACCTACTCTTTGCATATAAAACCTCGCAGATCCGCCCTCGGATTTCTGCCATCCACCCAATCACAAGACCCTAGCGTGATTGGTGGGAAATCGGGATAATATTGTAGGATATTATCCAATCAGGAGTCATCGCAACCAGATGGGTTCACGACGTTCCTATCGGACACCATTGACATGGGTCCGTACCATGTAACGGGCACACCCCGTTTCAGATACTGATCCACCAATCAGCGCCAAGCGTCCATTCGAATAATACAAGGATAAGGCTCACCTGGGTTCTCAAAACTAGGCAGCTCGGAGAGCTACAGCTTGGAGATCAACTTTCTCGCAGCCTGAACTTGCTCATCATGAGCTACAGAGATTGTAAAACTAAATGTTGCACATACAGAAAAGGTTGTCCCCTCTCACCTCTCTCCTCGTTCTCTACTTCGATATCGCGAATGTCATCAACATACGGCAAGAAAATCACGTTGAGCCCCGTCGGCTGCACTTGTCCAAGCTCGTCATGCACTTCTTCCTGTGGCACCAATGCAACTAGTCTTGGCTCACTCGACTTACGTGCGATCAATCGAGCTAACGCGTACTTGCCGCGCTTGACCATGGAATTGAGCAGCGCCATGAACGCAGTCGCGCTGCCTTCAATGTACCCATCACATGGGTACACAAAATACGGTGTGCGGATATTCTCATTCCATTTGAGTGAGGCCACAGGCTTGAAGCAAGTCAGTTGCAGTCCGGGCGCATCGTAGTGCTTGATTTGCACGACGTCATCTCGGGAGAAGTAAACACGCTTTCCGCCGTAGGAAATGTATTTCTTCATCTCATCAGGGGTTAGGTACTTGCCCGTGTCGTCATAAAGCCACTTTGTTTCACTCTTGACCGGTGTATTCGTGGTCGCATCCAGGTTGATGGGGTAACTCTTGCGCTGGATAACTGCGAGCGCGTAGAGTTCAACACCGATAGACACTTCCTTGGTGATATGGAGAGGGAATGTCGAGAGCCGCCGCTTGCTGAAGCGTTTGCGAAGCGATGTCTCCATGAGGTCATCAAGTGACGTCACGGGGAATGCTGGCTGCAGCAGGGCGTCCTCTGTTGCTGCCTCTCCATCGTCGTCATTCGAAAAGTCTTTGAATGCACACGAACAAAACCGCTTGAGATCAAACGCGCTCTTGCCCGGCGGGGCGATGTAGAAGAGGTTGAGCGTGCGTTTCAGCTCGGCGTGGTTCTGGACCTGCTTTTGGATGCGGCCGACTTCGTCCGCGTCGGGCACCACACAGTTGTCGTCGTTTGTAAAGATCCACACGCGCTGCGAGTCCTTCTTCTTCAAGCTACCCAGAGCAACATGGTAAGGTTTTTTTTGGGTCAGATTTCGACCGGGTCAACTGATTCGACCCAGTTTACAATTGTAAATAATATCCATGACCGCCGCTGATCGCGGCGGGGCGCTAAGCCGCGCCCGCTCCGCTGCGCTGCGCTAGAGCGCTCCCTAGTCGCCGACCTCCGCTTCGCTCCGGTGGCTCCATAACAGATAGACCCTCCCCGGGGAGCCTATGTACTCCGCGCTACGCGCCGCGCCCCCGACCTCCGCTTCGCTGCGGTGGGGCTCCGCTCTCTAAGCGCTCACAGACCATTTGTCGTCAGTGTAATTACGTACAATCTTATTGTCTACTGGTAGATATTAATTTGAATATTTATGTAATTAATATTGGGTCGAATCAGTTGACCCGGTCGACATCTGACCCAAAAAATCTTCTTCGCTGCTTGATACGCTCCGCGGACGGGTATCCGAGCGGCTGCAGCTCGTAAACATACTCGAGCGCACTGGCTTCGCTCTTCTTGGTCGATCCAAAGAGCGCGACGCTCAGCAGCGAGTTGTCGCTCGCCACGACCTTGGCCTTGAGCAGCTTGACGAGCAGCGCGCCCCAGTCGTTGCTCTTCGGGTTCGGTGCCGGAGTCGGTGCATGCTGGTTCTGCTTGTGGTTGGAGCCACCCGAGTGACCCAGCCCCAGTCGTCCCATCCGCCGCTGTTGCTCTTGCTGTCGCCGCGGAACGAGCCACCCTTAGTAGGGTACGACGTGCCGCCTGTGACAGTGCCGTGCTGGTTGTAGTCTTCGCCGCTGTAGCCAAAGCCCGTGGCGTTGACGGCCTCCATGGCCAGGCCGAGTGCCGTGAGATGCGCGACCACTCGATAGATCTTCATGGTCGTTGTCGAGCTGCTTTGCGAGGCACCGAGCCGATTGTGGAATGAGCTCTTCGGGGGCATGTACCGGGGACTCCGGTTTCAAGGACTAACCGGCTCTCGCGCACACGAACAACGGTCGAGCGCTGTGTCGTGTCCGTGCGGTGGTTGTGGCGTTGCCGACGTCTATCCTCGTCGAATCAGGTCAAAAGATCGCCCAGAATCACCTGGCTCGTCTCTCTCCAATCCCCTCCTTTCAACTGAATGGACCGCGACAATGGCCTGTTTCTGTGTAGTCAAATGAGTCAGATGGCCTGGTTATGGGTACCTGAAGACCCTCTCCGACTCAACGCACCGCCTTTTGTGGCGTCGAGGAAAAAAGGTGTCCACGTGCGAGTGTGTCTTGGGTCGTGCGCCGCAAAGACGGCAGCCTGATGGTTCCTAGACTCACGATGGGTGAACGCTGTGTCGTGCCCGCGCGGCAGTCGTGGCGTCGCCGAAGTCTATCCCCAACAGATCTGGTCAAAAGATCATCGCCGTGGGTCACCTGGCTCGTCTCTCTCCCTATCCCCCTCGTTTCTGTGACTGGATGGACCGCGACAATGGCTTGTTTCTGAATGAACAAATGAGACAGATGGCCTGGTTATGCGTACTGTATCTGAAGAGCCCGTCCGACTCAAAACACCGCTTTTGAGGCATCAAGGAAATCAAGGCGTCCACGTGCGAGTGTCTCGTGAGCCGTGCGCCGCTTTGCGGCTGTTTACACCGGCTGGCGGTCCTCAGCCTGACGGTCTCCGCTCCTGTGCGCCCACTTCAATATGGATACGCGTACGCTTGACAATGCAACGATGAGGGCGTTGGTCTCGTCCAGCTGGCGAAAATCTTCAGCTTAGAGCAACTTGAGCCAAGCTCGTTTCGATCGGGAAGTGGGGTCATTCGACACTGTGTTGAGTCCGAGCTACGGATCGAACGGATAACCCATCAGTTTTGTTGGGATGAATCGCAAGATAACGCAGAATCCATCAGTCAAATGGACACGTTGTATGGGTATGTATGTTTTCCGAGTGCAAGAAGGTTGGTTTTCGAGTGATGTACTTTTTCTGTGTCAAAAGGTGAATTTCGAGTGTTCTTGGTTGGTTCCCGAGTGATAGATACCATCTGTTTAGGCAGAAGGCGGTTTTTGGAGGTACGACAACAACTCGTGTGGATTCCGCGCCGGATGTCCACACTGCTGTTTTGGCGGCAACGAATGCGCGCCCAGGTTGAAGGCGCGAAGTCCTCCGCGCGCGAACTGGAAGTTCAATGTACCCAACAGGTTTTTTTTTTTTTCTCACCAACACACTCCTTCCACTGCTGTTGACCACTCTTGTGAAGCAAGGGCTCAATACGGAAACGGTCACAAAGCAAGCAACCAGCAATGCCACGCCAACCTCGCGAGAGATCTCCACGCCCGATCCCAAGCGCTCGCTCTACGCGCACCACATACACCCTAATATCCAGGCACGACACTGAAAAGGGCGCCCAAATTGCGTTGCAGTTTCTCGAGGGCGCCCACTACCGCCTAAAGCACAACACGGGCAAGCGCGGCAAGTCGAAAGTCTACGCTTGCGCTGCTCACCAGTTGTGCACGCGTGTCGTCCGCATTCGCGTCAGTGATTCGACCGCGAACAGCCAGAAGGAATTCTTTCTCGAAGGTTACGGGGAGCACACGAAGGATCGAACTAATCTCGAGCGTCGGGGCGTTCACCCTGTGTTCCAATCCGAGGTCGACGCTGCGACTTTGGGGGCAGGTCCGCTTGCCATTTTGAACCAGCTGAGCCGAAAGTACAGGAACGACGCAAAGCTCTTGGCTGCTCTTCCAAATCGCGACCAGATTAAGAATCGGAAAACAACTATTGTCGGCAACTTGGACGAGGGTTTCGAGATCTTCACTCTGGCAGACTTGAACGAATGGGCAAGTTCTCGGATGTGCACGACCACTGAAGCGTTCATTGGCTCAAACCAACGCTTCAATCGTGCGACTGATGAGGCCGACTTCGCACGCCAGCCTGTGAACTGACATCCCCCTCCGTTGCTTATCACTCCACGAAGTGCAGATCATCGGATCACCAGAGAAACTCGAAGCGTTTGAGCTACACCTCGAACCAGTCATTCCTGCTGAAAAGGTATGTGTCATTGTTTTCAACGTCCCTGTACGTTCTGCCTGACCATTTTCATTGTTGAAGATCAAAGCTATTCGTGCAATGTATGAATGCGACTGTAAAATGTTTTGGTCCACTGGTTGGCTGTGCTCGCACGTTGTTGCAACTATGGCATTGATGGACCAGTTTGATTTGGACGAGGCAGTCATTGACCTGCCAACGACCAAGCTAAGTGGTGGGCAGCGCAAGGTTCGATCTGCGCTATATCGTGACGATCCTGCCAACAAATCGCTGAGCAAGCCAACACTCCTCCAAAAGCTGCAGAACGAGCCCTTGCACCCATTTCAGTGGAGAGTGGTCCAGAACGTTCACGTTGAGCGCAATGGAGAGAGTTTCCAAGAGTTCGTGATCGGCAAGATTGGCGAGCCAACCTTCGAACAAAATGTCTATTGGTGGCCAGTCGAGTACAGCAACGGCGTAGAGGAAGCGTATGATTGTGAGACGATGGTTGATCTCATTTTCAGCTCCAGAGCTCTTGGCCTAGATGTCACTTCGAAGCAAGTGCCATCTTGGCCAAAGTTTCAGGTCCTTGCGATCCGTGCGTCTCAGACGCTCCCCCAAGAGACGAGCAGTGACGGTGGCGCGACCACACCGAGCGACACAAGCGACGAGGAAGATGACTGAGTTAAAGAAGAGATGGATACGTAGAGAAGAGTTAGATTTTGCGGCGTACTCATGGATGCATCTGATGCGTTCAAACAATTGGGGAGAGTGACAGAAGGGAGAGACATTCGTATCCAGATTACGTAATGGGGTTGTTCTTGAGAACCAGCTGCTCTCGATGCACTCGAACATCAACCGATTGCACTCGGAAAGCAACCAGTTTCTCTTAAAACCGCCTTGTACTCGAAGATCCACCGTCCTGCACTCGGAAAACAGCCCGTTCGCACGTTGTATTGTGGTTTCGTTTGGAATGTCCGCGGGTGAACGCTTACCTTCTTGCGACCAATATCCCTCACCCGCATCATCATCATCATCATCTCCATCTTCTTCTCCATCGTCATCATCATCATCATCATCATCACCATCGGATGAAGGCTTACTGCCTCTTCATCGCTCGTAAACAGTATTCGACACGGTACAACACGGGAGTGGCTCTATCGCGGTCTCATCTCACGTAGGGTCTTGGAGCTTTTCAGGTCAGACCTCTAGTCGGGATGCCAGGGTTGTAGGTTGGAGCAGAACCTGACGCGAAATTCTTCGACAAGATTTGCCTGGAACCGTGAATCCCGACGAGCGTCCGAAGGACGGTACACGTTGACAGGCAGTGCTGTGTAGAACCGCAGTTTGGGCTGTTGAACAGATCCGATCATCTTCCGAGAGCTAGTCTCGTCATGTCTGAAGGAACCAGAACGAGTTGATGCCACAGGTGAGAGTGGGTCCGTCGCAGGTTCACCGGTTTCTGACGGTGAAGTGAGACATTCAAACTTCCAGACTTTGGGCGGCGTGTGTGACAACCTCACACTGAAGATGGTGTGTGGGAAGCCGCGGGTCGCCGCATGACCGCGTTCATGCTGGATTCCGAGGCGCATCTACCATCCTTGGACTCTTGACCACACGTGTTGGGCTGCAGAGATTCCCAGACAATGTGAAAAGCAGAGCCACTGGGAGAACCGTCGTGCGGACAGTGAGGGCACCCTCGTGTGCAAGTCGTCAGGTCCTAGCCGAGCAGTCGTTAGGACTTGACTTATGAAAAAGTGGCCGTTGTTGGCTGAAGGAATGCTCGAGCATGTTAATGTCGGAAGGGTCAACTTCGCCTAGTAGTGCGGCGCCGTAGGTGGACGGAGTCGCATGGGTAATCTCACCCCTCGAGAAAGCTCTGCCTCCATTAGTCGAGATGCCCTGGCTTCAACTTGAAGCCTTAGATCGGCTATGCAGTGCCGCCAGTCGTCGGGCAAAGAGCCAGCTACCGCATAGATCAGTCAGAGAGCGACTAGTCGCGGCATAGATCAGTCAGAGAGAAGAGAGAGACTCAATACGACTGAGGAGCATACTACGCACAGAGAAAGCCCCTGCGAGTACGTCGATGAAAAGGTTCGCCTGCTGAGCTCTATGGTCATCCTACGTCGCTGAGTCGGCTTGCTCGAGTAGCGCGCGCGTGAGGGACTCAACCTGAGCAGCCTGATATGTCGCAGGCCGTTTGCGTCCGGGATTGAAGCCGGCGCAGTCAAAAGCCAGCACAGCCTTCCTCATCGTCTCGGGGATCGCGCTGACGCCGTGGAGAGCACCCATTAGTCCGCCCACGATCGCGGCGTTGGTGTCCGTATCGCCTCCCTTGAGTAAAGTCTCGCGGATCGCTTTTTCGTAGGTCGAGTTTTGTCGCAGGTGGTAGAGAGCGAGGTTGAAGGCCCAGCGTACGTGGCCTCTGGCTTTCGTGCACTTGAGTGCGCTCACGTCAAGCGATTCGGTAAGGAACCAGTCACGCACAGTCGAGTGGACGCTCTCCTTTACAAACGCCTCGGCCTTGCGAAGAGCGCCTTGACTGTCTCCCGGGTGGTTGATGAGATGAGCGACCAGCAGGCAGTAGATAGCGTTGACATCCTGGCATACTTGGTTCGGGTGCGACAGTGTCGGCTCGAGCCGCGCGTATTCGACGAGTTTGTCGTCTGGCAGCTTCGACGACCAGATCGCCAGTGGCATGATCCGCATGAGCGAGCCGTTGGCCTCGCTCGTGGCATTGTACTGGGCTGAGACCTCGACCATGCGCTGTCCGAGCGACGCGTCGGCGCTGTCAACCTTGACCTTAAACGCCGTGCAGCACGTGTTGCCCATGTCAAATGGCCCTGAGAGACACCACTCGCTGTACTTCGCTGCGACGGCATCAAGTGGGAACCCGCCTTGTGGCGAGTGTGCCGCGAGCGCCTGAGCAAGCGACAGCGCGAGCTCCGAGTCGTCCGTGATCTGGCCCTTGCCGACGCGCCAGATGCCGCCGCCGGGCATTGTCATCGCGTTATCCACGTCGGCCGAGCGGATCTCGCCGCGGAAAAACTCGAGCGTCGCGCCCGCAGCGTCGCCGCAGAGCACGCCCAGGAAGGCGCCGTACGCGTGCTCCCAGCTCATGGTCTCACTTGAGAATGAGGGCGAAATGAAGCGTGGGTTCCTTCCTCATTCTGAACCCAAGGGGGCATGGGTTGATTTCATACACATTCTTCACACAGTTTGTCACGTGTGGACCACATGGAAATGAGCAATCGTGGCTGGGATGACAACGAATACAACTTGCTCAGCCTCGGTACTGCAGGTCATTCGAATCGTTCTTGGTACCAGAGTAGATTGTCGTTTCTTCAAGTGGCTGTCGTTTTGCGGGCCTGGCTCAGAAGAAGACGTGTCAAGTGCTCCGCCTGATCTGCACGATACTCAGCTGGTCGCCTCCGGCCATTGCCTGGGTTTGTACAGTCGAATGCCAAAACAGGTGCTTTCATAAAGTCTGGAATGGCTTCGACGCCATGCAATGCACCCATCAGCCCTCCCACGATCGCCGCGTTCGTGTCCGTGTCTCCGCCCTTGAGCAATGTGTGGCGAATGGCTGCTTCATACGTTGAACCTTGCCGTAGATGGTAGATTGCAAGATCAAATGCCCAACGGACGTGACCAATGGCGTGTGTGCAGTCGAGAGAGGAAACATCGAGAGATTCTGTGAGGAACCACTCGCGTACTTTCGACTGGATGTTCCTCAACACGAACGCCTCCGCCTTCTTCAGCGCGCCGTCCCGATCCCCACGGCGTCGAATGAGGTGGGCCACGAGGAGGCAGTACACAGCGTTGGCGTCTTGACAAACTTGGTTCGGGTGCGACAACAGTGGCTCCGTCTTCGCATACTCAACCAATTGGTCGTCGGAGAGGAATGAGCCCCAGATTGCTAAAGGCACAATCCTCATCAATGAGCCATTGGCCTCGCTGCCAGTGTTATGCGATGTCGCAACCTTCACCATTCTTGCGCCAAGCGTCTCGGAAGCGCTTGAATCATCTCGAACACGGAATGCTTTGCGACATGTGTTACCGATGTCGAATGGTGAAGAGTGGCACCACTCACTGTATTCTTGAGCGACAGCATCGAGAGGAAACTCGCGTGAGGGCGGCTGGGTCGACAGTGCTCGAGCAAGCGAAAGTGTCATTTCCGAGTTATCCGTGACCTGTCCACGCCCCACTTGCCAGCACCCTCCACCAGGCATGCTTATCGCGACTTCCACGTGAGCTGGTGTGATCGTCTCAGAATGAAATTCGAGCGTGGCACCGGCAGCATCCGCGCACAGAACTCCCAAGAATGCTCCGTACGCATGGGCATAAAGCTCGTCTTCATCTCGAGTTTGCGAAGCATCATTGAGAAGAGATCGAGCGAGCTCCTCCACTTGAGCCGATCGATATACTGCCGGGCGTAGCAGCCCTGGGCTCGGGTTCGCGCAATCGAACGCCAACACTGGAGTCTTCATGTACTCTGGGATAGCATCCACACCGTGCAAGGCCCCCATCAAGCCCCCAACGATCGCTGCGTTCGTGTCGGTGTCTCCGCCTTTCGCGAGTGTCTGTCGGATCGCCTCTTCATACGACGAGTTCTGCCGCAAGTGGTAGATCGCCAGATCGAAGGCCCACCGAGCGTGGCCCACGGCGGTGGTGCAAATGAGTGCCGACACGTCTAGCGATTCAGCGAGAAACCACTCGCGCACTTTCGATCGCACATTCTCTAACACAAAAGTCTCCGCCTTCTGGAGCGCTCCGTGTCGGTCTCCTGGATGTCGGATGAGGTGGGCCACAAGGAGACAGTAGACGGCGTTGGCATCCTGGCAGACCTGGCTCGGATGCGACAGCATCGTCTCTTTCCGCGCCGCGTCCACGATCTCGCGGTCGGACAGCTCGCATCCCCAGATCGCTAGCGGCAGCACGCGCATGAGCGATCCGTTGGCCTCGCTCGCTGCGTTCCGCTGACTTGCTCTCTCGGTCATTTCGGTGCCGACGGCTCGCCCCGTACTCGTGTCCACGTCGAACGCGTTGCGACACGTGGCGCCGATGTCCAGCGGACGCGACTGCCACCACTCGTAGTACTGCATCGCGACGGCGTCCAGCGGCAGCCCGTCGCGCGGCGCGTGGCCTCGCAGTGCTCGCGCGAGAGCGAGCGCGAGCTCCGAGTCGTCCGTGGTCTGTCCGCGGCCGCGCGACGGCTCGCCGCCGCCGGGCATGCGCATGGCGCTGTCCACCACTTCCGCCGGCACTTGTCCTTCGTAGAACTCGAGCGGCGCGCCCGCGGCGTCGCCGCAGAGCAGCCCGAGGAACGCTCCATACGCATTCGTCCAGCTCATTTCGTCTGCGCTTCTCCAAAAACCAAAAATAGTACTACTTTCCACCTAGTGTGGAACCACACTAACGATTAGTATAATGTAGTCCACATGAATTGAGGCCTTGAAGTTTCGTCATCATTCTGGAACCCCATGAGAGGGGGAAGAACACCAGGACGGACCCGACGTGGATGCCCCGCCAGTCTCGATCGCGCGCCATGACGACGACGCAGGTGCCGCTGCTGCCCATCGAGGGCAAGGTGCTCTTCCCGCGCACGTACCTGCGGCTCACGGTCACGTCGCCGGCCGCGCTGCAGCTGCTCAAGGACCTCGTCTGGGACGTGCAGGCCGGCGTCAAGGCCTCGTCGGCGGCCTCGCGACGCAGCGGCGCGTCGGCGTCGGGCTCGGCGTCCACGCTCACGCTCGCGCTGTTCACGAGGCGCTCGCAGGACGCCGAGGCCTCGCAGCGCGCGGCCAGCGAGGCCAGCGGCGTCGCGCCCAAAGACCTCTACGACGTCGGCTCGCTCGCCAAGATCGTCCAGCTCACGCGCGTGCAAGGCTCGAACGGACTCACGATCTTGGTGCAGGGCGTCGCGCGCGTCAAGATGCGCCAAGTCGTGCAGACCACGCCGTACATGACGGCCAAAGTGGAGACCTTGGACGTGGCGGCTCTGAGTCTTGCGGATGCCTCGGCGCAGGAGACCCTCGCGACCCGGCTGAAGGAGCTCACGCAGGAGTACATGGAGCTCACCAAGAGCGGCTCGGCCGTGCTGCGCAAGACCTCGGGCGTGATCAACGCGATCGGCGCGTCGTCGATCGGTGAGCTCGCGGATGTTGTGGCCTCGTACGTGGACGTCGGCGTTGCGTCCAAGCAGAAAGTGCTCGAAGCCGTGGAAGTACAGGCACGATGCAACTTGGTGGCCGAGCTGCTGGAACAAGAGATTGAGAAGGCCAAGCTCCAGAAGAAAATCGCCAGTGAAGTGCAAGGTAAGCTCGAAGGCTCCCGAAAAGAGTTCTTGCTTCGACAGCAGTTGGAGGCCATTAAGAAGGAGCTCGGAGAAGGAGAAGATGATGCTGCCGACGGCAATGACGCCAAGATGCTTGAAGGACGCATCAAAGCGCTCAAGCTCAACCCGAAAGCTGAGAAAGTGGCTATGCGTGAGCTACGGCGGCTCAAGAACATGCCATCGAGTCAACCCGAGTACAGCATTATCCACAACTACCTGGAATTTTTCACGGAACTGCCGTGGGACAAGCAGACAGAGGACTCGCTCGTAGTTCGCGATGTGCAGAAGCAGCTCGATGCGGACCACTACGGTTTGGAGAAGGTCAAGAAACGCATCACGGAGTATATCGCGGTCCGAAGCCTCAAGAAGGATATGAAGGGCCCCATCTTGTGTCTACTTGGCCCGCCTGGTGTGGGTAAGACTTCCTTAGGCAAGTCAATCGCGATCGCGACGAACCGCAAGTTTGAGCGCATCGCTCTGGGTGGTGTCCACGATGAGTCCGAGATCCGCGGTCACCGCAAAACCTACATTGGAGCAATGCCCGGCTGTATCCTCAACGCTCTGCGCCACGCAGAGAGCAAGAATCCTGTCGTGCTGCTGGACGAAGTCGACAAGATTGGCAAAGACTTTCGAGGCGACCCATCGAGTGCATTGTTGGAAGTGCTGGACCCACACCAGAACAACACCTTCACGGATCACTACCTGAATGTACCGTTTGATCTCAGCAACGTAATGTTCATTGCAACGGCGAACAGCCTGGATACTATCCCTGGTCCCCTGCTTGATCGAATGGAGATCATCGAAGTCTCTGGCTACAGCGTTGAGCAGAAGATGGAAATCGCAAAGCGGTACTTATTCCCTCGCCAGATTGAGGAGAACGGTTTGAAGCCCGACATGATCGAAATCGACGACGAGGCGTTGAGGTTCCTCATCATGGGCTACACGCGCGAAGCAGGTGTGCGCAACCTCGAGCGCCAAGTCGCCGGCATCTGTCGCTATGTTGCCGTCACTGTCGTCAACAAGATGGCAGTGCCAGATAAGGAGACTGCCAGCATCAGTTTCAAACCGACGGTAATCGACAAGGCAATGATCCAGACGATTCTCGGGCACGAGATGGTGTTCAATGAAGTCGCACTTCGATCGAGTGTGCCTGGCGTTGCGACGGGCATGTCATGGAGTTCGGTTGGAGGTTCTATTCTCTTTGTTGAGGCTTCGTGTACACGAGTTGCATCGGCTGCAGCTCAGCTACTTGCGACTTCCGCATCGTCATCGACCGCACTCCCTCGACTTCACTTGACTGGAAAGCTTGGTGACGTTATGAAGGAGTCAGCCCAGCTCGCACTCTCGTGGTTACGAGCAAACATCCGCTATATCGAGATGCCCAGCACCAAGACACAGCGGTTGATCTCACTGAATGGCATTTCGGATGTCCATGTTCACTTCCCGGAAGGTGCAATCCCCAAAGACGGCCCATCCGCCGGCGGTGCGATTGTGTGTGCGATGCTTTCCGTCATCTCAGGCGTTCCTGTCCCCGCTGACATCGCGATGACCGGTGAGATCACCCTACGCGGCGTTATCTTACCCATTGGTGGAGTTCGTGAGAAGGTTTTAGCCGCGATTCGCGCCGGGATCAAGCGGGTCATCCTACCTAAGGGTAACGAGCACGAGGCAGATGAGCTGCGCAAGGAATTTGCGCTCGCTAACCGTGTAAAGACCACAAAAGATAAGAAGGTGAAGGATAAGAAGACTGAGCAGGACGTGCAGTTGCTCTTTGTGAGTGACCTGAAGGAGCTGGTTCGTCTTGTTTTCGGAATGACCGTACATGCTGAAGATCCTGGCGATGTCGACCACCATACCCTGGGCGGACAATCCACTGGCGAAGTGCCACCTAGCATGCATTTCAGCCGACTGTAGAGAACCAAGTCTCTTCGCTGCTTCTCTTTGGTTATATATCCGATCCACGCACATATTGCTGTCTCTCTGCATCCCTTTCTTTTGTTGGCTGCGGCCCTGCCCATTCGCAAACTGTTCTACGGCCCGGCAGCGGTCAGCGGAGTGAAAGCGTTCGTCACGTAGGGGTAGTATTCGGCCTGTGCTGCACTGGACGAGGATTCTTCGACACCAGAGAACTGCGAAGGCTGAAGATGGGCATACTTCTTGGCGAGAATCGATCGCACCTTCTTCTCCTTTCCTTTGTGTGGCTATAAAGAAAGGTAGTAAGTGGCATTAGTCTTACCGCGCAATCACGCAGGAGATTTTAGTGATTGAAAAGACAACGTACGCGGTACATGAGGACGACAAAGTTGACAGGCAGGCCGTAGCGCAGCACCGATTCGACAAAAACGCGGATCATCTTGATGTGCATCCACGCGATGAAAGTCTCGCCAAAATGCGCCTTGCACCAACGGGTGAGTCCCGACCAGAGGCGGTCTACTTCGACCTCGAGCTCCGCGATGGCTTCCTCGTTCGAAGCATGCGAGGTCGCGTCGAACGAAAAGTCTCGCACCACGAACCGCTTCTCTCTCGCGCGCAGCTTGAAGTCTTCGACATAATCGTGCATCACACCTTGCTCAAACGTACCATCCTTTTCCAGCCGGCCGGGCGAGTACTGGCCCTTGAGCACAGTCACCGTGTACACACATGAGTCCGATTCCTCCAGCAGCTTCCGCGACGAGCCCGGCACGACAGGCGAGCCACGCACAGTACTGCGCGCTCCCTTTGGTCCGTACTCGGCGATCTGGTCTCCGATCGTGTGGTACTCGTTCTGCCAGGTCTCTTCCAAGTTCCTACCATAACCACCAGATCAGCATAGAGGAACATATATCAGCAGCGACCAAATGCACTACACCATACTTTGGCACGATGACCACCAGCGTCTGCAAGTACTCCGTGTTGACAAAGTCCGAGGACGAGACGATGTCGGGCGTGAGCACATCGTTCAGGTTCGCGACCATGAGGTTGCCACTGCATCGAACCAAATGAGATATCGTTACCAACCATGACAACCATCGAGCAAAACTCTCTTCCGCACCCTTTCTTCTTCTGGAGACTCGCGAGCTGCTGCTTCTTCTCCGAGTATCTCGTGCTGAGCTGCTTGAGCTCTTCCTCGATCTTACCGACAGACTACAATCGACCGAGTAGATCGTCGAAAAGGTGAGACCCAGTGGAGTCTAACCGCGAGTTTAAACGAGGTCTAAAAAATCACGAACCGACTGGATGATGTTGACGATCTCGGGGAGCGGACGGCGGTGGGGGTGCTTGGCCTCGTCCCACGCGAAATAGTTGAGGTAGCGATCCACGGGCACTGCAAGGTCGTCGGCTCGCGTTAGTCTCATCGCCCCCAAAGAGAAGCAGAGAGCGACTCGTACCGCCGTCGACAGTCAGCGCCTGGTTGTCCTTGTTGAGATCGTGGAACTGGCGCTCGATCTTGCGCACGACGCTCTCGACCGTCATATCGACGCGGTTGAGGTCGTCACTCAAGGCCTGGAAAAAAATGCCACATAAATCCCCCATCGTGAGTCCACGCGTCTAAACTCGGGCGATAGTCGCGTCTAAAATTCGCACCATCAGCGAGTCGAGCGTGCCGACGAGCAGGTCGGACGGTAGGTCCATCCGGTAGCATTCTGGGAATGGATTCGGTCAGTCGCGGTGGGCCAGATCTTTCGCGTTAGACCGCGTCTAACCACGGTCTAACGCGGTTCAACCTACCGGCATAGTCGTGGCGCGCCGAGGCGGTCTCGGCCTTGAGCTCCAGGAACGTCGTATCGCTCGAGCGACTGCTCTCGTTGGGCACGGCCACGAGCCAGACGCTCATGGTCTCCGGTCTGCTTCGTGGATTTGGGCGAGAAGCTTCAAGGGGTCTAGGGAAGGAAAAACCCAAACACCCAGCCAAAAATCTAAACCAGTACTGTACAGCGTCTAAATAAAAGGATTCTCCTTGTATCATGTGGACCACATTATAAATGTTCCCTCGTTTGAGTGCCTTCACTCACGCAAAATGAGGCAACCTGTTCCATGGAGATTGGAAATCGATCTGCTGGACGGAGGCCATCTCTCCGTGAAGAACGAGGTGAGGCTCGCTGGACGACGACGACGACGTGGCGCTGCGCTGACGCGTTCTAGTGCGGACGGCATGGCGGAAACGATGTGATCTCGGTGGTTGCGAAGTCTCATGGCCCGCCACGCGCGCGAGCGGTCGCCGTCTCCTCGGCGCCGTCGCGACAGTCGAGATAGGTAGGGGGTTCGTGTATGGGGCGGCATGCTTCGGGGGATGAATGATGCTGACGTGTTGGTGTGGGCGATGCAGTAAGGAGGGTCGAGGGCGGTCCCGTTCACGCTCGCGGTCGCCGAGGAAGGACTCGGCGCGGCGTCGGTCTCGCTCGAAATCGCGCTCGAAATCGCCGCGTCGATCCGAGAGCAGGTCACGTCGCAAGCGCAGTCGAAGCGTCAGCTCGGACAGTAGCAGTGATAGCGGTAGTAGCGAGAGCGAGCGAGAATCTCGGCGCCGACGCAAGGAGCACAAGAAGAAGAAGGCGAAGCACGAGAAGGTTGGTGGGTTGGAAGCGGGATACAGCTACGAGAGCTGACAGAAGAGGCTTGTACATCTGTAGAAAGAGCGGAAGCATCGCCACAAGAAGAAGAGCAAGAAGAGCAAGAAGAAGCACGACTTGTCGTCCTCGTCATCCGAGTCGGACTCCGGATCCGACTCGGACGTTGTTCGTAGCGCGATCTCTGGCAAAAAGATCAAGCGCAAGCTGAGCAGATCGGATAAAGACATCCAGGCGCAGAAGAACCGTCAACAGCTCTTGCAATTCTACAACAGCATGCATGACTAGACAGTCCATGGAGCTCTGAGACTACTCTAATTGCTGCTTAGTACAGTCTTGCTCCATTCTTTGGGTTTTTCACTTCTCGAGTGAGTAGGCATTGGTTCCATGCGTGAGCACTTTGCCTTGAATCAGCTGGCGATCTATGGGACAGCTTGTGACTCGAAGGGCGCACTCGCTGCAGAGCACTTCGTGTCCGCAAGGATCTAGCCGAACGCACTTGAGTTTTGCCATGCAAACCACACAGTACTCCTCAGAGTTCTTCCGAAGGGATGACTCTGACGAGGTGGATGGTCGTGTATCCATTCCGCTTGCCGCACGGTACTTCATTCGGAGACTTTCGCGGACCTTTGCCATCGCGCGATCTAGCTTATCTTCCAAGTCTTCGAGCTCATCGATGCTCTTGGAATCGACGTCGAGCCCTCCTGCCAACACCTCGAGGCGTTGGGAAAGCGCATTATTATCGTCACGAAGCCGCTCGATCTCTCGCTTCAAATGGTCCTGGTACCTATTTTTCAAGGAATGCAACGTTAGCCATCGCACCACTGCAAATTGAATTTGAGATCATCATACTCGTCCGTCAGCTCGCTTCGTTTGCGCGAGATCTGGAGACCGCGCTCGGCCGATCGCAACTGTTTGCTGAGTTGTCGATTCTCGTAAAGACTTTGATCGAGCCTGTTTTGAAGGTGAATCGCGCGGATATCGGACCGTTCTAGGTCACTACACTTCGATGTGAGCTGCGTCGATAGGTTTAAACTTCGTTCTAGTGCCGAAGAGAGCTCAGACAGACGATCACATGAGGGCGAGGCCACCGTCGAAGGTTCGGTCTGAACGCCTTGATCTTTTGTGAATGGCTTTACTGCAGTCTCTTCGACCGCAGAGTAGTAAGGTAGGGATTGGTAGGATGGAAAACTCGCGCGGAAGCGATCGACAAAAGCTGATTTTTCGTACAGTCGAGCAGAAGGTGTTGCGAATGCTTCTCTCACAGTTCGCTTGCGCGAGACTTGCTTGGCGTCCGCCTGTAATCCAGTAAGCACGCGACGGCGGTGACTCGGCTCCAGCATTGCGAGGTACGCCTCCCTCGAAAACGCTTTGGTTCGAGTGGTATTGTCCTGGAGCATTTCCAGCACCTCGGCGTCGACTCGGCTCTCCTCTTCCCACGCCGACGCGGTCTTGGCCTTGACGACCTCCTCGACGACCATCGGCTCGAGCTCGACGTCCGGCTCCGCGGCATCGAAGCTTGGTGATCGCACAGACCCGCTCTCCGAGTCGACGTAGCACCAGTCGTCGCTGCTGTCCATCGTGGTCGTTGGTTATTGCGTGGGCTCGAGGGCGAATCAAGGAATGGCGAGTGCGCAGAGCTCAACGCAGCGCCAACGCTGGGCAGAGCCGCCGGCGGCGATCCGCCTCGCTCGCTTCGTATGGCGCTCCCATCTGGTCGCCACCCCACGTCCATCTCCACGGAGCCTCATGGCGTCGCATCCATCCACATCATCTCTGCCGCATTTGTTTCTTCGCGATCTTGAAACGTCGCAGATCCCGCATCATACCCTCAATGATAGGAACTGATATGGTAATGTGGTTAAGTTGTTAACGCAATTTCCCATTGAGGCGGGAAACGTTGACGACAGACCCCTCCATGGATCGTCGCGTCCAGGCGTCGCGCGCGCTGCGCTGGCGCGTCGTCCCCGTGGACGATTCGCTGCTGGCGATTGAATATGTTGACAACGAGATCTCATGCTACCCGCTGACCGTCGATGCGGGTCAGCGCGTCGTTCGTGGCGGCAAGAAAAGCGCCATCAAAGTGCCGGCGCTTCCTGACCACGCAGAGCTTGTGGCGGCCGCGCGCGTCGAGGACCGACTGCTCGCCGTGCCAGCGACGCTGCTAGTGTTCCGCTGCTCTGCACAGGCAGACGGACTATCGCAGCGCCCTTCGAAGCGAGCGCGCCGCGCGTCACTCTCCCAGTCGTCCCAGTCGAACGACGAACCGAGCACGCGACTGCTGTTCTACGCTCTGTTCGGCGACACTTCGAGCGATGCAAGATGGGTGTTGCAACCGCTCGGAGATGTGGCGGTGGCAGGTGAGGCGGTGTCGCTGGAGATCCACGTTGTCGATGGTCCCGCTGTCGTGGTCTTCAACTCTGCGACGTGTGAGCTGACGCTTCTGGAGACCGCGATTACGGATGCGGGAGACTACGCATTCGCCCCAAGCCGATCGGCGTTGAAACTTCCTGGTGCCGACCATGCTGAGCTCCTATCGTGTCAGTTTGTTGGCGAGGAGGTGACGCCGACTCCGCATGTTCTGCTCAAGTATCGCCCGATCCAGATAGACCAGGGCGACGAGAGTCCGTTGAATTCTCCTTCTTTCAACTGGTGGGTTGAAGTTACTACGGAGGGCGGTGCAGCGTGCTCATTCTGCTGACTGTGGTGGTGGTGGATCTAGGCAGTCGACAAGCGAACGACAGCTCTGGGCGACATTGACGCTTTCCGACAATTGTGAGGTCTCACCATGCGGCTACTTTTCATCGCGATGGATGCGCGATGACGCTTCTGGGATGGACGACTTCATCACAGCGTGTGCATTCGCCACACCTTTTGGAAGCTGTACGAGCAACGATGTGAATGCGAATGTGCCTGTCAGCAAGTCAGTGCGTCTCCATCCCTCCGTGACTGCTATTATCGGTACCTCGTCCGGCATCATACACGCGGTTGCGAATGAAGTTTCGCTAGCGACGTATGTTGTTGCAGGTAGCCCGCGGCAAATGTTCGTATCGCTCTCAGCAGTTCTGGTCACCAGGCATCAGTCGCTCACCTCGTGTTTGTACACACAGAGAAATCATATCCTTTGCATCTGCATCAGTTCAAGTAGGTGTGCGATGTGCCGATGCTGACTGCTCATTCCATGTCATCTCGATCAGCCCTTCGAGTCGGCGAGAGAGGATGATTGCTCCACTTCAGCGTAGGAAAACCTTATGCGGTGTGCCATCGAGGTCGAAGTCTGATAGTTCGGTCATGTTGTAGATTTCACGTTCGTTGGGCCAGAACTCCACGTCCCACAAGATCTAGCATCTCTCGACGTCACTCGACTCATTCTACTAAATGAAGTCGATTCTACGGCTGAAGTCGACTTCCTCCAGCTCAGTCTCCGCAAGTCCGTACTCGTTGACTTCATGTATTCAGAAAGTGGCCATTGCAAATCTTCGTGCCATCGTCTCAAATACCGCACTGAGGAGAAAGGTGCGAGACAACGGCGCACCGGCAAGCAATTGGAAAGGGACGAGAACAGTTTCCAGTGTGTCGAGCGCGTCAAACTCGACAAAAGCGAGTCCGACTTTGAGGCCCATCGTACTAACAACACGTCGAGCGCATCTGAACAACAACTTCTCCAGCTGACCAAATCGTTGGAAGAGCGGCTTCGAATTGGCCACGAGCAAAGTCTGCGGCTAGAGAGTGTGTTAGGTGAGAAGATGCGGATGATTCGTCATTTGAACCGGCTGCTTCAAGCGAGTGCTGGAACCCGCGACCACCTACTATCAAATGACGTGGATCGTGAGGGCTCTATCGCAACATTTAATTTGGCTCCAGTAGTGGAACTCAATCCAGACCGACAGAGCGCGATCGACACAGACTCGCAGATAGTATCTTTTACACCATCAAGAGCAACCCCACCCCCGTATCTCGAGAAGGTTTCAATACGCAGTTTCGATCCGTCAACTTCGATCCTTCTTGTCATACTCGACGTTCGTGCATCATCGTTTAAGGAACCCCAAGAACAGCCACAGAACAAGTCTAAGGTGTACTCCGTTGTTGCTTTCGAACGTTCCACATTGATAAAGTCACTGCGATCGTGGTCACGAGTGATATCGATCTCATCTCTGCCTCAAATCGATGAAAGATTTCAGTCGCGGATCCGAGTGGAGCTCGCCATCGACATTCCGGCCACTCATCCCGGACTGAGGAAGGAGCCGCTCTATTTCGGTTTGTGGTTGAGAACTGAGACGATTGCTGGCACAACTGGCAGTGCACTCACATCTAGCGATTATGTCGGAGATCTCGAGGTGGATCTTGTCTCGGTGATCGACAAACTGCGTGCAAGTCGCGAAATATTTGCAACGGGTCCAGTTGATCCCGATTCGACGCATGAAGGTAGGTCTCGACGCGAAAGGAAAACTCTTCCTTTGTATACTGACGAGACGATCGACATTGTTGTTTGAGTAGACCAGATCCTTTTACTCTCTGGTGGTTCAAGCATCCAAGAAAGCATATCGGGAGCTCTGTTGGACTCGACATTACTCCAGCCGGCAATTATTCGCCCACTCTTCGCCGTTCTCACCAGCGCTCCGACGTGGGCAGGAAGTGGAGGCGTGCTGAGGAATCATGCGATGACCAAGCTGTTTCGAGCACTCCCAGACGATGTCATTCCGATGCTGAATCCACTTGCGGTATCCAGCCTGGACATCGTTCAGAAACTACTCTCGCTTTTACAGTCTGAAATTGACTCTCTCCAGGCGTTGGAAAACTCAGCGACGAGCGACAAAATCAAAGCCGACCAGCACTTCGTGGACCTGATGACAACGCAAATCGAGACCGACCAGCAAGCAGTGCGCCTCTTCAGCGAATTGCAGCGACGAATCAACTTTCACTCAATGTGGGAATTATCCAAGAAATAAAACTTCTCATCGACAAACGCCACGTCCTGTGTGAAGCTCGGCGATCTGCTTTTGGATTTCGACCAGTCGCATCTCTGTCGAAAGCAGCACAAACTCCATACGAGTGAGCGTTCTGTTCAGTCGATAGATGATCCAGACGAGTATCAAGATGATGATCCACGGAAAAACTGCAAGGCGACGAGATGGTGTGAGCATTTTCAAATACAGGCAGCTCACAACGATCTTACCTTGCGCAAGAACTCGACGACGGGGTTTCTTGGTTCTGGGAGAAGCTCGCGACCTATCACGGACCGAGTCGACGGCACGAGGCTCAACAACTACTCCCGAGGGTCGGCGCGTGTAGGCGCCTTTTTCCTGACAGGAAAGCACGGGCGTACCGTTGCTGGTCGGTGGACTCGCGGTTCTCGATACAGGGGGTGATGGCGCTGGTGTACCATTGCTGGCAGGAGTACTCGAGGCCGGAGGTGAAGGCGCAGGAGTACCATTGCTAGTTGATGGGCTAGGCGGTCTGGATACTTGCGGTGACGATTCCCTCACGTCATCACCTTCTTTATTGGCGAGATGATCTTTGGCCATGTTGACCCACTGCAGCCACTTGGTTTTGTTATCTCCTATCGCTCTCGACTCGATCTGTCCCTTCCAGAATGTCGATCGCGTGAAGACGACTTTTAGTTCAATTGTGAGAGTACAGACGTTTGGGTCACGTCGATGCGGGGCGATCGTCCAACGATCTTCGACACTGAAATAGTCGCCGTACGGGATATCCACGAGTCGTGTCGACGTCTCAATTGCGTGGAAGCCTCGTTCATCAATCTTATGGCATTGCAAGACGTCAACCATGGAGGAGTTGGGTCCGATGGGCGAGTCGATCGGCACTCTGAACTGCAGCACACGCGTGCGACCGAGCGACTCGTCCCCAGATCTCTCCGACCAAGGATTACACATCATCTCGGTCGTGCCGATGCGCGCGTGGTACTGGACTAGCCCAAACGATGCATCGTCTTCGATAAACGTGGCCAAGAACTGACCGACCGACAGCGGGAACTGCTCTTCGACCAGCAGCTCCATCGTGGTATCCCGAGGCACTGCGACGACACCCCCGTCCGACACGGTGCGTAACCGTTGCTCCTTGGGAAGTGGAGCTGATGCAGGTGGACTGGCTTGCTCATTCGCCCTCGACTGAACCTCGGGCGTAGCCGTCGAGTCGGCCTCGCCGATCGATTCCTCCGGCAGCCCCAATACGCGGTTACGAATCTTGCCGATGAGCTCGAAGCACTTGTCGCGGTTGTTCCCCCAAAAACTCGAGAACGTGTAGTCTTCATTGGTCGTCGTCTTCAGGCGGATCGCACCCTGGAACACGAGCGTCGTGGTCTTGGTGAGCTCCGTGATCGACTCGTACGGGATGAGGATCTTGCGCTCGCGGCCAAAGACGTTCGAGTAGAAGCACACGTGCGTGCTCGTCGGGTACATTCTCCCGTGCATCGGGAACGCCGCGGCGATCGCACACGAATAATCTAACAGAACGCTCCCCGAGTCAGCGTCGACCACCGCGAATTGTCTTCCCGCCAGATCGCGTACCTTTGAAAAAAGTCGTCGTGCGTGGCAGATCAAAGATTGCGCAGATCACTTCCTCGCGCATCTCGTCGCGCGAGCGCTCGCCGTCCTCGTCGTTGGGCGGCTCCATCTCCGAGTCGCGCGGCGCGATGGGCTCGTCTTTGTCTCTCTCATGTCGGTGTCTGCGTCGGTGGGAGCTGCTGCGGCTGCTGCGGTGGCTGCTCGCACCGCTGCTCGCGCTGTCGGTGCGCTTCTTGTTGGCGTCGGCGTCCATCGGCGGCTCCTCGAAGCTCATACCCAACGCCACGCGCAGACCGCGGAACGCGCCGCCCTCCATGGCGACAGAGCAGAGCAAGAGGAGGAGAGGAGGAGGAGGAGGAGGAGGAGAGGAGAGGAGGGGGCGAGCTCGACCGACGAGGAGGAGGAGGAAGAGAGCTTCTAGTTAGTGAGCAGCTCTTTCTGCAGATGTTGTAGTGAGGGTGCGCACGGGGTACGCTCGTTCGCTCGCCGAGTGTACCCGGCCGTGTCCCAATAGTAAAATAGAACGCGCGCAGAAAAAAGCCGACAGTGTACGCGACGCGACGACCGACGTTATTTTTGGGAGTCGCAATTTTCGGAGAGTGTAACCGGGGGTACACGAGATAATAGAAGCCCCCCCCCCCCCCCCCCCCCCCCTTCGCCAAGTTGGGGGTATCTGCTGGAGGAGGAGACGATGGGGTCACCTCGTCGAGATGGCTCGCGCAGCCGCGAGCGGTCGCGGTCGCCGTCGCGGGAGCGAAAGCACGAGAAAGCGCGCGACGAGAGCTCTCGATCGCGCCGTCGCTCGCGATCTGGCGATCGATCTTCGAGCAGATCTCGGCGGCGGAAGCTCAGCGCGAGTCGCAGTCGATCGCCAGCGCGAAACGCTGCTGCAGAGGGCAAGGAGAGCGAGAGAAGAGAGTCGAAGCGGTCGCGGAGTCGCAGTCGACGGCGCGAGCATGAGAAGAAGCGAGAGCGAGGTCGCGAGCGGCGTCGGCGGCGTGATCGAAGCTCCTCCGTGTCGTCGTCTGCCTCGTCCTCGTCCTCTTCCTCGGACTCCGACTCGGACGACTCGGACGACTCGGACGGTTCCTCTCGTCGGCGCTCGTCCAAGCGCAGCAGCCGCAAGAAGGAGAAGAAGAGTCGCAAGAAGAGCGACCGGAAGAAGGACAAGAAGAAGAAAAAGCACAAGAAGAGCAAGAGCAGTTCGCGCGCCGTGAACCAGAACGAGTACGGCAAGTACGGCATCCTGCGCGAGTCCGACTTCCACGCCAAGAGCCAGTCGTTCCAGGCGTGGCTGCGAGACATCAAAAAGGTATGGGGTTTGTCGTCGCACTGGCGGCCTTGGGGGAGCTCTTGTGTCAATGCTGACTATTGTTTTGGGAATACTTACTTCAGATCACCGACTTTAACGGGCCAAAGTGGGAGGCCATGGAAATGTTCAAAGAGTACATGGAGGACTACAACACCGCGACGCTGCCGCACGAAAAGTACTACGACATTGAGAAGTACGACATGCGCAAGTACCAGAAAGAGCAGCAGAGGCGAGCCAAGGCCGCGTCGGCCGGCCGCCTCGTCGTGGACGAAGACGCGCTGCGTCGCGAGAAGCACGCGCAGCGGCTCGCGCGCGAGCAGGAGGACTTCAAGCTCGTGCTGCAGACCATGGACAAGGCCAAGATCGAGGCCATGCGACGCCAGGAGCAGCTGCGCGCGCAGATGCAGATGCACTACAAGGCCGGCGACGTGGCCGAGGCGCGGCGCATCGAGCAGCTTCTGCGCGCCGACGAAGACGCGAGCAAGCGATGAGCAGTGGCGGTCTCGGCGAGTGAGTGAGGGTGCCATGCGTGGAGAGCCAAGAGCTCATTCCGCATCGGTTCCTCAAGTGTACCCATGTCTGCAGACGAACGACTCGGATTGGTCGAAATAGAAGAACGACCCTTTTGATAGGCTGTTATTCTAGGTCAACATTTCAACCAATCCGAGGAGGGGATCTTGTTTCTGTGGCTCCGCGATTTCTCCATTCCGTGATTCGACGCGAGCCCAAGACACCATGGCGGACGAAGGCGTGCCCGTGGAGAAGAAACTCACCAAGAAGGAGCTGCGCATCCTCGAGCGCCAGAAGGCCGCTGTACGTGACGGCGAGAATCCCATGCTCGTTGAGCGTCTAAATATGTAGCCATGCGTCTAAACCGCGATCTTTTCCTCTCTCTCTGTCTGTCCTCCCAGGCTGCCGCTGCGGCGCCCAAGCTCACCGAGACCTACGGCGAACTGCCGCTCATCCAGTCGCAGGAGAAGACCGACAAGGTGCTCACGACGTACGTTGGAGTCCTCTCTCTCCCTGGGTGATTTTGTCACTAATGACAAATGGATGCATGACCTTGGCTATAGTGTGGGCTCGATCAACCCGGAGACCCAGGGCCAGCAGATCTGGGTGCGCGCCCACGTGCAGAGCGTGCGCGCGACCTCCAAGATCGCGTTCCTCGTCTTCCGCCAGGGCACGTTCTCGATCCAGGGCGTGCTCAACGAGAGCGACGCCGTGCCGCGCGAGATGGTCAAGTGGGCCGGCAGCATCCCCAAGGAGTCGGTCGTCGACGCCTTTGTCACCGTCACGTTGCCCCACCAGCCCGTGCTCAGCACGACCCAGAAGGACGTCGAGCTCTCGGTGCACAAGATCTTTATTGTGAGCAAGGCGCTGCCCGAGCTCCCCTTCCAGGTCGAGGACGCCGCGCGCCCGGACGCGCTTGTCAAGGCTGAAGGCTCCACGTTCGTCGACGTCGGCCTCGACACGCGCCTGAACACGCGTGTGCTCGACCTGCGCACGCCGGCCAACCAGGCCATCATGCGCATCCAGAGCGGCGTCGGCCGCCTCTTCCGCGAGTTCTTCGACAAGCGTGGCTTTGTGGAGATCCACACGCCCAAGCTCATCGGTGGCGCCTCGGAGAGCGGTGCGAGCTGCTTCACGCTGCAGTACTTTGACCAGCAGGCCTGTCTCGCGCAGTCGCCGCAGCTCTACAAGCAGATGGCGTGCGCGTGCTCGGGCCTCGAAAAGGTGTACGAGATTGGCCCGGTCTTCCGCGCTGAGAACTCGAACACGCACCGCCACATGTGCGAGTTCACGGGCTTGGATTTCGAGATGGTCATCAAGGACCACTACCATGAAGTGCTCGAGGTCTTCTCGGACCTCTTCATCTACATCTTCGACAACCTCGCCGAGCAGTACTCGCGCGAGCTTTCGATCATCAACGAGCAGCACCCGTTCGAGCCGCTCAAGTACAACAAGCCTTCGCTCATCATCAACTACGAGGATGGCGTCAAGCTGCTCCAGGAGCACGGCGTGAACCAGGACCCGCAAGAAGATTTGTCGACGGAGAACGAGCGCACGCTTGGCCGCCTCGTCAAGGAGAAGTACGGCACGGACTTCTACATCTTGGACCGCTTCCCGCTCGCCGTGCGTCCGTTCTACACGATGCCCGACCCGAAGGATTCGCGCTGGAGTAACTCGTACGATCTCTTCATCCGCGGCGAGGAGATTGTGTCCGGCGCGCAGCGTGTCCACGACGCCAAGCTGCTCGAGGAGCGCATGGACGCGCTCGGCGTCGAGAAGGACGGCATTAAGGCTTACATCGACGCCTTCAAGTACGGCGCGCTGCCCCACGGCGGCGGCGGCATTGGCCTTGAGCGTGTTGTCATGCTCTACCTTGGCCTCGGCAACATCCGCAAGGCCTCGATGTTCCCTCGTGACCCGGTAAGTCTCTTTTCAGTGACTGAGCTCTATTTCCATGGTTGTGTTACTGATGATGTGTCTTTTGTCTGTCTCCAGCGTCGCTTGTTCCCATAAGATGCCGATTTGCCACTTCTGGCTCGTTTAGAACCAATTCGCTCAGCCTCTTTCGTTCATTGAATGCTACTCGATTTGTTTGCCTCGACTCACTTCTTGATCGTAGGCCTTTCTTGTTTATTTTATTCTCCATGAACGGCAGCTCAGCCTTCCGGTGCGACCCGACCACTGATTTTACGAGGGAATGCGCTTCGGCAGCCGAGAAGACAGAACAGTGAGGACGAGATGACGCTCATCGCGAAAGAGACGTTCAAGTGGACACCATTGCGACTCAGCTGACGGGACTGCACTAACCAGGCGATCCAGGCGAGTGATGCTGCTAAGCTTGCTATCCAGACATACGCAACGACCGTTGACATTAAGCACGACGATTTTCTGCAGCATGAAGCGCTGACCATGAACAGAAGCAGCGCAAGCACGGCGAAGAACCCAGCGACACCGCCACTGATAACAGACGTCAAGCCGACCCACGAGCAAGACACCGCTAAAAACGCGTCCAGAGTCATCGCTTCAACACCTGCGAACGACGCCAACGTGGTTAAATGGGTCTCACGTGCCGCAGTGTTGAGTTTACTCGTTGCGTGGTATCCGTCGCAGACGCTGTAGCGCGAAGCCTCAATGAACGGGCCAGGACGACTTGGTGACGGCGTCGGCGAGTAGTAGAAGTAGCAGCTATCGGGGCCACAGAAACCCCACAGACCGGCACTGAAGGGTTTGCTCGCAGACCAGTATGGCAGGAAGAACGACGCGACGTCCATGACCGTGGAAACCAAAATGAGAATGCCTATGGAGCCTTTGTACCGCGTGCATGGTATTCGGACGTGAGGGGTGACATCAGCGGAATTAGGACCGCAGTGCGAGATCTTCGGACTGTGAGAGGCGGGATTTTGTCTTTCCGGTTCATGATGGACACGAGGCGGCATTGTCGGAGGTTCCCTTGTAGTCTTGCTGCACGGATACTCATGGTCGAGCGTTCAGGACAAGAATAGTCGCAGGCATGAGCATCAACAATGACGGGTAAGTCTTCGATTCAACATATCCACGATGAAATCCATGATTCACAATTCCATTCGCCCGGTGCCAGCTATGTTCATGGCCGATGGAAAATCAAAAAGACACGAATTGGCAAGTTCAGAAGGACTCTATCAATATCGCAGTGCTACAACAGCCGAAGTCGTTGCCGCTACCGAAGGACTTCTTTTTACAGGCGAACGGTGAAGCTGAATGTGCCGCCGAAGGGGATCTTCTTCGTGAACGTGCTGTTCGTGCTGTTTTGGAAAACCGAGAACTCGCCGCTTGTTCCCAGCGGGGCTGTGATGGCTACTTGGAGCGCTTTCTCCTTGGCGTTGCGCTGCCACTCGACACTCAGGGGGCCTAGCGGGGTTGTCACACGGCTCTTGATCGAGGTGGTGTCGACGAAATCGATCTGAGGTTCAATCTGCCACGTGCGGAAGCCAAAGCTTGTGGGCTGGATGCCTGCAACGTAGTTGGTGAGCACGTAGGTCGCGGCTCCTCCCCACGGATGGCTCAGAGACGTGAAGTCGCTTAGCCCTGGCGAGCCGTCTTGGCCCACGTACTCCCAGCTACCTCCGGACGCGTACTGGTCGTTGAGCATTGGGCCCCACAAGCTGAGGAGGAGGTACTTGGCTGGCTCTAGTAGCTTCGTCTGTAGCAGCGCATCCAGTAAGAACCCGTTCGTGTTGGGAGATATCTTGCTGGTCGGGTCGGTTGCACTCGAGTCCAAGTACCCAATCTGCGACGTTGGTCGCAGCGTTCGATCGACAAGCACAAGGCTAGAACGGGCTTGCATAGTGGTCGCCACGCCTGATGTCACGGCGAAGGCCACGCCAGTCACGCTGTACTGGTCAGGGAGATCCACGGCGTCAGCAAACACGCCGAGCTTGGAGTTCCACAACAGCTTCCGGATTGCGTCTTGCAAATTATCACCTCGTTTCGACCAGGTCTGGGCCCTGGCGTTGTCTCCAAGGATCGTCGCGATGTTGGCCATGACTCGGTACGCCTGCACGGCAAGGCAGTTGATAGCGGTGCCTGCAGGAGGACCAAGGAAAATGAAGGCGTCGGCAGTGAAGTCCAGGAGTCCGTTGGTTGATCGGTGCGAGTCGATCCAGTCCGTCGCGCGCACGAAGCGATTCCAGTTTACTGCGGCGAACGCTGTATCTCCTGAGTACTCGATGTACGTCCCGAGCGAGAGAAGTGCGAGCATCGAGTAATCCGGCAAAACGAGGAAAGCTTTGCTGGGCCCAGCTTGAGCGTTCGACTTGAATACCTCAGGCGTCGGCATCGGCGACTCGTACGAAATAGGAATGAGTGCCGGCAGTTGACCCTCAGACGACTGGAACTCGAACGCATACTGGAACGAGCCTGTGACGACACCAAGTGCGCGAACGCCTTGGGAAACTCCGAGGATCCGCACCGTATGGTAGAAGTCTCCGAGCCAGAGATATCGATCCCGCTTGCCGCCATCGAGGCAGACACCGTGGGCGTTTGACTGCTGACCGTACTCTGAGCGCACCCGTGTGGCGTCCGTCATGGCGTTGGCGTAGAGCTGCTTACCAGTCGCATGATGCTTAGCCACGACGTTGCGCACGAACGAAGCCTGGTCCTGCCAGCCACCAAAGCCGATGGCGCCTATGATCGATCGATCAGCGATGAACGCGGCGTTGGGCAGCGTGTCGACGCTGACGTTGAACACATTTGTGCCGTTAAGAGAGTACGCGACTCGTCTCGCGGAGGCATCGACGACAACGGAGACTTTTAGCCAGACGCCTTCTCTCACAGTGAAGGGGACCGTGAAGCGCGTCAGGAAGTAGTTGGTCACAGTCGTGATATTGACGAAGTCGGTGCCATACGCGAGTGAGACTGTGTTGGGCGGAAAAAGCGAAGCCGTGGACGCCGAAGACGCCAGGTGGAGATGCAGCCCGTCGCTGTTGGACGCGATGTCGTAGCCCAGCGACACGCGCGTCCCGCCGTGCTCGATCAGTGTCTCAAATGAGAGCTCGTAGTCGGACAAGTTCCAGGTCTTGTACGAGAATCCGGATCGTATGCCCGGCACGCGCGTGCCCTTGATTAGGTCTGATGTCCACAGCGGTGGCTGGCTGAGCGGACCGATGCAGGCGACGCTTGTGGCACGCGGCCCGAGAGACCAAATCTTGTTGAGCGTCACATCCGAGCTCTGGAATGAGCCCGGGAGATCAGTGGCCACGTTTTCGACCACAGGAACTGTTGCTCGGAAGCTGACGCTCTCGAACGAGACCCCCGCACCGGAGAGCAGACACAGCGTCTGCCAGCGCTGGCCGCCCTGCGTCATCGTTGAGCTAACAACGGGCGAGCCGTCGAAGCGAAGCGTTTCGACACGATTCGTGTTTGCGAGCGGCGCGGCCCAGATGAACGGTCCGTCTCCGAGTGGTTTGGCCAGGGAGGTGAAGGACTCGGCGTACTTGACTGAGACCACAGCCGTTCCGGACACGGTGCGCGCCGAGAAAATCGGCTCGCCAGCCACCTCGAAGCCGTAGTCGAGCGTCACGCATGGCGTCGCGGGAGAGAGTCTCAGCGGGAAGACGCACGACGAAGATGTCGAGTTGGGCGAGGGGAACACCGGCCCAGAACCGAATGCCGCTCGTTTGGGGAGGAAAAGAGCACCACTCGAGGGCTGTAAGAAGGTAGCGGCGACTACTGCCGCTAGCGAGGCGAACCGCATGGAGAACCGAGGGAGCGGGTTGGAAAATGAAGCATTGCGATGAACTCCATTGGAGGTTGCGGAGCAAGTTGAAGGTGGGAACAAGTTGGGAGGCGTACAGGTTGAAGGTGGGAACAAGCGTCCCAGGGGGATGCGCTGGTGATTATGGTTTTGTCAGCAATACTGCGATCACCACATCGATCTGAGGACGAGAAGACTGTGATTGTCTTCCACAATGAGGACTATTGCATTGTTGGCAGCTGGATTAGCTTCCCATCGGGTCCCGGTCACATTGAGAGGATCCGATGTGCGCGTCGACAAGAGATTCGGCTTGATGAGTATTGAAGGTGACGCACAGCAAGTGGATTCTAGCATGACAGAGCCGAGACGGTGTCAGAAAAAGGTTTCGGGAGGCGCAAGTTGAAGGTGGCGAACAAGCCCCGAGGGGGATGCTCTCGAGATTATGGGGCGCCGGCGAACTTCACAGATACACGCTCTCCATATTGATCGCCATACCTTCTCCCTGCTTGATTGGCTCGCTTGATGGCTGCACTTTCTCGCCAAATGGATCCGCTCCAATCTTAGCCCAAAAGCTGCTCTTCTATATCGGGGTCTCCTCGCTCGCTCTGCGTGCTGCATGACCGCAAATCGGGATTCTCCACTCACAGCAATGGACGTTGGCGCGCGTGTGTGGGTACAGGACGCCAGCGATGCGCTCGTCTGGGTGGAGGCACAAGTGCTCGCTCTCCACAAGTCTAGCGACGAGACCATCTCCGCCGTGACCGTGGCGGTGCTGTCGAGCGGCAGGCAGTGCGATGTCACGCTTAGCTTTGCCGGTGGTGAGTGTCGCAACGTGCTGCTGTTGAATCAGGGAGGCGAGCAAGAAGCCGACGACCTCGTGGCGCTGCCGCATCTCCACGAAGCCTCGATCCTCCACGCACTGCGCCTGCGGTATGCGCGCAACGCTATCTACACGCGCATCGGTGAGATTCTTATCTCGATCAATCCGTTCAAGAAGCTACCGACGCTCTACACGCGCGACGTCGTGGCCGCGTATGCACCGGAGGCCGAGTCCCGCACGTCGCCACATCTTTTCGCGATCGCAAGGGCCGCCTACGTCGACGTCGTGCGCAACGCGCGCAACCAGTCGATCCTCATCAGCGGCGAGAGCGGCGCTGGCAAGACCGAGGCCACCAAGATCATGATGAAGTACTTTGCTGAGACCTGCGGCACATCGCGTGACGCGCTGTCGTCGTCTCCCTCGTCCTCCTCGTCGCCGTCGATCGAAACGCAAGTGCTGCAGTCCAACCCGATCCTCGAGGCTTTCGGCAATGCGCGCACTGTGCGCAACGACAATTCGAGCCGCTTTGGTAAATTCATAGAATTGCAGTTCGACGCGCGCCACGCGATCGTCGGTGCGCGCATCCGCACGTACTTGCTTGAGAAGATCCGCGTGATCAACCAGGCGCCGCACGAGCGCAACTTCCACGTCTTCTACGAGCTCGTTGCAGCCTCGACCGCCGCCCACCAAGCCATCGCCGCGGCGGCGCCGGCCTGGAAACTACACGCAGGCGCTGGGGGCTTCCGCATCCTCAACCAAAGCGGCTGCCTGACTCGACGCGACGGTGTCGACGACGCAGCCCAATTCGATCGCACACTGCGAGCCATGCAGCAGATTGGTCTGCGCGAGTCGGAGATCGTGGACGTGCTCTCGGTTGTCGCGGCGCTGCTACATTTGGGCAACGTCGCATTCGCTCAGCGACCGCGTGAGAACGTGCAGGAAGCTGTTGTGCCGGCCGGTCACGAGCCCTTCAGCACGGCAGCGTCGTTGCTGCGCGTAGCCCCCGAGCAGCTCGCGGCAGCGATGACCCAGCGACAGCTCACTACTGCGACTGAGACGCTCACGGTCGCGCTGGATGCGGCGCAGGCCGAGCACACGCGCAACGCGCTGGTCATGGAGTGCTACCGACTGCTCTTCGCGTGGCTCGTGGGGAAGATCAACGCGCAGATCCTGTGTGAGGCCCCATCGTTGGACTGCATCGGGCTGCTCGACATTTTCGGCTTTGAGGACATGGCCGTCAACTCGTTTGAGCAGCTCTGTATCAACTACGCGAACGAGGCGCTGCAGCACCAGTTCAACGAGTTCGTCTTCGCACAGGAGCAGCAGCTCTACGCGGCCGAGGGGCTCACGTGGCGCTTCGTCGACTTCCCAAACAACAGCGCCTGCCTCGAGCTCTTTGAGAAGAAGCCCATCGGGCTCTTCTCGCTCTGCGACCAGGAGTGTCTATTCCCGCAGGGGACTGACCGCGCGCTGCTCGCGAAGCTCTACGCCGAATTCGAAAAGAAGCTCACCCACGCCCACTTCCAGGCGCCGGCTTCGGGTTGGCAGCGTCAGAGCCACTTCGTCGTGGCCCATTACGCAGGGAAGGTGAGCTACGCCGTCGACGGCTTTCTCGCCAAGAACAAGGACGCCTTCTGCGAGACTGCGGCCTCGCTGCTCGCGACCTCAAGCAACCTGTTGATCCAGAGTCTCGGGCTGGCGGTCGCACCGCCACCGACTGAGAGTCGTAAGAACAAAGCGCTCGCGGCTGTGAGCGTCGGCACACAGTTCAAGACCCAACTCGGCGAGCTGCTTGAGCGTATCCGAGCTACAGCGCCGCACTACGTGCGCTGCGTCAAGCCCAACGACGAGAGCAAGAGCGACGCGCTGCAGAGTGCTCGCGCACTTGAGCAGCTGCGCAGTGGCGGCGTGCTCGAGGCTGTGCGTGTGGCCCGCGCGGGATTCCCCGTGCGCATGGTCCACGCGCAGTTCCTCGATCGGTACCAGCGCGTGCTACTCTTCCAGAACTCGAGGTCCAAATCCAAGACGCCGCTGCTCGAGAGATGCCTCAATCACCTCTCAGCGCTGGTCCCGAGCGCTGTCGACGGCGTGAGCCTTGGCCGTACGCGGGTCTTCTTTCGTCGTCAGCCGTACGAGCAGCTCGAGCAGTTCCGCGCGCAAACACTCAGCCGGGCGGCCGTTGCGATTCAGAAGATACTGCGAGGCTCGCGCGTGCGCCGCGCGTTCGTTGTTCTTCGCAAGGCCGTGTTACGCCTCCAGGCACGGCTCCGTGGCGCGCAAGCCCGTGCACTCGTGTTGTGGCTGCGTCGCTCGCTTGGCGCGACGCTCGTGCAACGCCACACGCGGCGGTGGCTCGCGCAGACTCGGTACAGCCGCTTCCGCTACGGCGTGCTGGTCTGCCAATCCCACTTCCGCCGTCGTCGCGATGCCCGTGAGGTACAAGCTCGCCGCGAGCAGCGAGCAGCATTGCGCCTCGAGACGTTCTGGCGCTGCCACCACGACCGCCGCCGCTTCCAGAGGCTACGGTGTGCTGTGCTAGCGCTTCAGTGCGCGTTGCGGCGCCGTGTGGCGCGAAAGAGGCTCGTGGCGTTGCGCCTCGAGAGTCGGAACGTCTCCAAGCTGCAGCAAGATAACCTCAAGCTGCAGACCGAGCTCGCGATGTTGCGCATGGCGCTGCTGCAGATGCAGGCCCAGTACGTACCTGAGCCGTTTGCGGACGTGCCGATCGCCGTGGTCGTCCCCGAGCCGACACCCATGCAGCCCACGCCCGTGTTCTTCAAGACGCTCGTCGCCGAGCCGCCGTCGAGCAATCAACACTGTGAACGAGAAAGTCTCAAGCCGCGCTCGGACTTGGCCGTCGACCTCAGCAGCGACTACAGTCCCCACCGCGTAACGTTGCAGGCGCCACACTCGGTCGCGCCACCGGTGCGACGAGGCAGTCTCCTGTCGACGCAGCCGCCGGCCTCAACGACCAAGGCCGAGTTCATGGCGCACGCGCCTCGTCGACGCAGCCGCAGCAGCCAGCAGCTCGTGCGCAAGCGTCACAACCAGAAAGACACAGCGCTCGACGCCAAGGTGCGGCAGCTGCGAGACGAGCTCAAGGAGGCTTCACGCGCAGCCAACCCGGAGGAAGAGCAGGAGCAGATCGTCAAGCGCTTTGTGGCCTCGCAGCTTCTCACGACTACTACGCGAGGACTCCAGCCACGGCTCTCGGGCACGTTTGAGCTCGACTTGAAGGACTGCGACAACAATAGCACGGTCGACAACGACGACGATGAGACCGCCGAGGAGGCCACGCCAACGCAACCACCGGCATTCAAGCGCCGTGCGAGCCGTCCGACGCTCGCACCGCCGCTCACGGCCTGCGCGCCGACAAGCAAGTTCGCGTGGAGCCACTCGAACTCGAGTCTCCACTCGGACGCACCTTTGTCGGCTCGCCCAGCCTCACAGGCTCTCCGTCCGCGCTACTTCGGAGACCTCGCGGGCGGTCTCCACGCGACAGACGCAGCACTATCGTCTCGCTCGTCCGCGCTGAGCAGCGGAGTGGGCAGCGTGCCGCGCTGGAGCAAGGACTCGCAGTGCAAGGCCTGTCGTTGCAAGTTCACGTTCCTCACGCGACGCCACCACTGCCGCAGCTGCGGCAACTCGTTCTGCTTCGAGCACTCGACGCGGCGCATGACGATGCCCGAGCTGGGCTACGCGGACGCGCAGCGCGTCTGCGACGACTGCTTCGAGTGGCGCTCACTCGAGGCGCGCGACTCGCACTCGTCGCAGTTTGGTCGCCTCACGGAAGTGCGTCCATCGGACCTGCTGCTGCGCCAGGCGTCGTCGCTCTCCATTGCATCGGTCGGCAGTTTTACGAGCGAGAGCGGCGGCGTGGTGATCAGAGAGGCCGCGTGAAGAAGAAGAAAGAGAGAGAGAGAGTAGGAGAGCCACAAGTATCTATGAGACCATCGCAAGTTGAAGTCAATGGGAGGAAATTATAGCCAATTAAAAGGCTTTGATTTCTGTATTAGCCAATTAATATCATCTGCGACGTGTGAAGATAGTCGCAAGGTGGGCTGTGACAGTACCGATTAATGCTGGTGGATGAGCTGTTCACAGGAAAACTCATGTTTAGAGTGTAGAGTGCTCGTGGCGGAGAAGGGTGAGTGCTAGTGGTGAGAAAGACCAAGACACCTACCCACAAGCTTGTTAGGTTGATGTATCCACGAACAACTGGCCTAGGATTTTCTTCCTCGACAGAGAGGGCGGCTGTCATATCTGAATCCGTAACGCAGACATGGAGACTAAGCGAAAGACGCTCGTGGGTATGAGTAATTTACGAACATTCCGTTCCACGCGTCGTGTTGACGAAGTTGATGGTGATGAGCAACGAGTGTCAGGCACCTTTGCTGACCGAGTTCGTCGCTCCATCGAGAGCGGGCTTTGAGGCTTACTTGTGGTTAGATGTTATTGGCGATTCCAGTAAAGCCGATTGAATTCAACTTGTCGTGGATAGAGCATGCAGACTGTGGAAATTTCCGAATGTGGACTATCTCCACCTAGCTGATTGACTGGCGCCTTCTCCAGTGAATCAACGCGTGTGGAGATGTTGACGGTGCGCACGCTGACCACCCGATCGGAGTAATAGCTGGGTGTCGCAGGGTATGGAGCTCACTAGCTGTCCCCATCCCTGAGGATGGCCGCGGCGCTTGCCTAGGTGTGTTAGTAACGTGCCTTCGCCACGTCAATAGAGGCCGTAGTCGAGGGTTCGCGGGGATGACGCGGCTACTTGCATTCAAAGTTATGGTGGCTGGTATCGACAAGTGATGGCTGTCGAGTGTCCCATGATGTCGCAGGCATTGGTGATAGCGATGACAGCCGGTCTTGATGTTGGCCTCGTTGAGATCGGAGACGACGACCAAACAATGACGTTGGCGTTCTCAAAACGCGCAATTCGAATCGCACCACTTGCAGGGAGCTGTGAGTCTCACAGCTCCCTGCAAGTGGTGCGATTCGAATTCTCACACAGCTCCCTGCAAGTGGTGCGATTCGAAGTCTCACACTGTGAGACCATCGACAGCTGCAATATTCAACAGTGCTGCCATGCATTGTCTCCGCAACTATTATTGGGATTGGCAAGTTGAGCTCAATACTCTCACCATCAGTGTCTTCGCCATCGTCAAGTCGTGCCCTTCCACTTCTGCTCGTCGTGATTGCGACTCGTACGGTTGTGTCTCATGTCTTCGAGCAATCCGATTGCTCAACCCAGGCGACCCGTTCGGATTGTACAGGAGCAAGTGAACGCGAGGTCGATTTGGTCGTAAACATCATGACATATCAAGTAAGCGCGTAATCGAGAAACGTGTTGCTCAATCAGCCAGTGTCTCCCTCATTGTATCAGTTGTGAGCCACTTGCTGCGCTGAAGAACATTTTCCGACACTCTAGCACTTTGGTCTGACGTTAAAAAGAATACGACTGGGCTACTGGACATGAGCTTGCTTCTAATATACTCTGACCTTGACACGACGATAGCTAGTGGTGCAGCAACTGCAGTCGAGAAGGCAGACTGTCGACATGTATAGATTCCTTTCCTAGGCGGATGGGAGCTGATGGATTCCTGAACTTGGATGTCCTGTTTAACTTGCCCCTTCTGAACGGGAAGTGTTGGGAGCGCACTTTCCCAACAGCGAGCATTGATGGACGTTCTCTGCAGTCAAGCTGTGCTCAGGGTGCACTCGGTGTTGGAATGACACAGTTAAACCTGCACTAGACTACCACTTCAAGATCACTAGCTCGACAGCGCTTGAACAGCCTCCTCCCACTCTCACACTCGCCGCCAAACTACCCCAGCACCCCTTTTGCGCCGCATCGCCATGATCCGCTTGCTCGCACGCTCTGCCGCATGCCAGCGCTCGCACCGTGCTCGCTTTGCCGCGTCGTGTGCTCTATCCACAATCATCCACCAGTCTCCACATCCCAAGCTCGAGATTCCACGAAAGACCATGTTCGATATCCTCGGCGACCAGCTGCAGCTATATGCAAAGCGCGACGCCATCGTCTGCGGTTTGAGCCACGAGGCCATGACGTTCGAGGCCGTGTTCGAGTCAACCAAGAAGATCGCCGCAGGACTCGCGAACGACGGCGTCAAAAAGGGAGACGTGAGTACACGAAATTGGACAATTTGGGAGCTGGTTTAAAAGAATCTTTCTCGTGCGTTTAGGTCGTGCTCCTCCACTCGTTCAATTGCGTCGAGTATCCGCTGGTTTTGCTGGGTACGCGAGGACATGAGCGTGAAAGTACTGACCGCCGGCACTGAATTGACTGTGGGAATGGACAGCAATGAGCGCTCTCGGCGCCGTCTGCTCGACGGCATCGCCCATGTTCACTGCCAGGGAGCTTGCCCAGCAAGCCAGAATCGCGAAGGTACTGACGTTCTTATTCATGATGGATTTCGGATACTCATTATCAGCTACAGGCGAAGTTTATCTTCACAAACCGAGCGCTTGAGAGCGTTGCGATCGAGGCGGCCGAGCAGATTGGGATCCCCAAGTCAAGTCTGTACACCCTCGGTGGCTCTGCGGAGCCGCAGAAGCTCAAGTCGATCAAGTGCGCTCAGGTCGTAGGTTGGTATGTGAAAGTGGTTAACGTTTTGCGTTGCGTGACATACAGTGAACTGATGGAGCGAAAGTACGAATTCTTCAACTTTGACAAGATCGATCCTGAGATGCCGATGCTGCTTCCATTCTCTTCCGGAACGACAGGCGTCGCGAAGGTACGCTCACCTCAGTTGATTCGTATCTCCAAAGTAGGCCCTTACTGTCGTATTCTTTGCCACAGGGTGTGGTATTGAACTCGCGCAACGTAGTGGCCAACATGATCCAAATAAGTTCGGTCGAGAGGCACGGTGACCATGTCGTTGCTGTGCTGCCCTTCTTCCACATCTACGGGATGATGCTCATTTACACGACCTTGTATCAAGGCGCAACCAACGTGGTTCTCCCGCGCTTCGAACCCGAATTGTTCCTCAAAGCGCTATCCAAGTACAAGATAGCCAAGACGAACATTGCACCGCCGATCGCAATCTTCCTGGCTCACCATCCGATAGTAGACAAGTTCGACTTGTCAGCGACGAAGTTCCTTGTGTCTGGTGGTGCCCCCATGGGCAAGGAGGTTGAGCAGTTAGTGGCGAAGAGATTGAACGTCGGAGTGAAGCAGGCGTACGGCATGACCGAGGCCTCACCGGCAGTCAACTACACCGAGGATGATCGACGCAAGCTGGTACGTGATGAATGCTGTTTACGTTGAGCCCCGAAAGTGTTCATTACAGTGACTGCTGGTTTTCAGGGAAGCGTGGGCCGGTTGATTCCCAACACGGAGCTTCGCGTCAAGTGCACTGTGACTGATAAGGATCTACCGCATAACGAGATGGGCGAGTTGCTGTACCGTGGGCCCCAAGTCATGGTCGGCTACCACGAGAACGACGAAGCGACTTTCAAGACGCTCACGCATGATGGCTTCTTACGCACCGGCGACGTCGGGTACATTGACGAGGACGGCTTCGTTTACGTTGTTGACCGCGTCAAAGAACTCATCAAGTACAAGGGCCATCAGGTCGCCCCAGCTGAGCTCGAGGACCTACTTAACAACCACCCCCAGATCAGCGATGCCTGTGTCATCCGCGGCTACGACGAACAAAGGGAAGAGTTGCCCAAGGCGTACATCGTGCGTAGGGATGAGAATTTGACGGAGGAAGAAGTCATGGAGTTTGTGACGTCAAGGGTTGCACCATACAAGAGAGTTCGTCAGGTGGAGTTCATTGATGCAATTCCAAAGAGTGCGAGTGGAAAGATCCTCCGCCGCCAGCTGCAGGAGCTGGAGAACAAGCGCCATGGGCGCGCGTAATGTTGCGAATAGGGAATAATGCAATATCATACTGAGTCGAGCTCGAGAAGCTAGTTCCTTTCAGGGATCTACGGGATGGGAGCGTAGTTCTCGTGCTTGGCCTCGCGGAAGAGCTTATACGCGACCGCGAGCACCATGTGGCGGCCGGCGACCACGCGTCCTTTCTCCATCTTGAACACCGTGAGCGTGAGCCCGCACGACTCGAGGATGAACGGCGGCACGAGCTGGCCGATGACGACCATGTAGAAGTCCTTGATACGCACGAGGTACGGACCGATGTACGTGAAGCCTGCGGCGTGGACCACACTGATGGGCGTGGAGTTGCCCTCGCGCGTATAGTCGCCGAACTCGATGCGTGCGTCGCGCCCCACGCAAAACTTCTCGAAAGACGTGAGCTGGTCCTCGCTTGCCGGACTCTTCGGGTCGGCACTGCGCGTCGGAATGATAAAGCGGTGGATGGGGCCGTTGATGATAAACACAGGCACGATCAAGCAAACAGCCAGGCCGACGTAGTAGTAGCGGTATCCATGAAGCACGGTGCACGAGTTGGCACTGGCGCAGATCTTAAGCTCGGTGACTTGGACTTGAGAGGACCAGAGGAAGTAGGTCGAGATGAGGTACATAAGCACGAGGTACATGCCGCAGCTCAAGATGACGCTGAGGTACTCGCGTACGCTCGAGTACCGCTCAACGAAAATCAGCTGGTCCAACAGCATCGAGCTCACGACCACGAGCAGAAAGCCCTCGGCGCCGAACGCGATCGTGTCGGTCGTCTTCTGCGTGTGATAAAAGACTGCCGAGAAGTATTTGCCGACGTTGAGAAAGTGGTAGATGCAGAGCTGCACGAACACGAGCTTGTAGGTACCAAGGCGTCGAGCGACGATGCCCATGGTGATGTGGTTCTTGAAGCCGTAAATCTTACCTTCCTTCGCGACGACGGCCTTGGTTGTGTGGCAGTGCGCAATCGCGTTGAACACAATGAGGCACACGACGACCATCTGTGCCGTGGCCGTCGCGAAGCCGTTGCCGACCGCCTTCGTGAAACTCGCGACTTGCATGAGACTCCACTCACCCAACATCTTTTCGTCCTTGACGGTCCAACGGAATGGGAATGTTGTCGCGAAGCGTGTGGTCGCTGCATATCCCGTGTTCGTCATCATGGTCGCGATTGCTGGCAACATTACAAAGTTTTTGTCAGCCGCCACAAAGTTGCCTGGGGCCAGCGCCGGCCCGTAGAACTTGATCTTGCCGAGTTTGTTCATGGGCTTGAAGTCGCGTTGAGCATAGTTGCGAACGTAAATGTCGTCGTTTTCGAGGTGGTCGCATTCGAGCGCGTTGCTCTGTGTCGCGCGGTTGCACGGCTCGACCTTGGCGAGCGCCAGCTTGCCTTGCTCCAGCTTGAGCAGCGAATAGATCCGCTCAGTGTAGGTTCCTTCTTTCAGTCCTCGCACGATAATGCCTCCGTCGATGAGATCGGGAGCCTGTGAGTTCCAAATGCGAGCTGAGAGTAGAGACATGGGTGTGTACGTGAGCGAGAGGTACGCCGAGGCCTTCTCCGAGCTCGTGGCGACAGGGTTGTTGTAGATCTGGATTGTGAACCAGTCCTTGGCGACATCGGGACACGCGGTCGTGATGATCGGATGCTTGGCGATGTATGCTGCGCAGGGCCACGCGCCGTAGCCTTCGAACGCGCCGGCCATTTGGCCCACGATCGTCATTCCGTTGGCCATAATGAACTGTGGGTTCAGCCACGTCTTGTTGAACGTCGCAGCCGTGCTCAGAGGGTTAGCTTCGCTTGCTGTGCCGTACTTCGCGACAAAGTTGACGCTGACAGATGTGTCGACGCCGATAGTCGCCGTGCTGAGGAGATCGTCGAGTACGGCAGCCGGGTCCTGGGTCAAGTGGGTACGCGTGTGGGACGTCCACTCGTTCACACCCGTGAGATCTCGAGCGATCCACCCGGCCCCCGTGTTGGCAGCGTAAGCCATGGCGTAGCTGACGCCGATGGCCATGCTGAAGACGAAGATGATAGGCAGCGAGAGCCCGTACTTGACCACACGCTGGTCTGCGAGCACGTACTTGGTGATCAAGCCTGTGGCCGTGCGAGATGCCGCAGAAAGCTTCGTCGACTGCGTGCGGAACCGAGAATTTGAGCCTTGACTCCCAGACGAGTGGTATTTGACCGGAGTCGCCGTGGGATCGGCACCAACGTTCATTTTGGAGAGCCCAGAGATCTCAGGGAGATCGCCGACGTGGTCGTTCTGGTTGGAAATCACGGCAGCCTCGTCGGTAGCTCGAAGCGTCAAATCGATCGGGTCGACGACGAGCATTTCGGGCGTCTGTTTCTCGTCCACGACATCAGATATGGTGGTTCCACTCGTGGTCTTTGTTTAAGCTTAGTCACGTCGTGTGCTCGAGACGTAAAACTTAAAACTGAAAGCAGCAACAGCCCAAGCGTCTTCGAAACGCGTTGGCACCAGGGTCGCTGCACTTCGAGGCGGCAGTGACGAAGTATTTCTGGGCGGGCAGGGGCACGAGCGAGTTTCTATTACCGTCGAAAAGTGGATCTGGGATACCTCCGTAACTGGGCGGGCAGGGGCACGAGCGAGTATTTATTACTGTCGAAAAGTGGATCTGGGATGCCTCCGTAACTGAGACCGCAATAGTCACTTGAAGATGCGTTCTCCAACGAGCAAGTCGGATCCTCAAAGCGATACGATAACGCTGACCTACAGTTTCCCAAGATGCGGCAGCTTCGCGTAACTGCCGGCTCAGGGTCTCCGCCCGCCACATCCCATCTTTCCGGCGTCGACACGATACCTGTGACTTCGCTCAAAAGCGTTATTTGCGTTTGGGCGTTTTCTTCTCCTTGGGCTTGAGCGGCGCAAAGGTCATGCGATGGATCTCACAGGCGCCGTGGCGCGCGATCGCGGCCATGTGCTCGCGCGTGGGGTACCCTTTGTGCTGCTTGAGGTTGTACTGCGGGTACTTGGCGTCCAGCTCGACCATAATGCGGTCCCGCGTGACCTTGGCGATGATCGAGGCCGCGGCGATCGAGTACACTTTGCTGTCGCCCTGCACGACGGTCTCGGCGTCCACTGTGAGTTGCTTGGGCATGCGATTGCCGTCGACAAACACAAAGTCGACCGGTGCGTCGAGCTTGGCGACGGCGTCGCTCATGGCCTCGAGCGAAGCCTGGAGGATGTTGATCTCGTCAATCCTCTGCGGACTCGACACGCTCACGGCGTACTTGACGCGCGGGTGGGTCGTCAGCTGCTCGAAGAGCGCCTCGCGCTGCGGCTCCGAGAGCTTCTTGCTATCGTGGACGCCCTCGATCACGACGTCGAGCGGTACGAAGCACGCGGCAGCCACCACGGGCCCAGCGAGCGGCCCGCGTCCGGCCTCGTCGCAGCCCACGACGCACGCGTACTTGCCCGAGGCCACTTTGGTCTGCTCGAACTTGCGCGAGAGCGTGCCGTGGCGGAACGCGAGCTCGTCGCCGTCAGCGGAGACCTTGGGCTTGGGCGGCGTGGTGCGCTTGCGCTTGGCCGGCGGCTCCGGATCAGACGGCGCCACGTCAGCGGTGTCGTTGTCGTCGGCAGCGGCACTCGGAGCGCCCAGCGAGCGAGCGAGAAGACGCGACGAGCGGCGTGGCGCCGCCGAGGACGCGCGCGGGGCCATGCGAGGGAGCAGCATGCGGCAATGAGCAATGGACGCGCGCCTTTCCCGCCATTGGACGAGATCACTTGCAGTATTTTCAACCAATGAAACGCGCGTAGCTCTTCATGAGATCTTTGTGGTAGTGTTGCTTGAGAATGGCAAATGCCTGTGGGAGAGATCTTCCAACTGGAATGAATAGCCACCGTCTGCGCAGATTAGAGGCTTCGCACTCGAGAGAACTCCGTTAGTAGTGAGCAGTTACATCGCACGCTTTAGTTAGAGCGTGTGAACTTGGTCTCTTTTCGCCAAACACGGAAATATCTCCCACCGCCACGACATTTGCCAGACTCATCAGTCGTCTGGTCGTTCTCGTGATGTCTCGGCAGCTCCTGGTCGACGATTTCTGCTCGAAGATCGATCGAGATGAGCCTTCCCTGCACGACATGGCTTCAGGAAACGAGTCGACGGAAGACGCGAATTAACGGTAGAAAGGGCACTGTCTTCCTTTGTTCACAGGCAGATTGTCAAACGCCCAAATGCTTTTTGCCTAGATTTGTGTGATTGATACCTAACGCAGCGACGCGCCGTGTGCAGCGCGCCGCCGCTCGTCGGAGATGCAGAAGGCAGCTCGACGGAACTATTCTGAAGACGTCTTTCTCGTCATCTCATCTCGTCTCTCTCGCAGATGAGCGCGGACCTTCCCATCCTCGATCTGACACTAACACCCTGCACGGCACAAACGTCTTCGGATCGACCCTCGTGCCCACGAGATCTTGCTTACGAGCTCCACGCGTGGCCGCCTCCGCTGCCGCCGTCGTTGCCGCTCGCGTTGCCGCCCTGCGCGTTGTTGCCGTACTGACGGTACGAGCCCTGGTGCGAACCTTGGTGCTGGTGCTGCGACGGGTTCTGCTGCTGGTAGCCCTGCGGCATCATGTGGCCCCAGCCGCCCATGGGCTGCGCACCGTACGAGGCCCAGCCGTAGTGCTGGCCGTAGGAAGCCGCCGAGGCAGCGCCGGCCGACGGGTTTGCGACGGGAGCGCTTGCGCCGTGGTCGCGAGCGTTCGCGCCCTGGTATCCCTGGCCGCCGGCACCCGAACGAGGCTGCTGCGAGCCGCCCTGGTTGCCGCCCTTGCCGTGGGTTTGCGGACCGCCCTGGTGGTGGTGGTGGCCAGGCTGCTGGAGGCCGTACGCGCCGCTGATCTCGCCGAAGCCCTGTGGGATCGCACCCGGGTAGTCGTGCTGGTGGAGCAGGTGCTGGTCCTGGTAGCCGACTGGAACATTTGGCGGGTTCGAGAAGCCTGGAATCGGTCCTTCAACACCGTACGGCACGCTTCCGCGCGGCGGGTACTGTGTGCGCGGGCTGTACTGCGCGTACTGCGGGTTCTGGTAGTAGCCGTAGCCCTGGTAGTAGTTGGCGTAGTTGTACGGGTTGTAGGCCATGGCCATGCCCGGCGGCGGCGGCGGCGCGTAGTGCGGGTGGTAGCCCGGAGGACCGGCCTGGTGGTGAGCCGGCACGTTCTGGTGTGCGTGGGGCTGGTGCTGGTGGGGCTGAGCCTGTGCTGGCTGCGTCTGTTGCTGCGCCGGCTTCTGCTGCTGGGTCTGTTGGGCCTGTGGCTGGAACTGCGGCTGCTGTTGCTGCTGCTGCTGCGCGCCGTGGGTCGGCGACTGAGCCGCGGGCGCGGCGCCACCGTGGCGACCGCCCTTGGGCGTGTTGGACGTGTTCAGCTGCGTCTGGCCGCCCGTGGCGCCAATACCCATCGAGTACTGGCCGTACGTGGCCTGGTAGATCGTCGACGACTTGGCGTTGAAGTCGGAGCCGTAGGTCGAGCCCGAGCCGATCTTGTTCGACGACTGGGTCTGCGTCGTGGCCTGGAAGTGGCTGCCGCCCTGTGCACGCGTCGGCGTGCTGCGCTTGACCTCATCAGGCTTGGGGAGCGCGGCAGGCGACGGCGCCGACGGAGCGAACGTGCGCGGCGACGGCGACGACTTGGGCGTGACGCGGCCGGCTTCGACCGAGAGTCCGGGCGGCGCCGACGTCGTAGTCTTGCGTTCCTCGGGCTCCGCCGCGCGCACGGGCGAGAGCGGCGTGGTCTTCTTCTTGGGCGAGGTCGCCACGGTCTGCGCGCCCCAGGCGGCGGTCGTGGTCTCGGTCTTGGTCGTGGTCTTGGTGGCGCTCGCCGTGGCTGTCGAGGAGCTCGTCGAGGCGCCCCAGCCGCGAGGCGACGTGGCCTCGTCGACGCCGTTGAGCGAGAAGCTGCCGAACTGGAGCGAGAGGTTGGCGGCGACGCCCGACTCCCAGCGACCGAGCTTGAGGTACTTGGGGCTCGCCGCGGCGTGGGGCTCTTCGACTGGGAGCTCCTGAGGCGGCGACACGGGCGTCGCCGGTGCTGAGCTCGTGGTCTCGGCCGAGAGCAAGGGGCTGCCGCGAGCCCAGGCGTTGGTGGCGGCGGTCGTCGAGGTGGTCGTGGTCGTGGTCGTCTTCTTCTCGGACCAGTCGCCGATGGTCGTGGTCGTCACGTCGAGCGAGCCCCAGGCGATGGCGGGCGCGGCCGTCTCGGCCTTGGGCGACGCCGCCTTCTCGGCCTTGGGCGTCGCCGCTTTCTTCTTGGGCGTCGCCGTCTTCTTCGGGCTCACGGGCGCGGCGACGGGCGACGTCGGCGTCTTCTTCACGGGAGACGCGACCACCGGAGCTGGGGCTGTTGGCGTGGGCGTTGCGGCCGTTGGCTCGGGCTTTGGTGCGGCCGTTGGCGTGGCCGGCGTTGGCGTCGGTGTTGCGGCCGTTGGCGTTGGCGTGGGTGCTGCGGCCGTTGGCGTGGGTGTGGGCGTCGCGGGCGTTGGTGTTGGCGTTGGCGCGGGCTTGTCGGCGGGCTTCTTCTCCGCGGGTCCGGGTACGGGCGCCGGCTTGGGCGGCTCGACGGGCTTGATGAGTCCCGCGAGGTTGGGCTTCTTGGTCCAGGCGCCCGTGAGCCCGGGGATCACGGGCGGCGCCGCGGGCGCCACAACCGCCGGCTGCGTCTCGGTCTGTTTGCCCGCGGGCTCCTTGCTCTTGGGCTTGGCGGGTGCGCTCTTGGTCGTGGGCGCGTCGCCCTCGGGCGTCTCGGCCGGCTCGTCGGGCTCGGCCGAGGTCTCCTGCGGACCCGTTCGCGGTGCGGCCCCTCGGCCACCGCGGCCGCGGACGCCGCCTCGTCCTCCGCGTGCGGCCGGCGCGCCTCGCCCTCCGCGGACGGCCCCGCGGCCGGCGGCTCTGTTGGTGTGGTCGTCGTCGCCGTTGGCGCTCTCGTCGCGGAACGCCCCGCGGCCGCCGCGGCGCGAGGACGAGGATGTGTGGAAGCTCTCGGTCTTTTTCTTGGTCTTTTTCTCGACCGTGGCCCATTCGTCGCCGCGGTGGTTCTCCCAGAGCTCGCTGATGAGCGACTCCATCTTGTCCTGGTCGCCCTTGGCCTGGGCGAGGAGCTGCAGCAGCACGTCGTCGTCCGTGCCGTTGGGGCAGAGGTCGCGCACTTTGCTGAGCTCGCGCGCCGTGGCCTTGGTGGGCTTGGCGGGCGTGGCGGACGCGTCGGCCTCGCCCGTCAGCGCCTGCAGCTGGCGCCCGCGCTGCAGCAGATACTCGCGCTTGGTGCTCATGTTGTGTGGAGAGTGGTCGTGTGGAGAGGGGCGCGCAGCAGAGGAGAGCACTGTTTGCCGAGAGGAGGAGGAGGAGGAGGAGGGGAGGGGAGGGGAGGGGAGAACAAGAACCGCTCTTCTGGGCCAATGTTGCTCCCGACGGGGTTTTGGTTTTGGTTGTGTGGAAGCCTGCTGGATCTGCTCCGCCCCAGGGGGACTGGGTTGGCTCGCGGAAGGAAACCGGCAACGCCCGCGAGAAGAGTGATGGTCGATCCCCCCAGCGGCGAGCGGATCCAAGAGCAAAAAATAACGCCGAACGAAAAAAAACCTCGATGTTAAACCTTTCATTTGAGGTGCAACACCGGCGCAAAAAACCTTGGTGTAGCTCTTCGAGAGAATTGTACCCCCCCTCTCTCTGCGTTGCTCTATCTCAGCAGTGTCAATAATGCTACAGCTCGCCACACTCGGTGATGACGATGCTGAGCTTGGGCTTGTCGTTGGCGCCCACAGGCACGTTCTCCATCTTGCGCAGCACGAGCAGCGACGCCGGGTCCAGCAGCTTGCCGAAGACCACGTGCTTGCCGTCGAGCCAGTCGCACGGCGCGCACGTGAGGAAGAACTGGCAGCCGTTCGAGTCGGGTCCGCTGTTGGCCTGTACGTGCCAACGGTCAGTACCGTGGCTGCCCTAGACGCCATGCCTTGCAAGCGCGCCACGCACCATGCAGAGAAGTCCGGCCTCGGTGTGTTTGTGGATAAAGTTCTCGTCCGGGAACTTGTCGCCGTAGATGCTGATGCGCCCCGTGCCGTCACCCTAGCGTTGAGAACACACATTGCAGAGCGCTGTTAGTGTGCGTGGTAGATGGAGATGGCGCACTGTAGACAGCTGCGAGAAGCCTCAGGTACCTTCAGGAAATCGCCGCCCTACAGAGCCAACACGCCACCAACACAGCCTCCATGAGCACGCCGTCCCATTGAAACCATGCATGCAGAGAGAGACCATCAACACCACTGAGAGAGCCACGCACCTGCACCATAAAGTCCTTGATCACGCGGTGGAACGTGCACGCCTTGTAGCCCACGGGCAGATCCGACTTCCTACGACGCGACCACCACGGCGACGCTCGTCACCACCCACACGCGCCACTGCTCCAGTCGCCCTCGCATACTACGCACTTGTACTCGCCCGTGCAAAACTGTCTGCACAGCGCCAACACACCGTCAGTTCTTCCGTTGGATCGCAACTCCGATTTGGGTTCTTGTCGCGCACCGAAAGTTCTCGACCGTGCGCGGACAGTCGCTCTTGAAGAGCTCCATCTTGAGGCGGCCCGCGGGCACGCCGCCGATCGCGACGTCGAAGAACACGACGACATGCCCGCGCTTCAGCGCCTCGCTCAGCAACGGATCCATTCTCGTTGGCGAAATCGATTCCGGAATGGAGCAGCAGTCGTTTCCGTTACGAACCTTGTCACATGTTACCAACTCGCACCCGGTTCGGTTGGTTTTTTGTTCTCTGCTGTACCCAATCTGAACTCTGCCCCATTTTTCGGTTCCCTCCTCTCCGCGGTTCTCCGCTCCGCTCCTCCTCTCCTCTCAGCGGACCGCCGTCTTCGTCCCCCCCCGCAATGGCGATCAAGCTCTACCCGGCGTCCTCCTACGACGCCTTCCACGGCACGGCCATCCAGTACCCGGCGCATGTCGACCAGGCCGTGCAGCAGATCTACGGCGCCTGCAAGGGCCTCGGCACGGACGAGCAGACGCTCATCGCCGTGCTCGGCTCCAAGTCGCCCGAGCAGCGCACGCTCATCGCGCTCCGGTACCAGGAGCTCTACCGCAAGCCGCTCAAAGAGCTCGTGCGCAGCGAGACCTCGGGCGACTTTGGGCGCCTGCTGCGCATGCTCTCGACGCCGCTCCACGAGACCGAGGCGCAGCTGCTGCGCGACGCGACCAAGGGCCTCGGCACGACCGAGAGCCAGATCGTGCAGATCCTCTCGGGACGCACGAACGAAGAAATGGACATTCTCAAGAAGACCTACTTCCGGCTCTTCAACAAGGACCTCGCCGTGACCATGAGCTCGGAGCTCAGCGGCGACTTCCGCAAGGTCGTGATGGCGCTGCTGCAGTCGCCGCAGCTGCCGTTCAACCCGTCGTTCCACACGGCCGCCAAGGCCGAGGAAGAAGCCGTCAAGCTCTACAAGGCCGGCCAGGGTCGCCTGGGCACGAACGAAGAAGTGTTCATCGGCACGATCGTCGTCGCGCCGCCCGAGTTCCTCAAGATGATGGACGCGGCGTACGTGCGCAAGTACAGCAACAACATCGCCAAGGCCGTGGAGAAAGAGTTTAGCGGCGACGCCAAGAAGAGTCTTCTGCATCTCGGTGCGTGAGGAGAGAGGTCTGTGAAAAGAGGGGATTTTCGCTGATGCTCGTGTGGTGTGATGATCTGTGCAGTCAAGTGCGTGATGGACCCGTACCCGACGATCGCTGAGGTCTTTGAGAAGACCATGAAGGGCTTTGGCACGAACGAGACGGGCCTCAGCACGGCGCTCGTGCGCTACAACTGCGTGCTGCCCGAAGTCAAGGAGGCCTACAAGAAGCTCTACGGCAAGGAACTGCGCGACCGTATCTATGGCGAGACCAGCGGAGACTACCGCCGTTTGCTGCTTGAAGTCTACGATGCGCCACGCGATGCACCAGTCTCGAAGGTGCCGAAGACGCCTGCGGGGGCACCGACCGGTGGGCCGGTGCCTGGGATTCCTGGTGCAGTGCCTTCAGGCTACGCTGCTCCTGGCGGATACAACTCGGCCGCAGCTCCCACCCAGGGTTTCAGTGGTCAACATGGAAGCAGTGGTTACCCCGCTCCTGCAGGCCAGTCTCCAGCACCCACTACATCGGGATATCCAGCTCCAGGGGGCTACCCAGCTCAGCAAGGCCAAGCTCCTGGCTATCCTCAGCCGCAAGGGCACGCTCCTGCACCAGGATATCCTCCTCAGCAAGCTCCGGGCCAGGGCTATCCGCCTCAGCAAACCCCAGGCCAGGGCTACCCTCCACAGCAAAGTCACGGTTATCCACCTCAGCAGGCTCCTGGAGGTTACCCTCCAGCGCAGCCTCAGGGATATCCTCCGCAACAACAAGCGCCGCCGACTGGCTACCCACCGCAGCAGACCCCAGGCTATCCCCCACAGCAATCACAAGCTCCAGGATATCCGCCACAGCAAGCTCCAGCCCCAGGATACCCTCCTCAGCAAGCCCAGTCGTACGGGTACCCTCCGCAGCAGCAGCAGGGCTACCCTCCCGCTCAACCCCAACAGCCGAGCTACCCACCACAAGGCCAGTACCCACCAGCTCAGCCAGGATATCCGGCAGCTCACCAAGGCTATCCACCACAGCAGCAGTATCCACCAGCACAGCCTGGCTACCCTCCGGCTCAGCCAAGCTATCCACCACAGGGCCACTACCCTCCGCAACAGCCCGGCTATCCGCCGCAGCAACCAGGCTACCCACCGCAGCAGCAGTACCCGCCACAACAGCAGTACCCGCCCCAGCAGCAATATCCACCACAGGGGCAGTACGGACAGTACCCACCCGCCCAGAGCTATCCTGGCTACCCACCACGCGGTGTCTAGACACTAGAGTCTTTTGGTTGAGCACTAGCGACAGCAAGGTAATATGTTAATGATCTGCTCAGGCTCACCACCGACTTCCTGCCTCCCCCTCACGATTCTGCCTTAAGAGCGATATCCAAACGACAGACTACCAGGGTTGACTCGTTCAAGAAACAGTTACGGGCTCTGGAAAACCTTTCGACTCACACTCTTCGATGATAGCTTGGGCTACAAATTCTTTTGGACATAGTCACGTGACTTCAAGCAACTGCACGGAAGTCCGAGTTGCGGCAGTGCTTAGCCTTGAAGGTTTTGGGGCTATTGCAAACAACCCGTCGAGGATCGAACACTGGACAAGCTCGCAGTGGCTTCGGCGTATTGGGCAACGCCGACTTCACTCATTTTTCAAGATGGTGCGTGTCCATTTTCGGATCCTTTTGGACTGTGTCTGTTCTTAGCAGGATTCCAAGGATTGGTGAACCAAGCGCGAGTATTTTGTGATAGCGAGACGTGCCACGTCAATTTACCATTTGGAAAGCATTTTTTTCAAAATGGAACCACGACTGCCGCCGCACTTCGTCGCCCACGGGGCTTCTACAGTCTTGCTGGGTTCAGAGGAACCCAACGGCGCTCTGAAGGCCAATCGAGCGCAAGCAGCTTCAGCTGTTCCGGAACCCTCGCGTCATTCTTCCATTCAATCGTCCACAGTCGTCGTCCCAATGGAGCTGATCTCGTCGACTCGCTTGACTCCAAGATCGCGCAAAGGCTCCGTGGCTTCGACGTTCTCTCACTACACTAGTGTCGCGTCCCGGCGCTTGCTGGCAGACCGACGAGTGATTAAATTCGGGCTCTCACTACCAATTATCTTCTTGCTCAGCGCAGCCATAGGCGTCACCTATACTGCTGCATATCTCGCAGATTCGGGCACCAACTGGATGCCTGGTGATCTCACCGACGATGACGAGTGGACTTCGTTCACGCGCACGCATCTGGCGCAGAACCCCGTGGAGCTGCTCGACGAGCTGCTGCAGCCGTCGGCCATCGGCGTCGACACGTCCGTGAGCGTCAACTTCCTCAACAAGTACGGCACGGCCAACGAAGGAGACGTCCAAAGCACGGCCGCGACCTTCAACAAGACCTGGCTCGACGCGCAGTTCATTCTGACTCACGGATTCGCGATCGCTGGGCAGATGGCCGGGTCCTTCGAGGGCTACGGCTCGTGGCCATGTGCACTCGCGATCGCCAAGCATCCGGTCATCGCAGCAGTCTGTCCGGACCCCCAGACCGACTGGTTCGGCATCCAAATCTACAACAATCTCGTGGCCACGAGCTCGGAAAAAGCCTCAGCCTACCTCTCGCTCACATACACACCTATGGCGCTCACAACAGCTCGCATCTGGCCGACCATGAAGCCCGAGTTCATCGGCGGCTGCTTCGTCATCAAGGGATATAAGGAAGGCACATACACAGAACGAGCCCACTTCCTGCTCAAGTTCGAGAAAGGACAGCTCGCGCTCGCCAAGGTCGAGGCGTGCAACCGCGCGACGCAAAGTAACGCGCTCGAGTGCGACCGTCTTGAGAATGAGGACATTTACGTGCGCAACTACGCCAAGCGAGACTTTAAGCCACTCGACAAGCTCGACAAGATTCAAGTCTACGGTCCTGCCTATGCGCTCGGCAATTACGTGGCTGCGAACAAGAATTTTATCCAACTCCCAGCGACAGCCGTGATCATGACGGACACGGGGTACTCATCGACGACGCGCTTTACCACGACGTTTCCCTTCCGACTCACGATCTGTGACAACAAGCTCACGTGCGAGTACAGCATCTCGCAGGTGGCCAAGTACACTCAAGCCATTGGCAGGAGCTTCGCGGCCGGCGCGATCCAGATGATGATCGTCTGCATCATCGTCTTCAACGCTGTGGCTCATTGCCGTACAAATAGTGTGACTGTCGCCCGCGAAAGCCGTGTGTTCCGCTTCCGCAACTTCATCACGACGGGCATTATTGCTAGACGCCTGGGCACCTACAAGATCGTCTCGGTCCAGCTCTGCATCTACCACGCGCTCAATGTGCAGACGTACTTTGCTGCAGTCAACAACAGCACCGAGACCGTGATGGACACGCTCGCGTTTGCGTCCGAGGGCGTGCTCCTCGTGGTCATTTTCGCAATGCAGCTCGACCAATTACTCTTCGGAGGCCGTTTCTCGAGCGTGCGTGAGACTTTCACGGTGCTCGGCAGCGGTGGCATGTACTTCCTCGCGCTGCATCTCAGCCGGGGCTTCTTCCTCTGGCGCGAGCAGGTCCAGGTCACCGAGCTTGCTCGCTGTGCTCGCGCCAATGCGTGCTACATCATCCACGGACTACAGTCCTACTACGCAGGCCTTTGCGTCAGCCTCCTCGCGCCTGTGGTTGTCGTCAATGGCCCAATCCACCGATATATCATCCCCACACGGGCTGCTCGTGCTAAAGCCCTGGTGCCAAGCGAGAAGCTCACGTCGTTTGAAAAGTTTTGCGTGGGCACGGACGCTCGCATGGAATTCGGCGACTTTGAAAGGGACGACCTGGGCACACCGATCAGTATCGTCCACGCCATGGGCTTCACGTACGTCGGCTCGTACCTCGTGCGCGTCAAGGACTACTACATCGTCGTGCTCGCGAGGTACGCGCCCGAGTCGTTCGTCAAGTCGAGTGGGCTCACGATGACCATCTTCCGGCTCGACCAGGGCAAGATCGAGCCCGGACGCCACGTGTTGCTTGGCGCGGCGTACAAGCTCTTCCGTGGGGACCACCGCGAGAGTCCGTACCACGCGATCCAGTGACCTTCAGCCACGAACCCAGGGCGACTGGAGAGTGAGCCATCGCAGAGATCATCGTGGAAAGGCCCGGGCGAGTGAGATCCCATGCCTCTACTCTCGGTGTCTCAGAGTCGCAAGTGGTCTCGCTCTCTCTCGAGAAACGTGTCCCAGGAAGCTCCACGGAGCCGAGGACCGAGCATGCGTCCAGGCGAGGACTGGCGAGTGGAGACAGGACTCGCCGAACCTTCACTTCAACTTGGATAAACGAGCCTGTTGGAAACACGGTTTATGGTAATCACCAAATCGAAACGGATGTTGAAGCTTCGATGTCGCTGATATTTACGAAACTAGACACGTAACCCACAGCTTCCTTACTTATCTAGACACAAATCCAGCCAAACCCCCACCAGCTGGACGGATTTAGGAGGAATCAGTGTCACTAAACCAAGGGATTGCTGGACCGAATCCTGATTTGGAGATGCGCTCCTTCTGTCTCACATGAACCCACGGACTCACCTCTAAAAAAAACCTGTTCTCCCCTCCTCCTCCTCCTCCTCCTCCTCCCCTCCGCTCCCCTCCTCCCTCATTCCGCGATCTTCCCCTCCGCCCAGAGGACCGCCGTCTCCGTCCTCTCTCTCTCTCTTCTTCCATCCGCTCGCCATGGCCATCGAGCTCTACCCTCGCTCGTCGCACGACGCCTTCCACGGCGTCAACATCCAGTTCCCCGCCGCCGTGGACCAGGCCGTGCAGCAGATCCAAGCGGCGACCAAGGGGCTCGGCACGGACGAGAACGCGCTCATCGCCGTGCTCGGGCCTCAGTCCCCGGAGACGCGCACGCTCATCGCCATCCGCTACGAGCAGCTCCACCGCAAGCCCCTGCGCGAGCTCATCAAGTCGGAGACCTCGGGCGACTTTGGACGCCTGCTGCGCATGCTCTCGACGCCGCTCCACGAGACCGAGGCCCAGCTGCTGCGCGACGCCACCAAGGGCGTGGGCACGAACGAGAGCCAGATCGTGCAGATCATCTCGGGACGCACCAACACGGAGATGGAGATCCTCAAGAAGACCTACTTCCGGCTCTTCAACCAGGACCTCGCGGTCACGCTCAACTCGGAGCTCAGTGGGGACCTGCGCAAGGCCATCATGGCCATGATCCAGGCACCGCAAGTGCCCTTTAACCCGGCCTTCCACACGGCCGCCAAGGCCGAGGAAGAGGCCATCAAGCTCTACAAGGCCGGCCAGGGACGCCTGGGCACCAAGGAGGAAGAGTTCATCGGTATCCTCGTGGCCGCGCCGTCCGAGTTCCTCAAGATGATGGACGACGCCTACGTGCGCAAGTACAACAACAACATCGCCAAGGCCATTGACAAGGAGTTCAGCGGCGACGCCAAGAAGAGTCTCCAGTACCTCGGTGAGTTGCGGATCGCATTTTCCAAAAAGGGAGAAGATTCTCATGGATTGTGTCTTGCTAATTCTAGTCAAGTCGGTCATGGATCCGTACCCGACGATCGCTGAGGTCTTCGAGAAGACCATGAAGGGCTTCGGCACGGACGAGACAGGCCTCAGCACGGCGCTCGTGCGCTACCACTGCGTGCTGCCGCAGGTCAAGCTCGCCTACAAGAAGCTTTATGGCAAGGAACTGCGCGACCGCATCCACGGTGAGATCAGCGGCGACTACCGAAAGCTCGCGCTCGCAGTCTACGACGCTCCGCAAGACCCACCCAAGCCCCCGGCAGCCGCCGCTCCTGCGCCGGGAGCTGCTCCGGCGCATGCTCCGGCGCCTGGAGCGTATGGAGGCGCCCCGGCGCCAGCTCCCGGGTACCCTGCAGCTGCTCCCCACGGCCAGGCAGCTCCTGCCCAGGGCTATCCTCCACAGGGCACGCCTGGGTACCCACCACAGCAGCAGGGCTACCCTCCTCAGCAGCAGCATGGCTACCCACCGCAGCAAGGCTACCCACCACAGCAACAAGGGTACCCGCCGCAGCAGCAGGGCTACCCTCCCCAGCAGCAGCACGGCTACCCTCCCCAGGGCCAGTATCCTCCAGGCCAGCCTGGGTACCCACCGCAGGGCCAGTATCCTCCCCAGGGTCAGCCGGGCTACCCTCCCCAGGGCCAGCCTGGGTACCCGCCAGCTCAAGGCTATGCCCCCCAGGGTCAGTTCCCTCCCCAGGGGCAGCCGGGCTATCCGCCGGCGCAGGGCTTTGCTCCAGGCCAATATCCGGCGCAGGGCCCACCCGGCCAGTACCCTCCTCCAGGCCAGTATCCTCCTCAAGGCCAGTATCCGCCTCAGGGGCAGTACCCTCCGCATGGCTACTGAGTGTAGTTGCATAGAGTGATGCCCATCTGTCTGCTTTCAGTGTAGTTCAATCTCTAGTTAATCAAAGCACCTCTTAATATGCTGATGGATGGAGAGCAGCAGAACTGAAACACACAGTCGAGACCTCGAAACCAAAGCTCACTCTGCCATTTGCTTGTCCAGCCACAAACCTCCTCTTCGCGTACTCCGCAATAATGAAGACTGCACTCGCTGCCTCGCTCTTTGTTCTTGCCTGCGTCTCGGCTGCGGCTGAAACATCCAACCGCAACCTCCAGTTCTTCCCACAAGGCGACGGACGAGGACCATTCCGCCCGGGACCGCCAGCTCAGGGGCAACCAAACGTTGGAAGCCCAGCCGAAGGCGCGTTCGCACCTGTCAGTGCAACTAACGCTGGCTTCGACGAGTCGGGAGTCGCTGGCGACGCCGATCCCGTGGGAGCAAACGTCGTTGAGGCGGACGCTGCTGTCGCTCCATCGGCAGCAGCACCAGCTTCCACCATTGATTCTGCGGCCACGACTGCGACTCCGACGACGGGTGGTTTCGCACCAGGTCAGCCGACTATCATGGTCATCCTCCCAGATTTCATGGCCGCTGGCTCGGGTTGGTCAACCTTCTCGGATGACGCGATCACGACGACAGCGCCAACAACGGAGACACCCAAGGAAGCGCAATCCGCGGCGGCAGCGAACGCACGAGGGCTTGCGGTGGTCGTCGCAGTTCTCTCGATGGCGCTCGTGCTGGCTTTGTAGTGAGCTTTGGTTGATGTGTTGTTTTCATTTGTCTTCCAATAAATGCTGTTAGTGTTCTTCACATCTTAATCCTCGTGTTGAAATGCTTCAATTACCTCTCGTCCTCATCGTTCCTGGGCTCAGAGGCCCGTTGGATCTTGTGATGTGTCCAACTCTCGGATTTGCATACAGTACCTCTCAACGTCATCATCACGGCCCATCACACTGAGATATCGCGTGGCCAAACGCGTCCAGCTGTTCGTGACCGAAAGTATGGTGGGCCGTCCTTCCATCCATCGATCACGCTCGAGCTGTCAGTCTTAAGACCTTCAACTTATCTCTTGCACATCACTCTTCTGGCATCGGTGGCCTCCAACTCGATCGTTTGCTCATTCTGCGATTCGCCGAGCTCCACACAAAGCCACTCCCACCTCTTCACCATCATCTCCGTCGCGATGCACTCTTCGATCGTCCTCGCCATCTCCGCCTTGATCGCCGCATCTGCTGCCGAGCTTGTTCCTCCACCTCGTCACCTTCAGTTTTTCCCTCAGGGCAACAACCAGAATGCGTTCCGTCCTAGCCAAGGCGGCCCGAACGGCGTTCAAGGTCAGTTCGGCTTCTCGCCACAAGGCAACAGCTTCTCACCCCAAGGAAACGGATTCAACCAAGGAGCATTCCCGGTCAACGGGCAGATGGCTGGCCAGCAGCAGAACTTCGGTGCTGGTGCAGGCGCTGGAGAGGCCGACGTGACGAGTGCAGGAGATACTGCTGGCTCCGCTGGCGGTGCTGTAACACCCGGTGACATTGTCCCTGGCCAGCCTACGATCATGGTCATCCTCCCCGATTCGATCGCGGCGCACTCGGGCTGGGGGAGCCTCACGGACGACGTGGGTGTGACGAAGACGCCGACATCGGAGCCGCCAAAGCCGGAGGAGACCCAAAAGTCGGGAGTCAACAACTCTCGTGGGGGAGCGGCAATGTTCGCGGTGGCGATGACGTCGATTGCCACAGCCCTCGCGCTTAACTAGGACCTGATTTGTCGTAATTGTCGTATCAAATACATGTGAACGAGTTCCACCTTCTCTCAAAAACGGATAGCTTTTTGCGGTCACCGATAAACTCGATATCTCAGCGGCGCGCCTAAATCGTCACTGGATTGTCTGGAATGGCGTAACAATGTTCATGTTCCTATAGAACAGTGGAGGCTTCACTTCAATCACCGAAGCGTTGAAAGGTGGACGTGATGTGACTTTGATTGGTACCGCACGTCAGTCTTCACCCCAGAAGCCACTTTTCCATTTGAAATCCGAAATGAAGACGAATACACTCGTCTTCGCCGCCATTCCTTTGACGTTTGCATCCGCTCAACGCCATCTCCAGTTCTTCCCTCCGCCTCTAACTGTGCACCCAAGTCTTCCACCACCAATAAGTTCTAGTGGCGTGCAAGGGCAATTCAATGTTCCAATACATGGAATCGGCTTCGGTCGTGGTGCTTCCCTCAAAGACGCTCAATCTGGCGAAACTCGCACGATTGGCGAGGCTGCCACGTTCGCTTCAGTCGAGGGTGCAAGGTGGAAGAACGTTGCATCAAGCGATAGGTCGACGCGCACAGGTGCTACTGAGGCCAAGGCGCTTGACTTGACTAGCAGTGCGACCACAGAGCAGATGCCGATTCCGTTCCACAAGGATCCCGTAGGCACTAGTTCTTCGTTCCCGCTCTCTCCATTTTCAGTTGAAACGTCCAACACATCGCCTCGACCTAAACCGGGAGACTCCGTCACACCAACACCTTCCAGCGCAACGTTTGCACATGAACCAGATGTCTCAACGACTTTAGTCGCTGGTCTTGTGATTCTAGCGGTTTTCGGATAAGAGGAATGCTCAAATACAACTTTTTGAAGTCAACTGATCTAACGCGAAGTCAGATTGTAAAGCGAGATGGGTAAACACACGTGGATATCACTACCTACCTTCAGAGCGGACCTTGCGTAGTGAGGATGACGAAGCAAACTTTCTCCTGATTGAACTGGTTGACTTTGAAGTTGAGTGAGAGGCGTCGGGATACCAACTGTGCTCACTATGAACTTGTTTCATCCTCATTGTTGGCGTTCCCTTGCACACATCATAAGAGCGCTCGTCCATGAAGCACGGTTCTTTTTCGTTCACTCTCTTTGTCGCATTGATCTTGATATCGCTGACTACCCCAGTCGACTGTCGTTGTTATCCTCCGCACTTCCCTCTTAACCAGGCGTATGATACTCCACACCGTCACGAGCCGTGGGTTAAGTTCCATGATTCACACCCATTTGACACTCGACAATGGCATCTGGAGTTCAGAGTGCCGCCACTGGGACGAGGTCGGTTCTACATCGGACTCCATCCTGCCATCTTAAGAGACGCCCCCCATATTGACAACATGAAGGCTCACCCAACGGAACAGAAATTCCACTCAGTCTACCTTGGTGCGGGTGGTGACGTTCTGGGAGAAACAGCGGCACTCGTTCCGGCACACGCACCGCCAGAAGCTTCAGCAGTAGAAGTGGGTCCTCAACGCGTCGCGATTGCAGAGCCACCAAGCAGAGTCAAACCCGAGTCAGCTAAACCAGCCGAGCTATTCTCACACATCTCTCCATTACGCGAGGCGACGAAAGGAAGTTTCAAGCCGAGTCGCGTTGATTCTGGAAGCCACACTCTGAGCGTGGCAGTGGGTTGCGTGCTCGCAATGTCGGCCTTGGTCTCGCTGACGATCTGACCTTTTGCCAAGTCCCCACCTTCGTCTCTTACGTCTGCATAATTCTCAGTACACACCCATCCACCACAGTTTGCAGCATCAAATTTCCACATCCATTGAGTGCGTCAGGCTCACAAATTGTTAATATCCCCGACAATGTTGACCTTGTATCCTTTGAATAGAGGTGGTAATGCGGCTTCGAGCTGTCGTTTGCATAATCATCCGTCAGTACCCAGACAACTCCCGGGCCCACATGCTACTACTATCGCACCTCGCGCTTCAGCTTCTTCGTGGACGCTACCAGCGCGTCGATCTGAGGCTGAAGTCGACTCGTCGCATCGACGAGATCCATGTTCTTATCCTCAAGCGTCTTGATCTCGCGTTCGCATTTGTCCATGTGCTTAGTTAACATCTCGAGACTCGCCACGTGGCGGTCCAAGTAGCGTTCAGAGTTCTTGATCAGCACGAGCTGCTGAAGACGCTTGTTCGTCAGCTGCGCGATCGACTCCTCCACAGCTGAGAGGTACGACTTGAGTTTCTCGTCGCTCTGGTTTTCGAGAAGTTCTAATCCCCCACACCAAAAAACACCCACTGAGTTTCCTCATCACCCTCCTGAGGTCAGTTGGTAATCGTACCTGATGTGCCGTGGAACTGGCTCGCGAATGCAACGTTTGTTGCTGACTTTTCGGCGAGCTCCTCTCTCCGCTGCTGCAAGAACACCTTCAGTTCCAGAAGGTCATTGAGTACGCGACTGCGGAACTCGTTCTCGCTGAGAAGACCCACGCGCGTGCCGGCCTTTGGCTCGACTGCGAATGAATCGGCACTGATAGTGAAACCTTCGGCAGACAAGTCGACAGCTCCGAGAGTCGCTTCAGCACCGCTCTCCGCCACTGTTATGTCTTCTGTGGAGATGTCCCAGTCAATCTCCACCGCTGCTTCGTCAGTCTCAATCTGGACCCCGCTACCGTCGCTCTCTGTGCGATCGAGGGGCGTCGAGTCGATGCCCCAGTCGATGGTTGCAGCCTCAGCACCACCGCCCTCGACCGAAATGTCCCAGTCGATCTCGGCAGCCTCTGCCTCGAAATCAAGCGTGGCAGGCGGCTCCTCAATCACGAAGTCGCTGGCCTCCCGCAGTTCTTTGATGGCCGTGAAGAACGCGAACGGCTCACGTGGCTCTGGCTCGGCCACAACAAGCACATCTGGGACAGCAGCCTTGCTGCCCTTCTTGTCCTTTTTGCCTCCAGATGAACTAGGCACGGCTGAGGAGGTCGCAACGGGCGGCTCGCAGTTGTGGAGATACGTCTGGAGGGCTTCGTGGTACGCGATGGCGGCGTCGACCTGCGGCGAGCAGATCTGCGTCGCGAGCGCCGCGAAGATCGTCGGCAGCTCGCTCGGCAGCCGCTGCAGCTCGTCGCGGAAGCTGTGGCCGGCGATGCCGATGTCGGCGCACGCCGTCTCGAGCTTGCGCTTGTAGTCGGCGATGCTCTTGGTCAGGTCCTTTCACACAAACAGCCCGAGCTCGTCAGCCTCTGGATCAGTCAGAACATTAACACCACGACGCACGAGGATCTTGCGCTTGTTGTCGGCCACGTGCTTGTCGTTCTGCTGCATGGTCTTCTTCAAGAAGGGACTGTTCGCAGCCACACTCGTCAGAATTCTCTCCCACTCTCTCTCGATGCCCCGACTTCTTACATCTCAAAGGCCGTGTTCTGCGCGAGCACGCGCGCCGCCTCGGCCGCGAACACGTTGTTCTTCTCGTAGAGCCGCACGACGGCGGCCCATTTCTTGATGGTCGGCGACGCGAACTGCCCGAAAAAGCTCTTCTGCTGGCCCTCGGGCGACGCCTCGAGCAGCGCGAGCAGCGCTTTGCAGTCGAAGTACGTGAGCGCGTCCGCGTCGCCGTGCTTGGCCGCGAACTTGGCGAGCGCGTCGCTGCTGCGCGGCAGCTGCGGCAGCAGCAGCGCCACGGCCTCGCGGAGCTGCGCGTGGGTCTCGGCCCACTTGGCCGGCACGATGCGGCGGTCCACGAGCGCCTCTGGGCGAGAGACAGGCGCGTGAGCATGCGAGAGATTTATATACAGAGAGAGTAGGAGAGACCCCACCGAGGAGCTTGCGGTAGGCGATGTCGATCGGCACCTTGCGAGGGTCCGCCATGGTGGTGACGTCGGATGACGGGAACGAGGGGCGAGGAAACCGAGATGAAACCTAGTGGTAGTAGGTTTAGAAACCGATGTGAAACCGGTTTGGTGGAGGGGAAAATGGGTTCAGGAACCCGAACGGGTCGGGTCGGGTTGGGCTGGGTCAATCGGCGGTAGAGGTTGATGTGAGCTGAAGCGGGGTAGGGGAGTTGGATCTGTTTTCACCCAATGGGAGTCGAAATTTTAATCCGGGATGTCCCTGATTTGCGTTCCTTTCGCGGTTCGATATTTTCTTTCGTTATTTTTTTTTTGGATCGAGCGCTCCTCCTCTTCCCGACATCCTCCTCCTCTTCGTCGACGTTGAAGCCGGAGAGTGTTTTTTTTTTGACACCGGCAGCTGAAAGATACTCTTTGGTAAATTACTTCCGGAATGTATCTTTTTGCGAATCATTTGGGCTCGTTCCAGCTGGAAGCTCGCCCTACTGACCACCTGATCGTCCTTGGGTGCTCCTGAGTCGCCTGCCTCTGTGTTGCCACTCGCCGACGACCTGCTCATTCTCCGATTTGCCTCGAAGACCCTCAAGCCCTCTCCCTCTCTCCTCCCCCAGTCGCCATGGTGCTCGCCATCTACCCGCCGTCGGCTCTCAACGTCTACAAGAAGGTCAAGCTTCACTACACGCCGGCTATCGACGAGGCCGTCGAAGAGATCCACAAGGCCACCGCCGGCATCGGCACGGATGAGGATGCCCTCGTCAAGGTGCTCGGCCCTCGCTCGGCCGACGAGCGTGCGCTCATCGGCTACCGCTACCAGGAGGTGCACAACACGACGCTGCGTGAGCTCGTCAAGAGCGAGACCTCGGGCAACTTCGGCTACCTGCTCCAGCTCATCTCGATGAGCCTGCCGGACGCCGAGGCCTTCGTGCTCTACCACGCCATGGCTGGTATCGGCACCACCGACAACCTCATCTACCCGATCATCCTCGGCCGCTCGAACGAGGAGCTCGACGTGCTCAAGAAGGCCTTCTTCTCCCACTACGAGAAGGACCTCACCGTCATGCTCGACGGCGAGCTCAGTGGCGACTACCACACGATCATCATGACGGCCATGCAGGAGGTGCTCATCGAGTACAAGAGCTCGTTCCACACGCCGGAGAAGGCCGAGGCCGACGTTGAGACCTTGTACAAGGCCGGCGAGGGCAAGTGGGGCACGGACAGCAAGACGTTCATCAAGACGCTGCTCGCCATGCCGCAGCAGTACATCAAGCTCGTCGAGAAGACGTACACGGAGAAGTACGGCCACGGTCTCGTCCACGCCATCGACGCCGAGTTCAGCGGCTCGTCGGCCCGTGCGCTCCGCTTCTTCGTGCGCCTCGCGCTCGAGCCGTGGGACCTGCTCGCCGAGCAGCTCAAGAACGCCATGGACGGCATCGGCACGGACGAGAACAAGCTGAGCATGTACATCGTGCGCTACAACGCCTACCTCTACCGCATCAAGCCGGCGTACGAGAAGAACTACAAGATCTCGCTCCGCGAGCGCGTGCACAGCGAGATCAGCGGCAAGTACCGCGACCTCATGATGCACGTGCTCGACGCTCCGGCCTCGTCGGGCGCCATTGCCTAAATCGACGGGGAGGGCAGTGAAATGTTTCCAAAGAAAAGGACAAAAAAAACTCCATTAAATAACAGACATCCTGGCGTGCACCATGCCGTGTGAAGAAACGAAACCGTGGACGCACCTGTCGTTGGCGTGAGAAACTCCCACAGGGAAAGATCAGTCCCGCGTGCGTGAGGAGATCAGCTGCCGGGGTAGTACTACTGGCAGTAGTAATATGATATCATCCCCCGTGGGATCTGGTATCATCGCCATGGCGCCACGTGGAGCTCGCTCTCTGCCCTGAGTCAACGCCGTCTGGCCCCTCGGACTGATCCGCCGCGTCAGTTCAAGTGGCAGCCACGAATTGCCGACTGCGACACAGAGCCGCCGTGTCAAGAGGAGGCTCGTCCCGCGCGTGTCGAGCACGCGTCAATTGCGCGGCGGGAGGTGGACGGCCGTGAAGCCACCCACCTGTTTTTTTGGTTTGTTTTTTTCGAGGATTTTTCGTTGGTTCGTCTGTCTCGAAACGCAAGGAATCTTCAACATCCCCCGTAAATTACCGACCTGATTTATTTCCGGCCCGCGTGATTGGCTGCTCGAATCGAATGAGACGCAAAGATTCTTCAACGTCAACGTGATGCGCTCGCCATGCCTCCAACACAGACCCCCCCACCCCATAGAATGCTCTCCCCTCCTCCTCCTCTCCCCTCCGCTCCCCTCCGCTCCGCCATCTCCGATCCCATTCCCGGATTTCCTCGGTCGCTCTCTCTTCCCCCTCCTCCGTCACCATGGCCTCGCTCACCTTCTACCCGCCGTCGGCCTTCGACGTCTACAACAAGATCCAGCTCACGTTCTCGTCGTCGATCGACGCGGCCGTGGAGGAGATCTACAAGGCCACCAAGGGGCTCGGCACGGACGAGAAGGCGCTCATCAAGGTGCTCGGCCACCGCTCGCCCAACGAGCGCGCGCTCATCGCCTACCGCTACAAGGAGGTGCACGGCGAGGAGCTCAAGACGCTGCTGCAGGGCGAGGCCGGCGGCGACTTCGGCTTCCTGCTGCAGCTCGTCGCGCGCCCGCTGCCCGAGGCCGAGGCCTACATCCTCCACAGCGCCACGGCCGGCGCCGGCACGACCGAGAACCTCATCTACCCGATCATCATGGGCCGCACGAACGAGGAGCTCCAGATCCTGCGCAAGACCTACTACGAGACCTTCGGCACGGACCTCGCGGTCGTGCTCGACGGCGAGCTCAGCGGCGACTTCAAGAAGGTCATCATGACGGCGCTGCAGGCGCCCGTGGTCGAGTACAAGTCGTCCTTCCACACCAAGGAGAAGGCCGAGGAAGACGCCGACAAGTTCTACAAGGCCGGCGAGGGCAAGTGGGGCACGGACGAGGAAGGCTTCCTCAAGGTGCTGCTCTCGAGCCCGCCGCAGCACGTCGTGCACCTCAACGAGGCCTACCACCGCAAGTACAACAGCACGCTGCTCCACGCCGCCAAGGGCGAGTTCTCGGGCTACGCCGAGGACGCGCTCGTCTACCACATCCGCTCGGTGCTCGAGCCCCGCGAACTGCTCGCCGAGCAGCTCGAGAGCGCCATGAAGGGCCTCGGCACGGACGAGAAGAGCCTCAGCGCCTCGCTCGTGCGCTACCACCCGTACCTCCACTCGATCGAGAGCACGTACGAGGCCAAGTACAAGACCTCGCTCAAGGACCGCATCAAGGGCGAGACCAGCGGCGACTTTGGCGACCTGCTCGTCAAGGTGCTCGAGGCGCCCATCACGGCGCCCGCCAGCGCCTAAGCTCCTCTCGTTGTTCTGTCCGTCTGTGGGGCGAGAGACGCTTCTCTCTCGCGCGTCTGCAATTAACACCCCCCCCCCCCTCCTCCCTCCCATTGTGAGAAAACAAAATGCGAAAAATTGACTTGCCTTCTCCTTTTCTTCCTCTACGGGATCGGCTCGTACGCGTCGGCGTGCGTGTTGCGGAAGAGCTTGTAGGCCACGCCGAGCAGCATGTGTCTCCCGGCCACGACCTTGCCGTCTTTGGTCTTGAAGAGCGACATCGTGAGCCCGCACGACTTGATGAAGACCTCGGGCAGCCACCGCGCGAGCACGACCATGTAGTAGTCCTTGATGCGCACGAGGTACGGCCCGACGTACGTGAAGCCCGCGGCGTGGACGATGCCGATGGGCGTGCCCAGGCTGTCGCGTTCGAAGTCGCCGAACTCGATGCGTGTGTCGGTGCCGACGCAAAACTTCTCGAACGACGTGAGCTTGTCGGCAGCGACGACCACGCGAGGGTACGACGCTCTCGTCGAGATCAAGAACCAGTGGATCGGTCCGTTCACGAGCAGCACGGGCACGACGAGGCTGAGACAGAGCCCGGCGTAGTAGATGCCGACGCCGTGGATGATGTTGCACTGGTTGGCGCCGGCGCAGACCTTGAGCTCGGTGACTTGGACTTGCTGGCGCCAGAGGAAGAAAGTCGTGTTGAGGTAGAGATGGCCCAGGTACATGGCGCAGCTCGTGAGCACCGTGAGCGTCTCGCGCACGCTCGAGTAGCGCTCGAAGAAGATGACCTGGTCCAGCAGCATGGAGCACACGACCATGAGCAGCACGCCCTCGGACGCGAACGAGAACGTGTCGGTCGCCTTCTGCGTCTGGTAGTACACGGCCGCGAGGTAGCTGCGCACGTTGAGCGCGTGGTAGACGCAGAGCTGGATCGAGACGATCTTGTACGTGCCGAGGCGTCTCGCGAGCAGCCCCATGGTGATGTGGTTGCGGAAGCGGAAGATGCGGCCTTCGCGAGCCACGACCTCGCGTCGCGTGCGGCAGTGGGCGATCGCCGTGTACACCACGAGGCAGATGAGCGCCATTTGGATCGCGCCCGCCGCGAAGCTGTTGCCGACGGCCTCGGTGTACGCCGCGACCTGCGGGATGCTCCACTCGCCCACCAGCTTGCCGCTGCGGATCGTGAACCGGAACGGGAATGTCGTCGCGAAGCGCGTCGTGGCCGAGTACCCGGCGTTGGTCATCACGATCGCGATCGCCGGCAGCATCACGAACGTCTTGTCGGCCGCCACGAAGTTGCCCATGGCCAGCGCCGGCCCGTAGAACTTGACGCGGTCGAGCTTGTCCGGTGGATCGAAGTCGCGCTTGGCGTAGTTGCGCACGTAGACGTCGTCGTCTTCGAGGTGGTCGCACTCGAGCGCGTTGCTCTGCGACGTGCGGTCGCATGGAGAGACCTTGGCCAGCGCCAACGCGCCCTGCTCGTGCTTGAGCAGGTAGAAGATGCGCTCGGTGTACGTGCCTTCTTTCAGGCCACGGACGATGATGCCGTCGTCGAGCAGATCGGGTGCCTGTGAAGTCCAGATGCGAGCGGAGAGCAGCGACATGGGAGTGTAGCTCAGCGAGAGGTACGTCGAGGCCTTCTCGGACGTCGTGGCCACTGGGTTGTTGTAGATCTGGATCGTGAACCAGTCCTTGGCGACGTCGGGACACACCGTTGAGACGATCGGGTGCGAGACCACGTACGTTGCGCAGGGCCAGGCGCCGAAGCCCTCGAAGGCACCAGCCATCTGACCGGCGATCGTGAAGCCGTGTGTGAGGATGTACTGGGGGTCGAGCCACGTCTTGTTGAAGGTCGCGACCGTGCTCAGCGGGTTGGCCTCGCTCGCGCGGCTGTAGTTGGCGACGAAGTTGACACCGACCGACGTATCGACGCTGATGGTTGTGCTCCGCAGCAATCTCTCAAGCAGCACGACTGGATCCTGCGCTAGGTGCGTGCGGCCGTACGAAGTCCACTCGTTGACGCCCGTGAGATCGCGAGGGATCCACTGCGTGCCTTTGTCCGAGAGGTACGCCATGGTGTAGCTCACGCCGATGGCCACGCTCAGGATGAAGATGAGCGGCAGCGAGAGTCCGTACTGGATCACGCGCTCGTTGTGCGTGTCTTGTCGCGACGTGAGAGCCCCGGCACAACGAGAGAATGTCGACGACGACGTCGAGCGTACATCGGTTGCTGGAGAAAGAGGCACGACGGCGGACAGTGACGTCGCCGGACCAGAACGGCGAGTAGGCGAGCTCCATAGCCGAGCGAGAGATCGGGAAGGCTTGGTATCGCCGGAATTGGCCTCAGGCGCGTCTGCATTCGCTTGGTCCGTGTCAACGAACGCTGTTCGTGTCGTCGCCGAGCGTCCATTAACAACTGGCGTCGACTGAGCCTTGGGCGATGACGTCGGAGTCTCCAAGGCGGCCATTGAGCCGAGCCTTCAATGGCTTGTCAAAGTCACCAGTAGGTGCGCATCACAATGTGCGTGTCGATATATTCGGCGTCTCCACCAGAGCAAGATGAAAAATCTATTCTGGGACTCGACATGAGGGCGTCGCACTTCGAACCGTCCCAGGTCACTGGATCGTGTGGTAGTTCGACTCGCAGTGCTTCTCGCGAAAGAGTTTGTACGCCGCGCCGAGTAGCATGTGTCTCCCAGCGACGACCTTGCCGTCTTTGACGCGGAAGACCGATATCGTGAGCCCACACGACTTGATGAAGACCTCCGGCGCGTACCTCGCGATCACGACCATGTAATAGTCCTTCACGCGCACGAGGTACGAGCCAACGTACGTGAAGCCTGCCGCGTGGACGATGCTGATGGGCGTGCCGAGACTGCCACGTTCGAAGTCGCCGAACTCGAGCCGTGCGTCCATGCCGACACAGAACTTCTCGAACGACGTAAGCTTGATCGAGGCGACCGGATCTCTCGGGTACGAGGCCCTCGTGGAGACGAGAAACCAGTGGATCGGTCCATTCACGAGGACCACCGGCACGAGCAAGCTCACGGCGAGTCCGACGTAGTAATACCGCAGTCCGTGGATGATGTAGCACGTGTTGGCACGCGCACAGCGAGCGAGCTCCGTGACTTGGACTTGTTCGCGCCAGAGGAAGTAGGTCCGGTTGAGGTGTAGCGCGAGAAAGTACATGCCGCAACTGGCGAGCACCGTGAGCGTTTCGCGCACGCTGGAGTAGCGCTCGAAGAAGATGACTTGGTCCAGCAGCATCGTGAAGACGACCATGAGCAGCACGCCCTCGGACGCGAACGCGAACGTGTCCATCACGGTCTCAGTGCTGTAGTAGACCGCGGCGAAGTACGTCTGCACGTTGAGCGCGTGGTAGATGCAGAGCTGGACCGAGACGATCTTGTAGGTGCCGAGGCGTCTCGCGACGATGCCCGTGGTGATGAAGTTGCGGAAGCGGAAGATCTTTCCCTCGCGAGCCACGACGTCGCCACTCGCTCGGCAGTGGGCCACGGCGTTGAGCACGATCATGCAGACGACGATCATCTGGATCGCGCCCGCCGCGAAGCTCTTGCCGACGGCCTGCGTGTACCTGGCGACCTGAGGGATGCTGTACTCGCACGTGAGCTTGCTGTTGCGGATCGTGAGGCGGAACGGGAACGTCGTCACGAACCGCACGGTCGCCGAGTACCCCGTGTCCGTCATCATCACGGCTGTCGCCGGGAACTGCACGAAGTTCTTGTCGGCCGCCACGTAGTTGCCGAGCGCGTAGGCCGGGCCGTAGACTTGGATCTTGTCGAGCTTGTGGAGTGGCTCAAAGTCTCGCTTGGCGTAGTTGCGCACGTAGATGCCCTCGTTCTCGAGGCGGTCGCACTCGAGCGCGTTGCTCTGCGTCGCGCGGTTGCACGCTTCGACCTTGGCGAGCGCGAGCTGTCCTTGCTCGAGCTTGAGCAGGAAGTGGACTCGCTCCGTGTACGTGCCTTGCTTGTATCCCTTGACGACGACGCCGTCGTCGACGAGCTCGGGCTTCATGGTTGTCCAAATGCGAGCGGTCATGATGGTCATGGGCGTGTACGTGAGCGAGAGGTAGGCCGAGGCCTTTTCCGAGCTCGTGGCCACGAGGTTGTTGTAGATCTGGATGCCGAACCAGTCCGTTTGAGGGTCCGGACAGACCGCCGCGACGATCGGGTGCGTGGCGATCGCGAGTGCACAGGGCCACGAGCCGTAGCCCTCGAAGGAGCCGGCCATCTGCCCGGCGATCGCGAAGCCGTGAGTGAGAATGAACTGCGCGTCGAGCCAGGTCTTGTTGAAGGTCGCGGCCGTGCTTTGGACGTCTCCTTCGTTGGCCGTGCCGTACTTGTTGAGGAAGTTGACGCTCACGGACGTGTCGACGCCGATGGCCGACGGCTGCAGCAGCTCGTCGAGCAGCTCCACGGGGTGCTGCGCCAGGTGCGTGCGCGTGAACGAGGCCCACTCGTCCGTTCCCGTGAGGTCGCGAGGCATCCAGTACTGGTCGGCCGAGCCCGTGAGGTAGGCGCGCGTGTACGTGACGCCGATGGCGACCGAGAGCGAGAGGATGATGGGCAGCGAGAGCCCGAACTTGACGACGCGCTGGTCGGCGAGCACGAGGCGAGCGACGCGCGAGAACGTCGAGGCGACCGAGCCCGAGCGAGCGTCGGGCTTGGCGTCCATGGGCATGACGGAGCCACGGGAGGAGGGATGACGTGGAGACGAGATCCTCTGGACGGGGTCGTCTGGATCCAGAGACGCTCCGGACGCGCCGCGCGGGACGAAGAGCGGACGAGGATCCATACGCGGGTTGGTAATTTATCTCCGGACGGGGCGGCGTGGGTGTTTGCCGGACTGACGAGTGCGAGACACAGACACAGAGGGCCCCCGGAGTGTATTTCTGGACGGGACAGGATATTAGCGAGATAAACGACGGACACGTCTGGATCTGGAAGGTTGTACCCATTCCGGAGAAAGGTGGGTACAAAAAGTGCCACGATGCGGAGATTCGACCAAACACAAAGAAACCGCCGAGATGGCGTTGCGTTTCTCCCGTTCAGCAGGAAGAGACTTCAGTTTGGACCGCTATCGCTTTAGACGGGTCCTCCATTGCTCCAACTCGCACGCGGCAAGTTTTTGATTTGTTAGGCAGGATCAGATGGAATGTGTGGTCGCAAGGTGACCACGCTGCGCTGTGAAGTGCCGGACGCCGGCCATTCGTAGATTCGTCCTCAAAGGATTGGTCCGGATTGGTCTGCGCAATCCTTCTGGAATCCAGAGGTCCCTCAGAGACAGACCGCCAGCTGACCGCCGACTGGCCGCAGAGCCGGGCGGCCGATGCTGGACGAGTTCTCCGTGTTTTGTTGGTTGGTTCTGTTGGCGTCTTCTCTTTTCCTTCTCTCTGGTTCTGTATCGTTGGTGTCTTGTAGGCCCGGATTCCCGACCACCCATCTGTCCCTGCCGCGCCTCTTTGGCAACCCGCTAGTCAGACCGGACTGACGCTTTTGCCATCAACGCGTTCGCAGGATCGTACGCAATCAATCCACCATCATTCTCGCGGATGACCACACCTTGGAAGATGTAATCGCGTTGAAGTGTGTGGTGCACACTGTGATTCGTGGCCGCGCATGTCCCACTTTTCCAACGGCTTTGACTCACCTGCGCTTTGCCGATCAGCGGCGAAATGAAGTGCCGGGGGCCTGAGCACGAATGCCAACGCCAACGGAACGAACTGCGTCGGCCTCGATGATTGTGTCGAGGTGTCTCTGCGTGGGGACGTGTTTGCTCGTTTGCGACACCGGTCAATCGAGAGTCATCCAGGCGTGTTCCGGATGCTGATTGATTTCGCCGAGTTCGACGTCGCACGCAGTGTAGTGGCCGCCCCATCCACTACATACTACGCCCGGAGTTGACCACGGCCGAGGAGATTATCATCAGAACCGCCATCATCAACTTTCGCATCATCATTATGATCGGCTCTCTTCCGGAATTGAAGAGCCGCGTGCTCAGAAAAAATAGCCAAATTCCGACGAGGCAAACCCAACGGTACCGGTACCAGTGATCAGGAGCTTCGTCGTGCGTCGGCAGGTGGTTTCGCGTCTGTGTGTGGGTTCAGCCGCGCGGGTGCGCCTTCCGGCCAGAACACGTTTATAAATCTGCGTTGGCAAGAGTTTTTTGTTTTCTTCTTTTATTGGGTCCCGCCGCCAACACGCGCCGACCTAACTTTAGCGTGGCTCCCGTTGGATTATCCGGCGAGCGGCGCTGCCGATGTCGGACCCGTCACTCTCGACCACAAGAGTCGGGGGAGGAATGCTTGGTCGCTCAGACGGGGATTACGAGATCGTAATCGGCGTTTTGCTTCCGATGTTCACGCTCTCGCTCCAGCGAATGGACTGAGCGACTTCAAGATAATCGTAAACCCTTCCCCTTCCGTCGTTTTCCACCAATCGCGATCGAGAGAAGTGCACAAACGCGACACACCATAATCAGCGCGCGCACAAACAAACAGTCTCCCTAGCCCGTTCGTCCGGCGCCTGCCCGCGCTTCTGCCCGAGAGCATTTTCTCATTCGGCCCTTTGTGTGAAGCGTAACCCGTCGGCAACTGCGGAACCGATTGCCGGGGACGCTCTCGGTCCGTCGTCAGATTCCATCCTGCTCGCCGACCACCACCACCATGGGCGGTCAGTCCCTCTTCGCCTCGCCGCTCGACCACTGGAAAGAGCGCCGCCTCTCGGGCCTCAGCAACACCACGTGCGGCACCTTCATGAGCCAGAACAGCCCCAACTCGGACACGCATGACGTCGAGTCGGTCTACACCACGCGCAGCTCGGTCTCGTCGCACCGCGGTCGTCGCACGCGCTCGCGCTCCCATGTCTCGTCGGCCCACCGCATCTCGCTCCCGACCTTCCCGGAGGGCGACGAACGCTTCTCCATGATCCCGGTGACCGACGCGCCGCTCTCGGCGCCCGTCGAGACCTCGCCGGCCGCCAAGATGTTCACGACCAGCACGGTCCGGGTCTGGAAGCAGACCCCGCACGCCACCTGGATGAACGTGTTTGTGCCTCGCCACATCCGCCTCCAGGCCGGCTCCCATCCGTTCCTGGAGTACTCTCGCCAGGAGAACGGCCCCATCCGCCAGCGGGTCTACCTCTCGACCTCGACCCGGCTCGACCGTCTACCCAAGAACAAGCTCGAGATTGACTTCCAGACTCCTACAGCCAGTTTCACAGACAACGCCACGACGCTCGACGCGTCCAAGTTCACACCTTCCAAGGACCTCAAGGAGTCCAGGAAGAGGGGAGAAGAGAACAAGTGCTCGGGTTCGAGCTCGAGCTCGGTCAAGTGGGTGCTCCGCTTCGAGACCAAGCAGGAACGTGATGCCTGGGCCAAGAAGATCCAGGACACCATCGACCTGCTGGCCTGGATCGACAAGTTTACCATCGGCCAGATCCTCATGGAGTCGGGCAACTCGACGCTCGCCGAGTGCTTCAGCTGGCTCGACCAGGGCGTGCCGTCGTACATTGTCAAGGCCATGCCCACGGACTCGGCCCGACAGGTCTCCACGGCCCGCCAGGAGATTCGCGTCCACCACATGCTCACCAACTTCTCGAGCCACCCGAACGTGCTCGCGCTCCACGACTCGTACCGTCAGCAGGAGCGAGCCTACCTCGTGCTTGAGTACTGTGCCGGTGGCGACCTCTTTGACTACATCCGCAAGGATGGAGGTCTGGACGAGGTCGCGGCCAAGGTCCTCTTCCGCCGCATCATCGAGGCTATCTCGTACATCCACGAGCACAACGTCGTCCACTTGGACATCAAGCCCGAGAACCTGCTCTTCAAGACCTCGCCTGCCGACCTTGAGTCAATCAAGCTCGCCGACTTCGGCAGCGCGCAGCTCGTGTCGGACCCAAGCGGCGTGGTCAAGTCGACCGTGAGCTGCACGATCGGCTATGCTGCTCCCGAAGTGCTTGAGAACGGCGATGTCTCGTTCGCCGCCGACATTTTCAGTGCCGGTGCTGTGCTGTACACGATCCTCAGTGGGTTCGCTCCGTTCCAGTCGCCCTCGGACGAAGAGGCCTTGGAGAAGACGCTCACGGGTGACTTCTCCTTCGACTATGCGGAGTGGGACCACGTGAGCTCGCTCGCCAAGGACCTCATCTGCGGCATGCTGGAGATCGACCCACGGGAGCGGCTCAGTATGGACGAAGTGCTGGCCCATCCGTGGCTCAAGTAAGATAGACAAAAGGGAGAAATAGTTGCTAGGCTACCGAAATCATAATTGACTTATTTATTCGCCGACATAATGTGCACCTGCAAACCAGATTTCCAACCATTTGGCGCCAACAAGATGGGATCTCTTGCCAACTTCGCCAACGTTGGAGTTCCACGGTGGATGATCCACGTGGGACTCTCGAAAGTGTGCTTTCGCGTTGCGGCCGGGGGGGCTGATTCGGAATCAGGTCGGCTCCTCTTGAAGTTGGTGCTCCTCTCCCCCCCGTCCCATCTCCTCCGTCACTGGCGCCACCTTGAAGAGTCAAGCTCCAACGTAGGTACAGAACGGTCCTCGAAGGCCACGGAACCGTTCCGCGGGAACCGTTCTGTCCAGACCACTTCACGCTCCTCCTATGGGTACATACTGGTCCTCCATGGGCTCGCGGAAGAGCTGGTAGGCGGCGACGAGCGCCATGTGCTGCCCCGAGACCACGCGGCCGTCGCGCAGCCGGAAGACCGTGAGCGTGAGCCCGCAGGACTCGACCGCGACGAGCGGCAGCAGGCGCACGAGCACGACCATGTAGTAGTCTTTGACCCGCACGAGGTGCGCGCCCGAGAACGTGAAGCCGGCGGCGTGCACGATGCTCAGCGGCGTCGCGCCGTCCGCGCGGTCGAAGGCGCCGAACTCGCGGCGCGCGTCGAGCCCGAGACAGAAGTTCTCAAAGGACGTGAGCTGCTCGCGCGCCACGGGCTCGAGCGGGACGCGCGTGCGCGTCGGCACCACGAGCCAGTGCACCGGCCCGTTGATCACGCCCACGGGCAGCAGCAGCACGACGAGCAGCCCGACGTAGTAGAACTCGTGGCCCTTGACGACGATGCACTGGTTGGCGCCGGCGCAGAGCGCGAGCTCGGTCACTTGGACCTGGTGGATCGAGATGAAGAGGCTCGACTGTAAGAAGAGGAAGCCGAGGTAGAGCGAGCCGCTGGCCACGACCGCGAGCGTCTCGCGCATGCTCGAGTACTTTTCGAAGAAGAGCAGCTGGTCCAGCAGCATGGCGCTCACGACCACGAGCAGCAGCCCCTCGGCGCCGAACGCGATCGTGTCGGTCACCTTCTCGGTCTTGTAGTACACGGCCGTGAAGTACTTGCCGACGTTGAGCGAGTGGTAGATGCAGAGCTGCACGAAGACGAGCTTGTACGTGCCGAGGCGCCGCGCGATGAGCCCCATGGTGATGTGGTTCGGAAAGCCGAAGATCAGACCCTCGCGAGCCGTGACCTCGGGCGTCGAGTGGCAGTGCGCGATCGCATTGTACACGATCACGCAGACCACGACGAGCTGCACGGCCGCCAACGCGAAGCCGTTGCCGACGGCGGCCGTGCAGCTCGCGACCTGGTAGACGTTGGACTCGGTCTTGAGCTTGCCGTTGGCGATGGTGAGCCGCACGGGGATGTTGGTCGAGAACCGCGTCATGGCCGAGTATCCCGTGCTCGTCATCATGATGGCGCTCGCAGGGAGCTGCACGAACGTCTTGCCGGCCGCCTCGAAGTTGCCCATGGCGTAGGCCGGCCCGTAGACCTTGAGTTTATCCAGTTTGTGGGGCGGGATGAAGTCTCTCTCGGCCGTGTTGCGCACGTAGACGTTGTCGTCCTCGAGTCGGTCGCACTCGAGTGCGTTGCTCTGCGTGGTTCGATCGCACGCCATGATGGGGGTGAGCGTGAGTTGCTCGCGTCGAGTCCTGAGCAGCCAGAGCACACGCTCCGTGTACGTGCCTTCCTTGTACCCTCGCAACACGATGCCCGTTGATGTGACCTCGGGCGGCGTCACGGCCCAGATACGCGCGCTCATGAGCGACATGGGCGTGTAGTCGAGCGAGAGGTACGTCGAGGCCTTCTCGGAGGTCGTAGCTACGAGATTATTGTAGATTTCAACCATGAACCAGCCTGAAACTGGGTCGTCGCCACATACTTGCTGCAGCAAGTCTGGGTAGAGCGGCAGGGCCAAATGGCACGACCAAATCCCATAGCCTTCGAAGGACCCGGCCATGATGCCGGCGATCGTGAAGCCGTGGCGGAGGATGAAGTCGGCATTAAGCCACGTGGCGTTGAATGTCGCAGCCGTCGACTCAACGTTTGCTTCGACGGCGCGACTGTACTTCTTCAGGAAGGGGACGCTCACGGATGTGTCGTCTCCGATCGAAGTGTTCCGGAAGAGCTCCTCAAGGAACACGAGTGGGTCCTGCGCCAAGTGCGTTCGTGTCGTCGACGTCCACTCCAAATCTCCCGATAGATCCTGCGGCTTCCAAACCTTGGTGTTGGGCTTGAGCATCGCGAGCGAGTAGCTCACGCCGATGGCCACGCTCAGTACGAAGATCACAGGCAGCGAAAGTCCATGCCTCACGACGCGGTAGGGCGATGGGCGCATCCGGAACGAAGGGAACCGACTCCCGCTGCCATGGACCGTCTCGCTGCCCGAGATCAGAGCTGCGAGGCTTCTCGACCGCGTGGGGCCGTCGTCCCGGTCGCTCGTGGTCATGGGCATCACGCGCGTGAGGTTCGCGGTGCTTCGTCGCGGCATCGACGCAATGCTCGCGGCCATGTCCTGGAGCATGGGCAGTCGCCGCACCGACACGCGTGAGTTGACGATGAGATCATCCTGCGAGAACGTGAGCTTGCGTCGCGGCTCGAGCGTCCGGGAGCTTTTCATCGTGACCAGTTGTCCAGTTGTCCTCGGTGAGGAGGCGGAAGGCCATCGCCGGCGCTGCGGATCGCTAAAAGTAGCACGCGCATTCCCCGTTTTAGCGCCGCATCGTGTGAGCTGGGGGAGAATGTATCACAAACCGACGCAGCTTCCCATCGTCTCAAAGCGCATCGCGCGTTCGCCATGATCTATCCATGGACGCCATTGTCATGGGCCACGGGGAACCGATTCCTGATACACCGCGCGCGCGCATCCCCATCCACCGTGGAGACATGAGACAGCCGGAAACGCATGGCGGCGCGCGCGCTGTTCGAGGATTCGTGGCGCCGTCGATCTGTGTTGCGGGAGGCAGATCTCCTGAAGCGTTCCATTTTCGCCCGCCAGATGGGTACATTTCCAGGGAAATGGCTACCGGGTAGTCAAATCCTCCCTCCAGGAAAAAGATCCCCTCTCCAATGCGCAAACTGAATCTTCAGTTTCGCTCACCAAATGGACCCCCACAGCCCTACCCCTTCTTTACACGCCTTGTCACACACCCGCGGCTTTTGGCTCGACCCTGACAACACAGAGCGCTCGAGACACAGACTCGATACAAGGGGTAGGGGATCCGGTATACAAATAACAAGTCACTGACGTCACCGACTGAGTGGGCTCGTCACGTCCGCCCTTCACAGAACGGATCCATCGGTCCCGCGTCTCTCCGGGCAGCAGAATGATCTCCTGGTCGTTGGGAGATCATTCTGCGATTAGATCCGTTGGCGTCTAGTCTTGCTTCCCATCCATCTCTCCCCATCCCATCCCAAATGGCCCCCCGCACGACCATGAGCCTCGCGTCCGTTTCCGGCACGGCCTTCGGCTCGCCCTACCGCCCGCGCGCCATCACGCGCGTCGACCTGCAGCACGCGCAGCGCATCGTCATCAAGATGGGCACGTCGGTCGTCTCGACCAACGGCGAGCCGGCGCTCGGGCGCATCGCGTCCATGGTCGAGCAGATCTGCACGCTCAAGCGCCAGGGCAAGGAGGTGCTGCTGGTCACGAGCGGCGCCGTCGGCATCGGCCGCAAGCGCCTCAACAAGCAGATCCTGCTCTCGGCCTCGCTGCGCACGCACGTGCAGGGCAACCAGCAGATGCTCGCGCTCGAGAAGAAGAAGGGCGCCATGGCCGCGGCCGGCCAGATCGGACTCATGTCGCTCTACGAGACGCTCTTCTCGCTCTACGACGTGGCCTGCTCGCAAGTGCTCGTCACGGCCAGCGACTTCAAGACCGCCAAGAACCGCGCCAACACGCGCGACACGATGCTCAACCTGCTCGAGCTCGACGTGATCCCGATCGTCAACGAGAACGACGCGGTCTCGGCCGCGCCCGACGGCACGGTCTTCAGCGACAACGACTCGCTCGCGGCGCTCGTGGGCTCGGAGATCGAGGCCGACCTGCTGCTGCTGCTCACGGACGTCGAAGGGCTCTACAACAAGCCGCCGGACCAGCCGGGCGCCAAGGTCATCCCGGTCTTCAAGTTTGACCAGTCGGCCTTTGAGATCGGCGAAAAGTCGAGCGTCGGCCGCGGCGGCATGGGCGCCAAGATCGAAAGCGCGCAGAACGCCATCGCGCGCGGCGTCAAGGCCGTCGTGATCGCCAGCGGCTTCAAGTACGGCATCGTCAGCGAGATCATCAACGGCGCCAACCACGGCACGCTCTTCGTGCTCAACCCGGACAACTCGGACGCCAGCGACACGCAGTCGGCCGAAGGCATGGCGCGAGCGGCGCGTAACGCCAGCCGCGCGCTGCAGAAGCTCTCGTCGGCGCAGCGCGCGTCGATCCTCAAGCGAATCGCCAAGGAGCTCGTGCAGCAGAGCGATGCCATCCTCAAGGCCAACCAGCAGGACCTCACGGCCGCCGAGGCCATGGCTGTCGACGAAGGGCTCGTCGCACGCCTCAAGCTCTCCAAGGCCAAGCTGCAGACGCTCGCGGACGGCATCAACAGCATCGCCGACGCCGAAGAGCCCATCGGACGCATGGTCAAGCGTACGGAACTCGCGTCTGGTCTCGTGCTCCACCAAGAGACGGCGCCGATCGGCGTGCTGCTCGTGATCTTTGAGAGCCGCCCCGACTCGCTCCCGCAGATCGCCGCGCTTGCGCTTCGCAGTGGCAACGGGCTGCTGCTCAAGGGCGGCAAGGAAGCTCTCCACAGCAATGCCATTCTCCACAAGCTCATCGTCGAGGCCGTCGAGGCCGAGACCAAGGGCGCTGTCAACCGCCACGTGATTGGGCTCGTCACGTCGCGCGAAGAGATCTCGGACCTGCTGCGCTTGGACGACGTCATCGACCTGTGCATCCCGCGCGGCTCGGGCTCGATGGTGGCCCACATCAAGAAGAACACGCGTATCCCCGTGCTCGGTCACGCCGAGGGCGTCTGCCACATGTACATCCACAGCGAAGCCGACCTGAAGAAAGCTCAGGCGCTCGCAATCGACGCCAAGACCGATTACCCGGCGGCCTGTAACGCACTTGAGACTCTTCTCGTCGACAAGGCGCTGGTCAAGAGCGGCCAGGCCAAGACGCTGCTTCACGCGCTTGAGAAGGCCGGCGTCACGCTCCATGTCGGCCCGAACGCGTCGACGCTGGGTGTGGCCACGGGCAAGTCGGTCAAGACCACCAACCTCTCGGCTGAGTACGGCACCAAGGACCTGACAGTGGAGGTCGTAGATGGCGTCGACGCCGCGGTTGACCACATCAACGCGCACAGCAGCGGCCACACCGAGGCTATCGTAACCGAGAACGCCGCTGCCGCGCAGACGTTCCAGCACAACGTGGACAGCGCCTGCGTCTTCCACAACGCCAGCACACGCTTCGCCGACGGCTACCGCTTCGGGCTCGGCGCTGAGGTCGGCATCAGCACGGGCCGCATCCACGCGCGCGGCCCTGTGGGCGTCGAAGGTCTGCTCACGACCAAGTGGAAGCTCACGTCCGAGAGCGGCCACACGGTCGCGCAGTTCGCAGCTGGCAAGGCCGGTGCCCTGCAGTACACGCACAAAAAGCTGGAGCTGATCGCGAACGAGGCCGCCGTCGCGCGCCCTCACAGCAGCCGTCTCTAGAGTCGTCGATGTCTACTCGTTTCCAGTACTAACATGAATCCGCCGCCGTAACGATAGGCTGAATAAAGTTGATTGATTGGTGCTTCCCTCATAATCTCGCCCTCGTCTTCTGCTGGACCAGTGATCCTTTCGGAATGGTTCGGAGTGGAGACCACGAACGCGTTGAAATTGATCTTCAGGAGGAACACTTCCACCGAGTACAGCATACTGAAAGCGCTTGTTAACTCGTGCTGGCGAAGTCCACTTGGGACTTGCACCTACGTATCGAGCGAAATTCCCCAACTCTGTCGCCGCTGCCTCCCCCATCAATGAGAGTTGCTGCGTGCGAGCGCCACGATTTCCTTTTTCGTTAGAGATCATTTATGATATTGTGCTTTAGATGGTTTCATTCGTCTGATCAGGGTGCGTTGGTAGTCATCTGCTTATTACAGCCGCTTCTTGCTTGTCGCTGCCTGCTTCTTCAACGCGTTTAGCTCGCGGATGGTCTGCAACAGGGCGGCGTCACGAGCTTCAACCTCAGCTTCCAAGCGCTTACACTGAGCAACGAGCTCTTCTGTCTCTTGAATGCGTGCTGTCGTCTGGACCAAGTGAGCATCCCGCTCTGCGAGCTCTTGCTCGTAGTATTCTCGGGATTCCTTGGCGTCTCGTTCGGCTTCCTCGCGTTCTTGCTTGGCCTTCTTGGCTGCCTCGGCAGCCTTCGCGAGCGGACTCTTTGTATTCATCAACAGGATCCGCTTTCGGGCTTGCCTCACTTGATTCTTGAGTACTTGCGGGTCAAGATGGCTCAGCGTGGACCTGAGACTCTTGAAAAAAGTTGCATCGGTGCCTCCACGTCTGTCGTACGCGGCCACCTTGCCAAGCAGCCATCGGTATTGCTCGTGGGAGAGGATGTTTCTGTGCTGTCCACCAGGGGCAGACTTCTTCGCAGAGGACGTGCGATCTGCAAACGTCGACTATCTGTACTTGGTCCTCGGTCGTGGGTTTGCTTCGGTCGTCGTGTGTCCAAATTGCGAAGCCCCTGCGGTCGCTCCCACTTCCATTTGCGACAGAAGTGTCAATGCCTCCGCCGCACTCGCGTCAGGCGTCGTCATGAGACCTAAGGACGCCAATTCAAGACCATTCGAATTGTGTTGTCGAGGGGTTTTATCGAACGTTTTGTATGGATGATCCCATACAAATTGCAAGGTTAAAGCCCCGCCTCTTGGAACAGCAGCACAACGAATACCAATGACTATTTTCACACACCATTTGTGAGAGGTACTGGTTCTTCTACTGTATTAAGACTCATCGAGTAAAATTGGCCAATGATCGCGTTATATTCGTGGTGTCTGAAAGTCCTTTATTTACTTTAAATGAGTACATTATCTTGAGCGTTTTGTGATTTTTCATAAACCTGTTTATACCGACAATTGCTCATTTCGGCTATTCGGGATGACCTCCATCTCCTCATACGCACGTACATGTGGTCCACACCACTAGTGACGCTCCTCCAAGCATCCAGGGCTCTACGCCCCACCTCCCGCGCGATGCTGCAGCCGGCGCACTGGCAGCGCCTCGTGGCGCGCACTTGCGGCTGGACGCGCTCGCTCTACGCGCCGCTGCGCGTGGCGCTCAACGCGCAAGAGAAGCGCCAATTCCAGCGAGCCGACGGCGCGCCGCTGCTCATCGGCTGGGTGCCCAAGGACCAGCGAGAGGTATCGTGAGGCGAACCACCGTGGGCGCGAGATGACCCACGGAGACCTTGACGCAGTGCTCGCTCGTAGGGTCTCGCTCGCTTCCCCGAGCTCTTCCGCGTGGACGATGACAGCGTGCTGATCCACCACGAGTTCTCCTCGGTCGAAGAGCGCACGGCGGGTGAGTGGTCTGGTCGCAGTGAGTCCACGGGGGTTGAATACTGATCGATGACTTGGTTCATTAGCCTTCTTGTCGATGACCGAGACGCTGCGCGACGAGGGCGAGTTCCCGCTCTGGCAGGACGAGCAGTACGCGGCCAAGCGCGTCTTCAGCGAGCCGCCGCTCTTCCTCTTCCACCGCGGCGTCGGCGCCAAGTTCGGACTGAGCGAGTTCGCGACACACCTGAATGGGTTCACGCGCGACGCGCTCACGGGTGGCGTTGACAAGATGTGGATCGCCAAGCGCAGCGCGCACAAGAACAACTGGCCGGGCAAGCTCGACACGATCGTCGGCGGCGGGCAGCCGGCGCACGGCACGGCGCTGGCGAATATGGTCAAGGAGTCGTTCGAAGAGGCCGGGCTCGATCCGCAGTGGACCCAGTCGCGGCTCGTCGCCACGGGCAGCATCTCGTACCTGCTGGACACGACGCGCGGCCTCGACAACAACACCATGTTCGTGTACGACCTCGAGATGCCGGCGACGCTGACGCCCGTGAACCAGGACCACGAGGTCGAGTCGTTCGAGCTCTGGCGCGTGGGCGACGTGCTCGCGGCGCTGCGCGACGAGCCGGCGCGCTTCAAGCCCGACATCTGCCTCGTGCTGCTGGACTTTCTCGTGCGCCACGGCGTGCTCACGGCCGACAACTGCGAGCGCATCGAGCTGCTGCAGCGCGCATTGCATGCCGCGCCGCTGCCGTATGACGAGTGAATAAACCGTCACAGAATGTAGCCATGTCGTGCAAAACCCACTGTTTGAAAAACCACTTGTCGGATCGCCATGATTGGTTGGTGGGCTGTTCCGTGGTGTGGACCACACCGTCCACTGCCGCCGGGAACCAAAAAACATCGCCAAGACACACACCATCGATGGCCACCATGGCGACGTCCGAGGGCACGCGGCTCTACGTGCAGAACCTGCCGGCGTACGTGGACACCAAGCGCCTGCGCGAGCACTTCTCGTCGCAGGGCGAGGTCACGGACGCCGTGGTCGTGCGCACCAAGGACGGCGCCAAGTCGCGGCGCTTCGGCTTCGTGGGCTTCAAGACGGCGGCGCAGGCCGACGGCGCGCGCGCGTTCTTCGACGGCTCGTTCGTCGACACGTGTCGCATCCGCGTGAGCTTCGCCGTGGCCAAGGCGGGCGACGCGGCGCCGAGGCCCTGGAGCAAGCACACGCCCGGCAGCTCGCGGTTCCAGGAGACGACGCCCAAGACCGACTCGGAGGAGCACACGCCCGAGAAGCATGCTCCCGAGAAGAGCAAAAAGGCGAAAAAGAAGGAGAACGAGAACGAGAACGATCCGGCGTTCCAGGAGTTCATGGAGACCATGCAGGCGCGCTCCAAGTCCAAGTTCTGGGCCAACGACGACGTCCAGGACCCCAAGGCCGCGAGTGAAAGAGCGAATCTGTTCCACGACGACTCGGATGACTCGGACGACGAAGTCCACGAGCCGGCGGCGAGCGACGACGACGAGCAGCTCGTCAAAGGCGAGAGCAAGCCGCTCTCGGATCTCGACTTTCTCCGCTCCAAAGTGAGCAAGAAGCTCGACCGCGACGACAGCGACGAGGACATGGCGAGCGGCTCCGAAGACGACGACGACGACATGGAGGAGAACGACGACGACGACGTGGAGAAGAACAAAAAACCAGCCGAGAACAAAAAACCAGCGGAGAACGCTCCGCCCGGGGAGGAGAACGCGTCGGCGGAGCAGGAGACGCCGACGGCGCGGCTCTTTGTGCGCAACCTGCCGTTCACGGCCGTGGAGGAAGACCTCACGGAGCTCTTCTCGCCCTTCGGCGCCGTGCAGGAGGTGCACATGCCGCTGGACGAGGCCAAGCGGCGCAAGGGCTTCGGCTTCGTGCTCTTGGCCAACACGGTGGACGCGCAGCGCGCACGCGAGGCGCTCGACGGCTCGGCGTTCCAGGGCCGCCGGCTCCACGTGCTCTTCGCGCGCGAACGGCCCGAGAAGAGCGACCCGCTCGAGGACCCGACGCTCACGTACAAGCAGCGCAAAGAGCTCGAGCGCCAGCTGCAGGCGAGCAAGGCCACGGGCTGGAACGCGTCGTTCATCCGCGGCGACGCGACCGTCGGCACGCTCGCCGAGCGCATGGGCGTGCAGCGCGGCGACATCCTGGACAAGGACGCGCGCAGCATGGCCGTGCGCCTCGCGATCGGCGAGACCATGCTCGTCAAGGAGAACAAGGAGTTTTTCGCCAAGGAAGGCGTGGACCTCGACGCCATCGAAGGCGCGCTCGTCAAGCCTACAGCCACCAAGCTCAAGATCGAGCGCAGCACGACCGTGCTGCTCGTCAAGAACCTGCCGCACACGACCGAGGAAGACGAGCTCGCGCAGCTCTTCCGCAAGCACGGCGACCTCGGCCGGTTCCTGCTCGCGCCCTCCAAGACGCTCGCGCTCGTCGAGTTCTTCGAGCCGTCCGAGGCGCGCCGGGCCTTCCGCGCGCTCGCCTACAAAAAGTACCAGCACGTGCCGCTCTACCTCGAGTGGGCGCCCGTCAAGGTCTTCAACTCGGCGCTCGGCGACAAGCACAAGGCCGCCGGCACCACGGCTGGTGTCAAGACCACGGCGGCAGCTCTTGGTGTGCCCGAAGTAGAAGACGTGGACGCCGGCGACGACGACGAAGGCGCCGCTGCGGCTGAGGCCAATAACACGATCTGCGTCAAGAACCTGAGCTTCAACACCAAGGAGCCAGCGCTCGAGACGCTTTTCCGCGGCGTTGGCAAGGTTCGTAAGGTCACCGTGGCGCGGCGCAAGGACCCTAAGCGCGGCATGCTGTCCATGGGCTTTGGCTTTGTCGAGTTTGCGGACGCCAAGGACGCCGAGAAGGCCATCGCGACGCTGCAGGGCAAGGTGCTAGACGGCCACGCGCTCAACCTCAAGCTCTCGCAGAAGAAGGTCGGCGGTGGCGAGGGCAACAAGCGCAAGGCGCCCGGTGAGAGCATCGCCTCGGGCCGCAAGACCAAGATCATGGTGCGCAACGTGGCGTTCGAGGCCACGAGCAACGAGATCCGCGAGCTCTTCGGGTCGTTCGGACAGCTCAAGCGCGTGCGCATGCCCAAGAAATTCGACGGCAAGCACCGCGGCTTCGCGTTCGTCGAGTTCCTGACCGAGCAGGAGGCCATCACGGCCTTCCGTACACTGTCGAGCTCGCACTTGTACGGCCGCCACCTCGTGCTCGAGTGGGCCACGGACGCCGACGACATGGACACACTGCGAGCCAAGGCCTCGCGCGACCTCAACGCCATTTCAGGTATGACGATCGTTCAGAACGAGTGAGACCTGTGAGCTGGTGAGCTAACACATTGTGGTGGTTTTTGTAGAGAGCGAGCGGAGAAAACGCGCGAGAATGACCAAGGAAGAGCTCGCGGCCGAGCAGGATGGCGACGACGGCGATTATTAGAGAAATACCAGCTGATCATTTATGAACATTGGCGTGTGTCTGGATGCGCATCGTACCTGTGCACCCCGTCCAGACAAAGTGCAGACCGAGCTTCGCTTGCACCAACTGTTATTCTGGTCATGGAAGCCGTCTCCCTGACAATGGTGAGCTACTCCTTCATGAAGCACACCCTCAAGGATGACACTGTCCGCCATCCAACAAGCGAAGCCCACGGAGCAGTCTCGAGTCTTCTGGAATGTTCTTTTGCTGCTTATCCATTTAATGTACACCTTAACCACCGGCGCTCGCCTTGTTTCTTCATCGTCCTGATCGTCGTCGTCGTTGCTTAGTGGAGGATAAAGTTGAGCGAGTGGCTCTTGGGCGCCGAGTACGAGCCGTCCGAGCTGTCGCCTTCGTCGTCGTGGTGGCCGCCCACGGGTCGCCCGTGCTGGTCGTCCAGACTCGCGTCGTACTCGACGCCTCGCCGGCCCGGGGGCATGCGCACGGGCATGACGGCGCCGCCTCCTCCGTAGTGCGGGTGGTGCATCATCGGCGCGCCGCGGTTTCCCTGCATCATGCGCGGGTCCATCTCTCGCGGGGGCATGCCGCCCAGCGACGGCGGGATGCCGCGCATGCCTCGCCCGTCGTCGCGCACCATGCCGTGCGAGCGGCCCATGGGGTCGCGCATCTCGTACTCGTCGTAGGCTCCTTGCGGCGGCGGCGCCTGGCGCATGCTGTTGGCGACGGGCACGCCGCGCATCGGCAGACTCTCGACGTCGGCGCCGACGCCAGGGCCTGCTCCTCTTTCTCCGCCGAGCGCGTGGCTGCCGCCGTTGCCGTAGCCGTTGGCGCGTCGCTGGTGCTGCTGGTTCTGCAGATACTCGTCCTTCATGGCGCGCAGGTCGGCGAGCGGCAGCCCCATGAACACGCCGAAGCCGTAGTACACCTTCTCCTCCTCGCTGTCGTCGCGCTCGGCGTAGCCGCCCATGCGCGGCGCCTCGCGCACGGCCAGTCGGTCGTCCATACTGAGGGGGGGGGGGGGGGGGGGGGGGGACTAGAGAATGGGAGAGGGACACTGACGCTTACAGAGGCCAAAGAGGTGTTTCGATCCGTTACAAACTCGTTATCAGTTAAGAACATGAAGCTCACTTGCGCCGGCGGAAGCGCTTGAAGCTCTTCTTGCTGGTGGCCTCGAGGTCGTCGCCGGCGCGGCGCGGCTTGTACTCGCCGTCGGGCGCGAGGCGCGCGCCGAGCTCCTGGTGGAGCGCGCGGAACTTGCGCGCCGAGCCCACGGGCCGCAGCGGCGCCGCCAGCAGCCGCGCGAGCTCGCGCCGCATGCTCTCGACGCTCTCGCCGTTCTTGCGCTTGGTGCGATCGCTCTGGCGCTGCTTGGACGCGAGCTCCTGCCGCAAATTCTCGTCAAAGTCCAGGTCCGCGTCCTTGGCCATCTGGCTGAACCACGTCTCCTCCGACTTGACCTTGCCCACGGCGTTCTCGTGCTCGTTCACGGCCGTCGCGAGCCGCAGCCGCTCGTCGAGCACGGGCAAGAACCGGTGGTCGAACGGGAAGTCGGCCAGCCCCGTCGGACGCTGCAGCATCTTGCAGATCTGCGCGTGGTACTTGGCGTCGGCCGGCGCGACCAGCGAGATACTGAGACCTTCCTTGTTGGCGCGAGCGGTTCGGCCACTGCGGTGGAGAAAGACCTCGGTGGAGCGCGCAATGTGGTAGTGGACGACGTAGTCGACGCTCGGGATGTCGAGACCGCGCGCTGCGACGTCCGTGGCGATCAGAATGCCGTGGGCGTTGGCCTTGAAGCCGTCCAGCTTCTTCAGGCGCTGGCGCTGCTGCATCTCGGCGTGGAGAGCAAACACCGGCAGCTTGAGCAGCGAGAGCAAGTTCGCGAGCTTGCGCACCTGGTGGATCGAGTTGAGGAACACGATGGTCTTGCCCGGGTACTGCGTGAGGAAGTAGTACAGGTACGTGTCGCGCGTGTCCTCAGTCACTTCGTGCTGACAGAGCTCGAGCCCCGACGGCAGAGAGAGCGCGACGTTCTCCTGCTTCTTGCGCAGCTTCATCTTGTCTTCCTCGGTAATGTTCTTGCCCTCGGGCGTTGATTCGTCGATGCTCATATCCACGACGGCAGGCTTTCCTCGAAGACCCACGCGCTTCATGACACTCTCGAGCACCGTCAGAGCGTGGCGGTGCTTCTTCTTGCCAGTCTGGAAACGGCCTCCCTCTGGGATCGTCAGCGTCGCGGAGAACAACAACGTCTGTCGTGGGATGTGGCGAGGCGCTGGTGCCTTTGAAGCCGTGGGCTGTTCTTCTGCCATGTCTTCGTCGTCGCTGCCGTCCTGTTCGTGGAAGCGCACCATGTCTTCCAGCATCATCACCTTTGTCTCTCCAACGAGCGACGGGTCGGCAATCTCCTCTTCGTCGTCGTCGTCGTCGTTGTCTTCCTCATCCGACAGATTCTTGAGGTCGGTTGCGTTCGCCTTGTTGGGCTTGTACTTGACGACGTCAAAGATCTTCTCGACCTCGGCGTACGAGCCCGTCTGCAGCATGCGGTCGGCCTCATCAATGACCAAGAAGCGCAGCGTCTTGTCCAAGTTCTTCAAGTGCTCCTGCTCCGAGTCGATGAGGTCCCAGAGTCGTCCGGGCGTGCCGATCACGATCTCTGGCTTGTACGACATGATGCGCGTCTGCTTCTGCACCGACATGCCGCCGACCAGCGTCACGATGCCGATCTCTCGGTTCGGCACCATCTTCTCCAGATGCTGCTGGATCTGCAGCGCCAACTCACGCGTCGGCGTGAGGATCAGCGCCTTGCAGTTCTTGACGTACCCGGGGCGCTCCTTCTCGTGAAGCAGCTGGCTCAGGATCGGCAGTCCGAACGCGAGCGTCTTACCGGAGCCCGTGGGCGCAGCACCGACGACGTCGCGGTTGTCGTTGATCGCAGGGAAGATGGTCTTTTCCTGGATCGGCGTGGGCGTCAGGAAGCCGCAGGCGTGCAGCGAGTGGCGCAGCAACGGGTGGAGCTTGAACTTGTCCCACTTGGGCAGCGAGACCGACGGCACTGGGCCCTTGGGCCTGTCGCCCTTGGGCTTGTCGTTCTGGGGCTTGGCAGGCTTCTTGCTGTCGGCCTTGGGCTCCTTCTTGGCCTTCTTGGCCGGTCGAGCGATCTCCTCCTCGTCCTCGTCCTCCTCCTCCTCCTCCTCCTCTGGAGTGTTCTCCTCCTTCAGAACGATCTCCTCCTCTGGAATGTTCTCCTTCTTGATCTTTGGCTTCTCGAGCTGCTGCTTGCCCTTCTTCTCCTTTCGCGTTAGATCAGTCTTCTGCTCGGGAACGTTCTCCTCCTTGAGAACAATCTCCTCCTCGAGGATGTTCTCCTCCTTTACTGTGATCTCCTCCTCCGGAATGTTCTCCTCCTTGATCTTCTGTTTCTCCTGCTGCTGCTTGCCCTTCTTTCGCTTGCGCTTCTTGCCCGTGGCGTCACCGCTCTCGGCCGAAGCAGAACCGTTCCTGACACACGTCGCACAGATCAGTTCCCTCACACACACACACTCGCACACCAGCGGCAGAACCGTTCTCACCCCATGACGATCACCTTGCCGCCAGTCTCGGACGTCTCGAGCGTGTAATCTGCCGTCGTCCACAACATGTCATAAGCCTCCGTTGGCGTCCGCACGCCAACGTCCACGCCAACGCACCCGTGAGCTCCTCGACCTCGAACATCGAGCCGTCCTCGAACCCCTCGATGCGGATCTCGTCCATGTCGATCTTCTTCCAGCCGCTCACGACCGCCGCATCGCTCTTCTTCTTGCGCTTCTTGCTGCGCTTGACGCCGCTCGCGGCCGCCAAGGCCTCCTGCTCCGTCATGTCGTTGGGCTCTGTCCGGAACCAACAGACCAACGATGGTACGCAGAGTGATGGTCGTCAACTCACCAAGCTTGAAAAGACTGGCCGGAATGCTCTACCTATATTCCACCAATTACATCTCTCTACTTTACCAACGTTTGCCTTTTCCACCAATCAAAAGACGGTCTCATGTTTCTCCTGCCCACCTTGAGCTCCTCGGCCGGCCACACCACGAAGCCCCACCGCCTCTCCCTGCCTCCATGCGCGCCTTCGGCGTCGTGCGCTCGCGCGGCCTGCGCGCCGCTCGCGCTGCATCGGCCTCGTCCATCGCGTCCGCCTCGTCTGTCGCTCCGCGCCCACGCGACGGCGGTCTCCTGAGCAGCTCGCGTTCTCTCGCAATCTCGAGCTCACGACTCGCGACGATCCACATCCACACGCCGCTCGCGCGCAGCTTCTCCTCGGCGTTCGTGTCGGCCCACTACCAACTGGAAGACCCGCACGAGATTCCAGGCTTTCTAGAGCGCAAGAGTATGGTCTTCCGCGCGACGGACACGCATTTCGTGGTCAAGGAGTGCCCATTCTGCCACCCGACGCGCGGCAAGATGGACAACTTTTTCAAGCTCTACGTGCACAAGAGTAAGGGCGTCTACAAGTGCCACCGCTGCGGCGCGGCTGGGAGCTGGTTCGACTTCAAGCAGAAGCTCCAGACGGGCGTCGTGGTCGGCTCGGCCGGAGGATTGCTGCACGGCGGAGGAGATGCCGCGGCGCCGCTGGCGTCCGAGGCCAAGATCATCTCGGTGCTCGACAACGCGAAAGCCATGGCGATCCAGCGCAACTTGCTCGACGACCCCGAGTTTGCTGCCGTGCGCCAGTACCTCACGGAAGTCCGAGGCATCAGTGAGCGCGTGCTGAGCAAGTACGGCGTCGGCGCCATCGAGCAGCCGTTCCGCGACGAGCGCGGCGAGCAGATTGTCGCCAAATGCATCTCGTTCCCGTGGATGGCGCGTCAGGAAGACATGGATGCAATGGGTGTCGTGCGCAGCCACTCATCACCCACGTCGGCCGACAAGAACCAGTTCGATGTCATTCGCCTCAAGCTGCGTGGCTTCGAGAACAAGACCCACCAGCGCCTCGTGCCCAAGGGCGGTAGCTGGGGACTCTTCGGTTGGAATACGGTCCCGCTGTCGGCTGAAGAGATCGTCGTTACCGAAGGCGAGTTCGATGCCATGGCCGTGTACCAGGCAACGGGCTTGCCTGCCGTCTCGCTGCCCAACGGCTGCCAGTCGCTGCCGCCAAACGTTCTGCCCCTGCTCGAGCGATTCAAGAAAGTGTACCTATGGATGGACAACGACGCTGCTGGTCAGGCCAACGTCGAGAAGTTCGCTGCGAAGCTCGGCATCACGCGTAGCTACATCGTGCGTGCCCCCTCGGATCCGGCTGGTCCGCGCATCAAGGACGCCAACGACGCATTGCTTGCGGGTGTCGACATGAAGCAGCTCATTGCGCGAGCCGAGATCATTCCGCATAGCCAGATTGCGACATTCGACCAGCTCCGCCGCGACGTGTACGAAGAGATCGTCAACCCGATCCGTGCTTGCGGCGTGCAATCGCGAACACTACCGTCTTTGAACCGATTGCTAAAGGGTCATCGTCCAGGCGAGGTGACCATCCTCACCGGTCCGACTGGCTGCGGTAAGACGACTTTGCTGAGCCAGCTCTCGCTGGATCTATGCGGTCAGGGAGTCAACACACTTTGGGGCTCATTCGAGATCAAAAACACTCGGTTGATCCAGAAAATGCTCACGCAGCTGGCTGGCAAGAGCCTGCGTGGTGACGTGAATGCGTTCGAAGTAGTCGCTGACAAGTTCGAGGCACTGCCTATGTACTTCTTGCGCTTCTTCGGGAGCACCGACGTGGATGAAGTACTGGATGCCATGGAGTACGCGGTGTATGCGTACGACGTGCAGCACATTCTGCTCGACAACGTCCAGTTCATGATGGCAGGACAGGGCCGTGGGTATGACAAGTTTGAACGACAGGACCAAGCGCTCGACAAGTTCCGCAAGTTTGCGACCCAGAAGAATGTGCACTTGACGCTCGTGATCCACCCAAGAAAAGAACAGGAAGATGTCGATCTCACGCTGACTTCCGTGTTCGGCACGGCCAAGGCGACACAGGAGGCCGATAACGTGTTGATTCTCCAGCGCACCAAGGGCCAGAACAAGCTGGACGTGCGCAAGAACCGATTCGACGGCACGCTCGGCTCCATTCCACTTACTTATGATGCTGATTCAAACTCACTCAAGGAGTACGGAGAGCAGATGATGGACGAGAATGTCGCCTCGATTCATCTAGAAGCGGAGATGCAACTCGAGCAGAAGATGCGGCAGCAGCGTCAGGAGCGAGCAGCAAACGCGCAACCAAATGAAGACGCTCGAATCGTCGTGAACACAGTCGACGTTGACCCAGCTCCGCCTCGTCGGTTCGAGTACTCGAATGAAGTAGACGACTTTGGTGACTTTGAGGAATACAGCGAAGGTCGGACTGTCTACAGTCTGAAAGCAGTGGATGGGGTTCCGAGCTCTGCTGCAAGTGTCAACGGCTCGCGTGTGAACGGGGTCAACGGTCTCAATGGCCTGAATGGTCTGAACGGCATCATCGGCCACCATTTTGCCCCTAACGGAGACAACGACAAGCCGAAGGGGTCACCGGCAGTCTCTGGTTCCACGGGGGGCTTGCGCGGTCCGGGTGGCGTAAATGGAATACCGAGACGAGGCCCGAGCGCTCGAGACAGCGGTACTGGTCCTGAACCTTTCTCCGCATTCACGCCGATCATCACTAGATAATTCAATGGTGTCCTATCTGTCAAAACCAGTGTTACACTATTATCAATCTGTCTATACTACCGCTTGACTGAGAGCTGCTCGTAGATGGTCCACGTGAGTGCAGTCGAGAGGGTTCGCTTGAGTACTCGAGGCACAATGCCTTTGGCAAAACCGCGCGCGCCTTCCTCGGTCCAGATCTTGCGCAGCGTCTGTTGTAGCGTCAGCGAGTTTGTGACAGCGAGCAGTTTGCCTGTAGCACCAGACTGAACGATCGTGAGCTGCATGCGCGTCTTGACCACATCGGCTGGGTGGACAACAGTCGTTGCCAACACACCAGCGACGACTCCGCTGCCAAAGTTGATAGCATAGGATGGAAGCACAGTCCCCAACCCTTCGACATGACCTTGCAGAGTCTTGTAGATGAGCACATACAGCCCGGAGAACGGCACGTCGCGTGCAAGCGTGGGGACCATGCCGCGATAGAGTCCGCGCACGCCTTCCTCGCGCAGCACCTGACGCAGTACGTGGACATTGCCATTGTAGGTGCCCGCTGGTTGCCATTCCATCCGCGCCTTGATGATCGTCATGGGCGATACGACGAAACCAGCGAACGTGCGTGCGAACGCGCCCGAGAGGAACGTGTTGAGCGGGGTGTTGGGCACGACGGCGAGGCAGTGGTCGAGCGTCGTGAAGTAGAGCCCAGCACCGCCGGCCACGCGGATGAGCGTGGCAGACGTGCCTCGCCACATCGACCGCATGCGGTCGGTCAGCGCCGGAGACGCCTTGACCGAGCCCGCAGCGTCATGGTGGCGGCTGCCGAACGCGCCCTGCTGGTGCGTGCGCAGCACGTCGAGCGGCTGGAAGGCCAGCGCCGAGAGCATGCCCGAGAGCGCGCCGGCCGCGAGCTTCTTGGAGCGCTGCGGCGAGTCCCTGGAGGCCACGGACGAGGGCGCCGAGCGCAGCGTCGCCACGGACGTCATCGTGCGGACGCGAACGGAGCTGCTCACTCACTGGGCCCCATTCATGGTTCGGCGGTCTCAGATCTGCGTCGGGAGTGATGGTCTCTCTCAGGTGTTCCACCCCGACAATCGTAATTACTCATCTTCGTAAATAGAACGTGTAATAAACCCCTCTCTTTGAAGAAGCGGTGGGTTGACTCGGGCGAAAAAGGGATATCCACTTGGAAGCTGCTCAGGAAGACACCATGGCCGACGGGTACGATCCGCAGAAGTCGCGCGTGGCCGAGGACACGCTCGCCGACTTTTTGCGCGCGCCGCTCACGGGCGACCTCACGGAGGTGCCGGGCATCGGCAAGGCCGCGGTCGCCAAGCTCGCCGAGGGAGACGTCAAGATCGAGAACACGTTCCAGCTCATCGGCCAGTTCCTGCTGCTCAAGGTGAGCGTGTCTGGGCATGAGAGTGTGCAACGCCATGGCTGACGCGTGGGATGGTGTGGTTGGTGGGTAGGAGAACTCGGAGAAGAACGAGGACGGACTGATCGACTGCGCCGCGCACTGCGACGCGTTCTGGTTCTGGCTCAAGGAAAAGGGCATCTCGGCCTACCGCAGGTGAGTTGGTGGTGTGGGTATGATAAGTGTGACAAGATGCACGGAGCGCTCATGTGGCCGGTGGCTGTAGTGGTATCGTCATGGCGATCGCGGAGAAGGTCAACACCATGCTCCCAGGTATTTATGACGCGGCCGAGTTCCAGTAGACGCTTCCAGCCGTGACCACCAGGACCTTTCGCGCTCGCTCACTGGTGATCGTCCGTTATGCAAGGCCCCTTTACTGCCTACCTCGCATTCGAAATGATCCCGTGGATAGTAGCTGCATTTTCGACGTACGAAACGAAACCTTCCTCCTTTGACCCCTCGCGTTCTCCTATTAAAGCGATTAAGACCGCCTCATTTGCGACTACTTTCCCATACCAACCACCAACAGAGAGCTCTTGTTGCCCTCGTTTAAGGTCGGGCGTTTCCGGCGGCGCGATACGAGCCTTCCTCTCGTCGCCTGCATCATCGCATGCAGGCCTTCCCCCGCCATATCCTCTCTCCAGTGGCACGTCAATGTCACTATCGTGCACGAGGTCATCCCTCCCTTCCCCAATCCTTCGTGGCCATCGCCATCGGGCAAACGAGGGATATCCCCGCGACCTCCAAAGCGCGCCACTTCAACGGGGCGGCGTCCGCGAGCCGCCGCGAGCCACCGACTCCATGGCGAGAGCTCCCAGCGGTCCCACTGGAAAGAGCGCGACTCGCTCCACCGCCCAGGAGCCTCGCGAGGGCGACGTCATCGAGCTCAGCAGCGACAGCGACGGCGCGGCGCGGCGCCGCCGCTCGTCCTCGGACGCGTCGCCGTCGCGCCACATGCGCAAGCCGACCGAGTGGGCGTTCCTCGAGTCGCCGTCCGGCTCGTCGAACGACGACTCGGACGACTTTGAGGCGCGCAAGCCCGCGAAGAAGGCCAAGGGCAAGACTGCCAAGTCCACTCCCGTCAAGAGCAACAAGCCCAAGAAAAAACGCAGCTTTAGTGAAGAAGAGATCGACGAACGCCCGCGACGCGTCGCGCAGCGCCACTTGTTCTCGGAGCACCTCACGGTCAGCGAGCTTCAAGCCCAGGAACGCGAGCTCGCGCGGTTGCAACGCCTCAGCCAGAAGCAGCAGCACGCGAGCCCGAAGCCAAAGCCCACGACCACCAAAGCCCCGCGCACGGTCGACAGTCGCAGCCCGAAAGCGAAACCGACCGCAGGCATCGTTCGAACCGTGCTGGCGACTACACTCGCGCGGAAACAACAACCGACGAGGAAGCGCGATTCGTCTCCACCGCCTTCGAAGAGAAAAGCGAACAAGCGAAGGCTAGAAGAGTCGGAGGACGAGGAGGAAGAAGAGGAAGAAGAAGAAGCTGAAGAAGATAGCGACGACTTTGAAGATGATTTTGTGGAGGCAAAGAAGGCAGCCCTTCGTGCGTCCCTTGCACTCACCCAGAAATCCACGACAGCACTGGGTGCGCAGGTTCTTAAGAAGACTGCGCTCTCCAGACCAAGGTCTCCATCTCCATCCCCGCCTCCAACACCACCGCGGTCACGCCCAGCTGAGGCAAAGAAGAGCAGTAGTAAGAAGACAGCGGCTTCAACCAAACCTGTGACGGCGAAGCAATCGAAGTCCACACCAACACCTCCAGCGATTGAAGAGCCCCGACGAAAGCGCAATGAGACTGGCTTACTCTCCGACTGGTTCTCTGTGGGTGAGCTCCAGGCCCAGGAACGCGAATGGTCGCGTCTTCAAAGAGACATCAACATCATTAAGTCAACCTTGTCGCCTACCCCGACTCCGCAAACAAAATCCAAGACTCAGTCATCTCGTCAGGACCCTTCATCCAGATCGCAACGAGGGCGTGCACCGAGTGAATCCAGTGACGATATGAGCCTGGTTGAAATTGTGCAGTTGATTGAGGAGGACGAGGATGATGACTCCAAGAATGACGGTGACTTTGTGCTGGAGTTACCCGTTCCTTCAAGCAAGAAAACCTCATCCAACAAAGGCTCCAAGAGTAAGAAGCGCGGTGGTTCTCACTCGAAGCCGTCTATTCCGTCGGCTTCAAAATCAACGAGCAATGGAAAGTTTATGGAACTGCTTCCGAAGCCTCGCACAGCAGTAGACACGGTTCCCCATTGGACTACGTGGCGTGGCTTGAAGTTTAGTTCTGCACCTGCGAACCTACTATTATTGCCTTCTTCCGTGTTGCCACCATTCGTTTCGAATGCAGACAAGCCGCTGGTTGAGTTTGGTAAGGGCGCTTAGTTTCAAGCAATTGGGTGGTGATTCGTCGGTCGTCTGACTATGTTGTACGTGGACAGATACCAGTGGGGAACTTGATACGAAGTGCCAGCTGCTAGCTTCTTTTGGAAAGACAAAAACATTTCTTCTCTCAAACGACACTTCGAAGCCGGAACTCTCACAAGAGGCAATGAATGACCGTGTGATGGAATTGCTTGAGACATGGACTCCGCAGATCAAAGGTTGCTACGGGCGCAAGAGTGAAGCGATTTTACGTGAAGCTCGCGAGAAAGTCCAGGAGTATACACGACTGCGTGATGAGCACCATCATTCGATTGTGCAGCATGCGGTTCGTCGTGATCCAAGAATGAAGTACGAGAAGCTATCTGTCTGCAAAGCAGAGCTCTCTATCGCCAAACAGCTGCAACTTCCCAGAGTACTTTCTCCTCTTGACGCTATGGGAACTATTAAAATCGGACGAGGCGACACGTTCCTCGTTGAGAAGGATACCATCGCTGAGACGGCTCTTGAGCTCGCTTCAGTGCGCCCTATTAGTCGTTCGACCACCTACACGGGCATCAAGTCGAGTGTGCGAGTTGAAGATGATCCTATCCTTCGTTACGTGCCATACTTTGGTGACAACGATGATGGGGATGCTATTGATGTGAAGGCATACGAGGCCATTCAGGCTAAGCAAGCAGCAGAAGGTGCCAAGTCGTGTAATGGGCTTGACAACGAGGCCCATGAGTACATGCTACGATTGGTTATTTCTGAATGTGGCGACCAAGAAACTGTCTTTAACGCCCTCAAGCAGGTTGCTGGCTTTGCTCAGCCCTACACTGAGTACATGGAGATAAAGAAGCGACGAGAATCGCGAAACAATGCGCGAAAACGTATCGATGAGACGAAGACCTTCTTGGCTGGACAACACTCTCATGTCGTCGAAGATGAAGAGGCAACGCGAAAGGCGATCAACCTCTTAACCAGCGATTTGCATCCTTTTGCGAGTGAATCGCGGGTTGATGTCCCGTTGTCAGAGCGATTCGCTTCCCAGTGGACGTACTTTGATACAAATCTGTTGCCATCGCAAACTCGTCCATCGAAGGGTTTCCGCCCTCTTCTGGGACTTCGTCTGACAACAGATTATGGTGATCTGTCTGAAACCTATCGCGATCTATTTTGTCGCATGTGCTACAAGTATGACTGTCACGAGCACGGCATTGAGCACCCGATACCGACAAGACGTGTCGATCCACTGTACCCAACCACGCGTTTTGCTCCTGTTGCCGCGCAGGGCGCAAGGGGTGCACCTGGTGATGACCAACCGAAAAATGAGCCAGGTTGTGACAAGCTTCACGGAGAACCTGCGTCTGTTTCAACCGGAACGGATGAGTCTGTCGAAGGCGATGAAGAGGTAGTTGCTGATGCAACACAAGCAACCGACATGACAGATATTGTGAGCGAGAGCAGCGCAACAACTGCAGAGTCACAAGAGTTGATTGACTTGTCGGCATCTGAGCCTCGTCGCTCTTCTCGATCGGGTACGCGTGCCAGTACCATGGCCACAATCAGTGTCGAGTCCCAGTTGGCAGCACAAGGAATCAGGGCTCGCAGCCAACGTCAGCGTCCAAAGGTCCCGCCAAAGCGCACAAATGGTGATGTCTCGGAATACCTCGACGACTCTCACTTATTGCTCGTCTCAACCAAGGTTAAGTCATTCCTCAAGGCCGGTGAAACGTGTGGTACAACCTGCTGGAAGGCGAAGCATGATGTTACAGAGGAATCGACAAAACCGTCGACGGGTGCTGACGCTTTCAACGAACCTGAGGACGAGATCAAGGCCAAGTTGAATGCTGCTGAACTGCTCGTGCTCCAAAAGCTCCGCTACACCGTCGGCGACAACGCGTGCATGATTGGTGCAGTGCTGCAATCATCACTGTCTTGTCGTGAAATTCACGCCTACTTAGTGAGTCAACAGCGCAGCAAGCCTGTCGATGAACAAGGATACTTCTCCCCCGAGGTCAGTGGCAAGAAGAATCGTAAGAGGGGTCGCGCGACTGCTGCCCTGCCAGGCAACAATCGTGAGCTGCTCAAGCGTACACGCCACCAGCGGCTAAAGGATACGTCAGTAGCGAACCATGACTACGAGCCGTGCAATCACGAAGGAATCTGCGACTACGGTGCGAGCTGCTCATGCATGAAGCGGGATCATATGTGTGAGAAGGCTTGCTCATGCTCGCGCGACTGCCCGAACCGCTTCCAAGGCTGCAAGTGCAGCATGGGCAACTGTCGAACGAACCAGTGTCCGTGCTTTGTGGCGCTACGTGAGTGTAACCCCGACCTCTGTGGATCGTGCGGGGCATCAGATGTACCTGTACTAGTGTACAACCCCGAATACAAGAACGTGAGCTCGCAGGACTTGGGTATCTGCTGCAACGTGAATGTCCAACGAGGTTTGCATAAGCGTATCGGCGTATCGTACTCACGCACACACGGCTGGGGTGCGTTTGCACTTGAGCCTATCAAGCGCGGTGAGTTTATCTATGAGTACGTCGGTGCGATCATCTCGCACGACGAAGCTGAGCGTCGTGGCACGATCTACGACAAGCTCAACATCAGCTTCCTCTTCGACCTCAACGAAGATTCGGTCGCTGACGCCATTCGCACTGGCAACAAGAGCAAGTTCTGCAACCACGCGAACGTTGGCCAAAAGTGCCATGCTCGCATATTCCGCGTCGGTGGCGAGCACCACATCTCGATCTGGGCCAATGCAGACATCCAGAAGGGCGAGGAGCTGTTTTTCAACTACGGATACCATGGCGAGTCGGCCCCCGTGTGGTCGCAGGGCGCGCGCATCACCGAGTCGTCCAAGCGCGAGGCCGCCGCAGCCGCCGACGAGCTCCAGGAGTAAGGGAAACTTCAACGTACTGGTTTATGGGCTGTAACCGAAATGTACTAACTTGTGGTGAATACACGTGAGAACGTCTCCTCCACATGTACAACATCTAACGTATAAACGTATACCAGCCCCAGCAAAAGCTTGTCCCAGACACGAAGAAGCAGATAAGGCGGCGAATGAACTGGGTGAACAGCTCGCTGCAGCTCGCGGGCACGCTGCTCGAGTCGGTGGACCAGCACGCGGCGCTGACGCTGAACAGCGGAGGTGCAGGCGCAGGCGCGAGCGGAGCGGACGACGGCGGCGCGGACGGCGGCGCGGACGGCGAGGGCCTGCTCTCGACGATCAAGAAGGGCATCTCGCGCGCCACCGAGTCGGCCCGAGCCAAGGCCAGCGAGGACGAGTGGGAGGCCAGCGGAGACGACTTGGCGTCGCCAGTCAGCGGGGGAGCCGACACGCCGCGCAGCGTGGCCACGGCCAAGACCGCGCGGTCGCCTCCAGGCTCGACGTCGTCCGCGTCGAGCGTGCGCCAGACGCCGCCGCAGTCGGCCAACGGCCGCGCGCACGCGAATGGCACGCTGTCGCCGTCGGCTGGCGGTGCGGTGACGTCGATCGAGGCCGAGTGCACGCGTCTGCAGAAGGAGAACGCGCGGCTCAAGTCGGAGCTGCGGCTCAAGGAGAAGACGATCGCGACCCACCAGCAGAGTCTGCAGGTGTACGAAGAAGAGATCGAGGCGCTTGAAAAAGAGTGCACAAACAAACTCGCGGAGACGCAGCAGCAGATGGCGCAGTTGCGAATGGAGAAAGACGCTGACGAGAAGAACTTTGTGCAAGCGTTGGAGCTCAAGGAGACGCAGGTACAAGCCCTCACGGCCGATCTGACCGCGGCCAAAGAGACGGAGGCGCGCCATGCGGAGGAGATCCAGCAGCTTCGCGCCGAGATCGCAAAGGCTGAAGACACGAAAGACTCGCTCTGGACGAATGCGGCGTCCGCGAGTCAGCAGTCGGAACAAGTCGTGGCGTCGCTGCGTGTGGAGCTCCAAGAAGCACAGACCAGTCTGAACAACGCCAAGCGCGAGTTCGCCGAGGCGAAAGCCAAGATGTTTGAGCGTCAATCACTGTTGGAGAAGACCAACGCAGAGCTCTCGACAAGTGTCGCGACGCTGGAGCGTGAGTTAGCCAAGGCAAAAGAATCGTTGGCTGTGGCGCAGGCTCACGGCGGGGTCCCTGCTACCGGCCTCGCAAACGGTGGCGTCGCATCTGCAGCGGCGTATGCGCAGATGCAGGAAGAGTATCGTAAAGTCCAGCAGACGCTTGTGGTCACCAAGAAAGCGCTCCACGACGAGTCGAGAAAGAACGAGATCCATATCCAGGAAGTGCACGGTCTGACGAATGAAGTCAAGCGCCTCAAGGAAGCTCTCGCATCAGCCCAGGACGATACCTCAAACCAAGTAATCTCGTTGACAAAAGCAAATGCCGAGCTCCAAGAGAAGCTCGCCCAATGGGAAGCGAACTCGGCTCGACAGGCAACCTCCAAGGACAGTGAGGCCCGCATCCAGACGCTGACGAACCGAGTCATCGAGAAGCAAGAGACCATCGATGCATTGCGTAGCAAAATCACTACGCTGGAAGTGCGTCTCAGCGATGCGCAGAATCGAAGCCAGCTGGCCGAGAGCAAGCTCGCGCAGATTGAGCGTGATGGCGGAGTCGTTGCGATCGATATGGATGAAGCCACGCCAGTCGGTCGTCGAGTTGGGGCACGCGCGCGCACGAATCGCATGGCGAACACCATCTCGCGTGTGGCGCCCGTGGTCGAGCGCAGCAAGCGTGTCGTGTCGGCGCTGGACGTGCTGGACCGGTGGCTGCTTTTCCTGGGCCGCGTGTTCCTGAGCATGCCCGTGGCACGCCTCGCGCTGCTGTGCTACGTGGCGCTGATCCACTTCTGGGTCTTCGTCGTGCTGAGCTTCCACACGAGCCACCTCAACGAAGAAGTCCACGACGCGAACGCCGCCGGCGCCAAGGGCCACGGACTCGGCGCGCCAGGGCTCTTTCCTGACGGCATGGAGGTGCCACCCTAAGTTAAGTGCAATATGAACTCATTTCTGAATGGCTGGGGAACCCAGCTTGTGGTGATTGACGCTGCCGGCATTGTATTAAGAGCATCTCCACCGGGGACGGCAAAAGTAGTTAGCCGTTAATCAAAAACTCTCAAAACCAAACAGATCTCCTCGATCGGTCTTCCAAGAGGACTAACAACGCCGCTTCTCGATCCTGTCGCGGGCGCGCGCGAGATTGAGATCTTTTCCATCGGCCTCCTCACATCCTTCCCGACGCTCGTAGCCAACCAGACTGGTTCGCTGCCAGGTCTCACTTGATTCAAGTGAGACCTGCATCAAATCCGTTCCGGATTTGAGAATTCCACGCAGCCAGCCCGTCAGATAAACCGTCAGAAGGTAAACGCAATGAGCCCAACCGATGCAACGAGCTGGCTTGGCGAAACTTTGGATCTGCTGCGCGTGGCTCTAGAGATCGTCGAGTCATGCAAGTGTGAGGGCTCTCTGAGCGGCGACACCGTGATATTCGCCGGGGTGACTTGAGTTCAGGGCTTTGCTTTTTGACAGAGAATGCCATTGAATGTCTGTCTTTGAAATAGACGGGCCATTCGTTGCGAACCAAGCCCAATCCACACGAGCTTGACACTGTTCAGGTTGATCACGCAGACTGAGAGACAGATTTGGAGCGGGTAATCGACGACGAGGGAAGAGCAGTACACTCATTATGTGAATACGGCACCTCCCCTCCAAGAAAACCCGGCGGGTGAGCCCCACCCGCTGCTTCCCTCTTGCCAAAAAATGAGTCGTTCCCTCCTGTTTCGAGGAGATCGCGTTTTGCTCATTCGTCAAATTTCCTGGCTTCCCCGAGATCAATGACACTTGTTGGTAAAATTGTTGTGATCACTGGCGCCTCTATGGGTATCGGCGCAGCAACTGCTCGCCTCCTCGCTGCAGGGGGTGCTACGGTCGTGCTGCTGTCGCGGTCCGCAGACAAACTGTCTCAGCTGAGTGAAGAAATTCGAGCAACGACGACGCCACCGGCTACTGTTCGATCGTTCGCTGTGAACATTCAAGACCACTCAGCGCTTGCGAATGCAATGGCGACGGTCGCCGCCGAGCTCGGGCCCATTGACGTCTTGATCAACAACGCCGGACTCGCGCTCGCAGCCCCTGCCACGTTTCCGAAGCAGTCGATTGCAGACATTTCGACGATGCTATCGACGAATGTCAACGGATATATGTTTGCAACACATGCTGCTCTAAACGAAGGAGGTATGCTGGCCCGTGCTCACGGCATGATCTTGAATGTTACGTCCGTGACGGCACTGGAAGCTCCACCATTCCCGGGGGAGGCAGTGTACCACGCAGTCAAGGCCGCGCAAGAGGCGTTCTCGAACTCACTTCGCATTGAGTTGAGCGGCACCAACATTCGCGTCGCGGTGATTCGCCCCGGTGTTGTGGCCACCAATTTCCACGAGCAACGCGTCGGATATGATAGCACCCAGTACAACAACTTCATCGCAGGGTACGAGCCTCTCGTCAGCGAGGACGTCGCGGCCGCGATAATTTGGATGCTTTCAACCCACGAGCGCGTTATGGTCAAGGCCCTGGATGTCGTTCCCACCGCGCAACGGAGTCTCACCGTATTTGACCGTTCGTGGAACAACCGTAACTCCATCGAATAAGGTCGCACACTCGTGATTGTGTGATAATGCGATAATGGTTGTTGTCTCCCTCTCCATCTATCCGCCTAAACCTTCTCGGCTCCTCAGTTGAGCATTCGTCACAATTCGTTGCCACTGCTAGTGCTATTCGACAGCCAACAGCTTCTTCCCCTCAAGTTTCGCGATGACACCTAGATGAGAGTTCGTCGTGCAGTTTGCGACTCCATCTTCATTGCTATGCCGTGTGTGGGTGCTGAATGGAGAGAGTGGTTGTTCGCAAAATTGCGCAGTGTTGGGTAGGGCAAAAGTTGGGCCAAAAATAGCAGATTCCTGGCGCCGGCAGCGTTCGCGATCCCGACGGCATGAAGGGGCCACCTTGATTTACGGCTACTACACTGTACTAACGTATAGAGTCAAACCACAAATCAGACAGATGCTCCGTCCGAGGAGATTGCACCCGTCTCTAACAACACATGAATCACGGCGGTCTCCAATCCATCCGGGACAGAAGCCATGACTGGATATCGTCATGCAGTGAAGACTGGATGAAATCATGAGCGCTTGCGGCATACGTTTGTGAACGGTGTTCATAAACACCTGATGGGATGACTCAAACCGTTCGTTGACAATCCATGGCAAGGTTTGGCAACGCATCCGCCATCGTGTTGTTGACCGTGGTTGATGCATCCAACGATCAATCGGCAACGAGTCCGCAATGCGTCTTGCTTGACGATATTGATAGTTGAGACGGTGGCATTTTGGTCTTTTCCGTTCTCTGAGGAAACTGAGCGTGAGCATACTGTCACCGATGATTGAACACCGTTCAGGCACTAACTGCTTCACACGTCTGAGGGTTGAGTTAAATCCCCCCCAAACATGGCTTGAAAAGAAATAACTCATTTCTGAGTCTGAGTCGATATCCCGAATTCAGAAAGACGATTTGGACCAAACGAGGGACCACCCGCAAGTGTTCAGCGCGACTGTCCAGATCCCCTCGGCGGGGTCTAACCAGAGGTCTAACGCCGCCGCCTCGCGAGCCCGTCGCCCGAGAGAGAGAGAGAGATCTTTTCCTCCGCTCTCCTCGCATCCTTCCCGCCGCTCGCAGCCAACCAGAGCCTCCGAAGGCGAAGAGCGCGCTCCTCTTCTTTTGTGGGTTGGCGATCAGTGGCGTCTGGTCCAAGTCGCTTTTTTGCCCCCTCTCCTCTCCTCCCCTCCCCCTGGGCTCCTGGGTTCTGGCCTGATTTAGGCTCGCGGTCGTCCGCTCGTGGGCTGTTAGACGCCGTCTTAGACCACCATTTCCGGGCTCCTGCGCGCCTTGCTCGCCCACGCGAGCGCGTCCGTCTCGCGCTCGGCCTCGTCCTCGCCGCGCGGCTTCGCCTACGTCGAGATGAGCGACCAGACGAGCGTCTCGCCCTCGTCTTCTTCTTCCGGAGTCGGCGGCGGCCCGACGCCGTCGCCCGCCGAGCTCGCGTGGCTGCGCAAGTGCCTCCCGGTCTTCGTGCAGCCGCACGTGGACGTGGCCAACGGCAACGCGCTCGTCAAGGTCTTTTTCCGCTTCGAGCGCGACGCCGACTCGGGCCGCCTCGACTGCAAGCTCTGCGTCGTGCTCGCGGGCGAGGCCTCGTACAACCGCATCTGGGAGACGCGCGAGAACTGCCTCGCGACGCTCCTCTACCGCACGTTCAACCGCCGCACCTACAAGCGCACGGCCGACATCAACTACATGGACTTTCGGTGAGTGCGCGTTTGGAATGGCCTTGGGGAGCGAGGCGGGGAGCTCACTCACGGGACGGACGACTGCGCGCAGCGGCGTGGACCTCGCGCCCTCGAGCGCGACGCCCTGGGCCTCGATCTTCAGCTTCGACCACGGCGGCGACCAGCGCTGGGCGCAGGGCGACAAGGCCAACGTCTGCTGCTGGTTCTCGCTCATGCACCACTACAAGGAGGACGTGGGCTACGGCGCCTGGCGCCGCGACGGCCACCGGCCGTACGTCTACCTCAACACGTGCAACCACATGATCGGCGAGCGCGACACCAACGCCGCGCTGCCCAAGCACGAGTGGAGCGACTACGCCTTCCAGGAGGGCGACGCCGAGGACGCCTTCCACTACGCCGTGGACCACGTGCCCACCAAGTGCAACCTCTACTCGCTCGTCTGCTTCGCCAAGGCGCGCAACGGAGGCCGCGCCGCCGACGGGCTCGCGCGCGACTGCGGCGGTCGCGGGCGCCAGGGCGTGCCCACGCGCACGCGCCAGTCCATCTACATCAGCGCGCCCACGTCCACCAAGGGCGAAGACACGGCCGCCACGCCGCTCCGATAATAGACCCGCCTCCAGCAAATATATATCTGTACTCTTTCTCCATCGCATGCAAAAAGCAAAGCCTCAAGCTACTTAGACTTAGAACGCGAGCGCGGCGTCCGTCGTCGTCATCGTCGGCGCTTCGTGGTCGTCCTCGTTCTCGCCGTCGACGCGCTTCGTAGGCGCCGCCTCGCGCGGCTCGCCCTCGGTCTTGCGGCGGATCTGCTCGGCCAGCGCGTCGCTCGCGAGCGAGACTCCGGGCGCGTGCTTGGCCGCGTGCTGCTCGCGGACTTCCATCCACGTGGTCCACATCTCCTCGACGCTCTGCGGCGCGCGCTCGAGCAGCCAGCCGAGCTGGCGGCGCGTGGCGTCGAGCACGGGCTGGAAGCCCATCTGCGTCGCGCCCGCGTGGATCCAGTGGAGGTCGAGCAGCATGAACGCCATGGCGTGGAGCTTGAACACGGCCTGCGCGTCGTCGAGCACGTGCCAGAAGGGCGCGCGGCTCACGCGCTCGGCCACGCGCATCTTGAGCACGGTCGCCGCCGCCTCGCCGTCCGCCGCGTGGAGCACGAGCTTGCTCGTCGACTCGGGCGCCTCGTCCAGCATCAGCAGCTTGAGCAGCATGCGCATCACGTTGATGCTCGCGACCGGGAACGGGTACCGGTTACCGCCGGGCTCGGCGTTGCGCGCCATCATCGCGCGCGCCTTCTCCGGATACTCCTCCAGGAAGAAGATGAGGCACTCGAGCGAGAGCAGCCCGCCGCCGCGGAAGCCGCCCAGCGGGTTCTCCGTGTGGAAGCCGCTGCGGCGCCACCGCGGCGAGCGCAGCAGCGCGGCCAGGTCCACGCCGCTCGCCGCGTGCTCGACGATCTCGCGCTCGTCGTCGTGCTCGTCGCCCGGCAGCAGCGCGTCCCAGAGCCGCTTGAGCAGCGCCACGTGGGTCGCGTTGCTCGCGTCGATGGGCTCTTCCATCTTGAAGCGCAGGCTCTCGAGCAAGAAGACCTTCTCGCGCAGCTTGTCGCGGTGGCGCGCGAGCTCCTGACGGAAGTCGCGCAGGATCTCGCGCTGCTCCTGGAAGAGCAGGCTCAGCACCTGCGCGCCTTCCTGCGCGTCGCGAGCCGCGTGGCGACGCAGACGGCGCTCGGCCGCGAGCCGCTCGCTCGGACTCGAGTAGAAGACCTCGTCTTCGTGAGGCAGCAGTCGGAAGCGCACGGACGCTGAGCTCTGGTAGCCCACGGGATACTTGCGGAAGCTCGCGTCCTCGTACTCGTCGAAGCGCGCGGCGTGGCGCTTGCGCAGCAGGATCGGCGCGAGGCACGAGGCCGCCGCGTAGAGCGTGAGCCCGTTCTTCTCAGCGTGCGCTGGCTCCAGCGCCGTGTGGATGAGGTGGCAGAGCCGCTCGAGCAGAGGCTTGCAGTACCACGGCAAGTCGTTGACCAGCACGCGCAGCAGCATGACCTTCTCCTCGCGCTCCATATCGGCGGGCGAAGTTGCAGCGCCGCCGCCGCACGCGAGGAAGTTGTCGAGCCGTTCTTCCGTGAGCAGTGCGTCGGGCAGCTCCCAGAGGTACTGGAGCAGCACGCACGTCACCTCATGCGGGTCTACGGCCATTTGCCGGTGGAAGCCGCCCATCTCTTCGATCGTGTCTCGCAGTTCCATGACGTGGTCGGCCTGCAGGTGCACCTGGAAGAGCCCGGGCGTGTCGAGGTGCTCGTACAGGTAGCAGATACATGCCTCGGCGACGTCGGGCACGCCGAGCGAGGTCTCGAAGCGGGCCATGCCGCTAAGGAACGGGTTGCAGAGCACGTCCAGCAGCTTCGTGCCGAAGACGTCGTACTCAGGGTAGCCGAGCTCAAGGAACCGCAGCACGGCGACTGCGGCGTCCTCGAGTTTCTGGGTCTTGGCAGCCTTGGTGAGGATCTCTGAGAGAGGGTTGCCGCCTTTCAGCGAGTTGAACGCACCACGTAGTTCGTGGTGGGACACGAGCTTCTCCGCAAGCAGGTTAGTCTCGTCGTCAGCTTCGCAGAGTCGCACGCGGCCACCGACCATGTCCTCTGGGTCGATCAGTCGCGGGGCTTTGCGCTTGACCTTCTGTGGTTTGGGCTTGGGTAGAGGCTTGGAGAACGGCAGCTCGTCGGGCGGCATATCCAGTCGCATATCGTCGATGAGGAACGCAAACGGGTAGTCATCTAGCCCCGAGAGCAAGTGGAGGAAGACTTTGACGTCGTCGCGCTGGCGAAAAAGCGCGTGGTCGGTGTAGTATGAAGCAAGCAGATCTAAGTTGGATTCCGATAGGACCATGCTCATACTTGACTTGAACACGTGCATATTGAGTGCTTGGCGGATAAACGCGCGCGCCTTGCCTTCGTCAGAGCGGACGTTCGTGAGCCCTGCGGCGGCTCGCACGACAGCAAGAAAGCCACGAATAGGCCTCGGAAGATCGGCTTCAACACTCTCGGTCACGACCTCGTGGATGCGCTTGTCGCTGGCTCGATGCATAGCGTCAACCATCTGCCTTCGACGAATGGCGTCGACGCGTGTGCACGTCCACTTGACGACGCCAAAGAATTTGACCGTATCCTTCTCGTCGCTCTCGATCGGTCGTAGCCCGTGCGATACACATCGATCGAGCGTTGCACACAGCATCGTGACGACACCAACGTGGTCGGCCAGCGTCACGCGGCGCGGCTCGTCCGTCGACTCCATGAGCGCGCTCTGCGGCTCCGCGTCATCGACCCGCTTGTCTCCTTCCTTGGTCTCTTCTTCCTCGAGCAGCAGTTGCTTATCACGTCTCGAGAGGCGTTTGATGCTGCTCGCGTTATCCTTGGCGGCCACAAACTGGCGCAGCGCCTGCACGGCGTGCTCGAGGTCCTCGAGCAGCACGCCGCGTTGGCTCTTGACCAGCAGCGCGTGCTGGGCCTCGGCGCGGAGCCGCTGCGCTCGCTGCTCGTCGGTCTCGCGGGCCGCGCCGCCCAGCACCAACGCGCTGAGTCGCTGCACGAGCGGCTGAGCCAGCAGCGCGTCCATGGCGAACGCGCGAGTGCGGCGGTGATTGGCATCAGCCGGCAGTCCTTTCCACGGAATCAGCGGAAAGATCGCGTCGTTTCGCGGTCTGTGACCTCGATTCAGCAACTGAGCACCTCATTGGGCAACTAGATACCGGTTTTAGATACCGGTATTTCGTAGAAAAAATATCGAAGAAGATCTCAGCTGATTGGGTGCGCTGGAGACGAGTCGTGCGGGTCCACGGGTTTGGCGATACGGGCCAAACCTAAGATATGAGATATGGGCCAAACCCGTGTTACCACGGCCAGGTGTTTGTGGCTGCAAGCGCAAGAAACGGGTCGGACCCGCTGTGTGACACAGAGATGTGGCGTTACCTAATGTCCCACTGTCCTCCGGGCAGAATCCCACGCACATCACATATCGCCGCGTTCAATCCCTGTTCTATCCTCCCCTAAACGGCTCAAACCCCGCTTGTGACCCCCCGCGATCTCGCCTTTCCGCCGTTTTCCGCCAAGTCAGCAGCGCCCTTCAACGAAATCCCTGATGACCTTCTCGAACGGTCCTCGTGAGCCCATCTGCTCGCGCTTTCTCGTTCTCCGATTCGCGCCATTCCGCTTCCTTCTCGCATTCGCGCAGGACTCTTCATCCCCTTCCAATGCGCCTTCTCTCGCTCGCACTCGCGTCGCTTGTGGCGTCGACGGCGCTCGCCGCCACGAAAGAGTACCCGCTCTGCTCCTCGCAGCAGACGCAGCAGTACTACTCGGCGCTCTCGAACGAGATCTCGCAGTGCAAGACCACGTCCACGTACGACCTCACGAGCACGTCGTTCCCGAGCGTCGACCAGCGAGAGGCCGTCTGCAAGTGCACGCCGCTCATCAAGCAGATCGCCAACATCCGCGTGCCGCGCTGCAAGATCTCGCTCGACGGCAACCCGTACAAGTTCAAGGACGCCATCCAGTCGATCTTCGCCGACTGCAGCGGCGTCTCGGTCGTCGAGGAGCCGCTGCCGGCGTCGCAGGCCGGCTCGGGCTCGGGCGAGACCGGCGGCGACGCCGACACGCCCTCGACCACGACGGCGGCGCCCAAGGCCACGACGGCCGCGCCCAAAGCCACGACCGCGGCGCCCAACGTCACGACGGCGGCGCCCACCACCACGCCCGCACCCACCAACGTCACGGGCAGCGCCGCCGGCTCGGCCGGATCCACGGACATCGAAGTGCCGCCGACGCCGTCGCTGACGCCCACGCCCACCAAGACGCCCGCTGCGTCCACGACGGTGCCCACGCCCGCGCCCACGAGCGCAAGCAGCGCGCTCGCGACGGTCTCGGTCGCCGTCGCGGCCGTCAGTGTGGCCGTGGCGCTGCTGTAAAGAAATCTTTTAAGAATGACAAGCTTCAACTTATCCACTTTCGATTAGCGCTGGACTCATCTTTCCAATCTTCCGACTTGTACCCAAAAGTGTTCAGCACATCCAACACGGAAGAATGAACCCAACGGCTCTCGCGCACTTGTAGTACCATGCTCGATGACTGGTAGCCCTTCTCCAGTTCGAGCCCTTCGCCACTTTGGAATCCGACCTCGCCCCCTCGATCCTGGCCATGAAGCTTGTCGTCCTTCTCTGTCTCGGCCTCTCGCTGCTGCTGCTCGTCGCAGCCGACGACTCGCTACGCGCAGTCTCCACGACGCCAGACCGCGCGGTCACGCGTCCCAAGCCCAAGCCCATTAGCCTCACGACCGCCAAGCCGTCCAAGCCCACGAGCAAGCCCGACTCGGGGGGAGGAGGCGACGTGAGCTACCCCACGGCCACGCCGGCGCCTGCCACGGGTGGCGGGACCTCGTCGTCCTACTACTTGTACCCAGCGTGCACCACGGTCGAGCTGCTCACGATCATGAACCTCGACAGCTTCGACGTACGCGAGTGCACGGCCTTTTCCACGTACGACTTTGGCAGTGGACTGCTCCCAACCGCGCAGCAGAAGTCGCTGCTGTGCGACGCCGGCTGCTACGACCTCATCAACCGACTCGAGATCACGCCCGTGCCGCTCTGCTCCGTCGTACTCGGCGGCCTGTCCATGAACTACATCGACGCGCTCTACACAGTGTTCGCCGACTGCGCCGCCGCGAGTCCGACGATCGTCTCGCCCGTCGCGTCGCCCGTCACCACGTCGCACGCTGCGACCTCGGCGGTGCTGGCGGTTGCAGTCGCAGTTGGCGTGGTCGGAATCCACGCGTTGGTGTAATTGTTTGATAGGAAAAATGTAGGAAGACTGCTAAGATAGTTCAGAGACGTGCATTATGAATTATCGGAGCTTCTGATGAGCAGCTCACTTCTTGCCTCCCTTCTTGCCTCCTTTCTTGTTGTCCTGGGCAGCTGGGGCTTCCTTGGCTGGGGCTGCCTGCTTCTGGGGTGGCTGCTGCTGCTGTTGCTTCTGGGGGGCCGGCTTCTGCTCCTGCTGCTGCTTGTTTCCCTGCTTCTTGCCCATGGCTGCTTGGAGAGCGGAGTGGTGGGGACTTGGGGCTTGTGTGGAAGAAGTGCAAGTGAGTCAAGCCGAAGGCGGTGCACCGGACCGTCGGTTAGGAGGTCGTTACAGAGAGGTTGAGAAAAAGCTAGCGTATCCCTCTCCACATCCTCAGAATAGCTTGTTGGATGGAGCGACCTGCGTCGTGCGTATCTCCGTCTCAGGAATGCCGCGGCTTTTGAATGTGATGCTACGAATAGATAAGATCCTGATCAAGTTGAAGTTTAGCTCGTCACACGTCGCAGATTGCGAGTGAGGCAACGGCCATTTCAGGTACATGGCAAGTCATCGAGCTAAAGTGATGATAGAGTCCTTTCGACTTTTCCTGCGATCCTGCGATTATGAGGAAACCCACAGAATTGAGGAAGAGGTGGTGTTTCATGTATTTAATGCTATGGAAGCAGCTCTCTCTGTGATCTACTTCTTGCCGCCCTTCTTGCCACCCTTCTTGTTGTCCTGCGCGGCCGGAGCCTCCTTGGCTGGGACGGTCTGCTTCTGTGGCTGCTGTTGCTGCTGCTGCTGTTGCTGCTTCTGCGGAGCGGGCTTCTGCTCTTGCTGGGCGGGGGCCTGCTGCTGTTGCTTGTTTCCCTGCTTCTTGCCCATGCTTGCTTGGTTCGTGGACTGGTGGGGACTTGGACTTGCGACTCGCGTGGAGAATGTGGAAGTGAGTCGTGTGAAGAACCTCCTCCGTCTCCGCTTCGGCTCTCTGTTCCCAGCACAACGACTTGGTGCTGGGGGATCCCAGACCTGGGACGTTGGGCGTGGGAGTTGGGCCGGTTGCAGCTACAAATAGAGCACTGGAGCCATTCCGTGGCACAGCGTTGAGCAATCGAGTTCAAACGGTCGAAAGGTCGGTAGGTGGATGGTTTCGCAAAGAGGATCTCTGGATCGGATTGGAGGAGTTGCGGTTGAAGCTGGCGGAGGATTCGGAACCCGCGAGTTCGACGCCCGGGTCAGGAGGACTGGGTCGGTTCGGTCCCAACGACTTCATCCCACGAGAGCTGAGTCAAAACCCAACGAAATGACGAGGAAGGTGAAGTTTGTTGAGCTTTATGTATATCATCGTGTATTGTGTTCAACTGTAGCGAGGTGGGAATTATCTGGAGACGGTGGTGCCAGTCTAATCAAACGAGTGTTCTGGGATGTTTGGTTACTTCGATCCGGGGCGAGGGCGCTTGGTTGAGGGCGCTGGCGTAGTCGTGGTCGGAGTGTTGCCTCCTCCCGAGTCTCCGTCCGGCTTGTGCGGTGGCTTCGTTGTGGGTCGCGCCGGCTTGACAGTGGGCTTGACCGGTGGCTTGACCGGTGGCTTGACCGGTGGCTTGACTGGAGGCTTGGGGGGTGACACTGGCGGTCGGACCGGAGGCCTGGGGGGCGGGACAAGGCGATCTGGCGTGGCAGAGGCTCGACGAGCTGGGCTCTCGGCGACGACGAGGAACAGCATGGAAACGCCGAGCCAGAGCAGAAGCCACACCCCGGAGAGCTTCATGGTGGAGCTGGTGGATGCAAATTGAAAAGTGAGGAGGTGAGAGTGTCGCCCATGAAAGCACCAAGTCGGGTCGGATCCAGTGAAGGCAGGCGGGGCAGTGCACTGCACTGTGAAGTGCATGGGTTGACTCTTTGCTGGACCGACTCTGCGAGCTGTTCAGTCGGTCTCGTCGAGACCTTCTGTATTCCTCCGTACTCACACCAATTTTTTGGCAAACGGGGAGTTTGTCTGAGTCCACACGTGGTGGAAGTCCACTCCAAGTGGATTCAAGAAGGGGAGTGGATCGCATTCGCGACTGTGGTGGTCAAACCTCGCTGTTAAGAGCGCCTCGGGTGACGAGGCATGACGGTATCAAGCGCAGCCAAACGAACGCTTCCGAGTCTTCCCACGCTTTGTCGGCACGTGTGGCTCCGTGTGCTCAAGTGCGATGAGAGGTTGACCGTCGTCTGAGAAACCAATGCGGAAGGATATGTTCTGATGTGTTCTGCAGGTTTGGGTCAAGACTCGCCCTTTCTACGAGGAAAGACGACCAACCAACGTCTCACGCAGTTGGTCTAATCGAGAAACGAGTTGGCGGGCGTGCCAGAGTGTACCCGATCGGAATGGCTCGCCTCGTCCATGGCCCAGCTCACTTTCACGTCAAATCAAGTCAACTGGACAGCTCGCTGAACCTCCCTCCTCCTGGTGAGATTCCAGCAAGCCAGTGCCCTGCCCGCTTCAATCGATTGGTTTACTGGCATTTCATCACATGGGGTCGCTGCAGCTACTGTGGCTCACCATCAGAATGACGTCGTACCCAGGTGACAGTTGTGCAATCCATTTGTGTTGATAGTGTTATGTATTGGGATAATCTACTTCTTGCCGCCCTTCTTGCCACCCTTCTTGTTGTCCTGCGCGGCCGGAGCCTCCTTGGCTGGGACGGTCTGCTTCTGTGGCTGCTGTTGCTGCTGTTGCTGCTGTTGCTGCTTCTGTGGAGCGGGCTTCTGCTCTTGCTGGGCGGGGGCCTGCTGCTGCTGCTTGTTTCCCTGCTTCTTGCCCATGCTTGCCTGGCTGAGTGGGTGACTTGGCGCTTGAGTGCGGATTCGAGAGTGGGTTTGCGTCGGTTGGAGCCCAAGTGGAGTTGAGAATTGCGAAGAAGAAGGTTTGCATGGTTACGTATCTTTTCTTATGCAGCACAGGATGATCCTATTCTTAAACTGGTCTCATGGGTTCTGTTGCGCTCATGCACTCCGCTGGCCCATTCGGTTATGAAGCGATAGCTTGTTCACTCAGCTAAAAGTAGCAGCAGCGGTTCTGAAACCCACAGTATCGAGGAACGACTCATAAGGACAACATGCGCCAACATGTTTGCAGACGAGTTTGGAAAAACACCAGCGCCCAACTCATTCTCGAATCCGCACTCAAGCGCCAAGTCACCCACTCAGCCAGGCAAGCATGGGCAAGAAGCAGGGAAACAAGCAGCAGCAGCAGGCCCCCGCCCAGCAAGAGCAGAAGCCCGCTCCACAGAAGCAGCAACAGCAGCAACAGCAGCAACAGCAGCCACAGAAGCAGACCGTCCCAGCCAAGGAGGCTCCGGCCGCGCAGGACAACAAGAAGGGTGGCAAGAAGGGCGGCAAGAAGTAGATTATCCCAATACATAACACTATCAACACAAATGGATTGCACAACTGTCACCTGGGTACGACGTCATTCTGATGGTGAGCCACAGTAGCTGCAGCGACCCCATGTGATGAAATGCCAGTAAACCAATCGATTGAAGCGGGCAGGGCACTGGCTTGCTGGAATCTCACCAGGAGGAGGGAGGTTCAGCGAGCTGTCCAGTTGACTTGATTTGACGTGAAAGTGAGCTGGGCCATGGACGAGGCGAGCCATTCCGATCGGGTACACTCTGGCACGCCCGCCAACTCGTTTCTCGATTAGACCAACTGCGTGAGACGTTGGTTGGTCGTCTTTCCTCGTAGAAAGGGCGAGTCTTGACCCAAACCTGCAGAACACATCAGAACATATCCTTCCGCATTGGTTTCTCAGACGACGGTCAACCTCTCATCGCACTTGAGCACACGGAGCCACACGTGCCGACAAAGCGTGGGAAGACTCGGAAGCGTTCGTTTGGCTGCGCTTGATACCGTCATGCCTCGTCACCCGAGGCGCTCTTAACAGCGAGGTTTGACCACCACAGTCGCGAATGCGATCCACTCCCCTTCTTGAATCCACTTGGAGTGGACTTCCACCACGTGTGGACTCAGACAGACTCCCCGTTTGCCAAAAAATTGGTGTGAGTACGGAGGAATACAGAAGGTCTCGACGAGACCGACTGAACAGCTCGCAGAGTCGGTCCAGCAAAGAGTCAACCCATGCACTTCACAGTGCAGTGCACTGCCCCGCCTGCCTTCACTGGATCCGACCCGACTTGGTGCTTTCATGGGCGACACTCTCACCTCCTCACTTTTCAATTTGCATCCACCAGCTCCACCATGAAGCTCTCCGGGGTGTGGCTTCTGCTCTGGCTCGGCGTTTCCATGCTGTTCCTCGTCGTCGCCGAGAGCCCAGCTCGTCGAGCCTCTGCCACGCCAGATCGCCTTGTCCCGCCCCCCAGGCCTCCGGTCCGACCGCCAGTGTCACCCCCCAAGCCTCCAGTCAAGCCACCGGTCAAGCCACCGGTCAAGCCACCGGTCAAGCCCACTGTCAAGCCGGCGCGACCCACAACGAAGCCACCGCACAAGCCGGACGGAGACTCGGGAGGAGGCAACACTCCGACCACGACTACGCCAGCGCCCTCAACCAAGCGCCCTCGCCCCGGATCGAAGTAACCAAACATCCCAGAACACTCGTTTGATTAGACTGGCACCACCGTCTCCAGATAATTCCCACCTCGCTACAGTTGAACACAATACACGATGATATACATAAAGCTCAACAAACTTCACCTTCCTCGTCATTTCGTTGGGTTTTGACTCAGCTCTCGTGGGATGAAGTCGTTGGGACCGAACCGACCCAGTCCTCCTGACCCGGGCGTCGAACTCGCGGGTTCCGAATCCTCCGCCAGCTTCAACCGCAACTCCTCCAATCCGATCCAGAGATCCTCTTTGCGAAACCATCCACCTACCGACCTTTCGACCGTTTGAACTCGATTGCTCAACGCTGTGCCACGGAATGGCTCCAGTGCTCTATTTGTAGCTGCAACCGGCCCAACTCCCACGCCCAACGTCCCAGGTCTGGGATCCCCCAGCACCAAGTCGTTGTGCTGGGAACAGAGAGCCGAAGCGGAGACGGAGGAGGTTCTTCACACGACTCACTTCCACATTCTCCACGCGAGTCGCAAGTCCAAGTCCCCACCAGTCCACGAACCAAGCAAGCATGGGCAAGAAGCAGGGAAACAAGCAACAGCAGCAGGCCCCCGCCCAGCAAGAGCAGAAGCCCGCTCCGCAGAAGCAGCAACAGCAGCAGCAGCAACAGCAGCCACAGAAGCAGACCGTCCCAGCCAAGGAGGCTCCGGCCGCGCAGGACAACAAGAAGGGTGGCAAGAAGGGCGGCAAGAAGTAGAAAGCTCATAAGCGATCCAATGCATTTTCACATGTAGCCATGTTGCAATCCCTTGGGTGGTCCACGCGACCAACCTTCACTCACGCCATTCCCCTCGGAGAGACCCCTCCATTCTTCATGAGCAGCTCCACGATGAACTCGGACGACGCGACGCGCGCGTGGCTCAAGCAGGAGCTCGTGGCGCTGCTGGGCTTCCCCGAGGTCGACGACATCCTCAACTACGTGCTCAGCGAGTTCAAGACGCCCGCCGAGGTCGAGCCGTACCTCACGGAGCTGCTGGGCGTCGCGCCGACGCGAGCGCAGGCCATCAGCGCTCGGCTCTTCCGCAAGCCAACGGCGACCAAGACGCCGCCCCCGCAGGCCAAGAGCAAGCCGACGGAGCAGTCGGCGGCGCCGCTCGTGCCCGTGCCGTCGGCGCCCAACTCGCGCCTCAAACAGGCCAAGAGCAAGAAGCCGTCCAAGCTGCTCCACGCGCGCATCATCAACTGCCTCCAGTGCGGCCGCATCGAGCTCAACGGCGCGCGGCGCTGCGCGTTCTGCGATGCCGAGCTGCGCTACGAAGAGCTCGACGGCGAGCTCGTGGACGCGGAGGCGCAGCGCCACATGCAGCGGCTCGTGGCGCTAGACGAGAGCGGCGCCGCGCGCACGACCGTGCTCGACACGGAGCAGGAGTTCTACGACCAGGTGCAGGTCGTGGCCGAGGGCGAGCGCCACCGGCAGCCCGTCGTGCTGCATCTGAACCTGGACGAGCGATCGTTCGAGCGCGTCGAGGCGCCGGCGCTTGTGCTGACGGCCAATCAGGAGCTCACCCGCGACACACGCGAGTTGCTGCAGAGCCTGCAAAAGAAGTTGACCAAGAACCAGAAGGCCGGCATCGCGGCTGCGCCCGTCGTGGGCGGCGGCGGCGGCGTGGTCCTCGAGGACGAGTACAACGCGCTGTATGTGTGAGGAGGGCTTCCAATCGAAGTAGAGTGGAATGAACTGCCTTCCATTCGAACGTGCGCGTGTTCTGTGGGAATCCGTGCCGCGCAGATGCCGGCACGCGTTCTCGACCGTTCGCCGATCTGTGACGTGGCGCGACCCATCCTCCCATGAGCGCGAGTCGCGCGTGTCGTCGACAGACGCCACCCAGACGCGAGCGAGACGCTGGGTGCGAGTGGCCGGAGCGTGTCGCGTCGTCGCGCTGAGCAATCGGCGTTGCCGGGCAAAGCGCGCCGCCGCGCAGCCACCGATCGCGATCGCCTCGGAAATCAGGCGCCGCCGGGCAGAAGGCGCGACGCACGCGCGCCATTCACCGCCGCCGGCAGATGACGCGGACGTCCATCGCGAGACTGTCCCCGTGGAGCGTCCAACGCGGCGCGCCTAGTCGAGGGAAAACGCCGCGAATCGCGAATTTTAAGACACGGCAGATGCTGGGGACGGCGCTTCCCTTCCCGTGTACGCTCGACCAGATCGGCGCCGACGGCGCTGACGCCACCGCGAGCGTCATGTCGCGAGTACTAGTAGGTATGGCCACCACACACATCCGGCGGCATCCCTTTACACGCCCACACCACCAGGCGAGCCCTCCCTGTCGCCCAGCAGCAGCGCCATTATGGGCGTTGTTAACTGGTTCGTAACGGCCGCCGCAGGGGATCTGGTTCTGGCCAGCGTCCCACCCCATGCGTCAGCGCGGCGGTGATGTGAGTTGCAGCGACGCGCCAAGAGGCACTCGGCTCGGCCCGGATCTCTGGACAGGCGCGCCGTGCTTGCACGTTGGCGTGGGCGCTGCTCAACTTCCCCCGTTCATTTCCCCATTCGCCCTCCGTCGCCATGTCCAGCGTCTCGTCCTCGCCGCCCGCGCCGCGTCCCCAGGGCGCCAACGAAGACGACCGCATGTACGCCTTCTACGTCAGCGGGCTGCTCCAGGACGGCGACGACGTGCTCGCCGAGGCCAGCGACTCGGACGACGACGACGACGCCGCCAAGCGAGAGGCGCGGCTGCGGCGCCAGCGACGCGGCTCCGCGCGCCGCCCGGACGCGCACGACTCGCCCGCCGCCGCCGCGGGCTCGCCGCCCTGAGCCGCGGACCCGTCATTCCCTCCAAGTCAAGTGCCGTCTATTTGTCTGCAAAAATAGAGAGAGATCCTTCTACCGCATGGAAAAGAGCTCGAGGAAGAGCGTGCTGGTGCTGCTGCTGGTTGTTGTTGTAGGTGGTGGCTACGCCGACGTTGGCGTCGGCGTCGGCGTTGGCTCGGGCGACGTTGGCGTCGGCGTCGGCGTCGGCTCCGCTGCGGGAACTGGTGGGGTCGCAGGCGCAGGCGCGCGGGTCGTTGGCGTTGGCGTTGGCGTCGGCGCCGCTGGCTCGGGCGTTGGCGCGGAGGTTGTTGGCTGCGCGGTTGGTGGCTGCGAAGTCGCAGGCGCGCGAGTCGTTGACGTCGGAGCAGAAGGCTCTGCGTCGGTTGTCGCGGGAGGCGGAGATGTTGGCGTTGGCGTTGGCGTTGGTGTTGGCGTTGGCGTTGGCGTTGGCGGCTTCGTTGTTGGAGCCGGCGTTGTGGGAGGTGGCGCTGCCGTCGGTGTTGGTGTTGGCGCGACGCTCGTCGGCGTCGGTGATGGACTCTCGCCTCCGGCGCTGCAGTTCTTGTACTGCACGTACACTTTGACCTGCCCACTGACCGTGCCGTCGAGCGAGTCGATCTCCATCTGCACGTCCGGCGCGTCGGGAGACGGCTTGTACGCCGTCACAGCGCTGTTGACTCGAAAATTGGTGGAGCCTCCACACGGCGACCAGATCACCGACTGGACGTTGATGGACGTGGTCTCGTAGATGGGCGTGTCGGTGCCGGCTTCGAAGCGCCTCACGACGCTCGGACCGAGCTGGCCGGCGAAAAAGTACTCGCTGGTGAACATGCCGTAGGCGCCGGTCGCCTGTGGGACGTAGGCGTAGCCGCGAAAGTCGATCTTGTACAGGCCGATGGACGTGCCGGGCATGGCCTCGACGGGGATCGCAAAATTGCACGACCGACGCACGCGACTCGAGCTGCTGTCGGTCGCGGCTGCGTAGTCGGAGAACAGAACGGAAAAACTCTGGGCGTCCGGTGCGACTTCGGTGTACGCAGTGCCGAACGGACACCCAGAGCCGATCATGCTCGGCTGCTGCAGTCTGTAGGGCTGGGCCGATACAACAGCCAAAGAGGACGCAGCAGCGGCCAGGAAGGCCGTGGTGACGGATACCATGGATAGTGCAAAATTGACCACGCAAGGAGAGAACGAGACTGAGCCGTTGAGTACGCCGTGGACCTGGGTCGGTGGTAGGACGTGGGGGTCGCTGGGGAGAATCCAGAATGGATCAGGCCAAGCGGCGCGGCGTTCAGCACGACCGGAAAGCTCTTGGACGAGCCATAGAGTCCGTCGCCACGTCCCATGAGCGAGGTCAAGGTTCGGCGAACGAGGAATGGAAGGAGATGGGCGCTGTAGCCATGTTGGTTTTCTGGTGTGGTGCACGTCACGCAGATCTCAGTTTTTTTTGTTGGCGCGGTCTTAGTGTGGTCCACCCAACGGCGCGCTCGCGTGTCGTCAGGTCGCCAGCGCAGGCAAGTGAGTCGAAGAGAGGAGCGGGCCCATCTTCTCTGGACGCCTCCAGCAGCAGAACCCACGAGTGGCCAGTCGACCTTCGTTTTTCGCTCCGGTCCACGCCACCGCGTCGGCAGTCAGTTCGTCTCTGGACGCCCACGCCAACGTCCGGTCCGTCCCCTCGCCCACGCCAACGCGCCAACATGGTGGACGCTCGCTACGGCGCGACGCCCAAGGCGCCGTCCCCCCAGCGGACCGACTACCTCTTCAAGTTCCTCATCCTCACGCAGGTCTGGATGTACCTCGAGGCCGGCGCCGTGCCCTCGCTGCTCGAGCAGTTCACGCGCACGTTCCGCCTCAACCCGGAGGAGCAGGGGCTGCTCGGCGCCATCGTCTACATCGCCATCTCGCTGGCCTCGCCCTCGTGCTCGACGCTCTTCAGGCGCTTCTCTCCGCGCACCGTGCTCGGCGTCTCGCTCGCCGTCAACAACGTCGCCGTGCTCCTCGTGGCCTTCGCGCCCACGCTGCGCTGGTACTCCAAGCCGCTGCTCATCCTGCTGCGCGGCGTCGTCGGCCTCACGCAGGCCTTCCACGTCGTCTACTCGCCCCTCTGGGTCCACGAATACGCCCCGCGCGCCAAGAAGGGCATGTGGATGAGCTTTCTCCAGGCCTCCACGCCGCTCGGCATCACGCTCGGCTACTTCGCCGGCTCGGTCACGGTCTGGTCCTCGTCGCCGTCGGCCGACGCGCCCTCGACGGCCAGCGACATGCCGCTCACGGGGCTCGACAACGTCACGGCCGTCGCGCTCAAGGACACGCTGCGCGCCAACTTGCTCGGTGACGTCGGCACGCCCGAGTCCGGGCTCTGCCACGGCATCTTCTGCTGGCGATGGCCCTTCCTCATGCAGTTCCTGCTCGTGCTGCCGCTCTCGATCCTCATCTTCTTCGTGCCGCGCGAGCACATTGAGATCCACGAGACGAGCCAGGCCTCGCTCGTGCTCGACAGCGCCGAAGACGACAGCGAGTCCACGGGCGACGACGCCAAGACCACGCCCGAGAGCGCCGACGAGACCACGCGCTTGCAGTCGCTCAACGGCGGCGAGGTCTCGCCAGCCACGCGCCGTCGGCAGCTGCTCCACCAGGAAGCGCGCATGTGGGAGAACCTCACCGAGCTCTTCCACCAAAAAGTCTACGTCTGCCTCGTGCTCGGGCTCTCGGCGCTCTTCTTCGTGGTCGCCGGCATCCAGTTCTGGACCACGCTCTACCTCTCCACCAACACCAACGACTCGCTCTACCAGATCCACTCGTCCTACCTCGTCGTGAGCGGCACCGGCCCGATCCTCGGCGTCTTCTTCGGCGGCTGGCTCATCGACCAGGCCGGCGGGTACTCGGGGCCCTTCCAGCAGACCAAGGCGCTGCGCATCTGCATGGTCGTCGGGCTCGTGAGCTGTCTCTCGTCGCTGCCCGTGACTTTCCTGCGCTCCACGCCGGCCATCGCGCTCTTCCTCTGGCTCATGCTCTTCTTCGGCGGCGCGCTGCTGCCGGCGTGCTCGGGCATCGTCATCTCATCGGCACCGCGCCGCCTGCGTCCACTCGCGTCCTCGGTCGCCTACACGAGCTACAACCTGCTCGGCTACGCAGCCTCCAACTACTTCCCGGGACTCGTCATGAACATCATCGTGCACAGCGGTGCATGCGACACGGCGTGCACCTACCGAGTGGGCTTCCGCATCGTGCTGTTCTGGTCGTCGTGTGCGTTCGCGTGCCTCGTGGCCGCGTCCATCTTCTCGGAGCAGAAGCTCAAGGAGATCGAGGAAGAGGAACGACGCACGGGCCGCCGCCTGGCCAGCAACAGCATCGTCTAATTCGTAGATCCAGCAATATTTATGGTGAGCAACCGACCATGAGCCCAAACCAACGTCGAGGCGATCGCGATCGAAGCGATCTTCTACACCAGAGACCAGTATCTTCTTGTCGCAGCAGTACTCTGTTCTCCATTTTCCTCTGCCTATCGCCCGCTGCGACTGTGCATTAGACAATTGCGCCACTTTAAGTAGTACGAAATGGACTCGTTAAACTAGAGTCCGTGAGGACGCTGCCCATCCTGTGTAGCCATGTCAAATGGCATGACGAGAATTGATTAATGACGTTACTTACGTGGCATCTCATGCCGTCTTCTTGTCGGCGAGCATGCGCTGGATGCGAGGGGCCTTGCGCAAGAGCGTGTTGAGCATACTGCCGGCGAAGAACGCGACGACCGTGGACGTGAGCGTGATGACGTTGTACGGCATGCTAAAGTCGGGCGTGGGGAGAGCTACGAGCAGCGGCTCCGAGTAAACAACTCGCTGAAGAGGAGTTGCGTCGCATGAGCTTGACGACGAAAAGGTCGCGACACCCGGCGGGATGTCGAAGCCTCGGTTTGCATCTGGCGGGTGTTCGGATAAGCGTACGAACACTTTCTCGAACTGCACCGACAACACAAACGCCGAGCGAGGCGGCAGCTCGACTTGGATGCGAAACTGGTTGGGACGACCGCGCAACTCGGCGGGCACAAAGTCGAACGTCGGTGAAACTGCCCCTGTCAAAGTCTTCCCGTCGTCCAGCGATACGAGACGGTTCTTGAATGTATGGAAATACAATCGGAGATACCACGGCGCGACGTCGTTGTACGTCACTCGCATGGCACACGTCTCGTGCCGGTTCTCCAGTCGCACAGCCAGCCCACCGTGGACCTGTCCGTACCCCGTCTGGAAACGATGGACTGCTACTACTTCCTGAGGTCGTTTCGTGCTCGACTGGTGAGTGTCCGGCAGCCACCGCTGGCTCGTGGGGATAGCGTTTGCCTGCGTTTTCAAATCGACCTTTCTTGGAGGGCTGATCTCCGTGGTGATACTGCTGCTACTCGCGAGCGGACACGCTGAGAAGTGGGTTAGCGCTTTCCCGTCCGATGCCTCGCTGTCAAGAAGCAGCGAGCCGAGTGACCACGCAGCGTCGCGCCCACTCGGCTGCACAGTCGTAAGCTGCTGTTCGACCCGCCAGCCGTCATCTCCACGCGCTGCGTACACTGAGAGCATCGCGTACTCACCCGAAACGATTCGGATGGGGTCGATTAGTGCGCCGAGTCCGGCGTGGGCTCGACACGGCAGCATCTTGAGCCACGGCGTGAGGTTCTCCGTGCAGAGTTCTTCGCGCGCGAGTGTCGCCTGGAGGAAATGGCTTGCGGTGGTGTTCACAGCGTCATACGCGCCGAACTCTGCAGCACTTGATGTTGGCTGCAGCTTCACCATGGTCGTCTCGTCCATGCGGTTGAGCGATGCCGAGAAGACACCGCCCAGCTCGGATGTCACGCCATGCCAGCGGTCCGGGATCGTCGCCGCGTCGCCGCGGAACGCCACCTGCAGGCGCGCACCGAAGGGCGCGTGGAAGCTTCGCTTGGTGTCGTCGTCGTCAGCGTGTGGAGGGCCGTAGCGCGCCTCGCTGTACTGGCCCACGGAGAAGGAGAGCTGCAGCGACGCGGCGTCGTACTTGGTGAGGATCTGGCGCAGCACGACGGGCGCGAGCGCGGCGGCGTCGAGCGGCTCGCGCGTGGAGAAGCGAAAGTGCGCGAGCGCCTTGTTCACATGCGGCAGCGGACGCACGAAGAGCTGCTCAGTGTGGCGCGCCGCCGCGGAGGCCGCGAGCAGCAGCGGCGCCAGGAAGAGGAGCTGCATGAGCCAGAGGAAGGGGGAACGTACTGGATGCGATGGGAAGTGTGAGGAGGTCTACTGGAATAGGGGTATCCCTAATAAAAGAGGATGGAATAAGGGACACTTCAACTTGGTCCGGGCTCTCCTCTCTCTCTCTCTCTCTTCTCTCTCGGTGGAGCGATCGACCTCCCGTCGTTGAGACTGTCACTGCTCTGGCTGCGGCGTTCGACGGGACGAGGCGCTTGCGACGCGGGGCTTTTTGTGTGGCTCGATGCGACAGTTGAGGTCGACAGGTGTGGTCCCTCCGCCGGGTCCATTCGCGATCCCGACGACCGGCGATGAAGACCATGGCGCGAGTCTCGTATGGCTCCGCGGAGGTGCTGCCCATGCGCCGTCGGGCTCGTCACTGGCACGCACCGGATCGCTGCTGCTTCCCCAGCGACGTGGCGACACTCTGCCGCAGCCTCGTCTTCCTGTTCGTGCAGGGCGTCGTCGCGTGGGTCGTCGGGCTCGCCTTGCTCGCGACGCTAGTGCTCTGCCTCGTGCTCGCGCCGCTCTGCGGACTCGGCGTTGTGCTCTTCCGCCTGCTCTTCCGCCTCGGCGTCATCGACTTTATCGCGAAATGCGACGCCGCCATGGTCAACTACGTGGCCGACGAGCAGATCCAGATCGACGCCTCGGGCGCCGTGCAGCCTCTCGCGACCTGCGAGCCGAACGACCCTCAGGACGGTCTCCCAACCGAGCGACTGGTCTCGGGGCTCTCGCGCGTCTCGGTTGAGTCGGCCATGGTGGTAGTCTACCTCACGACCGTCAAGCTGCTGCTCGCGAGCCTTGGATTGGTAGTGGCGATGCTCGTGCTGGCGCTGCCTCTTCTGCTCACGCACGTGCTGCTCTCCCAGCGGCCCATCTTCGCCGGGGCCTCTTCGACCGGCGGATGGGAGACGCTCTGCTCGGTCGCCGTGCTGCTGCTGGTGCTGCTGGTGGCGCTGCTGAGTCTGGAGCTGCTCACGGGGCTCTGCGTCGCCGCCACGCGCTTCTTCTGTTGTGAACGCGTCTACGCGCTGCCGCTGCCCCGTCGCGGCCCGGCTTCGTCGTCGTCGTTCGCTCGTCCCAACGTAGTCGTCATCCGGCTGCCGCCGTCGGCCTCGGGCGTCTACGCGCTGGCATCTTCGTCCCTGTCGTCATCTTCGGCGCCGTCGTCGTCGACCGTCGCAGTCAGTAGCTCCTGACCACTGGCTCGCGTCGTTTCGCGAGTCGCACGCGACGCGGCGTTTTCGAGCGTTTCGCATGGCGAATCGGATCGGATCGGATGGAGGAGGAGAGGAGGAAGCAGGCAGACCAGTTGGGGTGTCCGATGTGCCCAAAAACAAATCTCGCGTGTATGTATGTGTATGGTCGGTGGCGATGGCGCTCTACTTACTCTACAACTATAACGGAGCGGGGTGGTGGTTCCTGTGTGGCGACCCACAGAGACGGGGGGGAGGGATGCATGGCGTCCTGGACCTTCGAATCAAAAACAGAGATATACACAAACTCCCAACTCGCGCGCGACGCGTGGCGGCGTCGCTTCCTGTATCCACAAAAGCCTTGCGATCGGCGGCAGATCTTCTTGGGTGGCTTCTTCGTTCGTCGATGGGATGGGGCTATGTGAAGCTCATGAGCTGGCACAGAAGCTCCTCGTCCTCCTTCTTGACGAAGCGGCCCTTGACGCGCAGCCTCGAGTTGGCAAAGTTCTTGCGCACGTCGTAGTCCACCTTCTTGGACCAGACGCGGTGTTTCCGCTTTTCTAGGAACCGCTCGATCCGTTTTCTCCGCGCCTCGGGCGAGTAGCTGCCGATGTACTTGGTGTCGCCGTCACGCGTCGGCGAGCCCACGTCGCTGAGCTGGTTACTGGACTCGTTCTCGTTGGCGGCCGAGATCTCCATGCGGATGAATTCTTCGAGGTGCTTTCGGCCAAAGCCGCCGTACTCGGAGATGCTGCCGTCGGAGGAGCAGACCGAGGCGAGGCGCGCGCGCTGGCGGTACTCGTCGCTCTGGCGGTACTCGTCGAACCAGGCGCGGTCGTCCTCGACGCCCGTGGGGGACGAGTCCTGGCCGATGTAGGAGGCGTCCTCCTTGACGCGCGAGAGGCTCCACTTGTGGCTCTTGCCGCTGCTGCCGTGGCGCGCCGTGGGCGGGAGCCCGAACGGGTCGTGGCTCTCGCGCTTGCTCGGGATCGAGATGGGGCGCGAGGACGTGCGCAGCTCGTCGTGGTCGTCCTGGTTGGAGGCCGCGGCGGCGACGAGCCCGTCGAAGGGCGAGCGGAAGGCGCGCCAGCGGCCCGAGGGCTCGTCCGAGGAGGCGTCCGAGGCCATGTCGACGTCGCTGCTGTCGCGCTCGTCGTCGTCGTCCGAGTTGTCGTCGTCGTCGTCGTCGAGCGCGTCGCGGCGGCGGTGCTTGGCCGGGATCATGGCCGTGAGCGGGCGCTCGCGGATGAGCTGGCGCTGGAGCGAGGCGTAGTCGTCGAGGTACGAGCCGCCGGCGGGCAGCGACGAGCCGAGCGGCTGGAAGCTCGACTGGAAGGAGCGCTTCTTGTCGTTGGTGTGCCAGGCGTAGAGCGGCGACTTGTAGGCGCGCTCGTCGGGCGCCGAGAGGCTCATGAGCGTCTCGGCCACCTCGGTCTCGAGCATGTTGGGATGACAGGAAGGGGGGAGGGGATAGGACTAGTGGACGGGAATGGGCGTGGGGGATCCGGGGCCAATAAGTTGGGAAGTGCTCTGGCCGCGGTCGCGGTGTTTTTTTCGGTTTCGTCTCGAGAGAGAGAGAGGCTTCGTCCGGAGGCCTGCGGTTCTGTCCGGAAGGAGGCGCGAGCCTGCGCGGACGTCAGAGTCCCCAACGCAAACAACACGACACCCAACCCGCCGCCGCCCGAGCCCAAAGCCCCGGCCGCCTTTCTAGCGCCTTGTTTCTGGGATCTTCCCCGAGAAAAACCTCACCAAAACCTCGGGATTACCGGAGCGAAGCTGGTCAAGGCCGCACCCTAACCTCTCCCGCCGCAGACTTGCTTGCACTTGAAGAAGCCCTCGCCCCACGAAGCGAGCGCCAAAGCGAAAAGGGGACCGCGGTGTGACAGCGCCAGTGGGCTCGCTGATTGGGCCCCGCGGCAACCCACCACCATCTCACGGGAGGAGGAGAGCGGAGAAATGGAAGCCTCTGCGCGTGGTCCAATTTCTCCAGGAGGGAAGAGCGCGAGAACGAGTGAACCCCCCACTGGAGTGGCGCCGGTGGACGCCCTGGCGGATGGCCACTGCGGCCGCGTCGCCGATCGTGTGGCCACGAGCTCCCCTTGCCCCTTGCCGTCCGCACGCGACGGGGGCCGCCCGCTCTCCCCCAGAGAGGATCGGTCCTCCGGTGTATCCATCACGATGGGGGAAAGGGCCGCAGCAGCTGTGGCCATAATCCATCCGCGCCACCGCTGCTGTTCAATCGTGCCCAAAGTCGGGTCGAAGCAGCGAGGGCGCAAAGTCGGACGCGCCAACGACGCCAACGACGCCAACGCGCCAACGCGCCAACGTCTTTGCTGCGGAAGAACTTCGTGGCATTCCATTCCGCGGAGAAGACGAGCGCGTTGGAATCAGGCGCGTCACGCGCCGCGATCCCATTGGTCCAAAGTCGAGCCGTTCCCGGAAGCCGCCGCGAAGGCCCCGAGGGCCCCCAATCCAGCAGTTCACATGCGTGCCGGAACAGACGTCCGGGTCGACCGAAAGAACACACGCACCAGCCGTCGCCGGTCGCAAATACCGGTATTGGTTCCGCGACGGTTAAATACGGCGGGGTCCGCTTCATTATCGCGTTAAATAGACGGGCGTACAGAGAGTGTGAGAGAGAGGAATGCGAATGAGAGAGAGAGAGAGACGCCCACGACGACGACGAGCTGCGACGGCTAGTGGGCGTCGAGGCGAGCGCGCTTGCGTTGCGGCTCGGGCGCGTCGTCCTTGGCTAGCAGCTCGGCCGGCAGCTCGGCGTCGGCGTGGTCCCCCAGCGCCACGGCCGCGTCGTCCACGCCCGTGGGGCTGATGGATCGCGAGGCGTCCGTGGTCTTGCTCTCCTCGACGCTCACGAAGCGCGGCTGCGGCAGCGGCTGGTGGACGACGTGGTGCAGCTCGCGCAGCCAGCGGTAGCAGTCGACAAAGTCGTCCGCCGCGACGTCCGCGGCGCGGATCGCGTCCTGGATGGCCGAGCTCGGCCGCATTCTCCGCGCGTTCCACAGCACGTGCACGGCGGCGATGCCGAGGCTCGAGCTGCGGAAACGGAGCGAGCCGTAATCCTCGACGACGTCCTGCAGAAAGACCATGACGTCGCGTTCTAGATCTGCTTTGCACTGGCTCGAGACACTGTGGCTAAGCACGTGGATAAAGTCCCGAGCGAACATGAAGGACGACGGCGGGTTGAGCCGCCAGCCGAGCGTCTTGAGCAGGTGTGCCTCGACGCGGCGGATGTCGTCGCGCGTAAACTTGCGTTGCGACAGGAGCTCCATCTCCTCCTAATGATTTGGTCGTTCCCACTGCGTTAGACAAAGTGGATCCACTGGGACACGCGGAGAAGAGAAACCTCCTTCCCACTCACCATGGAGATCGGCTGGTGCTCGTGCATCTTGGAGGCAATGTACATAGAGACCATCGACACCAACTGCAGGAGGATCTTGCTCACTGACTTGGTCGAGAGGTAGTAGTCCATGATGTACACAGCACACCCGACCGTGTCACGCGTGAGGTCAAAGGCCTTGGCAGTCTATAAGAGGGATGGAGGGGGCGGCAGGGGAGGGGGAGGGAAGCACAACAAGAATTCAGCCTCGCGCGTTCACGACGCGTCAGATCACGGCCTCGCACCTCAAACATCCAGCGGCAAATTTTGCGGCGCCACGACTCTTCCATTCCGTCCCGCTGGACTTCGGCGAGGTACTTGTCATTGCATGCTCCGTACTCGACTTCCCGCCGCGCCATGAGGCGGATGACCTGCACGGGGTCTTCCGCGTCGACCTGAGGCACGGCGACGACCTGCGCGGCAGCGGCCACGGTCGCAGGCGACAGCGGCACGTTCTCTTCCTTGCAGAGCAGATCTTCCATGGTACGGAGACACGCGACGCAAACGCAGGAGGCTTCTCTCGGGCGCTATCACAGAGACCGCGAGGGTTAGTCCACCGGTCGCATGCGTCGCATACACGCGCGAGGGGGGGGGGGGGGGGGAGGGAGACCCCCACGCGGCAGCTTCCCACTCACAATGCTCGACGAGAAGTGAACGGGAGAGCCCATGCCCTTCGAATGCATGGCTATCTTTCCAGCAGGCCGACCCACAGGAAATGGGTTAGCTCAAGGACCTACCCCTAATTAGAGAATGCGATTCGATTGGATAGAATCTTAAATGAGGTCATTACAATGCATACTGATTGGCGGATAATGGTCCTCTGGCCGCACATCTCTTTCTCGCTGGCCCGGCCGAGCCGACCCGTCATGGAATGGGCTCGATGGGATCTCCTCCTCCGCCTGCCGACTCCAGGGCTCGGTCTCGGCTGCTGGCAGAGCCGAGAGGAGTGGGAGTGACACATGGAGCAGTGTGAGTGCCTTTGTCCATTCTATCGCCGCCCTCGATTCATCTCCTTCTCCTTCTCATGCGGTCTGACAGGCCGCTCGCTCTTGGTCTCACATGGTCCATGCGAGGCCCTCTGTGCGCTCGAAAATCGAACGGCGCGACGGTGGCCACGGGGACCAAACTCGGCGCGCGAGTGGTGCGTGTGTACAGTGAGAATGTCAACGTGACTTCAGCATTCAGCCCTCGGCAGCTGGAGGGCAGACGGTCTCCTCAATCCGGCTCGGAGCCGGCGCTTCTCCAGGCTCCATCTCCCTTGGAGCTCCATTTCGGCCAATCTCGGAGCTCTCGGTGTGGCCTACACGAGGCTCTACATGAAAGGGTGGAACGCACCACAAACAGCGAACAGGGAGCTGGTTCCATTGCAAAATTTACGCTGCAACTTCAACCTCGTCCCCACTGGCGGAGCTGCTGCCGGCCGATCGCGTTGGCGTCGGCGTCGGCGTCGGCGTCGCGAGCGCCGTCTCGTTCGGTCTCTGCGCTGTCGTCGGCGTCTCCAGGCAGTCGTCTCTCGGGTCGCGAGCCGGCAGAGGCGCTGGGGTCGGCGAACCAACGCCGACGAGCGACGCCAACGTGGGCACGAGCGGCAGGACGCCTGCGCTGGCGGCGGCGTCCGCATGCACAACCGCCGGGCGGTAGGATCCTGGCGGAGCTCGGACGGTGGTGTCCGGAGAATCCACGGCCGTCTTGACACGGACGAGCGACGGGATGACGATGTTGATGCCGCTCGAAGGCGGCGGCGTCTTCTCGACGAGCGTCGATGGAGAGCCGACGCGTGTGTCGATGTCGATCACGGGCGAGAGGACGAGGTTCACGGGTCCGAGCGTCGGCAGTACGCCAGCGAATAGCGAGTGGAGAGGGTTTGAAGGGGTCTTGTCAGCGTGAGCGACGCTGATCGAGGCAGACAAAAGAGCCAGCAGGACTGCAGCTAGTGTCGAGAGTCTCTTCATGGCTGGAAGGGAAGTGGGGTCGAGTAATCTGCTTGCAGAGTGAAAGATGTCGTGGGACTGGGAGCAGTTCTTCCGCCCATGACCGGCCGCCAACGATCGGACGTCGTGTCTCTACAGGGGCAACCTTGTCGAAGCACGACTAGGAAGCAAAGCACTTGGCCAAGCAATCTCGTGGCTTACGCGCGTCAGGATCGGCAACAGACAACACCTGGTCGATCGTGGCATGTGGAGTATAACGCTGAAGGTCATGTCCCTCCAGAAGTATTGGCTCTTCGACTTTGAGCCATCCTCGGAACTAATCGTCTCTACTGGGCAGTGTCGCTGCAGCGAAGATGCATTGGTCAACGCATCCGAAGACAGCTGATGCGATCGCTCTGGTGGAGGAGTAGGCGGCGCAGAAGATGATGTAAGAGTGCAAGTCCGACAAGCCCTATAGAAGACCGAGATGGTATCCCCGGGGTGGACGCGGTTTCATAGCAACAAGCAATTGGGTGAACAAATGAACATCTTATTGAAGCAAGTGGCTCACAATTTCGCATACAATCGCTCTTCTTCAGTCTTTGCCGTTGTTCATCTTCCTCTCACAACCGCGAAGACTACGGGCTGAAGGGCTCTTATAGGCTGGAGCCTGAGCTACATCGCTCGGTGAGGGCGTTGCGAGAGGAGCTGAAGTCAGATTCGAAACTACCGGAGCGGGACTAATGGGTGCAATAGTCGGAGCTGGAGCAGTAGTTGTAGCTCCAGCTGCAACAGCAGTAGCAGTAGCTGATGCAGCAGCAGCAACAGCAGCAGGAGGAGCTGGCCCTGGAGTCGGTGCTGGAGTTGGTGCTGGCGCTGGGGCTCCTGCTGGAGCAACAGCAGTAGTGGAATTAGCAGTAGCTGACACAGCAGCAGTGGAATTAGTAGTAACAGTAGCAGCAGCAGTGCTGGTAGCGGTTGCAGTGACAGGGGCAGGAGTTGGAGTAGGAGTTGGAGTAGGAGTTGGAGTAGGAGTTGGTGCGGGAGTAGGGGTAGCAGTAGGAGTAGGAGTAGCAGTCGGAGCTGGGGTAGGAGCCGGGGTAGGAGCAGGCGGGGCAGCCTGCGCCGGTTCTTGTCCGAGTTTTGGGATTATTTGCCCTGGCACGCCCACCAGCGACGTCAGCACCGATGCTAGGGCTGTAACCGAGGTTGGTCTTGGCCTTGGAGCGAGCGCGAGTGCAATGTCGGGATCACCAGCTTGTTCGGCCCGTACACCTGCGGGTTGGTAGGCTTGCGAGTTTGCGTTGGTCCCAGTACTACCCCGCGCCAAGGGTGTTGCAGACGCCGAGCCTGGAGAGGTTCGAATCTCTGTCTTCTCTGAATCGACGTCCGTCTTCACTCGAACGAAGGACGGCGTGACGATGTTGAAGCCGCTCTTCGGTGGAGGGCCCTTCTCAACCAACGTCGACGGAGATCCGACCTTCGTTTCGACATCGATCGCAGGTGAACCAACGACATTGACTGGACCAAGCGGCGAGGTCACACTGCCGAGTATCGATGAAATTGGATCCGTGAGACCACCGAAACCCTGCGCTTGGCTGGATGCGATGTACGAAATCGCAAGGAAGATATTGAATCGAAGTGAGGTTCTCATCCTTGCGGCAAAGCGTTGGCTTCGTAGTAATTTTGACTGCCGGTGCAGTGAGGAGTTGTGTTGATAGTCGAAAATTGTCGAATGACCGTCAGCAGCGACAACGGGCGGCTGCGACGGATTGGTTGCAGTGATTCACATCACTTGGATCTTCGAAGAAAGGTCCGCGCGGGTCTCTACCGATGGGAGGGGCAGTGTCCGTTGTTCTTGCCCTGGAATGAATCGTTCTCTGTGAGTAGATGCGCCAAACCCACGACTGAGACTCGAACATTGTGGTGCACATCACCAGATGGTGTGGCCGACGGGACTATTCATATCTTCAAAAGTCACATCTTGGAAACATGTGGCTCAACTCTTTGATAGAAATCACCCACTGTCCTCTACTAGAGAAACGCCACTGGCCCAGAAACCGATCACTAGCCACAAACCTCTTCACGATCCCTACCTCCTTTCACGGTTGGTATACAAACAAACCCTCATCTTTTTCCTACCCCTTTGTCGTCGCGTGGTGCTGTTGCGCATACAAGAGCTCATCCTCCAGTGCTGAGAGCAGTAGCAACCGACGAATTTCGGGCTCCAAGCCCTCAGTCTTCTGCGCTTTTCGTGGTCGCGTTCGCGCCAGCATGGTCACAGCCGCTGGGAGATAGACCGCACTGGTCTCCGGGTCGGACAACATAGTGATCATATGATGGTAGTGAGCTGGCCGCAACGGCGTTGTATCAGTACGACGACCAGGCAGAGGTTCACTGATCTGCTTCTGGGCCTTTGACTCCCGCGGTTTCGCTGCAGCAGGCGCGTCTACTGTGGTTTCGTTCGTTTGGGCCCTGGTGACCAACCGAAGGACGAAATTCTTGAACGCGTTCAAAGCTGAGACCATCGAAGAGGCCATATTCTCTTCTTCCCTAGGCTTTTGGCCTTCTGCTCGACTCTTCAACGCAGTCATCACCTTGGGGATGGACGCAGTCTCCGAAACTGCCACTCTTCTGATGCTCGAGGCTGTTGGGCCTTTCGGACCGACAAACTGCGAGATGACCACCACCTTCTCACCGGCTGTCGGTGGCGGTCGCTTGATATCGCATGCATGAACACTGAAGTATAGTTCACTGTCGCCGATGGAAACGACACCAACCCCCCCCTCGACCCGGTACGAGGCCACGGTGCCTTCGATTCCCTCTCCTGTCACTGGCTCCGCAGGCCGCTTATCATTTGCAGCCATATTCGTTTCTGGGACTGGCGCAGGCGCATGCTTTGTCTCAGGTAGCACGCTTGATGACGTTAGTGTCGGCTTGGACGTGAAAACGACTGATGTTGCAGTAGCTCCCTTGTTGCTAATCTTCTCGGTGAACATAACCTGGTCGCCTCGCTTTGGCAGTGGTGTCTGGACATTGCAAGCCGAAAGGTGGAAGAAAACCTGTCCAGAGGCACCTTCTGAAGTTCGCTTGATGAACCCGAAGCCCTTGACCTCGTCGAAGAACTGGACAAATCCGGGTGCCGATGGCTGCGAGGTCTTGTTTTTCTTTTTCTTCTTGCCTGGGCGTGGGGGCTCGTTGGAATCAGCAAAATTGGTTACAGTAGCCATACTAGTATTTGGTTTAATCATCTCCGCAGGAGCACTTTGAATCGCACGTAAGAGTTCATGCTGACGCAGATGCTGCAGGAGCGCGTCATGTGTGAGGAAGCGTCCTTCGCACTCAGTGCATGGATGTGTGTGGGCCGAGGTCGGTAGAAGGAAGTCCATTCAAGTGAGTAACCCTGTCGAAAGAGGTATGAGAATGCCCACGATGGACAAAAACCCTCTTCTCATACAAAGACTCCGAAGACGGATTCTGTCCTCGACTGCGGCGTCGGACCACTAGAAGACGGCTACGAGAGCTTGAGGACATCGGAGCAAGATGCTCTAAAAGTAAAATGGGAACACACTTGGCGCTTGCTTCGACAGTTGCTCTGCACCACAGGGAGCATCAACCCTAAAGTTATTTAAACTTGTGTCTCAAAGCAGACCTCAAATCAACTCCACCTGACATCACAACATCTTTTCATAGCCTAAGCCTAAGCAATATAAAACAAACTGGAAAATCCCAGAGCGCTCTGCTCACGTGGCTACTGACGGATGTAGCTGCCCATTCCAAGCCGGCCATTGTGAGATGTCATTCGCGAACCACCCACATCGTGGACAGCAGTTGTTGATCACAGCGTTGCCTACACGCTCGCCGTGGTGGGTCGCCAGGTCCGAGCAATAAGCTCGCTCGATGGGCCCGAAGGCGCACGAGCCACACTGATAGACCGAGCTGTTGCCGTAGATCTGCCGCAGCTGCTCTGGGTGCAGCTCGTTGTCACGCTCGCGCTGGCGGAGCTGTTCGCATGTAAGTCCTTCATGCCACTGACGTGTGTTGCACTGCACGCAGCGCTCGGCGCGGCAGAGTGGACAGACGAAGTGCGGGTCGTCTGCTGCGAGCGCACCGATCCCCCTGCAGTCGTCCTGGAGACACTGGAAGAGACCCGGGACACTCGCCACCGCGAGGTCTTGGCACTTGCGGTAGTATTCTTCTTGCTCCTCGAGCGTGAGTACGAGTGTGAGATCGCCGTCGCTGAGCACGACGTCGCAGTCTCCATGTGGGCATCGCGGTGTTACGTCCTGCTGGTCGATGCGGCTTTTGATATAGGGGTGGATGCACGTTCGGCAATATGTGTGGTCACAGCCGCCGACGCAGAAGATGTCTTCGATCGACGTGTCCTCCATGCAGATACCACAATACTTCGTTTGAGTGTGCTCTGACTCAGGGTCGGGGAGAGATCTGCCCGCGGAAGGAGAGGATTGTGCAGAGTATTCGGAATTGCGATATGTGCTCCAGTCCATGTCTGCTGACTGATTGACTAGCTCCAGGTGCTCGGCGTGATCGAGTTCGTCTTGCAGCGCCATGATGAGGGTTGCGGTCTGGGTATCAGGGTCTTCAATTGTCTCTACGTTAGCGGAAACGATGGGTTGAGTCCGCGCGAGCATAGCCAAGGCTGAGGGCAAGTACAGTTCGCTTCCGTCAGGTAACGAGAGGTTGTCGATCATGCTACGGTAGTGCTGAGGTCTCAGCTGCGTCATCAAATCCGATCTCGGTGGTGATGGGTGATCTGCCGCGGCCGTGGTTTCTTCTTGTTCAGCCACTTCTTGCGCTCTACGGCTGGTTTCATACATATCCATGGCGCGCATGAGAGCAGACAGGAGGATAGCGTTCGTTGGTACCGGTTGCGGCGCCGGGGTTTCATCGTGTTGGGCTTCCTCTACTCCAGAGTTGTATGTGTACACGTCGACGGCGCGTTTGAGAGCTGCAAGAAGGATCTCATTCGTCGAGATCTGCGGTTGCTTCTCCTGGTCGTCCGAGTCCGAGTCCGAGTCTTGAGCGCTGCTGCCGAGGATGCCGACGGTGCGCAGCAGAGTCGAGAGAAACATGGCGACGGTGCGATGATAGCGTCGGTGTGATAATGGCGCTCCTTCTTCGTGCGTTGGGTGCTTTTCTTGATGGCGTGGATGAGTTTGTTTTGACAGCGAAGGGATCTGTGCCGAGTCTGGACAGATCCGCCCACAGAGATTTAGAAAGATCGGGACATACCCAATGTGGACGGTCCAAGAAAAACTTCGTGTTTCCTGCAAGCGTAAAATAGAAATTATAACCGATGAAGTGGGAAAAATTCGATGAAATCTGGTTTAAGTGAGTTTGTTTAGATTTTTTTGAACAGAACGTCCTGTCTCGCGTCTGGGCGAGGACGAGCGAGCCCATCGACACCCACCGGTTCCCATTCGCGAAGTTGGGTCCAGCGATGAATCGAGGTGTCATCCAGCACTACCACGCCTCTGAAGGCTATGGGTTCCTCAGCACCGATGCTGGCGGCCTGGACGAGAACAGTCTCATCTACTTCCATATCTCCAACTGTGATGTGCAGACCCCGGTGCCACGAGTTGGCGAATCGGTTCTCTTTCTCCACAACGGCAACTCGAAGCGACCCCAGGTAACGGCGCTAACAAGGCTTGAGAGCCGTGTGAAAGAGAGCTATTCCCAGAAAGCCACCACGCAGCCACCACCAACTATTCCATCCCGAGAGCTTCCTCGTGCGCCGAAGGCCACGAAGCACGGCAAGGGCGTCGCGACCAGGACTCTGGAGGCCAAGCGTCAGCTGCTGACTGATTCGGGTTCGTGCTTCGACGGGGCTGCGTATCCTCGCTTTGTGTACATGGACCTGGACAATATCTGGACCAGCCTTATCGACGCTGACCATTTAGTGGGTCGCTTTCCTGGCGCAACTACCCCGCGGGAACTCGACCTCAACCTTGAAGGACTCACACAACGCCTAACTCAGTCCCGGCCAGGTGAACACGGCTGTCGCATCGGTCGACTCGCCGCGTTCTACTCCACCACCCCAGAACGCGTGGCTGACACGTTGCGAGGGATCCACTATGACGGGATCCATTGGGAGGTTCGCAAACAAGACGCTGCCGCAATGCAGCTTGACCTGTCCTTTGCTCGGCGACAGTGCCAAACGATCTCACAGACACTGGTGCTTGTGACTGGCGGCGACAGCTCCATTCCCAATGGCTCCAGCGTCCGCGACCTTGTTGAATTGTACTTGCGCGACGGTTGGTTCGTTGAAGTTCATGCATGGCTTTCGACCGTGGCTTCGAGTTTCATCGAGCTACAGCAGGAGTTTCCAGGCTGCGTCGTCGTGCGGCCTCTCGATGATGAAGACGTGGGGGAGATTGTAAAATCGCATCGTCAAGAGGAGAACGGCGACACAGGTGGTCAGGCTATGATGAGGTCATCCAACAGAAGGCGCCACCCGAAGAAGACCAAGGCAGAAAGCAAGAACAGGGAACTCACTGCGAGGGCAAACTGTAATACCTTACCACACAGTTCCTTCGCTGCTATCCTGAGCAACGGTGCCGATGAAGTGCGAGCCTCGACTCACACGAGGCCAGACCCATTCACCCCGACTAGGCCTCTATTGGCAAAGAACTCCACAGTGTTAGAGCATTTTGCGACTGTGATCCGTGAGCTCGACGGACCGGACGGGGAACTGTACATCCCCACGGGAATCTGTCTGCTTGTCAAGAGTGGTTCGGCTATGGACATGAATTTAATTCGCAACGCGGATGTAGATACGCAGCGCTTACTTCTTTGCGCGGCGTTGAGCGAAGAGATGGACGCGGCTACGGTACGAGGTCTCCAGACCGAGGATCCCGTTTTCTAGATCTGCATGTTCAAAGTCTTTCATAACAAAACTGGCATTTTCAAATTGAATTGTACGACGACCGCCTCAAAATCTGAGATGGACACGAAGACCGCGTCTTCTGACCTCGTCTTACCAGGTGTAGGCCTCTTCCTTTGCTCGCGAGGATGATACCAGATGGAAACCGCCACCATTCGTCCTCTCGACCGGACCAAGCCGTCCTCAGCCTCAATCAACACCGCCAGACGTCACATCTTTATTTGTGTTCTCGGACCCGACCAAGCCCCACTTCTCGCGATGCTGACAGGCGCGAACCCAAATGCCATGAGCATTTGCAGTCAGTGTTTTGGCGCCTTCCCAACGCAGTCCGCACTCGCGAATCATCTAGTGTGGCACAACCAGATCCGCGGAATTCAAGGCAGTCAAGGCCAGGCGCCGCTCCCCCCTCCCTTGCAACCCAACAGAGTTACTGGGTTCCATCCTCCCTCGCCTCCTCCGATCCCGACAGCACCTACTCCGTTCCTTGCGCCGGGGATCGTAGAGCATTTTGATGGAGTCAAGGGTTTCGGCTTCATCCGTCGCACTACGCTCGGTGCGCCTTCAGCTCAAGTGTACTTCAATCGTTGGGCGCTCGCGGGCTTCCCCATGGCACCCAAGAGAGGTCAGGCTGTCATGTTCGCAGAAAAGCAGGGACCGAAGGGATGGAACGCAACGATCGTACAACCCCTTACTTCTGCTGCCAATACGACTTCTAGCGCGCCGCGACCGCCCGAACCTGTGGAAGAGGCCACGATCCCGGCCATTGTAACGTCCTATAAGCTCGAAGGTGGTGTTGGCACAGTCGCCAAGCTTGACGGGTCGAACTCCCCGGACCTTTACTTCCTCAACAGCTTCTGTGACATCAAGCGACCACCATTAACTCTTGGCGAACGAGTGCTGATCAAAGAGGCCGTCACGAAGAAAGGACCGACAGCGATTGTCGTCCGCCGCATCGCAATCCCACCAGAGACTGTGGAGGCAGCCAAGTCCAAGAGCAAGAATAAGAAAGACAAAGTGACGCCGCCAGTACTGACGAATGACCTGCTCCTCTCGGCACTCATGCGTGCGATGGCAATGCCCGGAAACAGCCCTCAAGCCAGAGACATAGCTTCCAAGGCACCGCTACAGTGCAAGGAAACAGCACTATCACCTCCGCCAACACCGATCAAGAAGTCACCACTCAAGCCGCAACTATATCACGACATGATTCGCAACCTCTCGACGTCAGATGGCTGGGATGTATATTTACCCTCAGCGATCACCATGCTCGCGCGGACTCAACCCGTCGTAGCCGCTAATGTCGAGTTGATTCAGGACCACGAGACGCAGTCGACGACTCTTATCATGGCGTTACAGGACGAATTACACCGTGCAGAACATCGCGTGCTTCTTGAGTGCTCGACCGACCACGAATGCGCAACTGACCTTAATTTTGGCTACAATAGACTTCCATCCCCTGTGGCAACCAACGCACGAACAGATCCAGAGCCAGAGCCCCCTCGAACGAAGTATTGTGGTATCTGCATGGAGGACACGTCGATCGAAGACATCTTCTGCGTCGGCGGCTGTGACCACACATATTGCCGAACGTGCATCCACCCCTATATCAAAAGCCGCATCGACCAGCAGGACGTAACACCGCGATGCCCACATGGAGACTGCGACGTCGTGCTCAGCGACGGCGATCTCACACTCGTACTCACGCTCGAGGAGCAAGAAGAATACTACCGCAAGTGCCAAGACCTCGCGGTGGCGAGTGTCCCGGGTCTCTTCCAGTGTCTCCAGGACGACTGCAGGGGGATCGGTGCGCTCGCAGCAGACGACCCGCACTTCGTCTGTCCACTCTGCCGCGCCGAGCGCTGCGTGCAGTGCAACACACGTCAGTGGCATGAAGGACTTACATGCGAACAGCTCCGCCAGCGCGAGCGTGACAACGAGCTGCACCCAGAGCAGCTGCGGCAGATCTACGGCAACAGCTCGGTCTATCAGTGTGGCTCGTGCGCCTTCGGGCCCATCGAGCGAGCTTATTGCTCGAACCTGGCGACTCATCACGGCGAGCGTGTGGGCAACGCTGTGATCAACAACGGCTGCCCACGCTGTGGGTGGTTCGCGAATGACATCTCACAATGGCCGGCTTGGAATGGACAGCTACACCGGCCAGTAAATTAGTTAGTCATAGTCATAACAGAGCATGATTACTAGTACACTTGACCTTTGTGTGTTGGAATTCAGGTGGTTATGCAGTGAAGTAAAAATCCTAAGAGCATCTCCACCGGTTGTGTCAAATGAGGCATTTCTCACGGGTTCTGCCAAATCCCTGTCTGGATAGAGCACCCTACTGAAACTAGTGAGGTTTTCGGAGACTTTGAGAATCTCGGCAGAAATAGTATACCGTGCCAATTGGAATACCCTTCGCGGACTCTGCAAGAACTACCTCGACGAGTATGCCATCCCAACGTATGCCGAAGTCCATGATCGAGAAACGGGAAGTCGTTGATTGGATTGAGGCAAACTACCCCGAGACCCCCACCCGCGCTACCAAGCACTTCAAAGACGTGAGGGGCTGGACCGTCTCCCCTGCCCAGGTCCGTTACTGGTGGAAGTAGCGTGACGAGATCCGTATAGCCAGCCCTACGCAGATGCGTCTCAGTGGTGGGGGAGCAAGCCTCAACTCGATGCGATCGCGGATGCACTTTTCGAGTTCATCATTCAACGACGGACCCTTAAGCTCAAAGCCTCGGGCGAGTGAATACAGGCAAAGGCTCGCGAACTCGCGCTTGCGGAAGGCCACGAGAGCTTCACGGCCTCTGACAAGTGGTTTAGTCTTTTCATGAATCGCTATGGACTTTCCCTACGACGCATCACCAACCTAACCGTCTTGTCCGACGACGACCTCGTCTCAAGAGCTGTCAACTACATGGTCGAAAAGTCTATTCTTGGTGCCAGATTCGCCGACAGTTTTGAGGATTGGCACATCAGTCGCCACCACGTTTACGGAGAGCGATTGTGCGAGATGTGGCTGGAGAGCGGGGCACCCAGTGGTGTAGAATCAAGATGACCAGCTCTTTGACCTTGCTGATGAGTTTGACGAACTCATCGTCGGTTAGGACCGGCAGTAATTGAATACCCTTCCAAATTGTATACCCTCTCGGACCCTTCGGGAAAACTATTGAATACAAAACCATCTTCTATTTGGCAGGACCCGTGGTGTATAATGGGTACATTGGCTTGGAGGAACTTCAACAACGAGCCGGTCGCACACACCATAATACAGGAGACTCTACCAGCGCCATAGAAGTCGCCAGCGGAGAACTAGCTGAGGGGAAGGCGTTCGACTCCATGTCTTTTCTCCGCATGGCCGTTAACAGACACTTCGCTTCAATTGGAACGTGAAGCCAAGCGGCGACTAAAGGTTCTCTGCTATGAACACGTTGACTCTCCGTTCCTCCTCCTCGCGAACAAGAAAAAGGAAGAGCGCGAGGTGTACATCGCCAAGCTGATCGACAAACACTCTATGTTGTTTGTGGAGAAAAATCTTGCAGAAAGCGAGTTGAATACCGAGTACCATCGAGTTGGAACAGGGGGCGTAAGGCCGCTAAACCCAAGCGAAAAATCTCGAGATTTTCGCGGAAAGTATCGAGAAGGCCGACGTGGTCGCGTACGAACCGAGACAGCTCGACGCAATTCAACTGAACTTTCTTGAGCACTTCATGAGTAAAGAGGTTCTGCATGAGCAGGTTCAGCACATGCGCGGCACAGTCGCCGCCCACGATACCGAGATGAGATAGTTTGCCCCACATACTCGTCATATTGGCAGCATTGTCGGTGGCTATACCGACCACATGAGCTGCGTCTCGCTTTGGATTTCTTGAATCACTTTCTCCACTTGATGATGACAGCAACTTGTCGTTGGATGACTGGATCTTCACGGTACTGGTAGTTGAGTAGCATGTAGATCAGGTTCACTTTGGCTGCGATCCGTTGGATCTGGGCCTCTGGTCCGTTGGGAAGACGATACAATGGCGTGTATGTCTCCTCGTCACTCAGGTGATCAAGACACATGGAAGTGTACTGTGATCGAAGCATGAGCGTCGGGCCGAGGTTCTTGTCTGCCTGCACGACCATCAAGTTCGGATCATTTCGTAGCAATCGTAGCAAGTTGCGTTGGTTGCTGTCGAGGTTGAACTTGTGTCGGAAGGGATACTGTGCAATGAGTTCGGTCGCGTGTGACTTGATCGACTCCAGTAAATCTTCTTGATGGCGTGGCAGGTGGTTTGGCTGGAAAGCAAGGTTTGGAACGTAGATCTTCGAGTTGTAGTCGCGGTCGCTGGAGTCAGCAAACTGGACTGCAATTCGAAGAGACCGGACGAGTTTGGGGAAGATGGTAACTGGCGAGAGGGAAGAGCGTTGCGGCGGAGGTGTCGGGCAGAACTTGAGGTTCAGACCCAGGAGTCTCTTCAGACCTGGTGGAATCTTGGTGCCACGTGGTGTGAGATTGTGGAACGCGAGATTGCGAGGCAATGCGTCCACATCACAAGCCCTACGACAGCCGAAGATCAAACTGGCGTTGAAGAGATCCGAGCGGTCGCGTCTTATGATCGCGCGGTTTTGGCGCCGCGCGGCGGTTTGTCGGCGGCGTTGCTCCTTTTCCTTTTGCTTGCGCTTCGCGTGTTGCCGTTTCTTCCGCTGTTTGAGGCGGAAGTTCCCTTTGCGGCGTCGGCCTTTGGTGCAGGGTGCTTCTTGTTCTTGCTGACGGTCGCACCCTTCGCGCCAGCTCTGGCGTTTTTTCGTTCCTGTTGCTTTGGAACCTTCCGGTCGATACGGAGCTGTCGTAGTTCGTTCTTGATCGATTGTAGCTTGCGATCAATCAACACGTTCACGAGATCCTGGTTTGGAGTTTCCACCTCCATGTCGGCAGCCGCGGCTTGCTTGGCTTGCTTGTCGACGAGTCGGATGCTCGCATCAGCTTGGCTGTATCGTTCCGCAAGCTCAAACTGGGTCAGGCGAGCTTCGAACTCGTCCTTGGCATGGTGGTAGATGTCGACATATGCGTTCTCGTCTCGATCTTCTTCTTCCATGGCATCCCAGTTGATAGTGTCATACTTGCCGTTCGGGTCGGCTTTGCATGCGAGCTTGCAGTACTCAAGTGCTCGATCTTGGAAATCGTCTCGGAGCTTCTGAACTTGGAGCTCAAGTTGTTCGAGTTCGGCTTTCTGTACGCTGAGGATGAGATCGAAGGCTTGGTGCTGAAACTGTAGCTTCAGAGCATCGAATTGATCCATCAGCGTGAGCACTCGAGTTGGAAGGGCCGTCTGGAGTTCGTTGGAGACAACAAGCTTGGCCTGTACTCGCAGGGATCTGGGTACTTCTTGGCGTTCGCGTTGTTGTTGCATCTTGCGGAGGCTCTCTTGCTTCGCGCTGAGCTTCCGGTGCAGCTTCTTATAGCGCTCCAGATACTCCAGGGTGGTCTTCATCAGTGGGCGCGGCAGACTACGATCCATGGCGATGATGGAGAGTCTTTCCTTAATTGCTTCGTCACGCGGGGCTTGGTCTAGGGTTTAGAGAGGCTTGAAGTGACTTGCAAAGACTTGGTCAGGGAAACTACGACCCAAAGAGTTGCTCTATTACAGATGCAGGGGCTCTTTCGACTTGATGTCTTCGTCGGTGGGCGTCTTCGTGCTGAGTGGAAAATTGAAAACTGAGGAAGACCGCCGACCTCGCCCCCGGGTGCCTACGCTAAAGTCCTACGCTAGAGTCCTACGCTTCTGGGTTCTAGGGCTGGACAGGAACTTGAGTGTTCTGGGTCTGCGTGTCTGTGCTGCTGGGGTCTTGAGACACGTGAGAATATTCGACGTCCTGGGTTGAACATTCTCGAACATTCTCGGGAATATTCTCGAATGTTCGGTCGAACGTTCTCGAACCTTCGACAAACTTTTCGACTGGGTTGGCCGAAATTTTCGTCTGGGTTTAGGGTTTAGGGTAGGGTTTGGGGTTGAGGGTCGGGGATGGGTTGTAGACAGATAGTGCACGATCCGGGCGGCCATTCTTGAATTTGCTCGCAATATGCCAAGCGTTCGCTGTTACCCTTTCGAGGGGGATCATCCCAAGCCAGCCGCTCCGTGAGCCTTCACTGCACGACCCCATACTCTGTGGCATGGTTCCAAATGAGTGGGTAGCAGCAAGGCTAAACACGTTCTCGCGCGCTGGAAGGGCACGGTCATCCGTGTCCGGGGTGGTCCAGGCTTTAATGCATGGCATCTCCCGAGCTGTTCTTGAAGTGGTCGTCGTAGATGTTGGCCCTGAACTCTGATGGACAGAGTATGTCTCGGAGGTTCCGTGGACGGCGGTAGCACACAGTGATCTTGATGTTGTGGGCTGCGAACTCGTCTTCAATACGGTGGGCTTGATAGATAGCTCGTAGTTGTTTCCGAGTTGGGCCGTTCGGGTCATAAGGCACAGACAAGAAGACTTGCTTGGGCTTGCCGAGTTCCGTGGTTGGCCGCGTCGTCTGTTGTGCTTCTTCTTGTAGCTTGGCGATTCTTTCGATGGCGTCGCGGAAATGGTCTCTAAGCTGGTTAGAGTTGTATCCGCGAGCTGCCAGGCGCTGGAAGAAGGCTCTGACTTGAGACAGGAAATCTTCCTTCCTGGTGTTCTGGCGGTAATACTTCTGGACAATGCCGATGATGAGGCCTTTCAGAACGCCTGGAGGGTGTGCGCTTTGAGCCACGATGTAGAGATAGAGATTGAGCTCTTTCTCATGAGTTCGAGTCTCGTATCTCGTGTCGGATCGGCGGATTTTGAGGTCAAGAAACGGTGCTTCACGACCGCGTTCCATGTACGTCCAGCGAAGTCCTGGAATCGTGTTGAGGCGGATCTTGAAGAGTTCGAAAGCACGGGGATCTTTTCCGTCTTGCCAAATCAAAAACACGTCGTCGATGTAGCGCTTGTAGAGCACGATGTAGTTGCTGAACTCTCGAAGGATGCTTCGCTCGTGATACGCTACGTAGAGTGATGCGTACGTGGGGGCACATGGTGTTCCCATGGCGGTGCCCTTGATTTGCTTCCACACGCAGTCTCCGAACATGAACAAGTTCTCGTTCATGATGTAGTCGAGACCTTGGACGATCACATTCTCGAAGCGATGCTTCTCTTCTTGGAGCATGGCTTTGATTGTTGCGATGCCGATGTTGGTGGGGATGTTGGTGTAGAGCGAGACGGCGTCAAATGTGAACAAACGATGCTTGGGGCTGGGCTGAATCTGTCGAAGTTCAGTCAGCAGCGTGTCGGAGTCTCGAAGGTACGATGGCTGTCGCTGGAGCATGTCTTGCAACTGGAAATCGATCCACTTCGAGAGACCGGCTGTCGGTGTTCCGCAGCTGGCAATGATAGGGCGAATGGCGAGATCCTCCTTGTGGAGCTTTATCAGGCCATAGAAGCGTCCTAACTTGCACGAACTTGGATTACACTTGATGACAGCAACTTGTCGTTGGATGACTGGATCTTCACGGTACTGGTAGTTGAGTAGCATGTAGATCAGGTTCACTTTGGCTGCGATCCGTTGGATCTGGGTCTCTGGTCCGTTGGGAAGACGATACAATGGCGTGTATGTCTCCTCGTCACTCAGGTGATCAAGACACATGGAAGTGTACTGTGATCGAAGCATGAGCGTCGGGCCGAGGTTCTTGTCTGCCTGCACGACCATCAAGTTCGGATCATTTCGTAGCAATCGTAGCAAGTTGCGTTGGTTGCTGTCGAGGTTGAACTTGTGTCGGAAGGGATACTGTGCAATGAGTTCGGTCGCGTGTGACTTGATCGACTCCAGTAAATCTTCTTGATGGCGTGGCAGGTGGTTTGGCTGGAAAGCAAGGTTTGGAACGTAGATCTTCGAGTTGTAGTCGCGGTCGCTGGAGTCAGCAAACTGGACTGCAATTCGAAGAGACCGGACGAGTTTGGGGAAGATGGTAACTGGCGAGAGGGAAGAGCGTTGCGGCGGAGGTGTCGGGCAGAACTTGAGGTTCAGACCCAGGAGTCTCTTCAGACCTGGTGGAATCTTGGTGCCACGTGGTGTGAGATTGTGGAACGCGAGATTGCGAGGCAATGCGTCCACATCACAAGCCCTACGACAGCCGAAGATCAAACTGGCGTTGAAGAGATCCGAGCGGTCGCGTCTTATGATCGCGCGGTTTTGGCGCCGCGCGGCGGTTTGTCGGCGGCGTTGCTCCTTTTCCTTTTGCTTGCGCTTCGCGTGTTGCCGTTTCTTCCGCTGTTTGAGGCGGAAGTTCCCTTTGCGGCGTCGGCCTTTGGTGCAGGGTGCTTCTTGTTCTTGCTGACGGTCGCACCCTTCGCGCCAGCTCTGGCGTTTTTTCGTTCCTGTTGCTTTGGAACCTTCCGGTCGATACGGAGCTGTCGTAGTTCGTTCTTGATCGATTGTAGCTTGCGATCAATCAACACGTTCACGAGATCCTGGTTTGGAGTTTCCACCTCCATGTCGGCAGCCGCGGCTTGCTTGGCTTGCTTGTCGACGAGTCGGATGCTCGCATCAGCTTGGCTGTATCGTTCCGCAAGCTCAAACTGGGTCAGGCGAGCTTCGAACTCGTCCTTGGCATGGTGGTAGATGTCGACATATGCGTTCTCGTCTCGATCTTCTTCTTCCATGGCATCCCAGTTGATAGTGTCATACTTGCCGTTCGGGTCGGCTTTGCATGCGAGCTTGCAGTACTCAAGTGCTCGATCTTGGAAATCGTCTCGGAGCTTCTGAACTTGGAGCTCAAGTTGTTCGAGTTCGGCTTTCTGTACGCTGAGGATGAGATCGAAGGCTTGGTGCTGAAACTGTAGCTTCAGAGCATCGAATTGATTCATCAGCGTGAGCACTCGAGTTGGAAGGGCCGTCTGGAGTTCGTTGGAGACAACAAGCTTGGCCTGTACTCGCAGGGATCTGGGTACTTCTTGGCGTTCGCGTTGTTGTTGCATCTTGCGGAGGCTCTCTTGCTTCGCGCTGAGCTTCCGGTGCAGCTTCTTATAGCGCTCCAGATACTCCAGGGTGGTCTTCATCAGTGGGCGCGGCAGACTACGATCCATGGCGATGATGGAGAGTCTTTCCTTAATTGCTTCGTCACGCGGGGCTTGGTCTAGGGTTTAGAGAGGCTTGAAGTGACTTGCAAAGACTTGGTCAGGGAAACTACGACCCAAAGAGTTGCTCTATTACAGATGCAGGGGCTCTTTCGACTTGATGTCTTCGTCGGTGGGCGTCTTCGTGCTGAGTGGAAAATTGAAAACTGAGGAAGACCGCCGACCTCGCCCCCGGGTGCCTACGCTAAAGTCCTACGCTAGAGTCCTACGCTTCTGGGTTCTAGGGCTGGACAGGAACTTGAGTGTTCTGGGTCTGCGTGTCTGTGCTGCTGGGGTCTTGAGACACGTGAGAATATTCGACGTCCTGGGTTGAACATTCTCGAACATTCTCGGGAATATTCTCGAATGTTCGGTCGAACGTTCTCGAACCTTCGACAAACTTTTCGACTGGGTTGGCCGAAATTTTCGTCTGGGTTTAGGGTTTAGGGTAGGGTTTGGGGTTGAGGGTCGGGGATGGGTTGTAGACAGATAGTGCACGATCCGGGCGGCCATTCTTGAATTTGCTCGCAATATGCCAAGCGTTCGCTGTTACCCTTTCGAGGGGGATCATCCCAAGCCAGCCGCTCCGTGAGCCTTCACTGCACGACCCCATACTCTGTGGCATGGTTCCAAATGAGTGGGTAGCAGCAAGGCTAAACACGTTCTCGCGCGCTGGAAGGGCACGGTCATCCGTGTCCGGGGTGGTCCAGGCTTTAATGCATGGCATCTCCCGAGCTGTTCTTGAAGTGGTCGTCGTAGATGTTGGCCCTGAACTCTGATGGACAGAGTATGTCTCGGAGGTTCCGTGGACGGCGGTAGCACACAGTGATCTTGATGTTGTGGGCTGCGAACTCGTCTTCAATACGGTGGGCTTGATAGATAGCTCGTAGTTGTTTCCGAGTTGGGCCGTTCGGGTCATAAGGCACAGACAAGAAGACTTGCTTGGGCTTGCCGAGTTCCGTGGTTGGCCGCGTCGTCTGTTGTGCTTCTTCTTGTAGCTTGGCGATTCTTTCGATGGCGTCGCGGAAATGGTCTCTAAGCTGGTTAGAGTTGTATCCGCGAGCTGCCAGGCGCTGGAAGAAGGCTCTGACTTGAGACAGGAAATCTTCCTTCCTGGTGTTCTGGCGGTAATACTTCTGGACAATGCCGATGATGAGGCCTTTCAGAACGCCTGGAGGGTGTGCGCTTTGAGCCACGATGTAGAGATAGAGATTGAGCTCTTTCTCATGAGTTCGAGTCTCGTATCTCGTGTCGGATCGGCGGATTTTGAGGTCAAGAAACGGTGCTTCACGACCGCGTTCCATGTACGTCCAGCGAAGTCCTGGAATCGTGTTGAGGCGGATCTTGAAGAGTTCGAAAGCACGGGGATCTTTTCCGTCTTGCCAAATCAAAAACACGTCGTCGATGTAGCGCTTGTAGAGCACGATGTAGTTGCTGAACTCTCGAAGGATGCTTCGCTCGTGATACGCTACGTAGAGTGATGCGTACGTGGGGGCACATGGTGTTCCCATGGCGGTGCCCTTGATTTGCTTCCACACGCAGTCTCCGAACATGAACAAGTTCTCGTTCATGATGTAGTCGAGACCTTGGACGATCACATTCTCGAAGCGATGCTTCTCTTCTTGGAGCATGGCTTTGATTGTTGCGATGCCGATGTTGGTGGGGATGTTGGTGTAGAGCGAGACGGCGTCAAATGTGAACAAACGATGCTTGGGGCTGGGCTGAATCTGTCGAAGTTCAGTCAGCAGCGTGTCGGAGTCTCGAAGGTACGATGGCTGTCGCTGGAGCATGTCTTGCAACTGGAAATCGATCCACTTCGAGAGACCGGCTGTCGGTGTTCCGCAGCTGGCAATGATAGGGCGAATGGCGAGATCCTCCTTGTGGAGCTTTATCAGGCCATAGAAGCGTCCTAACTTGCACGAACTTGGATTACACTTGATGACAGCAACTTGTCGTTGGATGACTGGATCTTCACGGTACTGGTAGTTGAGTAGCATGTAGATCAGGTTCACTTTGGCTGCGATCCGTTGGATCTGGGTCTCTGGTCCGTTGGGAAGACGATACAATGGCGTGTATGTCTCCTCGTCACTCAGGTGATCAAGACACATGGAAGTGTACTGTGATCGAAGCATGAGCGTCGGGCCGAGGTTCTTGTCTGCCTGCACGACCATCAAGTTCGGATCATTTCGTAGCAATCGTAGCAAGTTGCGTTGGTTGCTGTCGAGGTTGAACTTGTGTCGGAAGGGATACTGTGCAATGAGTTCGGTCGCGTGTGACTTGATCGACTCCAGTAAATCTTCTTGATGGCGTGGCAGGTGGTTTGGCTGGAAAGCAAGGTTTGGAACGTAGATCTTCGAGTTGTAGTCGCGGTCGCTGGAGTCAGCAAACTGGACTGCAATTCGAAGAGACCGGACGAGTTTGGGGAAGATGGTAACTGGCGAGAGGGAAGAGCGTTGCGGCGGAGGTGTCGGGCAGAACTTGAGGTTCAGACCCAGGAGTCTCTTCAGACCTGGTGGAATCTTGGTGCCACGTGGTGTGAGATTGTGGAACGCGAGATTGCGAGGCAATGCGTCCACATCACAAGCCCTACGACAGCCGAAGATCAAACTGGCGTTGAAGAGATCCGAGCGGTCGCGTCTTATGATCGCGCGGTTTTGGCGCCGCGCGGCGGTTTGTCGGCGGCGTTGCTCCTTTTCCTTTTGCTTGCGCTTCGCGTGTTGCCGTTTCTTCCGCTGTTTGAGGCGGAAGTTCCCTTTGCGGCGTCGGCCTTTGGTGCAGGGTGCTTCTTGTTCTTGCTGACGGTCGCACCCTTCGCGCCAGCTCTGGCGTTTTTTCGTTCCTGTTGCTTTGGAACCTTCCGGTCGATACGGAGCTGTCGTAGTTCGTTCTTGATCGATTGTAGCTTGCGATCAATCAACACGTTCACGAGATCCTGGTTTGGAGTTTCCACCTCCATGTCGGCAGCCGCGGCTTGCTTGGCTTGCTTGTCGACGAGTCGGATGCTCGCATCAGCTTGGCTGTATCGTTCCGCAAGCTCAAACTGGGTCAGGCGAGCTTCGAACTCGTCCTTGGCATGGTGGTAGATGTCGACATATGCGTTCTCGTCTCGATCTTCTTCTTCCATGGCATCCCAGTTGATAGTGTCATACTTGCCGTTCGGGTCGGCTTTGCATGCGAGCTTGCAGTACTCAAGTGCTCGATCTTGGAAATCGTCTCGGAGCTTCTGAACTTGGAGCTCAAGTTGTTCGAGTTCGGCTTTCTGTACGCTGAGGATGAGATCGAAGGCTTGGTGCTGAAACTGTAGCTTCAGAGCATCGAATTGATTCATCAGCGTGAGCACTCGAGTTGGAAGGGCCGTCTGGAGTTCGTTGGAGACAACAAGCTTGGCCTGTACTCGCAGGGATCTGGGTACTTCTTGGCGTTCGCGTTGTTGTTGCATCTTGCGGAGGCTCTCTTGCTTCGCGCTGAGCTTCCGGTGCAGCTTCTTATAGCGCTCCAGATACTCCAGGGTGGTCTTCATCAGTGGGCGCGGCAGACTACGATCCATGGCGATGATGGAGAGTCTTTCCTTAATTGCTTCGTCACGCGGGGCTTGGTCTAGGGTTTAGAGAGGCTTGAAGTGACTTGCAAAGACTTGGTCAGGGAAACTACGACCCAAAGAGTTGCTCTATTACAGATGCAGGGGCTCTTTCGACTTGATGTCTTCGTCGGTGGGCGTCTTCGTGCTGAGTGGAAAATTGAAAACTGAGGAAGACCGCCGACCTCGCCCCCGGGTGCCTACGCTAAAGTCCTACGCTAGAGTCCTACGCTTCTGGGTTCTAGGGCTGGACAGGAACTTGAGTGTTCTGGGTCTGCGTGTCTGTGCTGCTGGGGTCTTGAGACACGTGAGAATATTCGACGTCCTGGGTTGAACATTCTCGAACATTCTCGGGAATATTCTCGAATGTTCGGTCGAACGTTCTCGAACCTTCGACAAACTTTTCGACTGGGTTGGCCGAAATTTTCGTCTGGGTTTAGGGTTTAGGGTAGGGTTTGGGGTTGAGGGTCGGGGATGGGTTGTAGACAGATAGTGCACGATCCGGGCGGCCATTCTTGAATTTGCTCGCAATATGCCAAGCGTTCGCTGTTACCCTTTCGAGGGGGATCATCCCAAGCCAGCCGCTCCGTGAGCCTTCACTGCACGACCCCATACTCTGTGGCATGGTTCCAAATGAGTGGGTAGCAGCAAGGCTAAACACGTTCTCGCGCGCTGGAAGGGCACGGTCATCCGTGTCCGGGGTGGTCCAGGCTTTAATGCATGGCATCTCCCGAGCTGTTCTTGAAGTGGTCGTCGTAGATGTTGGCCCTGAACTCTGATGGACAGAGTATGTCTCGGAGGTTCCGTGGACGGCGGTAGCACACAGTGATCTTGATGTTGTGGGCTGCGAACTCGTCTTCAATACGGTGGGCTTGATAGATAGCTCGTAGTTGTTTCCGAGTTGGGCCGTTCGGGTCATAAGGCACAGACAAGAAGACTTGCTTGGGCTTGCCGAGTTCCGTGGTTGGCCGCGTCGTCTGTTGTGCTTCTTCTTGTAGCTTGGCGATTCTTTCGATGGCGTCGCGGAAATGGTCTCTAAGCTGGTTAGAGTTGTATCCGCGAGCTGCCAGGCGCTGGAAGAAGGCTCTGACTTGAGACAGGAAATCTTCCTTCCTGGTGTTCTGGCGGTAATACTTCTGGACAATGCCGATGATGAGGCCTTTCAGAACGCCTGGAGGGTGTGCGCTTTGAGCCACGATGTAGAGATAGAGATTGAGCTCTTTCTCATGAGTTCGAGTCTCGTATCTCGTGTCGGATCGGCGGATTTTGAGGTCAAGAAACGGTGCTTCACGACCGCGTTCCATGTACGTCCAGCGAAGTCCTGGAATCGTGTTGAGGCGGATCTTGAAGAGTTCGAAAGCACGGGGATCTTTTCCGTCTTGCCAAATCAAAAACACGTCGTCGATGTAGCGCTTGTAGAGCACGATGTAGTTGCTGAACTCTCGAAGGATGCTTCGCTCGTGATACGCTACGTAGAGTGATGCGTACGTGGGGGCACATGGTGTTCCCATGGCGGTGCCCTTGATTTGCTTCCACACGCAGTCTCCGAACATGAACAAGTTCTCGTTCATGATGTAGTCGAGACCTTGGACGATCACATTCTCGAAGCGATGCTTCTCTTCTTGGAGCATGGCTTTGATTGTTGCGATGCCGATGTTGGTGGGGATGTTGGTGTAGAGCGAGACGGCGTCAAATGTGAACAAACGATGCTTGGGGCTGGGCTGAATCTGTCGAAGTTCAGTCAGCAGCGTGTCGGAGTCTCGAAGGTACGATGGCTGTCGCTGGAGCATGTCTTGCAACTGGAAATCGATCCACTTCGAGAGACCGGCTGTCGGTGTTCCGCAGCTGGCAATGATAGGGCGAATGGCGAGATCCTCCTTGTGGAGCTTTATCAGGCCATAGAAGCGTCCTAACTTGCACGAACTTGGATTACACTTGATGACAGCAACTTGTCGTTGGATGACTGGATCTTCACGGTACTGGTAGTTGAGTAGCATGTAGATCAGGTTCACTTTGGCTGCGATCCGTTGGATCTGGGTCTCTGGTCCGTTGGGAAGACGATACAATGGCGTGTATGTCTCCTCGTCACTCAGGTGATCAAGACACATGGAAGTGTACTGTGATCGAAGCATGAGCGTCGGGCCGAGGTTCTTGTCTGCCTGCACGACCATCAAGTTCGGATCATTTCGTAGCAATCGTAGCAAGTTGCGTTGGTTGCTGTCGAGGTTGAACTTGTGTCGGAAGGGATACTGTGCAATGAGTTCGGTCGCGTGTGACTTGATCGACTCCAGTAAATCTTCTTGATGGCGTGGCAGGTGGTTTGGCTGGAAAGCAAGGTTTGGAACGTAGATCTTCGAGTTGTAGTCGCGGTCGCTGGAGTCAGCAAACTGGACTGCAATTCGAAGAGACCGGACGAGTTTGGGGAAGATGGTAACTGGCGAGAGGGAAGAGCGTTGCGGCGGAGGTGTCGGGCAGAACTTGAGGTTCAGACCCAGGAGTCTCTTCAGACCTGGTGGAATCTTGGTGCCACGTGGTGTGAGATTGTGGAACGCGAGATTGCGAGGCAATGCGTCCACATCACAAGCCCTACGACAGCCGAAGATCAAACTGGCGTTGAAGAGATCCGAGCGGTCGCGTCTTATGATCGCGCGGTTTTGGCGCCGCGCGGCGGTTTGTCGGCGGCGTTGCTCCTTTTCCTTTTGCTTGCGCTTCGCGTGTTGCCGTTTCTTCCGCTGTTTGAGGCGGAAGTTCCCTTTGCGGCGTCGGCCTTTGGTGCAGGGTGCTTCTTGTTCTTGCTGACGGTCGCACCCTTCGCGCCAGCTCTGGCGTTTTTTCGTTCCTGTTGCTTTGGAACCTTCCGGTCGATACGGAGCTGTCGTAGTTCGTTCTTGATCGATTGTAGCTTGCGATCAATCAACACGTTCACGAGATCCTGGTTTGGAGTTTCCACCTCCATGTCGGCAGCCGCGGCTTGCTTGGCTTGCTTGTCGACGAGTCGGATGCTCGCATCAGCTTGGCTGTATCGTTCCGCAAGCTCAAACTGGGTCAGGCGAGCTTCGAACTCGTCCTTGGCATGGTGGTAGATGTCGACATATGCGTTCTCGTCTCGATCTTCTTCTTCCATGGCATCCCAGTTGATAGTGTCATACTTGCCGTTCGGGTCGGCTTTGCATGCGAGCTTGCAGTACTCAAGTGCTCGATCTTGGAAATCGTCTCGGAGCTTCTGAACTTGGAGCTCAAGTTGTTCGAGTTCGGCTTTCTGTACGCTGAGGATGAGATCGAAGGCTTGGTGCTGAAACTGTAGCTTCAGAGCATCGAATTGATTCATCAGCGTGAGCACTCGAGTTGGAAGGGCCGTCTGGAGTTCGTTGGAGACAACAAGCTTGGCCTGTACTCGCAGGGATCTGGGTACTTCTTGGCGTTCGCGTTGTTGTTGCATCTTGCGGAGGCTCTCTTGCTTCGCGCTGAGCTTCCGGTGCAGCTTCTTATAGCGCTCCAGATACTCCAGGGTGGTCTTCATCAGTGGGCGCGGCAGACTACGATCCATGGCGATGATGGAGAGTCTTTCCTTAATTGCTTCGTCACGCGGGGCTTGGTCTAGGGTTTAGAGAGGCTTGAAGTGACTTGCAAAGACTTGGTCAGGGAAACTACGACCCAAAGAGTTGCTCTATTACAGATGCAGGGGCTCTTTCGACTTGATGTCTTCGTCGGTGGGCGTCTTCGTGCTGAGTGGAAAATTGAAAACTGAGGAAGACCGCCGACCTCGCCCCCGGGTGCCTACGCTAAAGTCCTACGCTAGAGTCCTACGCTTCTGGGTTCTAGGGCTGGACAGGAACTTGAGTGTTCTGGGTCTGCGTGTCTGTGCTGCTGGGGTCTTGAGACACGTGAGAATATTCGACGTCCTGGGTTGAACATTCTCGAACATTCTCGGGAATATTCTCGAATGTTCGGTCGAACGTTCTCGAACCTTCGACAAACTTTTCGACTGGGTTGGCCGAAATTTTCGTCTGGGTTTAGGGTTTAGGGTAGGGTTTGGGGTTGAGGGTCGGGGATGGGTTGTAGACAGATAGTGCACGATCCGGGCGGCCATTCTTGAATTTGCTCGCAATATGCCAAGCGTTCGCTGTTACCCTTTCGAGGGGGATCATCCCAAGCCAGCCGCTCCGTGAGCCTTCACTGCACGACCCCATACTCTGTGGCATGGTTCCAAATGAGTGGGTAGCAGCAAGGCTAAACACGTTCTCGCGCGCTGGAAGGGCACGGTCATCCGTGTCCGGGGTGGTCCAGGCTTTAATGCATGGCATCTCCCGAGCTGTTCTTGAAGTGGTCGTCGTAGATGTTGGCCCTGAACTCTGATGGACAGAGTATGTCTCGGAGGTTCCGTGGACGGCGGTAGCACACAGTGATCTTGATGTTGTGGGCTGCGAACTCGTCTTCAATACGGTGGGCTTGATAGATAGCTCGTAGTTGTTTCCGAGTTGGGCCGTTCGGGTCATAAGGCACAGACAAGAAGACTTGCTTGGGCTTGCCGAGTTCCGTGGTTGGCCGCGTCGTCTGTTGTGCTTCTTCTTGTAGCTTGGCGATTCTTTCGATGGCGTCGCGGAAATGGTCTCTAAGCTGGTTAGAGTTGTATCCGCGAGCTGCCAGGCGCTGGAAGAAGGCTCTGACTTGAGACAGGAAATCTTCCTTCCTGGTGTTCTGGCGGTAATACTTCTGGACAATGCCGATGATGAGGCCTTTCAGAACGCCTGGAGGGTGTGCGCTTTGAGCCACGATGTAGAGATAGAGATTGAGCTCTTTCTCATGAGTTCGAGTCTCGTATCTCGTGTCGGATCGGCGGATTTTGAGGTCAAGAAACGGTGCTTCACGACCGCGTTCCATGTACGTCCAGCGAAGTCCTGGAATCGTGTTGAGGCGGATCTTGAAGAGTTCGAAAGCACGGGGATCTTTTCCGTCTTGCCAAATCAAAAACACGTCGTCGATGTAGCGCTTGTAGAGCACGATGTAGTTGCTGAACTCTCGAAGGATGCTTCGCTCGTGATACGCTACGTAGAGTGATGCGTACGTGGGGGCACATGGTGTTCCCATGGCGGTGCCCTTGATTTGCTTCCACACGCAGTCTCCGAACATGAACAAGTTCTCGTTCATGATGTAGTCGAGACCTTGGACGATCACATTCTCGAAGCGATGCTTCTCTTCTTGGAGCATGGCTTTGATTGTTGCGATGCCGATGTTGGTGGGGATGTTGGTGTAGAGCGAGACGGCGTCAAATGTGAACAAACGATGCTTGGGGCTGGGCTGAATCTGTCGAAGTTCAGTCAGCAGCGTGTCGGAGTCTCGAAGGTACGATGGCTGTCGCTGGAGCATGTCTTGCAACTGGAAATCGATCCACTTCGAGAGACCGGCTGTCGGTGTTCCGCAGCTGGCAATGATAGGGCGAATGGCGAGATCCTCCTTGTGGAGCTTTATCAGGCCATAGAAGCGTCCTAACTTGCACGAACTTGGATTACACTTGATGACAGCAACTTGTCGTTGGATGACTGGATCTTCACGGTACTGGTAGTTGAGTAGCATGTAGATCAGGTTCACTTTGGCTGCGATCCGTTGGATCTGGGTCTCTGGTCCGTTGGGAAGACGATACAATGGCGTGTATGTCTCCTCGTCACTCAGGTGATCAAGACACATGGAAGTGTACTGTGATCGAAGCATGAGCGTCGGGCCGAGGTTCTTGTCTGCCTGCACGACCATCAAGTTCGGATCATTTCGTAGCAATCGTAGCAAGTTGCGTTGGTTGCTGTCGAGGTTGAACTTGTGTCGGAAGGGATACTGTGCAATGAGTTCGGTCGCGTGTGACTTGATCGACTCCAGTAAATCTTCTTGATGGCGTGGCAGGTGGTTTGGCTGGAAAGCAAGGTTTGGAACGTAGATCTTCGAGTTGTAGTCGCGGTCGCTGGAGTCAGCAAACTGGACTGCAATTCGAAGAGACCGGACGAGTTTGGGGAAGATGGTAACTGGCGAGAGGGAAGAGCGTTGCGGCGGAGGTGTCGGGCAGAACTTGAGGTTCAGACCCAGGAGTCTCTTCAGACCTGGTGGAATCTTGGTGCCACGTGGTGTGAGATTGTGGAACGCGAGATTGCGAGGCAATGCGTCCACATCACAAGCCCTACGACAGCCGAAGATCAAACTGGCGTTGAAGAGATCCGAGCGGTCGCGTCTTATGATCGCGCGGTTTTGGCGCCGCGCGGCGGTTTGTCGGCGGCGTTGCTCCTTTTCCTTTTGCTTGCGCTTCGCGTGTTGCCGTTTCTTCCGCTGTTTGAGGCGGAAGTTCCCTTTGCGGCGTCGGCCTTTGGTGCAGGGTGCTTCTTGTTCTTGCTGACGGTCGCACCCTTCGCGCCAGCTCTGGCGTTTTTTCGTTCCTGTTGCTTTGGAACCTTCCGGTCGATACGGAGCTGTCGTAGTTCGTTCTTGATCGATTGTAGCTTGCGATCAATCAACACGTTCACGAGATCCTGGTTTGGAGTTTCCACCTCCATGTCGGCAGCCGCGGCTTGCTTGGCTTGCTTGTCGACGAGTCGGATGCTCGCATCAGCTTGGCTGTATCGTTCCGCAAGCTCAAACTGGGTCAGGCGAGCTTCGAACTCGTCCTTGGCATGGTGGTAGATGTCGACATATGCGTTCTCGTCTCGATCTTCTTCTTCCATGGCATCCCAGTTGATAGTGTCATACTTGCCGTTCGGGTCGGCTTTGCATGCGAGCTTGCAGTACTCAAGTGCTCGATCTTGGAAATCGTCTCGGAGCTTCTGAACTTGGAGCTCAAGTTGTTCGAGTTCGGCTTTCTGTACGCTGAGGATGAGATCGAAGGCTTGGTGCTGAAACTGTAGCTTCAGAGCATCGAATTGATTCATCAGCGTGAGCACTCGAGTTGGAAGGGCCGTCTGGAGTTCGTTGGAGACAACAAGCTTGGCCTGTACTCGCAGGGATCTGGGTACTTCTTGGCGTTCGCGTTGTTGTTGCATCTTGCGGAGGCTCTCTTGCTTCGCGCTGAGCTTCCGGTGCAGCTTCTTATAGCGCTCCAGATACTCCAGGGTGGTCTTCATCAGTGGGCGCGGCAGACTACGATCCATGGCGATGATGGAGAGTCTTTCCTTAATTGCTTCGTCACGCGGGGCTTGGTCTAGGGTTTAGAGAGGCTTGAAGTGACTTGCAAAGACTTGGTCAGGGAAACTACGACCCAAAGAGTTGCTCTATTACAGATGCAGGGGCTCTTTCGACTTGATGTCTTCGTCGGTGGGCGTCTTCGTGCTGAGTGGAAAATTGAAAACTGAGGAAGACCGCCGACCTCGCCCCCGGGTGCCTACGCTAAAGTCCTACGCTAGAGTCCTACGCTTCTGGGTTCTAGGGCTGGACAGGAACTTGAGTGTTCTGGGTCTGCGTGTCTGTGCTGCTGGGGTCTTGAGACACGTGAGAATATTCGACGTCCTGGGTTGAACATTCTCGAACATTCTCGGGAATATTCTCGAATGTTCGGTCGAACGTTCTCGAACCTTCGACAAACTTTTCGACTGGGTTGGCCGAAATTTTCGTCTGGGTTTAGGGTTTAGGGTAGGGTTTGGGGTTGAGGGTCGGGGATGGGTTGTAGACAGATAGTGCACGATCCGGGCGGCCATTCTTGAATTTGCTCGCAATATGCCAAGCGTTCGCTGTTACCCTTTCGAGGGGGATCATCCCAAGCCAGCCGCTCCGTGAGCCTTCACTGCACGACCCCATACTCTGTGGCATGGTTCCAAATGAGTGGGTAGCAGCAAGGCTAAACACGTTCTCGCGCGCTGGAAGGGCACGGTCATCCGTGTCCGGGGTGGTCCAGGCTTTAATGCATGGCATCTCCCGAGCTGTTCTTGAAGTGGTCGTCGTAGATGTTGGCCCTGAACTCTGATGGACAGAGTATGTCTCGGAGGTTCCGTGGACGGCGGTAGCACACAGTGATCTTGATGTTGTGGGCTGCGAACTCGTCTTCAATACGGTGGGCTTGATAGATAGCTCGTAGTTGTTTCCGAGTTGGGCCGTTCGGGTCATAAGGCACAGACAAGAAGACTTGCTTGGGCTTGCCGAGTTCCGTGGTTGGCCGCGTCGTCTGTTGTGCTTCTTCTTGTAGCTTGGCGATTCTTTCGATGGCGTCGCGGAAATGGTCTCTAAGCTGGTTAGAGTTGTATCCGCGAGCTGCCAGGCGCTGGAAGAAGGCTCTGACTTGAGACAGGAAATCTTCCTTCCTGGTGTTCTGGCGGTAATACTTCTGGACAATGCCGATGATGAGGCCTTTCAGAACGCCTGGAGGGTGTGCGCTTTGAGCCACGATGTAGAGATAGAGATTGAGCTCTTTCTCATGAGTTCGAGTCTCGTATCTCGTGTCGGATCGGCGGATTTTGAGGTCAAGAAACGGTGCTTCACGACCGCGTTCCATGTACGTCCAGCGAAGTCCTGGAATCGTGTTGAGGCGGATCTTGAAGAGTTCGAAAGCACGGGGATCTTTTCCGTCTTGCCAAATCAAAAACACGTCGTCGATGTAGCGCTTGTAGAGCACGATGTAGTTGCTGAACTCTCGAAGGATGCTTCGCTCGTGATACGCTACGTAGAGTGATGCGTACGTGGGGGCACATGGTGTTCCCATGGCGGTGCCCTTGATTTGCTTCCACACGCAGTCTCCGAACATGAACAAGTTCTCGTTCATGATGTAGTCGAGACCTTGGACGATCACATTCTCGAAGCGATGCTTCTCTTCTTGGAGCATGGCTTTGATTGTTGCGATGCCGATGTTGGTGGGGATGTTGGTGTAGAGCGAGACGGCGTCAAATGTGAACAAACGATGCTTGGGGCTGGGCTGAATCTGTCGAAGTTCAGTCAGCAGCGTGTCGGAGTCTCGAAGGTACGATGGCTGTCGCTGGAGCATGTCTTGCAACTGGAAATCGATCCACTTCGAGAGACCGGCTGTCGGTGTTCCGCAGCTGGCAATGATAGGGCGAATGGCGAGATCCTCCTTGTGGAGCTTTATCAGGCCATAGAAGCGTCCTAACTTGCACGAACTTGGATTACACTTGATGACAGCAACTTGTCGTTGGATGACTGGATCTTCACGGTACTGGTAGTTGAGTAGCATGTAGATCAGGTTCACTTTGGCTGCGATCCGTTGGATCTGGGTCTCTGGTCCGTTGGGAAGACGATACAATGGCGTGTATGTCTCCTCGTCACTCAGGTGATCAAGACACATGGAAGTGTACTGTGATCGAAGCATGAGCGTCGGGCCGAGGTTCTTGTCTGCCTGCACGACCATCAAGTTCGGATCATTTCGTAGCAATCGTAGCAAGTTGCGTTGGTTGCTGTCGAGGTTGAACTTGTGTCGGAAGGGATACTGTGCAATGAGTTCGGTCGCGTGTGACTTGATCGACTCCAGTAAATCTTCTTGATGGCGTGGCAGGTGGTTTGGCTGGAAAGCAAGGTTTGGAACGTAGATCTTCGAGTTGTAGTCGCGGTCGCTGGAGTCAGCAAACTGGACTGCAATTCGAAGAGACCGGACGAGTTTGGGGAAGATGGTAACTGGCGAGAGGGAAGAGCGTTGCGGCGGAGGTGTCGGGCAGAACTTGAGGTTCAGACCCAGGAGTCTCTTCAGACCTGGTGGAATCTTGGTGCCACGTGGTGTGAGATTGTGGAACGCGAGATTGCGAGGCAATGCGTCCACATCACAAGCCCTACGACAGCCGAAGATCAAACTGGCGTTGAAGAGATCCGAGCGGTCGCGTCTTATGATCGCGCGGTTTTGGCGCCGCGCGGCGGTTTGTCGGCGGCGTTGCTCCTTTTCCTTTTGCTTGCGCTTCGCGTGTTGCCGTTTCTTCCGCTGTTTGAGGCGGAAGTTCCCTTTGCGGCGTCGGCCTTTGGTGCAGGGTGCTTCTTGTTCTTGCTGACGGTCGCACCCTTCGCGCCAGCTCTGGCGTTTTTTCGTTCCTGTTGCTTTGGAACCTTCCGGTCGATACGGAGCTGTCGTAGTTCGTTCTTGATCGATTGTAGCTTGCGATCAATCAACACGTTCACGAGATCCTGGTTTGGAGTTTCCACCTCCATGTCGGCAGCCGCGGCTTGCTTGGCTTGCTTGTCGACGAGTCGGATGCTCGCATCAGCTTGGCTGTATCGTTCCGCAAGCTCAAACTGGGTCAGGCGAGCTTCGAACTCGTCCTTGGCATGGTGGTAGATGTCGACATATGCGTTCTCGTCTCGATCTTCTTCTTCCATGGCATCCCAGTTGATAGTGTCATACTTGCCGTTCGGGTCGGCTTTGCATGCGAGCTTGCAGTACTCAAGTGCTCGATCTTGGAAATCGTCTCGGAGCTTCTGAACTTGGAGCTCAAGTTGTTCGAGTTCGGCTTTCTGTACGCTGAGGATGAGATCGAAGGCTTGGTGCTGAAACTGTAGCTTCAGAGCATCGAATTGATCCATCAGCGTGAGCACTCGAGTTGGAAGGGCCGTCTGGAGTTCGTTGGAGACAACAAGCTTGGCCTGTACTCGCAGGGATCTGGGTACTTCTTGGCGTTCGCGTTGTTGTTGCATCTTGCGGAGGCTCTCTTGCTTCGCGCTGAGCTTCCGGTGCAGCTTCTTATAGCGCTCCAGATACTCCAGGGTGGTCTTCATCAGTGGGCGCGGCAGACTACGATCCATGGCGATGATGGAGAGTCTTTCCTTAATTGCTTCGTCACGCGGGGCTTGGTCTAGGGTTTAGAGAGGCTTGAAGTGACTTGCAAAGACTTGGTCAGGGAAACTACGACCCAAAGAGTTGCTCTATTACAGATGCAGGGGCTCTTTCGACTTGATGTCTTCGTCGGTGGGCGTCTTCGTGCTGAGTGGAAAATTGAAAACTGAGGAAGACCGCCGACCTCGCCCCCGGGTGCCTACGCTAAAGTCCTACGCTAGAGTCCTACGCTTCTGGGTTCTAGGGCTGGACAGGAACTTGAGTGTTCTGGGTCTGCGTGTCTGTGCTGCTGGGGTCTTGAGACACGTGAGAATATTCGACGTCCTGGGTTGAACATTCTCGAACATTCTCGGGAATATTCTCGAATGTTCGGTCGAACGTTCTCGAACCTTCGACAAACTTTTCGACTGGGTTGGCCGAAATTTTCGTCTGGGTTTAGGGTTTAGGGTAGGGTTTGGGGTTGAGGGTCGGGGATGGGTTGTAGACAGATAGTGCACGATCCGGGCGGCCATTCTTGAATTTGCTCGCAATATGCCAAGCGTTCGCTGTTACCCTTTCGAGGGGGATCATCCCAAGCCAGCCGCTCCGTGAGCCTTCACTGCACGACCCCATACTCTGTGGCATGGTTCCAAATGAGTGGGTAGCAGCAAGGCTAAACACGTTCTCGCGCGCTGGAAGGGCACGGTCATCCGTGTCCGGGGTGGTCCAGGCTTTAATGCATGGCATCTCCCGAGCTGTTCTTGAAGTGGTCGTCGTAGATGTTGGCCCTGAACTCTGATGGACAGAGTATGTCTCGGAGGTTCCGTGGACGGCGGTAGCACACAGTGATCTTGATGTTGTGGGCTGCGAACTCGTCTTCAATACGGTGGGCTTGATAGATAGCTCGTAGTTGTTTCCGAGTTGGGCCGTTCGGGTCATAAGGCACAGACAAGAAGACTTGCTTGGGCTTGCCGAGTTCCGTGGTTGGCCGCGTCGTCTGTTGTGCTTCTTCTTGTAGCTTGGCGATTCTTTCGATGGCGTCGCGGAAATGGTCTCTAAGCTGGTTAGAGTTGTATCCGCGAGCTGCCAGGCGCTGGAAGAAGGCTCTGACTTGAGACAGGAAATCTTCCTTCCTGGTGTTCTGGCGGTAATACTTCTGGACAATGCCGATGATGAGGCCTTTCAGAACGCCTGGAGGGTGTGCGCTTTGAGCCGCGATGTAGAGATAGAGATTGAGCTCTTTCTCATGAGTTCGAGTCTCGTATCTCGTGTCGGATCGGCGGATTTTGAGGTCAAGAAACGGTGCTTCACGACCGCGTTCCATGTACGTCCAGCGAA